>CM065901.1:71761801-73011801 GCA_033439115.1 Firmiana major | reverse complement strand
ACAAATGGGGCTTTGAATCCAAGGTATGTTGTTCTTCTCTTTGATAAGAACAACTTTATATCTAATGGTTGTTCCTTAAATCTTACTGGAAATGGGTGGATTTAGGAGTGAGAAAGTTAGGTTTTAGGTTGAAATGGAAGGGAGAGATTGTTTCCCAAAATCTGCAGATTTCTCTGCTCCTACTTATAGAAATTGCTTAATGAGATCGATCTGTTAAGGCATGAAATCGATCTTGTTCCCTTAAATCCCTCATTTTCATGCCAATTTGAATGCATGAGATCGATCTGTCTCAGGCAGTAGCTTAAGGAGATCGATCTGCTTCCAGGGGAGATCGATCTTCTCCAACTCAAGAGCTAAGAAAATCGATCTGTTTGCATCAAAAATCGATCCTTTCATTACAGAATGTTTAGCAGATCGATCTGACACCATTGGAGATCGAGCTGGCCTGTTCCATTGCTCGAAGAAGAGCATTTTTTACTCTTCCAAATCGATCTCTCATCCTGTGAGATCGATCTGGCCTTCATATTTCTAGATTTTGCTGCAGTTTTCTGTAGTAACTCACACCAAACATCCTCAATTTGTTGTCATACTCATTTTCTCATTCGATCACCTTTAAGACTTGAAAATGACATTCATTCATACTTTATACACATTCAAATTTGTGTGCATTCATTGTATAACCAAAGGTATACAAGACAAAACTAAATGGAAGTATAAAGGTTTATGCAACTCATGCAATTTCCTTCCATTTGCTGCACTACTCATTTTCCATTCCACTCACATTCATCAAATACAAAAGTCCATTTCTTCATATTCATACATAATGAAACTTTTACTTTCATCACAAACTCATATACAAGTATGTACATCGAATCCATGGAGTTATATCACTTATGCTTTACATTGCAAATACATCACCATACTCATGATTTCATAAAGTTTACATCCAAAATACGGGTCTTACACTTAAAGAGCTTCATCCATCGTCTTTGTCTCATATTAAGCTCCTTTTGGTCGAAGATATACTTCAAACTCTTATGGTCAGTGAAGATCTAAAACCTTTCCCCATACAGATAATGCCACCATATCTTCAAGGCAAACACCACTGCGGCTAACTCCAAATCATGTATGGGATAGTTCTGTTAATGGTCCTTAAGCTGGCGTGACCCATAAGCGACTACTCTTTCGTGCTGCATTAGTACGCACCCTAAGCCCTAATGGGAAGCATCACTATACACTGCGAAACCTCCAGATCCACTCGGAATAACCAGAATAGGTGTTGTAGTCAATCACCGTTTAAGCTCTAAGAAACTTTGTTCACACTTCTCAAACCATACAAATGGAGCATCTTTGCGTGTAAGTTTAGTCAGAAGAGCTGCAATTTTGGAGAATCCTTCAACAAACCTCTTAAAATACCCTACAAGTCCGAGAAAACTCTGAATCTCTATAACTATTCTCGGTCTCCCCAATTAAATACAGCCTCTACCTAAGACGGATCAACTGACACCCCATCCTTAGATACAATATGACCAAGGAAAGCTATCTGATCCAGCCAAAACTCACATCTGTTGATCTTTCCATAAAGCTGCTTATCTCGAAGTATCTGTAACACAATCCTCAAATGCTGTGCATGCTATTCTTAGGATCGAGAATATATAAGGATATCATCAATGAAGACTATCATAAACTGATCTAGATAGTCCCGAAATACCTCATTCATCAAACTCATGAAAGCAACAGGGGCATTCGTCAAACCAAAGGGCATCACTAAAAATTCATAGTTTTGAAGGTTGTTTTCAGAATATCCTATTTCTTGATTCTTAACTGGTGATAGACCGATCTTAAGTCAATCTTAAAAAAGACAGAAGCCCCTTTTAGCTAATCAAACAAGTGGTCTATTCTTGGCACGGGGTATTCGTTCTTCATCGTAGCCTTATTCAGTAGTCTGTAATCTAGGCACAATCTAAGACTACCATTTTTTTCCTCACGAACAAAATCGGAGCTCCCCATGCTGACACACTAGGTCTAATAAAACCCTGGTCAAGCAGCTCTTGCAACTGTTTCTTTAACTCTTCCAATTCAACCAATGATATCTTATAGGGAGGTTTAGAGATCGACTGGGTATCTGACACTAAATCGATAGTGAACTTCAGCTTTCTCTCTGATGGTAAACTTGGCAATTCATCTGGGAAAATATCTGAAAACTCGCATACTACCAGTATGTCCTCTATCCTAGAATGTTCCCGACTAATATTAGAGATGAGTGCGATGCAACCTTCACATCAATAATTTAATCAATGTTTTCAGGAAATCATAATTATATCTTAAGATTTCTCATAATAAATTTCACACATTTTCATTGCTTAACATTAAAACGTACATTAAATTTTTTAGGTGGGGAGAAAGTTACAGTCTGAGTGTAGCAGTCTAGACTCACGCAATGAGTCGCTAACCAATTCATCTCTAGAATCACATCAAAACCACACATGTTTAATAAAACTAAATCTGCTAACATTGCCTTATCTCCCACCTTAATCTCAAACTGTCTACATACCATATCAGTCCTTTGCAACTCACGCATAGGTGTACTTACATGTAAAATACGAGCTAGGGCTTCAGGTTTTAAATTCAATTTACATGCAAAGTGTACTGAAATAAAAGAATGTGTAGACCATAAGTCAAACAACACATGAACCTCATGATTACAGATAAGAAGTGTACCTCGTATAGCCTCGGATGAAGTGTCTACAGCCTCCTTATCCATAGCAAATACACGTCCTGTAAGACCCTGTATAGGTTTAGCCTTGTACATATGTAAATGAATTCATAAAGTATCGTAATGTACTAGTAATGTAAAGTATATGTGATGCAAAGTCCATAAGTTGAATGTACACACTTGTACTAAGAGTTGTGATGTACGTTCAAGTTGCATTAAGTATGATTATGAAGAAATGGACTTTGATATATGATGAATGTGAGTGGAATGAAAAATGAGTAGTGGAGTAAAGTGGAATGAAATTGTATAAATGGTGCAAATCTTTATGTTCCCATTTAGTTATATATTGTATGTATTTGGTCATGCAAGGCTTACACATAAGTTTTAATATGTACTAAGTGTGATTGGATACCATTTTCAACTCTCAATGATGGATGAATAAGGAAATGACTATGACAGCAAATTAAGTATGTTTTAAGTGAAATTACTATAAAAAATTGTAGAAAATCTAGAAAATATGAAGGTTAGATCGATCTCATGGGATGAAAGATCGATCTGAAAGAGCCAAAATGAACTTATTTTAAGCTATGGAGCAGGACAGATCGATCTCCACTGGAGCCAGATCGATCTGCTAAGCATTCTGTAATGAGAGGATCGATTTTAAGGCAAACAGATCGATCTCCTTAGCTCTCTATTTGAGACAGATCGATCTCAAGACTAGACAGATCTATCTCCTTAAGGGTTTTGTAAAGAGCAGATCGATCTCCTACAAAAGGCAGATCGATTTCCAAGAGAAAAATTACTTTTCGACATATCGATCTCATTAAGGGAAAGATCGATCTGGGAGTGGTTGTGTTATGTGAAAAGGACTACCAAACATGCAGAGATCGATCTCTACAAGGACCAGATCGATCTCATAAGCCTACATCTATAAAAAGAGCATGGGATTGAGAAGAAAACTCAAAACCCTTCCTCCACCAAACCTCACCTGTCATTTTCTCTTAAGACCCAAGCTTTCTCACTCTAGAAATCACCACATTTTGGTCAGTTTTGGAAGAAGCCCAAGAAGGAAAAGTTATTCCTTGGACAAGGAGAACAACATACCCAAAAATCACACATTGGTGTGACCAAGAGAAAGAGTTGTGGCTACCACAAGTTTGGCTAAGAAAAAAAAAGGGTAAGCCCTTCAACCTTCATGCTTTAAATAAGGATTCTAGACATTATATGGGTTGAATGATATGCAAAGGGTGGATAAGAATGATTTGTAGTGATGAGAGAGCAATGTTAAGAGAAATTTAAGAAGAAGGAAATCTATGGAAAGCTTAAGAAATAGTCTAATGAGATAAGTGATACAAATGGAAAAGTGATATATGATTTAAAGGCTTGAAAGGTGTAAATGGGAGAATAAGTGACAATGAGGATATTTGGGAGAAATAAAAGAAATGACTTAATGGTTATGTGCGTAGATTGGAAGAACGTGGAACAGGGCTAACCCGAATCGCGAACGAAGCCTACGTGACAAAGGAAATACGAGCGCGATTCGAGGTAAGGGACTGTGTATTAGCTATAGAGATGTTCGTACGTATTTTACAACAATTTCGTAGATATATCGCTAGAATTAGTACGATACTACAATTCTATGAAACAATATGGAAGTATGAAATGTACTATGATATATATATGTATTGAGAAATGTGATGGGATAAAGAAATAGCATGATATGTATGTTTTCAATGTTTTTCTCAATTTTGTATTGATATTGGTGATTTAGAAATGATGATGATAGGTTGGCTAATTTTACATGTTTTAGCATGGAGAGGCATGCTGCATAAATAAACATGTTTTGAGTTTTAAAAAGAGAAAATAGCCACCTATCGGATTTGAGATGTGAAATAGTGTTGAAGCTTTAGCTCACACCTGTTTTAATGATTTTGACTATGCTGGAGTTTGACTCGCATACGTCAGCATGATTTGATAAACAGTGTTGGAGCGTGACTTGTTCATGGTTTTATAATGATAATGTGCTAGAGCGTTAGCTCGTACATGTTTTTTTACTGAGTTGAGGTAAACCTGGGGTCTGGGACCCAAGGGGGTGCTAGCCGATGGCCTCAAAACAGGCTGGGCCTTAACAATAAATCGTACCGCACTGGAGCCTTGTGATGACTGTGTGTCACGCTGATTGCTCGCTTGGTATATGAGACATGGTTCTGGATGAAAAGTTCATCGAAGTTGGAGTATGCACTTAGGTCCACAGTTGTACGTAGTACTGTGTAGTTGTCCATTGGTATACTATGTACCGTGCATGGTGCACGTGAGTACAAGTATCACGTAGATGACATATGTCGTACCTTATACCATGAGAATATGAGGAGATGAGGTTGATTGAGATGAGCCAAAGGGTAGGACTGACCCATCCCCCTTCAGGTGAAGTGATGCCTTGTGCACACCTGATCAGTGAGGCCTAGGATCACTGACTATGGCCATACGTCATGGATATTTGATTGCCAAAAATTCCATTTCAGTCTCAGAGATTCGAGAAACAGAGACAACTCAGAGAAGAAATGATTAAGAAAGTAAAGAGAGTTTGTGTTTTGATAAATCTCTTATTTAAACACTTGTGCCCTGAGGGCACTGTTTTATGAATCATGTTTTAAAATGGAAGCATGACATATTTGATTTACATGAAAATGCAAATGAGAAATGTATGTTTAAATGCATTTTCGGATAATATTTCCATTTATAATGAAAACATGGTTTTGGTTTATACATGCATGGGCTATGTAGGTAGCACGATATCTACCTGCTAGTATTCATTTCCTTACTGAGCTGTGGTTTGCTCATCCTACTATTTTCCCTTCCAGGTATTGAGAGGTAGGAGAGCGGTGGTTTTTAAATTCCTTTTTGCGTTGGACAGCTCCCATCAGTTACAAAAGTATAAGAACAGTATACACAAGAGCATTTTGTATCTTTTATCTTGTATCGCATAGTTATACTTAAGAAATGTAACAGTTTTATAGGGATGTTATGTGAAGATATTATTATACAATTAATTTTGTATATTTACACACCTAGGCGTGTGGATTAAATTTTAAATATTTTCACTATAAATTTAAGGAACTTTAGTAATTGCATCGCCTCACAGCCCAACCGTAGTAGCGTAAGTATGGATAAAGGACACTCGAAAGTGGGGTGTGACAGATTTGGTATCAGAGCTTCGTTGATCTAACGTGAGTCGATGTTTAGGACTAAGGAAACATACATCCTCAAGTTACTGTGCGATATTTAGATACAAATGTGTATACGAAGCTGGTAGTCAATTAAAAGTTTATTGTAAATGCAGAAAGCTATCAAGCTTGTGAGATATGCTTGAGAGACACCGCAAGAGGGGAGAGAGCTCGAGGGCTCAAGGGCGGAATGACAGGACTGAGAGGCACAGCAGATCGTCCTCTAGTCATGAGCCCTAGGAATAGATAGAGGCTTCCAATCTTCGGATAGCCTGATTAGAGGAGGACATGCGCACAATGATGACCATGATGGGTCAAATCATGGCTAGATTTGAGGGTACACCTGGTACAACGGGACAGGCTGTACTGAATCCCCCGACAGCTGCACCTGAACCTGAGAATGTTGCACCTGCACTACCTGAATCGGTTAGGCCATGAGATCTTCATATTCGGCCAGTACCTCCTTCAGTAGCCCCACAGCAGTATGATGAGGATGAATTTGGGTATGGATATGATTGTGATATAGAGAGGTTGAGGCATTTCATGGATTTCAAGCCTCCTTCTTTTAGCGGGGTAAAGGATCCGGCAGTGGTTGAGGACTGGATCAGTTAGATGGAGAAATTATTTGACTTCTGTAGATGTTCGGCTACGGAGAGAGTAGCTCTTGAGGGCTTTATACTAAGAGGCGAAGTAGAGCACTGGTGGAAATCCATCAAGCCTATGTTGAGAGCTCAAAGTATGGCTATCACATGGGATATATTTTTGGGTGCTTTCAGAGAGCAATACAACCTAGATACCGCTCGACGTAGTTTACAGATGGAATTCTTGAATCTGACTCAAGGGAATCGAATTGTAGATGAGTATGAGTCACAATTCACTTCATTGGGTCGATATGATCCGAATTCTATCAGGAGTGAAGCTATAAGGGTTCGTAGATTTGTGGATGGATGAGGCCTTTGATTCGAGCTAAGTTGGCCCCGTTTGATATCGCCATATATAGAGAGGCTGTGCGACGGGCCCAATTGTATGAGCAGGATTATGACCTGTAGGTTTCTGAGTTCAGTTGGGGAAAGGACAAGGGTCTGAGGAAGCTGAGAGGTGGTAAGAGTGCCAAATTTGGTCAGAGATTTATGAGTAAGTGTCAGAGAGAGGTAGATGAGTTCCAGAAAAAGGCTGCTAAACCTTTTATGCCTCCGACTCAAACACCAGCTAGAGGTATAGTGATTGGTGGACCCCAACCGACTACTGATCAGTGCAGAGCATGTGGTCAAGATCATGGTGGTAGGCCCTGTCATCAGTAGGGTACACGATGCTTCAGATGTGGCAAGTTCGAACATTATGCAAAGGAATGTCCAGAGGCAGTTGAGGTAGTTCCACAGAGGGGTAAGGAGCCAGAGAGAGTTCCTGCAGTTACACCTCCTGTAAGGACGAGAGCCATGGCTGAAGAAAAAGGAAAACAAGTTGTGGGTCAAGGCAGGGTGTATGCGATAGACCAGGCATCAACTGATACCTCTTCTGAGGTCATAAAAGGTACAATCTTGATTTATAACTTGGAAGTTATAGCTTTGTTTGATTCTGGTGCTACGCATTCTTTCATATCACCTGCATGTGCATTAAAGTTAATAGGACTTGTAGAACCCATACACTTAAATAGGACTTTGTTCATAAGTACTCCAATGAGAGTTAGCCAATTGGCTGAACAAGTGTATAGAAATTGTAAGGTGAGAGTAGAAGAAAAGTGTACGACAGCCAACTTGATCTTGTTAAATATGTATGATATCGATATAATTTTGGGAATGGATTGGTTAGCTACCAATCATGCTGTCTTAGACTGCCACACTAAGTCTATTACGTTTTCTCTACCCGAGGTATGTGTTGTAAGATTTTAGAAAAGTAATAAAATCTTAAATTTTATGACAAGTAAAGTACATAGGTATCAAATGACATGAATGTTGTTTTGAAGGTTTTATTACTTATGTGGTGGATTTGGACAAAGTACATCCGAATATGGAGGACATTCCAGTGGTTAGAGAATTCCCTGATGTCTTTTCGGTCGACCTATGTGAGATCTGAGAATTTTAGACATATTTTAATTATGTAATATGAACTTGAAGTGTAATTTATTGAGCTGAGTAAAATGTATAAGTAATGAATGAGAAATAATCAAAGTAGTGAATTGTGGAAATTATATTTGGAGATTTATATGTTAAAGTGTGAAACTATGGGGCCAGATCGATCTTGGAGAAGAGAGGATCGATCTGGTAAATTAAAAATAACAAGGAAGGAGGAAATTAAGTGAGCAGATCGATCTCCAATTGAAGAGGATCGATCTCCTTATGATTCTGAAATGAAAAGATCGATCTCATGATGAAGGAATCGATCTCAAAATGTTTCTGTTAGGGAGAGGATCGATCTCCTCAAGGAGCAGATCGATCTCATGAAGCATTCTGTAAACTAGAGATCGATCTCGTAATTAGAGCAGATCGATCTCATAAAGCCATTGAGAGATCGATCTTACCCCTCGACATATCGATCTCGTAGGCATAAAATTACCCTAGATCATCCCCAAATTTAATTGCAGATCGATCTCATCAAGAGTCAGATCGATCTCCTACCCTCCGTCTATAAAAGGACCCTTGTGTTTTCCTGCATTTCATCTTTTCTCTCTCTTTCAAACCTCTATTTTAGCCGAGCCCTAGCTTTCTCTCTCTTCCAGATCATCCATTTCCGTCCAAATCAAGAGTTACGGTAAGAAGGAAAGTTGTTGCTCACCCAAAGGAGAACAACATACTTAGAAATCGAACGACAAATAGAATCGAGGTGTGAGTTGAGCACTCCACAAGTTTGGGTAATTCTCTAAACCTCGATCTTTGATTTTTAAGTAATCTTTGATGATTGTGAGCATGGGCATTGTGATGAAATAGTTGGAAAATGATTAGAAATAGATGAAATTGTGATTTGGTTGGAGTAAAGGTGTTATTATGCAATTTGTTATAAATTGGGATTTTTATCTATAAATTGGGAATTTAGGCAACAAAGTGATTTTGGCATAGGTATTATGCATGAGAAATATAGAAGGTTGAGATGTAGTGGATGAGATTATGAATGGTGATGAAATCGTGAGAATTGAGTTGATTGAGATATTAATGAGAATATGAGCAAATGTGTGCTCAATAATGCGATTGAGTTCAGTTATTAATGTTTTTAACATCGTTTGGACAGCTCGGGAGTTTCAGAGTGGAATGCAAGGCTAGTCCGTGATACGGGGAACGATTGCACTATACGAGGTGCAAAGAGGTAAGGAAAAACTAAACCATTTGTCTATGTGTTTTGATGAACTGTTTGTAGCATGAACCATGATTTGAGAATACAAGCATGTCTAGCATTGTGTTGTGATATGATTGCACACAGTTTTTATAGCTGGTTGGGGCCCATTGTTTTATGAGTTTATAAGTTAAGTGTGAAATTGCTTTATAAATCGTTGAGTTGCGTGAAAAGTAAATTGGGCTCTACGTTAAGGCAATATTGAGATTTGAGAAAATGTGTGCGTGTTTTGCCAGTTGGAACTCGGTTTTAATATGTTTTGTGTTGAGTACACGAATGTTGTAAATGAGTTTTATGAGAGAAAACCATTATGAGTTCTACGTGAAGGCAAAACGATTTCTTTTATGATAATGGCTAATGATTGAGACTTAGGCGTGTCATGTTGAATACACATCGGGCCTTGCTTTGGTAGCATGTAAGTCCGAGCATTGCTCTGGTAGCATGTAAGTCTGATATTCCTCCGTTCTGGTGCCTCCGTTTTGGTAACGTGAGATGACCCCCGTTCTGGTAACGCTGGGTGGTTTGCTTTGGTAGTATGTAAGTCCGGGCCTTGTTTTGGTAACATATAAGTCCGATTATTCCTCCGCTTTGGTAGCGTTGGGAGGCCTTGCTTTGGTAGCATGTAAGACTGATATAGTGGGTCGCCTGGGAACCGAACCAGGGACCACGTGATAGTGTGCATGAGGCGAGGCATTACTCTGGTAGCATGTAAGGTCGGGCCTTGTTCTGGTAACATATAAGTCCAATTTACCATGCATACGATCATATTGTCGACGTTCCCTCTTACGAGGATGCCTGGAATGTGCACCCAGAGGAGATTATATATATTTGATGTGCCATGACGAGTTTTATATGAGTTTTATTGCCTAGTCTCGTTTTACACATGAGTTGTGTTTTGTGACCTTGTCACGTGCTATTTACTGAGGTGATTTTTATCACATATTTTGAGAAAAGCCATTATCGCATATATTTACACATGCTTGTGAATGCTCTATATTGAGCCTTTTTACCTTCATGTTTTCACATGATTTATGAGCTATGAGATGATGATGTTTTGAGGACTTTCATGCTACGATTTCAAATGAGTATACTGAGTTTCATATACAAATACATATTTGTGATGTGTGATTATGGTTTATATAACTGAGTTCCCTTACCCCCCCTTACTGAGCAATTTAGAAGCTCACATTGTTTCCTTCCCCCTCCAGATTTCTTCCAGTGAAGTGAGTTCCCTGCAGCGTACGGGTTAGAGGCTAGTGGAGAACTTGAGCTCTAGGTCGTATTTTGTGTGTTGAGGTATATATATTCAATATTCATGTATCCAGACTAGAGTTATATTTACAGACACTTGTTGTAAAATGATGCATGGGATGTATTAGGATCGATTAATTCAAACTTGAGTAATGTATACAATATGGTATATACTAATTTATGATGAGATCCTGAGGCATGAAAAGTATGATGATGTATGACACTGCACAGGAATACACCCTTAATTGTGATTTGATGAGTAAAAAGTTTTAAATTTGCCATATTTTCTGCGTTCCCGGGGTATCACAACCTACTAGGATTGCCACTGGATAGAGAAATGGAATTTGGTATCGACTTGATGCCTGAAACCGAGCTGATATCCAAGTCACCATATAGGATGGCTCCAGTTGAGCTAAAGAATTAAGAAATCAGTTGCAAGATATGCTAAATAAGGGGTTTATAAGACTGAGTGTCTCGTCATGGGTAGCTCCAGTATTATTTGTGAAGAAGATAAATGGGAGCCTCAGGTTGTGTATCGACTATTGGATATTGAACAAGGCTACCATCAAAAATAAGTACTCCTTGCCATGCATTGACGATTTATTGGATCAGCTTCGGGGAGCACAGATCTTTTCCAAGATAGATTTGAGGTTTGGGTGTCATCAATTAAAGATTCGAAAGGAGGATGTGCCCAAGATAGCTTTCTGCACCCGTTATGGTTATTATGAATTCCTGGTGATGCCTTTCGGGTAAACGAATGCGCCAACAGCTTTTATGGCTCTAATGAATGAGATATTCAAGCCATACTTGGACCAGTTCGTAATCGTCTTTATTGATGATATATTGCTGTATTCAAGGTCCAAGGAAGATTATGAGCAGCACTTAAAGATTGTTTTGCAAACCCTCCGAGAGAGAAGGATGTATGCCAAACTGAGTAAGTGTGACTTTTGGCTAGAGCAGATTTCTTTTCTGGGCCATGTTGTATCGAAGGATGGGATGTCAGTAGATCCAACCAAGATTGAGGTCGTTGTTTTGGTGGGAACAGCCCAGGACAGTCACAGAGATTATGAGTTTTTTGGGTTTGACAAGATACTACAGGAGATTTATAAAGGGATTTTCTAGATTGGCTGTTCCGTTGACACGTCTTACGAGAAAAGATGTGGAGTTCATATGGGATGAAGCATGTGAGAAGAGCTTTCAGGAACTTAAGCGCAGATTAACCACCGCGCCAGTTCTTATCATCCCTAACAGTTCAGGAAACTACTGTGTATACGGATGCTTCACATCAAGGACTAGGATGTGTTTTGATGCAGGATAGAAAGGTAGTACCTTATGGATCTTGACAGCTAAAAGATCATGAGAATAACTATCCCACTCACAATTTAGAGTTGGCGACCGTAGTATTTGCATTGAAGATATGGCGCCACTACTTGTATGGTGAGAGATTTCAGATCTTTATGGATCATAAGAGTCTGAAGTATCTATTCTCACAGAATGAGTTAAATATGAGACAAAGAAGGTGGTTAGAACTCCTCAAGAACTACAATTGTGAGATTTTATACCACCCGGGGAAGGCAAATGTGGTTGCCAATGCATTGAGTAGAAAGAGTTTCGGGTTGGTATCACTTATGATGGTTAGAGAACACGAGTTGTTGGAGCAATTCACGAACCTTAGTCTGGATATGACCCTACCTGAGATTGGCAGCTATGAGATTATTGCTAGCTTGAGATTAGAACCAGAGTTGATTGAGAGAATCCGACAAGCTCAGCAAATTGATCAATGGTGTATTGATGTGATTAGCCAAATCGAGCAGGGTAAGGGTACGAAATTTAAATTGAGTTCAGATGGAATACTAAGGTTCAAAAATAGAATGTGTGTTCCTAAGGATTCAGAGTTGAGGAAGATGATCTTATCAGAAGCTTACACATCGAGATATACAGTACACCCTGGGAGTAGTAAAATGTATCAGAATCTTCAGAATGTGTATTGGTGGTCTGGAATGAAAAGAGACATAGCTGAGTATGTCGTTAGATATCTCATTTGTCAGCAGGTAAAGGTTGAGCATCAGAAACCAAGAGGACTGTTACAACCTCTACTGATACCGACATGAAAGTAGGAGCACGTCACCATGGATTTTGTGATGGGGTTACGGAGAACTCTTAAGAACCATGATGCTATATGGGTTATAGTAGATCGGTTAATGAAATCAGTACACTTCTTAGCCATGAGATCTACAAATACCTTGAGTGCATTGGCGAACTTATATGTACAGGAAATAGTGAGATTGCATGGAGTCCCAGTGAGTGTTGTTTCTGATTAGGATGCCCGCTTCACTTTCCACTTTTGGGGATATTTTCAGGAAGTGATGGGGACCTAGTTGAGCTTTAGCACCGCTTTTCATCCTCAGACAGATGGTCAGTCAGAGAGGACTATACAGACCCTGGAGGATATGTTGAGGGCGTGTGTGTTGGATTTTAGAGGCTCATGGGACGATCACTTGCCATTGATTGAGTTCACCTACAATAACAGTTATCACTCAAGTATTGGTTTGGCTCTTTATGAGGCACTATACGGTCGTAGATGCCGATCACCCATTGGTTGGAAAGAAGTTGGTGATAGACAGTTGCTCGCTCCCGATTTGGTTAAACAAGCCTATGAGGATGCACAGATAATATGTGAGAGGCTGCGAACAACTCAAAGTCGACAAAAGAGCTACGTTGACAAGAAACGGAGACCACTTGAGTTTGATGTGGGTGAGTCCGTACTTTTGAGAGTATCTCCTTCTAAAGGAATAATGAGGTTCAGGAAGAAAGGAAAACTAAGCCCTCGTTACATTGGTTCTTTCGAAATTATGGATAGAGTGGGAGAATGAGCATATAGGCTAGCCTTACCACCTAAGCTAGTAGAAGTCCATAATGTCTTCCATGTTTCTATGCTTCGAAAGTACTATTGGGATCCGACACAGGTAATTAGCTATGAGCCATTAGAGCTCAAGAGGACATGTCGTATGTAGAGGAACTAATCTGAATATTGGACAGAAAAGAGAAGGTGTTGTGAAACAAGACGATTTCATTGGTTAAGGTTTTATGGCAACATCACACCGTGGAAGAAGCCACATGGGAGTTGGAGGATCTAATGAAAGAGAAATATCCCCAACTTTTCGAGGAATAGACTTGGTTCAATTTGGAGAACCAAATTTTCTAAGTGGGGGAGAATGTGAGACCCCATATAGGTTTAGCCTTGTACATAGGTAAATGAATTCATGAAGTATCGTAATGTACTAGTAATGTAAAGTATATGTGATGCAAAGTCCATAAGTTGAAAGTACACACTTGTACTAAGAGTTGTGATGTACGTACAAGTTGCATTAAGTATGATTATGAAGAAATGGACTTTGATATATGATGAATGTGAGTGGAATGGAAAAAGAGTAGTGGAGTAAACTGTAATGAAATTGTATAAGTGGTGCAAATCTTTATGTACCCATTTAGTTATATATTGAATGTATTTGGTCATGCAAGGCTTACACACAAGTTTTAATATGTACTAAGAGTGATTGGATGCCATTTTCAAGTCTCAAGGATGGATGAATGAGGAAATGACTATGGCAGCAAATTAAGGATGTTTTAAGTGAAGTTACTGCAGAAAATCTGGAAAATATGAAGGTCAGATTGATCTCATGGGATGAGAGATCGATCTAGAAGAGCCAAAATGAACTTATTTTGAGCTATGGAGCAGGACAGATCGATCTCCAATGGAGCCAGATCGATCTGCTAAACATTTTGTAATGAGAGGATCGATTTTAAGGCAAACAGATCGATCTCCTTATCTCTCTGTTTGAGACAGATCGATCTCAAGACTAGACAGATCAATCTCCTTAAGGGTTCTGTAAAGAGCAGATCGATCTCCAAGAGGAAAATTGTCCTTTGACAGATCGATCTCATCAAGGGAGAAGATTGATCTGGGAGTGGTTATGTTAGGTAAAAAAGACTATCAAACATGCATAGATCGATCTCTTCGAGGACCAGATCGATCTCATAAGCCTGTATCTATAAAAAGAGAATGAGATTGAGATGAAAACTCAAAACTCTTCCTCCACCAAACCTCACCTACCATTTTCTCTCAAGACCCAAGCTTTCTCACTCTAGAAATCACCACATTCCGGCCAGTTTTGGAAGAAGCCCAAGAAGGGAAAGTTATTCCTTGGAGTAAGGAGAACAACATAACCAAAAATCACACATTGGTGTGACCAAGAGAAAGAGTTGTGGCTACCACAAGTTTGGCTAAGAAAAAAAGGGTAAGCTCTTCAACCTTCAAGCTTTAAAAAGGATTCTAGACATTATATGGGTTGAATGGTATGCAAAAGGTTGATAAGAATGATTTATAGTGATGAGTGAGCAATGTTAAGAGAAATTTAAGAAGAAGAAAATCTATGGAAAGCTTAAGAAATAGTCTAATGAGATAAGTGATACAAATGGAAAAGTGATATATGATTTAAAGGCTTGAAAGGTGTAAATGGGAGAATAAGTGACAATGAGGATATTTGGGAGAAAGAAAAGAAATGACTTAATGGTTATGTGTGTAGATTGGAAGAACGTGGAACAGGGCTAACCCGGATCATGAACGGAGCATACGTGATAAAGAAAATACGAGCGTGATTCAAGGTAAGGGACTATGTTAGCTATAAAGATGTTCGTACGTATTTTATGACAATTTCGTAGATATATCGCTAGAATTAGTACAATACTACAATTCTATGAAATGATATGGAAGCATGAAATGTACTATGATATATATATATATGTACTGAGAAATGGGGATGGGGTAAGGAAATAGCATGATATGCATATTTTCAATGTTTTTCTCAATTTTGTATTGATATTGGTGATTGAGAAATGATGATGATAGGTTGGCTAATTTTACATGTTTTAGCATGGAGAGGCATGCTGTATAAATAAACATGTTTTCAGTTTAAAAAAAAAAAAGAAAATAGCCACCTATCGGATTTGAGATGTGAAATAGTATTGGAGCTTTAGCTCACACCTATTTTAATGATTTTGACTATGTTGGAGTTTGACTCGCATACGTCAGCATGATTTGATAAACCGTGCTGGAGCGTGACTCGCATGTGGTTTTATAATGATAATGTGCTGGAGAGTTAGCTCGTACATGTTTTTTTACTGAGTTGAGATAAACCTGAGGGTCTAGGACCCAAGGGGATGCCAACCGACGGCCTTGAAATGGGCTTGGCCTTAACAATAAATTGTACCGCACTGGAGCCTTGCGATGACTGTCTGTCACGTTGATTGCTTGCCTGGTATATGAGACATGGTTCAGGATGAAAAGTTCATCGGAGTTGAAATATAGACTTGGGTCCACGGTCGTACGTAGTACTGTGTAGTTATCTGTTGGTATACTATCTATCGTGCTGGGTGCACGTGAGTACGAGTATCGCGTAGATGACACATGGCGTACCTTATATCGTGAGTATATGAGGAGATGAGGTTAATTGAGATGAGCCAGAGGGTAGGACTGACCCATCCCCCTTTAGGCGAAGTGATGCCGTGTGCACACCTGATCAGTGAGGCCTGGGATCACTAACTATGGTCGTATGTCGTGGATATTTAATTGTCAAAAATTCCATGCCTGTCTCAGAGATTCGAGAAACAGAGACAACTCAGAAAAGAAATGATAGAGAAAGTAAAGAGATTTTGTGTTTTGATAAATCTCTTATTTAAACACTTGTATTGTGATGGCACTGTTTTATGAATCATGTTTTAAAATGGAAGCATGACATATTTGATTTACATGAAAATGCAAATGAGAAATGTATGTTTAAATGCATTTTCAGATAATATTTCCATTTATAATGAAAACATGATTTTGGTTTATACATGCATGGGTTATGTAGGTAGCACGATATCTACCTGCTAGCATTCATTTCCTTACTGAGTTGTGGTTTGCTCATCCCACTATTTTTCCCCTCCAGGTACTGAGAGGTAGGAGAGCGGTGGTATCTAAATTCCTTTTTGCGTTGGACAGCTCCCATCAGTTGCAAAGGTATAAGAACAGTATACACAAGAGCATTTTGTATCTTTTATCTTGTATAGCAGTTATACCTAAGAAATGTTATAGTTTTATGGGGATGTTATGTAAAGATATTATTATACAATTAATTTTGTATATTTACACACTTGGGAGTGTGAATTAAATTTTAAATATTTTCGCTGTAAATTTAATGAACTTTAGTATTTGCATCGCCTCACAGCCCAACCGTAGTAGCGTAAGTATGGATAAAGGACACCCGGAAGTGGGGTGTGACATGCCCCTCTATGATAGGCTTCTTACCCTTATTAGCAGCCGTGGCCTATCTCTGGGAAGTCACTCTATAAGGCTGCTGTCGAGGAGGTTCTTGGGGATGCGGTCTCTGAGGCCGTGGGTAGTCCTTCACCCTGTGACCCATGTCCCCGCATCTAAAATATCCTCGTATCATACAAAAACAATTACCCTCATGTGACCGACAACAGTCTCTGCGAATCTTAAAGTCCGGTCTGACACCTTGATGAGTCTCTGTAGCACTTGGAAGAACCCGGGGTCTATCAACCCTCATCGTAGGCCCCTCGATCTTTCGTCTCTTAAATGAAACCCCCCTAAGGTCTGTTCGGGAAGCTTCAAGTCTCTTTCCCTTATCTCTGACCACTACCTGGGATTCAGACTGGGATAATACTAAATCTAGTCCCCTCTCGACTTCTTAAGCCCGTCTCAAAGCATCCGTAAACTCAGTAATGCAAAACCCCATCAATCTATCTCGAATGGCTGGTCTTAGCCCATATACAAACCGTTTTGTACGACGCTCCTCGTCCTTGACAGTCTCCGGGTCATATCTTAGCAAAATAGTGAATCGGTTCTCATATTCGCTGACTGTCATACTGCCCTGAACTAAATTCAAAAAATCTGCTTGCATTTTCCTTTGGGATGCACCAGTGATATACTGGGTCCTGAAGGCTGACTGAAAAGTTTTTCAGCTGATCACTGGATGGCTGGCAGTCAATATACTCTATGTGGTACTCCACCAATATCGTACTTGTTCCTTAAGTATATAAGCACTCATGCTGACTCTCTCTGCATCAGTGCACTACAGGAAATAAAAAATTATCCTTATCTCTGTCAACCACTCCTCTACCGCTACGGGGTCCTTCACCCCCTTAAATGCCAGTGGATTCATCTTAAGAAAGTCTCATAATCAACCCATACCTCTATCATGGGGTTTGGTCTGTGTCGGAGGCTAAGCGACAGGTGGCACTGGGTCAGTCTGTAGAGGAGGTGGGGGCGGATCCTGTGGTGGTGTAGGTGTAGCAGTTAGGTAGGTGTGGTACCTTAAGCATTAGCCACAAAATGATGCGCAAATAGCACTGTCATCTGCTCAAACCCTTGTCGTATATCCTGTTCCAAACGATTAATTCAAGAGTTAGGACTCTTAGGCTGTAGGGCAGGTGGTGGAGGTGGTTGTGCCTGCCTCCGGGGATGACCTCATTTCCCCCTCATATCTTAATTCTTACGTACCTGTGCGTATACATTAAACTTAGTTATAATTTTAACCGTTACATTCAATTCATAACCAGAAAAGTACAGACACTTAGGATGTAATCTATTTTCAATTAATCGACACTGATAGTACTATGCACCCTTCGCTCTGATACCACCAAATCTGTGACAGCCTAGAAGAGCGAAAAATATGGCTAATTTAAAATTTTTCTTGAATTAAACTTCCTAGTCGAGGTGCATTATTGTACCGTGTCAGTTAATCTCATATCTATTCGTTATTAAATTGCTTATGCTTAATTATACTCATGTCGTTTTCTAACGAAAATTCGGCAGCATCTCCCCTTATATTTATCACTATCCTCCTGCAGATTTAAGAAGCAGTTCAATATCCACAATCCAGTTGATTTTATTTCTATTTCATCAACCAACATCCCAAGGATCTCTCAACATCAACATTTATTTAACCAAATAACATGGTATCAAAATAAACTCACTTTTCTAATTTATATACATATACCATCCTGATTATATCCCAACGTTACTTAACTATAAGTGTCTGCATTACATAATTGTCTGGATACAAAATGAACTGAATTATACCACACACGTGTACAAGCAATAGCCTGGGGAGAGTCTCATCCACTAACCTATGTCACGTACGCAGCAGGTACTTGCGCTCACTATAAATAATTTGTGGGGAGGAAAGAAAGGGGATGATCTTCAACTAGCTCAATAAGGAGTGCATATGAGATTTAGAAATCATCATCAAAGCATAAGTGTAATAATGACATAATTTCACATAATTATAAACACGTGATTAAAATCACAATTCATCAAAATATCACTATCTCAATTTCACAACACGTTATTTCTCAAAACAGTTATGAAGACTAGGCATAATACAAGTGTCACAAAAGCACTCATCACATCATATCATCCTCAACGACGGCATCCTCAAACGAGGGAATTATCTCACGTTACCAAAACGGAGGCATCTCACTTTACCAAAGCAGATGCATTTCACGTTACCAAAACGAAGGCATCTCACGCTACCAAAACGAAGGCATCTCACACTACCAAAGCGGAGGCATTTCACGTTACCAAAGTGGAGGCATCTCACGTTACCAAAACGGAGGGATCGATGTGCAGATATCATGACGAGTTCTTAGTCTAAAAAACATATCATTATTATGCTGAAAATAGTTTCGCCTTCACGTAGAGCTCATAATAGTTTTGCTTGTAAATCTTGTTTAAATATAAAAATATATTTGTTCACAAAACATTCAAATCACAAAATCGAGCTCAAACCGACAAAACATGCACTCTAGTAATAAATCTCAAGTTAAACACTTTTCTTAAGAAATATGCTCGCTTATAAGATTATTTTATGCTACCAAAGCATTTTCATCGGTGAAGAACACATATGCACAAAACGGTTGCATCCCTTACCTTTTGCACCTTAGGCGATGAAATATACCCAGGTCTCGAACTAGTCTTGATTCACGTGTCAGATTCCCAAGCTGCTCAAAATAACATCAAACCATCAACAGATACTCATTATACCTCTACGTCACACTTCTATTCATTTAAGCATTTTCACAACCACCTTATGTGTACATTTCATAACTTCATCCAATTCCATTAACTAGTTTCACAAAATCGTCTCATAATCATGCATATAACATCACTTTCACCATAGTATAATCACTTCATCATTTAAATCAACCATAGTTCACTTTCTCACACTAAACTCTTTTTTAGGTCATGGTTGATTCATCATATTCTAGGTAGTTTTAACCAACAATACATATACCAATCAACTCATAACAATGTCTAGACAAACATGTTTGGAGTTGGTGTATTGAAAACTCACCTAGTTTATCTTTTCTCTTGTCCGAAATTGGAAGACCCTTTTGCTCCTTTAATCCAACAAGTTGAATGCTGATTCCTAACTATGTTGTTCTCCTTCTCCCAATAAACAACTTTTCTCAAATCTCTTTGGAAAGGGGGTGGTATTTTAGAGTGAGAAATCTTATTCTTTTTGGATAAAAATGGAGTGGGTGTTTTGTTTTCCTGAGAAAGAAGGTTTTGCCGTCAAGTTTTTATAGAATAAGGGTGGTGAGATCGATCTCCTAGGGTAAGAGTTCGATCTTCCTTTGGTTTGAACTATCGAAATATTCAAGTATGTAAGTGTGGGATCGATCTGCTCATTGGGAAGAGATCAATCATTTCTTGGCAGAATTAAGTGGAGATTGATCTGTTTTGAGGAGGGGATCGATCTGCTTGTGGGAAGGGATCGATCCTTGCTAGGCAGAAGTAAATGGAGATCGATCTGCTCATAGGGAGAGATCGATCTGCTCTTTGGGAAAATCAAGTGGAGATCGATCTGCTTGTGGGAAGAGATCGATCCTTTCTAGGTAGAATCCAACTGAGATCGATCTACTTGAACAAGAGATTGATCTGCCTTGAATAGGGGATCAATCTGGCCTTCATTTGGAGCATTCCTGCTGCAAATTTTTCTCAAATTTCAAAGAAAAACTTGCCTTTGATTGCTTCACTAGTCATTTTGCATTCTATTCCCACTTAGAGCATGGAAAGGTTCATTTGTTATGATTCACATACAATGTGACTTGTGTGTACTACTTGGAATCATAAAAGATACTTAGAATTCACGTTTTAGTCCTTATATTCAGTGTGAAGGTTTTGGGTTCCATTTGTTTAGTCAGTGGCCACTTCAGCTTATTTAGCCATTACATGAATTCATGAATATTCATTCATTCTCTTTACAATTTCATTCAAGCAAAAGCTCTTCTTCTGACTCAATTAACATATGGAAGTGTGTACATCATATGAATCATAAGGAATACATCACCAAAAGTGGGTTTTACATCACAAGTGAAGTTCAATTAGAAAGTAGAAAATTCTAGCTTTTGTTGCATAGTCACTGGCCATAAATTTGCACATCCACTCCAATTCTCCTACATTTGCTAACATATTTTACAATGAAGCATTTTTTTTCCTTACGATCAGAAAGTTTTTGAATCAGTTTATGCGCATCTTGAGATTAATCAATCTCCGAGCAATTTTAAGGATACACCTCTTATATTGATATGGTGCATTTAAAAATATTAATTTTTTTGAGTACTTACCCAAAACTTAAACTCTAAACTTTGACCTGTATAACAACTGCAGCACCATGCTCTCTTTCCTTACATGGGTGAAGTAGTGCAAGACTATTTAAGCTTTATGCTTTATGGTGGCTACCATCTCACCACTCCTCACATAGTAAATTCTTTTGCCACTAATTCTTTTCCATAAATACAATTTCATTGACGCACAAATATATGAAAAATGTTCTACAGAAAAATCTATTATTAAAGGAAAATATCACATCAACATGACAAGAATCTCTCCAGAAATATTTTTCAAGAATTCTATCAAGATTGAGAAACTCCTCCTTTACTAGAATTTAGAACTCTACAATAGATCAACATCATATTAAGCAGAAAAAAAAAGGGAAAAAGCACTTCTGCTACAACATTCTAACTGATGTTGCCTACCTGACAGCAACAAGAAAATGCCTTTCGCGTAGTCTGATTGCACTAACGATAAAAGGGTGACGTCAATGCAATTTGATCCACGTGTTCTTCGTATATCCTGCAAAAACAACAAGAATCAGAGGGGGCAGGGATTTGTCCCTGCACGCGCACTCCGACGATCAAGTCAGTAATCGGGAGTTATGTGTATAAGAAGAGGAGAATGTAATTCTCAATTCAAAGAGTTTTGAGTATTTCTCCCTGTTTTTCTCTTTTTTTTGAATCGAATCCTCCTTTTCGTTTTTTAGAGAGCTCACCTGGTATTTATAGGTTTCTGCAGGTCGATTCGAGCTGAGGCCCAGGCGCGTGTCTGGGCCGCGACAGAGTCATAGAGCACTCTGTCGCTCCTCGAATTCAAGCAACTAGCGAGGGACCTCTACCGCAGACTGCGCGGGAGACCTCTACCGCAGTCTGTGTGGGAGGCTATGCCGCAGGCTGAGCGGGGGACTTCGCCGCAGCTTGTGCGGGAGACTATGCCGCATGCTATACGAGAGACCTCTACCGCGGTCTGCGCGGGAGACTATGCCGCATGCTATACGAGAGACCTCTACCGCGGTCTGCGCGGGAGACTATGCCGCATGATGTGCGGGAGACCTCTACCACGGGATGTGCGGGAGACTATGTCGCAGGCTGTGCGAGAGACCTCTACCGCGGGATGTGCGGGAGACTATGCCGCAGGCTGAACGAGAGACCTCTACCGCGGGATTTGCGGGAGACTATGCCGCATGCAGTGCGGGAGACCTCTACCGCGGTCTGCACGGGAGACTACGCCGCATGATGTGCGGGAGACTATGCCGCGGTCTATGCGAGAGACCTCTACCGCGGGATGTGCAGGAGTCTATGCCGTAGGCTGTACGAGAGACCTCTACCGCGGTCTGCGCGGGAGACTATGCCGCAGGCTGTGCGAGAGACCAATGTCGCGATATGGGCGATGGAGGTCTGCCGCGCCACACTGTCGCCAAATCTGCCACGTGGCTCGGTTCCGATTTGACACGTGGCGGGCGGATAGTTGCACACATGGTTTCTGGTGACACGACCACCATCAATTGCTCCCCACTCTTTGGCAGGAATCATTCCTGCAAAAGAGTATCTGGGTCTGGATTTTCTCGGGTCGGGTCGGATCTCCTCGCGTGTGTCGACGCAGGCGAGCCGCTATATATACTGGGCCCCTGCTGTCCTTGTCGCTATTGAGTTCTCCCGCAAAAAGACACTCAGCCGCGATTTTCTCTGCACACTCTCTCGCAACTCTGCCGCACTCTACTGTACTCTGTCGCAAGCCTGTCGCGTACACATCACTATGTCGCAACTCTGCCGCAACTTCTTCATACTCTGTCGCCAATC
This sequence comes from Firmiana major, assembly GCA_033439115.1. Taxonomy (NCBI): domain Eukaryota; kingdom Viridiplantae; phylum Streptophyta; class Magnoliopsida; order Malvales; family Malvaceae; genus Firmiana; species Firmiana major. The sequence goes on along the minus strand of CM065901.1, from coordinate 72,988,803 downwards.
TCTCCTTTACTTCATTTTAGGTAATTTCATAGTCTGCAGTCCCACTCTTTTGATTTACAGACTCCTAAAATGGCTGGCCATGGTATAGGAAAACAAATTGATCTAGGCGTTAAGTCGACTTTAAAGGAAGCCGACGTCCAAGACCTAGAATCCCGATTTCCTTTACCTGAGGGATACTCTTATAGGCTCCCAACCCCTCAGGAGAGCGACATACGTCGTGTGTCCGACGGGGCTGTCATTTTTAGGGCAGCTTTGGAGTTAGGACTCCGCTTCCCCTTGTCCGACTTCGGGGCTTCCTTCCTTAGGACGCACCGGATATCCCCGGGGCAACTACATCCTCATGCATGGATGCAATTGGTAGCATTCACTGTGCACTGCCATTTAAGGGGCGTCCCTCCATCTCTTCCTCTTTTAGAAGTATTCTTTAGGCTTCGAGGGAGCCCCGGCTTGGTGCCTTACTCGCTTCAGCGGGTGTATCAGCCCGATTTTGAGAACCGATTGTTTGAGAAACCTGCTAACAAGCTGCATGGTTTCGAGACTGAATGGCTGGTGATGGGATTACCCGAGGGCCTAGATATCCCCACTCGTTGGGGAACCAGGCGTGAAATTCCCAAGGGCCCTCGGATCGCCACGCTTAGGGAGCAGCTGTCTTCTGACGTTAATAAGCTGCTAGTCCCTCAACCCCTTAGCCTCGATGCCCTTTTATCAAATGAAAATCTGATATCGGCAGGCTGAGGTGTGGGTCCGATCCCTGTTGCCGGACCCTCTGTTTCGTCTTCAGATCCTCTGCCTTCGGCTTCTCCCGAGTTGAATCCTGAAGCCCCTAGGCCGCAAGAGGATATAGGGGGCACCAATCTGGAATCCAGCTCTGGTAGCGAACCCTTAGCCGATCTCACTGGTTGGGAAGGGTTCGGCTCCACTTTCATGGTGCTCCCGGACGACGAGGGGATAAATATCGAGTCCCTTCAGGAGCACTTAGACTCTCCTGACGGTAACTTTTATTTTTTCCCGCTACTTATCATTTTTGATCAATTTATTGACCACTGATCTTCTTTTTCTTTTTTGCAGATATGAGTCATTTTCGGCAATCATTAGGTCGCCAGGTTTCTGAGGCTGGTCCTTCCAGCGCTCCTGCCAGGAAGAGGCATCGTTTGGCTGACGATGTCCCAAGTGAGGCACCTGTCCCCTCTCATCCACCTCGTGCTCGGACCCCTCCTGTTTCTAGACAGGCGATGCCTCCCCCTCCTTCAGAACAGAGAGATCTCTCTCGAGATAGGGGGAGAGTTGCCTCGTCTTCAAGGGGGGCTTCCGGGTCATCCGAGCGATCACGCTCCGAGGAGCGCACGGAATGCAATATCATTCCGTCTCAGCGGAAGAATAGAAGGCGCCTGTACATCGAGGGTTCGATGGGAAGCAGGCCGATATTGCCGAGGATAGGTCCTGCCGACGAGAGGCCCTATTCTGTGGACTGGGGAAATATTATGAGGGGCCACGAGTTTCGAGTCTACCCCGGGGTTCGTGACAACGACATTTTGGACACTCCCGGGATGGCCTCCCGGTTGAGCTGGTCCACTATCCTTCCTCGAGATGAGGCAAGGATATTCAGAAACTACCCCGAGGGGGAAGACTTAGCCGATATTGAGGCGTTGAGGGTAAGTTTCTGATTTCTCTTCTCTTTGATTGCTTTTTGCAGCATGCTTTGAATCTAACATTTTTGCATTTTTCGCAGCTGGCTCAACGAACTGTGGCAAATAATGCCCAACATCGGGCTTACCGGGAGCGAGCCGACAGAGAGATCCGAGAGTTGAGGGACAAGGTTATGGAGTTACAGAACACGGTCAACAACTTGTCCCCTCTTCCGGATTTAGTTCGAAGCCTGGAGGAGCAGCTTACTAAGGCTCATCAAGACCTCGGTCTTGCAAAGGGGGATCTCACGGTGGAGACGGCCCGGTCTTGTAAACTCCAAGAGGACCTGCAGGAGGCTCATTCTGAGTTAGACCGTATGCAATCCAACTACAGGTCTATGCTCACTCGGAATCAAGAGCTCCAGCAGCGTGTTGCTGAGTTGGAAGGCCAAGCTGCTCCTGTACTGTCCCAGGCCGAGATTGACAGCATACGGGCCGAGGCCGTAAAGGAGTATCGTCTCTCCAAAGATTGCTTGAGGCGGAAGGAAGACTTCTCCAACCCTTACGTTAAGTACGGGTTCTACCTGGCCCGATCTTGGCTAGAAGCACACAGGGAAGGAGAGGAGTTTCCTGAGCTCTAATACACCCATGAGGCGATGCTCTTTGAGGCCCCTGATTGGACCAAGTACGAGCCCGAGGCTGAGCCTGCGGACGAGCTGTTCAAGAGGACTGCTCAGGACGACCTCGTCAACCTTGCTGGTCCTTGGGAGCCCGCGGATCTGGACGGTGCTCCTGAGCCTATAGAAACCCTCATTGATTTAGACGGCGAGGAGGGCGAGCAGTCCCTTGGAAGTGAAGGTTTTGCAGCTGATCCCCAGCTTCCTCCCGGAGAGTAGATAGGGATTTTTGCTTTTTTATTTTTTGTATTTCATTTCAAGTACTTTGTTTTTTGTTTTAACTTTGTACCTTTGTCGAAATGTAATTGTAAAGATCTGTTAAAGATCTGCTTGTACCGACACTTGAATGAAATGAAATTGAGATTTTTGTTCATACTTTGTATTGCACTACTTCTCTAATTGTCATTTATCATTCTTTGTCTGTTTATTTTGGTTGAATGTATTCGTTTGAATGTATTCGTGCATGCTCCCCAATTCTTGATAGAAAGGTAAACTTTTAGAAAGAATTTTTTGAGCGAACGTATAATTGTTTAAGGCTTGATCACTGCGACGTGTATGCGTCTTTAGTTTTTATAGCCTTGATATTTTGATTACCTGGCCATGGTGACGCGTAGCGTCTTAGGCCTTTATGGTTAATTGAATGTTTTATGCCTGGCTTTAGTGACGCATTGCATCTCAAGCTCTCACGGCTCTTTTGAGTATATGCCTGGTCACAGTGACGCAAAGCGCCTCAGGCTCTTACGGCTCGTCTGAACTACGCCTGGCCACAGTGACGCATAGCGCCTCAGGCTCTTACGGCTCGTCTGAATTACGCCTGGCCACAGTGACCCAAAGCGCCTCAGGCTCTTACGGCTCGTCTGAACTACGCCTGGCCACAGTGACGCAAAGCGCCTCAAGCTCTTACGGCTCATCTGAACTACGCCTGGCCACAGTGACGCATAGCGCCTCAGGCTCTTACGGCTCGTCTGAACTACGCCTGGCCACAATGACGCAAAGCGCCTCAGGCTCTTACGGCTCGTCTGAACTACGCCTGGCCACAGTGACGCAAAGCGCCTCAGGCTCTTACGGCTCGGTGGAATTACGCCTGGCCACAGTGACGCATAGCGCCTCAGGCTCTTACGGCTCGGCTGAATTACGCCTGGCCACAGTGACGCAAAGTGCCTCAGGCTCTTACGGCTCGTCTGAACTACGCCTGGCCACAGTGACGCATAGCGCCTCAGGCTCTTACGGCTCGTCTGAACTACGCCTGGCCACAGTGACGCAAAGCGTCTCAGGCTCTTACGGCTCGTCTGAACTACGCCTGGCCACAGTGACGCAAAGCGCCTCAGGCTCTTACGGCTCGGTGGAATTACGCCTGGCCACAGTGACGCATAGCGCCTCAGGCTCTTACGGCTCGGCTGAACGGTCTACTTTGGGTCTGGCCCACTCAACCTGTATTGTCCGCTTTGGGTTTGGCCCGTTGGTAGCCTGCGTTCGCAGGGCCCGAACCAATGGCAGCCCTCACGGTTTTGAATCCTGTCACGAGATTTTGACTTCTAACAAAAAGATAATTCATATATCGGTTAGGTAATAACATCTGGTGACAGTGTAAGTAAAACAATAGTGCTTGGAAAGGAAGATGTAGTGGTTAATTCAAATACAGCTTTAAGTTATTTGAATTCCACGTTTTCCCTATCTTCTTCCCTTGTAGAGTTTCCAGAGCGCAGGTGTTGGGTCCGATCTTGCATCTGATTCTGTAGGGACCTTCCCAGTTGGCTCTGAACTTCCCATCCTCCTTCAGGGCATTCGTGATCTGCGACTTTCTGAGCACTAGATCTCCCTCAGACATTGGCCTATCTCTCACCCGGCTATTGTAATAGTTGGCTACCCTCTGATGATAGGATGCCAATCGAATAGCCGCGGTTTCTCTATGTTCGTCGAGTAGGTCCAAGCCTTCCCTTAGAGATTGTGAATTTTCTTCCTCTACTAAGGGTACCACTCTTGGTGATAATGCTCTAATCTCCACGGGGATCAGTGCTTCTGCGCCGTATACAAGGCTGAATGGCGTTTCTTTAGTCGACACACGACTGGTGGTACGATATGCCCATAAAACACTAGGCAATTCGTCCACCCATGCCCCTTTTGCTTTGTCTAGCCTGGTCTTCAGCCCATGAAGGATGGTCCGATTACTGACTTCGGCCTATCCATTAGCTTGAGGATATGACACTGAGGAGATCCTTAGCTGAATGTTGAGGCTCTTACAAAATTCACGGAAGGCGTTGCAATCAAATTGCTTTCCATGGTCGGCATTTAGGATACGGGGAATTCCGAATCGACAAATAATGTCTTTCCACACCATTGCCTCCACTTTCTTTTCCGTGATTGTGGCTAAAGGCTCTGCTTCAATCCACTTTGTAAAGTAATCGGTAGCCACTAGCAGGAACTTTCTTTGGCCCGTGGCTAAGGGGAAAGGTCCAAGGATGTCTAATCCCCACTGTGCAAAAGGAATTGGCTGTACTGTGCCTTGAGAGGGAGTCACTGGGGCTGTAGTGATAGGCGCAAACCTCTGGCATTTGTCACACCTGCGGGTTTGGTCCATCGCATCTTTCTTTAACGTTGGCCAGTAGAATCCCGATCGCAGTACTTTAGCAGCAAGAGCTCTCGCTCCTAAGTGTTCGCCGCATATTCCTTCATGCACTTCAGCTAAAGCGTAGCTTGCTTGTTCCGGTCCCAGACATTTCAATAAGGGTGACGAATATCCCCTTTTGTACAGTTCTCCATTGATGAGTGTGAACTTCGCCCCTTGTATTTTTAAGTGACGAGCCTTGTCCTTATCTTGGGGGAGTGTTCCTTCGGTGAGATACTGTTTGTATGGGGATCTCTAATCGTCTCCCACTTGAATGTCACACACTTCGACCTCTTCAATACTAGGTCGTTCGAGTCTCTCCACCTTCACTGTCCTGCCTCGTGTTTCAGTGGAAGAGGCTAACTTAGATAATGCATCAGCATGTGTGTTTTCGAACCGGTTGATTTGTATCAGCTGAAAGTTTTTGAAAGTCCGGGCCAGAAGTTGGACTTTCTTCAAGTAAGGGACCAGCATCGGTTCCCGTACCTCGTACTCTCCGCTGAATTGGTTCACCACCAATTGAGAATCACTGTGTGCTATCAAGTGGTGAACCTGTAGCTTATGCGCTAACATCATCCCTGCTATCAGAGCTTCATACTCCGCTATGTTGTTCGAACTGGGGAATCCGAACCGTAGGGAGTATTCAAGGGATTTTCCTTCGGGTGAAACCAGAACTATACCCGCTCCGCTTCCGTTAGCACTTGATGCCCCGTCGACATGCAGCAACCAGGGGTGAGCCTCCCCTTCATTGCTGTCGCTTGGGATAGTGCATTCTACGATGAAGTCAGCCAGAGCTTGACCTTTGATAGCCTGCCGTGGTTGGAATGTGATTTCGTATCCCTCAAGCTCCACTGCCCATTTCACTAACCTTCCTGAATGTTCAGGTTTCTGGAGGATCTGTCTTAACGGTTGATCTGTCAAGACGGTGATAGGGTGTGCTTGGAAATACGGGCGTAACTTTCGCGAGGCCATCAAAAGGGCTAATGCTAGCTTTTCGGCCAGTGGATAGCGGGTCTCTAGATTTAATAACACTTTACTCACATAGTAGATGGGACGGTGCACACTTTCATCTTTCTTCAGTAGCACCGCACTGACGGCGAAATCGCCGACGCCCAAATACATATAGAGTTGTTCTCTTTCCAGGGGCCTTGTTAACAAAGGCAGCTGTTTCAAGTAATCCTTGAGGTCTTCAAAGGCTTTTTGACAATCTTTCATCCATTCGAAGTTCTTTCCCCCCCGTAGAGATTTGAAGAACGGCAGGCTCCTTTCTGCTGATTTTGACAAGAAGCGATTCAGAGCTGCTATTCTGCCTGTCAATCTCTGGACTTCTCTAACGGTGGCTGGGGATTTCATGTCAATGAACACCTGTACCTTCTCAGGATTTGCCTCAATGCCCCTGTTAGTGATCATGAAGCCTAAGAACTTTCCTGATCTTACCCCGAATGAGCACTTTTCAGGGTTGAGCTTCATGTTGAATCTCCTTAATACTTCGAACACCTTAGACATTTGATCAGTATGAGACTCTCCTACGCGGCTCTTGATTATCATGTCGTCCACGTAGGCTTCCATGGTATTTCCCAGAAGATCCTTGAACACTTTGCTCACCATTCGTTGATAGGTGGCTCCCGCGTTCTTTAGACCGAACGGCATTACCCGATAGCAATAGGTTTCGTCGTCGGTTATAAAGGAAGTCTTTTCTTCGTCTTCTGGGTGAAGCATGATTTGGTGATACCCGGAGAATGCATCCAAGAAACTGAGGAATTCGTAGCCGGATGTATTGTCTACGAGTCTGTCTATCCGAGGTAGGGGGTATGAATCTTTAGGGCAGGCTTTGTTCAGGTCTGTGAAATCCACACACATTCGCCACTTCCCGCTAGATTTCTTTACCATCACTACATTAGCCAACCACTCAGGATAGTAGACCTCTCGGATGAATCCGGCACCCAGGAGTTTATTCACTTCTTCAGTGATTGCTTTTTGTCGCTCCGGGGCGAAACTCCTCTTCTTCTGTTTGACGGGTCTGTGTCCGGGTATGATGTTAAGCTCATGGCAAATCACTTCGAGACTAATCCCGGGCATGTCTGCCGGGCTCCAGGTGAAGATATTCGAGTTTCTCCTCAGGCACTCGACTATGTCGTTCTTTAGTTGTTCGCCTAGTTGGGTCCCGATGTATGCCTTCTTTCCCCCGTCTCCCTCGATTAGCTCAATGGGTTCTATCTCCTCTACTGGCTGAGGTTTGGGCGGATCGTCTATACACAAGGTTTCTTTCCTCTGTACTACCTTGTTGGTAGTGGAAGCGAGATAACAAGTACGGGCGTTCTTTTGGTTTCCTCGTACTTGCCCGACTCCATTGGGAGTGGAAAACTTCATCAACAGATAGCAAGAGGATATTACCGCCCTCATGTCATTCAGCACAGGTCTGCCCAAAATCATGTTATAGGCAGCAGAGGTTGACCTGACCACCATGAACAATACTTATCGTGTCACATTCTTCGGGTGCTCTCCGAGAGTCACAGGCAACTCTATGGACCCGGCAACCTTCACTCACTCCCCCGTGAATCCATATAGTGGCGTTATAACGGGCTTTAACCTATCTTCGGATATGCTCATTTTTTCGAAGCAGTTCCAATAGATCAGGCTCACTAAGCTCCCGTTATCGACCAGGACCCTGCTCACCGGGTGTTTGGCCACTACCGTGGATATCACCATGGGGTCGTCATGAGGCATGACAATATCACCTTTGTCAGCCGGAGTGAACATGATGGGCTCTTCATCCGCCTGCTCCTCCATCACCGCGTTAACCTGATACGCTTGCCTAGCGTAACTTTTGCGGGAAGTAGAGGAGCTTCCTGCACCTGAGTCCCCGCCTGCGATAACATTTATCGCGGGAGCTGTAGGTTCGTTTTTTGGCGGATTAGCACGGGGAATGGGCCTGATTACTTCGTTTCTAGGCCTATCCCTTCTGGTATCATTATTTGCCCCCGTCCGCGGACGATCATTCCTTTGGTCGTGCGGAGGATAACGGGGTCTCTCGCTCCTCCATAGGAAGCGGTTGATCTTCCCTTCTTTGGCCAGCCTTTCCAACTGGTCCATTAAGTCTCTGCACCTCTCTGTTGGGTGTCCGTGAGCACAATGGAATTCGCAGTAGGCTTCAGTGTTTCGTCCTACATCTCCAATTTTCTTCTTGGGGAATTCCAATAATCCTGCCCCTTCGATGGCTGCCAGTATTGCAGTGCGAGGCTCGTTTAACTTGGTATAACCTTCATACCTGAGCCTAGGGGCTTTGTCAGTTCTCACGGGTCTTGGGAAGCTTCTCTCGGGTGCATCTCTCTCTCTTTTCTTTCCTTCCTTCGCCTCCCTGGGCTGTATCATTCTCATCACTTCTTCTTAAGCTACATACTTATTAGCCCTGACAAAGAGATCGAAAATCGTCATCGGTTGATAGAGAGAGAGGGATTCTTGTAGCTTCTCGGAGCTCGTCCCTTGCAGCATTGCAGCCAAGGCTACGCCTACTGGTAGATCTTCCACTTCCAAGGTTGCATCTCGGAAGCGATCTACAAAGCTTTTCAAGGGTTCTTTATTCCCTTGTTTAAGCGTGAGTAGGTAGGTAGCGTCTTTCTTCCTCTGGCTGTGGATCATGAAGACTTTAAGGAATTCATTTCTCAACTCATCAAAAGAGGAGATTGAACCTTCGCTCAACCCGTTGAACCACTTGAGAGCATGTCCGGACAATGTGAGAGAAAAAGCTCTACACATAATTTCGTCCTTCCATCCATGCAACAGCATGAGGGATTCATAACTCTGAATATGGTCGTAGGGATCCGCTTTGCCGGTATAAGTAGCCATAGAGGGCATTTTGAACTTCTTCGGCAAAGGTTTGTTCATGATCTCCAGGCTGAACGGAATCCTCCTCCTTTGTCCGTCATCCGGAGACACTAGCTTTTTCTTCTCGAGGATCCGTTGGACGACCTTCTCCACGTCCTCCGACCCTCGAGCTGAGTAAGGTCCTGTCCCTTCTGGTCTAGAAGAGTCCGAGTGGTAAATGCCTCTTCCAGCACCTCTCACTACGGGACTTGATATCTCGGGACCTTCTTGTGGGTTAAAATCTCCTTGTCTCCGTTGCCCCCTAGCTCTATGTGCCCTTAGGTCATGTTCCAACACTACGGGGGATGAGTTGAGGCAGGTAGGGAGACTCTGCCGCCTAGGGGCTGCAGGAGGATCCTACCGCATAATCGGCGAACTCTGCCGCCCATAGGACAAAGGAGATGTTTGACGCATGGGAGATGCGGGTGAGCTGTGTCGCCTATGAGTCTCTGGCGAACTCTGTCGCCCGGGAGCTGCGGGCGGACTCTGTCGTACCTGAGCCACTGGAGAACTCTGACGCCTGGGAGCTGAGGGCGGACTCTGTCGCACCTGAGCCACTGGAGAACTCTGCCGCCTGGGAGCTGAGGGTGAGCTCTGTCTCGCTGGATCGGCAGTAGCGTTGCGTGGCGTTCCTGCCTCTTGTCCAATGTTTACCAGGCTGGAGGGCTGACCTCTCTCGTAGGTCTGCCTCGGTGTGCTTTCCCCCACTAGCTGCTGCACTTCATGGGGTAAGCTGAGTTGGGGGAGAGCTTCTCTGAAGAAGTTCACCATGGCTCTCAGTGCTGTGGTAGCCTCCGTATTTTTGCGTTTCAGGGCCTCGAATTCCTCTAGGGAGACTAAGGGTTCTCCTTGAGCCCTTTCACTGTGTCTTCTTCGCTGTTCTGATCTGACAGGGGGACTTACAGAGTTCTGCCCTCCTGTCAATTCTGCTGTTGAGCGTGTCCTCACCATTTCGATAGAGAACCTGACTTTTTGTTGAGATTCCCACAGACGGCGCCAATTGATGTTGCCTACCTGACAGCAACAAGAAAATGCCTTTCGCGTAGTCTGATTGCACTAACGACAAAAGGGTGACGTCAATGCAATTTGATCCACGTGTTCTTCGTATATCCTGCAAAAACAACAGGAATCAGAGGGGGCAGGGATTTGTCCCTGCACGCGCACTCCGACGATCAAGTCAGTAATCGGGAGTTATGTGTATAAGAAGAGGAGAATGTAATTCTCAATTCAAAGAGTTTTGAGTATTTCTCCCTGTTTTTCTCTTTTTGGAATCGAATCCTCTCCCTCTGTTTTAGAGAGCTCACCTGGTATTTATAGGTTTCTGCAGGTCGGTTCGAGCTGAGGCCCAGGCGCGTGTCTGGGCCGCGACAGAGTCATAGAGCACTCTGTCGCGCCTCGAATTCAAGCAACTAGCGAGGGACCTCTACCGCAGACTGCGCGGGAGACCTCTACCGCAGTCTGTGTGGGAGGCTATGCCGCAGGCTGAGCGGGGGACTTCGCCGCAGCTTGTGCGGGAGACTATGCCGCATGCTATACGAGAGACCTCTACCGCGGTCTGCGCGGGAGACTATGCCGCATGCTATACGAGAGACCTCTACCGCGGTCTGTGCGGGAGACTATGTCGCAGGCTGTGCGAGAGACTTCTACCGCGGAAAACAGTTTTCAAAGTTATATGACTTAAAAAGAAACTTTTAAAATGTTAAGCGACCAAAATGATTAATTTATTATTATATATAATATTTATGTAAAATTGCTTTGGATCTCCAAAAAAATAAAAACCAATCGCTATAAACTCAAGATTTTCACGTTGGATCCGTCAACAGAATGTGAGGTCCAAGGGAATGCTGAAAACTACCATACCTAGGGTCTAACTCAGGTGCATATTGGGCATAAGACAAAATAGTGAAGATTATATAACCAAGACTGTATGCATGAGAATCCTTACCATATCACCTTCCTACAAATTGCTGTCAAGTCAGCCGAAATACAAAGGCCATGCCAAAAAAAAGAGTCTCGAAACTACACGTCTTTGAATGGTTTACTCATGACATTATCATGAGAAACATCCAAGTGGACTTTCATACCAAAGCAAGTAAACCCATCAAGCTAGAGAGAACAGGAAAGCCAGAGATTGATAAATAATTTTGGGGATGACAGTGAAGGAAACTTGACTACAAAGTTGGAGGTGAGCGAAAAAAAGGACATTTTTAAAATTTTTGGATATATAAAAATATTTATGGATAGAGTCACATCAAATTAAATTGATTTTTTTAAATTTTGGTTTAAAATTTGAATGAATTCGTCGGATTCAATAGATCGAAAATTCTAAGAACATAAAATATAAAATTAATATTTTGATTAAATATACTTTAAAATCTATTCGAGTTGCTGTGGAATGAAAGGACAAAAGATATTATTAAAAAAATGAATTTATTTTCCCTTATGAGTGGAGCCAAGCCGTGGAACGAACAGATACTCGGGGCACTTGATTGGTCTAGGAAGGTTCAAGTGGGCGTTTTGATTGAAGAAATCTTTGGCTGGTCTGCCGCCCAAGTTGTGATGCTTAATTATTATCGTTTTTTTTTTTCGGGTAAAATATTTTCAGGTTGTTGTGCAAAACAAAATTAATATCTTTTTGTACAATTTTAAAAGCACACCTTCACAATAAATTTCTTGGAGCATTGATCACCTCAAAACTTGAATCTTAATTTAACTTATAAAGCAACACTCGTTATAAATGAATCTAGCTTTTGTAATTGATGCTTAATTAATTAATTTATGTATATTTATCCTTTTCTTTCTGCGTTGACACACCACGTTTGTATCAATTATTCTATTCGAGCCTGGTTTAACTGGCCACGTGCCCTACTTGACCGTGCATATTATACAAATACAAATGATAGCGATCCCAGTGTCCAACTTGCGGCTATTGCATAATTGTTGGGAATATTTAAACTCATTTGTTCTCAAATTCATTAAGAAAACTATAAGAATACCTACTACAAAAACCTCAGGACTTCACTTCAAAGAATAGAATTTGAATCTTCTCTTTTTCCGATAAAAAAGAATGTCAATTATGCCAATGAGGCTAATCGTCTCATAATAGGGTAGCTTCAAGAGTAAAATGAAAATAAGAACCCAACTTGAAAACCATAATGGCCATTCAAAAGAGAATGGGATGCTGCTATATATGTCGGGCTACTTCAGCACACACATGACTTGTCTCGTTATCTACCATCCCGTACGTGCACCGCCTCGAGGATGTTCGCCTGTCCTTATGTTGTACTCGCTAGGCATCGACACAAGATTCTTTGAGGCCAACTCTTACGTACGATTTCGCCTTAATGGTATTTGGGTTGATTGATGTTTGATTGATGCATACTTTGGATTATTATGGCCTTCGTTTAGTCAGATTAAGATACCGCACTACCGGATATTGCGCTGCAGTATGATCCTTAAATTGTCATGGCATGATTTTTTGTTTTGTTTTGTTTCGTTTTGATCACTATATGTAAGATAATGATTGCCCATATTCTGCTGGCTTTGATCTTTATATTGTATTCTTCTCAAACGAGTGATTGATTGATGGTGATAAAGTTGGATAAGAGTGTTGTGGAGAATTCCTTCTTCCTCCCATCTTATTCAACCTCCTAACTTTAACCATTGAAAAGGATTAGTAGACAAATTTCTAGAGAGGAAGAGAAAAAGATTGATGCATTAGATAGCATTGGCATCTTTCTTGCACTTTCTTTCCTTGGTTTAAGTTTTGTCTAATTTCATAATCATCATAGCCAGCGACAAAAGATTATGTGCTCCAAATTCCTTGTCTTTTATTTTTTTTCTTTCTTTAAAAAAATTACAGTATGCTTATGCGAATTCGAAAAGTGCATTTTTGGTGTACGCGTAATGCTATAATATGCATGTTAATTTCTCAATCGATTTGTTTGTACGTGCGTAATAGCAATAGAATTGGCGAAATTAAGGAATATTTGTAGCAAGAAATACGTTCTTCAACTTTGTATACAATACAAACTCTGCATATCTTTTTGGTTTATTAATTCTTTGATAGGAAGTATGAATGAATACAAGGTAAGGGTTGGTTCCTACATATGACTCAACTTAGTAATGGATATAACACATATTTATTGATTCATTAATCTAGTTTTCTTATGTTTGTATTAAAGATTAATAACCATATATATATATATTTTAACATAGCTAGGCTATTACCAAATCATTACATATATACTTCATGAGAGAGCAACCATTGGTTTAATCTCTACCTCTCACATCCATAAGTAATTAAACTTAAATAACATCCACGTATAAGTATTACTAATATCTAATTGGTGACCCTAAATATATATGTTGCTTTAATTGTTGGAATGACCAACCTAACTTAGGTCAAACATACTAATAATTGTAATATCAATTATGAGGAGGATAACTTACATAAATATAAAATAGATTATTTTACACATTTTTTATAACTTCATATAAAATTAATATATTTGTAAACAAACCATTAGATTTAATAATTTACTCATATATATCATGCATGTAAATTTTTTACTCACTCCAATGTACCTATCATTTTAATCGATGATAACATATTTTCAATTATATTGACGGTTAAAATTTTATTATTATTGTATAAATAATTAAATATTTTCGATTAATTCAAAATTTGGTGACGTAAAATTCAACAATCAAATTAAAAATATAAATCGTATAAAAATATATGAAAGGAACTAATGTAAGTGGATCCTTCTTCATCAATTATTATTATTATTATTATTATTATTATTATTATTATTATTATTATTATTATTATTTAAAGCTCTCTCTTTCCCCTAATTATTCCTAAACTTTATTATTACATAATTTTTTCTTTCCTTCTAGAAATCAAAGAGAAGCATTATTTTGAGTGAAAAAAATTTAAGATCATACAAAAATCCAAGTGAAACATAACTGCAGTTTTGCCTAAAAACCTCTAATAAAGGATTCTGATTAAATATCACCTTAACTGTACCATAATTAGGGTTTGGTTTGTTTCGTAGAAATTGACATCCAAAAAAGGATTTCAGGAAATGTTTATATTTTCTGAAAAAGTAAATATTCCTATTATTTGGACAACTTATAAAAATATTTTTATATTCAGTAGTTTTTTGAAAAATTTATTTTTTAAATATAATGAAACAACTATTAAAATATTGACTATTAAAATTATTAAATTTTAAAATAGTTATATTTTGATAATAATATTTAATATTTAATATTATTAATATTAACCACTTAAGACAAAATTATTTATTATTATATATATTAATAGTTTAAAATATTTGAAATAGTTTACTATTACTAACATTATACAAATTGAAAAATATTTAAAAATGATTAAAATATTCTATTACTAAAATATTATTATAATAAGTAATATTAAATTATGAAAATAATAAAAATACATTATTTAGAATATTAATATTTATTGTTTATTATAAAACTAATAATATAATACTATTTCTTATTGAAACATTAAATTATTAATGTTCGATAATATACAACATAAAATATTTAAAGACTGTTAAAATTAATATTTTAATATTTTTAAATTAAAATTATATAAATATTCATATTAATATAATAATATTTTATATTGCTGTGAAATTCGATACGAGCATAAAAAAAGTTCAAAGTCTAATTTAAATAAAATTATATAGGCTTAATGAATAATCTCAAACATTGATATTCTTTTCGAAAATTGTTTATTTTTCATTAATAAGTAAGTAATTTTTATTAATCAACTAATTAATTTTTTTATCAAGCAAACACCAAAAAAATGCATAAATCATTTTTTTAAGTTGTTTTTCTCTTACCATTTTGTTTGTACACATTTTGAGCTCACAATTGTTTGCATTATGTAACATTTTTTGAAAGGTTTAATACCAAATAAACCCTCAAACTTTACTAAAAAAAAAAGCCCTTAATTTTTTATTGCATAGAATTGAATTTAAAAACTTTTATTTCATTATAATTATACTCATTAAATCTTAAAAATGAGTGAATGATGTCCAATTGACAAAATTTTAAAATAGTATTCCCTCAAATAATTGTCATTCAACTCATTTGAATAAATTTACATAAGTATTTTTTTACAAATTAAATCATCCAACTAAAATATACTTTAACAAAAAATTGAATATTTTATACAGTTAAGGTTCTAATTACAATAAAATAAAAATATATAATCTTAATTTAATGCAATAAAAGATGAAAGATTTATTTCCATTTTTGACTAAAGTTTGAGAAGTTATTTGGGTGTTGACTCTTTTTTGAGATAACAATACTTCATGGTTTTTTATTCTCACACAAGTTTATGAACTTATACCAACCTTTTACTTGAGCATAAGCAAGTCTTATGAGTAAGTGCAAATAATTAAATATATATTTATATTATATATATATATATATATTTTATAAAATACATGTATATTTGATAATGTATGCCACATGAACTTTTACACAGATAATTTAAATTTTTGACAAATAAGATTAGAACTTATAATTTTAATTCTCTTCCAAATAATCCTATTAAATTATCAAAATTTTAAAATTTCAAAGTTTTATTTTCTTTTTAATTTTTATTTTAATTTTTATTTTAATTTTTTTTACAATGGAAATACGAGAGAAAGAGAAATATAAATGTTAAAACTAAAAATATAACTATTTTATTCAAACCCTTTACCGTGCCTATCATCTTTCAATTAAATTATTCGAAAGATTAAATGACAGATGCTTTATTAACAATCCTTAGTCGATAGAATTCACACTTTATAATTTTTAACGTAAATTCAAAAAGTAAACTATAACACCTAGCAATAAATTCAACTTAAGTATAACTACATTTTAGAGATATTGCATATAAATTGATTTATGTTATTATTATTGCAATAAAAACATCCTATCATTTATTTCAAAACAAAAAAAAAAATCTTTATAAGCATAATCTATTAGCATAAAAAAAATTTATTACAATTTAATATTTTTATTATAGTATATGTATTTCGTTGAACATGTAAATTAAATAATGTTATGTAAGACCCACTTTTATTATCTGTTGATATATTTCCTTATGATTCATGTGATGTACATTTTCATATATTCAATGAATCATAAGAAGAGTTTTGACTGAAATACAATTTGCAAGTAGAATAAAAATGAAATCTCGGTGAACGTCGGAAGTAGCCAAATAAGGACCGAAATGGACACAGGCCAAACGGAAAGGATCAAAAATGAAGTTAACCGAAAATACGAAATTAAATAAGAAAAGATAGTGGATGTATGAAGGAAAGTTAGGCTAATTTGGTTTCGAAACAAGTGCAAGGGTAAAACGGTCAAAAGATCAAAATTCGAGATATCTTGATCAATAATGAGGAAATTATATACTTTTAAGTTCAATTGATCAAGATCTGGAATTTTTAGAAATACCAAAAAAGCCACCCGCGCCAATATCTCGAAAATACGAAAAAATTATAAAAAAATGATTAAAAATATAATAAACAAATTAAATTAAACTAAATTTATTTATTTAGAATAAAATAATATAGTTGTAGATATTTTTAGAATATATTTGAATATTTTAATGAATATTTTAATAATAAAATAAATTGTTAAATAATAATAATAATAATAAAAAAGAGGCTGGAATTCCAAAAACTCGGGAGAACCTGAAAAAAAATGAAACCGAAAACAACCCATGAGAACCGACGACGATCCCAGCACATCGGCGACCGATAACCTCCGACGAAGCCACGAGGAGGAAGAGGAGAGGCCGGCGATCACGTGGACACCGAAAATGCGCCGTCAGGTGACCGGAGGACGCCGATCGGAGCGAAGGAAGACCGAGGGAGAAACGGGCCGATTC
Source organism: Firmiana major (assembly GCA_033439115.1). Classification (NCBI taxonomy): domain Eukaryota; kingdom Viridiplantae; phylum Streptophyta; class Magnoliopsida; order Malvales; family Malvaceae; genus Firmiana; species Firmiana major. Next base: position 72,972,108 of record CM065901.1, on the reverse strand, counting down.
CCGACGAACCACCATGATTGGGCTTGAACGGAAGCCACCGACGCGTTCAGGGGGAGGAGCCGGTTCTTTTGAGACCGGTATCGACCGGTAAGACCGTCGAAAACGCCGGCGAAGGCAAAGTGGCAGAAACGGCACCGTTTGGCCGGAAGGAAAGGGAAGGAAAAGGAGGGAAAAGGAAGGAAAGAGGAAAAGAAAAGAAAAGAAAAGAAAAGAAAGGGAAAAAAAAAGGGAAAGGAAAGAAAAATTTACCGGGGACGACTCGAGATTCGGGTAAGTTGACCGAGGGTCGAGATTGACCTACGGATAAATTTCAGAAATTTAATTTAATATTGTTTTAATGAAAAGTAACCCGGATTTACCTAACTGTGCAGTTTTACGACAAAGACCGAACGAGAGCCGATTGAGCTCTGATTTTCGTACCCCGCATCGTATCGGGTAAGTACATTTTAATTTCGGCAATATGAGTTCTTTAAATACAAAGTTTGATTATTTTACGGAATTATGGATTAATTTCGTATAGAAATGAATATTTTTCGGAGTTGTAATATAATTGTCATAAATGGTATACGGGCTATCCAATGAGTTTGGATACGAAGCCCGATAATTATTGGTAAGCTGCATAAGCCCGGTATACCCGAAGAAGGGAATTAATAAATATAAAAGGGCTGAAAATGGGCCAAGACCCAATAAGGTAGATAGGGCCCAACACTTTAAAGTTGGTCAGTAAATGCGACATACTGATCAAGATAATTGAATTGACCTCAACTGTGTGGTTATATGCAGTTACGTACATTTGGTTGGCGCGCATTGGGTTGAGAGATTCAGTATCATCGAGACAGGTTAAGTCTGCGCGCGATTCCAGGTAAGGGAATTTTACGAACTGTTAGAGATAGCTTTATGAATTTTCGACGTCATTTACAGTCTTTTAAATTGCACAACAGGTCTAGATTTGAGATAAAAATTTTAGGGCCCCAAATGGGTAAATTACCAAAATACCCTCGTCAAGGGTAAAATTTCAAATTTTAGGAAAAAGTATGAGGAGCAAGAACAAAGGGTTCCTGCTAGTTTTTCGAAGTATTTTGGTACATGCATGAGTAGGCCGGCTAACTTTTAAATGAAATTTCACAGCATTTCATATTTTCAACAAATGTTGATTTTCGTTGAAATCGATTTGAGAAATGTAGCCGCCTACGTGACTTTTCAGATATTTGACGTGCTAGAGCTCAGCTCGCACGAGTTTTGATTTGTGCAATGATTACATTAGTGCTGGAGCGAGAGCTCGCACTAGAGTTTTACATGATTTTCATGACACGGTGCCGAAGTCTAACTCGCACCATATTTTTATATATGATTTTTCGTGACAGAGTGCTAGAGCTTAGCTCGCACTAGTTTTACTTGATTTAATGAGAGTGTTGGAGCACCGCTCGCACTTTTTTTCTGAGATCATACGATAAGCCGTGCTTGGAGCAGCGGGTAGACTGTGTGTCACCGATTAAATAGGCTCGCACGTGCGTTTTGAGACATGACACGAGTATAGAGACATGATATGGATCCACGGAGTACGATGTACCGTGCAAGTAGCATGGAGTACGATGTACCGTGTGGTATCTTCGGATGCGGCATCTTCGGATGCATAGGATCGGATAAGACCGACGAGATGGATTGACCCACCTCCCGGGCGGTTCCCGATCATGGTGAGAACCCGCACACTAGGATCCGTGTAGCAGAGGAACTCCCGAGAACACATGGCCATAGTCCTGGTTATTACCGATATACAGATATTGCCTAGTCTCGTATCTCGTATATTTATGTTTTCAGATATTGATGTTTTCGAGAAACACAATTTCACGGATTTTGTGTGAGTCAGGGCGACCCGAGGGAAGGGTTGAGTTCTGACCTTATATGAAATTTTAACGAGAAATAAATGATTTAAAAGATATACACGTTAAGTTTTCATGCTTTTTGGGATTTCATATGAGTTATTTTACATGACATCATAACATAGCATCTGTTTTGGAAATGTGTGGAGAATGGGTGGTTTATGCACAGCACTACGTTCATGTAGGTTGTATTGTTATCTACTTGTTCGTAGAATTGCCTTACTGAGCTTGATGTGTTCACCCCTTTCACTTTCTCACACAGATTTCTTCCAGTAGATTAGAAGACGACTGGGTACGGCATTCTAGTTGTCCGCTGCTGCCTATCTTTTTGAGGTATATACACGTTATATATATGGTTCTTGTATCTAAATAACATGAGCACAGTATTATATTTTGTATGACACTGGGATGTATAGAGTGTGTATAGATATGTAATGAAATAGATGAAGTTTAGTGCAGAATATATGAATTTATATTTAAATTAAATTGTGCACTAATTGTAAATGTATGGAGATGATATGGGCACTGACATACAGCCCAATTATTGGTTATGGTTAGTCACGATCAGAGGTAAATATAAAATAACAAAACGCGAAAAATTTACTCTGATATTCGGGTAGTTTTGGGTCGTGACAATAAAGGTGGTATCAGAGCGGAATTGATCTGATGTATGTCAGTGTCAATAACTAGGAATTACATCCCTGTGTTACTGTGCTTGGTTAGATACAATCGTGTATATTAAGATGGGTTTTAATTAAGAAATGGTTGTGAATGCAGGACTATAGGCAAGATGCCTGTTACTCGTCGTGGTAGAGGAGGTCGGGCATGAGGCAGAGGCCGTAGAGGTAGGCCTGCGATTGATAGACGTGCCGAGTTACCTCTTGAGACTCAGGAGGAGGTTGAGGTAGAGACCGGGGGGAGCATGCCCCATAGGGTCCTACAGAGCGAGATACTACAGAGCAGGGTACTGCAGAGAGATCTGCTGAGGCGATTGAGGCGCGTTTCGCTAGGATAGAGCGGAGCCTCGAGATGCTTATGGAGTTGGTTTCGCAGTCAGTACAGGGAGTTAGAGGTGGACAGGGTGATGCTGGACAGGCAATTACCCCTGATGCGCATACTCAGCCAGTTCAGGATACAGAGACTCCTACACCCCCACCGGTCCAGGACATGGATTCTTCTGTCGCCCCACACCAGAGTATTAGAGATTGGGGTTACAGTTGTGATATAGGCAGACTGCGGCAGTTTCAGAAGTTCAGACCACTGGCATTCAGCGGGGCGAAGGACCCAGTGGTAGCTGAGGATTGGTTGAGCGCGATGGAGAAACTATACGGGTTCTTCGAGTGTACCCCTATGGAGATGGTGGCATTCGCGATTTTTATGTTTAGGGGATCGACGAAGCATTCGTGGAAGTCCATCAGACAGATTCTCAGAGCTAGACATACCGTGATTAGCTGGGAGATATTTTTGGAGGCCTTTCGGAGGCAGTATGTTCCAGATACAGCGCAGCGAAAGCTGCAGTCTGAGTTTTTGAACCTGACCCAGGGGAGTCGATCGGTAGATGAGTATGAGACGAGGTTCATCTCCCTGGGCAGATATGACTCGGACACCATGAGTAGTGAGAAGGTCCAAAGATTTGTAGATGGATTGAGGCCAGCGATCAGATCTAGATTGATCCCTTTGGCTATTCCGACTTACGAGGAGGCAGTGAGTAGAGCGCAGCTGATTTAACAGGATTTTGAGAGGACTGCCTCAGAGTTTGGGAAGGTTGGCAGCAGGCATAGAGAGAGGATGAGATCAGTGGGAGATAGAGGGTCTGGTTATAGAGGGGGCAGACAGTTGATTGGGAAGAGGCCGAGGATAGAGGAGATTTGAGAGAGGCCAGCTAGACCTCCAGTTCATCCGGCCATTTCATCTGCTCCACAGAAGGGCATTGTGATAGGTGGGCCACGACCTACGACTGAGAGATGCGGTAGGTGTGGTAGATATCATGGTGATAGACCTTGCTTTATTCCTACAGTGGTATGCTATAGATGCGGGAAGCTCGGACACGTGAGCAGAGATTGTCCCGAGATAGTTGAGAGTGCCCCTCAGAAGGGCTAGGGTTCAGAGAGGGCTTCTGGTGATACATCTGCGCCGCGAAGGAAGGCGACAGCGGTTGAGAAGGGAAAACAAGCGATTGGTACAGTGCGAGTGCATGCTCTTGACCAGGATACAGCGGATCAGTCATCAGATGTGGTGAAAGGTACTATTCTGATCCATGATTTAGAAGCATATGTGTTAATAGATCCTGGTTCTACGCATTCATTTGTATCACCCTTGTTTGCTTTTAAATTGTGTAATTATGTGAAGCCTACCCCTCTGAGTAGAAAGTTATCTATAATGACACCCATGAATACTAGCTAATTAGTGGAGTATGTATTGAGGGATTGTGAGCTGAAATTAGGTGGTAGAGTGATGACAGCCAATCTAATCTTGATGCATATGAGAGATTTTGATGTAATCCTAGGAATGGATTGGTTGGCTGCTCATCGAGCTGTTTTAGATTGTTTTGCCAGGACAGTCACGTTTCATACTCCAGAAAAATGTATTGTGTAATTTCCTTGAAGTAAATGAGAATGAGAATTTTATAAGAGTATGAATGAATGACGTACTAATTTGGTGGATAATGTTGTGAATGTTATATTGCGTACGTGGTAGATACGGCTGTGGCACGTCTGAAATTGACAGACATTCCAGTAGTCAGAGAATTTTCAGATGTCTTTTCGGATGAGTTACCAGGGTTATCGCCAGTGAGAGAGACAGAGTTCAGTATTGATATGACACCCGGTATAGAGTCGATATCTAGACCACCGTACAGGATGGCTCCAGTTGAGTTAGAGGAGCTGAGAAAATAGTTACAGGAACTGTTAGAGAAGGGGTTCATCAGACCGAGTGTATCACTGTGGGGAGCACCGGTTCTGTTTGTTAGGAAGAAGGACGGGAGCCTTCGGTTGTGTATCGACTATCGACTACTGAACAAGGCTACCATCAAGAATAAGTACCCCCTTCCGAGAATTGGTGATTTACTGGATCAGTTACGGGGAGCACAGGTCTTTTCCATGATTGATCTGAGATCTGGGTACCATCAGTTGAGAGTTCGGGATGGAGATGTACCCAAGACAGCTTTTCGCACCCATTATGGTCACTTTGAGTTTACGGTTATGCCATTCGGGTTGACGAACGCTCCCGCAGCTTTTATGTCATTGATGAATGAGGTGTTTCGACCTTATTTGGATCGATTTGTGATTATCTTCATCGATGACATCCTAGTTTATTCGAGGTCCAGAGAGGAGCATGAGCAGCACCTGAGGATTGTATTGCAGACCCTCCGTGAGAAACGATTGTATGCTAAACTCAGTAAGTGTGACTTTTGACTTGAGCAGATCTCCTTTTTGGGACATATTGTGTCGAGGGATGGTGTGTCAGTAGACCCATCCAAGATTGAGGCAGTAGTACAGTGGCAGAGGCCTCAGACAGTTACGGAGATCAGGAGTTTTCTGGGTTTAGCTGGATATTATAGACGGTTTGTGGAGGGGTTTTCGAGATTGGCTGCTCCGTTGACACGTCTCACTCGGAAGAGTGTTGCATTTGAGTGGGACGACAGATGCGAGGAAAGTTTTCAGGAGCTGAAGCGTCGATTAACCTCTGCTCCGATTCTCACCATTCCTACCAGCTCAGGAGGTTTTTCTGTTTACACATATGCTTTTTACCAAGGATTGGGCTGTGTATTGATGCAGGACGGAAAGGTAGTCGCTTATGGATCCAGGCAACTAAAGGATCATGAGAGGAACTACCCGACCCACGACTTAAAGTTGGCGGCCGTAGTGTTTGCATTGAAGATATGGCGCCACTATCTGTATGGTGAGAAATTTCAGGTATTTACCGATCACAAAAGCCTCAAGTATCTATTCTCGCAGAAGGAATTGAACATGAGACAGAGAAGGTGGCTTGAGCTTCTGAAAGATTATGATTGTGAGATCCTATACCACCCGGGTAAGGCGAACGTAGTGACTGATGCGTTGAGCAGGAAGCACCTCGGGTTGGTTTCTTATATGATGGTACGGAAACACGAGTTGTTAGAGTAGTTTGCTAGCCTCAGTTTGGATGTGACTACGCCTGATATTGAGAGTGGTTATATGATTGCTAGCCTGCGGTTAGAGCCGGATTTGATGGATCGGATCCGACAGGCTCAGCGTGAGGATCAGCACTGTATTGAGATAGTCAGGCAGATGCAGTGGGGTATTGAGACTGAGTTTGAGTTGAGTTCGGATGGATTACTGAGGTTCCGAGATAGGATATGTGTTCCCGAGGATACTGAGATCAGGAGGTTGATCTTGACAGAGGCTTATTCGTCGAGGTATACCTTGCATCCGGGTAGTACAAAGATGTATCAGAATTTTCAGAAGGTATACTGGTGGTCGGGGATGAAGAGAGATATAGCAGAGTTTGTTGCGAGATGTCTCGTCTGTCAGCAGGTGAAGGTAGAGTATCAGAAGCCTGCAGGGTTATTGCAGCCTCTACCTATACCGACTTGTGATGGGTTTACCGAGGACTCGCAGGGAAAATGATGCCATATGGGTGATAGTTGACAGATTAACGAAGTCGGCACATTTTCTAGCTATGAGAGTCACCGATACTTTGAGTAGATTGGCGGAACTATATGTATGCGAGATTGTGAGACTGCATGGTGTCCCAGTGAGTATTGTGTCGGATAGGGATTCCCGCTTCACTTCCCATTTTTGGAAACATTTTTAGGAAGCTATAGGAACCCAGTTGAGATTCAGTACAGCTTTCCATCCTCAGACAGATGGGCAGTCAGAGAGGACTATACAGACCCTCGAGGATATGTTGAGAGCTTGTGTACTTGATTTTAGAGGCTCCTGAGATGATCACCTACCACTCGCAGAGTTCGCCTATAATAACAGTTATCATTCGAGTATCGGGATAGCACCATATGAGGCCTTGTATGGCCGAAGATGTCGTTCTCCTGTAGGATGGGAGGAGGTTGGTGACAGGCAGATATTCACTCCCGATCTGATACGTTAGGCCTCTGAGGATGTCCAGTTGATTTGTGAGAGATTGAGGACAGCTCAGAGTCGACAGAAGAGTTATGCTGACAGGAGACGTAGACCGTTGGAGTTTACAGCAGGGGAGTCAGTATTTTTGAAAGTTTCTTTTCCAAGGGTTTTACTAGATTCGAAAAGAAAGGAAAGTTGAGCCCTTGCTTCATAGGACCTTTTGAGATACTCGAGAGAGTGGGAGATCGAGCTTATAAGCTAGCGTTGCCACCAGAGCTAGCAAATGTCCATAACGTCTTCCACATCTCCATGCTTCGGAAGTATCAGCTGGATCCGTCGCATGTGAACAGATACGAGCCACTGGAGCTCAGTGAGAGTATGTCCTATGTCTAGAGACCGATCCAGATTGTGGATAGGAAGGAGAAGGTATTGATATCGAAGATGATTCCCCTGGTGAAAGTACTGTGACAGCATCACACTCCGGAGGAAGCGACTTGGGAGTTAGAGAGTTTGATGAAAGAGAAATATCCGGAGTTGTTCAGAGACTGATTTGGTTCCAATTTGGAGAACCAAATTCTTTTAGTGGGGGAGATTATGTAAGACCCACTTTTATTATCTGTTGATGTACTTCCTTATGATTCATGTGATGTACATTTGCACATATTCAATGAATCATAAGAAGAGCTTTGACTGAAATATAATTTGCAAGTAGAATAAAAATGAAATCTCGGTGAACGTCGGAAGTAGCCAAAAAAGGACCGAAATGGCCACAGGCCAAATGAAAAGGATCAAAAATGAAGTTAACCGAAAATACGAAATTAAATAAGAAAAGATGGTGGATGTATGAAGGAAAGTTAGGCTAATTTGGTTCCGAAACAAGTGTAAGGGTAAAACGGTCAAAAGACTAAAATTCGGGATAAATTCGATAAGAAAAATTTAATTAAAAATAAGGATTTAGAATATCTTGATCAATAATGAGGAAATTATATACTTTTGAGTCCAATTGATCAAGATCCGGAATTTTTAGAAATACCGAAAAAGCCACCCGGGCCAATATCTCAAAAATACGGAGAAATTATTCAAAAAAATGATTAAAAATATAATAAACAAATTAAATTAAACTAAATTTATTTATTTGGAATAAAATAATATAGTTGTAGATATTTTTAGAATATATTTGAATATTTTAATGAATATTTTAATAATAAAACAAATTATTAAATAATAATAATAATAATAAAAAAAAGAAGATGCTGAAATTCAAAAAACTCGGGAGAACCCGAAAAAAACGAAACCGAAAATGACCCGTGAGAACCGACGACGATCCCAGCACACTGGCGACCGACAACCTCCGACGAAGCCACGAGGAGGAAGAGGAGAGGCCGGCGATCACGTGGACACCGAAAACGCGTCGTCAGGTGACCGGAGGACGCTGATCGGAGCGAAGGAAGACCGAGGGAGAAACGGGTCGATTCCCGACGAACCACCGTGACTGGGCTTGAACGGAAGCCACCGACGCGTTCAAGGACAGGAGCCGATTCTTTTGAGACCGGTATCGACCGGTAAGACCGCCGAAAACGCCGGCTAAGGCAAAGTGGCAGAAACGACACCGTTTGGCCGGAAGGAAAGGGAAGGAAAAGGAGGGAAAAGGATGGAAAGAGGAAAGGAAATGAAAAGAAAAGAAAAGAAAAGAAAGGAAAAAAAAAGGGGAATGGAAAGAAAAATTTATCGGGGATGACTCGAGATTCGGGTAAGTTGACTGAGGGTCGAGATTGACCTACGGGTAAATTTCAAAAATTTAATTTAATATTATTTTAATGGAAAGTAACCCGGATTTACCTAACTGTGCAGCTTTACGACAGAGACCGAACGAGAGCCGATTGAGCTCTGATTTTCGTACCCCGCATCGTATCGGGTAAGTAAATTTTAATTTCGGCAATATGAGTTCTTTAAATACAAAGTTTGATTATTTTACGGAATTATAGATTAATTTCGTATAGACATGAATATTTTTCGGAGTTGTAATATAATTGTCATAAATGGTATACGGGCTATCCAATGAGTTTGGATACGAAGCCCGATAATTATTGGTAAGCTGCATAAGCCCGGTATACCAGAAGAAGGGAATTAATAAATATAAAAGGGCTGAAAATGGGCCAAGACCCAATAAGGTAGATAGGGCCCAACACTTTAAAGTTGGTCAGTAAATGCGACATACTGATCAAGATAATTGAATTGACCTCAACTGTGTGGTTATATGCAGTTACGTACATTTGGTTGGCGCGCATTAGGTTGAGAGATTCAGTATCATCGAGACATGTTAAGTCTGCGCGCGATTCCAGGTAAGGGAATTTTACGAACTGCTAGAGATAGCTTTACGAATTTTCGACGTCATTTACAGTCTTTTAAATTGCACGACGGGTCTAGATTTGAGATAAAAATTTTAGGGCCCCAAATGGGTAAATTACCAAAATACCCTCGTCAAGGGTAAAATTTCAAATTTTAGGAAAAAGTATGAGGAGCAAGAACAAAGGGTTCCTGCTAGTTTTTCGAAGTATTTTGGTACATGCATGAGTAGGTCGGCTAACTTTTAAATGAAATTTCACAGCATTTCATATTTTCAACAAATGTTGATTTTCGTTAAAATCGATTTGAGAAATGTAGCCGCCTACGTGACTTTCAGATATTTGACGTGCTAGAGCTCAGCTCGCACGAGTTTTGATTTGTGCAATGATTACATTAGTGCTGGAGCGAGAGCTCGCACTAGAGTTTTACATGATTTTCATGACACGGTGCCGGAGTCTAACTCGCACCATATTTTTATATATGATTTTTCGTGACAGAGTGCTAGAGCTTAGCTCGCACTAGTTTTACTTGATTTAATGAGAGTGTTGGAGCACCGCTCGCACTTTTTTTCTGAGATCATACGATAAGCCGTGCTTGGAGCAGCGGGTAGACTGTGTGTCACCGATTAAATAGGCTCGCACGTGCGTTTTGAGACATGGCACGAGTATAGAGACATGATATGGGTCCACGGAGTACGATGTACCGTGCAAGTAGCATGGAGTACGATGTACCGTGTGGTATCTTCGGATACGTGGTATCTTCGGATATGGCATCTTCAGATGCGGCATCTTCGGATGCATAGGATCTAATAAGACCGACGAGATGGATTGACCCACCTCCCGGGCGGTTCCCGATCATGGTGAGAACCCGCACACTAGGATCCGTGTAGCAGAGGAACTCCCGAGGACACATGGCCATAGTCCTAGTTATTACCGATATACAGATATTGCCTAGTCTCGTATCTCGTATATTTATGTTTTCGGATATTGATGTTTTCGAGAAACACAATTTCACGGATTTTGTGTGAGTCAGGGCGACCCGAGGGAAGGGTTGAGTCCTGACCTTATATGAAATTTTAACGAGAAATAAATGATTTAAAAGATATACATGTTAAGTTTTCATGCTTTTTGGGATTTCATATGAGTTATTTTACATGACATCATAACATAGCATCTGTTTTGGAAATGTGTGGAGAAGGGGTGGTTTATGCATAGCACTACGTTCATGTAGGTTGTATTGTTATCTACTTGTTCGTAGAATTGCCTTACTGAGCTTGATGTGTTCACCCCTTTCACTTTCTCACACAGATTTCTTCCAGTAGATTAGAAGGCGACTGGGTACAGCATTCTAGTTGTCCGTTGCTGCCTATTTTTTTGAGGTATATACACGTTATATATATGGTTCTTGTATCTAAATAACATGAGCACAGTATTATATTTTGTATGACACTGGGATGTATAGAGTGTGTATAGATATGTAATGAAATAGATGAAGTTTAGTGCAGAATATATGAATTTATATTTAAATTAAATTGTGCACTAATTGTAAATGTATGGAGATGATATGGGCACTGACATACAGCCCAATTATTGGTTATGGTTAGTCACGATCAGAAGTAAATATAAAATAACAAAACGCGAAAAATTTACTCTGATATTCGAATAGTTTTGGATCGTGACATGTTAATTTATATATTTATACATATATCTACATAAGTAAAATCAATCCATATCATCATCGTTTTCATCACCGTCGCCTTCAAAAATCAATCCATTTATGAGACAAATCTCAAATTAATTCAAATATATATTTTAAAGATCCCTCGTGCAATACGTTACTTCAGTAAACAAAATATAATATATGATGTTGATACTTGATAGATAAGCCTGGACTTCCTTATCTTTTTTCAAAACAACAAAAAAGTAATATTAAAAAAAAACGCTGGGAAGCTCTAGAAAATTTGCAATAAGCATTAGTAGCGAAATAAATGTATCAAGCTACTCATGAGTAATTCAAATTTAATTTGACATTTATTTGAATTTAATTAATTTATTTTTGAATTCAAACTATTTGAATAACGAGTCAAATTCAAATATTTTAATATTCTGTTTAAACAATTCGCAAGTTTAAATAAAGCATTTTAGTACATAATTTAATATTTTATTATTAATTTATCATTTTGCTCTTCTTGATATATGGTTAAGAAATTGTCAAATCGAATCTATTGAGTTGAATTCAAGTATATCAAGTCGATCTCGAGCAAATCGAATATTCTGTCGAATCGAAATTAAGTTCAAATCAAGTTTTGATTCTCAAATTTCAAATTAAGTAAAATTTAAATTTAATATTAAATTATTTAAACTCGATTCGATTATATCTCTAATAAAGTCAAAAAAAAAAAACATGGTCACCTCTGTACGCCGTCTCCTCTTTCTCTATGCTCTTTCACTATTCCATGAAAGCTTTTTATATTTTTGAAATTGCAAAGTAACGTCTATTGATATTTACAAAATAAGTGTTTTAATTAATGTATTTTTCTATATATTAAAAGTGACATTTTTATTTCACAAACTAATTTAAATAATTATTATATATTCATTTAATAATTAAATAATTAATTTTTTAAATATATCTTATATGAATACTCTTTTATATTTAAACTTGTAAAATTAAAAATTTTACCATATAATAAATAATACTTCATTATTTATTCTTAAGTAAATGAAAATGATATATATTAGAAGAAAATTATTTTTTAAATAATACTAATTAATTTCTATCTATGACTATAAATAGCCGTTAACTAAATAAGAAGATAGAATAAAAAATTACTTAATATTCCATTAGGAGGAGTTTAAAACAATAACAATGCAATTAAAAGATTAACACATGCTTTTTATTATATATATTTTAAAATTTAATAAGTTAAAATAAAGAAATATAGAACGCTTTATTTATCAAATTAAAAAAAAAATTAACTACCATATGTGAAATGATAAGGCAAAGTATATAATTGAAATCCACTACGAGGAGAGGCGAGGTGGGGGAGTGAGAGGTAAGTGGGCATAAAGCACCATATATAAAGATGAAATCATAGAACCCAAGCAACAATCAAAACTTATACCCTATTTTGATTCTACCGCATCTTTGGTATGGTGGGAGACGATGGAATCTTTTAATAAAAGATAAAACAAAAAATTGGAGAGTAAAATTATAATATTATCTTTGTTTTTAATATTTTTTAATATTTTATTTAAATTATTTTTACTTAAATATCACTTAGTTTTTCAATTTATCAAAACAAATTTCACTACCTATCCAAACTAACTCTTAACGTATTTATCTTTATTTTTTTTAAAAAGTAATCTTATATATATATAAGCAAAAGTAATTAGATACAAGGAAAACAGTCTATGCGAAGGAGCTAAATTTTTTACATGTGTAATTGATTATAATAAAATTTAATTATTATTTTCAAGTTTGAAAATATTAAAATATATTAAAAATATAAAATAAATCAAATATTTTTTAAATCATATATACTATTAATTCATTTTTTAAATACTTTTCAATTTCATTCAAATAACAACATTATCTATTCAAATTTTATTTAAATATTATTAAACAACAAATCCAAAACTGAAGTTTCTACTTCGTTTCCATAGTGTCAACTTTTTTCCAAAATTGAATTCCACTCTATTCACACTTTTAAGATGTCACCGATTAAACCTCAACATCTATCATCATGAAATCTCCTCTTTAACTGTATAGTAAGTTACTTTATTTAAATTTTATGTGGTTAGGGACCTTTCTTTTTTATCTTTTCTTTCTCTTCTATTGATTTGTTTTATTTTGTTGAGATAATATATTTTGAAATGACAAAACAAGTTAATTCAATAATATAGAAATGATTTAAAACATGTTTAGAGGCTATAAGTACCAGAAACTAAGTATTTAAGGATGAAAGATCGATCTGGTGAGATGAGAGATCGATCTCCTGGGTTTTTCAGTATGAGAGATCGATCTCATGAGAATAAGAGACCGATATGCTAAAATATTGAAATCTCAGAGAAACTGTATAGGATGTTGAGGAAGCAGAGATCGATCTGTAAGGGTTATAAGATCGATCTGATTATTACAGAATACCTGTGAGATCGATCTGGTCTAGGAAGAGATCGGTCTCCAAAGGGTGAAGGTAGTAGATCGATCTAGAGTTAAGGAGATCGATCTAGGGTGTTTAGAGATCGATCTCCTCTCTACGAGAATACTTGTTAGATCGATCTGGAGATCGATCTTGCCTCAAACAGAGAGATTGAAAGATCGATCTGCTAGTTCGACAGATCGATCTTCACTAACATTTTCAAATTGTAAGATCAAACTCTACAAATATGAGATCGATCTCCATGCTTTAAGTTGCTTTGTAATCGCAAGAAATTAAATTAAGAGATCGATCTGGTCATAATGGGAGATCGATCTGGCACTCTACTAGAGGTTTTCAACGGCTCTTTCTGCAAAATCCTTAACGAAAAAAACAGCATTAAATGCTCCAACTACCAATCCTGCTTTATAAAATCAAGCATTGAAGACACTGGAAAGGGAGACACCATTGCTGTAAATTCTGTATATTCTCAAGAATTTCATTCCAACATTCTCTTTGTCTTCAAACATCATTTATTGATATTGTTGTAAATCTCTTTGTGTAAAAGCTACTTTTACCCTACCCTCAAAAGAAAGCTTTACTTTGTATTCATCCTAAAATTAAGAGAGAAAATGAGAGTTGCTCTGTGAGTTAACTTTGTAAAGAGTGAATATTTCTTTGTGTAAAAAGGGTAGAGAGGTTATTCCTTAACCTGTAAAAGGGAGTGTGTAACATCCATTGATAGAGTGAAAGAAAACTCTTGACAAGGAGGTCAAGAAGAGAGGACGTAGGCAAGAGATTGGCCGAACCTCTATAAACTACTGAGCTTACTATTTCCTTCCCTTATCTTCTTTCAACTTATTGCATTACATTATTTTGATTATTCGTTATTTGCAATTAGTTCTAATTAAGTCTAAATTAGTCATTAACCTTAGAAAATCGATTCACCCCCCTCTCGGTAGAGCCAACAATTGGTATCAGAGCAAGGACTCTTTGATCATAGAGGAATAACTTCCTAAGAGTTAAAAACGATCTAATGGCTCACAACAATGTAGCAACCAACCTAGTAGGAGAGAGGCATTCTACAGTTAGGTCTCCTATGTTTAATGGTGAACATTATGCTTATTGAAAAACTAGGATAATGTTTTTCATTCAAGAAAATGATTATGAGGTATGGAGGATTATAACTAAAGGACCCCAAATCCCAACTAAAAGAATAGAGGGGAGAGATATCCCTAAAGAAGAAGATGAGTGAGATTCAAATGATCTAAAATGTGCTCAGCTAAATGCAAAGGCCATGCACACCCTATTTTGTGCTTTAGGACCAAATGAATATAATAGGGTCTCCGGTTGTGACAATGTCAAACAAATATGGGACAAATTGGTAATAACTCATGAAGGCATAACTCAAGTAAATGAGACTAAGGTAGGAATGATCACACATGATTATGAGCTATTTAGGATGAAAGAAGGAGAGTCGATTAGTGACATGTTCACTAGATTCACTGATGTAATAAATGGGTTAAAATCCTTAGGAAAAATTTATTCAAATATAGAAATGCTTAAAAAAATATTGAATAGCCTACCAAAATCATAGGAAGCTAAAGTAACTGCAATTGAGGAGTTTAAAGATCCCCACACATTGTCACTAGATGAATTAATAGGATCACTACTCACTTATAAAATGAAGTTAAGAAGAAATGAAGAGCCACCCAAGAAAGTGGGAGTAGCTCTAAAATCTACTACTCAAGAGGAGAATAAAAATGAGAGTGCTAGTGAAGAAAATCTTGAAATGACAATGTTTGCCAAAAGATTTAACAAATTCATGAGAATTAAAGCAAGTGGTGGTGGTAGGAGAAACCATAAGAAAGATCAAGAAGAGTCAGGTAGAAAAGATACTATTGTATGTTATGAATGTAAAAAACTTGAACATATTAAATTTAATTGTCCTCTTCTTAAAAGATCAAATGATAGGTTCAACAAACAAAAAGAAGGCAATGATGACAACATGGAGCGACAGTGATAGCTTCGATGATGACTCAAATGAGGATACTGCCAATCTTTGTTTCATGGCAATTGAAGATGAAAAGGTAACTTCAGATCTCAATGAATATTCCTTTGATGAACTGCAAGATGCATTTGATGATCTTGCATTAGAATATGAATGCATGAGTATGAAGTATAAAAAATTAATATCTAAATTAAGGAAAGAAAATGAGATATTGTTAAATGATAAGATAGAATGTGAAAAGAAACTAGAAAATACAAATCTAGAAATTCGTGACCTAAAAGAAAAAAATAGTAACTTACATAATTCTTTTACTAGATTTTACATGGGTCAACAAAAATTAGATAACATGCTAGAAACTCAAAGAGCCTTCTTTGATAAGAATGTATTAGGATATAATGGAAAAAGTAGAGAGACTCACCTTAAAGATTTCATAGCTAGAAAGAACATGCATAAATCTTCAACTATTTGTTCATATTGCAATAAAAAGGGGCATGCGCCATATAATTGTAATGTGAAGATGACCACATTTAGAGAAAAAATTGTGAAAAGAATTTGGGTTCCAAAAGATGTAGTTAATTCAAAAGATATTAATACTATAGTAAAATGGATCCCAAAGGGATCAAGAATTGTATTCACTAACTCCAAAGGACCCAATAAAATTTGGGTACCTAAGACATGAATTTAAATTCTGATTATAGGTGATTGAGCATTGCCACAAAGCTAAAACAAAGGAAGCTTGGTACTTGGACAGTGGATGCTCAAGACATATAGTTGTAATGTGAAGATGACCACATTTAGAGGAAAAAATGTGAAAAGAATTTGGGTTCCAAAAGATGTAGTTAATTCAAAAGATATTAATACTATAGTAAAATGGATCCCTAAGGGATCAAAAATTGTATTCACTAACTCCAAAGGACCCAAGAAAATTTGGGTACCTAAGACATGAATTTAAATTCTGATTATAGGTGATTGAGTATTGCCATAAAACTAAAACAAATGAAGCTTGGTACTTGGACAGTGGATGCTCAAGACACATGACCGGTGATAGAAGCCACTTCAACTCATTTAAATCAAAAGTTAGTGGAGAAGTCACATTTAGGGACAACTCCAAAGGCCAAGTTGAAGGAAGTGGTTCAATAGGTAATGACTACTTTTCATTAGAAAATGTGTTGCTTGTTAGGGGTCTAAAACATAATTTACTAAGTATTAATCAACTTTGTGACAAAGGATACAAAGTAATTTTTGATTACTTGAAATGTCATGTTATAGATCCCAAATTTAATAAAGTTTTTTTCTAGGTCATAGACAAGGTAATATTTACATTGTTTATCTAAATGAACTTAAAAATGAGAATATATGCCTTATGGTAGACAAAGAAAAAGAACCTCGGTTGTGACATAGAAGACTAGGTCATGCTAGCATGCATGTGTTATCTAAGCTAGTTGGAAAAGATCTTGTTATAGGATTACCTAAGCTGTCCTTTGACTATGACAAAATATGTGAAACTTGTGTTAAAGGAAAACATAAAAGGACAACATTTAAACCTAAACATAGTGTATCTACCACTATGCCTCTCCAATTACTTCATCTAGATCTATTTGGACCAACTAGAACAACAAGCCTAAGTGGAAAACATTATGGGTTTGTAATTGTAGACGATTACACTAGGTTCACTTGGGTGTTCTTTTTTAGAGTAAAAAATGAAGCCTTAGAAAAATTCATTGTCTATACAAAAGTGGCTCAAAATGAAAAAGGTTACACTATAACTAGCATTAGAAGTGATCATGACAAGGAGTTTGAAAATATTGGATTTGATGAATATTGCAATGATCAAGGAATTAGTCATAATTTTTCAGCCCCTAGGACACCACAACAAAATGGGGTAGTTGAGAGAAGAAATAGAACATTGGAAAAAATGGCTAGAACCATGTTGTGTGAAAATAACTTACCTAAATACTTTTGGGCTGAAGCTATAAATACATCTTGCTATATCATTAATAGAGTTATGATTAGACCAATCTTAAAGAAAATCCCTTATGAGCTTTACAAGGGAAAGAAGCTTAATATTAGCTATTTTCACTCCTTTGGTTGTAAATGTTTTGTCTTAAATAATGGAAAAGACAATTTAGGAAAGTTTGATGCAAAAAATGATGAGGGAATCTTTTTAGGCTATTCTTTGAATTCAAAGGCATATATAGTATATAACAAAAGAACATTGATGGTTGAAGAATCAATTCATGTAATATTTGATAAGTCAAATGATTTATCTAAAAGTTCAACCAATGATGAGGATATTGAAATATTTAATGAGAACTTAAAAGAAACCTCAAACTTAGAGAATGATCTATTAGAGAAACTTGACATTAATAAAGAGGATGAAGATGAACTAGAAATATTAGAAAGAGAGTCTAGAGTACCAAAAGAATTAGGATATGTAAAAGATTGAAATAGTAGGAGATCCAACTCTTGGAGTTAGAACTAGATCATCTCTAAGGAATGTGTGTCAATATATAGCCTTTGTATCTCAAATTGAATCTAGAAATGTCAATGAAGCCTTAGATGATAATAATTGGTTTTTAGCCATGCAAGAAGAATTAAATTAATTTGAGAGAAGCAAAGTATGGAAACTAGTTCCTAGATCTAGTGATCACTCTATAATTAGAACTAAATGGATCTTCAAGAACAAAATGGATGAAAATAATGTGATCATAAGAAACAAAGCTAGGCTAGTTGCACAAGGCTATAGGCAAGAAGAAGGAATAGACTATGATGAAACTTATGCACCAGTAGCTAGATTAGAAGCAATAAGAATGCTACTTACCTTTGCATGCTATAAAAACTTCAAATTGTATCAAATGGATGTGAAGAGTGCATTTTTAAATGGTTTCATTAATGAAGAAGTTTATGTTGAGCAACCTCCCGATTTTGAAAGTCATGAATTTTTTGAACATGTCTTCAAACTATCTAAGGCACTTTATGGTTTGAAGCAAGCTCCTAGAGCATGGTATGAAAGACTGTCAAAGTTCTTAATAGAAAAAAGATTTTCAAGAGGAAAAGTAGGTACTACTTTGTTTATCAAAAATAAAAATAAAGATTTACTAGTTGTTCAAGTGTATGTAGATGACATTATTTTTAGATCAACTAATGAATATCTATGCCAAGAGTTTGCTAAGATCATGCAAGGTGAATTTGAAATGAGCATGATGGGAGAGCTCACCTACTTCTTGGGACTTAAAGTGAAGCAAACTAAAAATGGAACCTTCATCAATCAAGCAAAATATACAAAGGATTTGCTCAAACGATTTGGAATGGACAACTGCAAATCACAATCAACTCCAATGGGCACCAACATCAAGCTTGATAAAGATGAAAGTGGTAAGTGTGTAGACACTAAACTATATAGGTCTATGATTGGTTCATTGCTTTATCTTACTGCAAGTAGACCAGATATTTTGTATAGTGTATGCTTATGCGCTAGATTTCAATCCTCTCCTAGGGAGTCACACTTATTAGCCACTAAAAGGATCTTTAGATATTTTAAAGACACTCCCTCTCTAGGACTTTGGTACCCTAAGGACTCCACCTTTGCTCTTCATGCTTTTTTTGATGCAAATTTTGGGGGCTGTAAAATAGATAGAAAGAGCACTTCAGGTACATGCCAATTCTTAGAGAATAGATTAATCTCATGGTTCTCTAAGAAACAAAATAGTGTAGCACAATCCACAACAGAGGCTGAATATATAATAGCAGGTAGTTGTAGTGCTCAAGTATTGTAGATTAAACAACAAATGAAAGACTATGGTATTGACATGAAGCAAGTCTCAATTAAATGTGATAATACAAGTGCCATTAATCTATCTAAGAATCCTATTCAACACTCTAGAACTAAGCATATTGAGATTAGGCACCATTTTCTTAGAGATCATGTACAAAAATGAGATATAATTCTAGAGTATATTGATATTTTACATCAAATAACTGATATCTTCACCAAACCTCTTGATAGAGATAGATTTTATGTTTTTAGAGGTGAATTAGGACTCATGAATGCTCCTTAAGATTTATCCCCTTCAAAACCTTGATTTCAAAGTGTTTTTCAAATGATTTTTCAATTTTTTTTTTCTGGGCAAAAAGTATGAGAGATCAATCTTCAATCACTATAGATCGATCTTCATGCTCCAATTGGCCTAAAGCAGAAAGGTTAAGCTAGGCAGATCGATCTTCTTTACTATAAGATCAATCTCCTTAAGCCTCTGTAAAACAGCAGATCGATCTATGCATTTGGCAGATCGATCTCCTTAAGCCTCTGTAAAACAGCAGATCGATCTATGCATTTGGCAGATCGATCTCCTTATGCCTCTGTAAAACAGCAGATCGATCTATGCATTTGGCAGATCGATTCCCTTAAGCCTCTGTAAGACAACAAATCGATCTATGTATTTGATAGATCGATCTCCATGAGCTTCTATATTCTAAAGATCGATCATTTGAAACAGCATATCGATCTCTTTAAGGTTCTGGAAATATGATATCGATCTGGTACCTCGACCGATCGATCTCCTTAGCCCTGGACTATAAAAACTGCTTCAAAATCTTCAAATTTTAAAAACCCAAATTTTCAAATCCCTAACCCTCTGTCACGCCTCAACCTTCGATTCTCCCTCCCAGATCGATCTCGGTAAGGTTTTTGTCAAATATTTTCATTATTTAGTGTTCTAGTAACCTACATTGCTGAATTTTCTTCAAAAATTTCTTGTTTTTGTGCTGAAATCTTCATTAGGGCAATTCTAGCACTGTTTCATTGGCTAGGTTTTAGAGAACTCCTCAAACTAGTGCTTAGGTGTCTTTAGAAAAATCCTTGTGTGTATCTAGGGTACATCTTAGTAAACAATTATGCCTCGTCTTAAGAGAGCGGCCAACAGAGAACCTAGACCCTCCTCCTTACAACCACCATCTGCCTCTTCTGTCACTACCTTTAACAGATGTTTTCAAACACCTGCAAAAAGGAAACGATATGAAGAGTATTTTTCCACTATGCCAATTAAACATTGGCGAATAATTGATTTCTCATTTTTAAACCGTATTGACTTTTCGTATCTATCAAAAATGGAAGAATTTGGTTGCTTCCATTTCTTAAAATTAATACTCTGGTACCTCCAAACATCATCAGAGCATTCTTTTCTAATGCTGAACTCATCTACGACTTTGATGATACCTGCAAAATACTGGGGTTCAAAACGTATGTCATGTCTAAATCAATCTCTATAGACACATCTATATTAGCCCGAGTGTTTAACATAAAAGATGAGAGGTTGATCGATGAAGATGAAGAGGAAGAAGTCCCTTTAGAATTTGACCTTCCCGGGGATAAAGCGAGTGACCTACCGATGCACCCGAGGTTACTCCACCTTATCATCTCGTGGAATCTTAGACCCTTTGATACCCGTTACTCCACAGTTAGGAGACTAGATCGATTTTGGCTCCACCACCTCCACTCTTTCCAAAATCAAAAACCCAATCTGATCTACTTTATATACGAAGATTGGCTGAAGATCGTACGCGGCCAAGCCTCCACGATAGTTTTTCCTTAACCGCTGGCGTACTTGCTTCAACGACTCGTGATTTATTGTTCCTGTGAGACCGGTGAAGTGCCTTCCCCAAAGAGCGTATTAAATATTGGCACACTTCACCACATGGGGTACTATAAGGATTTTCGAGGGGAATGGAGGAAGAAGCGAGAATAGCAGTCTGAGGTAGCCATGGAAGAAGACCCATTAGCAGAGCCTACTGCCCCACCAGCTGAACCTACTGAGGTTCAGTCTTCATCGACTGCTCAGCCCACTGCACCTACATCATCATCCGACGGGCTGGAATCGATTGTGGGAATGATTATGGAGCTTAACCGAAAGATGGATGAAGGATTTGTAAACCTTCATGCCACACAACAGGCTATGTTCGATGAGCTGCAGGTTACTCGCACTCGAGTCGAGGAACTCATGGAGCGCTTTCCTCTTCAGCCTTAGGACATGATTGTTAGGAATAGTTTAGATACTTATGTTTACTGTTTGTTGTTTAAACCATCATTAGCTTGAATGCTTATATGTGAATGACATGATCGTTCATTTTGAAATGTGTTATAATGAGTTACCATTTTGAAATGACATATCTTTTGAAAGTTAATTGCTTTTATACCTTTATTGCCATTGATATGACAAAAAGGGGGGAGAAGAATATGCTAACGCTAAGAAAACATGTTTAAATGTTTTAAAAGAAAGCCTAAGTTAAGGGGGAGTTAAGGGGCTAAATTAAGGGGGAGTTAAGGGAAGCTTACATTAAGGGGGAGTTTGTGAAAGCAAAACAGATTGTGTGCTTAAAGCAAATGGGGTAACTAAACATGTTATTAAATAAGTTGTATCATATCAAAAAGAGGGAGATTATTGAGATAATATATTTTGAAATGACAAAACAAGTTAATTCAATAATATATAAATGATTTAAAACATGTTTAGAGTCTATAAGTACCAAAAACTAAGTGTTTAAGGATAAGAGATCGATCTGGTGAGATGAGAGATCGATCTCCTGGGTTTTTCAGTATGAGAGATCAATCTCATGAGAACAAGAGATCGATCTGCTAAAAGATTGAAATCTCAGAGAAACTGTATAGGATGTTGAGGAAGCAGAGATCGATCTGTAAGGGTTATAAGATCGATTTGATTATTACAGAATACCTGTGAGATCGATCTGGTCTAGGAAGAGATCGATCTCCAAAGGGTGAAGGTAGTAGATCAATCTATGCTCAAACAGAGAGTTTATAAGATCGATCTCATAAGGATAGAGATCGATCTCCTCAAAGTCAGAGAGTTAAGGAGATCGATCTAGGGTGTTTAGAGATCGATCTTCTCTCTACGAGAATACTTGCTAGATCGATCTGGAGATCGATTTGGAGATCGATCTTGCCTCAAACAGAGAGATTGGAAGATCTCCATGCTTTAAGTTGCTTTGTAATCGTAGGAAATTAAACTAAGAGATCGATTTGGTCATAATGGGAGATCGATCTAGCACTCTACTGGAGATTTCCAACGGCTCTTTCTGTAAAATCCTTAACGGGAAAAACAGCATTAAATGCTCCAACTACCAATCTTGCTGTATAAAATCAAGCATTGAAGACACTGAAAAGGGAGACATCATTGCTGTAAATTCTGTATATTCTCAAGAATTTCATTCCAACATTCTCTTTGTCTTCAAACAGCATTTATTGATATTGTTGTAAATCTCTTTGTGTGAAAGCTACTTTTACCCTACCCTCAAAAGAAAGCTTTACTTTGTATTCATCCTAAAATTAAGAGAGAAGATGAGAGTTCTTCTGTGAGTCAATTTTGTAAAAGGTGAATATTTCTCTGTGTTAAAAGGGTAGAGAGGTTATTCCTTAACCTGTAAAAGGGAGTGTGTAACATCCATTGATAGAGTAAAAGAAAGCTCTTGACAAGGAGGTCAAGAAGAGAGGACGTAGGCAAGAGATTGACCGAACCTCTATAAACTACTGAGTTTGCTATTTCCTTCCCTTATCTTCTTTCAACTTATTGCATTACATTATTTTGATTATTCGTTATTTGCAATTAGTTCTAATTAAGTCTAAATTAGTCATTAACCTTAGAAAATCGATTCACCCCCCCTCTCGGTAGAGCCAACATATTTGTATGTAAACAAAGAGTTATGAAGGCGATAAAAAATGAATTTCAATTGTACAATAAATCGCTATATTTTTTTTTTCAATTTTTTTTATTATAATTTTAATTTTATATATGAATGACGTAAATTTATTTATTTATGCTTTTAAAATAACTATGAAAAAAGTTTAAGATTATTAGAAGTGTTAGGAAATAATACATGAGATAAGAAGTGATGAAGGTGATAAAAGGAAATAATAATAAACTTCAACACAAAGCTTGCCATTCAAATTTTGACATCTATTATCATGGAATCTCTTTCTATTAGTTCATAATTTTCTTATTTAATTGTACATTAAGCTTTTTTTTTAATTTTTTAGTTTTATACATTTTTTAATTTTATATGTAGATGACACTTTTTTTTTTAATGTTTTATTCACTCACTCCTATTGAAGTTTCTTTTCTTTATTTGTAAATAGGGAGTGAAATGATAACAAAGTTCAACTAAAGAGTAAGCATTTTTTCTATTTTTTTATAGTTTTATTTTTTTAAATTTATTTGTGGATGTGATATATTTATTTATTTATTTATTTATTTATACTTACAACTAAATTATAAAAGAAACTTTTAAGATTATAAAAGTGTTGTGGGAGAATTTATGTCAAGACCTACTCAGCACCAAAGGCCCACTAGCCTCCACAAGCAACAACCCCATTAGGGTCCCCTGAGTCGACTAGCGCAGTGGCTATTAAGCGCATGACCAACTAACCAGTATTGTCCGCTTTTGGACCGAAGCCCATCACAGTTTTACTTTGACTGGGGGGGCAAGCTCATCTCCAGCCTAGACGCGTCCCCAGAGATTCGAACCAGGGACAACACCCTTAGTTCGTCTCTGCTGGTACCATTGAGAAGGGTGTTGTCCCTGGTTCGAATATCTGGGGACGTGTCTTGAGGCTCTGGCCAGAGAGAGCAAAGCCGTGTGGGCCAATGGAACAAAGCGGACAATACGTGGATGTGTGGGGCGCCAGTAGGTGTTGCGCCAGTAGCTGTTGCGGCAGTGGGCCTTCAGTGCGAGTTCGCTCGTAGCTATTGTGTTGCTGGGCCTTCAGTGTTGGTGGGCCTTCAGTGCTGGAGTGGCCTTTACAATTTATTCAAGAGAAAAAACTATTGAACTTCTTAAAAGTTTTTAGTTTTGAGCGTGCGAACTCATTTTTTTCTTTGATTTTATTCTAGATTTTTTTTGCTTTATCTAATTTATTGAATTCTTTTTAAATGTAAAAATTTAAATTTTGAATTGAATATAATTAATTAATACATTAATTATGGATTAACTTTTACTCTATTATGATATGTTACTTAAAGTACAATTTGATCTATTTTTTTATGTTTTTTCTCTCTTTTGTAGGAATTTTTTTTATTTGTATGTAAACAAAGAGTCTTGATTAACCAAGGCTCCTTTATGAGGTAATTTTTATTTAGCTTTCTCATGTAACAAAAGAAAAAAAGTCATGAATGCAATAATACCATATTTCTTGTGGATGTAGAGTTAAAAAAAGAAGTGTAATAAAGAGAGAGAGTAAAGCAAGAATCAAATCAGCATTAATATCTTGAAAGCTAAAATGAAATCATATTCTTTATCTAATTTTAAAAATTTAATAAATTATCTGAAATCTAATCACTTAAAATTATATATTTTATTTATTTTATATAAATATATAAAAATCAAAGCTTTTGACCACAAGTAAAATATCTTAGTGGATATTCCAAAAATTTGACATGTTTAGTATGTTAAAATAAAAATAAAAATAATTATCATTTTTTTAAGTTCCGAAAATATATGTACATTAAAACCATAAAATAAATTAATTATCTTTTTAAATTAATTATCGATTTCAATTTAAAAATTCTTATATTTTATCCTTAAACAAGAGGTGGTGAATAAATTAGATTGTTCGAGTTTTTAAAATAAAGTTGGACAAATTGATGAATGACTTGCAAAAGGGAAAACACTTTATAGATGTCTTGGTATTATAGCCTACATTTACTTTATTATTTTTTATATAGGATTTTATTAAATAATATAGCATATATCATTCACTAATCATAATAATTTTGAATTAAAATCTAAAATCATTATTTTAGAATATTTTATATAAATAGTATAATATTATATGAACGCAATAATGAGGTTTCTAGAGTATTATTATTATTATTATTATTATTATTATTATTATTATTATTATTATTATTATCTTCCTAAGTGGCATGTTCTTTTATTTTATGGTTTATTTTTTTCAATTTCTTAGCTTATTTAGCATAAAATAAAAAAATTATTTATGCTACATTTCATATGAGGAAAAGCGTTTACCTTGATTATTTTAATATATTTCTTTTTGAAACTTTATAATATAAATTATTATTTTTATGAAAAGAGAACATTTTTACATTTAATATTTTTTATTTAATTTGTATATTACATTATAGCAATATAAAAAATATATATTAGATATAATTATATAAAATTTGTAAAAATTAAATCGAACTCATATTGTAATTTGTTAAATGAAAATAGTATATAAGGAACATTTAACATGTCTTTAATTTGAAATATTCAATAATCATTGAGTCCAACAAGTATTTATTGAACAATCTCCATTTAAAAAAAAATTGTATAGATGAAAAAAATTTTAATTTCTTTAAATTATGAAAAAATTTCTATATTACTACTTTGATTTAATAAATTATACTATTAATTTTATTTAACTCTTACAAAATTTGCATAATTATATATAATATATAATTTTTTATATTACTATATTGTAATATATGAATTAAAAATGAAAAAAATAGTTAAATATTATAAATATTGTCTTTTTTATAAATTCAGTTATTTATATTATAAAAGTTAAAAAATGTATAATATCAATAAATTAATTGATGAATGTATTACTGTTGTATGGTTCGAGTTTAAACGTGTTAAATTTAAAATAAAAAAAACCTTTTAATTCGGCTGGGACTGAAACTGAGAAGGACAAGGGCTTCTGCATTGTCCCTATCAAACGCAACTGTTATGGCCCTTGCTACAATTCCTAGATTCCCAAGAAATCTACAATCAGAGCCGTTGATACCCATCAACTGTTAATCAAAAGCTTATACTCTCATCATTTAATCAAGGGAGCTTTTTTTTCGAAGGGGGTCCAAGTTTTTAAAGGTCCCGAAAGCCGTCCGATCTGGAATGAATGGCAGATGATTAAGCAATCATGGGGTTGTTAAAGATGGGCAGCTTGTGATATTCCAACTGTATCTTTATAGTATAATAAATAGTTATGATTTGTAAGAAAAGTGAAAAGCAAAAGTTACAAGTCCTGTCACACCGAAAAGTCTAAAAAGCCACTCCTGGCCTGTGTCACTTACACAGAGGGAGGTGGGGATCCATGGGCTTATTAGAATTTTGACAAACAAATGACATGGACCCCATAGATAAAGGGAGTCTCCTATCTGTATCATGATTGATAAAGGAGCACCGCACCCAAGTATGGAAACCAAGCAACCTACAAGGCTGCCGAATGCTTCCATTTGCACGGCCTCCGAATGTATGTAGGCTGTAGTTAACGACCTGACACTGACAGCAATCTGTACAGCTAACTTCTCTGATCTCCAAGCCATAAAACTGTTTTTTTTTTTTTTTTCTTTTCTTGTAACTTACCATTAAAAATAATATATAAAGGTATAGGATGCCAGACTGCCTTGTGGCATGATGCCACGTGGAACCATCATTTGCATGTGGCAGATTCCCTGGTCCTACCTCTAACGCGTTGCCGCCGCTACGGCGGGGATGGGAACTGATGCTTTGGCTGCTGCGGAGGCAGCCATCGTGGGGTCGGATGGTACAATGGTGGCGACGTTGTTCCCGTCATAGAGGAATTGGCCCACGATCATGGAGCTTGGTCCCGCCACAAGTCTCTCCCATGCCTCGTCAGCCTCGTCGCCTCGCTTTAGGAATGCTTCCGTGGCATCAATCCGGTGCATTCTCCGATTCCAATGGTTATAAAGCCGGCGGATTTTTTGCCGTTGGCGACGAGCTAGTATACATGTATTTTCCTTGATTTTTGAAATGGCCGTCTCGAGCAACCTGGCTCGAATTTTGGCATCAAGAATTGATTCAGCACGGAAATAATGGTCCAATTCAGGGACCCCAATTGCACGTCTAATCCCACGGGAATAATCGGCCATTGGATCAAATATTTGTTTAACCTCATCGACCAAGCCTGCTTGCACCATTTTTTCCACCCGTTCCGACACAAATGAGTTTAACACGGGCAATGACACATCAACCCATAGGAAGCAACATTCGTACCGCAACTGAAAATCAGGATCATCGTTCACCAATGCCTCGATGTAGGAGTTGGAGCCGCCGGCGATGATTGGGAGGCGGTCTTGGGCTAGTATGGATTCGACAGCATGTGATGCATGGTGTCGGAAATCCATCGATGTGAAATTCGAGTTGGGGTCTACGATGCCTAACAAATGGTGCGGGACCCCACGGCACTCTTCTTCAGTGACTTTGTTAGTTACTATGTCGAGGCCTTTATAAACTTGCATTTTGTCTGAATTTACAATCTCAGCTGGAAAGCGGGTGGCCAGGTCGACTGCCAGGCGGGACTTGCCGCTGCCGGTTGCGCCCATTACGGACACCACCTTATCTTTCCTGTGGAAGAAAGGCTCCAGGTTGAGCCCCAAATTCACTCGGGGTTGTACTTGTTTGCAGACAGATATGGAAAGTTCCATGCTAAAACGTACGCTGGAAAAGTTGACAAAAGATGGTAGTAAATAGCTAGATCAAAAACCAGTTTCGGAAATGGAAAGAAACAAAAGCACAGCAAGTAGATAAGTTGAGCTAGCTCTCTGTATTCATCCTAATAAAAGCATGTAAAAGATAACACAGGGAAATTAAATTCAATTACCCCACATATTTTCATGGACCACACTATACCTTTTATTGTCAAATATATGCGGCGACCTGTAGAAGAAAGTGGCCTTTCCAGCTGCCGATTGAGAAAAATTAAAAAGGAGAGAAATCTGCAGAGAAAAAGAGAAATGGTACAGAAAGGAGATGACAATTGGCAAAAGAGTGTTTAACTGTTGCAGAAGCTGAGTTAGAAAATGAATAAGCAAGTGGGAAGAAACTTGGGGAATGATTTTTTTTTTTTTTTTTTGTGGGTTTATGCAAGAGCAACTATTTTTGTTTTCCTGTTTGGAGCACTGTACAAGGGTATATATTGAAGTGTTTGTCTGCTGCTATTTTTATTATGAAAAAAAAAAAAAGGTAATGGAAAAAGGCAGAGCACTTCTATGAAGGAAAGATTGAATCTTTTGAGGGGTTTCAGAAAGAATGAGTGACAAATTAGAGCAACCGCACTGTCTAATCCCACTGCCGCTGGAAGCTCAAATATTATCACAACCTACACAACTATGAGAAGACTAAGCTGGGTATTTATGGTGCGAGGAAAATGGTACTCCAACGCTTCACAAGTGGTTTCACAGGGATTTCGTTACTCTGAACTCATCATTTGTTAATTTTATTCATTAATACATATTTATTTCTGTTATTATTCGTTAATACATACCTATTTACTATAGAGAAAGCAAAAGAAGCACAGGCTGCTTCTGTTTTCTAAGTTTTGAAGTGTCAAGCTTTGAAGCCGGTAGCATGGATATTTCATGGGACGAAAGTGACCATAGTGATTGGTAGGTCAAAAGGTTGGCTGACTTCGGTCTGGCTCCATATTTATTATAAATTGGGCTTTTGAACCGTATTCAATTTTCGGACAGACATCTTTGCTATATGACTCACCATTTTTTGTTTTTCATATATTTCATGAAAACTTCCATGAAATTATTTTAAAGGATGATTTGTTAAATGTCTACTGTCTTGTATTTTATGAATTAGAGTTAGTCAACTGATCATGGGAGAAAGATGTGGCTCACAAGAGGATTCCTCTGTTTTATTTTTCTTTTGTCAGTTTTATCATCAATAGTCTTAAGATGTATATATATATATATATATATATATATATATATATATATATATATATATATATATATATATATATATATATATATATATATATATGTTTTGGGGTGTGGGGGAGGGGATACTTCGTGTAATGTCCTGATCCCCCATATAAAATAGTAGCAAATTACCCAACAATGTGGGTGGGCTAGTTGTTTTCAGAAAAAGCAGTGGGCAAAGAGAATTTTCCTTTAAGCGGTTTTGATAACTAAATAATAGTTTTTCTTTTTCTTTTTCTTTTGTCTAATGAAGGGCAAAGCTAAAACTCTTGTGCTCAATTGAGATTTGTGGTCTCATGATTTTTTTCTTAGATGCCACAGGTGAATTGGTCTTTAATTTTTTGTACTAAAATGTTGTTAACAAGACATGTTAATTAAGTGTGGGTTTAAAACCCACCACAACGGTATAGCACAATGAGAATTTTTATTGCATTATAATTTTAAATTTTAAAATTTTAATATAATATATTTAATAGTTGTTTTATCACTTATCTTATTTTCGTTGATGTAATCGAATCCAAATATATAATAATTTGACATAAATTTTATCGTCACGATTATTTTTAATTTTACTAAAACTAATCTTATCATCTATCCAAATAATCTGTAAACCGTAAATAGTAGGAACTCGGTACTTTTTATATTGGCTGTTGATCCACAGAATAGAAAATACAGTATGTTGCAGTGTTTGCAATTCTTTTTTTTTGGTCTAGAAATCAATTTGATAAATATTTTCTGCAGGCTGCAATTTACTGCTTCCAGAACATTAGCTAACCTTGCTTTTATTCATTAGAAAAGGAGTCCTGCATTTTAATCTTAAACTGTGTGTCTGAAATTAAGTAAAAGTAATCAGCTCCATACAATCAAATGAAAGTAGTTTCAAACTTTCAGTAGCAAAATATTCACCACTGCCATCAAATTATTATTATTATTTTTTCTGTGTAATCAAGAACAGTTTAACATCATAATTTAGTTTCCATAAATAGCAGCCATGGAATCATATATGCCTGAAAAGTTAGAGAATAAGTATTGTTTTAGCACAGAAATATGGGCAGGTTTCTGTATAGGAATTTTGATAGTGTAAAGGTGGTTTAGAAATTTAAGCAGCAAAATTGATTGACTACACAACACATTCAAGAATCTTTCTTTCTCTTTTCCTTTTCCTCTAATCCTCTCTTTTCTTCTCTTTTTGATTATTTGGTATTCTCTCCCTTTATTTTCCTGTTGAAGTCTAGCTAAATCAGAGCTCTGTTCACTGCTTTGACCAAACAACTTTGCTCGTTTAGTTGAAGTGACAAAAAACAAGGATATATACTACTGCATCCCAATTGGTAACATGCAGCAGTAGTGATAAACTGATCATACACCATCATTGTTTGCAGTTAATATGCTTTTCGACATTTCCCTGTATATATATCATACTTTTAGAGCCATTTTAGCTAAGTAGAGGCAGTAAAGAAATTGCAGATCAACATCGATAAGTTCAGGCTTTCATCTAGTCCATGTAAGTAAACTCATCACCGTCAGCATAAATGGACAATCTATCTACCATATAATGGAGCATCATTAAGCCCTTTCCTTTTCGACTGTGTTGGATCAAATCAATGATGATGATGATGATGAAAATCTTTACAAAATGGTATAATTATACTAAAATCAGACACTCCCCAAGCGCATAAACAACTTCAATAACAAGATATTATGAGAGGAGTTTGCCTCTTCACACGTGTTACCACTGAGGAGTTTCACTGTCCAAAACTCATGTTTTTCTGCTCTCACATCAATTAGACTGATTCTGCTAATAATCATTAGTAAGATATTATTAAACATTATCTAAGGTACCAACTTGTCAAATAGTTAAAGTTAAGGATTGGAGAAGAAATATTAATTGTCAAAACTTGGGGTCTTGAATCGATGAAAAATGAAGCAGTCAAGCATGCATTTTAAGATTGCAGAGTACAAGTTATAGGCATTTGTTTATTTTTCTGATGAATGATGGGTTGAGCGTGCGGTTTGAATATAAGTGCTGAAGTCACTTTGGATATCAAATTCAAATGGAAGCGGCACTCAAAGATATGATTGACAGAGGGATTTAAAAAAAAAAAAAGGATTGCCACAATCTTACTTTCTTTCTTAATTATTGAATATTCAAACACATTTGGGGGTCCTTCAAGACTTTACCTTGAGGGCGTCTATGAAACTTTCCATTAGCTTTTCATGATTTCTAAGGCGCCTCAATCGATTATACTAATCTTCATTCATCATCGTTGCATAAAAATTTTGGCGTCTGTGCTTGCACATGCTTGGTGGGAATTGATCGAGAAGAGCTACCAAGGACGATTTTGCAGCAGCAAGTCAGCAACAGTAAAATCAACATATTCTATATGTACCCACCAAAAGCATCTGTCATTTTGATTTGCCTTTGGCTTTGCGTGTCCACACACAGGAAACTGAAAAAGCAATCATGAGCAAGTCAATAATGGGTTAAAATATAACATGCTTTTTCTTAATAGGATCACCATAACTACATTATTATAATCCTAAAGGATACCGTGCAAAGCCACTTTTTATAATACTGATAAATAAGACTTTTTTCAGAGGCACATTTACACTAGTTAAATATTTATTGAAGGGTAGTTTCTTCCTTTGAGCCCACCTACCTTTGATTCCTCAAGACCCACTTCCATTCAATGCATTCATCGGAAAATTCCAATTCTTGCCACCAGTTTTTTGCTTTTATTAGGACTCAATAGGAGAACCAAATTAAAATCATCAACAAATTGTCATTTTCTGCAGAATTTCTAGTATTGCTCAATGAGATAGTCCGTTTTCTACACGATAAGCCATGGAACGTCATCAAGTCAAATAAATTTTAATGCTTATAGTTTAAATAGTCTTTCAAGCTAACTGGTCCATGGTTGTAAACGTGTTTAGTTGTTGCTATGTCTTGTTCTTCAGTTCTTTGAGAATTGTTTTCTTGAGCTTTGATGCAAAAAACTCAAGTCTTTCAGATTTAAAAGACTCTAGGTGGAGGCTTTTAGGGTAATCTCAAGTCTATGCCAAATGCTTAGAATTCAAAACAAACCACTTCTAATGGTATATAATTCATGCTCAGTTTGCCGCTTTGATGAAAAAAACTGAACAATTTCTGGTGAACATCAAAGACTATTGTATTTGTAATCACCTTTCCATTTCTATTTCTATTGAGATGACATAAACCTGTAAGACCATGAATTCGAGAAAGAAGCCAACAATGTTAGATTTGGCCTGGACTTGACCTACCAAACGAAGTAGCTATTCTGATTAGCTATGCCAAACAATGTTAGTAATAATAGAGTTTCATTTCTACAGTGTTAGTAATAGAAAATTATACAAACAAATAAGTTATACTGATAATCCTGAATCAAGCTAGCTGACAACTTTTGTCAAATATAAACTTTAACTAAACAAAACTGTTGACTGAACGTAGGAATAAGAATTTTCACGCTTACCCACACATCCCAACTCTTATTATTTGGGACTGTCTAAAAATGCTAAGCTATAATGATCGCAATGATATATATCAGGGCCTGGAAAGTCACCAGGGAAAATGCTTTTGGATAAGGTTAAAGCATTTTCCCTAAAAATTTTGCGGAGCTGACCCCATGTTTGGTAGGTCTTATAAGGAATTCGTTCATCTAGATGTACAGAATAGGACTTGCCACCAACTTGCCTAGGATTTATAGACCAAATATTTAAAGCAAGTTACCATAATTTAACCAAAGTCCCTTCTTCCAGGAACATTCATCCGGAAGTCCGTACAATATTCTGAATAACTTCTCTGGTCATTTTCATCTAAAAGTGGGAAGGTCACCAGGCTAGAGCTACCTATATATATTCTCTACTGTCTTTTTCCTTCTTTCCAATAAAAACACTGAATCCCCACGTAAGAATCCTTTTGTTATCACAGTTAGATCAAATGGGAATATTTTTTTGACTAACGATGGTTAAGTTTCACCACAGAATATATATAAGGGTTTGTATATTATTTTCCTTATTGATTGATTTAAAGCTAGGTTTGGCTAGCTACCACATAATGGGATAGTTTCCTTTTTACAATGAATCCTAATCCCTGATAGGCATTAAAATAAAAGTTTAATTGCAACCCCACATAATGGTTTAAAGTTCAAACTTTTCAATTGAGACACTTTTAACATATCTTGATACCCGAAATTTACTTATGTAGCTAGAAGCTCTCAACTTCTGCTTTATTGCAGACAGCTATACGATATGCAGCGGCATAGATCGTATTAATAGTTGCGGTGTCTAATGGCATTTTATTGACATGACAATTTCTATAATCAGGGATACTCTTTAAACTCTGTCACATCTCTTCAGTGTGCACTCATAGTAAATATTCCGACAGTTAATCACAGGTTTCTAAATTTGTGATTTAAATTGAATTCATGAACCCATCTTGTCAATGTTTTGGAGTTTGCGTAGACTGTGGTCTGAGACCATCTTCCCATCTAAGTACATCTCATAAATATTCTGAACCCATAAATATATATATATATATATATATATATATATATATATATATATATTTTGTTAGTGAAATATTTTAGGATTAGGGACATTATAGTTTTTTAAATCATATAAAGTAAAAATTTGATAGAGCATTATTATTGTGAAATTCGATATTTTTTCATATTATGATGCTTATGAGAAGTAAATTATAGTTTAATGTGACGTTTTGCAGGCCCGTAGACGACTAAAGCACGACTAAAGCACTCGGTTCTAACATGAGGCCCAATGACACGTAAATCAAGGTAAGGTCCTAGACCCGAGAATTTCTTAGAAATATCATGTTCATGCATGAAATGATGTGTAGAAGGAAAAACTAAGTGATTGGAGATGAAAAAGTGAGTTAAACTCGGGTTTTAAATTAAATCGTAAAAATTATTCTGAGGCCATAGAAAATTAATATAAGGTGGGATTGACATGAGAAATAAAAATCATGAAAAAATATAGAGATTTAGGGGTCCAAATGAATTTTTGAAGTGAATCGAAACCTTAATTCAATTTTGCTCGGTATTGGTTAAATCGCGCAAAATGAGTTCGTTCGTGAAATGTCTCTTAAACAAGTGACCCCCAAATTTTTATGGGATGCACTATAGACAAATTATAACAATTGAGAAGTGAAATTTTGAAGAAATCTGATCAGAATTAATTTTGGTGATTTTTCTAAAACAGAACAGTCAGCTCCCCTGCATATTGTAATCTGTCAGCCAATGAAAACACACCAATTTGATGACCTTCTAGATTTTTGTTGTTTCTGATATTTTCCATTCTAAAAGTCAACTGGATAAGCTTTATAAAAAGGTAAAAATCATCCCGAAATGAGGAAAAACCCGAGAGATATCCCTCCCTCATTCTGCCACAGGCGGTACCTCTGCTTCTGACTTGTGTGAATTTTTCGGCCACCCTCCGTCCAGTTTCAGGCGACGGTCTGTTCACATGAAATCTTCACCTTCCTCCCCTATATCACATATAAAAAATTCAGACCTAATTGAAGTCGTTTACCCTCTGAAATGTTAGAAAGAAGGACATGACAGAAAACTGTCCTATTCCGAGGTAAGTACAGATGGAATTTTTGGATGAATTTGATGAGTTTCTTGGATGATTCTGAACACTTCTAAGCTCTATACATGTTGTATTACAGCTGAGTGGCAATTTGGAGGCTTGAAATCGAAGTCAAAGTTGGTCAAAGGAGTGAAGAAGTTGAGGTATGGTGATAATGATGAGATAGGTTGTTAATTTGTGACTTTTGATGAATTTTGGTTGAAGGAAATTTGATGAATTGATTTATATGATGGAGTTCAGCTGCTGACAGCATGATTTAGTTGCTGGAATGATGATATTGGATGTAATTAAAATGAATTTACAGTTAAAATTATACTGCAAAGGCTTGGTTTAGTGTTTAACTAGGTGAATTATCGAAATAATGCAAGAATCGATAATTTAAGGTCCTGTATGAAGTGGAGTGAATTGTTGGAAGGTAAGACACAATGTAGAGGTATTGAAAATGAATTTAAAGGTGTCGAACATGTTAAGGAAGCTTAAACCGAGGCTTAAACCGATAAAACCGAGTAAAACGAGCAAAGTAGCAAAAAGTCAACTTTTGGTCAATATTTTAGATGTAATCACATATTTGAATATATTAACATGAATTTGAGCTATATGTGATGAGATAACTTGGTATGTGACAGCTCAGATTATCAACACGCATTTTGAGGCGAGCTCGAAAATCGAAGAACGTGCACTACCTCCAACGCTAAGAGGTAAGAGATATAATTTAGAGTAGCATTAGTACTTTTCTATCTTACCGAATGTTTATGTGGATGATAAATTGAGTTTCTACGGAAAAAGGCTTTCTCGAAATGTGAAATGTGAAATAAGCACTATTCACTTAAAACCCGAGATAAACTTATCCAAACTTTTCAAAATGATTTTCCTTGCACGAGATACATTTCAGTATACATGTTTATGGTATATAAAAGTGATTTGCATGTATGGAATGAAACCATAATATGTTTTCTATGTATTACGGGTTAAAGTCCCGGAAATGTTTTACGAAAACTATGTTTTCAGTAAATGGAGTATATAGAGATACTCGAGAATTATATTTATGAAAAGCATGTTTAATGTATTGAGACTAGGGCATGTTGTATGATGTATGAGGTCAGAGTGATCTGGGGTCGATGTTGTATACTGAGAAATGGTACAAGACAATCAAGGATCTTCCTAGTCGACGACTAGGGAACGGGCAGGGCTCTGACGAGATGAGATGACTTGTGGTACCATGCAACCAATTAAAGTTCGTGCGTTGAGACTGCTTAGAGACTTCGAGTCCTTTGTAGGCACGTAGTGAGTCACCCCACCATAGCCCCATACCACACAGTCCAGTAGGGTACTGTACGACCCTGATCCAGTCCTACAGTTCCCTGTACTATGGCCATATGTACCAGAGATGTTGATGATGTCCTTCGCGACCAAGTTTACGATGAAGCCTAGTATCCACGAGAATGAAATATATTTTGCACATTTCATGCTACCTCACCTATAAATGACTATTTAATACATGTTTATTTTATGATATGATTTTGAAGGTAGCATTGGAGATTATGTTTCATAGAATGTGCATATGACCGCATGATTTCGCTTTCGAAGTGATAAACATGTTTTGTCATGCATGATTGAATTTAGAAATACTATGCACTTGTTTACACTACACAAGATGTATACTACATGAGTTTTATCAAATTAAAGCGTGATGTGTAAACTATGATTTAAGCATGTTTTGCTATCTTTATGATTTCAAGTATCTCTACTATAGTACATATTTTACGCTGATTCATAAAATTATGTGTTTTACTTGTTTTATGTATTAAGATTACTTTATATGTATCTCTTGCTGAGCCTGAAAAGCTCACCCCCATTCCTTTCCATCTTCCAGATTTCCTACAGTGATTCTACTGCACTCACGCGTTAGAGGTCGTGGACGAGGCAGTCCGACCTTTCGTCAGATCTTTTGCAGCGACGATGTATAGCTTTACTTTTGTTCCAGACTTGATGTACAATGTAGACACTATTGTATAAGACAATGGAATGTAATCAATGTAGATGATTTTGGTACAGATTTTTAATTCAGCAGTGTAAATGAATATATGTATAGAATGTTATTAGATTCTGGAATGAGCATGAATGCATTGTGGTTGTAGGTTGAAACTAAATATAAACTGCGTTTAAACTTTGCAAGTTGGGTTAAATGTTATTGCAGCTATTATGCTGCCGAATTTTTATAAAATGATAAAAGTTAAGAAACTGACATAGACAGGAACACAACTCATTTAAATTGATCAAAAAGTTTTAAAATTGCCCAATTTTTTACGTTTTCGGGCGTGACAGTTTACATGGTATCAGAGCAATAGTTGTGTGATACTGTCTGTGTCTAGAAGTAAGATTAGATTACATCTCAAAGTATCTATGTTAGTCTGGTAATAAAGTAAGTATATCTATCAAATTATGACCAAATTCTTTGATTTTGTGCAGATAGTAGATCACTAACCATGAGTGGTAGACGGGGTCGTCCACGGAGACAGACTTAACCCGCTCCCTCATCCCCACCTTAACCCGAGAGCCCTACTGAGAGAATATGGAGGCTCGAGGAGACAGTACAGGGTATGAGGGAAGGACTTATCACTCTTACCACTATGTTTACCCACCAGTTTGGGGCAAGTGCATCTGGTACAGATACAGCTCCGCATGTGCCTAATCCTCCTCCACCACTAGTTCTTCCAGTAGCCCCAGTCCCTCAGCCAACAGTTCCCCAGCATAGGGATGACAGAGAGACTCAGAGGGTGCGAGATTTCTTGGGCATTGTAACGACCCTTGACCTTGAAAATTTGGAGGAATTTTTTTTAAAGTTTTAAATTCCTACTTATTCCTTCATTCACTTAGACTGCATTCCTGCTCAGTGCCGTTTCTTTTATTTTACTTATTCATCGATAATTATACTTAAATTAAATTTTACATTTAAATGGCCGATAGAAATGTCGGCAGCATAACGGCTTATATATAAGCCTACCCACCTGCAAATCAAATGCTTTAACAATCCTAGATATCCACAACTATCAAACATGCTTCCCAATTTGATTCATCAAGCCAACATATATCCATTCCAACTAAGATTAGTACTCTAAGATTAATTCTCCTAAGAGATATTCTTTACATTTATTTTCCTACAAATTACATCCCGACAAAATGTTTCCAATATATGTCTGTGCATACAAAATGTGTCTGGTAAAGGAATGTAATTGCATGCCTTTCTGCTTGTACAAAAAGTAGCCTGGTGTAGTTCTTTCCACCAGTCTACGTCGTGTACGCGGCAGGTAGCCTCTGTAGATCACTACAAATAATCTGAAAGGTAGAGGGGTGAGTTTTCGAGAAAAAACCCAGTAAGAAATGCATTTAAAATGATTATGGTGGCTGAATCACACTGAATGCATGATAAAACTAAAAGATAGCATTTCTTTACAAAATATCACATAACTTCCAAAATGTGTAAATACAAAACATAATCAATAGAATATAACATCGAGGTAACAAATCCATTCAGTTAAATCAAAATCTTTCGCGACATACAGAACTTCAGAGTCTTTCAAAACCCGATAGAACTTCACAAGCATAACTGATGCATAAACATGTATCGAAGGATAAAAAATCTTATAACATAATTCATATCGGATGGAGACTAGGCTAACTTATAGGATTGTCATGCGATGATAACATAGTCATCTTCCATAGATGAAAATCAGAAACATGGCCATGACAAGGTTGTAGACGTGATCAAGGTCGTACAACAAATCAATCACACCCGAAGGCGAAATTCATATACGCCACGAAGGCGTGCATGACAAAAAAGCATTGACTGTGTGGCACTTTACATCTGTAGGACCCAAGAGGTGGCCCCCACAGTCACACAGACTGTGCGACACATTGCTCCCACAAAAACTAGGAGGTGGCCCCCACGATCGTATGTCATTGTGAACCGCGTGGCACTTTGCTCCCGTCGGACTCAAGAGGTGACCCCCACGTTCACATGTCATAGTGAAAATTGCGTGGCACTTTGCTCCCATCAGACTCAAGAGGTGGCCCCATAATTCCACTATACATTGCCTTTTCATCTCAAAATAAAGTTTTCAAAATCTTTCTTGGGTTTTGTAGCCCATAAACTCATACCGACTAATAAAGTTGAATTTCTTGAAATCTGAAAACTCTTTCATAAAACAAAAAGATTGTCGCAGGACTCAATCACCTTTCAAAAACAAATTTCTTTTCTTAAGCATGTGTTCACATACCAAATTTCATTTCTTTCAAAAATATAAAATCAATTCATACGTAAGTCGAAACCATAACATTTATTCAGAAATCATGCTCGAAACTATACATTCAATTTCATATGGCATTTCTTTATTTTGAAAACATAACCAAATAAAACTTGGGCTTAATAGGTGTTGGGGTTTGTTTTACAATCAAGGGTTGCATGAGAAAACTCGAAAACACATAAATAAATCGGAGTCTAAGGGTAGGGATACCATTACCATCTTAAATTACACCCCTTATCTCGATTTATCAGAAGTACCAGTTCGAGTAGTGACGCCTCCAAGTATTCTCTCTTAAATCCTTCTACGATTCTCTTACACCATAATTCATATATATATATTTTTTAGTATCATATATAATTTCTTGAGTGGTTTACAACGTTTCAAAATCGTGATCTCATTCATCCAGAAAATATATTTGAAATCTAATTTCTAACTTCTCAATATTGCCTAAAATGTACACATTTTATAAAACATGTTCAGCCTGATGGATCTCATTAATTTTCTTCCTCCTTCCTACTCCATCATACATAGAAAATAATTAATTCTACCACAAATTCTATAGTCGTCTTCTCCATTGACTAGTCCTTCCTCTTACCAATTTGTATACTTTTCTTCCGACCCATATTGTGCGTGTGTACACTTGTTCATTCATAAGCAAAGGTGTTTTATATACATTTGCACATATATCAATACACACGTACATAAACCCATATATATATATGTATGTATATATATATATTATTTTTATTATTTATTTATTTTTTATCCACTTCTTCCTCCCATTCCATTTTCATCTCCACATTTAACCCCAAATTTTTTTTTTGATAATTCAACCCATAATATTAAATTCCTTATCTAATTCTTAAATCCCCAATTGTCCAATTAACCCTAGTTTTCAAATTTCTTCACAACCAAAATCTAAACTAATTCATACAACAATCATGCTTTCATAATGCAATTTACACAGAAATTCAACTAGACTAATCTTAGATTTTTACCTAGGAATCACTGTGCAAAAATGGAGAAATATCAACTGGGTATTTTTGTATTTATTTATTTTTTCTGGAATACTGCCACTGTAGGTGTACTGTGGCGTCGGAAGGAGCAGGGGACTGCTAGAAAGGTGGCTGGACGATCGTCGGGGTCATCGGGTCACGGTCTTGTTGTCGACAGTCGAAGTTCGCGAGAACAGAGGTGTTTCTCGGCTGAGCTCTCAGTTCGGTGATGGGAGAGGGAGAGGGAAGCCGGTCCTCTTCCAGGTGAGGGGAGCTGTTGGTCCAAGGGAACCTTCGGCGCTGGTGTGGCCACTAGTGATGAAACGGGGGCAGCAAAAAAATAGGGAGAGGTTTTCGGGCTTCGGACGAGCAAGGAATGAAGGTAGAAGGGAAGGGGCTGCCGGTCGGCACTGGTTTGGAGTCTCGTTTCGGTAGACCGGCAAGAGGAAGGGAGATCGGCAGGGAGAAACAGGGAGAGGCTGATCAGAGAAGGAAAGAAGAAGAGGGGAGGGGGGGTTTCAGGCTTTAGGATTGCGCGATGTCGCACGATCTCTTTTTTTTTTCAATTCCGTTTCTTTCCTTTTTTTTTCAGTTTCTCTTATTTTTTTATTTTATATATTTATATTTTATATTTATATATATTCTTTTATTTATTTATTTATTTATTTTTTTTCTTATTTTACATTTTCAATTTACCAAATATATATATATATACACATATTTTCTTATAACATTATTCCATTTAATTTTATTCTTTAATTAAATACAGAAAATTTGCGGTGTTTACATTCTCCACACCTTTAAAGAATTTGGTCGTGAGGCTCCAAATTCATCTTAGTCTTTCAAAATAGATGAGGGTACTTCTCCTTCATGAGGTTCTCCAACTCCCACGTAGCTTCCTCAACTGAATGGTGTTGCCAGAGAACCTTTACCAGAGGGATAGTCTTCGATTGAAGTACCTTTTCCTTTTTGTCCAAAATCCGGATAGGTTACTCAATGTAGCTCATATCCTCTTGAATGCTCAAAGGCTCATACTTAATGATATGAGAGGGATCCGGATTATACTTCCTTAACATCGAGACGTGGAAGACATTATGTACCCCAAAAAGCTGCGGTGGTAAGGCAAGTCTGTAGGCTACGTCTCCCACTCTCTCTAGAATCTCAAAAGGACCAATGAAGCGAGGACTCAGTTTCTCCTTCTTTCCAAATCACATGATACACTTGCTCAGAGATACCTTAAGAAACACGGAGTCCTCAGTCTGAAACTCAAGTGGTCACCTGTGCTTATCCGCATAACTCTTCTGCCTCCTTTGCGTGGCCTTAAGTCTATCACAGATTATCCGAACACCTTCTGCTGCCTGTTCCACCAAATCGGGAGCCAAAATCTTTCGGTCACCCACTTCTTCCCAAGCCACTGGAGACCTACATCTTTTACCATACAAGGCCTCATACGGTGCCATCCTGATGCTAGCATGATAGCTGTTGTTATAAGCAAATTTTACAAGAGGCAGATGATCATTCCATGAGCCCTTAAACTCCAAAACACATGCCCTCAGCATATCCTCTAAGGTCTGAATGGTCCTCTAAGGTCTGAATGGTCCTCTCGGACTGACCATCGGTCTGAGGATGATAGGTAGTGTTCAGGTTAAGCTGAGATCCCATGGCTTCTTGGAAATGAGCCCAAAATCTGAAAGTTAATCGAGAATCTCTATCTGATGTAATGCTTACGGGAGCCCCATGCAACCAAGTTATCTCTTCTACATACAACTCTGCTAAAGTACTTAAAGTGTCTGTACTTTTGATAGCTACGAAGTGCGCACTCTTAGTCAATCTATTTACAATCAACCAGATTGCATTATGCCCCTTTCGGGTCCTTGGTAAGCCCATAATGAAGTCCATAGAAATGTGCTCCCATTTCCAAGTAGGCACTGGATGAGACTTAAGTAATCCCGCTGGCTTTTAGTGTTCGATCTTAATCTGCTGATAAACCAAACACTTGGCCACAAACTCTGCTACATCTCTTTTCATATCGATCCACCAATACACTTTTCGCAAATCATGGTACATCTTAGTGCTTCCCAGGTGCATGGTGTACTGAGAACAATGAGACTCCTTTAAGATCCTTTGTCGTAGGGCTTCGTTTGGGACACATATGCGGCCCCTAAACCTCAACAACCCGTCCTCACCGACCACAAAGTGTGACTGCATGTTCTGTTGTGCCTGACTGACCATGTCCAATAATTTTTGATCACCTTTCAGTCCAGTTCTGATCTGATTTAGTATACTAGGTTCAATCTGCAAACTAGCTATAGACCCAACTTCTGTTGTTTCCACACTAACATTGAGCTTGACAAATTGCTCTAACAACTCCCATTCTCTGATCATCATAGAAGAAATCATCCCCTTCCTCCTTAAAGCATCTGCCACTACATTTGCCTTGCTCGGGTGATACAGAATCTCTCAGTCATGGTCTTTGAGGAGCTCTATCCACTGTCTCTGTCTCATATTTAGCTCTTTCTGATCAAATATGTACTTCAAGCTCTTGTGGTCAGTGAAAATCTGAAATCTTTCTCCATATAGGTAGTGCCGCAATATCTTCAAAGCAAAAACAATTGCGGCTAGCTCCAAGTCATGGGTGGGGTAATTCCTTTCATGGTTCTTAAGCTGACGAGAACCATACGCGATCACTCTCCCATACTAAATAAGCACACACCCCAAACCCTGATATGAGGCATCACTGTACACTGCATATCCTTTAGATCCACTCGAAATAGTTAATACTAAGGCGGTGGTCAACCTCTGCTTAAGTTCCTGAAAACTCTACTCACACTGATCAGTCCACTCAAATGGAACATCCTTACGTATCAGCTTAGTCAGTAGAGTGGCAATCTTGGAGAAACCTTCTACGAACCTCCTGTAGTATCCAGCTAGTCTCAGAAAACTCCAGATTTTTGTAACGATTTTTAGCCTCTCCCATTTAAGTACTACCTCAACCTTAGACGGATCCACTGACACCCCATCCTTAAAAATAATGTGGCCTAGAAAAGCTATATGTTCCAACCAAAACTCACATTTATCCAGTTTTCCATACAGCTGCTTCTCTCTGAGAGTTTGGAGCACTATCCTCAAATGCTGCTCACGCTCCTCCCGGGTCTTTGAGTAGATCAGAATGTCGTCGATGAACACTATGACAAACCGATCTAGATACTTTCGGAACACCTCGTTCATCAAGCTCACAAATGCAGTTGGGGCATTAGTTAGACCAAAAGGCATTGTTGGCTCTACCGAGAGGGGGTGAATCGGTTTTCTAATGTTAATAGTAAATTTAAATTTAATTCAAATTTAATCAACAAGTGATAAATGAACAATATAATGAAATGAATCAAATTAAAGCAAGATAGGGAATAGAGTAACAAACACAATCGTTTATAGAGGTTTGACCAATCTCTTGCCTACATCCTCTCTCCTTGACCTTCTTGTCAAGTGCTTTCTTTCTCACTTTCAACAGAAGTTACAATGTTCCTTTTTCAGGTTAAGGAATAACCTCTCTACCCTTTGCAATACAAAGATGTATTCACCCCCTTTACAATGTTTATCTCACTGAGGAACAATCCTCTTCTCTCTTAGGGTAAGGATGAATACAATATCAAGCTTTTAATGTGGGTAGAACAATTACAGCTTTTGTACTTAAGCTTATACAACAAACTCAATAAATGAGGAACGAAGACACATGGAATGAAAGAATTAAACTCTTGAGAATGTAAGAAATGTGCAGCAATAGTGTCTCACTTCTCATTGTCTTCAATGCTTGGTTAAATACTGAAGGATTGGTAGTTGGAGCATTAAATGCTGTTTTTCCCGTTGAGATTTTTGCAGAACTAGCCGTTGGGTACCTCCAGTAGAATGCCAGATCGATCTGCCATCTTGGCTAGATCGATCTCTTAGTTATAAATCCTGCAAGATCAAAGCAAAATAACACAAGGAGATCGATCTCATATATGAGCAGATCGATCTTACAATTTGAACATGTTAGGGGAGATCGATCTGTCGAATAGGCAGATCGATCTTTCAATCTCTCTGTTTGAGGCAAGATCGAT
The DNA here is from genome assembly GCA_033439115.1 of Firmiana major. Taxonomy (NCBI): domain Eukaryota; kingdom Viridiplantae; phylum Streptophyta; class Magnoliopsida; order Malvales; family Malvaceae; genus Firmiana; species Firmiana major. Next base: position 72,927,916 of record CM065901.1, on the reverse strand, counting down.
CTAGAGATCGATCTGTTATGTATTCTCGTAGTGGGGAGATCGATCTCTCATTAACCTAGATTGATCTCTTTAGCTCTCTGACTTTGAGGAGATCGATCTCTTCCTATACCAGATCGATCTCTTGAGCTCTCTGTTTGAGTGTAGATTGATCTTACAGATCGATCTACTGTCTTTACTTTAGGGGAGATCGATCTCTTCCTAGATCAGATCAATCTCCTCAACTCCAGTATTAGGCAGATCGATCTCATAACCCTTATAGATCGATCTCAATCTTCCTCAATATCTTTGTACAGGTTCAAAGCATAGCAGATCGATCTCATATCTATATGAGATCGATCTCTCATCCTAGAAAACCCAGGAGATCGATCTCTCATGACCCAGATCAATCTCTCATCTATAGAAACTCAAGTTTTGGTACTAATAGCCTCTAAACATGTTTTTATATCAACTTTATATTATTGAATTTACTTGTTTTGTCATTTCAAAATATATTATCACAACAATCTCCCCCTTTTTGATATGACAAAACCTATTCAATCAACATGTTTAGTTAATTTGCCCAAGCTCCCCCTTTTTGTAAGCTCCCCCTTTCTTTTAGCTTTTGACATCGTTACTTTCTTCACTCCCCCTCATTTTAATCATTCCTTTAAAACTTTAGACATGTTTCTTAAAGCCATTTACACATCTTTTAATTAACCCACATGCACATGTTCTTTTTTCTTCTCCCCATTTTTGTCATATCAATGACACTACAGATTAAGGAAACAGTCCAACTGTAAACAATTGTGCATTTCAAAATAGTAATTCATTTGAGCATATTGCAACAACAACTGATATATCATTTCATTCAAGCAAATGCAGTATTAAAAATAACAAGAAGTACACATGAAAACTAACTAATGTTATCCTAATATGCATAGCCTACGACGGAGGAACTCGATCCATAAGATCCTCAATGTGAGTGCGAGCGACCTGAAATTCATCATACATAGCCTGCTGAGTCTCATGAAGGTTTGCAAAGCCTTCATCTACTTTGCGGTTCAGCTCCTCGATCATCCGCTGCTGGGTGGCATGAAGGTTTGCAAAGCCTTCATCTATCTTCCTGTTCAGTGCACTCAACATTGTCACAATGGACTCCATGTCAGCGGTTGAGGTACCAGGTGCAGTGGGCTGAGCAGTTGAAGATGATGGACGCTCAGTCGGTGCAGTCGGTGGATCTATGAGCTCATCCGAGGGATCTTCCTCCATGGCTGCAGCAGGCTGTTGTTCCCGCTTCTTCTTCCAGTCACCCCGGAAGTCCTTGTAGTAGCCTATGTGGTGGAGTGTCCCAATGTTGAGGACGCTCTTTGGAGAGGGCACTTCACATGTTTCGCAACTACTGTCCACTCCGAGTCGTTGGAGAAAATACGCCAATGGTTGTGGAAACACTATAGTTGTGGCTTGGCCGCAGATAATCTTCAACCAGTCTTGATAGATAAAGTGGACAAGGTTGGGTTTTTGACTAGTAGAGTGTATGTGGTGGATCCAAAAGCGATCTAGCCTCCTAACGGTGGAATAATGGGTACCGAAAGGACGAAGGTTCCATGATATGATGAGGTGGAGTAACCGTGGGTGCATTGGGAGGTCACTCGCCTTATCCCCGGGAATATCAAACTCCAAAGGGACTTTCTCTTCTTCATTTGTCAAGCCTTCATCGCGTATGTTGAAAGCTTAGGCTAGGACTTCAGGGTCTATTGCAATGGATTTGCCCATGATATACGTTGTAAACCCGAGAATTTTACAAGTGTCGTGAGGATCATAGGTGAGTTCGGCATTGGAAAAAAATGCTCGAACGATGTTTGGAGGTACAGGAGTATTGATTTTGAGGAACGACATCTAACCAAATTCTTCAAATTTGGATAGATAAGGAAAATCAATGCGGTTTAAGAAGGAGAAATCGATTGTTCGCCAATGTTTAATTGGCATGGTGGAGAAATATTCTTCATAACGCTTCCTTTTGGCAGGTGTTTTAAAACACCTGTTAAAGGTAGCGACGGAAGAGGAAGGGATGGTTTGAGATGACGACCCTTGTTCTACACTAGATCGAGGAGGTTTTTGGCATGCTCTCTTAAGTCTAGGCATGGTTCTAGACACGGGAATTACTCTAAAACTGGTTCACAAACACAAAATCAATGGTACAGTAACTAGACTTGCCCTAGAGAGAAATTGAGCACAAATCTTAAGAAATTTTTGAGAAAAACAATCAGGAATGTGGGTTACTATACCAGTAAACGAAATAGAGATGCGACGAAGACCGTACCGAGATCGATCTGAGGAGGAATCGAGAGAGGAGGTGCGAGGGAAGTTAGGGATTTGAGATTTTAGGGATTTGAAATCTGGGGATTTTTCGCTAGTTTTTATAGTCCAGGGCACAGGAGATCGATCTGTGGTTCCATAAGATCGATCTGCAGAATACAGAAGCTTAAGAAGATCGATCTGCCGTATGCACAGATCGATCTGCTGTTTGACAGAGGCTTAGGGAGATCGATCTGCCAAATACATAGATCGATCTTCAGAATACAGAGGCTTGAAGAGATCGATCTGTCGTATGCACAGATCGATCTGCTGTTTAACAGAGGCTTAAGGAGATCGATCTTATGGATAGCAGATCGATCTGCCTAGCTTAACCTTAATGCTTTAGGCTTGTTGGAAGTATGGAGATCGATCTATATGGATAGGAGATCGATCTCTCATACTCTTTGCCCAGAAAAATCATTGAAAAAACACTTTTAAGACCAATTTGAAATCAAGATTTTGAAGCACAAACATCTTAGGGAACATTCATGAGCCCTAATTCACTTCTAAGAACACAAAACCTATCTCTATCAAGGGGTTTGGTGAATATATCAGCTATTTGATGTAAAGTGTCAATATACTCTAAAATTATATCCCCCTTTTGAACATGGTCTCTAAGAAAATGGTGCCTAATTTCAATGTGCTTAGTTCTAGAGTGTTGAATAGGATTTTTAGAAAGGTTGATAGCACTGGTATTGTCACATTTAATAGAGACTTGTTTCATGTCAATACCATAGTCTTTCATTTGTTGTTTAATCCACAACACTTGAGCACTACAACTACCTGCTGCTATGTATTCAGCTTCAGTTGTGGACTGAGCCACACTATTTTGTTTCTTAGAGAACCATGAGATTAATCTATTCCCTAAGAATTGGCAAGTACCTAAAGTACTTTTCCTATCTATTTTGCATCCCCCAAAATCTGCATCTGAAAATGCATGAAGTGTAAAGGTGGAGTCCTTGGGGTACCAAAGTCCTAGAGAGGGAGTGTCCTTAAGGTATCTAAACATCCTTTTAGTTGCTAACAAGTGTGATTCCCTAGGAGAGGATTGAAACCTAGCACAAAGGCATACACTAAACAATATATCTGGTCTACTTGCAGTTAAATATAGCAATGAACCAATCATAGACCTATAGAGTTTAGTGTCTACACACTTACCACTTTCATCTTTATCAAGCTTGATGTTGGTGCCCATTGGAGTTGCTTGAGGTTTGCAATTGTCCATTCCAAATCGCTTGAGCAAATCCTTAGTATACTTTGCTTGATTGGTGAAGGTTCCATCTTTTGTTTGCTTCACTTGAAGTCCCAAGAAGAAAGTGAGTTCTCCCATCATGCTCATTTCAAATTCACCTTGCATGATCTTAGCAAATTCTTGGCATAAAGATTCATTAGTTGATCCAAAAATAATATCATCTACATACACTTGTACAACTAGTAAGTCCTTATTCTTATTTTTTATGAATAAAGTGGTATCCATTTTTCCTCTTGAAAATCCATTTTCTATTAAGAATTTAGACAACCTTTCATACCATGCTCTAGGAGCTTGTTTCAAACCATAGAGTACCTTAGATAGTTTGAAAACATGTTCAGGAAATTCATGATTTTCAAAGCCGGGAGGTTGCTCAACATAGACTTCTTCATTAATGAAACCATTTAAGAATGCACTCTTTACATCCATTTGATATAATTTGAAGTTTTTATAACATGCAAAGGCAAGTAACATTCTTATTGCCTCTAGTCTAGCTACCGGTGCATAGGTTTCATCATAATCTATACCTTCTTCTTGTCTATAGCCTTGTGCAACTAACCTAGCCTTGTTCCTTATGATCACACTATTTTCATCCATCTTGTTCTTGAATATCCATTTAGTTCCAATTATAGAGTGATCACTAGGCCTAGGAACTAGTTTTCACACTTTGCTTCTCTCAAATTGATTCAATTCCTCTTGCATTGCTAAGAACCAATTATTGTCATCTAAGGCTTTATTGACATTTCTAGGTTCTATTTGAGATACAAAGGTTATATATTGACACATGTTCCTTAGAGATGATCTAGTTCTAACTCCAAGAGTTGGATCTCCTACTATTTCACAATCTTTTACATATCCTAACTCTCTTGGTGCTCTAGACTCTCTCTCTAATATCTCTATTTCTTCTTCATCTTCTTTATTTAAGTCAAGTTTTTCTAATAAATCATCTTCCAAATTTGGAGTTTCCTCAAATATTCCAACATTCTCATCATTGGTTGAACCTTTAACTACATCATTTGACTCATCAAATATAACATGAATAGATTCTTCAACCATCAATGTTCTTTTGTTATATACTCTATAAGCCTTTGAATTCAAGGAGTATCCTAGAAAAATTCCCTCATCACTCTTGGCATCAAATTTTCCTAAATTATCTTTTCCATTATTTAAGACAAAACATTTGCAGCCAAAAGGATGGAAGTAGCTAATGTTAGGCTTCTTACCTTTGTAAAGCTCATAAAGAGTTTTCTTTAGCATGGGTCTAATCATAGCTCTATTAATTATATAGCAAGATGTGTTTATAGCTTCAGCCTAAAAATACTTTGGTAAATTATTCTCACACATCATGGTTCTAGCCATTTCTTCCAATGTTCTATTTCTTCTCTCAACTACACCATTTTGTTGTGGTGTCCTAGGGGCTGAAAAATTATGGCTAATTCCTTGATCATTGCAATACTCATCAAATCCTATATTTTCAAATTCTTTGCCATGATCACTTCTAATACTAGTTATTGTGTATCCCTTTTCATTTTGAGTCACTTTTGTATAGGCTATGAATTTTTCTAAGGCTTCAGTTTTTACTCTAAAAAAGAACACCCAAGTGAACCTAGTGTAATCATCAACTATTACAAATCCATAGTGTTTCCCACCAAGGCTTGTTGTTCTAGTTGGTCCAAATAAATCTAAGTGGAGTAATTGAAGAGGCCTAGAGGTGGATACACTATTCTTAGGCTTAAATGTTGTCCTTTTATGTTTTCCTTTAACACATGCTTCACATATTTTTTCATAATCAAAGGACATCTTAAGCAATCCTATAACTAGATCCTTTCTAGCTAACTTAGAAAGTACATGCATGCTAGCATGACCTAGTCTTCTATGTCATAACCAAGATTCATTTTCTTTGTCTACCATTAGGCATATGTTTTCATTCTTAAGTTCATTAAGATAGACAATGTATATATTGCCTTGTCTATGCCCTAAGAAAAGAACTCTATTTGACTTAGGATCTATAACATGACATTTCATACAATCAAAAGTTACTTTGTAACCTTTGTCACAAAGTTGACTTATGCTTAGTAAGTTATGCTTTAGGCCCCTAACTAACAATACTTTTTCTAAAGAAAAGTAGTCATTACCTATTGAGCCACTCCCTTCAACTTGGCCTTTGGAGTTGTCCCCAAATGTGACTTCTCCACCAACATTTGATTTAAATGAATTGAAGTGGCTTCTATCACCCGTCATGTGCCTTGAGCATCCACTATCTAAGTACCAAGCTTCCTTTATCTTAGCTTTGTGGCACTGCTCAATCACCTACAAAAAGATTCAAACTCAAGTCTTAGGTACCCAAATTCTCTTGGGTCCTTTGAGGTTAGTGAATGCAATTCTTGATCCATTTGGGATCCATTTTGCTAATGCATTAACATCCTTTGAGTTAATTACTTCTTTTGGAACCCACATCCTTTTTACTATTTTTCCTTTAAGAGTGGTCATCTTCACATTGCAATTATGTGATGCATGTCCCTTTCTATCACAATATGAGCAAATAATTGAAGGTTTATGCAAACTCTTTCTAGCAATGAAGCTCTTGAGATGAGTCTCTCTACTTTCTCCATTATATCCTAACCCATTTTTATCAAAGAATGCCCTTGGGTTTCTAGCATGTTATCTAGCTTTTGTTACCCTATATAAAATCTATTAAAGGAATTATGTAAATTACTATTCTTCTCTTTTAGATCACAAATTTCAAGATTAGTAATTTCTAGTTTCTTTTCACATTCTAATTTATCCTCTAGAATTAACTTATTTTCTTTCTTCAATTTAGATATTATATTCTTATAATTCATACTCATACATTCATATTCCAATGCAAGATCATCAAATGCATCTTGCAATTCATCAAAAGAATATTCATTGAGGTTTGAAGTTACCTTTTCATCCTCAATAGCCATGAAGTACAAGTTCGCAATGTCCTCATTTGTGTCATCATCGGAGCAGTCACTGTCGCTCCATGTTACCACCATTGCCTTCTTTTTGTGGAACCTATCATTGGACCTTTTAAAAAGAGGTCAGTTAAATTTTATGTGTCCTGGTTTTTTACATTCATAACACACAATTGTATCTTTTCTACCTCCCTCTTCTTGATCTCTCTTGTGGTTTCTCCTATTACTACCACTAGCTCTCATTCTCATGAATTTGTTAAATCTTTTGGCAAACATTGCCATCTCAAGATCCTCTTCACTACCACTTTCATTCTTACTCTCTTCTTGAGCAATAGATTTTAGAGCAACTCCCACTTTCTTGGGTGGCTTCATCTCATAAGTGAGTAGTGATCCTATTAATTCATCTAAAGACAATGTGTGAGGATCCTTAGATTCCTTAATTGCAGTCACTTTAGCTTCCCATGATTTAGGTAAGCTATTTAATATTTTCTTGACCATTTCAATATTAGAGTATATTTTTCCTAAGGACTTTAATCCATTAATTACATCAGTGAATCTAGTGAACATATCACTAATTGATTCTCCTTCCTTCATCCTAAAAAGCTCATAGTCATATGTGAGCATTCCTACCTTAGTCTCCTTTACTTGGGTTGTACCCTTATGAGTTATTGCCAATTTATACCAGATTTGTTTGGCATTGTCACATCCGGAGACTCTATTGTATTCATTTGGCCCTAAAGTACAAAAGAGAGTGTGCATGGCCTTAGCATTTAGTTGGACACATTTAACATCATTTGAGTCCCATTCTTCTTCTTCTTTAGGGATATCTCTTCCCTCTATTCTTTTTGTGGGGATTTGAGGTCCTTTAGTTATAATCCTCCACTCCTCATAATCATTTGCTTGAATGAATAACATCATCCTAGTCTTCCAATAGGCATAATGTTCCCCATTGAACATAGGAGGCCTAACCATAGAATGCCCCTTTCCTACCAAACTAGTTGCTACATTGTTGTGAGCCATTTGATCGTTTCTAACTCTTAGGAAGTTGTTCCTATGTGATTAAAGAGTCCTAGCTCTGATACCAATTGTTTGCTCTACCGAGAGGGGGGGTGAATCAGTTTTCTAATGTTAATGGCAAATTTAAATTTAATTCAAATTTAATCAACAGGTGATAAATGAACAATATAATGAAATGAATCAAATTAAAGCAAGATAGGGAAGAGAGTAACAAACATAATCGTTTACAGAGGTTCGGCCAATCTCTTGCCTGCGTCCTCTCTCCTTGACCTTCTTGTCAAGTGCTTTCTTTCTCACTTTCAACAGAAGTTACAATGTTCCTTTTTCAGGTTAAGGAATAACCTCTCTACCCTTTGCAATACAAAGATGTATTCACCCCTTTTACAATGTTTATCTCACTGAGGAACAATCCTCTTCTCTCTTAGGGTAAGGATGAATACAATATCAAACTTTTAATGTGGGTAGGACAATTACAGCTTTTGCACTTAAGCTTATACAATAAACTCAATAAATGAGGAATGAAGACACAAGGAATGAAAGAATTAAACTCTTGAGAATGTAAGAAATGTGCAGCAATAGTGTCTCACTTCTCATTGTCTTCAATGCTTGGTTAAATACTGAAGGATTGGTAGTTGGAGCATTAAATACTGTTTTTCCCGTTGAGATTTTTGCAGAACTAGCCGTTGGGTACCTCCAGTAGAATGCCAGATCGATCTGCCATCTTGGCCAAATCGATCTCTTAGTTATAAATCTTACAAGATCAAAGAAAAATAACACAAGGAGATCGATCTCATATATGAGCAGATCGATCTTACAATTGAACATGTTAGGGGAAATCGATCTGTCGAATAGGCAGATCGATCTTCCAATCTCTCTGTTTGAGGCAAGATCGATCTAGAGATCGATCTGTTATGTATTCTCGTAGTGGGGAGATCGATCTCTCATAAACCCAGATCGATCTCCTTAGCTCTCTGACTTTGAGGAGATCGATCTCTTCCTATACCAGATCGATCTCTTGAGCTCTCTGTTTGAGTGTAGATCGATCTTACAGATCGATCTACTGTCTTTACTTTAGGGGAGATCGATCTCTTCCTAGATCAGATCGATCTCCTCCTAGATCAGATCGATCTCCTCAACTCTAGTATTAGGCAGATCGATCTCATAACCCTTATAGATCGATCTCAATCTTCCTCAATACCTTTGTACAGGTTCAAAGCATAGCAGATCGATCTCATATCTATATGAGATCGATCTCTCATCCTAGAAAACTCAGGAGATCGATCTCTCATAACCCAGATCGATCTCTCATCTATAGAAACTCAAGTTTTGGTACTGATAGCCTCTAAACATGTTTTTATATCAACTTTATATTATTGAATTTACTTGTTTTGTCATTTCAAAATATATTATCACAACAGGCATCACGAGGAACTCATAGTAGCCATATCTCGTTCTGAAGGTTATTTTTGGAACATCCTCCTTCCTGATTCTCAATTGGTGATAACCCGATCTCAGGTCAACTTTTGAGAACACCGTAACCCCTCTTAGCTGGTCAAACAAATTATCTATTCTGGGCAAAGGATACTTGTTCAGCAACCTATAGTCTATACACAACCTGAGACTACCATCCTTCTTCCACACAAATAATACCAGAGCTCCTCACGGAGATACATTTGGCCTAATGAACCCCTTGTTTAATAGTTCTTGCAACTGCTTCTTCAATTCCTCAAGTTCAACAAGGGCTATCCGGTAAGGAGGCTTTGAGATAGGCTGTGTATATGGAGTTAAATCGATGGTGAACTCCAACTCTCTCTCCGGTGGTAGTCTCGATAATTCATCGGGAAATACATCGGAGAATTCGCATACCACTTGTATGTCCTGAATACTTGGACGTTCCCGACTAGTATCAGAGATGAATGCAACATAACCTTCACATTAACACATACATCAGAAATTTTCATCAATAACCAAAATCATGCATTTTATTCCTTAACTGCAAAGCATAGATCAAACTTGTCAGGTAGAAGAAAGGTTACAGTCTTGGTGTAACAATCTAGGCTTACACGATTTGTGGCTAGCCAATCCATACCTAAAATTACATTGAAGCCATACATGTTTAGTAAGATTAAATCTGCTAACGTTACCCTATCTTTTATCTTAATTTCACAGTTCCTACACACCATATCAGTCCTTTGAGATTTAAACAGGGGTGTGGTAACGTGTAACATGAAATCTAGAGGCTCAGGTTTCACAGGCAGTTTACATGCAAAATGGGGTGATATAAAAGAGTGCGTAGAACTTGAATCAAATAGCACATGTACCTTATGATTACAAATTAAAAGCTTACCCCGAATGGTCTCAGTGGAAGCATCAGCAGTCTCTCTGTCCAATGCAAAGACTCTCCCATGAGTGACAGGCTTCTTGCCTTTCTCTACTGCGGTAGTCCATCTCTGTGGGATTTGTCTCTAGGGAGCTTATCTCTCAGGTTGTTGTGGTTGCTCTGGGGGTTGTGGAATATGGTTCTATAGGCAATCCCTTACCATGTGCCCCTTCTGTCCACACCCAAAGCAGCTTCCTATGGCCCAGTAACAAATACCTTCATGGGGTTTACTGCACACCCTACATAACTTCCCATATTGCTGCGGACCTCTGGTAGTCTGTGGAGCATGTACAGGAACTGTGGGCCTATCAACCCTAGTCCTAGACTCATCTATCCTCTGCCTCTTGGGCTGGCCCCTCCGATAATAATCTCTCACAAACTCCGTTTTCTTACTCTTATCCCTATTTTTTACCTTAAAGCCATACTCTGTCTGTGTAGCATTCAGACCCCTCTCAATCATCTGTGCTCTACCCAAGGCATCCTTGAACTCAGTAATCCATAACCTCAATAGTCGGTCTCGGATAGCTGGCCTTAACTCGACTAGAAACCTCTTTGTATGACACTCTTCATTCTAGAACGTCTCAGGGTCATACCTCATCAGTATAGTAAACTTACTCTTGTACTCATCCACGATCATACTGCCCTATACCAAATTCAAAAAGTCCACTCGTAACTTCTGCTGGGCAGTTCGTGGAACATACTGATCTTTGAAGGCTGTTAAGAATGCATCCCAACTAATCACCGGATGCTGAGTAGTCAAAAGGACCTTGGTGGATCCCCACCAATACTCTGCTTGGCCTTTCAACATATATGTGGCCATAGAAGCCTTCTCTACATCAGAACACCCCAGGTACTCAAAGATTTTCCCGAGGTCTACTAGCCACTCTTCAACCTCCACTGGATTCTTAACTCTTTTGAATGCTGGAGGCTTCATTTTCAGGAAGTCCCTCATCCTACCAATATCTCTCTCTTCCATCCAAGTCTGTAGAGGCGACTGAGGCGTCATAGGTACTGGAGGTACTTGTGGAGGGGGAGGTGGAGGTGGTGCTTGTGAAGGAGTTGGCACCGGAGTAGGAATCGGTGCTGTACCTGCTGAATCAGAAGCATTTACCCCTAAGTGTTGGGCAACCATGGCAGCTATCGATTCCAGTCCTCGCTTGAGATGCTGCTCCAATCGCTAGTCAAACTAAGCCATACGAGTATTGGGGCTCCCTGGCTGCGGTAGAGGTGGCTGAGCTTGCCTCTGTGGGCGTCCTCGTCTTCCCCTTATGATACACGTGATCTACTACCTGTGCGTAAACCAAAGATCAAATCTTAACTTCATTAGGTATACAATGCCTACAACCAGACAAGTACAGATATTTGGGATGTAATTTTATCCTTATTAACGACACTGACAGTACTAGATAGCTTTTGCTCTGATACCACCTTAAACTGTAATGACCCTTGACCTTGAAAATTTGGAGGAATTTTTTTTTGAAGTTTTAAACTCCTACTTATTCCTTCTTTCACTTAGACTGCATTCCTGCTCAGTGCAGTTTCTTTTATTTTACTTATTCATCGATAATTATACTTAAATTAAATTTTACATCTAAATGGTCGATAGAAATTTCGGCAGCATAACGACTTATATATAAGCATACCCACCTGCAAATCAAACACTTTAACAATCCTAGATATCCACAACTATCAAACATGCTTCCCAATTTGCATCATCAAGCCAACATATATCCATTCCAACTAAGATTAGTACTCCAAGATTAATTCTCCAAAGAGATATTCTTTACATTTGTTTTCCTACAAATTACATCCCGACAAAATGTTTCCAGTATATGTCTGTGCATACAAAATGTGTCTGGTAAAGGAATGTAATTATATACCTTTCTGCGTGTACAAAAAGTAGCCTAGGGTAGCTCTTTCCACCAGCCTACATCGTGTACCTGGTAGGTAGCGTCTGTAAATCATTGCAAATAATCTGAAAGATAGAGGGGTGAGCTTTCGGGAAAAAACCAGTAAGAAATGTATTTAAAATGATTATGGTAGCTGAATCACATTGAATGCATGATAAAACTAAAAGATATCATTTCTTTACAAAATACCACATAACTTCCAAAATGCTTAAATACAAAACATAATCAATAGAATATAACATCGAGGTAACAAATCCATTCAGTTACATCAAAATCTTTCGCGACATACAGAACTTCAGAGTCTTTCAAAACCCGATAGAACTTCAAAAGCATAACTGATGCATAAACATGTATCGAAGGATAAAAAATCTTATAACATAATTCATATCGGATGGAGACTAGGCTAACTTATAGGATTGTCATGCGATGATAACATAGTCATCCTCCGTAGAGGGAAATCAGAAACATGGCCATGGCAAGGCTGTAGACGTGATCAAGGTTGTACAGCAAATCAATCACACCTGAAGGTGAAATTAATATACGCCATGAAGGCGCGCATGATAAAAATGCATTGACCGTGTGGCACTTTGCATCTGTAGGACCCAAGAGGTGGCCCCCACGATCGCATGTCATTGTGAACCCCTTGGCACTTTGCTCCCGTCGGACTCAAGAGGTGGCCCCCACAATTCCACTATACATTGCCTTTTCATCTCAAAACAAAGTTTTCAAAATCTTTCTTGGGTTTTATAGCCCATAAACTCATACCGAGTAACAAAGTTGAATTTCTTAAAATCTGAAAACTCTTTCATAAAACAGAAAGATTGTGTGGCACTTTGTTCCCGCAGAACTTAAGAGGTGGCCCCCACAATCACCTTTCGAAAACAAATTTCTTTTCTTAAGCAGGTGTTCACATACCAAATTTCATTTCTTTCAAAAATATGAAATCAATTCATACGTAAGTCGAAACCATAACATTTATTCAGAAATCATGCTCGAAACTATGCATTCAATTTCATATGGCATTTCTTTATTTCGAAAACATGACCAAATAAAACTTGGGTTTAATAGGTGTTGGGTTTTGTTTTACAATCAAGGGTTGCACGAGAAAGCTCAAAAACACATAAATAAATCAGAGTCTAATGGTAGGGATACCATTACCATCTTAAATTACACCCCTTACCTCGATTTATCGAAAGTACCAGTTCGAGTAGTGACGCCTATAAGTATTATCTCTTAAATCCTTCTACGATTCTCCTACACCATAATTGATATATATATATATATATATTTTAGTATCATATATATTCTTGAGTGGTTTACAACGTTTCAAAATCGTGACCTCATTCATCCAGAAAATATATTTGAAATCTAATTTCTAACTTCTCAATATTGCCCAAAATGTACACATTTTATAAAACATGTTCAGCCTAATGAATCTCATCAATTTTCTTCCTCCTTCCTACTCCATCATACATAAAAAATAATTAATTCTACCATAAATTCTATAGTCGTCTTCTCCATTGACTAGTCCTTCCTCTTACCAATTTGTATAATTTTCTTCCTACCCATATTGTGCGTGTGTACACTTGTTCATTCATAAGCAAAGGTGTTTTATATACATTTGCACATATATCAATACACACGTACATAAACCCATATATATGTATATATATATATATATTATTTTTATTATTTATTTATTTATTTTTTTATCCATTTCTTCCTCCCATTCCATTTTCATCTCCACATTTAACCCCAATTTTTTTTTGATAATTCAACCGATAATTTTAAATTCCTTATCTAATTCTTAAATCCCCAATTGTTCAATTAACCCTAGTTTTCAAATTTCTTCACAACCAAAATCTAAACTAATTCATACAACAATCATGCTTTCATAATGCAATTTACATAAAAATTCAACTAGATTAATCTTAGATTTTTACCTAGGAATCACTGTACAAAAATGAGGAAATATCAACTGGGTATTTTTGTATTTATTTATTTTTTCTAGAATACTGCCACTGTAGGTGTACTGTGGCGTCGAAGGGAGCAGGGGATGGCCAGAAGGGTGGCTGGATGGTCATCGGGGTTGTCGGTTCACGGTCTTGTCGCTGGCAGCCGGAGTTCGCGACAACAGAGGAGTTTCTCGGTTGAGCTCTCTATTCGGCGAGGGGAGGGAGAGGGAAGTCGGTCCGCGTCCAGGTAAGGGGAGGTGTCGGTCCAAGGGAACCTCCGGCGCTGGTGTGGTCGCCGATGATGAAATGGGAGGCAACAAAAAAATGAGGAGAGGTTTTCAGGCTTCGGGCGAGCGAGGAAGGATGATAGAAGGGAAGGGGCTGTCGGTCGGCACTGGTTGGGGTCTCGATCTGGTCGGTTGATGAGATGAAGGGAGATCGACAGGGAGAAATGGGGAGAGGCTGATCGGAGAAGGAAAGAAGAAGAGGGGGGTTTCTGGCTTTAGGATCACGCGATGTCGCGCGATCTTTTTTTTTTCGGTTCCGTTTCTTTCCTTTTTTTTAGTTTCTTTTATTTTTTTATTTTATATATTTATATTTTATATTTATATATATATTCTTATTTTTATTTATTTATTTATTTATTTTCTTATTTTACATTTTCAATTTAACAAATATATATATACACATATTTTCTTATAACATTATTCCATTTAATTTTATTGTTTAATTAAATACAAAAAATTTACAGTGTTTACAGGCAAGCATCCTCCGGAGTTCACAGGGGTTAAGGACCCGGTTAAGGCTGAGGAGTGGATAGTGGATATTAAGTTGTTCTTCCAATTGTTGGGTGTACTGATAGGGAGAGAGTGACCATGGCGGGTTATATGATAAAGAGCCAGACTAAGTTTTGGTGAAGATCCACACAGACGATATTAGCGGAGGATCCCTAAAAAATCACATGGGATACTTTCTTAGTTGCATTCCAAGAGCAGTATGTGTCGCATACAGCTCGAAAGAGAATGCAGACAGAGTTTTTGGATTTGAGACAGGAAATTTCTACAGTTGATGAGTATGAGAACAGATTTACGACCCTGATGAGATACAATCTAGAGACAGTTAGAGATCCCAAACACCGGATAGAGAGATTTTTGGTAGGATGGAGATCTGGGATCAGAGATAGGCTGTTGGGTCAGAACATTGTGGATTTCAGAGATGTTCTGAGACGAGCACAGGAGATAGAAAGGGGCTTGGATATTACTCAAGCAGAGCATGGTTTCAGGAGATCAGTTAAAGATAAGGGGAAGAGAGTAGTTACTTCCCGACATGATTTGAGAGGGGGTCAGCCCAAGAGACAGAGGGTGGAAGGACCTCAGATAGGGGCTCGTAAGCCCAAGACTATAGTGAGTACTACGGATGTTATAAGAGGTTCTGAGCCGAGAGTGTCACGATGCAGGACATGTGGCAGGATGCACCCTGGACCTTGCCTAGCGGGTACATTTACTTGCTACAGATGTGGTGAAGCAGAGCACATAATGAGAGACTGTCTACTTATGAGGTCTCAGGAACCTCGAGAGGCATCTAGACCGATTGAGAGATCGGCTCAGGCTCCACAGAGGCAAGCACTATAGAAGAGAGCCACAGCCATAGATAAGGGCAAGAAGCATGTCTCACAAGGTCGAGTATATGCCATTGATAATGAGATAATCGATACATCCTCCGACACTATCAGAGGTACTCTCATTGTCTATAACTATGGAGCACACCTATTGTTTGACCCAGGTTCCACACACTTTTTCGTGTCACCACAATTTGCATGTAAGTTGAATAGGAAACCTGAGTCACTAGATTTCATGCTACATATAAGTACACCCATGCACGTATTGCAAAAGATTGATATGATATGGAAGGATTGTGAAATCATTGTTGGAGATAAAAAATTTCTAGCAGATCTAGTTTTATTAAACATGAAGGATTTTGATGTAATATTAGGCATGAACTGGTTAGCTACCAATCACGTGAATTTAGACTGCTACACTAATACTTTGACCTTCTCCTTACCATAAAAGTTCAATGTATGTTTTGCGAGAAAGAAATAAAAGTGCAGGGTGATGAAAGTTTTTGTGTTATGTGTTATGTGAAGATATGATATATATGTGTGAGATTAACGTATAATATTTTTCTTATGTGAAGGATACATTACCTTTATTTCTGATGAGAGTTGGGAACCACCAGGTATACAGGATGTTTCGATGGTATGTGAGTTTCCCGATGTATTTTCAGAGGACTTACCGGGGTTACCACCAGAGAGAGAAGTTGAGTTTGCCATTGAGTTAGCACCTGATGCTCAACCTATCTCCAAGCGACCTTATCGAATGACATTATTAGAATTGGAGGAATTAAAGAAATAGTTGCAAGAACTACTTGATAAGAGGTTTATAAAACCTAATGTGTCACCATGGGGTGCTCCGGTACTGTTCGTTAGAAAGAAAGATGGTAGTCTCCGCCTTTGCATAGACTACATGCTTTTAAATAAAGTAACAGCTAAGAATAAGTATTCCCTGTCGAGGATAGATGATTTGTTTGATCAGCTAAGTGGGGTTTCAGTGTTTTCGAAGATAGACTTGAGATCGGGTTACCATCAGCTGAGGATTAAGGAGGCTGATATACTGAAGATAGCTTTTAGGACCCGATATGGGCACTACGAGTTTTTGGTGATACCCTTTGGACTGACTAATGCCCCAGCTGTCTTTATGAGCCTTATGAATGATGTTTGTCAAGAATACCTGGATAGATTTGTGATAGTGTTCATCAATGACATCTTGATCTATTCTAGATCCCGAGAAGAGCACGAGCAGCATTTGAGGATTGTGCTTCAGACTCTCTGTGAGAAGAAATTATATGGTAAATTCAGTAAGTGTGCATTCTAGCTAGAGCATATTTCCTTCCTCAGACATGTAGCATTTAAGGACGGGGTGTCTGTAGATCCGTCCAAAGTAGAGGCAGTGTTGCAATGGGAAAGATCGAGGACAGTCACGGAGGTCAGAAGTTTCTTGGGATTGGTAGGGTATTACCGACGGTTTGTTGAGAGGTTTTCACGGATAGCAACTCCATTAACCAGATTAACCCATAAGGAGGTTCCATTTGTATGGTCTGAGCAGTGTGAGCAGAGCTTCCAAGAGCTCAAACGTCGGTTAACTACGGCACCAGTCTTGACCATTCCGAGTGATTCTGGGGGATATATGGTATACAGTGATGCTTCCTACCAGGGTTTTGGCTGTGTGCTTATGCAGCATGGTAGAGTGGTGGCTTATGGATCCCGTCAGCTAAAGGATCACGAGTGTAATTATCCCACTCACGACTTGGAGTTAGTTGCAGTAGTGTTTGCACTCAAGATATGACAACATTATTTGTATGGAGAAAGATTTCAGATCTTCATTGACCACAAGAGTCTCAAGTATTTGTTTGATCAGAAGAAGCTCAATATGAGACAGCGGAGATGGATAGAGCTCCTGAAAGACTATGACTGCGAGATCTTGTATCATCCGGGCAAGATGAATATGGTAGCTAATGCCTTGAGCAGGAAGGGTATGGTGTCCTACATGATGATGAAAGAGTGGGATTTATTGGGACAGTTCGTCGAGCTCAGGATCAGTGTAGATGAGGTTGAGCATGGATACATGGCTAGCCTACGGATGGAGCCCAGTATACTAGATCAGATTAAAGCTAGACAGAGAAATGATAAAAAATTACTGGATATAGTTAGCTAGGCAAAGGAGAGATCGCAATTTGAGTTTACGATCAGTGATGATGGATTACTGAGATACAAAGGTCGTATCTGTATGCCACACGATGACACCTTGAGACAGAGCATACTGAAGGAGTCCTATTGTTCTAGATTCACCATGCACCCGGGTAGTACCAAGATGTACCAGGATCTCCGGAAGGTGTATTGGTGGATTGAGATAAAGAGAGATGTGGCAGACTTTGTAGCCAGATGTTTAGTTTGCCAATAAATTAAGGCTGAGCACTAGAGACCTGTAGGACTGTTGAAGTCACTACCGATTCCTACATGAAAATGAGAGCATATTACGATGGATTTCATTATGGGGTTACCAAGGACCCAGAGAGGTCATGATGCAATTTGGGTGATTGTAGACAGACTGATTAAGAGCGTTCACTTCCTTGCCATCAAGAGCACAGATTCACTGGATAAGCTAGCTGATTTATATGTTAGAGAGATAGTACGGTTGCATGGGGCACCTGTGAACATCACATATGATAGAGATTCTCGCTTCACTTCTAGATTCTGGACTAGATTTTAGGAAGCTATGGGGTCTTGACTGAACATAAGCACCGCTTATCATCCTCAGACAGATGGTCAGTCTGAGCGGACTATATAGACCTTAGAGGACATGTTAAGAGCGTGTGCCTTAGACTTTAAGGGCTCATGGGACGACCACTTGCTTCTTGCAGAGTTTGCATATAATAATAGTTATCAAGCTAGCATTGGAATGGCTCCATACGAGGCTCTATATGGCAGGAGATGCAGATCCCCGATTGCTTGGGAAGAAGTGGGCTATAGAAAGATCCTAGCTCCCGAGTTAGTTGAACATACAAATAGATGTGTTCAGTTGATCTGTGATAGGTTGAGGATGACATAGAGTAGACAGAAGAGTTATGCAGATGTACGAAGACGTCCTCTTGAGTTTCAGGTTGGGGACTCCGTATTTGTTAAGGTGTCACCGATGAAAGGTATAGTACGTTTCGAGAAAAGAGAAAAGCCGAGTCCTCGCTTCATTGGTCTATTCAAGATTTTGGGTAAAGTGGGAGATGTAGCATATCGGCTAGCACTACCTTCACAGTTGTCGGGTATACATGATGTCTTTCATGTTTCGATGTTAAGGAAGTATCACCCGGACCCTTCTCATGTCATTGAGTACGAACCACTAGAGATTCAAAAAGACATGAGTTATGTTGAGCAGCCGATCTGGATTCTCGAAAGGAAGGAGAAAGCGCTAAGAACTAAGACTATCCCACTAGTGAATGTTCTCTGGCGACATCATGAGACAGAGGAAGCTACCTGGGAGCTAGAGAGCCAAATGAGGGAGAAGTACCATCATCTATTCGATGGACCAGCTTGAATTCAGAGGCCTGAATTCTTAAAAGGTGGGGAGAAATGTGAAACTAAATATTTTTCCATATTATGATGCTTATGAGAAGTAGATTATAGCTCAATGTGACGTTTTGCAGGCCCATAGACAACTAAAGCACTCGGTTCTAGCGTAGGGCCCGATGGCACGTAAATCGAGGTAAGATTCTAAACCTGAGAATTTCTTAGAAATGCCATGTTCATGCATGAAATGATGTGTAGAAGGAAAAACTAAGTGATTGGAGATGAAAAAGTGAGTTAAACTCTGGTTTTAAATTAAATCGAGAAAACGGACCTAATAAGGGAAATAAATTCGAATAAAATTCTATAAATTTGTAAAAATTATTCCGAGACCATAGAAAATTGATATAAGGTGTAATTGACATGGGAAATAAAAATCATGAAAAAAATGGAGATTTAGGGGTCTAAATGAATTTTTGAAGTGAATCGAAACCTTAATTCCATTTTGCTCGGTATTGGTTAAATCGCACAAAATGAGCTCGTTCGTGAAATTGTTCTTAAACAAGTGACCCCCAAATTTTTATTGGACACACTATAGATAGATTATAACAATTGAGAAGTGAAATTTTGAAGAAATCTGATCAGAATTAATTTTGGTGATTTTTCTAATACAGAACAGTCAACTCCCTTACATATTGTAATCTGTCAGCCAATGAAAACACACAAATTTGATGACCTTCTAGACTTTTGTTGTTTCTAATATTTTCTGGTCTGAAATTCAACTGTATAAGCTTCATAAAAAGGTAAAAACCATCCCGAAATGAGGAAAAACTCGATAGATATCCCTCCCTCACTCTGCCGCAGGCGCTACCTCTGTTTCTGACTTGTGTGAATTTTTCGACCACCCTTCGGCCAGTTTCAGGCGATAGTCTTTTCGCATGAAATCTTCCTCTTCCTCCCCTCTATCACATATAAACAAATCAGACCTAATTGAAGTCGTTTACCCTCTGAAACGTTAGAGAGAAGAACAGGATAAAAAATTGCCCTATTTTGAGGTAAGTAAAGATGGAATTTTTGGCTGAATTTGATGAGTTTCTTGGATGATTCTGAACACTTCTAAGCTCTATACATGTTTTATTATAGCTGAGTGGCAATTTGGAGGCTTGAAATCGAAGTCAAAGTTGGTCAAAGGAGTGAAGAAGTTGAAGTATGGTGATGATGATGAGATAGGTTGTTAATTTATGATTTTTGACGAATTTTGGTTGAAGAAAATTTGATGAATTGATTTATATTATGGAGTTCAGCTGCTGCCAGCATTATTTTGTTGCTTGAATGATGATATTGGATGTAATTAAAATGAATTTACAGTTAAAATTATACTGCAAAGGTTCAGTTTAGTGTTTAACTAGGTGAATTATCGAAATAATGCAAGAATCGATAATTTAAGGTCCTGTATGAAGTGGAATGAATTGCTGGA
Source organism: Firmiana major (assembly GCA_033439115.1). NCBI lineage: Eukaryota > Viridiplantae > Streptophyta > Magnoliopsida > Malvales > Malvaceae > Firmiana > Firmiana major. Next base: position 72,907,542 of record CM065901.1, on the reverse strand, counting down.
AGGTAAGACACGATGTAGAGGTATTGAAAATGAATTTAAAGGTGTCGAACATGTTAAGGAAGCTTAAATCGAGGCTTAAACCGATAAAACCGAGCAAAACGAGCAAAGTAGCAAAAAGTCAACTTTTGGTTAATATTTTAGATGCAATCACATATTTGAATATATTAGCAGGAATTTGAGCTATATGTGATGAGATAACTTGGTATGTGACAGCTCGAATTATCGACACGCATTTCAAGGTGAGCTCAAAAATCGAGGAACGTGCACTACCTCCAACACTAAGAGGTAAGAGATATAATTTAGAGTAGCATTAGTACTTTTCTATCTTATCGAATGTTTATGTGGATGATAAATTGAGTTTCTATGACAATGGCTTTCTCGAAATGTGAAATGAGCACTATTCACTCAAAACTCGAGATAAACTTATCCAAACTTTTCAAAATGATTTTCCTTGCACGAGATAAATTTTAGTATACATGTTTATGGTATATAAAAGTGATTTTCATGTATGGAATGATAAATTTTAGTATACATGTTTATGGTATATAAAAGTGATTTTCATGTATGGAATGAAACCATAGTATGTTTTCTATGTATTACGGGTTAAAGTTTTGCGAATGTTTTACGAAAACTATATTTTCAGTAAATGGAGTATATAGAGATACCCGAGAATTATATTTATGAAAAACATGTTTAATGTATTGAGACTAGGGCATGTTGTATAATTTATGAGGTCATAGTGATCTGGGGTCGATCTTGTATACTGAGAAAGGGTACAAGACAATCAAGGATCTTCCTAGTTGATGGCCAGGGAACGGGCAGGGCTCTAGCGAGATGAGATGACTTGTGGTACCATGCAACCAATTAAAGTTCGTGCGTTGAGACTGCTTAGAGACTTCGAGTCCTTTGCAGTCACGTAGTTAGTCACCCCACCATAGCCTTGTACCACACAGTCCAATAGGGTACTGGACAACCCTGATCCAGTCCTACAGTTCCCTGTACTATGGCCATATGTACCAGAGATGTTGATGATGTCATTCGGGACATAGTTTACGATGAAGCCTAGTCTCCAAGGGAATGAAATATATTTGGCACATTTCATGCTACCTCACCTGTAAATGGCTATTTAATGAATGTTTATTTTATGATATGATTTTGAAGGTAGCATAAGAGATTATGTTTTATAGAATGTGTATATGACCGCATGATTTCGGTTTCGAAGTGATAAACATGTTTTGTCGTGCATGATTGAATTTGGAAATACTATGCACTTGTTTACACTACACAAGATGTATACTATATATATGAGTTTTATCAAATTAAAACATGATGTGTAAACTATGATTTAAGCATGTTTTGCTATCTTTATGATTTCAAGTATCTCTACTCAAGTGCATATTTTACGCTGATTCGTAAAATTATGTGTTTTACTTATTTTATGTATTAAGGTTACTTTAAATGTATCTCTTGCTGAGCCTGAAAAGCTCACCCCCATTCTTTTCCATCTTCCAGATTTCCTACAGTGATTCTACTGCACTCACGCGCTGGAGGTCGTGGACGAGGCAGTCCGACCTGTCGTTAGATCATTTGCAGCAACGAGGTATAGTTTTACTTTTGTTCTAGACTTGATGTACAGCATAGACACTATTGTATAAGACAATGGGATGTAATCAATGTAGATGATTTTTGTACAGAGTTTTAATTCAGCAGTGTAAATGAATATATGTATAGAATGTCATTAGATTCTGGAATGAGAATGAATGCATTGTGGTTGTGGGTTGAAATTAAATATAAACTGCATTTAAACTTTGTAGGTTGGGTTAAGTGTTATTTCAGCTGTTATGCTGCCGAATTTTTATAAAATGATAAAAGTTAAGAAACTGATATAGACAGGAACACAACTCAGTTAAATCAGTTAAAAAGTTTTAAAATTGTCCCATTTTTCGCGTTTCCGGGCGTGACAATTATCTCATGTGTATCTTAACTCAACTTTAACGTACTCGATACTGATATGTCTTATCATCAACCCGCGACTTGAGACATACTTGAGACATGCATCACCTTGATGCAATCATAGCTTGTTGACTACTGATGTCATACTATGTTAGATTAATGTGTTGGTCACACCACACCACCCATTAAAGACGGATTTACATGGAAGTAAGTGGGCTCATTAAAATTCTTAAATTTAATTGTAAAAAATTTTATAAGTTTAAGAAATTTAAAGTTTTACCACCACACAAAATTCTTTCAAATGTAATACCTGCACTAGATTGAGACTCATATAAGAAATTTTGTATTATTACCTAAGTAATTAAACATTTACACTTTTGTTGATAAGCAATTTTATTATAATATATACACACACACAATTATACATATATATTTTGTAGAAAAACAAATAAAGTACTTTTAAATATTATATAAATAACATATAAGTGAGAATTAACAAGAAAAAAAACCTTATCTAACATAGATTTATGTTTTCGTTTTTGTTTTCATTGTATATAAGAAAATAATAATTTTTATTTTGCACATAATAATAATAAGAAATGAAATATTTTTGTTCATTGAAAGTCAATGATAAATTTGGACAAATTTTTTCCTTTCATGTATTATATCTACTTTTTAAAAAATTTATAAAAAATTTTATTGAATTAATAAATATGCGTGTGTATATGTTTGTGAGTATGAAAGATGACTTATCTATGATATAATAGTATTTATGTTACATTTTTATAAAATCATATACCTAATTTCAGCTATAAATTTGTCTAAAAAATATTTTGAAAAAAATACTTTTTTATAAAAAATTATGCGTGTTAATTTTGTTTGAAAATTTTCAAATTAATGTGTTTCAATGAAAATTTTAATAAATTATAATCACCAAAGCATACCTTTACTTTATTGATAATTTTGAGAAAGTAAGAGCAATCCTTGGATGCTTATGAGAGAAAAGAAAGGAAGTAGTTAAAAAGTTGGTGTTTAGTTCTTCAAGCCATTGAAGACGAAAATATTTTTTCTAGATAAGTTTTAATTTGTCGAAATAAATTATTTTATTAGATTGAAATATATAGTTTTTTTTTTTATCGTGATAGAATAAGTTTGTGTTGGATAATATATATGGAAATGATATTTATCTACACACTTTTTAATTATGAATTATAATTGATCACTTTTTATGTTTTATTATGAATAATTTTGTTTTTTTTTATATTTTCTTAAATTTATTGTATCATTCTTGGGCATGTGCAATTTGTAGAATGGCATGGGGAATATTTGCATTTTAAATATGTCATAATACAATACAAGTCTAACAAGTTAGGCAACAAACATATTCTTAACATGTTGACACAAACATTGAGTGCTAAGGAAAATGAATGGTGGATAAGGAACTTTTTGAGTTTTAAGAAAAATCCATTAAGATAATAGCCTTCTATGGCCTTAGAGGCAAAGCCTTGATGAAGGATTCGGAGCTTGGTTGGTGTACCCATTTTCGGCTTACAAAAGTCAGCGGCATAGCCATTCACATAAAGGCCATTTGGTAATAGTTTCTTATTCTTTGTAGAATGTAATTGGTATAAGTTTTGGGCTTCGACGTTAGTTGATGAAGAGATTATGGCTTGGATGTAGAAACGAAAGGAGTGAAATGAAAGAAGGAAATTGAAGATTTCAAGTTGACATGTTCTAAAGTTATCATTGAAGATATCAGGTTGACATGTTCAAATGTTATCATATGTAGCAACTCTACACCTGGGTTTAATGGATAAGGTTATCCCACTAGATCCTGATGATGGCTGGGATGTTGGTTTGCTATAACAAATCTCGGCCTTAAGTAGTCCCTTACGTTTTAGTAATTTTATGGGTATCTCATGTCTGTAGCCTAAAGTACAACAATTTCCTAGAATACGTTCCACATTTGTGAGCCTATGAGGGTGCTTCCAAAAGAATAGTGAAGCTAAAATTTTTTCATGACCCGTGACATCTACAACTATCCCTAAGCTCATATATAGCCGGAAACGTTTTAAAGTGAAATAACCTTGATTAGTTTTTATTATTATTTCTTTAGGATCTTTTTCTTATAGTTTCATGTCCGATATAAGTTTAAAACTTTTAGACTAATATGTGGAGAATTTTACTTAAGTCCTAAAATTTTCTAGAAATTTGGGCAGCATAACGGCTGCAATTGAACCTAACCCAACCTGCAAACAAAAGTAATATGTAGCCCATATCCTCAATCATCAATCACACAATCCACAATTTATCAATCTTGCAAACAGATATATATTAGCAACCTTAGCTATCCACAACTAACATCATATATAGATATATAGGATTAGGGACATTATAGTTTTTTAAATTATATAAAGTAAAGAATCGATATATCATTATTATCTCATGTGTGTCTTAACTCACCTTCAGTGTGTTCGATACTGACATGTCCCATTATCGATGCGTGGCTTGAGACATGCATCACCTAGATGCAATCAAAACTTGTTGACTACTCATGTCATACCTAATCAGATTATTGCGTTGGCCACACCACACCACCCATTAAAGACGGATTTACATGGAACTCAGTGGGCTCATTAAAATTCTTAAATTTAACTGTAAAATTTTTTATAAGTTTAAGTAATTTAAAGTTTTACCCCCACACAAAATTCTTTCAAATGTAATTACCTTTATTAGACTGAGCCTCATACAAGAAATTTTTTATATTTATCTAAGTAATTAAACATTTACACTTTTGTTGATAAGCAATTTTATTACGATATATATACACACAATTATACATATATTAATTTTGTAGAAAAACAAATAAAGTATTTTTAAATATTATATTGTAAACACCAAGAATTTTCATGTACTTGATCTTTTCATGGACTAAGAATTAAACTATCACGGTTAAAATGCGTTTCCTTAGTAAACTATTTTAATTAAATTATAGCTAGACCAAAGTATGAATAATTCTCTTTGGTGAGGAAGTACAAGCACTAAGCTTAATGCTATGAGGACATTCATCAAGCAAACATCTATAATATATATATATATATATATATATATATATATATATATATATATATCTATATATATACACTCACACACGTACATACACTAGTAAACATACATGTATATATATAAGGGCTTAGTCAATTTTTAAATTGAGAATATAGGTGTATGGGATAAATGGATGGGAATAACATGAAAAGATAGCAAAGGATGGTGGTGATCCTATTCAGCAGGACATGAAATGAAGAAGTCGTGGGTTGGCTTCTGAAATGAAACCAACCCCAAGGCAGCAAGTTTGCTGCTGTTAGCAGAAACTAAAGGAAAGAGGTGTGCCATGCCTATGCCGTTAGGTAGCAATATATATATATACAAGGAAAATGATGGGGATGGTTCTATAAAAAAAAAAAAAAGAGAGAACGAAAAGAAGAATAGAAGAGAGGGCAGGAAAACGTGAGTTGCTACCGAAAACAGGAGAGTGAGCTGAGACAGTATACATGGCAGGAAACGGCAGCATTAGATAATAGAGTAAAGCTACACAAAGACAATTAATGCTAACAACTGATTGATAAAGAAAAGAAGACAAAACATATATACTATTATGATAGTTGCAACAAATAACAGAGTTTGTTATTTTTGTTATTTTACTTTCTGTTAAATGAGCTGGAATTTGTTACTCCATACTCTATAAATAGACAGCCATGTACTCTTTTCAAAATATAGTGGAAAAATTCATTCTCTCCATCTTAAATATTTTCTTTGTTAATATGGTATCAGAGCCAGGTTCTCTTGATGTTACTGCTTACTACTCTCAGTTGAAAATTTCTTGGGATGAACTCAAAGATTTTCAACCTATTCCCGCCTGTTCTTATGGAGGTCTGCAGTCGTGATTACATTTTCAACAGCAAGAGTATGTAATGCAATTTCTCATGGGGTTAAATGATTCCTATGCTCAAATTCGTGCTCAGATTCTTATGATGGAGCCTATTCCTTCCATCACCAAAGTTTTTGCTCTTGTTGTTCAAGAGGAACGACAGAGAAGCATAATCACCAGTTCATTGCCCCCTGCAAAGAATTTTTCTGTCAATTCTTCTCATTTTATTGCAGCTCCTGTTATTTCTTCTAGATCCAAGTTCAAACGTGATCGTCCCTTTTGCACACATTGAAAAATTGCCGGTCATACTAGAGAACGATACTTCCAGCTTCATGGCTATCCCCCTAGATACAAGAATAAGTCTTGACCACACTTTTCTCAACCTCAAGCTCATCAAGCCTCTGCTCACATCATTGATTCCTCTGTCTCTTCAACTGATCATTCACCATTATCCTCTCTCTCTCAGGATCAATGTCAACAACTATTAACCATGCTCAATTATCATATCCAGACTAGCTCCCCTTTGTCATCCAATTCAGATCCACCTTTTGCTAGTTTCAGTGGTATATTTTATGTTTCTACTCCCACTCATCTTCCTGATACTTCATGGGTGCTTGACACAGGAGCAACTCATCATGTTTGTTGTTTCTCTAACAAATTTACTTCGTCCACCATTGTTTCTCATGCTTCTGTCACATTACCAATTGGCTCTTCCGTTCCTATTGTTAGTGTTGGATCAGTTACTTTATTTCTTGGTTTTACACTTCACAATGTTTTGCTTGTTCCTAGTTTTCATTTTAATCTCATTTCAATCAGTGCTCTTACTCAACATTCCAATTATTCTGTTAACTTTTTTTCAAATCATTGTGATATTCAAGACCTTGCACAGGCCAGGAAGATTGGGATGGGTAAACGACTTGAAAATTTATATGTCTTGGATTTACAAACACTTTGTCCCGTTTCCAAGTGTATTTCATCTGTTTGTAGCAATGTTCAAACTACAACTACTGACCTTTGGCACTATAGGCTAGGCCATCCTTCTACTGAGAAACTTCATGTTTTACAATCTGAATTAAACATTAATAAGACTTTTGATCTTTCTCATTATTCAATTTGTCCTTTAGCTAAACAGCGTCGACTTCCATTTTCTTCTCTTAACAATTGAACTTCTTCTACATTTGATTTGATTCATTTAGACATTTGGGGTCCTTTTCAGCCTGTTTCTGTTGAAGGATATAAGTATTTTCTTACGATAGTTGATGATCATAGTCGTTATACTTGGATTTATTGTTTGAAAAATAAATCTGATGTAGTTACTATATTTCCTGATTTCTACACATTCATCCAAAACTAATTTCACAAGTCTATTAAATGTGTCCGATCTGATAATGCTCCTGAGTTAGCTTTTCCTGATTTTTTTCGTGCTAAAGGCATTCTTTCCTATCATTCATGTGTTGATCGTCCTCAACAAAATTCAGTTGTAGAACGTAAGCATCAGCATCTTCTTAATGTTGCTAGGGCATTACATTTTCAGTCTAATCTTCCTTTAGTCTACTGGCCTGATTGCATTCATACCTCCGCCTATTTGATTAATCGCCTTCCTTCTCCTCTTCTGTCTAATAAGTCTCCTTTCCAATTACTATAGAACAAACACCCTTCTTATATTCATCTTCGATCCTTTGGTTGCCTCTGCTATGCATCCACTCTTCTTAAAAATCGAACCAAATTTTCTCCTAGAGCTCTCCCTGCTGTCTTCTGAGGTTATCCACCTGGTTACAAAGGCTACAAGTTGTTAGATCTATCCACTAATGCCATTTTCATTTCTCGGGATGTCATTTTTCATGAGCACCTTTATCCTTTTAAATCTCAACCAACCAACAATTTTTCTACTCTATTTTCTCCCACTGTACTTCCACATCACTCTCCTTCCACTGAGTTTCTTCCTACTTGTGATCAGTCTACCACTTCTTCTTCTACCCATACTGTTCCTTCTTCTCAATCTAGACCCCTTAGACATACTAAACCTCCTTCCTACCTACAAGACTATCATTGTTTTTCTTCTTCCTTTGCTCCTCCTTCAACATCTCATCCCCTTTCTACTGTCCTTACCTACAACAGAATCTCACCATCTCACAAAGCCTTTGTTTGTGCTATCTCCTCCCACACCGAGCCCACCACCTATTCTGAGGCTGTTCTTGTTCCAGCCTGGCAAGAAGCCATGCAAGTTGAGCTTCATGCTCTCGAACAAAATGGTACTTGGTCCATAGTCTCTTTACCTCCTGACAAACACCCTGTTGGCTGTAAATGGGTGTATAAACTCAAGTTTCATGCAGATGGCACTTTAGAAAGGCATAAGGCTTGACTTGTGGCAAAAGGGTATACACAGCAAAAATGTATTGATTTTTTTGATACTTTCTCCCCTGTTGCCAAACTCAGTACTGTCAAAGCTGTTCTTTCATTAGCTGCTTTCAACTTGATGTAAATAATGCTTTTCTCCACGGTGAGCTTATAGAGGAAGTTTATATGTCACTGCCCCAAGGATATCACCGTGAGGGGGAGAATTTGCCCACCAATCCTGTGTGTAAACTTCATAAATCTATATATGGTTTAAAGCAGGCTTCGAGACAGTGGTTCTCCAAGTTTTCTAGTGCTTTGATTGCTGTTGGATTCACTCAGTCGACTGCTGATAATTCTCTTTTCACTAGAATTCATGGCAATACATATTTACTTTTGGTATTATATGTTGATGATATTGTAATTACCTCCAACAGTGAAGCACAGGTCACAGAGCTTAAGAAGTTCTTAGATGCAAAGTTTAAGCTTAAGGATCTTGGAGTTCTAAAGTATTTCTTGGGTCTTGAAGTTGCTCGTTTCAGCAAAGGGATTTCTCTATGTCAAAGACAATATGCTTTACAGATTCTTAAAGATGCCGGTTATCTAGGTTGTAAAATCAGAACAACTCCAATGGACCCAAACATTAAGCTGTCTCAAGATGAAGGTGCATTACTTGATGATCCTACTCGATATGGAAGATTAATTGGGAGGTTACTATAACTTACAGTTACCAGGCCTGACTTATCTTATTCAGTCAATCGGTTAAGTCAGTTTTTAGCTAAGCCAAGGGAACCTCATATGCAGGCTGCATATCGAATATTAGAATATGTTAAGAATATTATAGGTCAAGGAGTTTTCTTCTCATCAGCATCTTCCATTCAGCTCAAAGCATTTGTTGATTCTGATTGGGCATCTTGCCCTGATAGTTGACGCTCCATTAGTGGCTTTTGTGTTTTCATTGGTGACTCATTGGTGTCTTGGAAATCCAAGAAGCAACACACGATATCAAGATCCTCAGCAGAGGCAGAGTATAAAGCCATGGCAAATGCAACATGTGAGCTATTATGGTTTTTTTCCCTCCTTAAAGAACTGCACATACCACATCCAAAGCCAGCTTTGCTATTCTGTGACAACTAAGCTGCCCTCCACATTGCATCTAACCCAGTGTTCCATGAGCGCACCAAACACATAGAAATAGATTGTCATTTGGTGCGTGAAAAGGTGATAAATGGACAGTTGAAGACTCAACACATCTCTTCCTAGCATCAACTTGCAGATATCCTTACAAAGCCTTTGTTTTCTACTCGGTTCAGTACTCTACTTAGCAAGATAGGAGTACATAATATATACTCACCATCTTGAGGGGGAGTATTACGATAGTTGCAACAAATAACAGAGTTTGTTATTTTTGTTATTTTACTTTCTGTTAAATGAGCTGGAATTTGTTACTCCAGACTCTATAAATAGACAGTCATGTACTCTTTTCAAAATATAGTGGGAAAATTCATTCTCTCCATCTTAAATATTTCCTTTGTTAATATATACATGTATTACATATGGAAGCTGCAGCAAGGAAAGGAAACGAATCAAGGCAATCCAATCTGATGCAGTAAAAGGAAATGGCAGCAGAAAGAATGGGATAGGCACCTCGTGGCAGGAAATCAAATGGGAAATGTAGAGATAGGGGAGGCAGTACTAGTGCTCAGTAAGAGGGAGTGTCGAAGAGAAATATATAAATTATATATATACATTAAGACTGCTAGCTACGGTAAAAGGTTAGAGGAAATAAGTTGGTATGGAAGAAACCAACACATACTGAAGCAGCAGTAGGTATGATTTATTCGAAAGGGAGAAGAGAAATGTTGAGGGCTATAACTGAGGGATAATAACATGGGACCGAGGACTTGGTAAATGGTTTTCTAACCTGAGATTGTTAGGTGAATAGAGTATATTGGACCATGGCAGGAAACGTGCAGACAGATGGAAAAAAAATGAAAATGAAATGATGAGGACGTGTGAGTATGAATGAGTTGAGTTAGCTGCTGGTACCGAGGAGATGGGACAGACAAGAATTATATATGGCAGAAAAATTGAAGGAAACCGAAGAGGAGAAAAGAGAGAACAAAAAACAGGGGAGTCCATCCTCTGAAAACTGATATAGAAGAAGAATGCGAGATGAGTGGGAGTGAGGAAGCTGAAGACGAAAGAGAGAAACTAACCCCATTATTGCTGTTGAAAAATCAGAGTGTGTGAGAAACAGAAGAAGAAACTGAGAGGAAAAGGAGTGATGTTTCCCTCGAAAACGGGACCAGAAACTTCAGGACCGAGGCAACGCATCTCTGTTTCATTGCTGGAAACGAGATCGGGCAGTTTACAGCCTTGTCGAGGGAGAAGCAAGTTGAGGCAGATGCATTCGAGGGATACTGTTGGTGTCAGGAAGGACATGAACCAGATGCTGGAATGAGCAAGGGAAAGTGGTGCAGGAGTGAAACCGAAAGAAAGAAAACTTGCTGAACCGAGATCTTGAAGAAGAAAAAGGGAAACGTGACATGCTGAAGGAAAGAAAGAAGAATTGAGCAGTGAGGAGAGATAAGAGACTAGAACAGAAACAAAACGGGCTAGGGAGAGAGACGAGAATCGAGCTTGAAGTGAAGAAGCCGACTGAAACAGAATCGTGACATGGAGGTGTGGAAATATCGAAGCGGTGCAATAGGCGAAGGAAGCTTGCTGTTCGGTGCTATCGGGGCTGGCAAGGCGATGATGATGATGGCTGAACCAAGGGAGTGATGGAATGATGATGGAACCAGGAGGGAGGAAGAAAGCGAAGAAGAAGGGAGAAAAAAAAGGTTGGCGGGAAAGAAGAAAAGGAATTCAAATGGGTGAACCGTAAAACAAAAAAAAAAAAAAAAAAGAAGAACAAGAAGAAGTAGAAGTAAAAAATATATATGTTTATATATATATATATATATATATATATATATATATATATATATATATATATATATATATATATATATACTGAACGTTTGGAAAACCCGAGGAAAAGGGTTCCGGTGGAAATAAACCGAGTGGATCGAATCGTCGATTCGCAACGTTGAGGCAATCGAGGATTACGGACAGTTACTGAGATAAGAAATTTATGCAAGTTTTAGAGATAACTGTATGTATTTTATAACCCTTGGTAGCTAAATAGATACCGTAGAGAATATAGAAAATGAAAAATCTAGGTAAACACCTAGATATAGAAAATCCGATATTACCCTTATGTATAGACTGAATTGAACTGAAAAGTGTTGAAAAAATCATAAATGCATAAATTGCATATTTTCAATGTTTTCATTGTTGAATACTGTTTCTAACGGTATATGGATAGGTCGACTATTGTTTTTACTGTCTGCATAAAATAACACGTTTTACAAAGTTAGTGTGCTCGAGCGGGAGAAATTCCATGACATATCGTTTATGCACTGTTTTTGTACTGAACATTGATTTTTATATCATTTTTGAAAGAATTGAACCACTTATCCAATTTTTGATACGAAACAGTGCTAGAGTCCTCGTATAGATTGTGTGTCACAGTGAATTGCTCGCACTAGATTTTTATATGATTTATGAGAAAAACTGTGCTGGAGCCGTCGTGTATTGCTGTGTGATCTTGCACTGACCTGCTCGCACTGGATTTTGAGACTAAGGTGATGGTTGATATTGATGCTAGGGTAAATCCTTGAGACTACTCGGTACCCTCAGTCACTAGTGTACTGTATCGGGGTTCATGGAGTACGCTGTACCATGTGGACGTACATAGAGTACGTTGCACCGTGTATTGAGTCTTCGGACTACTGAACTGAACTATATTGTATTGATTGGCCGACAGACTGGATTGACCCATCCCCCTAAGGCGTATGACACTCGCGCACACCTGGCCCGTGAGGCGCGGGGTCACTAACTATGATCATATGTCGATTGTACTGCTATTGATTGAATCCTAATGTTATTGATTGAATCTCAGCCTAGTCTCAGCGAATTGAATTGTTTATTGATAGAAAGAAAAGTGAATTTAATTGTTTACTGATTAAATGAAACGTTTTAAAGAAACGAATTCAAGTTTTTTACTGCATTAATTGAACAGTAAATGATTTTATCGTACCGACTGTATTGAATGCATATGTTTTACATATGGTAAAGTATTGTATTAGAAATGAAGTGTGATTGAAAGTGTTTTTTTTAGATAGCGCATCGATTGTGAATCGTTTTCAGTATTAACTAATTGAATTATATGCAAGTGTTTTACAATGTTTATAACTGATCATGGCATACATTATAAACATGTAGATAATATGATTGTCTACTACTTACATAAGTTTCTTACTGAGCGTGTTAAGCTCACTCCCTACTTTCCTCCACAAAGTTCCAACAGTAACTTGGACGCTTCCGTTAGTAAGGTATGTCGCATAGCTATGATTCCGCGAAGTATCTTTATGCGTTGAAGGTATACTTAGTTGTAAGAAATTCTTTTGTATTTAAAATTTTTATAAGTACAGTAATGCAAATGATGTGTATGAGGAATACGAACATATTTTGTTTAAATTTGTTACTAAGAAAAAAAATAATCAGACTGAGTATTGTTCTGACCTAATATCGACTTGTAATCCAATCAAACTGTGTGTAATTCGGGTCGTTACATATATAAATAACATGTAAGTGTGAATTAACAAGAAAAAAAATAAAAAACAACCTTATCTAACATATATTTATGTTTTCGTTTTTTTTTTCATTGTATATAAGAAAACAATAATTTTTATTCTGCACATAATAATAATAAGAAATTAAATATTTTTGTTTATTAAAAGTCAAAGATAAATTTGGACAGATTTTTTCCTTTCATGTATTATATCTACTTTTTAAAAATTTTATAAAAAATTTTATTGAATTAATATATGTGTGTATGTATGTTTGTGAGTATGAAAGATGATTTATCTATGATATAATAGTATTTATGTTACATTTTTATAGAATCATATAGCTAATTTTAGCTATAAATTTATTTAAAAAATATTTTTATAAAAAATTATGCATGTTAATTTTGTTTGAAAATTTTCATATTAATATGTGTTTCAATGAAAATTTTAAAAAATTAATCACCAAATTATACCATTACGTTATCGATAATTTTGAGAAAGTAAGAGCAGTACTTGGATGCCTACAAGAGAAAAGAAAGGAAGTAGTTAAAAAGTTGGTGTTTGGTTCCTCAAGTCATTCAAGATGTTGAAAATATTTTTGCTAGATAAGTTTTAATTTGTTGAAATAAATTATTTTATTAGATTGATATATATATATATATATATATATATATATATATATATATATATATATATATATATATATATATTGTCGTACACAAACATTGAGTGCTAAGGAAAATGAATGGTGGATAAGGAACATTTTGGGTTTTAAGAAAAATCCATTGAGATAATAGCCTTCTATGGCCTTAGTGGCAAAACCTTGATGAAGGATTCAGAGCTTGGTAGGTGAACCTGCTTTTGGCTTACAAAAGTCAGCAGCATAGCCATTCACACAAAGGCCATTTGGTAATATTTTCTTATTCTTTGTAGAAGTAATTGGTATAAGTTCTGGGCTTCGACGTTAGTTGATGAAGAGATTATGGCTTGGATGTAGAAACAGAAGGAATGAAATGAAAGAAGGAAATTGAAGATTTCAGGTTGACATGTTCTAATGTTATCATTGAAGATATCAGGTTGACATGTTCAAATGTAATCATATGCAGCAACTCTACACCTGGGTTTAATGGATAAGGTTATCCCACTAGATCTTGAAAGCTAGGATGTTGGTTTGTTACAACAAATCTCGGCCTTAAGTAGTCCCTTACGTTTTTGTAATTTTATGGGTATCTCATGTCTGCAGCCTAAATTACAACAATATCCTAGAATACGTTCCACATTTGTGAGCCTATGAGGGTGCTTCCAAAAGAATAGTGAAGCTAAAAATTGGTTTAAGACCGAGAGGTAAAGGAAACGCTAAGAAAAATCAAACATGGTTAAATGGCTAACTTAAAGTGTATTTGGGGATTAAATACATTATTTTCAAAGTTTTTATGAAATTTTAGCCGTCTATTCTTCAGCTCTTTGTCCTTCTAGGCAAACAACAAGAATTAATGGACTGCCAAAGGTGATTAGAACAATGTAAGAATTTTTTACTAGAGGTCTAAGGGAGGACATATATATGATCGTGTTCTCTGCACATTTTTATGAATCTTCAATCTATTAAAAACAAAAAAGGTTATAATTAAAAAAAAAAAATTATAATGATTCAGACCTCGAATTGGAAAAGTGATGGTAGCTATGACTGGCGCTCAATTTACTAGGTCAAATGAGGATGAAGACTTATTGGCCAAGTAGACGAAGAAGATTAAAGAAAGGAATGAGGAGGATGACTCAGGAAGTCACGAAGATAATATGTTTAATGGTTTTGAGAATCGTTTGTCATTCAGGGATATATGGTTTTGGGTAATTGGAACCAAAATGAAGGAAAGGAAAATGATGGTAGTGATTCTGAATCGCAGGAAAATATGGTTACTGTTTCTCAATTGGGTTTATGGCCAAGTGTGACCACCTCGACTAAATATTGAGAAAAAAATTCAAAAGTCATGGAAGAACTGCTTGATTATTAAGTTATTAAGGCAAACTATGGGATATAAGATATTGGAGGATAAGATTAAGAAGCTATGGAATCCTAAAGGTGACCATGAATTAATTGATTTAGGGGATGGCTTTTTCTTAGTAAAATTCACTGATGTTTCAGATTTACAATTTATGCTTGAAGAAGGCCTTTGGATCATCTTTTGGCATGACTTAACAGTACAGAGATGACAGACAGAATATCGCATTGGACATGCAACAATTGATTCTACTGCGGTATGGATTCGTTTCCTGGGCTTACCAATTGAGTGTTATGATAATTGTTTGCTTCTTGCTATGGGGAACACAATTGGTATTGCGCTTAAAGTAGATCTTAACATTCGATATGCTACTTAGGAAAATTTGCTCGAGTTTGCATTGAAGTCAATTCAAATAAGCCATTAATCCCAAATATTTGTTTGGATGGTCAACGACAAAAGATGGAATATAAAGGTTTGAATATGATATGTTTTTCATGTGGGAGGTTAGGTCATAAAGGAGTCTATCCCTTTTAGGATTCTTTAAATACTAGTGTTTTGGTTGGCATGGAGAATGGTTGAACAAAAGAGGGGAATAAGAAGACGGGGTAAGAGAAGGCAGTGGATAGTAATGTAGGAGAT
This sequence comes from Firmiana major, assembly GCA_033439115.1. Classification (NCBI taxonomy): domain Eukaryota; kingdom Viridiplantae; phylum Streptophyta; class Magnoliopsida; order Malvales; family Malvaceae; genus Firmiana; species Firmiana major. Next base: position 72,892,012 of record CM065901.1, on the reverse strand, counting down.
TATAGGGCCTTAGATGATTGCCTAGACGAGGAAGAAACGAAATTTGATATGTAATAAGCCCATGGATAGTGAAGCAAATTCAAATATGGGATCTCGATTTACAGATTTAGCGGAGGAAATTGAGGAAGAAGGCAACGTGAATCTGGAATGCATGGAATTTCAATCAATTCACAATATTCCTAAAGTTACGAAGCACGGTTCGGATAAGGAGCTGAGGGAATCTACCCTAAAGGCCAAGCCCATAATGGGGAGGAGACGTCCGAGAAGGCTGGGCTCTTTTTAGGCGAGAAAAGTCATGATAGGCCCAACCACAGTGGGCCTAAGATTCAAAGTGGGGCTCATACCCTTTTTAGGACTGAGGAAACATGATCTGTAGAGCTGGCAAAAGTTGGCCCGAGCCCGAAAATCCGCCCGAGACCGGATCGAATTGATCAAAAAGTCAAAGGTCCGAGCCCGAGAAAAGCCCGACCCGAAAAAGTCCGAGCCCGAAAAAGCCTGAGTCCGAAAAAATCAGAACCCGAAAAAGCTCGAACCCGAAAAAATCCGAGCCCGATAGACCTGAATCCGAAATCGACCCGATCCGAAACTCGAAAAAATCCGAATTTATAACCCGAGAAAGCCCGAATTATAATTATATAATTATTATATTAAAAAATAATTAAATAAATAAATAATAATACACTTTTTCTAATTAAAATTTATAAAATTTTAAAACAATCATTATTTATTTATTACATAATTATATCAATAATTTATTATCAACAAAGTAAATATTAAATATTTACGTTCAATTATTAAATAAAATTATTTTAAAACACAATATAATATTCAATATCAAATAATTTTCAATATTATGCTTATTATATTTGTAATAATAAATAATAAATATATTATTAAATATAACATTTGATTTTATTATAAAAATAATTATTATACTATTTTATTATATTTATTTCATATTAAAATTTTAATTTTAATACAATAATAAATCATATATATATATATATAAAAATATATATATATATATATAAATCATTATATAATTGTAACATTTATTTAAATTTGATATTTCATATAAAACATTGAATACATTATTAACAAAATTAGAATTTAAATTCTGACTCGTATAACTCATAAATAGAAAAATAATAATTTATTTTTTAAATGGTGATTATACTAAAAATAAGAATTGAAAGTTAAAAAAGGGGATCATACCCTTTTAAAGGTTGTAATAACTTTTTCACTGCAAAAAAAGATTCAGACTCAACTATGACATGTTTGCATCCAAATTCTCATGTTATTAACAAGTCAATGATTGTTATGTTCTAAATTAGTCCAATATAATAAAAAACAAATCAACAAAGAAAATATCAAACATTTAAAGTTATGACATGTAACATTACAAGAACAACAAAATAGAAAACGTACAATCATTCTCATACACAGCCACCTAGTCATGGAGAAACCAATCCCTAGTCATATATTGCATGATGAATAAAATAGGAAAATACTATCATTTCATTCAACGCTAACGGTTTGATGAATAACATACTCGAAAAGATTGTGAATGCAGGAAGCAACTATACTCTCCAATAACGACACTGTCTTCAAACAAGATTAATGAAGCAATGATCAATCATAATTACTCTTAATAAAAAAATTTAATTTTTTAACAATATAAATAGTAAGAAATAAAATATCAACATACGTTACAATTAGAACTCTTCATCCTCATCCATAAACCAACTAGTTCAATTTAATCCTATTTTCCTTCCAAATCTCATTGTTTCATCTTCTTCATCTAATAAAATATATAAAAATAATCATATAAGAATTTAAATAATAAAAAATTAATAAAATAATAATGACACAAAAATCTTACCATTTTTATCTATATCATATCCATACAGCCAATTACGAGTGGTAATTAAAATTTCTGCATTATGTGTTATAAGACAATTTCTCCATTTGTTGATAACTCTACCACCCATACTAAATGCTAATTCAGATGCAACTGTGGTAATTGGAATACTCAATATATCCTTAGCTATAAGTGAAAGTACAGGGTATCAAAATTGATTTTTTTTTTCAATAATCAAGAACATCAATTTGAATATCATAATCTTCTCTTGGTTCATTCAAATATACATTTAACTCTGATCTATATAAAAGAGATCCAAAATTGAAGTTTCTAAATCCCTACAATAACAAAATAAGTTCATATATGAAATTATAATAACAAATGTAAATTAAAACTCAAAAAAGAATTACTTAATATAAAAATAATAATTTAATAAGTTACTAAAGCAATTTATATTAAACTTTTGAACAAAAAATTTATATAAATATGTTATCAAATTAATAATAAATATTTATATGTTTCAAATTTTATTTCTAACTAGGAAATTTAAGTTTTTGCCATGTCTTGTCTTTTGTATAAATTTTATTACTAAATTATATAACTTTTTTCCTCTTTAATTCATATTTCATCTTTTTTATTATATTTTTTCTTATAATCATTATGATTAAATTATATCAGCTTTTTGGTTTACCTATTTTATTTAAACTTCTATATTATATTTAATAATTTTTTCAAATTTAAACTAATTGCATCTATCAATTGAGAATTTAGCTAGAATTATAGAACTTTAATTAGGTATAATTTAAACGAATTGATAACAATTAATTAGGTATAATCTTGTTAAGCATATATGATTATTTATTTATTTGCCTACCTTATCGGTTCATATCTATACCAGTCTACTAAAATATATCAGTAGATATTTTTTCTTGTGCATTATGCAACGTGGCGATCAAGACAAACATGCATCATTACTTGATTGTGCAAAAATGATTATTTTAAGTTAATTTTTTTATTTAAATTATGTAACTAATTTATTAAAAATTAATAATTTGTTATACTTATATATGATAACTAATTAGTAAATATTTATTTTAATAATTATTTTGATAATAAATAATTAATTTTTTAATCATGTTATTATATAATATGATAATTCTGTTTGAAAATTATTAAATTAATTATATATATACATTAACGTGCAATATTTATTTTATTCCATTTTATACAATAATTTAATAATTTATCATGAAATCATATCCTTTATTTTCTTATTCTTTGAAAACCTATCAACAATTTCAATTATTCTATAGATAGATTATATTTGTAGTCCAGTCATATTTTTTATACTCTTCAATTTTTCTTGGCCAAGGCCAAAGAAATAAGCAAAACATTCATTTAGAAAAGAAGTGAAGAAGATAACATCTACAAGTTGGAGGAAATCTGTAAAACTAAAAACAAAATAACAGAGGAAATAAAAAAAATATTATGAAATTTTTATTAATCTAATTTTAGTAACTTCTGTTTAAAATTTAAAAATTTATTATTTTAATCATAATTATCTACTTTAATTTCATAATTATTTATATTATGCTTTTTTTAAGCTCACAAAGTTTTTTTGTATAAATATATTTTTTTTAGTGTATTATATCAACTACAAAATATCAATCATATGGTAGTGTATAATTGTATATGATATAATTATATCAAATATTAAAATATATAATTTTTTTTAATTTAATATTCTAAATTTTTAATGAGACATTTGATTAATTAATGTAAACGATTATATTTAATTCAATAATATTAATTATGATTTATGTACAAATAAAAAACAAATTAGAAATAAAATAGAGCTAATTAATTGATCATTTATTCATATTAAGCATTTTTTTGGTAAATGATAATATTAATTGGTACTTTTCTTCCTATAATATCTATATGTAATATTTTCTTTTGCATTTAATGAATATAATTATATCTACTATTTTATAATAAATATTGTAAGAAATTAAAAAAGAGTAAATTATTTTTGTCAAAAAATAAAAATTAAAATATAAAAATTTGTTTTTATATAAATATTTATTAAAATATAAAATCATATAAAAATTAAATTAATTATCGCATTCAATTTTTTTTTTTAAATTATAACTAATAAAATTTCAAAATATTTCAAGCCGGCCCGCTTAATTGAACACTCGATGATGCAAGGAAAATGGAAGCCGGTAGTTCGAGCTACTTCAAAACAGGTATCTATTATTAAACTGGTGCTCGATCAATTTTGTTAAGCTTTGAAAATCAAAGCGTTTTGAAAAATCAGAACGTTTTGTTTCCCTAAAGGCAAGTTTCTAAAATGCATAGTTGGTTAGTAGAGTGTTAGGAATTGGTGTTACAGATGATTTAGTAAATATCTTGAGTTTCATTGTTACACGGGAAAAAGTCTAAACACCTTTATCAAGAGCTAATTGATAAAGTTAGTTTAAGACTTTCGGGATGGAAGTCGAAGGTATTAAGATTAGCTGGAAGAGCCACTCTAGTGGGCTCAGTTACGTCTTTTGTTCCTACGTATCAAATGCTGTCTACAATTTTACCTCGGAGCATACAGAAGAAAATTGATAAGTTGCACGAACATTTCTTTAGGGAGGCAATGAGGAGAAACGACGAGTAGCTTTGGTTAATTGGCATGATGTTTGTTTACCAAAGAAAATAAGTGGGTGGATTTAAGATGCATGGAAGACCATAATATTGCATAAATACAGAAAACGGCTTGGAGATTTCTTAAAAACCTGACAGTTTGTGGGTTAAGGTATTTAAGGGAAAATATAGAGTGCACGAGGATGTTATACGTTTCATTAAGGCTATTGATAAAGCTAAAGTGGTTGGTTTAGTTCTTGGAAGGGGTTGGTTATTACATTAAAGTTTCTCTCCAGAGGTTTGAAAAGAAGAATGGGAAATGGTTTATCCACTATGTTTTGAACAGATTGTTGGCTTAATAAACCACTTATAAAGAATGAGGGGATATCCTTGAGTCATGATGAGTGACAGTTGTTGGTCAGTGAGTATTTAGAATCAAACGGTGTGAATAGAAGTTTAGCATTATTTTGCCAGGCTTTCCATGGACCTTACGCTCCTGGTTTTGGGTTGTCCAGTCTTTAAAATTATTAGGAGACAGGACTTGGATCTAGAAATATACATCCAATGGAGAATTCACTTCTCAGTTGACGTACATGGTTGCTAGATAAGGTGAGATCTAAGATCAGGATTCAAAGCTGAACTGGATATGGAAAGCCCTAAGATCGCAGAGATGACTTGTCTTTCTTTGGCTAGCTCGTCGAGAGAGAATCTTAACGAATAGCTTGATGTTTCAATGGTGAATCGCGGCTACGAGTTGCTCTCTATGTGAAAATGGAGAAGAGACCGTACTACATATCCTTAGAGATTGTAGTATGGTATCAGAAGCATGGAGGTGTTTATTACCGAGCCAATTATGGTACGAGTTCTTTTATTTGGAGTTACATACTTGGCTAGAAAAGAATGTTAAAGGAAACACTATTGAAATGGTTGGTGGGATGGATTGAGGGTGTATTTTTCTGACCACGATATGGCGAGCTGGGAATATCCGGTGTTCAAAAAGTTTTAAATCAGGAAGTGCATATGTTTTCAATATTTCAACCCTGGTTTCTTTCATTTAACAGGGGGCTACTGAGTTGAACCGGGCCTTTTCCAAGAATGCAAAGAAAAGGGGGCACCTACAGAACATCAGATGGCAACCTTCATCAGATAACTACATCAATATTGATGGGGCGGGCAGGGGGAACCCGGTATATCAGGGGCTGGAGGCTTGATTCGATCAAGTACAGGGCAGTGGGTGATCGGTTTTCAAGCACATTTAAGGCTCTGTTCTAATATAGTAGCAGAACTTCAAGCTCTTAGATTTAGGTTAATGCTTGCTTGGCCAGAGGGGTTTAAAAATGTGATTTGTGAACTGGATGCGAAAGTTGTTATTGATTTAATTCATTCTACTGATATTGTTGTTCACCCATTGGGATGTATCATTAAGGATATTGGGGAGTTGAGAAATAGAGATTGGCACACGATAATTCAGCATACATTTAGGGAAGGAAACTTCTGTGTCGATACACTAGCCAAGGAAGCTTGTAGTTTAGATGTTGATTTTGAAATGCTTTAGAGGCCTCATACGGAACTTTTTGGGCTGCTTGAAGCGGATGCTTAGGGTGTAGCTTTCCCCGCTATTTCAGTTAATTTAGCTAGCTTTGTTCTGAAGTTTACTTTCTTTGTAACTAAAAAAAAAAATTCTTTTACTTTCAATTACCTAACCAAATAAGAATTCTAACCAAATAAGAGTTGTTAAGATTATTTTCCTCTCATTTTCTTTATGAATTTTAATTATCCAAACACTCCTTTCTTTTACTTTCCTGATGTCTATCCAACACACTGTATTTTTACATGTAGAAAAACGAAATGTCAAAAGAATTTATGGCAGTCTTATTAATGAGAATAAAGCAAGCACATTAATTAGACCCAAAAATTTTGAAAAAAAATCTAATAAAACCATATACTTAAATAAATAAAATAAAAAATTCATTAAAATCTATACAATTCATGCAATGAAATGTAAATATTTCAAATGCTTATCAGATTACTAGTTTAACTCGCAAATAAGTCTATAATATATAGTATATTTGAACAATTAATTGTAATATATTTAATTTTATAATTAATAAATGATAATTGAATTAGTACTAGAGTATATTGAAATATACAATGACTAAGTATTTTTAAAAATATTTTCTCATAAAAATTTTATTCTCAAAATTACACATGAATAAAAAATTGTAATAAATAATATTTAAAAATACTTATAAATAATAAATTATTATTACATTTTGAAAATATTCTTCTTAATAAATATTAAAAAAATATATATCCCCTTCATTCATTGATTCACTCACTATTAAGACAGACAGGCGTATTTCTATTTCACAGTAAGCTAATAAATTAACAAAATGTGAATAGGGGAGTTTTGGAAGAGGGAAAAGAAATTATCCAAAATTATGTGTGTTTTTTTGTTTTTCTAACAATTGGGTTCTAACAGATTCAACTACCTAAAATTAAAGCGTCAATCTCGCCGCTGATTATTAGGTAATTTAAACTTGCAATAGTTTGCTGACGAGATGTGGTGCCCAAAGCCCATCGCTGATGTAAACTTTCTTTTTGGCTTCTTCTGCATTGTAACCTTTTTCTCTTCTTCTTCTTCTTCTTCAAGTTGATGCGAGTTCCATGAAATTTCCATTGAGGTCCCACCATGAGTCTTTCCTCTTCCCTTGAAAAATAGGGTGGTGTCCGTAATGGAAGCAACTGACATCGCCGGGTCTAGCCTGCACGCCCATCTTGGCCATCGACCTCGTCCTCCGTTTTCCGACTGAGATTGTAAATTCAGGCAAATGCAAGTTTATAAAAGCCTTGACTGTTGGCAGAGCAACCAACAAAGGGCCTTTATAAACTTGCATTTTGTCTGAATTTACAAATTTCCTTTCAGCAACCGTATACGGTAACGACTTGCATGCAGTTTCAACTAATTGTCAGAGTGGCTCTCTTGATAAAGCTGAATGGAGTATGGAGCACGCACTCATGCTTTCAATAGCTGGATTAGTGTGTTGTAGATTTAATCCACTGACTGATACTTTTGTATATTGATCTATTTGTTCATGTTTTATATGGCCACTTCACATTTCTTCCCCTTCCCCCATTTTTGCTATCAAACACAGATTAGTTGAAACTGCATGCAAGAAGAAACTGCTACTATTCCTTTATTATCTTTTTACTCGCTCAGCACCACCACACATCCATTTTAGGTTTATAACAATTACACATTAAACTAAAATCCCTTTGCCCAGAGTATGCTAGTTACAGTGTAAAATCCCATTTAGACTCTGTTCCTCCGTTCCCTTTTAGGTTTACAAGAATGACTTATAGATTAAACACCAATGCTAGTGTTCCTCCCATCACGAAAAAAAAAAATCCTTCGTGTAGAAAATAAAAACAATCATACACCTATTTTGTGAGATTTGTACGAAAGGCATGAAAGAAATGAGAGAAAGAAGAAAGAATGCACTGTTAAGGTGAAAGAGAAATAGAAACGGTTAAAAGACTACAACGCCTTTTACAATGATACGTGTGTGTTTTTATACAAATATTGCAGCTGATTACGAAGGACCTATCAGGGGCAACAATCAGTTCCTTGGTGTGCTCTTCAAGTATGGACCTAAGCGCATTCGGGTTCGTTGAATCCTAAGATTTGAATCTTTTCTTAATTGGTTATCTTCCATGTCTGTGTTTGAGTTAAGGATATTCGTTTTGGGGGAATTGGTGAGAATTTTTATGATGGGTAGTTTTCAATTTGATTCATTCATGGTCTAATGAGGTTGAAGGGAATTTTTATTTTTTAATTTTAGTTGATAAAAAAGTTTAAATGGTTAATTTTACGGTTAATTGTTTTTATTTTTTGATATAAATGCTGAGTGGTAATAGTTTTTAATTTGAATGCTTTGTTGTTCTGGAGTGGCAGTTCTAGCTTTGAGCGTAAAAAAGTTTAATGCTTTACAACCACAGTTGGAGCAATACAACTACTTGATTCTGAATACTGAGAAGATTCATAATGATTTTGAGGCTTGATTTATTGAAGCATACAATGTTGTCAATCTCAATTATCTACTCAATTCAACATATTGATGATATATCTTTTGGTCTAGCAGTTTTATCCAGTGAATACAGGGACAACTTGATTGTCCTGGACTATATTTTTAAAGTGGCTGCAATATGTCATTCATTTTTTTAATAGTTAAATTTAGCTGACATTTTTAGGTTGCAGGTCATATTTGCAATCAATAGTGGGGACTAGTTTTATGCCTTTTGACAACAGTTGTCATTTCTTTGATAGCTTTAGTTTAACACTTAAAACTATAAATGCTACATGGTTTTGTGAGAAATTTTTAGCGAAATGTCAAATTGTCACGATGATTTAGCACGATTTAGGTGGTGATTTAAAGATCTTATTAGTTTGTCTTCTTTGTAATGTACCAATGTTGGAACATTACTGACAAACATGTATTTTTGCATATATGGTATGCTTTTTAGATTGTTGGATGAAATCTGGAGTTCTTGGTCAGTCTTGTCATCTATAAATCAAATGCCATGATAATGCTCTCATATTCGAATTTAGACTTCCGGTGGCCTTCTATTTATTTTCTAATATCCCTTTTTTTTGTCTTTTACCTTTTTATGTTGCATTCAAAACAGGTGATTATAAACAACAAGTTAATTTCATTGGTTGACCAATGAATAGATTTCTAGCAACTGAGTATGTTTTCTATCACATTGCCTTTGTGAAAGAACTGAACCTCTGATTATAAGAATGAGATCACACATAATGATGGAGATTATTGACAAGCTCTTTCGTTAATTATCCGTCCATCCCATTGAAGCTTTTGCCTTCTACAAAGATCAACATTTTTAAGTTGTCAATGCTATAGTAGTAGTAGTAGTAGAGAGTGTGTGTATACTGGCATTAGAGCTAAGGGAGTGAGAGTGTTTAAGGTAAATAAAAGTTTATTTGAAGTTAATTTACTTATTGAGTTTTGTTCTAAATGGTAAACTTTAGTGCAACGATAAAATGTTGTTCCATTGTAAGTTGTGACAAGTTGTGATCTAGAAGTCAATGGTTCAAGTTACGGAAATAGTCGCTCGATTGATCTGGAGGGAAGCTTGCGTATATATGACCTTTCCTAAATCCTACAACGTGGAAGCCTTATGCATTGAGTTTTCCTTTGATTGAGTTTTGTTCTAATTTTGTGAGTTTTAGCTATTCTTCTGCTAAACCCTTGAGTATAGTCCTTTAGGCCATAGGTTAAGTATTCTTGGACATAACCTTCAGTAGATAGAAAGCATAGCTTCCTCTATAGGCGTACATTAGAATTTCTTTGTAGATAAGTAAATATTTTTATAACTCTTTTTTAGATCAAATTCCTCTTCCTTAAGCTTACAAGCAAATTATAACCCAACAATAAATGAAGGAGAAATCAACAAGACAAATATTATTCAAGATATTGATAATTAGGAAATCCATAGGATTCCCAAACATGAAATATATAAACAAATTAATCCTTATTAAAATATTTAACTAAGTAGATTACACAATCTAAATGAAAAAAAAACCTTTTAATATGAAACTCTATCCAACTTTTAGAAAAAAGAATCAATTTGCAGGTACATTGGTAAAAGATACAAATATATCTATTTAGGATTAATCCAAGTAAGAGTTAAACCTCTTTCCAAAAAAGGCTTGAACACCTTAATATTCATGGCCCTTAGGGACAATAGATTCCTTTAGTTTTGTAATTCCCTCATCTGAACTATGGAATCAAGCCTTTGTAATGGCCAGTCTATTTTAATTGTTTTTCGAGTTATGTAGTATCTCTTAGATAAAAATATTCTAGATGTCTTAACGCTTCAAACTAGAACGTACAATTATAAGATGGTTACAAGATCAATACCCCTAACTTTAGTCTATAGTTATTATTATAAAGGTTGTAAGGCCCGTAAAATTCTATGTAAATTTTATGATTCCTTGATGTACAAACAAGTTACACAATACATGAATCATAAGAATTGGATATTTTTAAGTGTTAAGTGTGAATGAATTTCAAAATGGACATTGAAGTGATTGAATAAGAGTTTAACTTGGAAATTTTGGAAAAATTTGCAGCTAGAATGCTGCAGGAAGCAAGGCAGATCGATCTTATGGCCTGGAAAACACAATGCCAAGCATTATACAAGAGGGAGATCGATCCTTCACTCAAGCAGATCGATCTCATGTTGTCTCGGGTTGGACTAGATCGATCTCCTCCCATAGGCAGATCGATCTCCATTGGTCTCTGGATAAGCCAGATCGATCTCCTCTTAAGGCCAGATCGATCTCCAAAGCCTTCTGCCTGGCTAAGATCGATCACATCCCATGAACAAGATCGATCCCAATCCTTTGAGCAGATCGATCTCATGTAATAAGGCAGATCGATCTCATGCAATAAACATATCGATCCTCTAGCCTAAAATGTCAAATTTTGAAGGAGTTAAACAAGGGCAGATCGATTTCCCACCCTTAGAGATCGATCGCCTAATGTCATTTCTATAAAAACGAGGCAGTTGGATCTGCATTTTCATAGGAACAAATCCATTTCCTCTATTTTTAACATTAACCTAGCTTTCTCACTCTAAAACCATCACATTTCCATAAGGATTTGAGAAAAAGCTATTAGAGTAAAGTTGTTCATTATGAAGAGAAGAATAACATAGCTTGTAATCAACACTTCATTGGTTGGATTGAAGGAGTAAAGAAGTCTTCAAATTTGGAAAAGATGAAAGTCAAGCTAGGTGAGTTTCTAATACACCAACTCAAAGTATATTTATCTAGTTGTTGTTGTGAGTAGGTTGATGTATGTATTGATGATTGAAACTACCTAGAATGTAATGAAACAAGTATAACCTAGAATGAGTTTAGTGTGAGAAAATGTGATATGGTTGAGTTGATGATAAATGGATTATACTAAGGTGTTAGTGAGGTGATATGCATGATTTTGAGAGGATTGAATAAAGCCACATTGTGAGATTAGTCAAGTGATGAAAATGAGCATATGAGGTGTTTGATAAATTTTCATAGTGAAGTAAATGATGAACTAGAGGCACTATGGACTTAATACCGATTTAGTGTAAATCAATAGGCTTAAAGAGTTCAATAGACTCTCGAGAAATTTATAGAGCAATCAAATTTGGACTTAAGAGGAAGTGAGGCCTTATAAGTGTTAATGAAAACTATAAGTCGAATCCACTAAGTAAATGCAAGAATTTTATTACATTGGATTAAATTGATGTGGCATATAATTTTGTGCAGTCCCGGAGATTTCGTTGGAGGCGAATCAAACTGCACAATCGAGCAGCTTTAAGAAAGTGGAATCACTCGACGCGATTCTAGGTAAGAGAATTTTGTGAGTATATAGAGATAGCTACACATATTTTAAGGGTGTTTATAAGGCTTTGTAAATGCTTGGTTATCTAGAAAAGAAATGATGATTGTATGACAAACGTCGAATATAAATGATTTTGGTTTAGAAGCGAATCTTACAAAAAGGGGATAGTAAGACTAATAATTGCATAAATCACATGTTTTGATATTTTTACGAAATACTTTGCTTTGGTTTAAGCAAAATTGACCGATAGGTTGGCTAGTGATTTCATGATTTTGTGAAATAACACGAGTTAGGTGCTAACTTTGGTTTTGAGAGTGTTTTGTTGAAATAGAGCCGCCTATCATACTTATATGAGTTAAATCGTGCTGGAGCTTCGCTCGCACTGGATTTTGATGTTTTGATATATATGTAATGTGCTGGAGCTTAGCTCGCACCATGTTTTGAGTATGACATGTTATAAATCGTACTGAAGTTTTTGCTCGTACGTGGTTTCCTATTGATTTTCTTATGCATATAACCGAACTAGAGCTATGCTCGTGCGTGATTTTCTCATTGTTTATTATGCACAAAGTCGTACTAGAGCGTTGCTCGTACAAGAGAATTTCTTGATGATGCATGAATCGTGCTAGAGCTTAGCTCGCATTGGTTTACACACTGTGATATTAAAATGAGTCGTATTGGATGCCTCGTGTAGATTGTGCATCACACGAATGAGATACTCGCACGAGCCGTGTCGGATGCCTCGTGTTGACTGCTAGTCACACAGATGAGATGCTCGTACGTGTATTTGAGACTGAGTAGGTTATACATGGCATGGGATAGATAAGACTTACGGTTGGCACCCTTAACCATTATATAGGTCTGCGAGTATGTTGTACCATGTAGATCACATGGAGTACGCTGTACCGCGTGGTTGTGATGTTGATTTAAAAGTCTAACGAAGGACTCACCCACCTCCGTTCCAGCATGATGCCCTTCACACCGGGATCCGTGTGGTCTAGGATGATTATGACATAATTGGCCAACATAGTCCTTGATATATAAAGTGACCACCTGTCTCACATGATATCACATGGTTTTACATACTGAGTATGATTTGTGTTGTCCAAGGTAAACCCGAGGGAGGGGTCAAGCCTTGTGGGATGTTTTAAAAGAGATGATGTGCTATTTGTGATGAATTCTATTATGTTTTTAGAAAGTGATGAATCCTGAGGGATGATTTTGTGATGAGTTTCCTTATTATGATGAGTATGAAAACTATGATTTGAGATGAGAATGATGAGTTTTATTATAAAGAACATGAGAGGTTTTACATGATGATTTTCCATGTTTTACATGCTTATTTTCATGTTTTCAGTACATGATATATGTATATATACATGTGGCATAGTTTTAATGTTTCTCCCATGCTCTGGATATAAATGATTTATGCCATGACATTATAAGCATGTAGATAGTGTAGTTATATACCATGCTTGCACTATTACCTTACTGAGCGTATGGTTGCTCATCTCTCCATTTTCCCCCCTCTACATAGCGCACACAGTAGTCCAGTGAGGGACTAAGAAGTTGTAATAGGATATTCGTTGCTCTCCATCACAAAAAGGTATATACACAAGATTCTTTTTGTATCTAAACATGTAATAGCACAGTAATCATTTTGAATTGTAATATGGGGGATGCAAGTGTTTAGCTAACATGTATAAGTTAAGAACTTAAACTTTTAACTGTATGCGTTTACTTTTGATTAATTGAAAGATGAATAGTAAGTGATGATTAATACTGGCTCATAGCCCAATTGTGTGGTGGTATGTGAGAACTGTAACTTTTATGAGATTTGTTAAGTGAGAATTGTAATTTGGTGAATGTAATTATGATATGTTGATGTACACGCAAGTTTTAAATTTAATGAAGTATAAGGAGATGGAGTTTTTAAGTCTTAAATGTGTATGGATTGAAATATGGCCTATGAAGTAGATTATGGTGAGTTTTGCATTGAGTTTCTTACAAATTGATGCAGCAGTAGTAGAATTTGTGATGGCCAGATCGATCTCCAAGGATGAGAGATCGATCCCATAGCTCCAGAATGCAGAAAAACGTGCAAATGCAGATAGGCAGATCGATCTCATAAGAAAGAAGATCGATCTCCTAATACCTCTGTCTAGCGGGCAGATCGATCTCCTTAACTCTCGGCCTGGAAGAGATCGATCCCCAATTCAATGCCAGATCGATCTCCTCTTAGAAGAATAGATTGATCTTCACCTCGACTAGATCGATCTTGTAGTTGTTGATGGAGCAGTTGAAATGAAGCAGAGATTGATCTCCTTCAATACCAGATCGATCTCATAAGCCCTGTTTATGTAAGGATCATAGGATTTTCGCCTGGAACCGAGCCTTTCTCTATCTGCAACCCAAATCTTCACCATTTTCACCTAAACTAAGCTTTCTCTCTCTAAGATTCACCCTATTCTAGACGAAATTAGACAAAGGGGCAAGAGACAAAGTTGTTCCGCTTGGCAAGGAGAACAACATATTAGAAAATCAAAGGTGGATTTGAGCAAAGGGAAGAGACAAGTGTTCTACAACTTGGTTAAGAGAGGACAAACTAGGTAAGCTTACAAGATCCTTGGTTTAAGCATTATCATTGGGTATATTTGTGAATAAATGCACATATACATATATTTGGTTAGAGATATCTAAGTTATGAGGGAAAACAAATAATGAGTATAGATGAAAAATGAGATATGGGTATCTTGTGATGGTTATGAGTTAACTAAAGTGTTGATAAAGATGTAGAAAGAGTTTTGAGATAATGTTGAGTTAAAATGAGTAAGAGAAAGAGATGGGAATTGAAAATGATGTATATTGATGGGTTAATTGACGTGTGTGGACAGCTCGAGAATTCGACACAAGAAACGAGGCTAGTATGAGAACCGAAGATATTGTACCACTCAAGGTGCAAGAGGTAAGGGAAACAAAATCATTTGTGCTTGTGAGTTTTCAAATGAATGAAAACGTTTTAATAGTATGAAAAAGGTTTAATGAAATAAGTATGTTTATGAGAAATGAGATGAATTGATGTGTTGATGAATGTGTGAGTGTTTTATTGGTTTGAGCTCAATTTTGATGTGATTTGTGAAATTGTGAACACATGTGGTTTATAACCAAAATGGGTTTTTGTGATAACCGCCATGAGCTCTACGTGAAGGTAAAACGATTTATATACAATAATGACATGTTCTTACTGCGTGAGTGTTTTGTCGGTTTGAGCTCGATTTTGATGAGTTTTGTGTAAATGTGAATACAATATGTTATAACCAAAATGAGTTTTGTGATAACCACTAAGAGCTCTACGTGAAGGCAAAATGATTTTTACTCGGACTATGGCTTGTCATGAGATACACATTGGGCTTTGGTCCTATAGCATGTAAGGCCGGGCCGTGCTCTAGTAGCATGTAAGACCGACGCCTCTGTTCTAGTAACGTGAGATGACCCCGCTCCGGTAGCGATGAGTGGCTTTACTTTGATAGCATGTAAGGCCGGGCTGTGCTTTGATAGCATGTAAGACTGACAGCTGTACGACTCTGATCAAATCTACAACGAATCATGGCCATGTATGTGTACTATTGTCGACGAAATCCCTCGATTGGGGATGTCCGCTTAGGGGACGAATTCAATCGTTGTGATGTGTCGTGATGTTAATTTCATACAAGTTTTATAAATGCCTAGTCTCGATTTCTTTGATGATGATGTGATTTTACAATTACGATTTATATCACGCATTGAGATTTAATGTGATGTGATTTGTGAATTTATCACGTGAAGTATGCTGATGCCATTGTTTTCCTACTGTTATTTCTATAACGATTGCATGCTCATTATTTCCATCGTATTGCGATTGTGATGATGATTTTTATAACTTCCCTTACCCTCCTTACTGAGCGTTTTGAGAGCTCACTCTTTTTCCTCCCTCTCCAGATTACTTGAAGTAAGCGAGATAGAGTCTGCCACGTACGTGATATAGGCTGGAGGACGAGATCTCCCCAGGCTATCTCTTGTACACTCATAAGGTGTAATTCAGTTTATTTTGTATCCAGACAATGTTGTAATATAAACACTTGTAATGAGTATTTTGGGATGTAATTAGGTTGATATGAAAGAAATGATTTGAGACTTAGGGTTGATTCTTTTTGGGATATTATGTAATTGATTTCATTAAGTATGAGTTATATGATCTTGGGTATATTGACTAGTGTTAAAACGTAAGTGAGAACATGACACTGTACAGTAATATACCCAGAGTTGTTAGTTTTGTTTTAAGAAAAATTTTAAATTAGCCTTATTTTCCGCGCTTCCCGGCTGTCACATGGTAAGGATGTTCGCGACCGAGTAAGGAAATGAAAAACAGCAAAAAATTTATAGTGATTTTCGGATAAAAAGGATGAAAAAGGGTCATGATAGAGATTGGTATTAGAGCTGAGTTGACCTGATATGAGTCGCTATTAATAAGTAGAAAAGTTACATCCCTATATTACTGTGCTTATGTTTAGATATAACTGTCTATACCGAGATGGAATAAGACTAATAAATGATATGGATACAGGAAATTAGGCATTATGCCTGTCACACGCCGAGGTAGAGGGGCAGGTGCACGCACTAGGGCCCGTAGGGGTATGTCAAGACCCTTCCTGACTTAACCAAAACCGCTACAAGTTTTTCACATTTTAACTTACCTTTCTCATCGTAAATGGTTGGGCTGTGATTCGATGTTAGAATCCTCGCTTACTATATACATCATCCACTTTCATACATACAAGTCAATACATTATCTATTGACAGTAATTTCTTTTATAATATATGTGAGCTCATATAAAATCTGATACAAATACATTCTCCATAATATATATCGTATACATTACTGTGTTGTTTCTATTTTTAGATACATAATCGTACAAAATATGTATACCTGTAGATTGATAAGAAATAGCACGGACAACAGGAATACTATCCCTCAAGCACTCTCACTCTACTGCTGATGCTCTGTAGAGAGATGTAAAGAAAGGGGGTGAGCATACAACGTGCTCAGTAAGGAAATCAGGCAAGCAAGTAGACATCTATACTATCTATTCAAAATAATGTTATGCCTTGAAAACATCATTTCCTTAACTTATTTTAAAAGCATGTCTTTATATATATATATATATATATATATATATATATATATATATATATATACTTGCACAGATTAAATCCCATGTACAAAAATCATGCTTTCTTTCTCAAATGTAGGCATGTAGTGCAAAATAATGCATCTTTATAATATCACAATGCCTTTAGATAAATCATGCCATGTATATTTAAATCACATTAAATATGGCATTTAAATAATTCACAACACAAAATCGGATTCCGACCCATCCCTCAGGTCTATCCGTATCATAAATAATTCAATCAGTCAGGTGATATATCATGTGAGACTCTGTGGTGAAATGCAATAATATCCTGGACTATGACCATATCCTATAATGGTGATCCCAGGCAACACAGTACTCGGTTTGCGGGGCAATCACTGCTGCAACGGGAGGGGGGTCAGTCCATTACAACCACCAGCTATAACCTCCTCAACTCCACAACACCACATGGTACAGTGTACTCCATGCCACTCGCATGGTACAACGTACTCCGTGGACCCTACATCACAGTCGGGGTGCTTGCCATAGGTCTTAGCCCTCAAACCATGGAATATCATACCACGTCTCTAAATCCACATGCGAACCTCTCATAGTGTGACAGTTAGTCTAAACGAGGAAATCAAGCATAGTTTTCAACATGTATTATATATCACATAAATTACAGTGCGTGCCTTTGAGCGCGACTCACAGTCGATACTCTGCTCAAACACTGTTTCACATCACAAACTCAAACTCTAGTGCGAGTAAACCTCCAGCAACTAGGTCAGTGCATAGTTCATGTTTCAAATCAAGTACGAGCAATAACTCCAGTACCATGCTATGCACAAAACTCATTAAATCAAGTACGAGCAATAGCTCAAGTACTATGTCATGTATGAATCATGAAGAATTGAGTACGAGTAACGCTCTAGCACTCTGTCATGTATCTCATGTAAAATTCGAGTACGAGCTAATTGCTCCAGCACTCTCTCATGCATATATCATATAAAACTGAGTACGAGTAAAACTGCAGCACTCTATCATGCATGTCATGAAAATCTAGTGCGAATCACAATCCAGCACTAATGTATGTGGAAAATATATGAAATCAAGTGCGAGCTGTGCTCTAGCACGATTTGTTCTCACATCATTCGATAGATGGCTCTTTAAAAAAGGATGATTTTCAAAACATAAAAATCAGCACTATAAAGTGTGCTTAATTCACATCAACTTTAAAAACATTAGCCAATCTATTTATTCTTCTACTAAACAATAGCAAAAACACTCAAAATAGTGGTTTCCATGCTTTTTAGAACTTTTCACAAAAGTTGACTTTTTGACTAACTAGGGGTAAAATCGTAATTTACCACTATCAGGTCACAATAATTATTATTCACTTTATCTGACCCTCAGAGTTTTTAAGTGAATATGAAAGCAGATGAAAATACGTGCAGGTATCTCTAACTACTCACAAAAGTCCCTTACCTGCAATCACTCGAGAAATTTTACTTTCTCAATGTTGCTCGATCCAGCAGTCCGATTTGCTCCTCCAATAATCTCTAGAGCTACATATAACCATTTATCATGTTAATTATACTTTTCCTACTGTATTTCACATTAAATACAGTCTATTCCACTTAATGGGCTTTAACAAGCCTTAATGGGCCTAACTATACCTTAAGCCAATTTCCATTTACTATTCATTTTCGTTGGGTCTATTGGGCTTATGGGACCCACCAACTCTTATTGGGTTTATTTGAAACCCATAATATCACATTGGGTTTAAAATAATTGGGCTTGGCCCATTGGACCTCTCGACCACATGCCATGGCCGAGAGCATCCCATGCCGTCAGTCACACCATGGCATGCCGTCCATGTCCATTTGTTCACTTAGGCATTTTCACAAACACTTGGTTGGCATGTCTTAAGCCTTTCCTATAGTTCATGTTGGCATTTTATCAAACACCTTGTGTGCCAATATTATACCACCATCCATATGAACAAATTGATTGTAACTAAACATGCCATAATCATGTCTACATGCATATCAACCTATACATGTCTTAAAATCACATGGGTATTTATCAAAACTCATATACCACCTTTCGGCCATCACTTGCTCATGGTGTTTTCATGTGTTTCAATCCATAAAACATATACCAATCAACTCCATATAACTCATAGATTAACATATATGAAGTTGGAAGCTTGAAATTATACCTAGTATTTGTGTTCACACTTGGTCGAAACTTTGAAGTCTCACGGTTTGCACACTATGGCTCCTTGATAGCCAATTCCAACATATGTCACTCTTCTCTCAATTTGGAACAACTTTCATGAAGATTGCAAGTTCCAAGTATGCCTTTTTCCTAGTGATTTCTAGTGAGAGAAAGCTTGGAAAACTTTTCGGTTATGGTTTCTTCACTTTGTCGAAAATGAAAGGATGAAGATGATTATGTGTTGGCTGGTATTTATAAGTCCATTACTTAGTCATTAAGCTAAAATCCAGCCACCTTAATTGACTTCCAAAAAGTTTAGGTAATGGTCATCATTTTAGACTTTGTTACCTTTCATTAATGGCTTTTAACTTATACTAATGGGCTTTTTAATTGGGCTTCTCGGTTTGAGCTTTCTTAACGGGCTTTCAGGCTGAAATTTTTTTTACTACCTATTGGGCCTTCAATTGTCTCAATATTGGGCCTAAAAATTGGCCCAACAATTAGACCTATTGGGCTTCCCAAATTCGGCCCACACTTATGATACCTTAATGGGCTTTAAAATTTTCAACTTTGGCCCATTGCGTTTTAACCATTAAATTAAATCCGAAATTCATCCAAATATATTTTTCTTACTTCGGAGGATGAATTCTTGTATTCTAGCTAAAATTATTTTTTTCCAAATTTTTCTCCATACTTAGGTTAATTTTTAACCAGGCTTAATACCCAAATATGTCCTCAACGTTTACCAAAAAATGGAATTAAGCCCTTGACGTTTAATTGCATGGAAATAAGTCCTTTAAGTTTTATTTTGAGCTATTTAATCCTTAACGTTTCAAAAAAACATAATTAAACTCATTTCCGTTAAATCTCAGAAACAGCTGTTAGTTATGTATATGTGCCATGCTGACGTGGAATATTTGTGCCACGTGGATTGTTGACGTGGAAATTTTTTTTTCACGTGTATAAATATTGTTGACGTGGAATATTGGCCCCAAAATATTTTTTTTGGCTTAATATCCAAATATGCCCTCAACGTTTACCAAAAAATGAAATTAAGCCATTGACGTTTAATTGCATGGAAATAAGTTCCTTAAGTTTTATTTTAAGCAATAAACCTTAATGTTTCAAAAAAACATAATTAAACCATTTTCTGTTAAATCCTAGAAACAGTCGTTGGTCAGATATACGTGGTATACTGACGTGAAATATTTGTGCCACGTGGATTGTTGACGTGAAATTTTTTTTTCCACGTATACAAATATCGCTGTCGTGAAATATTGGGTCCCAAAATGTTTTTTTTTTCAAATTTCCTTTTTCCCATAATTACATTTTTTTAATTTTAATTTTTTATTTTTTGCACAATTTGTTTTTTCATACTGTTATTTTTATTTAAAAAAATACATTTTTTCCTCAAAATATATATTTTTTTTCAAAAATTACATTTTCTCTCAAAATGTATTTTTTTAAATTTCATTTTTTCAAAATTACAATTTGTT
Source organism: Firmiana major (assembly GCA_033439115.1). NCBI lineage: Eukaryota > Viridiplantae > Streptophyta > Magnoliopsida > Malvales > Malvaceae > Firmiana > Firmiana major. Next base: position 72,871,221 of record CM065901.1, on the reverse strand, counting down.
TAGACATCGCATTTTGTTCGAAGTTACATTTTTTTTCCAAAATTACAAGTTTTCTACTGAAACACCCAAAAGTTAATACAAAAATAAAATTGAGAGAAGAAAAATACATAACTCTACAAAATAATTCATCTCGAATACAACAATAGAAGAAAAAGATAACTAACATATTCATTGCAAAGAAATTAAGCTATAATAACAACATATTCAGAGCAGAATCAAGTCTAAAACTACAGTTAATAACAATTACAAATCTAGATAATAAATTCAACATAAAAACAAGCTAATTGTGACTGGCAAATTGAAGTCGATACTGCCACAATTAGGTTGTTTTTATATTGAATTTATTATCCAGATTTATAATTGTTATTAACTGTAGTTTTAAGCTTAATTATGCTCTGAATATGTTGCTATTATAGCTTAATTTTGTTGCAATGAATATGTTAGTTGTCTTTTACTTCTATTGTTGTATTTGGGATGGATTATTTTGTACAGTTATATATTTTTCTTCTCTTAATTTTATTTTTTAATTAATTTTTGGGTGTTTTTAGTAAAAAACTTATAATTTTGGAAAAAATGTAACTTTGAACAAAATGCGATGTCTAAACAAATTGTAATTTTGGAAAAATGAAATTTAAAAAAATAAATTTTAAGAGAAAATGTAATTTTTGAAAAAAAATATATATTTTGAGGAAAAAATGTAATTTTATAAAATAAAAATAACAATATGAAAAAAAGTAATTTGTGCAAAAATAATAAAAATTAAAAAAATATAATTATGGGAAAAAGGAAATTCGAAAAAAAAAACATTTTGGGGCCCAATATTTCACGTCAGCGATATTTGTATACGTGAAAAAAAAATTTCCACGTGGCACAAATATTTCACGTCAGTATGCCATATATGTATGACTAACGGCTGTTTTTGAGATTTAACAAAAAATAGTTTAATTATGTTTTTTTAAAACGTTAAGGTTTAAATTGCTCAAAATAAAACTTAAGGAACATATTTCCATGTAATTAAACGTCGATGGCTTAATTCCATTTTTTGGTAAACGTTGAGGACATATTTGGATATTAAGCAAAAATAAAATAAAATTTGGGCCTAATATTCCACGTCAGCAATTTTTATGCATGTGGAAAAAAATTTTTCACGTCAACAATCCACGTGGCACAAATATTCCACGTCAGCATGCCACGTATACATGACAAACGGCTGTTTCTGGGATTTAACAGAAAAGGGTTTAATTATGTTTTTTTGAAACGTTAAGGTTTAAATTGCTCAAAATAAAACTTAAAGGACTTATTTCCATGCAATTAAACGTTAAAGGCTTAATTCCATTTTTTGGTAAACGTTGATGACATATTTAGGTATTAAGCCTTTTTAACCATGGTTAGTCAACTATGGTAAAATTCCACTTTTCTTAACTATAGTTGACTTTTTCCTTAATAATTGACCAAGTTGATTTTTTCTCAAAATTTTGAAAGTGTCATATCTTATGTTTTACACTCTTGTCTTTACGTTTTGGCCATTTTCGGGAAGTGAATATACCTAAAACACCTCGAACAGCTTAAAAGGTCTGTTTTGCCCCTTTTTGGCATTTACTCTACCTCTATGTGTTCGGGACCAAATCAAAATGACTTTCCTTCATGGACTTTCTATATTTTCACATCATAAGTTCTTCTCTTCAATCAGTATGATTTAGATCCATTCGATTTAACCTGTAGCCCTCATAGTTCACATTAGGCCTTTATGTAGCTTTTAAGTGTTAAAGCATTTCACTAACACTTAAATCTAGTAAATACTCTTCTTATGATTTAAATAACTCAATACATGTCTGTACATGTATAAATCATAAGGAACAAGCTACATAAAAATACGGGTCTGACAATCCTCCCCAACTAAAAAAATTTGGTCCTCCAAATTAGAACCAAGTCAGTCATCAAACAAATGGGGGTGCTTCTCTCGCATCAGACTTTCCAGCTCCCAAGTAGCCTCCTCTGAAGTATGATGCTGCCAGAGAACTTTCATTAATCCGATAGTCTTCGATCTCAAGACCTTCTCCTTCCTATCCAGTATCCGAATCGGTCTCTCAACATCTAACATGTCCTATCGGAGCTCCAAAGGCTCATAACTAATCACATGCGTCGGATCCGGATGATACTTCCGAAGCATTGAAATATGGAAGACGTTATGCACGCCTGACAAATCTGGTGGCAATGCCAACCTGTAGGCCTTATCTCTCACTCGATCAAGTATCTCAAAGGGTTCAATATAACGAGGACTCAGCTTTCCTCTCTTCCCAAATCTCGTTATGTCCTTGGAAGGAGAAACTTTAAGAAACACTGATTCACCAACTGCAAACTCTAGTTGCCTTCGTCTCCTGTTAGCGTAACTCTTCTGTCTACTCTGAGCTATCCTCAGTCTCTCTATAATTAAATGGACATCCTCAGATACTTGTGTAACCATGTCAGGAGCGAAAATCTTCTGGTCACCCATTTCTTCTCATCCAATAGGGGAACGACATCTACGACCATATAAAGCCTCATACGGTGCCATCCCGATACTTGAATGATAACTGTTGTTGTAGGCGAACTCGACTAGTGGAAAGTGGTCATCCCAGGAGCCTCTAAAATCTAGCACACATGCTCTCAACATGTCCTCCAGAATCTGTACAGTCCTCTCTGACTGACCATCTATCTGAGGATGAAAAGCAGTGCTCAAACTCAACTGGGTGCCTATGGCTTCCTGAAAATGTTCCCAAAAGTGGGAAGTGAAGCGGGAATCCCTATCAGAGACTATGCCTCGCGTACATACAGCTCTATCAATGAACTCAAAGTATCGATAGCTCTCATAGCTAGGCAGTGGGCTGACTTCGTCAGTCTGTCGACGATCACCCATATAGCATCGTGATTCTTGTGGGTCCTCGGTAAACCCATCATGAAATCCATGGTGATATGCTCCCATTTTCATGTCGGTATAGGTAGAAGCTGCAATAACCCTGCAGGTTTCTGATGCTCTACCTTCACTTGCTGACATACGAGACATTTCATCATAAAATCTATTACATCTCTCTTCATACCCGACCACCAATACACCTTCCGAAGGTTTTGATACATCTTGTTACTCCCCGGATATAGCGTATACCTTGATGAATGAGCTTCCACCAATATCAGTCTCCTGAGTCTTAGATCCTTAGGAACAAACAATCTGCCTTTGAACCTAAGTAGTCCATCTGAACTCAACTCAAAATCAGTCATTGTGCCCCTCTGCATCTGACCACTCATATCCATGCAAAACGGATTAGTCTGCTGAGCCACTATGATCCTGTCCAACAGATCCGGCTCCAAGCGTAGACTAGCTATCACATAGCTTGTATCCATGTCAGAAGGCACAACTCCCAAACTGAGGTTAGCAAACTGCTCTAGCAACTCATGTTCCCTAAAACGAGATTTGTGACAACCAAAAGTCACACTTACTAAGCTTAGCATATGACTTCTGCTCTCGTAGAGTCTGCAATAAAATCCTGAGGTGCTCCTCATGCTCTTCCAGCCCAACCAATGCCATGCGATAAGGTGGTCTCGAAAAAGGTTTCGTACCAGGCACCAAGTCTATACAGAACTCCATCTCTCTGTTTGGTGGTAATCCTGGCAACTCATCCGAAAAAAATCTAGGTACTCACTGACCACAGAAAAATCTAACAACTACGGATGCGCCTTATCCGTATCTACCACGTACGCAATGAAATCTTGATGTGTTGAAGGTTTTCTAAATCAGTAAATCATATCATAATCATAACTACTCCTTTCATTTATTTTCATTAAACTTTACAACATATCTAGTAGGGTTAGGAAACATAACTGTCTTAGCATAACAATCTAAAACAGCATGGTTTGCAGATAACCAATCTATTCCAAAGATTACATCAATGTCGCTCATACTTAGCAATATTAGATTGGCTGTCATATCCTTATTCCCTACTCTCAACTTGCTTCCCCTTCTCTTCTGCTGTCGCTCTCCTCCTCGAAGCAAAAGGATCAGCTGGAGCTCTCTCTGGCTCACTGGCCTTCAGTGAAGCAATCTCAACCATCTCCGGGCAAGCTCTAGATATATGCCCTGGTTTCCCACATTGGAAACACACTATAGGAGTTAGAGGACAAGGTCTACCTCCATGCTGTCTACCTCTTCTACTGCACTGATCGGTAGTAGGTCTCTGTCCTCCAATGACAATACCCTTCGTTGGAGATACGGCCGAATAAGTAGGAGGTCTAGTAGGTCTCTCTCGTGCCTCCTCAATCCGTGGTCTCTTACCGAAGAGTCTCCTCCCTCCTCGATAAATGAAACCTCTATCTCTAGCTAACATCTTCCTCGGTATATCTCGACTCCGACTAAACTTCCTAAACTCGGAAGCATTCCTCTCATAATCCTGCTCGCACAGTTGCACCCTGTGCACTGCTTCCTCATAGGTGGTTATATCTAATGTGACTAACCTAGACTGCATAATCGGTCTCAATCCATCGATGAACCTGTGGACCTTCTTGGCTCCACTATACATGGTATTTGGGTCATATCTCTCCAGGGATAGGAATCGAGTCTCATACTCATCCACGGATAAACTCCCCTGGTTTAGTCCCAAAAACTCAGCCTGTAGTTTTCGTTGTGCGGTTCGGGAACAAACTGCCTCCTAAAGGCACCCCGAAATATCTCCCAACTAATATCCGTATGTCGGACTCTAAATATGGGTCTGGTGGACTTCCACCAATGCTCTGCCACTCCCTTTAGTAGGAACGCAACAAATGCGATCATCTCTGATGTCATACACTTGAAGAATCCATAAAGCTTCTCCATCTCAGCAACCCACTCCTCAGCAGCTATAGGGTCCTTGACCCCACTAAAAGATGGAGGTCTAAACTTCTGGAACTGTCGCAACCGATCCAGATCACATCTGTACCCTAATCAACTACTACCCAAAACTGGTGGGGGTGTAGGAGTATCTGTAGTCTGTGGTGTATGAGCTGGTTGTGTAGGTGTATCAAGGGCAACTGCCTCTCCTGTCGCAGTTTCTGCCTACCTAGCATCGCTTGTGCCAATATCTCTACTATCGTCTCTAGACTACGCTCTAATCTCGTAAAACGTATCTCATCACACTCTGGTGCCTCAGTAGCACTTAGAGTCTCAGGGTAGGTAATGGTTCGGCAGCAGCTCGTCTCTCAGGCCTATCTCCACGGCCTCTAGCCCTACCACTCGTCCATCTACCACTACGAGTATTTGCCATATAGGCAAAGTTCCTGCATTCACAATCATGAATTTTTTCGTCTCCCATCAGGTATACACAGTTGTATCTAAACACATCATAGTACTATGGGGATGTACACTTTCCTATTTTCTGCATTCACAATCATGAATTTGTCTGTCTCCCATCAGGTATACACAGTTGTATCTAAACACATCATAGTACTATGGGGATGTACACTTACCTATTTTCTAACACTGACTCACATCAGACCAACCTCTGCTCTGATACCATTCTGTCAAGACCCTTCCTAACTTAACCAAAATCACTACAAGTTTTTCACATTTTAACTTACCTTTCTCATCATAAATGGTTGGGCTGTGATTCGATGTTAGAATTCTCGCTTACCATATCCATCATCCATTTTCATACATACAAGTCAATACATTATCTATTGACTGTAATTTCTTTTATAATATATGTGAGCTCATATAAAATCTGATACAAATACATTCCCCATAATATATATCGTATACATCACTGTGCTGTTTCTATGTTTAGATACATAACCGTACAAAATATGTATACCTGTCGATTGATAGGAAATAGCATGGACAACAGGAATACTATCCCTCAAGCACTCTCACTCTACTGCTGATGCTCTGTAGAGAGATGTAAAGAAAGGGGGGTGAGCATACAACGCGCTCAATAAGGAAATCAGGTAAGCAAGTAGACATCTACACTATCTACTCAAAATAATGCTATGCCTTGAAAACATCATTTCCTTAACTTATTTTAAAAGCATGTCTTTAAATATATATATATATATATATACTTGTACAGATTAAATCCCATGTACAAAAATCATGCTTTCTTTCTCCAATGTAGGCATGTAGTGCAAAATAATGCATCTTTATAATATCACAATGCCTTTAGATAAATAATGCCATGTATATTTAAATCACAGTAAATATGGCATTTAAATCATTCACAACACAAAATCAGATTCTGACCCATCCCTCAGGTCTATCCGTATCATAAATAATTCAATCAGTCAGGTGATATATCATGTGAGACTCTGTGGTGAAATGCAATAATATCCTGGACTATGGCCATATCCTATAATGGTGATCCCAGGCAACACAGTACTCGGTGTGCGGGGCAATCACTGCTGCAACGGGAGGGGGGTCAGTCCATCACAACCGCCAGCTATAATCTCCTCAACTCCAAAACACCATATGGTACTGTGTACTCCATGCCACTCGCACGGTACAACGTACTCCGTGGACCCTACATCACAATCGGGGTGCCTACCATAGGTCTTAGCTGTCAAACTATGGAATATCATACCACGTCTCTAAATCCACATGTGAACATCTCATAGTGTGACACTCAGTCTACACGAGGAAATCAAGCATGGTTTTCAACATGTTTTATATATCACATAAATTATAGTGCGCGCCTTTAAGCGCGACTCACAGTCGACACTCCACTCAAATACTATTTCACATCACAAATTCAAACTCTATTGCGAGTAAACCTCCAGCAACTAGGTCAATGCATAGTTCATGTTTCAAATCAAGTACGAGCAATAGCTCCAATACCATGCTATGCACAAAACTCATCAAATCAAGTACAAGCAATAGCTCAAGTACTATGTCATGTATGAATCATGAAGAATCGAGTACGAGCAACGCTCTAGAACTCTGTCATGTATCTCATGTAAAATTCGAGTACGAGCTAATCGCTCCAACACTCTCTCATGCATATATCATATAAAATTGAGTACGAGTAAAACTCCAGCACTCTATCATGCATGTCATGAAAAGCTAGTGCGAATCACAATCCAGCACTAATATATGTGGAATATATATGAAATCAAGTGCGATGTGCTCTAACACGATTTGTTCTCACATCATTCGATAGATGGCTCTTTAAAAAGGGATGATTTTCAAAACATCAAAATCAGCACTATAAAGTGTGCTTAATTCACATCAACTTTAAAAACATTAGCCAATCTATTTATTCTTCTGCTAAACAATAGCAAAAACACTCAAAATAGTGGTTTCCATGCTTTTTAGAACTTTCCACAAAAGTTAACTTTTTGACTAACTAGGGGCAAAATCGTAATTTACCATTATCGGGTCACAATAATTATTATTCACTTTATTTGACCCTCAGCGTTTTTAAGTGAATGTGAAAGCAGACGAAAATACGTGCAGGTATCTCTAACTACTCACAAAAGTCCCTTACCTGCAATCACTCTATAAATTTTACTTTCTCAACGCTGCTCGATCCAGCAGTCCGAATTGCTCATCCAATAATCTCTGGAGCTGCATATAACCATTTATCAGGTTAATTATACTTTTCCTACTGTATTTCACATTAAATACAGTCTATTCCACTTAATGGGCTTTAATAAGCCTTAATGGGCCTAACTATGCCTTAAGCCTATTTCCATTTTACTATTCATTTTCGTTGGGACTATTGGGCTTGTGGGACCCACCAACTCTTATTGGACTTATCTGAGACCCATAACATCACATTGGGCTTAAAATAATTGGGCTTAGCCCATTGGTCCTCTCGGCCACATGCCATGGCCGAGAGCATCCCATGCCGACGGTCACACCATGGCATGCCGTCCATGTCGATTTATTTAGCCAAATTCACTTAGGCATTTTCAGAAACACTTGGTTGGCATGTCTTAAACCTTTCCTATAGTTCATGTTGGCATTTTATCAAACACCTTATGTGCCAATATCATACCACCATCCATATGAACAAATTGATTATAACTAACCATGCCATAATCATGTCTACATGCATATAAACCTATACATGTCTTAAAATCACATGGGTATTTATCAAAACTCATATACCACCTTTCGGCCATCACCTGTTCATGGTGTTTTCATGTGTTTCAATCCATAAAACATATACCAATCGACTCCATATAACTTATAGATTAACATATATGAAGTTGGAAGCTTGAAATTATACCTAGTATTTGTGTTCACACTTGGCCGAAACTTTGAAGCCTCACGGTTTGCACACTATGTCTCCTTGATAGCCAATTCCAACATATGTCACTCTCCTCTCAATTTGGAACAACTTTCATGAAGATTGCAAGTTCCAAGTATGCCTTTTTCCTAGTGATTTCTAGTGAGAGAAAGCTTGAAAAAGTTTTCGATTATGGTTTCTTCACTTTGCCGAAAATGAAAGGATGAAGATGATTATGTGTTGGCTGGTATTTATAAGTCCATTACTTAGTCATTAAGCTAAAATCCAGCTACCTTAATTGACTTCCAAAAGGTTTAGGTAATGGTTATCATTTTAGACTTTGTTACCTTTCATTAATGGCTTTTAACTTATACTAATGGGCTTTTTAATTGGGCTTCTCGGTTTGGGCTTTCTTAATGTGCTTTCGGGCTGAAATTTTTTTTACTACCTATTAGGCCTTCTATTGTCTCAATATTGGGTCCACAAATTGGCCCAAAAATTCGACCTATTGGGCTTCCCAAATTCGGCCCACATTTATGATACCTTAATGGGCTTTAAAATTTCCAACTTTGGCCCATTGCGTTTTAACCATTAAATTAAATCCGAAATTCATCCAAATAAATTTTTCTTACTTTGGAGGATGAATATCTTGTATTCTAGCTAAAATTATTTTTCCTCAAATTTTTCTCCATACTTAGGTTAATTTTTAACCATGGTTAGTCAACTATGGTAAAAGTCCACTTTTCTTAACTATAGTTGACTTTTTCCTTAATCATTGACCAAGTTGACTTTTTCTCAAAATTTAAAAAGTGTCATATCTTATTATATTTTACACTCTCGTCTTTACGTTTTGGCCATTTTCGGGAAGTGAATATACCTAAAACACCTCGAACGGCTTAAAAGGTCTGTTTTGCCCCTTTTTGGCATTTACTCTACCTCTATGTGTTCGGGACCAAATCAAAATGACTTTCCTTCATGAACTTTCTATATTTTCACATCATAAGTTCTTCTCTTCAATCAGTATGATTTAGATCCATTCGATTTAACCTGTAGCCCTCATAGTTCACATTAGGCCTTTATGTAGCTTTTAAGTGTTAAAGCATTTCACTAACACTTAAATCTAGTAAATACTCTTCTTATGATTTAAATAACTCAATACATGTCTGTACATGTATAAATCATAAGGAACAAGCTACATAAAAATACGGGTCTGACAATGCTCTCCAACTAAGAAAATTTGGTCCTTCAAATTAGAACCAAGTCAGTCATCAAACAGATGGGGGTGCTTCTCTCGCATCAGACTTTCCAGCTCCTAAGTAGCCTCCTCTGAAGTATGATGCTACCAGAGAACTTTCACTAATCCGATAGTCTTCGATCTCAAGACCTTCTCCTTCCTATCCAGTATCCGAATAGGTCTCTCAACATATGACATGTCCTCTCGAAGCTTCAAAGGCTCATAACTAATCACATGTGTCAAATCCGGATGATATTTCCGAAGCATCGAAATATGAAAGACGTTATGCACGCCTAACAAATCTGGTGGCAATGCCAACCTATAGGCCTAATCTCCCACTCGATCAAGTATCTCAAAGGGTTCAATATAACGAGGACTCAACTTTCCTCTCTTCCCGAATCTCGCTATGTCCTTGGAAGGAGAAACTTTAAGAAACACTGATTCACCAACTGCAAACTCTAGTGACCTTCGTCTCCTGTCAGCGTAACTCTTCTGTCTACTTTGAGCTGTCCTCAGTCTCTCTATAATCAAATGGACGTCCTCAGATGCTGTACAACCATGTCAGGAGCAAAAATCTTTCAGTCACTCACTTCTTCCCATCCAATAGGGGAACGACATCTACGGCCATAGAAAGCCTTATACGGTGCCATCCCGATACTTGAATGATAACTGTTGTTGTAGGCGAACTCGGCTAGTGGCAAGTGGTCATCCCAGGAGCCTCTAAAATCTAGTACACATGCTCTCAACATGTCCTCCAGAATCTGTATAGTCCTCTCTGACTGACCATCTGTCTGAGGATGAAAAGCGGTGTTTAAACTCAACTGGTTTCGATGGCTTCCTGAAAATGTTCCCAAAAGTGGGAAGTGAAGCGAGAATCCCTATCAGAGACTATGCCTCGCATACATACAGCTCTGCCAATGAACTCAAAGTATCGATAGCTCTCATAGCTAGGAAGTGGGCTGACTTCGTCAGTCTGTCAACGATCAACCATATAGCATCGTGATTCCTGTGGGTCCTCAGTAAACCCATCATGAAATCCATGGTGATATGCTCCCATTTTCATGTCGGTATAGGTAGAAGCTGCAATAACCCTGCAGGTTTCTGATGCTCTACCTTCACTTACCGACATACGAGACATTTCACCAGAAAATCTATTACATCTCTCTTCATACCCGACCACCAATACATCTTCCGGAGGTTCTGATACATCTTGTTACTCCTCAGATGTAACGTGTACCTCGATTAATGAGCTTCCACCAATATCAGTCTCCTGAGTCTTAGATCCTCAGGAACAAACAATCTGCCTTTGAACCTCAGTAGTCCATTTGAACTCAACTTAAAATCAGTCACTGTGCCCCTCTGCATCTGACCACTCATATCCATGCAAAACAGATTAGTCTGCTGAGCCACTATGATCCTGTCCAACAGATCCGGCTCCAAGCGTAGACTAGCTATCACATAGCCTGTATCCATGTCAAAAGGCACAACTCCCAAACTGAGGTTAGCAAACTGCTCTAGCAACTCATGTTCCCTAAAACGAGATTTGTGACAACCAAAAGTCACACTTACTAAGCTTAGCATATGACTTATGCTCTCGTAGAGTCTGCAATAAAATCCTGAGGTGCTCCTCATGCTCTTCCAACTCAACCAATGCCATGCGTTAAGGTGGTCTCGAAAAAGGTTTCGTACCAGGCACCAAGTCTATACAAAACTCCATCTCTCTGTCTGGTAGTATTCCTGGCAACTTATTCGAAAAAATGTCTGGGTAGTCACTGACCACAGGAAAATCTAACAACTCCGGATGCGCCTTATCCGTATCTACCACGTACGCAATGAAACCTTGATGTGTTGAAGGTTTTCTAAGTCAGTAAATCATATCATAATCATAACTACTCCTTTCATTTATTTTCATTAAACTTTACAACATATCTAGTAGGGTTAGAAAACATAACTGTCTTAGCATAACAATCTAAAACAGCATGGTTTCAGATAACCAATCTATTCCTAAGATTACATCAATGTCGCTCATACTTAGCAATATTAGATTGGCTGTCATATCCTTATTCCCTACTCTCAACTTGCTTCCCCTTCTCTTCTGCTGTCGCTCTCCTTCTCGAAGCAGAAGGATCAACTAGAGCTCTCTCTGGCTCCTTGGCCTTTAGTGAAGCAGTCTTAACCATCTCCGGGCAAGCTTTAGCAATATGCCCTAGTTTCCCACATCGAAAACATACTATAGGAGTTAGAGGATAAGGTCTACCTCCATGCTGTCTACCGTATCTACTGCACTGATCGGTAGTAGGTCTCTGTCCTCTAATGACAATACCCTTCGCTGGAGCTACGACCGAATAAGTAGGAGGTCTAGTAGGTCTCTCTCGTGCTTCCTTAATCGTGGTCTCTTATCGAAGAGTCTCCTTCCTCATCGATAAATGAAACCTCTATCTCTAGTCGACCTCTTGCTCTGTATATCTCGACTCCGACTAAACTTCCCAAACTCGAAAGCATTCCTCTCATAATCCTACTTGCATAGTTGTGCCCTGCGCACTGCTTCCTCACAGGTGGTTATATCTAATGGGACCAACCTGGACCTCAGAACCGGTCTTAATCCATTGATGAACCTGTGGACCTTCCTAGCTCCGCTATACATGGTATCTGGGTCATATCTCCCCAGGGATAGGAATCGTGTCTCATACTCGTCCACAGATAAACTCCCCTGGTTTAGTCCCAAAAATGCTGCCTGTAGTTTTTGCTATGCGGTATCGAGAACAAACTGCATCCTAAAGGCATTCCAAAATATCTCTCAACTAATATCCGTATGTCAGGCTCTCAATACGGGTCTGGTGGACTTCCACCAATGCTCTACAACTCCCTTTAGTAAGAACGCAACAAATGCGACCATCTCCGATGTCGTACACTTGAAGAATCCATAAAACTTCTCTATCTCAGCAACCCACTCCTCAGCAGCTATAGGGTCCTTGACCCCACTAAAAGGTGGAGGTCTAAACTTCTAGAACTGTCACAACCGATCCAGATCACATCCGTACCCTAATCAACTACTACCTGAAACTGGTGGGGGTATAGAAGTATCTGTAGTCTGTGGTGCATGAGCTGGTTGTGTTGGTGTATCAGGGACAACTGCCTCTCCTGTCATAGTTTCTGCCTACCTGGCATCGCCTGTGCCAATATCTCTACTATTGTCTCTAGACTACGCTCTAATCTCGTAAAACGCATCTCAGCACACTCTGGTGCCTTAGTAGCACCGGAGTCTCATGGGTAGGTAATGGTTCGGCAGCAGCTCATCTCTCAAGCCTATCTCCACGACCTCTAGCCCTACCTCTCGTCCATCTACCACTACGAGTATTTTCCATATATGCAAAGTTCCTGCATTCACAATCATGAATTTGTCCGTCTCCCATCTGGTATACACAGTTGTATCTAAACACAGCACAGTACTATGGGGATGTACACTTTCCTATTTTCTAACACCAACTCACATCAGACCAACCTCTGCTCTGATACCATTCTGTCAAGACCCTTCATGACTTAACCAAAACCACTACAAGTTTTTCGCATTTTAACTTACCTTTCTCATCATAAATGGTTGGGCTGTGATTCGAAGTTAGAATCCTCGCTTACAATATCCATCATCCATTTTCATACATAAAAGTCAATACATTATCTATTGACTGTAATTTCTTTTATAATATATGTGAGCTCATATAAAATCTGATACAAATACATTCCCCATAATATATATCGTATACATCACTGTGCTGTTTCTATGTTTAGATACATAACCGTATAAAATATGTACACCTGTTGATTGATAGGAAATAGCACGGACAACAGGAATACTATCCCTCAAGCACTCTCACTCTACTGCTGATGCTCTGTAGAGAGATGTAAAGAAAGGGGGGTGAGCATACAACACGCTCAGTAAGGAAATCAGGCAAGCAAGTAGACATCTACACTATCTACTCAAAATAATGCTATGCCTTGAAAACATCATTTCCTTAACTTATTTTAAAAGCATGTCTTTAAATATATATATATATATACATATATACATATACTTGTACAGATTAAATCCCATGTACAAAAATCATGCTTTCTTTCTCAAATGTAGGCATGTAGTGCAAAATATACTTTTACATTGTTTAGATACAAAAAGAAATCACTGTGTATATACCTCTGAGTGATGGAGATGCAGTGGATGTCCAAAATACCACGCCTCAGTCCTCACTGGGCTACTATGCATGCTCTGTAGGAGGGGGAAAATAGAGAAGGATGAGTAACCACACGCTCAGTAAGGCAATAGTGAAAGCATGGTAGATAACTACTCTATCTACATGCTGATAGTGTTATGCATAAATCGTTTATAGTAGGAGCATGAGGAAGTAAAACTATGTCATATGAGTATACATATATATCATGTAGCAAAATCATGTACATTGGCATATTAAACATGGTAAAAACATCATGTATAAATCATCTCATGCTCAATCTTATTTAAATTCATAAAAAGGGCAATTCATTAAGAAACCTCATTTTTAAACCCACATCATAAAGCTCTTTCTCAAACACATACAATCCCATCACAAACCATTTTCTCAATCACAAACATCATCATCGTTTCACAAATCAAGTCTACAAGGCTCGACCCCTTCCTCGGGTCTACCCTGGACAGTCATAATCACACTTATAGATTAAAATCATGTGGTAGTAAGTAAATCAAGCAAAGAGATAGGTCACTATATCTCAACTAACTATGTTGGCCAACTATGTCACATATCATCCCAGACCACACGGATCCCGGTATGCGGGGTATCATGCTGGCACGAAGGTGGGTTAGTTCTCCGCCAGACTTTCTCAAATCAAGTAACCACCACACGGTATATCATACTCCATGTGATATACACGGTACATCGTACTCCGCGGACCCATAACATGGTTGGGCGTGCCTGCCGTAGGTCTTATCTACCCCATACCAAGTGTAACCTCTATAGTCTCAAGTGCACGTGGGAGTACTCTCAATACCAGGTCCTAGCCCCTCATGGCCTTGCTCGCCCCTATTGGGTTCCCAGATTCAGGTCCTAGCCCCTCACTCTCACCCCATTCAAGAGGTCTGTTAGTCCTATTGGGTTCCCTGAATGGATTATGTCAGGTCCTAGCCCCTCACCCTCACCCCACTCAAGAGGTCTGTTAGGCCTGTTGGGTTCCCTAAATTAATCCGTATTACCCTCACCACGGCCTCATACATACCACAGTGTGAAAACCAGCGCGAGCTATGCTCTAACACGAATTCATGCATCAAAACCAATCACCTCGTACGAGCAATGCTCTAGTACGACATTTATGCATAAAAATATGAAGAAACCACGTACGAGCATAGCTCCAGTACAGTTATATGCATAAGAAAAACAACTCAAATCCACGTACGAGCGTAAGCTCTAGTACAGTTTATAAAACATCACCCAAAATCAAATCAAAGTGTGAGCTAAGCTCCAGCACGTTTCACACAAGTGAAAACACTGAAATCCAACGCGAGCGAGGCTCTAGCGCGATTTATGTCATACAAATACGATAGGCGGCTCATACACAATCAAACAATCCCGGCAATCGGGTTTAGCACTTCACAAATGTTTTTTCCACAATATCAATAAAACACTAGCCGACCCATCTACAAGCTTGCTTAAAACAAAGCTATTTCGTTTTGAAAAATATCAAAACATTAGATTTATGCAATTATTAGCCTTACTATCCCATTTCGTAGAATCCACTTCAAAACCAAAATCACGCATATACTTATCATCAGTCATGAATACCATCAATCATTTACTTGAGCAACCATGCATTTCATAAAACACCTAATATTCACCCACAAGTTCAAAGTACAAGCAGCTATCTCTATATACTCACAAAATTCCCTTACCTAGAACCGCGATGCTTGATTCCACTTCTTTAAAGCTGCTTACTCGTATGGCTCGATTCATTTCCAACGGATTCTTCGAAACTGCACATAAACAAAATTTCGAATCGTTTTAGCCCATTATAATCTAACATTTTACGTTTACTATAGTTAATTCGACCTATAGTCTCTATTAACGCTTGTGAGGCCTCGTTTCATTACTTTACCCATAACTCAAGTCTATGGATTCTTTTAGGCCTATTGACTCATTCCAAATCGATATTAAATCGATATCAAGCTCATAGTATTCATATTTCATTGATTTCCTCACTATAGCATTTTATCAAGAATCACATATACCCATCTTCATGTCTTCTCTAAACTCACAATATAACTCCACATAACCATTCCAAATCACCCACATTACTCAAATAACAACTTATCATAACCCATAAACCACAAACTCCCCAAATCACACTTTCTCACACTAGAGGCATTCCATTTTCTAGGTTATATGTGTTCCATTGCTTTCTAGATGATTTCTATCATCCATATACATGCCAATCAACTCCAAAGTCAATTAAATACACAATGTAATTAGGTTGGAGTATTAGAAGCTTACCAAATCTGATTTCTCTTCTTGCTCCAAATGACAATGCCCTTAGCTCCTTCAATACCAACAATTGGATTTTGGGTTCCAACTATGTTGTTCTCTTCCTCAAGATGAACAACTTAGTGTCTAATAGCCTCCCCACAAATCTTACTGGAAATGGTTGATTTTAGAGAGAGAAAGTTAGGTTTTTGGGTTAAAAATGGTAGGTTGATGTTTTTTTTTGAAATTTTTAGATTTTCAGCACTCCTTTTATAGAAATAGCTTGAGGAGATCAATCTCCACTAAGAGGAGATTGATCTGGTCCCCTTAAATCCCTCTTTTTCATGGCATTTTAAGCATGAGATCGATCTGTCGAAGCTTGAGATCGATCTGCTCCTAAACAGAGAGCTAAGTAGATCGATCTGTATGCTTGAGGATCAATCTTTTCATTACAGAATGGTTAAGAGATCGATCTGGCCCCATTGGCGATCGATCTGCTCTATTCCATTACCCAATAAGAGCATTTTGGCTCTTCCAGATCGATCTCTCATCCTATGAGATCGATCTGACCTTCATGTTTTCCAGATTTCCTGTAGTTTTCCTGTTGCAACTTACACCAAAACATCCTTAATCTGCTGCCATAGTCATTTTCTCATCTATCCACCTTTATGACTTGGAAATGACATCCATTCATACCTTATACACATTGAAACGTGTGTGCATTACTTGTATATCCAAAAGTATCACATTCCAAACTAAATGGAAGCATAACTTCATTCCATTTTTACCACACTACTCATTTTGAGTTCCAATCACATTCATCACTTATAAGAACTCATTTCTTCATATTCATACTCAATGAAACTTGTATGTACATTACAAATCATATTACACATATGTACATTGAATCCATGGACTTACATCAATTATACTTTACATTACAAGTCCATTCACATTTATTTGATTCAATTACACACATTACAACTATACATATATGGGGTCTCACATGAGGCGTTGTATTGGGACATCTACTGCTCCTCATTGCCAAGAGGTGTACACACAGGGATTCTTTTTGTATCTAAACATGTAAAGGAACAGTAGTCATTTTGAATTGTAATATGAATGATGTAAATGTTAGGAAACATATCATGTATAGGTAACTCAACTATCAAATGTATGACATTGTTTTTGTTTAATTGGAAATGAATGAGAAATGATGATTAATATTTACTCATAGCCAAACTGTTATTGGTGAGGGTTGCTCATGACTGGGTAAGTTAGCGGTTAAAGTGAAAAAAATGTAGTGATTTTTTTACGAATTGGATAAAAAGGGTCGTGACAAAGATTGGTATCAAAACTGAGTTGACCTGATGTGAGTGAGTAGTAATAAGTAGGAAAAGTTACATCCCCATATTACTGTGCTTTTGTTTAGATATAATTGTTTATACCGAGATGGAATGAGACTACTAAATGATTATGAATACAGGAAGTTAGGCATTATGTCTATTACACGCCGAGGTAGAGGGGCGGGTACACGTGCTAGAGGGCGTAAAGGTAGGCCTGAGAGCCGTGCGGAGCCACAGACTGACCAGGCTCCGCAGGACCCTATTGAGAGACTAGAGGATACTGAGGTACTCTTCGCTAGGATAGAGCAGAGTATCGAGAGCCTCGTGGAGATAGTTACATAGGCATTGGCTGCCAGTGATAGACAAGGTCCCGCAGTGTAGTCTACTACTATTGGACAGGCAGCTATAGAGGCAGAGAGACCTTAGGTTACAGAGACTGTTACATCCCCAGTTCAGGATACCGCTTCTCCTATCGCTCCATAGCCGAGCGAGAGTGACTTGGGTTATGATTACGAGTTGGGCAGATTAAGACAATTTCAAGAGTTGAAACCTCCAGTATCCAAAGGAGTGAAAGACCTAGTTACTACTGAGGATTAGTTTATGAGATGGAGAAGCTGTATAGGTTTTTCAGATGTACATTCGTTGAGAAAGTGGCCTTTGCAGTATTTATGCTGAAAGGCGAGGCAGAGCACTGGTGGAGATCCAACGAATCTATTCTGAGGGTCTGGCACTCCAAGATCACATAGGAGATATTCTTAGAGGCCTTTAATAGACAATATATTTCAACCACCGCACAGAGGAAATTACAGATGGAGTTTATTAACTTGGTTAAGGGGAACCGTTATGTGGATGAGTATGAGTCGAAGTTCTTATCCTTAGGAAGATACGACCCGGATACGATAAGCAGTGAGACTCGAAAGGTCCAAAAGTTTATGGATGGATTGAGATTGGTCATCTGGACTAAGCTAGCTTCATTTGACATTCATACATACGAGGAGGCGGTGCACAAGGCACAGTTGTGTGAACAGGACTTTGAGCGAAATGCCTCCGAGCTTGGAAAGGTTAGTGTCCGGAGGGACAGAGATCGAAAGAGATTCGGGATGGATAGAGTGGCCAAAAGAGGAGATTAGAGATTTTATGAGAAGAGACCCAAGATTGAAGAGGTGCAGGAGAGAGCTGCTAAACCTCTTATGTACTCGGCTTTGACTGCACCGAGGGGTATAGTCATTGGAGGACCAGGACCTACTACTGATCAGTGTAGGAGATGTGGCAGATTTCATGGAGTTAAGCCTTGCCAGACACCCCTGTTACATGTTATAGATGTGGGAAGCCAGGGCATATCGTGAGGTATTATCTTGAGATGATGGAGACTGCCCCACGGAAGAGCAAGGAGCTAGAGAGAGCTCCAATTGAGATAACTACTCCGAAGAGGAGGGCTACAGCTAAGGAAAAAGGGAAACAAGCAGTTGGAGTGAGTAGAGGACGAGTACATGCACTGTACCAGGACACCGCAGACACTTTGACGGATGTGATTAAAGGTACCATCCTAAATTTTGAATTAAAAGTATTTTTATTATTTGATCCTGGTGCCATGCATTCCTTCATATCACCTTTCTTTGCACATAAATTGTTGAAGCATGTAAGACTCACACTGTTAGATAAAATGTTGATGATTTCTACCCCTATGAATGATAGTCAATTGACTGAGTATGTGTATAAGAATTGTAAGATAAAGATAGGGGAAAGGAAATGGCAGCCGATTTAATTTCGCTGAGTATGAGTGATTTCAAGATAATCCTAGGAATGGATTGGTTGGCTGAAAATCATGTGGTTATGGATTGTCATGCTAAGACATTGATGTTTCTAGAGATAGATAATCTTGTTGTAAGCTTTGTTGAAAAGAAATGAAGAACATGATTATTATAAATGAAATGAGTATAATTTTAATCCATCATATTTTAGAGATGAATTTATTTATTGTTTATGTGTGTTAATGTGATGACTTATGTTGCTAACGGTGGAAAGGATAATGTGAAGGGTTCATTGCATATGTGGTTGTATAGATAAGGCATATCCGAAATTGAGAGATATTTCAGTTGTTGCAGAATTTCCTGATGTCTTTTCGGACGATTTACCAAGGCTACCACCTGATAGGAAAATGGAGTTTTGGATAGAGTTGTACCTGGTACAGAGTCGATATCTAATCCACCGTATAGAATGGCTCCGATTGAATTAGAAGTGTTAAAGAAACAGTTGTAAGAGTTGCTAGAGAAGGGGTTTATTAGACCGAGCATCTCACCTTGGGGAGCTCCGGTTCTGTTTGTAAGGAAGAAAGATGGAAGCCTCCGACTGTGTATAGATTACCGGTTGTTGAATAAGGCCACCATTAAGAACAAGTACCCCCTTCCACGCATTGATGATTTGTTGGATCAGCTCTGGGGAGCACATGTCTTTTTTAAGATAGATCTGCGATCTGGGTACCATCAGTTGAAGATATGAAGTGGAGATGTACCCAAAACAGTATTTCATACCCGTTATGGCCACTACGAGTTTTTGGTTATGCCATTTGGATTGATGAATGCCCCCGCAGCATTTATGGCGTTGATGAATAATGTATTTAAGCCATACCTGGACCAGTTTGTGATTATGTTTATTGATGATATTTTTGTTTATTCCAAGTCCAGGGAAGAGCATGAGTAGCATTTGAGGTTAGTTCTGCAGACCCTCCGAGAGAATGAATTATATGCCAAACTCAGTAAGTGTAACTTTTGGTTAGAGCAGATCTCATTTTTGGGCCATATTGTGTCTAAGGATGGGGTATTAGTGGATCCATCCAAGATTGAGGCAGTTGTACAGTGGGAACAGCCTAAGACAGTTACTGAGATCAGAAGTTTTTTGGGATTGGTAGGTTATTATCAGAGATTTGTTGAGGGTTTCTCCAGACTAGCTGCTCCATTGATGCGCCTCACTCTGAAAGATGTTAAGTTTATGTGTAATGAGGCATGTACGAGGAGTTTCTATAAGCTTAAACGTCGGTTGACCATTGCTCCAATTCTTACCATTCCTACCAGCTCAGGAGGTTTCTCAGTGTATACGGATGCATCACATCAGGGACTAGGCTGTGTACTTATGCAGGATGGGAAGGTAGTTGCCTATGGATCCAGACAGTTGAAGGATCACGAGAAGAACTATCCAACACATGATTTAGAGTTAGCGATCGTAATATTTGCATTGAAGATATGGTGCCACTATCTCTATGGTGAGAGATTTCAGGTATATACGGATCATAAGAGCCTTAAGTATCTATTCTCACAAAAAAAGTTTAATATGAGATAAAGAAGGTGGCTCGAACTCTTGAAAGATTATGATTGTGAGATCATGTACTACCCGGGTAAGGCGAATGTAGTTGCCGATTCCTTGAGTAGGAAGAACCTCGGGTTGGTGTCACACCCCACTTCCAGGTGTCCTTCAACCATACATATACTACTATTGGTTGGGCTGTGAGTCAATGCAATTACTAAATTTTCATAAATTTACAGTGAAAATATTTAAAACTTTAATTCACACTCCCAAGTGTGTGTAGATATACAAAATCAATTGTTTGATATAATGTCTTTACATAGCCCCATACAACTGTTTACAATTTCAATTCATAACTGTGCGATACATTATAATAGATACAAAATGCTCGTGTGTATACAAATCTTATACCTTTGCAACTGGTGGGAGGTGTCGAATACAAAAGGGATCTCGAGACCACTGTACTGTCCTACTTCTCAGTATCTAGAGGGGGCAAAGTAGTGGGATGAGCAAACCACAACTCCGTAAGGAAAAAGATGCTAACAGGTTGTCAGGACCCGTTCTCAATCCATGACTTCATCTAAAAATTCACTACAAATTTTTCACATTTTTAACTTACCTTTCCTCTCATTAATGGTTGGGCTGTGATTCGATGTCAGAGTCCTCGCTTACCACATTTTCCATTATCATACATACATGTCAATATACTATTACTGACTGTAACTGATTTTATTATACATGTAAGATTATATAAAATCTAATACAAATACAGTCCCCATAATATATATCGTATACATCACTATGCTGTTTCTATGTTTAGATATATAATCGTACAAAGTCCGTATACCTGGCGATCGATAGGAACTAGCAGTGGACTCAGGAACACTATCCCTCGATAACTCTCGCTCTACTGCTGATGCTCTGTAGAGAGATGTAAAGAAAGGGGGGTGAGCATACAACGCGCTCAGTAAGGAAATCAGGCAAGCAAGTAGATATCTACACTATCTACTCAAAATAATGCTATGCTTTGAAAACATTATTTCATTTACTCACTTTAAAAGCATGTCTTTAAATATATATATATGTATACTTGTACAGATTAAATCCCATGTACATAAATCATGCTTTCTTTCTTAAATGTAGGCATGTAGTGCAAAACAATGCATCTTTGTATAAATCATGCCTTTAGGTAAATCATGCCATGTATATTTAAATCACAATAAATTTGGCATTTAAATCATTCACATCACAAAATCGAACTCTGACCCATCCCTCAGGTCTGTTCGCAATTTAAATCATTCAATCAATGTGATATATCATGTGAGACTCTGTGGTGAAATGTAAATAGTATCCTGGACTATGATCATATCCGACATGTGATCCCAAGCAACACAGATCTCGGTGTGCGAGGCATCACTACTGCAACGGGAGGGGGGTCAGTCCATCACAACCATCAGCTATATACAACACATGGTACAGCATACTCCTATGCCTCGGGCATGGTACAAAGTACACCCGTGGACCTTACATCACAATCGGGGTGCCTGCCATAGGTCTTAGCCCTCAAACCATGGAATATCATACCACGTCTATATTATCCTCATGCGAATATCCTCTCTAGCTGTAAAACACAATCACACAAGGACTCTGGCATGGGTTTTAACATGTATTATATATCACATACAGTGTACGCATTGAGTGCGACTCACAGTCGACACTTCGCTCAAACACTGTTTCACATCACAAACTCAACTTTAGTATGAGTAAACCTCCAGCAACTAGGTCAATGCATAGTTCATGTATTAAATCAAGTACGAGCATAGCTCCAGTACCATGCTATACATAATATCATCAAATCAAGTACGAGCAATAGCTCCAGTACTATGTTATGTATAAACCATGAAGAATCAAGTACGAGCAACGCTCCAGTACTCTATCATGTATTCTCATGTAAAACTCGAGTACGAGCTAATCACTCCAGCACTCTCTCATGCATATATCATATAAAACTGAGTATGAGTAAGAACTCCAGTACTCTATCATGCATGTCATGGAAATCTAGTGCGAATCAAAATTCAGCACTAATGTATGTGGAAAATATATGAAATCCCGTGCGAGCTGTGCTCTAGCATGATTCATTCTCACATAATATGATAGATGGCTCTTTAAAAAGGGATGTTTTACAAAATATTAAAATCAGTACTATAAAATGTGCTTAAGTCACATCAACCTTAAAATCATTAGCCCATCTATTTATTTTCATGCTAAACAGCAGTTAAACACTCACAATAGTAGTTTCTATGCTTTTTGCAACTTTTCACAAAAGTTGCTTTTTTGACTAACTAAGGAAAAAATCGTAATTTGCCACTATCAGGTCGCAATAATTATTATTCACTTTCTTTGACCCTCAGAGTTTTTAAGTGAATGCAAAAGCAGACGAAAATACGTGCAGGTATCTCTAACTACTCACAAAAGTCCCTTACCTGTAATCACTCGAGAAATTTCACTTTCTCTACGCTGCTCGTTTTAGCAGTCTGATTTGCTCCTCCAATACTCTCTGGAGCTGCATATAACCATTTATCAGGTTAATTACACGTTTCCTACTGTATTTCACATTAAATACAGTCCATTTCTCTTAATGGGCCTTAATAATCCTTAATGGGCCTAACTATACCTTAAGCCCATTTTCATTTTACTATTCATTTTTGTTGGGTCCATTGGGCTTGTGGGGCCCACCAACTCTTATTGGGCTTATTCTAGGCCCATTACACCATATTGGGCCTAAAATATTTGGGCTTGGCCTATTGGGCCTCTCGGCCACATGCCATGGCCGAGAGCTGCCCATGCCATCGGTTATGCCATGGCATGTCATCCATGCCTATTTCTTAGCCAATTCACTTAGGTATTTTCACAAACACTTGGTTGGCAACTTTCCTAAACATCATATAGTTCATTTAGGCATTTTATGAAACACCTTGATTGCCAACTAATTACATGTATTAATTAATCAAATTGATTAATTCTAATTACACCATAATCATTAACACATGTACATTAATCCATTTATGCCTTAAAATCATATGGACATAAATCAATATCCCACTACTCACTCTCGACCTAACCAACATCATAGTGATTTTATATGTTTCAATGCTTAAAACATATATCAATATACTTAAAATCATTCATACATTAACATATATGAAATTTAAAATTAAAAAATATACCAGTTGTGCTGTTCACCCTTTGGCTGAATCTTTGAAGGCTCTCGGTTTGCACTCTATGGCTCCTTGATAGCCAATTCCAACATATGTCACTCTCCTTTCAATTTGGAACAACTTCCATGAAGGATGCAAGTTCCAATTATGCCTAATTCCTAGTGATTTCAAGTGAGAGAAAGCTTGGATGGTTTCTTCTTCTAGCTGAATTTGGTGCGATGAAGATGACAATGGTGTGGCTGAATTTATAAGCCACTTACTTAGCCATTAAGCTTTACTTTTCAGCCATTAAGCTTGACTTTCCAAGCCTTAGCCATGAGTCACCTAATGAGTCACCTTATGAGTCATGGTTAGCTTTAACTATGGTTAGATATTTATCTCATGGGCTTTCCATTTGGGCTTCTCGGTTTGGGCTTTCTTAATAGGCTTTCGGGCTAAAATTTTTACTCTATCTCGGGCCTTTAATTGTATCAATATTTGGCCAATCAATTGGTCCAACAATTCGGTCTAAAGAACCTAAGAATTTCGATATACGTTTAGTATACCTTAATGGGCTTTAAAATTTTCACCTTAGACCCATTGCCTTTTTAACCATTAAATTTAATTTCGAATAAATTTTCCTTACTTCCTGGGATGATTATCTTATATTCTAGCCAAGAATATTTTTTCCCAAATTTTTCTCCACACTTAGGTTAATTTTTAACCATGATTAGTCAACTATGGTAAAAGTCCACTTTCTTAACTATAGTTGACTTTTTCCTTAACCATTGACCAAGTTGACTCTTTCTCAAAATTTTGAAAGTGTCATATCTTATCTTTTACACTCTTGTCTTTATGTTTCAACTGTTCCCGGTGGATAATTTCACCCGAAACACCTTATCTTGCCAAAAAGGTCCATTTTACCCTTTTTAGCTTTTACTCTCGTTTTCTATGTTCGGAACTAAATCAAGCTGACTTTCCTTCATGAGCCCTCTATACTTTCTCATTTTAATTTCTTATTTTTAGTCAGAATGATTTAGATTTACTCGGTTTAGCCTTGACACTTATAGTTCACATTAGGCTTTTTATGTAGCTTTTGCATGTTAAATCATTTCACTAACACTTTAAGTCTAGTAAATACTCTTCTTATGATTCAACTATAATAACGAAGTGTTCATACACATAGGAATCATAAGGAATAAGCTACATAAAATTCGGGTCTGACAATCCTCCCCCACTCAGAAAATTTGGTCCTCCAAATTAGAACCAAGTCAGTTATCAAATAGGTGAGGGTACTTCTCTCGCATCAGACTCTCTAGCTCCCAAGTAGCTTCCTCTAAAGTATGATGCTACCAGAGAATCTTCACTAACCCGATGGTCTTCGATCTCAATACCTTCTCCTTCCTATCCAATATCCGAATCGGTCTCTCTACATATGACAAGTCCTCTCAAAGCTCCAAAGGCTCATAACTAATCACATGTGCCGGATCCGGGTGATACTTCCGAAGCATCGATATGTGAAAGACGTTATGGACACCTGATAAGTCCGGTGGCAATGCCAACCTATACGCCTTATCTCCCACTCGATCAAGTATTTCAAAGGGTCCAATATAGAAAGGATTTAGTTTCCCTCTCTTCCCAAATCTCGCTATGCCCTTGGAAGGAGAAACTCTCAAAAAACACAGATTCACCAACTGCAAACTCTAATGGCCTACGTCTCTTGTCAGCGTAACTCTTCTGTCTGCTCTGGGCTGTCCTCAGTCTCTCTACTATCAAGTGGACATCCTCAGATGCTTGCGTAACCATGTCAGGAGCGACCATCTTACGGTCACCCACTTCTTCCCATCCAATAGGGGAACGACATCTACGGCCATACAAAGCCTTAAACGGTGCCATCCCGATACTCGAATGATAACTGTTGTTGTAGGCGAACTCGACTAGTGGCAGGTGGTCATCCGAGGAGCCTCTAAAATCTAGCACACATGCTCTCAACCTATCCTCCAAAGTCTGTATAGTCTTCTCTGACTGACCATCTGTCTGAGGATGGAAAGCGGTGCTCAAACTCAACTGGGTTCCCATGGCTTCCTGAAAATGTCCCTAAAAGTGAGAAGTGAAGCGGGAATCCCTATCAGAGACTATGCTTATTGGTACATCGTGTAACCTCACTACCTCGCGTACATACAGTTCTACTAATGAACTCAGAGTATCGGTCACTCTCATAGCTAGGAAGTGGGCTGACTTCGTCAGTCTGTCAACGATCACCCATATAGCATCGTGATTCCTGCGGGTTCTCGGTAAACCCATCACGAAATTCATGGTGATATGCTCCCATTTTCATATCGGTATAGGTAGAGGCTGCAATAACTCTGCAGGTTTCTGATGCTTTACCTTCACCTGCTGACATACGAGACACTTTGTCATAAAATCTGCTACATCTCTCTTCATACCAGACCACCAGTATACCTTCCGGAGGTTTTGATACATTTTGTTACTCCCTAGATGTAACGTATACCTCGACGAATGAGTTTTCGCCAATATCAATCTCCTGAGTCCTGGATCCTCGGGAACACATAATCTACCTCTGAACCTCAGTAGTCCGTCCGAACTCAACTCAAAGTCAGTCACGGTGCCCTTCTACATCTGACTACTCACATCCATACAAAATGGATCAGTCTGCTGAGCCACTCTGATCCTATCCAATAGGTCTGGCTTCAAGCGTAGACTAGCTATCACATAGCCTGTATCCATGTTAGAAGGCACGACTCCTAAACTAAGGCTAGCAAACTGCTCTAGCAAATCATGTTCCCTAACCATCATGTACGATACCATCCCTGGGCTCTTCCTACTCAAGGCATCGGCTACAACTTTAGCCTTACCCGGATGATAAAGTATCTCACAATCGTAGTCTTTCAGAAGCTCTAGCCATCTTCTCTGTCTCATGTTTAGCTATTTCTGTGAGAACAGATACTTGAGGCTCTTGTGGTCGATAAATATCTGAAACTTCTTGCCATACAAGTAGTAGCGCCATACCTTCAATGCAAACACTACTGCTGCTAGCTCCAAATCATGGGTCGAATAGTTCTTCTCATGATCCTTCAGCTGTCTGGATCCATAAGCAACTACCTTCCCATCCTGCATCAATACACAGCCCAGTCCCTGATGAGAAGCATCGGTATATATTGAAAATCCTCCTGAGTTGGTAGGGATAGTGAGAATCGGAGCGGTGGTCAATCGACTCTTCAACTCCTCAAAACTCTTCTCACAATCCTCGTTCCATATGAACGGTACACTCTTTCGAGTAAGACGTGTCAACGGAGCAGCCAACTTTGAAAATCCCTCAACGAATCTCTGATAGTATCCAACTAAACCCAGAAAACTCCTGATCTCGATGACTGTCCTCAGCTATTCCCACTAAACTACAGCCTCTATCTTAGATGGATCAACTGATACACCATCTCTCGATACAACATGTCCCAAAAACAAGATCTGTGACAACCAAAAGTCACACTTACTGAGCTTAGCATATAACTCATGCTCTCGTAGAGTCTGTAACACGATCCTGAGGTGCTCCTCATGCTCCTCCTTGGATCTCGAATATATCAATATGTCATCGATAAAGACGATAACAAACTGGTCCAAGTATGGCTTGAACACATCGTTCATCAAAGCCATGAAAGCAGCTGGAGCATTCGTCAATCCGAATGGCATGACCAAGAACTCATAATGGCCATATCGGGTACGAAATACTGTCTTGGGTACATCTCTACTCTGAACTTTCAGCTGATGATACCCAGACCTCAGGTCAATCTTAGAAAAGACCTGTGCTCATTGAAGCTGATCTAACAAGTTGTCAATGTGTGGAAGGGGGTATCTATTATTGATGGTGGCCTTATTCAACAATCGGTAGTCTATACACAATCAGAGGCTTCCATCCTTCTTCCTCACAAACAAAATCGGTATTCCCTAAGGTGAAACACTCGATCGTACAAAACCCCTATCCAACAACTCCTGTAACTGTCTCTTGAGCTCCTCCAGCTCAACTAAGGCCATGCTATATGGTGGTCTCGAAATAGGCTCCGTACCAGGCACCAAATCTATATAGAACTCCATCTCTCTGTCTGGTGGTAACCCTAGCAATTCATCCGAAAAAATATCTGGGTACTCACTGACCACAGTAATATCTGACAACTCCGGATTTGCCTTATTCATATCTACCATGTACGCAATGAAACCTTGATATGTTGAAGGTTTTCTAAATCAGTAATCATGTAATAATCATAACTACTCCTTTCATTTATTCTTATTAAACTTTACAACATATCTAGTAAGGTTAGGGAACATAGCTGTCTTAGCATAACAATCTAAAACAACATGGTTTACAGATAGCCAATCCATTCCTAATATTATATCAAAGTCACTCATACTTAGTAATATTAGATTGGCTGTCATCTCCTTATCCCCTACTCTCAACTTGCAGTAATTAAATACATATTCTACAACTTGATTACTATTCATAAGCATACTAATCAACATCATCATACATAAATGTGTACGCTCTACATGTCTTGCTAATTTACATGCAAATGAAGGCGATACAAAAGAATGCATGGCACCAGGATCAATTAAAACATATGCTTCAATATCATAAATCAAGATGTTACCTCGAATCACATCCGATGAAGCATCAGCTGTCCCCTGGTCCAAAGCATGCACTCGCCCTCGACCCATCACTTGTTTCCCCTTCTCCTCTACCGTCGCTCTACCTCTCTGAGCAGACGTATTAGCTGGAGTTCTATCAGGCTCCCTGCCCCTCAGTGGTGCAGTAACAAATGTCTCTGGGCACTCTTCAGCCATATGCCCCTGTTTCCCACATCGAAAACAAACTATAGTACTCCGTGGACACGGTCTATCTCCATGTGATCTACTGCATCTTCTCCATTGATCGGCAGTAGGCCTCTGTCCTCCTATGAAAATGCCCTTTGCTGGGGCTACAGTCGGATAAGCAGGAGGTCTAGCATACCTCTCTCGTGCCTCCTCTACTCGTGATCTCTTACCGAAGAGTCTCTTCCCTCTTCGATAACCGAAATCTCTAGTCGACCTCTTTTTCTGTATATCTCGACTACGACTAAACTTCTCGAACTCGAAAGCATTCCTCTCGTAATCTTGCTCACACAGTTGTGCCCTGCGCACTGCTTCCTCAAAGGTCACTATGTCTAATGGAACCAACCTGGACCGTAAAACTGGTCTCAACCCGTCGATAAACCTGTGGACCTTTCTGGTCTCACTATACATGGTATCCGGGTCATATCTCCCTAGGGATAGGAATCGAGTCTCATACTTGTCCACAGATAAACTCCCCTGGTTTAGTCCCAAAAACTCTGCCTGTAGTTTCTGCTGTGCGGTGTCGGGAACAAACTGCCTCCTGAAGGCCTTCTGAAATATCTCCCAACTGATATATGTGTGTCGGGATCTCAATATAGGTCGGGTGGACTTCCACCAATGCTCTGCAGCTCCCTTCAGTAGGAACGCAGCAAATGCGACCATCTCGGAGGTCGTGCACTTGAAGAATCCATAGAGCTTCTCCATCTCCGCTAACCACTCCTCGGCAGCTACAGGGTCCTTGACCCCACTAAAGGATGAAGGTCTAAACTTCTGAAATTCTCGCAACCGATGCAGATCACATCCATATCCTAATCCACCCCCACCCGAAACTGGTGGGGGTGTAGGAGTATCTACAGTCCTCTGTGCATCAGCTGTCTGCATAGGTGTATCAGGGGCAACTGCCTCTCCTGTCGTAGCTCCTGTCTCCTGTCTCTGCCTACCTGGCATCGTCTGTGCCAATATCTCGACAATCGTCTCGAGACTACGCTCTAATCTCGTAAAGCGCGTCTCAACACACTCGGGTGCCTCAGTAGCACCTAGAGTCTCATGCGTAGGTAATGGTTCGGCAGCAGCTCGTCCCTCGGGTCTGTCTCCCCGGCCTCGAGCCCTACCTCTCATAACTCTACCACTACGCGTATTTACCATATAGACAAAGTTCCTGCATTCATAATAATGAATTAGTCTGTTTCCTATCTTGTATACACAGTTATATCTAAACACAGCACAGTACTATGGGGATGTACACTTTCTTATTTTCTAACATCGACTCACATCAGACCAACCTCTGCTCTGATACCATTCTGTCAGGACCCGTTCTCAATCCATGACTTTATCCAAAAATTCACTACAAATTTTTCACATTTTTAACTTACCTTTCCTCTCATCAATGGTTGGGCTGTGATTCGATGTCAGAGTCCTCGCTTACCACATTTTCCATTATCATACATACATGTCAATATACTATTACTGACTGTAACTGATTTTATTATACATGGAAGATTATATAAAATCTAATACAAATACATTCCCCATAATATATATCGTATACATCACTGTGCTGTTTCTATGTTTAGATATATAACCGTACAAAGTCTGTATACCTGGCGATCGATAGGAACTAGCAGTGGACTCAGGAACACTATCCCTCGATAACTCTCACTCTACTGCTGATGCTCTGTAGAGAGATGTAAAGAAAGGGGGTGAGCATACAACGCGCTCAGTAAGAAAATCAGGCAAGTAAGTAGATATCTACACTATCTACTCAAAATAATGCTATGCCTTGAAAACATTATTTCCTTTACTCACTTTAAAAGCATGTCTGTAAATATATATATGTATACTTGTACAGATTAAATCCCATGTACAGAAATCATGCTTTCTTTCTCAAATGTAGGCATGTAGTGCAAAACAATGCATCTTTGTATAAATCATGCCTTTAGGTAAATCATGCCATGTATATTTAAATCACAATAAATATGGCATTTAAATCATTCACATCACAAAATCAGAGTCTGACCCATCCCTCAGGTCTGTCCGCAATTTAAATCATTCAATCAATGTGATATATCATGTGAGACTTTGTGGTGAAATGCAAATAGTATCTTGGACTATGATCATATCCGACATGTGATCCCAAGCAACACAGATCTCAATGTGCGGGGCATCACTACTGCAACGGGAGGGGAGTAAGTCCATCATAACCATCAGCTATATACAACACACGGTACAGCGTACTCCCATGCCCCGGGCACGGTACAAAGTACACCTGTGGACCCTACATTACAGTCGGGGTGCCTGCCATAGGTCTTATCCCTCAAACCATGAAATATCATACCATGTCTATATTACCCTCATGCAGATATTCTCTCTAGCTATAACACACAGTCACACAAGGACTCTGGCATGGGTTTTAACATGTATTATATATCACATACAGTGTGCGCATTGAGTGCGACTCACAGTCGACACTTCGCTCAAACACTGTTTCACATCACAAACTCAACTCTAGTGTGAGTAAACCTCCAGCAACTAGGTCAATGCATGTTCATGTATTAAATCAAGTATGAGCAATAGCTCCAGTACCATGCTATGCATAATATCATCAAATCAAGTACGAGCAATAGCTCCAGTACTATGTCATGTATAAATCATGAAAAATTGAGTACGAGCAACGCTCCAGTACTCTGTCATGTATTCTCATGTAAAACTCGAGTACGAGCTAATCGCTCCAACACTCTCTCATGCATATATCATATAAAACTGAGTACGAGTAAGAACTCTAGTACTCTATCATGCATGTCATGGAAATCTAGTGCGAATCAAAATCCAGCACTAATGTATGTGGAAAATATATGAAATCCCGTGCGAGCTGTGCTCTAGAATGATTCATTCTCACATAATATGATAGATGGCTCTTTAAAAAGGGATGCTTTACAAAATATTAAAATCAGTACTATAAAATGTGCTTAAGTCACATCAACCTTAAAATCATTAGCCCATCTATTTATTTTCATGCTAAACAGTAGTTAAACACTCACAATAGTAGTTTCCATGCTTTTTGAAACTTTTAACAAAAGTTGACTTTTTGACTAACTAGGGGTAAAATCATAATTTGCCACTATCGGGTCGCAATAATTATTATTCACTTTCTCTGACCCTCAGAGTTTTTAAGTGAATGCAAAAGCAGACAAAAATACGTGCAGGTATCTCTAACTACTCACAAAAGTCCCTTACTTGCAATCACTCAAGAAATTTCACTTTTTCTGCACTGCTCGTTTCAACAGTCCGATTTGCTCCTCCAATACTCTCTGGAGCTGCATATAACTATTTATCAGCTTAATTACACTTTTCCTACTGTATTTCACATTAAATACAGTCCATTTCCCTTAATGGGCCTTAATAATCCTTAATGGGCCTAACTATACCTTAAGCCCATTTTTATTTTACTATTTATTTTTGTTGGGCCTATTGGGCTTGTGGGACCCACCAACTCTTATTGGGCTTGTTCTAGGCCCATTACACCATATTGGGCCTAAAATATTTGGGCTTGGCCGATTAGGCCTCTCGGCCACGTGCCATGGCCGAGAGGTACCCATGCCATCGGTTATGCCATGGCATGTCATCCATGCCTATTTCTTAGCCAATTCACTTAGGCATTTTCACAAACACTTGGTTGGTAACTTTCCTAAACATCATATAGTTCATTTAGGCATTTTATCAAACACCTTGATTGCCAACTAATTACATGTATTAATTAATCAAATTGATTAATTCTAATTACACCATAATCATTAACACATGTACATTAATCCATTTATGCCTTAAAATCATATGGACATAAATCAATATCCCACTACTCACTCTCGGCCTAACCAAAATCATAGTGATTTTATATGTTTCAATGCTTAAAACATATATCAATATACTTAAAATCATTTATACATTAACATATATGAAATTTAAAATTAGAAAATATTCCAATTGTTGTGTTCACCCTTTGGCCGAATCTTTGAAGGCTCTTGGTTTGCACTCTATGGCTCCTTGATAGCCAATTCCAACATATGTAACTCTCCTTTCAATTTGGAACAACTTCCATGAAGGATGCAAGTTTCAATTATGCCTAATTCCTAGTGATTTCTAGTGAGAGAAAGCTTGGATAATATGTTTCAATGGTTTCTTCTTCTAGTCGAATTTGGTGTGATGAAGATGACAATGGTGTGGCTGAATTTATAAGCCACTTACTTAGCCATTAAGCTTTACTTTTCAGCCATTAAGCTTGACTTTCCAAGCCTTAGCCATGAGTCACCTAATGAGTCACCTTATGAGTCATGGTTAGCTTTAACTACGGTTAGATATTTATCTCATGGGCTTTCCATTTGGGCTTCTCGGTTTGGGCTTTCTTGATGGGTTTTCAGGTTGAAATTTTTACTATATCTCGGGCCTTTAATTGTATCAATATTTGGCCAATCAATTGGTCCAACAATTCGGTCTAAAGGACCTAAGAATTTCGATATACGTTTAGTATGCCTTAATGGGCTTTAAAATTTTAACCTTAGGCCCATTGCGTTTTTAACCATTAAATTTAATTTCGAATAAATTTTCCTTACTTCCGAGGATGATTATCTTGTATTCTAGCTAAGAATATTTTTTCCCAAATTTTTCTCCACACTTAGGTTAATTTTTAACCATGATTAGTCAACTATCGTAAAAGTCCACTTTCTTAACTATAGTTGACTTTTTCCTTAACCATTGACCAAGTTGACTTTTTCTTAAAATTTTGAAAGTGTCATATCTTATGTCTTACACTCTTTTCTTTATGTCTCAACCATTCCCGGTGGATAATTTCACCCAAAACACCTTATCTCGCTAAAAAGGTCCATTTTACCATTTTTAGCTTTTACTCTCGTTTTCTATGTTCGGAACTAAATCAAGCTGACTTTCCTTCATGAGCCCTCTATACTTTCTCATTTTAAGTTCTTATTTTCAGTCAGAATGATTTAGATTTACTCGGTTTAGCCTGTGACACTTATAGTTCACATTAGGCTTTTTATGTAGCTTTTGCGTTTTAAATCATTTCACTAACACTTTAAGTCTAGTAAATACTCTTCTTATGATTCAACTATAATAACGAAGTGTTCATACACATAGGAATCATAAGGAATAAGCTACATAAAATTCGGGTCTGACACAAGTAGATATTGTACTATCTACATAGCCCATGCATGCATAAACAAAATCATGTTCCAATATAAATGGAAATATTACTAGAAAATGCATTTAAACATTACTTCTGACATAAGCATTTTCATTAAAACAAGTATACGATATTCCCATTTGAAAACATGTCATAAACAGTGTTATCATAGAATGAGCATTCAAACCAAGAGATTTATCAAACCATTTCTTTTCGTCAAATCTCTTTCTTTTCTGAGTTTCTCAATTTCTCTTATCTCTGAGACACGCATGAAATTCTCGACAATCTAATATCCACGACATATGGCCATAGTCAGTAATCCCAGGCCTCACTGATCAGGTGTGCACAGGGCATCACTTCACCTGAAGGGGGATGAGTCAGTCCTACCAATCGGCTCATCTCAATCAACATAATCTCCTTATATCACATATAATCATGGTACAAGGTACGTCATGTGTCATCTACGCGATACTCGTACTCACGTGCACCCAGCATGGTACATAGTATACCAACGGATAACTACATAGTTCAACGTAGGACCGTGGACCTAGTCCATCTACTAACTCCAATGGACTCATCATCCTGAACTATGTCTCATATACCAGGCGAGCAATCAGCGTGACACACAGTCATCGCAAGGCTCTAGTGCGATATTTCTCAGTGCGAGCGATAGCTTTCAGCACTGTATTATCTCAACTCAGTAAAAACTGGTGCGAGCAATGCTTCAGCACCTTTTTTAAATCCATCGTACGAGATGAACTCCAGCACGGCATATCAAAACATAGAAACATGTGCGAGCTAACACTCCAGCACATTATCATTATAAAACCACGTGCGAGCAACACTTCAACACAGTTTATCAAACATGTAGATGTATACGAGTGAAACTCCTGCATAGTTAAAATCATTAAAACGGGTGTGAGCTAGAGCTCCAACACTAATTCACATCTTAAATTCGATAGGTGGCTATTTTCTCTTTTAAAAACTCAAAACATGTTTATTTACGTAGCATGTTGTCCCATGCTCAACATGTAAAACTAGCCAACCTATCCCTTATCGTTTCTCAATCTCAAAATCAATACATGGTTGAGAAAACATAAAAAAACATCGCATTGATGTAAAAGTATTAAAAACATGCATGTCAGGCTGTTTTCCTTCCCACATCCCATTTTCACAATATATATACCATAAAAACATTTCCATTCACATATGGTTCAATAGCTAAGCATAATATTCCTAGCGTTATACTATCAAAATTGCAGTAAAAATACATACGAATGTCTCTATCGCTAACATGCAGTCCCTTACCTCGAATCGTGCTCGTATTTCCTTCGCCTCGTCTTTTTTGTTTGCGATCCGGGTTAACCGTGTTCCACGTATTTCAATCTACACATGTAAATCATTAAGTTATTTTCCCTTTACCTCTACTAAACATACACATTGTCTTTTACTTGTCTATTCATACTCCTCAAACCCTTTGATCACATTTCGCTCTTCCACCAATCTCATTTTATCATTTCTTAAGTTTCCATGGATTTCCTCTTTACAAATCTCTCTTAATATTACTCACCCATCACTACATTCACCATTTCTATGCATATTTCACATATTATCCAACTCACAAATGTCTAGTAACCCATATTTAAGGCTTAAGGGTTGAAGAGCTTACTCATTTACTTAGCCAAACTTGTGGTAGCCAAAACTCCTTCTCTTGGTCACATCAATGTGTGATTTTTGGGTATGTTGTTCTCCTTGCTTTAAGGAACAACTTTTCCTTCTTGAGCTTCTTCCAAAACTAGCTAGAATGTACTGATTTTTAGAGTGAGAAAGCTTAGGTCTTTGAGAGAAAATGGCAGGTTTAGTTTGGTGGGAGGAAAATCTGATTTTCAGTCCAAATCTCATGCCCTTTTTATAGATGCAGAGACATGAGATCGATCTGGTCTTCATGGAATCTATCTCTGCAAGGTTTGGTCGTCCTTTTTACCAAACGCAACTACTACCAAATCGATCTTCTTCCATGATGAGATCGATCTGTTTGCAAGCAAATTCCTTCTTGGAGATCGATCAGCTTCTTGTAGGAGATCGATCTACTCTTTAGAGAACCTTAAGGAGATCGATCTATCGCTTATAGGAGATCGATCTATCACTTATAGGAGATCGATCTCTTCTTGGCTGAGAGTTAAGGAAATCGATCTGTGCCTTATGAGAGATCGATTCCTTCTAGGTAAAGACTTAAGGAGATCGATCTACCTTCCCATAAGATCGATCTGCCTAGTTTCATTTGACAAATTTTGGGCATTTCATGAGGGGTGATCAATCTCTCCTTCATATGAGATCGATCTCTCATCCCTTGCACCCTCATTTTCTGTAGTTTTCTGCAGATTTCTCAATGTATATTCATCCTTATTTGCAGCATACCTCAATTTACAATCCGTGCACAATTAACACACAATGGCATCCATTCCACATAGTTCATAGTTAATGAAACCTGTGCACACTACTTGAAATCATGGATGTTTCATTAAATTTCCAAAATCCTTACATCCTCCTATCATTTATACTCATGTACTAATACATATACATACATCATAGCTTCTTGGGCTATTTTTGTAACAACATACATATACATCATATTTCCATCAATACGTGTGAAATTATGGGTATTACAGTTGGTGTCTTATATGATGGTTTGGGAACATGAGTTGTTGGAACAATTTACGAACCTCAGTTTGGATATAATCCCACTTGGTTCAGAGAGATTTTACATTATGGATAGCTTGAGATTGGAGCCAGAGTTGATTTACCGTATTCGACAGGCTTAGCAGGGCGATTGATAGTGTATAAATTGGTTGAGTCAGATACGGGCAGGTGTGGATACTAATTTTGAACTGAGTACTGATAGATCACTGAGGTTCAGGGGTAGAGTATGTGTTCCCGAGGATCTTGAGATCAGGAGATTGATTCTATCAAAGGCTCACTCATCGAAGTATACAATACATCCAAGGAGTACCAAGATGTATCAAAACCTTTGAAAGGTTTATTGGTGGTCTGGAATGAAAAGAGACATTGTTGAATATGTCGCTAGATGTCTCATCTGTCAGCAAGTGAAGGTAAAGCATCAGAAGCCTGTAAGATTATTATAACCTCTACCGATATCGACATGGAAATGGGAGCATGTCACCATGGATTTTGTAATGGGTTTACCTAGGACCCGTAGAGGTCATGATGCCATTTGGGTTATTGTGGATCAGTTGACGAAGTCAACCCATTTCTTGGCCATGAGAGCTATTGATACTCTAAGTCAGTTAGTGAACTTGTATGTTCGAGAGATAGTTCGGTTACATAGTGTACCTGAGCGTTGTTTCTTATCGGGATGCCCACTTTACTTCCCACTTCTAGGAACATTTTCAGGAAGCGATGGGGACCCAACTGAGTTTTAGCACCGTTTTTCATCCTCAGACATATAGTCAGTCAGAGAGGACTATACAGACCCTAAAGGATATATTGAGAGCGTGTGTGCTTGATTTTGGAGGCTCTTGGGATAATCACCTACCGCTGGCCGAGTTTGCCTATAATAACAGCTATCATGTGAGTATCGAGATGGCATCATATGAGGCACTGTATGGACACAGATGTCGATCCCCTATTGGATGGGAAGAGGTTGGTGAAAGATAGATTTTTGCTACTGATTTAGTGCAGTAGGCCTCTGAGGATGTCAAGTTGATATGTGAGAGATTTACGGACAGCTCAGAGCCGATAAAAGAGTTATGCTGATAGGAGACGGAGACCACTAGAGTTCGCTGTGGGTGAGTCAGTATTTTTTAGAGTTTCTCCCTCGAAAGGGATTATAAGATTTGGTAAGAAGAAGTTAAGCCCTCGGTATATCAGACCCTACGAGATTTTGGAGAGAGTGAGAGATAAAGCTTATAGGTTGGCGTTGCCACCAAACTTAGCAAGTGTTCATAACGTCTTCCACGTCTCTATGCTTCGAAAGTATCACTTGGACTTGGTACATGTGATAAGATATGAGCCATTAGAGCTCAATGAGAGTATGACGTATGTTGAGAAGTCGGTTCGAATATTGGATAGGAAGGAGAAGGTGCTAAGGTAAAAAACTATACCTTTAGTGAAAGTTCTTTGGCAATATCACACTCCGGAGGAAGCTACATGGGAATTAGAAAGTATGATGCAAGAGAAGTACCCGGAGTTATTTTCAGATTAACTTAGTTCTAATTTGGAGGACCAAATTTCTTGAAGGAGGGGAGGATTGTAAGACCTGTAAATTTTTATGTAATGTATATGATTATTTGATGTATAGACAAGTTACATTACATATGAAATACAAGAAATAAACATTTTTAAGTTCTAAGTGTGAATGGATTGATGAATGAGTGTTGAAGTGATTGAGTATGAGTTTAAATAGGGAAAATTACAGTAAAAGGGTGCAGGATGAAGGCCAAATCGATCCCATGCAAGGAAGGATCAATCTCATGGCCTAGAAAACACAATACCAAGCCTTCTGCAAGAGGGAGATCGATCCCTCACTCAAGCAGATCGATCTCCATTAGTCTCGGGTTGAGCCAGATCGATCTCCACTTAATGGCCAGATCGATCTCCTAAGCTCTCTGCCTGAGACAAATCGATCTTGTTTCATTGAGCTGATCGATCCCTTGCAACACGACAGATCGATCTCATGCATTCAATAGATCGATCTCATGCTTTCAATAGATCGATCTCATGCCTACAAAATGTCGAGAAAATTGAAGGATTCAAGAGGATCAGATCAATCTCAACCCTATGCAGATAGAACTTATCAAGCTATTTTTATAAAAAGGGAGCAGTTAGATCTGCAGCTCACGGGAAATAACTTGATTCTTCCATTTTCAATCTTAAAACCTAGTTTTCTCACTCAAAAATCATCCAATTTCTATAAAGATTTAAGAAAAAATCATTAGAGCAAAGTTGTTCATTATAAAGAGAAGAACAATATAGTTTGGAATCAATACCCC
The DNA here is from genome assembly GCA_033439115.1 of Firmiana major. Lineage (NCBI taxonomy): Eukaryota > Viridiplantae > Streptophyta > Magnoliopsida > Malvales > Malvaceae > Firmiana > Firmiana major. The sequence goes on along the minus strand of CM065901.1, from coordinate 72,832,335 downwards.
ATTGGTTGGATTGAAGGAGCAAGGTGTATTCTTATTTGGAGCAAGGAGAAAATCAAACTAGGTGAGTTTCTAATATACCAATCCAATGTACATTCATCTAGTTATTGATTTTGAGTTGATTGGTGTATATATTAATGATGGAAACTATCTAGGATGTGATGAAACTAGTATGACCTAGAAAATAGAATGAGGCTAGTGTGAGAAATCGTGATCAGGGTAAGTTGATGATAAAGGTATTATGCTAAATTGTTTATGAGGTAATATGTATGATTTTTAGAAGGTTGAATGAAGCCACATTGTTAGATTGGCCTAGTTAAGTGAATGAGCATATAAAGTGTTTGACAAAATGCCATAGTGAAGTAAATAATGAACTAGAGGTTTCGTGAGCTTAATATCGAATTAGTATGAATCAATAGGTTTGAAAGAATCCAATAGACTCTCGAGATATGAGTAGAACGATCAAATGAAGCCTTATAGGCGTTAATGGAAACTATAGGACTACTGAACTATAGTAAACACAAGGATTGTGTTATATTGGACCCAATTAACGTGGAAGTACGATTTTATGTAGTCTCGAGGATTTCATTGGAGACGAATCGAACTGCACAATCGAACAACTTTAAGGAACTGAGATCACGCAATGCGATTTCTAGGAAGGGAATTCTATGAGTGTATAGAGATAACTGCTCGTATTTTGTGTACGAATATAGGGCTTTGTCAAATGCATGGTTATTTAAGAAAGTGATTGATGGTATGTGTGAATGACTACAAGTATTTTTGTATATGATTTGGTTTTGAAGTGATTCTTACAAAAGGGTATAGTAAGGCTAATAATTGCATAAATGACATGTTTTGATACTTTTACGGAAACACATTGTTTTGGCTTAAGCAAAATGACGGATAAGCTGGCTAGTGATTTCCTAATTTTGTGAAAAAGCACAAGTGAGGTGCTAACCATGGTTTTGAGAGTATTTTGTTAAAGTAGAGCTGTCTATCGTTGCGTGAGTTAAAAATCGTGCTGGAGTCTCGCTCGCACTGGATTTTGGTGTTTTCACATGTATGAAACAGGCAGGAGCTTCGCTCGCACCTCGATTTGAATTATGATGATGTTTTATAAATCGTACTGGAGCTTCTGCTCATACATTGATTTCGATTGATTTTTTTATGCATATAATTGTACTGGAGTTATGCTCGTACGTGATTTCTTCATGATTTTATGCCTAAAGTCGTACTAGAGCGTTGCTTGTACGAGGAGATTTGTTGATGATGCATGAATCGTGCTAGAGCTTAGCTCGCATAGGTTTTCACACTGTGGTAAGTATGATGCCGTGGAGATGGTAAGATCCTCAAGCCCAATATCCTTAAGCCCAACGGGGTGGGGAGGCTCTGTTCGGTGGGGAGGCTCTCTTACATGGAAATGAAACGCTCCCACATGTATTTAAGATTGTGTAGGTTATGCATGGTATAGGGTAGATAAGACTTATGGCTGGCACCCCCAATCATGATATGGGTCCGCGGAGTACGTTGTACCATGTAGATCACATGGAGTACACTGTACCGCGTGATTGTAACAGTGATTTGAAAGTCTGGCGAAGAACTAACCCACCTTTGTTCTAGCATGATGCCCCGCACACTGGGATCCGTGTGTTCTGGGTTGATTATGACATAGTTAGCTAACATAGTCCTTAATTTATAGTGACCGCCTGTCTCATATAATATTAATAGTACCACATGGTTTTATACACTGAGTGTGATCGTGTTGTCCAGGGTAGACCCGAGGGAGGGGTCGAGCCTTATGGGATTATGTTTAAAGAAATGATATTCTATTTGTGATGAGATTTGATGTGTTTTGAGAAAGTGATAAATCTTAAAGGATGTTTCTTATTGAATTTCCCTTTTTATGATGAGTTTTAATGACGATGAGCATGACAGGCTTTACATGATGATTTTACCATGTCTTACAGGCCTACTTCCATGTTTTTAGTACATGATATATGTATATTCATGCGGCATAATTTTATTTCCTCATGCTCCAATTATAAATGATCTATGCCATGACATTATCAGCATGTAGATAGAGTAGTTATCTACCATGCTTGAATTATTGCCTTACTGAGCATGTGGTTGCTTATCCCTTTACTTTCCCCCTCTACAGAGTGCATATAGTAGCCCAGTGAGGACTGAGGTGTTGTATTGGCACATACGCTGCTCCCCATCTCTAAGAGGTATACACATAGGGATTCTTTTTGTATCTAAATATGTAAAGGCACAATAGTCATTTTGAATTGTAATATGGGGGATGTAAATGTTAGGAAACATATCATGTATAAATAGGTAACTCAACTATCATATGTATGACATTGTTTTTGTTTAATTGGAAATGAATGAGAAATGATGATTAATATTGACTCACAGCCCAACTGTTATTGGTGAGGGTTGTTCACGACCGAGTAAGTTAGCGGTTAAAGCAAAAAATTTGTAGTGATTTTTTGACGAATTGGATAAAAAGGGTCGTGACAGATATCGACTTAACTCTGCCTAGAAAGGATTGATCTATTCCCACAAGCAGATCGATCTCTATTTGATTCTGCCTAGAAAGGACCAATCTCTTTCGAAAGAGCATATCAATCCCATACTTACTTACCTAAATACTCTTATAGTTCAACCAAAGGAAAATCAATCTCTTACCTTAGGAGATCGGTCTCACAACACCCTATCCTATAAAAACCCGACGGTCAAGTCTTCTTCATCATAAAAACAAAATACCTCTCCATTTTACCTAAGAAAGCAAGCTTTCTCACTCTAGAATACCATCCCCTCCCAAACAGATTTCAAAAAAGTTACTTTGAGCAAAGTTGTTCACTGTGAGGAGGAGAACGACATAGCTAGGAATCAGCATTCGATTTACTGGATTGAAGGAGCAAAAGAGTTTTCCAACTTCAGACAATAGAAAAGTCAAGCTAGGTGAGTTTTCAATATACCAACTCCAAGTATGTTTATCTAAACATTAATATGAGTTGATTGGTGAATGTATTATTGGCTGAAAACTACCTAGAGCATGTTGAATCAACCATGACCTAAATATGGGTTTAGTGTGAGAAAATAAGCTAGGGTGAATTTAATGATGAATTAATTATACTATGGTGTTGATGATGTCATATGAATGATTTTGAGATGGTTTTGTGAAATCAATTTATCGAATTTGATGAAGTTAGGAAATGTGCATATAAGGTGTTTGTAAGAATGCGTGAATGAATGGAAAACTAAGGATAGAGCATGCATGCCAAGTGCTTAATAATATAGCTAAGTGAGTTTGCTAGCCAAATAGGCTAGGAATGGCATGATGGGTGTTCGGCCACCATGCCATGGCCGAATGTGATCATGAGTCAAGCTTAATGAAATCGACTCGATAAGGTCAATGGGCCTAGAATTCAGTCCAACGAGAGATAATGAGTCTAAGGAGCCCAATGGGCCTAGGTGAAATGAATAGAACAATCAAAATGAACTTAAGAAAGAATTAGGCTCAATAAGATATATTATGAGTTATCAGTATTGACTCATGTGATTGATAAATGTTTTGCAGCTCTCGAGAATATATCAAGAGCAAATTGAGCCTAATCACGAAAAGTGAGAAATGAGGAAGAAGAAGCTTCCAAGTAAATTGAGGTAAGGGAATTTTGTTAGCACTTAGAGATACCTGTACGCGTTTTTGAGTGCATTTACAGTTGTTAAAATGTCTGAGGGTCATAGAAAAGAAATAAATGTTTGAAGGGCAATGAAAATTGAGATTTTAGAAAAGTTCATGAAAAGCAAGAACAGGATGTTCTTGAGTCTTTTTATTGCTTTTTAGCATGTGGATTGGTAGGCTGGCAAGCATCTAAATGGTTTGCAAGAAAGTAGTTTGATTTGGTTTTAATAACCTTTCTTTGCACACAAATGAGCCACCTACATGAGTTTTGTGGAAATAAAGCGTGCTAGAGCGTTGCTTGCACGAGCTTTAACATGTTTATACATGCATTAGTGCTGGAGCGGTGTTCGCACTAGAGTTTTACATGCATGAGTGCTGGAGCTTAGCTCGTACTAGTTTTCACATGGATTTTATGACATGGCACTGGAACATTACTCGCACTAGATGTCCACTATACATTTAAAGTGGTGCTAGAGATGACTCACAAGTGATTTTATGACATGTTTGGAGCCGTGTTAGGAGCTTTGGGTAGATTGTGTGTCACACTAATTAAATAGGCTCGCACGTGCGTATTGAGATATGGGTCCACAGAGTACGTTGTACCATGCATATAGCATGGAGTACGTTGTACCGTGTATGAATATTATATATACCATCTTCGAACGAAAGTTAGATCTGCTATGGACTGGCGGGTTGGACATGACCCACCTCCCGTATGGAAGCAGATAGAGGTGATACCCCACACACTAGGATCCGTGTAGCCTAGGATCAGAGAGGATATGACCATAGTCCTAGTTATTACCCTTATTATTATTTGCCTAATCTCACATGTCACCTGGTTTATGATGAATCCATTTTTTAAAATTGTTTTTTGGGTCAGGACAGTCCAAAGGAGAGGCTGAGTCCTAATGAATGCTGATTTGTACTTATTTGTGTTGAGTATGAACTGTTTTAAGTGCAATTTGCATGATGATTTTCCATGCTTTATTTACAACTTATGCACTAATTTGAATAGCATGAACTAGTTTATATACCATGAACACGTGCATGAACTAATGATTTCGGGTATGACGTGTAATCTGCGTGGTTTTATGCATGGCATCACGATCATGTAGATAGTATAGTTATCTACCTGCTCGCATGATTGCCTTATTGAGTGTGTGGTTGCTCACCCTCTTTATTTTCCCCCTCTACAGAGCACTTTCAGTATTTAATTTTTGGAGTTCGTTGCATCCCATCATATAAAGGTATACACATTTGTACGGTTTTGTATCTAGACATGCAATAGCACAGTAATATTTTGAATGTAACATTTGGGGATGTAAAGAATTGTAAACACATGTAAATCGCAACTCTAATTTCAAAATGTAAGTGTTTACCTTTAAACCAAATGTAAATTAAAATGGTACGGTTGGATGAGATTAACACTGATACACTGCCCCATTGTTGGTGATTAAATAATAAACGAAAAATGAAAAATTTGTAGTGAATTTTCGATAGATTGAGGGTCGTGACAGGTTTAATGGTATCAGAGTAGAGCTGATCTGATGTGTGTCAGTGTAAATAATTAGAAAAATTACATCCTCATGTTACTATGCTTGTTTAGATACAACTGTGTATATCGAGATGGGTTCGACTAAAAAATGGTTGTGAATATAGGAATCTTGGCATTATGCCTAATACCAGTCGCGGTAGAGGGGCGAGAGCACGAACTAGAGGCCGTAGGGGTATGCCTGAGAGTCGTGCTTAGCCATCATCACATGAGGCTCGGGAGGAAATAGATGTGGAGGTTGAAGTTGAGTATGCCCCACAAGATCCGACAGAGAGACCCGAGAGTACTGAGGCACGTTTCACAAGGATAGAGCGGAGCTTATAGATGATTTTAGAGTTAATTGCCTAGTCGATACCTAGAGCTGGGGACGGGTAAGGGCTAGCTACACAGGGTGATACCGAACAGGCAGTTGTTCCTGAGATGCCTGCACAACTAGCCCAGAGACCTCAGACTACAGATACTCCCACACCCTCACCAGTACATGATACACCTTCTCTTGTTGTTCCACCACAGGGTAGTAGAGGTTGGGGTTATGGATGTGACCTGGATAGATTACGGTAGTTTCAGAAGTTTAGACCATCGTCTTTCAGTGGGATTAAGGACTCGGTAGCTGCAGAGGACTGGGTGAATGAGATTGAGAAGTTATATGGATTTTTCGAGTGCATTACTACAGAGATGGTTGCTTTTGTTGTATTCATGCTGAAGGGATCGACAGAACATTGGTGGAAGTTCACTAGACCCATTCTGAGAGTCCAGCATACAGAGAGCAGCTGGAATATATTTTTGGAGGCCTTTTGGAGGCAGTATGTTTCGGATACTGCGCAGCGAAAGCTGCAAATGGAATTCTTCAGATTGACCCAGGGGATTAGATCGGTGGACGAGTATGAGACGATGTTTATCTCCCTGGGCAGGTATGATCTTGACACAATAAATCATGAGGTCAAGAAGGTCCGGGAGTTTGTGGATAGACTGAGACCAGCCATCAAGTCCCGATTGGTACCCTTGGATATTTCGACCTATGAGGAGGCAGTGCGCAGGGCACAGTTGTGTGAACAGGATATTGAGTGGAATGCCTCAAAGTTCGGGAAGGTTGGTAGAGTAAGGGACAAAGATAGGAAAATACAGGCAGTGGAAAAAGGCTTCAGTTACAAAGAGAGCAGGAGATTATTTGGGAAGAGGCTGAAGATTGAAGAGATTCGAGAGAGGATAGTTAAGCCTCCCGTGTATCTAGCCATAGCACTAGCAAAGGGTATAGTGATTGGAGGGTCATTGCCTACTACAGAGTAGTGCAGTAAGTGTGGTAGGTACTATAGTACTCGACTGTGTTATGGACCTCCAGCAGTATGTTTTCGATGTGGGAAGCCAGGATATATAGTCCAAAATTGCCCGAAGATGACTGAGAGTGCCCCATAGAAGAGCAAGGAGCCGAAAAGAACTTTTGCTGATACTCCTACTTCGAGATGAAGGGTGACAACTGAAGAGAAGAGGAAATAGTAGTTGGCAAAGGGCGAGTACACGCACTGGACCAGGATACTGCGGATCAGTCTTCAGATGTAGTGAAAGGTATCATCTAGATTTTTTATATTGAAGCTTATGTTTTGATAGATCCTATTGCCACGCATTCATTTGTATCGCCTTCATTTGCATATAAGTTGTTTAAATATGTGAAGCTTACCCCGTTAAGTAGGAGGATGATGATAATCACTCCCATAAACAATAGTCAGCTAGTGGAATATGTGTTTAGGGATTGCAAGTTGAAAATAAGGGAAAAGAAAATGCCAGCCGACGTCATTTTAATGTATATGAGAGACTTTGATGTAATCCTAGGAATGAATTGGTTGGCTGCAAATCGTGTTGTGGTAGATTGTTTTTCTAAGACGATAACGTTTTCAGGGGTAGATAGCATTCTTGAAAGTTTCCCGAAAAATGTAATGTAAAATTTCCTTGAAAAGTAATGAAAGCAGTAGTTGTTGTAAGCGAAATAGATAAATTCTATGCTGACCAAATGATTAAATTTTGAAGGATATATTGCATACGTGGTTGAGGCAGATAAGGCACGTCTAGAATTAAGAGACATCCTAGTGGTTAGAGAATTTTGAAATGTCTTTCTGGATGATTTACTAGGGTTACCGCCAGATAGAAAGGTCAGTTTTATATGGATTTAGCACCTGGTACAAAGCGATATCCAAGCCACCGTACAAAATGGCTCCGATTGAGTTGGAGGAACTAAAGAAGTAGTTATAGGAGTTGTTGGATAAGGGGTTCATCAGACCAAGTGTATCGTCTTGGGGAGCACCGGTTCTGTTTGTAAAAAAGAATGATGAGAGCCTCCGACTGTGTATCGACTACAGGTTGTTGAATAAGACGACCATCAAGAATAAGTACCCCCTTCCACGCATCGATGACTTGTTAGATCTGCTTCAGGGAGCGCAGGTCTTTTCTAAGATAGATCTGAGATCTGGGTACCATCAGTTGAGAATTCGAGATGGAGATGTACCCAAGATAACTTTTTGCACCCGGTATGAGTTTATGGTTATATCATTCAGGTTGAGGAATGCTCCCGCAGCCTTTATGTCATTGGTGAATGAGGTGTTTTACTAGTATTTAGATCAGTTTGTTATCGTGTTTATCGATGACATCCTGGTGTATTCGAGATCTAGAGAAGAGCATGAGCAGCACCTGAGGATAGTGCAACAAACCCTCTGAGAGTAGAAGTTGTATGCTAAACTCAGTAAGTGTGACTTTTGGCTAGAGCAAATCTCTTTTCTGGGTCATATTGTATCGAGGGATGGGTGTCAGTGGACCCATCTAAGATTGAGGCAGTGATTCAATGGCAGAGACCCTAGACAGTCATGGAGATAGGAGTTTCCTGGGTTTAATTGGGTATTATCGACGATTTGTGGATGGATTCTCGAGATTAGCTACTCCGTTGACACGTCTCACGAGAAAGAATGTTGAATTTGTGTGAGACGATAGTCGTGAAAAGAGTTTTCTGGAGTTAAAGCGTCGATTGACCACAACTCTGATTCTCACCATTCCTACCAGCTCAGGAGGTTTTTCTATATATACAGATGCTTCGTACTAAGGACTGGGTTGTGTACTAATGCAAGATGGGAAGGTAGTCACCTATGGATCTAAACAGCTGAAGGATCATGAAAGGAACTACCAGACCCATGATCTATAGTTGGCAACCATGGTATTCGCCTTAAAAATATGACACCATTATCTATACGGTGAGAAATTTCAAGTATTTACTGACCATAAGAGCCTCAAGCATCTGTTCTCATAGAAGGAGTTGAACATGAGACAGAGAAGGTGGCTCGAGCTTCTAAAGGACTATAATTGTGAGATTTTATACCACCCGGGTAAGGTGAATGTAGTAGCTGATGCACTGAGTAGGAAGCATCTCGAGTTGGTATCGTACATGATGATCAGGGAACACGAGCTGTTGGAACAGTTCGCGAGCCTCAGTTTAGATGTGACCCCGTCTGATACTAATAGTGGTTGTATGGTAGCTAGCTTGTGGTTGGAATCGGATGTGGTAGATAGTATCCGGTAGGCTCAGCAGATTGATCAACAGTATAATGATGCTATCGGGTAGATACAGAGGGATACAGAGACTAATTTTGAGTTGAGTTTAGATGGATGCTGTGGTTCAGGGGTAGGATATGTGTTCCCGATGACCCAGAGATCAAGAGGTTGATCTTGACAGAAGCTCATTCATCGAAATATACACTGCATCTGGGAAGTAACAAGATGTATAAGAACCTCCGGAGAGTGTATTGGTGTTCAGGGATTAAGAGAGATGTAGCGGAGTATGTGGCAAAGTGTCTCATCTGTCAACAGGTGAAGGTAGAGCATCAGAAGCATGTAGGACTATTGCAACCTCTACCTATACCGACTTAAAAATCGGAGCATGTCACTATGGACTTTGTGATGGGTATACCTAGGACCCGCAGGAATCACGATGCAATTTGGGTGATAGTGGACAAATTGACGAAGTCGACACACTTCCTAGCTATGAGAGCCACTGATACTCTGAGTACTCTGGCGAAATTGTATGTGCGCGAGATAGTGAGGTTGCATGGTATTCCAGTGAGCATAGTATCAGATAGGGATTCCCGCTTCACTTCCCACTTCTGGGAACATTTTCAAGAAGCTATGGGAACCCAACTGAGTTTTAGCACAGCTTTTCATCCTCAGACAGATGGTCAGTCAGAGAGGACTGTACAAACTCTAAAGGACATGTTGAGAGGGTGTGCACTGGATTTAAAAGGCTCATGGGATAACCATTTACCACTCGCAGAGTTCGCCTATAATAACAGTTATCATTCGAGTATCGGAATGGCACCATATGAAGCTTTGTATGGCCGTAGATGTCATTCCCCTATTGGATGGGAAGAGGTGGGTGATCGACAGATATTTGCTCCTAACTTAGTGAGACAGGCCTCTGAGGATGTCTAGTTGATTTGTGAGAAGTTACAGACAGCTCAGAGTAGACAGAAGAGTTATGTTGGCAGGACATGGAAACCATTAGAGTTTACAGTGGGTGAGTCGGTATTTTTGCGAGTTTCTCCTTCCAAAGGTATAACGAGGTTCAGAAAGAAAGGGAAGTTGAGTCCTCATTTCATAAGACCCTTTGAAATACTTAATAGAGTGGGAGATAAGGCCTATAGGCTAACATTGCCACCTGACCTAGCGGGTGTTTATAACGTCTTCCACATTTCTATGTTATGAAAGTACCACCTAGACTCAGCACATGTGATTAGATATGAGCCATTAGAGCTCAACGAGTGCATGTCATATGTTGAGAAGCCGGTTCGAATATTAGATAGGAAAGAGAAGGTATTAAGGTCGAAGACGATTCCCTTAGTGAAAGTTCTTTGGCAGCATCACACTGCGGAGAAAGCTACCTAGGAATTGGAGAGTCTGATGCGGGGGAAGTACCCCAAGTTATTCACCGAATGATTGGTTCCAATTTGGAGGACCAAATTCCTTTAGAAGGGGAGATTATGTAAAACCCATTTTTGGTGATGTATACTTTATGATTCATATGATGTACATATTTCCATATGTTAATTAAATCATAAGAAGAGCTTTTGCTTGAATGAAGTTGCAAAGAGAATGAATGAATATTCATGAATTCACTTAATGGTTAAATAATGGTTGAAGTGGCCACAGACTAAATGGAACTCAAAACATTCAGACTGAATATAAGGACTCAAACACGAAATGTTAATGCAAGGACTGTAAGTTCTATGTACCTTTTACGATTTCTTGCTGTACACACAAGTCACATAGTATGTGAATCATAAGAAATGAACATTTCCTTGCTCTAAGTGTGAATAGAATGCAAATGACTAGTGAAGTAATCAAAGCCAAGTTTTCCTTTGAAATTTTAGAAAACTATGCAGCTGAAATCCTCCAAATGAAGGCCAGATCGATCTCGTTACAAGACAGGATCGATCTTATAAGTCCATAATGAAAGGACAAAGCTTTTCAAGGCCAGCAGATCAATCCCTTATTTAAAACAGATCGATCTCGACTTGACTCTGCCTAGAAAGGATCGATCTTTTCCCACAAGCAGATCGATCTTTATTTGATTTTGTCTAGAAAGGATCGATCATATCGATCCAACACTTACTTACCTGAATACTTTCATAGTTCAACCAAAGAAATATCAATCTCTTACCCTAGGAGATCGATCTCACAACACTTTATCCTATAAAAACCCGACGGCTAAGTCTGCTTCATCAGAAAAATAAAATACCTCTCCATTTTACTTAAGAAAGCAAGCTTTCTCACTCTAGAATACCATCCCCTTCCAAATAGATTTGATAAAAGTTGCTTTGAACAAAATAGTTCATTATGAGGAGGAGAACGACATAGTGAGGAATCAGGTTTTTCCAACTTCGGACAAGAGAAAAGTCAAGCTAGGTGAGTTTTCAATACACCAACTCCAAGCATGTTTATCTAGACATTAATATGAGTTGATTGGTGTATGTATTGTTGGTTGAAAACTACCTAGAGCATGTTGAATCAATCATGACCTAAAAATGGGTTTAATGTGAGAAAATGAACTAGGGTGAATTTAATGATGAATTGATTATACTATAGTGTTGATGATGTCATATTAATGATTTTGAGATGGTTTTATGAAATCAATTTACGAAATTGGATAAAGTTAGGAAATGTGCATATAAGGTGTTTGTAAGAATGCATGAATGAATGGAAAACTAAGTTTAGAGCATGCATGCCAAGTGCTTGATAATATAGCTAAGTGAGTTTGCTAGCCAAATAGGCTAAGAATGGCATGATGGGTGTTCGGCCACCATGCCATGGTCGAATGTGATCATGAGCTAAGCTTAATGAAATCGACTCAATAAGGTCAATGGGCCTAAAATTCGATCCAACGAGAGATAATGAGCCTAAGGAGACCAATGGGCCTAGGTGAAACGAATAGAACAATCAATATGAACTTAAGAAAGAATTAGGCTCAATAAGATATATTGACTAGGATGAAGTCAGAATATGAGTTATCAGTATTGACTCATGTGATTGATGAATGTTTACAGCTCCCGAGGATATATCCAGAGCAAATTGTGCCCAATCACGAAAAGCGGGAAAAGAGGAAGAAGAAGCTTCCAAGTAAATTGAGGTAAGGGAATTTTGTTTGCACTTAGAGATATTTGTACGCGTTTTCGGGTGCATTTACAGTTGTTAAAATGTATGAGGGTCATAGAAAAGAAATAAATGTTTGAAGGGCAAAGAAAATTAGGATTTTAGAAAAGTTCATGAAATGCAAGAACAGGATGGTCTTGAGTCTTTTTACTGTTTTTTAGCATGTGGATTGGTAGGCTCGTAAGCATTTAAATGGTTTGCAAGAAAATAGTTTGATTTGGTTTTAATAACCTTTATTTGCACACAAATGAGCCACCTACATGAGTTTTGTGGAAATAAAGCGTGCTAAAGCGTTGCTCACACGAGATTTGACATGTTTATACATGCATTAGTGCTGGAGCAGTACTCGCACTAGAGTTTTACATGCATGAGTGCTGAAGCCTATCTCGCACTAGTTTTCACATGGATTTTATGACATGGTGCTGGAGCATTACTCGCACTAGATGTCCACTATACATTTAAAGTCGTGATAGAGATTACTCGCACGTGATTTTATAACATGTTTGGAGCTGTGCTAGGAGCTTTGGTAGACTGTGTGTCACACCGATTAAATAGGCTCGCACGTGTGTATTGAGATGTGGCACGATATAAGGTGATGACATGGGTCCACGGAGTACGTTGTGCCGTGCATATATCATGGAGTATGTTGTACCATGTATGGATATTATATATATTGTTTTCAGATGAAGGTTAGATCTACTATGGACCAGCGAGTTGGACATGACCCACATCCTTTGCAGAAGCAGATAGAGGTGATACCCCGCACACTAGGATCCGTGTAGCCTGGGATCACAGAGTATATAGCCATAGTTTTAGTTATTACCCTTATTATTATTTGCGTAATCTCATATGTCACTTGATTTATGATGAATCCAAGTTTTTAAATTGTTTTGTGGGTCAGGACAATCTAAGGGAGAAGCTGAGTCCTGACGAATGCTGATTTGTACTGATTTGTGTTGAGTATAAACTGTTTTAAGTGTAACTTGCATGATGATTTTTCATGCTTTATTTACGACTTATGCATTGATTTGAATAACATGAACTGCTTTATACACCATGAACACGTGCATGAACTAATGATTTCGGGTATGACGTGTAATATGTGTGGTTTTATGCATGGCATCATGATCATTTAGATAATATAGTTATCTACCTGCTCGCACGATTGCCTTACTGAGCGCGTGGTTGCTCACCCCCTTATTTTCCCCCTCTATAGAGCACTTTCAGTAGACTGAGAGTGACTGAGGATTTGATTTTTTGAGTCCATTGCATCCCATCATATAAAGCTATACACATTTGTATGGTTTTGTATCTAGACATGCAATAGCACAGTAATATTTTAAATGTAACATTTGGGGATGTAAAGAATTGTAAACACATGTAAATCGCAACTCTGATTTAGAAATGCAAGTGTTTACCTTTAAACAAAATGTAAATTGAAATGGTATGGTTGGATGAGATTAACACCGATACACGGCCCAACTGTTGGTGCTAAAGTTGTTCACGATCAGAGGAAGGTAAGAATAATGGATTAAATAATAAACAAAAAATGAAAAATTTGTAGTGGATTTTCGGTAGATTGAGGATCATGACAACATCCCTTTAGCTAGTCTTTAAGACACACTAATTATTGAGATCATCTAAAATAAGGATGTAACACTCCCCCAATCTATCTCCTAAGTTGCTTAAGGCGAGGAGGTAACATTCCCTCAACCAATCTCCTTTAAAACACGTGAAAGTGCCGGACTATAGATGGTGAGGTCGGAACATCCCTCAACCTATCTCCTAAGTTATGCAAGGTAAAAAAGGAACATTCTCTTGTCCAAACTTCTTCAAAGCACATGAAAATGCTGGATTATGGATGGTGAGGATGGAACATTCCCTCAACCTATCTAAAATAACTCAAAACAAGAAGAAAAGCAAGGATGTGACATTCCCTCAACCTATCTCCTAATTAATTTAATTTAATTTAATTAGAGATAATATAAATAATTAATAATTTTTATTTATAACCAATTTATTAGGAATTATTAATTAATTAAATATTTAATTTAATTAACTAATAATATGAATTAATTATTTTTTTATGCCTACAAATGCCCCCACTTCAAGATACAGGCGTGTGCATGTTAGGCATGAAGTACGTACGAAACTTGAAGTCCATCGACGTCAATAGCATGCTAGCTGTGACGAAATTCCTTGAATTTTTTTTTGATAGCACAACATTTTTTTTTGTGCTTCATGTATTTTTTTTATTTTGTATTTATTTTCAACACAATCTGAAACTTAAGAAACAAATTACAAGTGGATCTCTTTACTTAGAGTTCAACTTGAATTCTTCTATCAAATTATATATATTGACTAACAATTGTAGTCTTCCTTCCATAAATTTCAAGCAACTTGATCCTGCCGCTTTTTTTTACAGTGTCTCGTTGTTTATTGGTGTAAATTATGGTCAAGTTCCTGACAACCTTCCTTCACCAACAGCCACTACAAAGCTTCTCCAATCTACTTCAATCCAACAAGTTCGACTATACAGGTTTGACCCAGCAATCATCAAAGCGCTAGCCAACATCGGAATTGGCCTCATCATTGGCACTGCCAACAGTGACATCCCCACCTTAGCCTCAGACCTAGGATTTGCCAAGAACTGGTGAACACCAACATAGTTGCTTATTTTCCATCCAGCAAACTCATCCTTATAACCGTTGGCAACAAGGTTATCATGTCGGGAGATAAAATTTTGATTACTCAATTATTACCAGCCTTGCAAAACGTCAAGAATGCTCTCGATGCTGCCTCATTGAGGGATAAAGTCAAGGTCTCGACGATGCGTTCAATGGCTTTATTGAAACAGTCTGAGCTGCCATCTTATGAGAGCTTCGACCCGAGTTTTGAAGATGTGTTAAAGTGGCTATTGGCGTTTAACAATAGCATTGATTCTTCTTTTGCGATTAATCCATACCGTTATTCCGCATACAAGAGCGATCTAAGGCCTGAAACGTTGGCATTCTACTTGTTTCAACCGAATTCAGGTAAATGCTATTCATTCTGCATTGAATGCCATGGGTTTAAGAATGTTGAGATTATGGTTGCTGAGACAGGTTGGCTGTACAAAGGAGACAATAATGAAGTAGGACCAAGCATATAGAACGCTAAGGCTTACAATGGAAACTTGATTGCACACCTTCGATCAATGGCGGAATGGGACAGTACAGCAGGTGTAAACACAGGTAACCACTTTTGAGGGGGTTCAACTGAAGTGAAGAAGAAAAAGCATAGACTGGACTGAATCGAAGCATTGTTCCATCTTGATGACACTAGAGACATGCCTTTGTCTTGGAAACTGACATGTTCAAGCCAGCATCCTTTTCCAAGTTGTAGAGACATACCTTTATCATGTCAGACTCCAAGTTTGAATCATTCTAGCATCCTTTTCCAAATTGTAGGTCGAGGAAATGAGGGGAGCGTATAGTGTGTAGAGTCAACATCTCATCATGAGTGGCAAAGAGGAAACCTTCTTTTTTATTTTTTATTTTTTTTTATTCTGTGAAATAATGAAATCTTTATTTTTGTTTCCTTTGCAGTGTTTAATATCATAGTCAATGTGGTTATCTTACTGCACTGCTGTTCTGCATCACTTAAGCCCTGTTGCCTCATCCTCTATTTTCTGCTATCACGTGGAATACTGTTGTGCTACACCCTATCGTTGCTTCCCTCCACCGTACCATTCTCGGTGGCGCTGCACCTCGCTTCATCCTCTCTACCACATGTTGTTATGCCATCGCTGCTACTATGTAGCTGTCTTTGATGGAGTTGCTGCTGCATGAGCAGCAACTCGAATCCACTTAAATATACTTGTTTTCCGCAATCCCAATTATGGGATTCTGATTTTCCAGTTCTTCTATAGAAAGTAACTCCTCGATACTGTGAGTTTCGAGAGTGAGGTCCTCTACGACTTTTCTTCACCATCTGTAAAGGTTGGTGTCGCATCACCCACGGGTCACCAGCTTCCTTTCTCTCAAACGAAAGATCAATCCATTTGTTATTGTTACTACTATTTCTCGAGCTTTGCCCTTTAGAACTTCAAAAAATCGCTCTAATTCCTAGGAGACTGTATCGTAAAATCATGCTGGACACATTGATGAAAGTCTTTCACAACTAACTGTTCTCTTGCAAGGTTAGCCACTTGGCGCTGGGAAAATAATTCCAGATTATCTCCTGAAATTCATCCTCTGCTATGTCTTCATCAATCGGTATTTGCTTTCTATTTCTAGTAAACACAAGTTCAAAAGCCTTTGGCTATAGTTTGCTTTCCATCCCATCACAATCCAAATCACCAATGCTATGACTTTCAGAGTATGGAACCTAGCCATGACAGAGGCTTCAATATCATCTGTACGATAAGCTGTTACTGGTACAGGAAAGTCTTGGGATGGCAGGGTTGAGGTTGAGCTATCCTTAACTTGAGTTGTCAATTTATCAACCTTATCCAAATCCAAAGAAAGATTGGGGCTTGAGCCAACATGAAAAGAATTTGAATTATTAAGCATCTATTTTAATACATCCAATCTGGCTGTTACATCATCAACGTGGTTGTTGGAGCTTTTAATAGGAGAATTTGGTTTGTAACAGCAGGGGTTGGTTCACTCTTAACTACTGTTGTTAATTCTTTTTCGATGTTTACTTTAGCAGAAAATTTAGGTCTCAATATTTTGTCCTCATCGGGTGCATCTTTTTTTTCCTGGTAGCACAGCCAGCAAGGAATCCTTAACAGCAGCTACAAGTCAGGCCTCTTCTTCACAAGAGCAGTGGGACAGCAAAGATGGAAGCAGCAGCAAGCACTCCTCGCAGCAGCAAAGAAAATAGAGAACAAAAAACTTTGCAACAAAAAATACTATTGTAGAATAGACACAGATTTGTGGAATCAGCAATCTTCATAGCAAAACTTCAAGCTCTTGCAGCTTACCACAGTCAAATTGTATCAGTCGCTTGTCAGGAAAATATACTTGCCTCTGGATAATTGTAGGTCTAATAGGTGTTAAAAGGGAAAACAATGTTTCAACACATTTCTCAATAAAAGATGGATACAGCAACACCGAAGTTCCTGCTAGCTGCTTTGCTTCAAGGGTTATGTTTTGCTTCGAAATTGATTCTGTTTCCGCCTTCTACATTAGCTGCATTATTGTACTGGCCAGCAAGTCGTCCAGCAAGCGCGACGCCTTTTTCCAGCAAATTTTGACTGCAGGATGCTACCTTCACCTTTTGTAATTCCTTTATAGAACAACCAGTTGAGCAGCACAAAAACTCTTTTTTTTTGTCATCTTCAGCACAACAACCTCTACAGCTTTCTGTCTCAACATGTCCATCATAACAGCCTTATAGCTCTCTTTCCCATCATTTCCATCGCAACAGCTAGCTCTCTGCCTTATCATTTCCATCACTGCAGCTAGCTCTCTTCCTTATCATCTCCATCACAGCAACTAACTCTAGCTCATCATCTCCATCATAGCAATCACTGTACAGTCTTTTTATCTCATCATCTTCATCGCGACAGTCTCTTCAGATCTCATCATCTCTATCACAGCAACTCTATGTTATGAATCAGACTGTTGTTGTAGCTGTCCTTGATGGAGTTACTGTTGTCAACATTGTCCCCAATTCCATGGACCGCCTTTCTTCATCGCACGTCCCTGCTGGCTACTACCCGTAATGCCCTTGTACTGCATCACCATTCTTGCTATGTTCTGAGTTGATAAGAACAGTTTCCTAATCGAGCTTTAAACGAACCAACTACTGATAACTCAGCACCAACTTCAATCCAGAACTTCAACCGCTTACCTTGAGGAGAGTGTTAGAAAACGTCTTATGGGGTTTATCTACTTCTCAGGCAAGAGTGTGTAAAGGACGTGGTAGCCTGGAGCTTGGAATTGCAACGTCGGTGATAGGCAGCAATATAATCGATCAAACATCCTGCTGGAATATCGGGGTTGCTGTGATGGTTACGCCCCCTTTTTTTTTTCTTTTTGTTGTAGATGAGAAATAATAAGGGACTAAGACGTCGTCATGGGAGATGGAGAAGCCCTTACAATTTGTAAATTCAAGTCAGGTAGAAGTCCACTCGAAGTAGTGACAGCGGGCACCTCTGGTGACAGTTTAATCCCCGCAGTTGAAGAAGACGCTTCCTTGCTTCAGCCTAGGCTTTCTGAACCGTTCCTTTACTACTCTTTACCCCGCAGAAACAGTGATGACGGTACTGAAATAAGGGGCATTTGTTAGTCCTCGGGCTTGTTGAGGTGATGTGGAGAGAAGATCATGTTCTCGGAGATTAAATTCCGTGTCAATGGACCGTCGCTAACCTACCACATCAACGAGTTTGTGATAGCAAATTTAAAACCCATGCACATCAAAAGGGCAAGTATGGGAGTTGTGTTTTTGGCATCATCAAGGCCATAGTGGCATAACCCGTATTTGTTAGTTTTTTTGAAGGAATTGGCCATTGGCATTTACAATTTTAATACCTTGGGACCGAAAGTGTCTATACTTGAGGTGTGTTTTGACACATGATTGGGCTAATATATTAAGCTGAAATGTTCTAAGTTTTCATTGATGTTGAAGCAGCAACATTGTGAGGCACAAGTCACAAATTTTCAGACTTTGCAAGATGAACATGCTGCACTAGAAGAGAAGTTGCATTTGATTCAAAAAGAGGAATTAGAAGTAAACACTGCAAATTGTTGAAGTGAACAAGGCCAATGATGAAATTGCTTCCTTTAAAAAGCTCATGATTGAATTAGAGACCACGACTTCCATTGCTGATGAAGATATGGAGAACATTAAAGAGCTTAAGAGAGCATTGCAGACTCATTCAGACTCTTTGGTTGACAGTTGGAGCAACAAGTCGTAGATATTGCTTGAACGTTTTAATCAATTTTTTTTAATAGTCATTTTTATGATTTTTTTAGCACTTCATCTATGTCATATAAGACTTTAACAATGAGTTTTTTTCTATTTGGTGTGACTGAACTTAGGATGGATGGATTTCCTAAGCTGCCTATGTACCTTCTAAGAGAAGGATCAAGTCATTACGTAGTTCCTTTGTTTTTTTTTTTTTTAAATTTGCCTTAACTTTTGCCTAGATCGCCCCAATGAAGTTTTCAATCTAGCAGGTTTTCTTTTTTTACCTTAATTTTTGCCTAGATCGCCCCAATGGGTTTTCAATCTAGCAGGCTCTTTTTATTTGCCTTAAATTCTGCTTAGATAGCCCTAATGGGGTTTTCAATCTAGCAAAGTTTTTTTTTTCCTTAAGTTTTTCTTATATCGCCTCAATGGGGTTTTCAATCTAGCAGGCTTTTTTTCTTTATTTTTATTTTTTTGTCTGGGCTAAGGAGTGCACTGCAAAAATATAGGGTGCGGTGCATGTGAGGTGCCAAGATTTACCTCTTTTAAGTTCGTCGACAATCGTTAGCCCTCAGTCTTCAAGCAGCGGGAGCTTTTTCTTCTTCTTCGATTTCGGGTGGCTCTTCAATCTCATCTTCTGATGATTCATCATCTGTACTTTCTTGGATGGTTACACGATGAATTTTGTCTCATCTTCATCGAGATGTACAGATAAATTTGTGTCCACAACAGTATGACGTCGTACTTTCAATAGCCCTTCTACAGAGATTTCAAGCTTCAAATGTCGTTTCATGTGAGATGGAATCGAGCTTTGGATTTCCTTATCATCATTCAGTTCAGTGCAATTTTGACTCTTCTCTTGATGCGTTCCACTGCTTGAAGCGTTTAATCTATCAAAAACTGAATTGTGCCTTTTGGATGCTTGATGCAACTCAGGGTGAGGGACATTCAATCTATCAAACATTGAAATACGGGTTGTTAGCATTCCCAAACAATCAAATACTGACACATGAGTGGTGTTTTGAGAAGAATGAGTTTGTGAAGTTTTAGTTCATCGAATTCTTCAACAACCTCTACTAAAATGTGTTGAGTACTGGCCAATTTATTCATCCTGCCAACATGAATTCATACTGGGTCTCGGGATTCACACCCTAATCCATCTTTCGAAAAAGGTTTCTCATCCGACTCGTTTATCAGCTTTTATGGGTTTCAATAATTCCTAGAAACTCTGCAGTCGTCTTCCCAATCATGCAACTCATTCATGGATGATGACTTGGAAAAGTCGAACCTAGCCTTAGCGATCAATTTATAAGCCTTTGGATCATAATTTTTAGCAATACTACCTTGAGGCAAATTCCCATGTTCTATTGCACCTTGGGACGATCAAACGAACCCGTTCAATGGCTTTTTAGCTTGACTATGAGTAATGTTAGTCAGAGGCAATGTGCAAGCATCCTTCAACGATTGTATGTCTTCTTTTCCCTTGTCGATAGAACACTTTGTTTGCTTGAATTCTGAGCATTCCAAGAACGGTGATTGACTTTCCTTGCGATTCGCCCTTGGAATATAACGAAGAATTGGAGTTTCTTTTACCTCCCTAGGTGAATATTTGACTGGGTTGTACCTTACAGTATCTTCCAATGTAAGCTTAGAAATACCCTCAAGGGATGCATTTAAAGGCTCTTTCATCACAATAGTATTTATTTTCTTTTTACCTTTAATTTCAATTTTTTTTATGCTTGGCATTTAAGTGGGTAAAACTTCTTTTATATCACAGTTCTCTAAGTAGAACTTTGCATCAACATAGTGAGACTCGACTTCATTGAATGGTTTTAAATCAACATCAACCTTTCTCGGCCTGTCTCGATAAAACTTTAAGCATTGATGAAGTGTAGAAGGTACAACGCCATTTGCATGAATCCAAGGACGTCCAAGCAACAACTTATATGTAGTTCTAGCGTTGATGACAAGGATGATTGTACTTGATGTTAATTCACCGATCGCAACATCCACTCGTATTATTCCTAAAGCACGTTGCTCCATTTGATTAAAACCTTGGATCAAAAGTCAGTTTTTGGACAATTCATTAATTGTTATGCCAAGTTCCTCCATTGTTGCTTTGGCCATGATATTAACTGTAGACCCATTATCAACCAACATGCGTGTCACGACCCTTTTTATCCTTTTTAATCGAAAATCACTATAAATTTTTTGCATTTTTTCCTTTCCTTACCCGGTCGTGAACAAACTCACCACTACACAGTTAGGCTATGAGTCAATAATAATCATCATTCATCATTCATTCTTATATCAATCAAAAGAAGTGTCATTCATTTGAAAGTTAAGTTATACACTTATATATGACACAATTTCTAACTTTTGCATCCCCCACATTACAATACAAAATGACTATTGTGCATTTACATGTTTAGATACAAAAACAATCCCCGTGTGTATACCTTTTGGCGATGGAAGCAGTGGATGTCCAAAATAAAACGCCTCAGTCCTCACTGGGCTGCTATATACGCTCTG
Source organism: Firmiana major (assembly GCA_033439115.1). Classification (NCBI taxonomy): domain Eukaryota; kingdom Viridiplantae; phylum Streptophyta; class Magnoliopsida; order Malvales; family Malvaceae; genus Firmiana; species Firmiana major. The sequence continues at coordinate 72,810,982 of CM065901.1, read as the reverse complement.
TAGAAAGGGGAAAGTAGAGAGGGATAAGCAACCACACGCTCAGTAAGGCAATAATGCAAGCATGGTAGATAGCTACCCTATCTACATGCTGATAGTGTTATGTATAAATCGTTTATAATCGAAACATGAGGAAATAAGACTATGCCACATGTATATACATATATCATGTATTGAAAATCATGTAAATATGCATAAAACATGGAAATACAACATGTAAAACCATCTCATGCTCACTCTCATTAAAACTCATCAAAAAGAGAAATTCATTTAAGAAACATCCTTTTAAATTCATCTCTTTCTCAAACCACGTTAAAATCTCATCACAATCATTTCTCTATCACAAATATCATTATCGTTTCTCAATCAAAATCTCACAAGGCTCGACCCCTCCCTCGGGTCTACCCTGGACAATCACACTCATGTATAAAAACCATGTGGTACTATGTAATATCAGGTGAGACAGGTCACTATATCTCAATAGACTATGTTAGCCAACTAAGTCATAATCATCCCAGACCACACAGATCGCGGTGTACGGGGCATTATGCTAAAATGAAGGTTGGTTAGTTCTTTGCCAGACTTTTTCATCAGTATCTCAACCACGTGATACAACGTACTCCATGTGATATACATGGTACAATGTACTCCATGGACCCATATCATGGTTGGGGGTGCCAGCCATAGGTCTTATCTACCTCATACCACGTGTAACCTACTCAGTCTCAAGTGCACGTGGGAGTATTATTTTTTTTATGTCAGATCCTAGCCTCTAATGGCCTTGCTTGCCCCTTTTGGGTTCCCTGAACACCAATTCGTATTACCCTCATCCACGACATCATACATACCACAGTGTGAAAAACATGTACGAGCTAAGCTCTAACACGATTCACGCATCATCAATAATTATCCTCGTAAGAGCAACGCTCTAGTATGGCATTTATGCATAAAAACATGAAGAAACCACGTACGAGCATAGCTCTAGTACGGTTATATGCATAAGAAAACCACTCGAAATCCACGTACGAGCAGAAGCTCCAGTACGATTTACAAGACATCATCATAATTTAAATCAAGTTGCGAGCTAAGCTCCAGCACATTTTATACAAGTGAAAGCATCAAAATCTAGTGCGAGCGAGGCTCCAGCATGATTTAATTCACATAAACACGATAGGCGGCTCATAATCAACGAAGATAATCTCAAAACCTTGTTTAGCACCTCACATGTGCTATTTCACAAAAGCATTCAAACATTAGCCAGCCTATCCGTTATTTTGTTCAAAACAAAGCAATGTGTTTTCGTAAAATATCAAAACACGTGATTTATGCAATTATTAGCCTTACTATCCTTTTTTATAAAATCCAATTCAAAACCAAATCCCATACAAATACTTGCAGCTATTCACGCATATCAACAATCATTTTCTTAAACAATCATACAATTTACAACGCACTATATTCACCCACGAGTTCAAAGTACGAGCAGCTATCTCTATATACTCGTAGAATTCCTTTACCTAGAATCGCATTGCGTGATTCCGCTTCCTTAGAGCTTCTTACTTGTGCGGTTCGATTCGTCTCCAACGAACTCTCCGGAACTGCCCAAAATCGTATATCGCACCAATTTAGTCCAATACAACACAACTCTTGTGTTTGCTATAGTCGATTCAACCTATAGCCTCCATTAACACTTATAATGCCTTGTTTTATTGTTTTACTCATATCTCGAGTCTATTGATTCTTTTAGGCCTATTGATTCATACTGAATCAATATTAAATCGATATTAAGCTCATAGTGTTCATATTTCATCATTTACTTCACTATGACACTTTGTCAAACACCTTATATACTCATTTTCATAAATTGACTATCCTCACAATGTAACATCATTTAACCATCTTAAATCATTCACATTACTTCAATAACAACTTAGCATAATCCATAAATCACCAACTCATCCAAATCTCATTTTCTCACACAAACTCATTCTATTTTCTAGGTCACACTAGTTCCATTACATCCTAGGTAGTTTTAACCATCAATACACATACAAATCAACTCTAAAATCAATAAATAGACAAATATACTTGGGCTGCAGTATTAGAAACTTACCAATCTAGTTTCTCTTCTTGCTCCAAATGAAAATGTTCCTAGCTCCTTCAATCCAACAAATGGGGTGATGACTCCAAGCTATGTTGTTCTTCTCTTTGATGTGAACAACTTTGTATCTAATAGCTTCCCTTCAAATCTTTAAGAAAATGGGTGGATTAGGAGTGAGAAAGCTAGGTTTTAGATTGAAAATGGAGGAAATGGGGGTTGTTTCCGTGAATTGCATATTTCAACTGCTCCTTTTATAGAAATTGCTTGATGAGATCAATCTGCATTAGGTGGAGATCGATCTGGTCCTCTTAAATCCTTCAGTTTCTTGACATTTTTCAAGCATGAGATCGATCTGTCGAGGGCTTGAGATCGATCTGTTTTAGTGAATAAGATCGATTTGCTTCAATGGGACAAGATCGATCTGTTTCAGGATGAGAGCTAAGGAAATCGATCTGGTCTTAAGGGGAGATCGATCTGCTCCAACCCGAGAGCTAAGGAGATCGATCTGCCTCTTCCAATATGCTTGATTCTGCATTTCTTCAGGTCGTGAGATCGATCTCTCTTTGCATGGGATCAATCTAGCCTTCATTCTACCTCATTTTTCTGCAGATTTCCTCATTCAAACTCCTACTTAATCACTTCCACATTCATTCATCATTCCAATCACACTTAGAACTTCAAAATATATATTTCTTATGATTCATACATAATTCAACTTGCTTGTACATCATATAATTATATACATTGCATCGAGAATTAAGGGTCTTACAATCCTCCCCTCCTTCATGGAATTTGTTCCTCCAAATTAGAACCAAGTTGTCTCAAAACAACTTCGGATACTTCTCTTGCATCATGCTTTCCAATTCCCATGTAACTTCCTCCGGAGTGTGATATTGCCAAAGCACTTTCACTAAGGGGATCGTCTTTGTCCTTAACACCTATTTTCTATCCAATATCTGAACCGGCTTCTCAACATACGTCATACTCTTTTTGAGCTCCAACGGCTCATATCTTATTACATGTGTCGGGTCCGGGTGATACTTTCGAAACATACAGACGTGGAAGACGTTATGAACATTTGCCAAGTATGGTGGTAATGCCAACCTATACGCCTTATCTCCCACTCTCTCTAAAATCTCGAAGGGTCCGATATATCTAGGGCTTAGCTTGCCCTTCTTACCAAATCTCATAATACCCTTCAAAGGTGAAACTCTCAGAAATACTGACTCACCCACATCAAACTTTAGTGGTCTCCGTCTTTTGTCAGCATAACTCTTTTGTCGGGTCTGAGCTGTTCGTAATATCTCACATATCAATTGGACGTCCTCAGATGCCTGCTGCACTAAGTCAGTAGCAAAAATCTGTCTGTCACCAACTTCTTTCCATCCAATAAGGGATCGACATCTGCGTCCATACAATGCCTCATAGGGTGCCATCTCGATACTCGCATGATAGCTGTTATTATAGGCAAACTCGGCTAACTGCAGGTGATCATCCCAAGAGCCTCCAAAATCCAGTACACATGCTCTCAACATATCCTCCAGGGTTTGTATAGTCCTCTCTGACTGACCATTTGTCGAGGATGAAAAGCAGTGCTAAAACTCTAGTGGTCCCCATCGCTTCCTAAAAATGTTCCCAGAAATGGGAAGTGAAGCGCGTATCCCTATCAGAAACAATGCTCCCTGGAACACCATGTAGTCGTACTATCTCTCGAACATACAGGTTCACCAACTGACTCAGAATATCGATAGCTTTCATAGCTAAGAAATGGGATGACTTAGTCAATCGATCCACAATAACCCATATGACATCATGACCTCTGTGGGTCATCGGCAATCCCATCACAAAATCCATGGTGACATGCTCCCACTTCCATGTCGGTATCGATAAAGGCTGCAATAACCTTACAGGCTTCCGATGCTCTACCTTCACCTGCTGACAAATGAGACACTTAGCGACATATTCTGCAATGTCTCTCTTCATTCCAGACCACCAATAAACCTTCTGAAGGTTTTGATACATCTTGGTACTCCCTAGATGTATCGTGTACTTCGATGAGTAAGCCTCTAATAAAATCAGTCTCTTGATCTCAAGATCCTCGGGAACACATACTCTGCCTCTAAACCTCAACAATCCATTTGTACTCAGCTCAAAATCAGTACCCAAACCTACCTGTATCTGACTCAACCAACCGATACACTGTCGATTGCTCTACTCAGCCTGTCGAATACGGCCAATCAACTCTGGCTCTAATCTCATACTAGCCATGATATCCAATCTCTCTGATCCAGGTAGGGTTATATCCAAACTGAGGTTCGTAAATTATTCCAACAACTCATGTTCTCGTACCATCATATAAGACACTAACCCGAGGTTCTCCCTACTCAAGGCATCGACGACTACATTCACCTTACCCGGGTGGTACATGATCTCACAATCATAATCCTTAAGGAGTTCGATCCATTTCCTATGTCTCATATTTAACTCTTTCTGCGAGAACAAGTACTTAAGACTCTTATGATCTGTAAAAACCAAAAATTTCTCACCATAAAGATAATGGCACCATATTTTCAAAACAAACACTATGGCCGCCAACTCCAAATCATGTGTCGGGTAGTTCCTCCCGTGATCTTTCAACTGTCTAAAGCCATAGGCAACTACCTTTCCATCCTGCATAAGCACACAGCCCAGTCCCTAGTGTGATGCATCTGTATACATCGAGAAACTTCCTAAGCTGGTAGGAATGGTGAGACCGGAGCAGTGGTCAATCAACAGTTAAGCTCCTCAAAACTCCTCTCACATGCTTCATCCCACACAAACTTAACATCTTTTCGCATGAGACGTGTCAACGGAGCAACTAGTCTGAAGAAACCCTCTACAAATCTCCAATAATAACCTGCCAATCCCAAAAAACTTCTAATTTCAGTAATTGTCTTGGGCTGTCCCACTGTACAACTGCCTCTATCTTGGATGGATCCACTGATACCCCATCCTTCGACACAACATGGCCTAGAAATGAGATTTGCTCTAACAAAAAGTTACACTTGCTGAGTTTGGCTTATAATTCTTTCTCTCGGAGGGTCTGCAGAACTACTCTCAAGTGCTCCTCACGATCTTCCCTAGACTTGAAATAGAATCACAAACTTGTCCAGGTATGGCTTAAACATATCATTCATCAGTGGCATAAAGGCTGCGGGGGCATTCGTCAATCTAAATGGCATAACCAAAAACTCATAGTGGCCATAACGGGTACGAAATGCTGTTTTGGGTACATCTCCATTCCGTATCCTCAAATGATGATACCCTGACCGTAGATCTATCTTAGAAAAGACCTATACTCCCCAAAGCTGATCCAACAAATCATCTATGCATGGAAGGGGGTACTTGTTCTTAATAATGGCCTTATTCAACAACCGATAATCTATACACAGTCGGAGGCTTCCATCCTTCTTCTTTACAAACAGAACTGGTGCTCCCCAAGGTGAGACACTCGGTCTAATAAACCCCTTCTTTAGCAACTCTTGCAGCTGTTTCTTTAGCTCTTCCAACTCAATTGGAGCCATTCTATACAGCGGTTTAGATATCGGCTCAGTACCACGCACTAACACAATGCATAATTCCATTTCCCTTTCAGGTGGTAGCCCTAGTAAATCATCCGAAAAGATATCAGGAAATTCTGCAATCACTGGTATGTCTCTCAATTCTGGGTGTGCCTTATCTATGTCAACCACGTATGCAATGAACCCTTCACATCATTCTTTCCACCGTTAGTGTCACAAGTCATCGCATCAATATTCAACATAAACAAATGAATTCATCTCTAAAGTAGGTTAAGTAAAATCATACTCTTTTCATTTATCATGGTTATGTTCTTTCATTTCATTTCACAAATCTTACAACATGATTTTCTATCTCTGAAAGCATCAATGTTTTAGCATGAAAATCCATAACAACATGATTGGCAGCCAACCAATCTATTCTCAATATTACATCAAAATCATTCATATTCAATAAAATTAAATCAGCTGTCATTTCCTTTCCCTCTATCTTCAATTTACAATCTCTACATACATGCTCAGTTAATTGACTATAGTTCATGGGTGTGAAAATCATCAACATTTTATCCAACAATGTAGGTTTCACATATTTCAACAATTTATATACAAAGGAAGGCGATATGAAAAAAATGTGTGGCACAAGGATCAAACAATACCGATGCTTCTAAATCAAAGATTAGGACGGTACCTTAACCACATCCGTCGAAGCATCTGCGGTATCTTGATCCAGTGCATGTACTCTTCCTCTGCTCACACCCACTGCCTGTTTCCCTTTTTCTTCAGTCGTGGCCCTCCTCCTCGGGGCAGCTGTCTCAACTAGAGCTCTCTTTGGCTTATTACCCTTCTGTGGGGCAATCTCATTCATCTTAGAATAATATCTCGAAATATGTCTGAGCTTCCCACACCTATAACATGAAACAGGGAGCATCTAGCATGGTCTAGTTCCATGGTATCTGCCACATCTCCTACACTGATCAGTAGTAGGTCGTGGTCCTCCAATAATCAAAGTCGGGTACACGGGAGGTCTAACAGTTCTCTTCTGTACCTCCTCAATTTTAGGTCTCTTCTAAAAAAATCTCTAGCCTCCTCTCCTAGCCACTCTATCCATCCCAGATCTCTTTTGGTCTCTATCTCTTCTGACACTAATCTTTCCAAGCTCGGAGGCATTCTTCTCAAAGTCCTGTTCGTATAACCATTCCCTGTGTACTATCTCCTCATAAGTATGAATGTCAAAAGGAGCTAACTTAGTCTGGATGGCCAATCTCAATCCATCAATGAACTTCTGGACTTTTCAAGTCTCACTACCCATCGTATACGAGTCGTATCTCCCCAAAGACATGAATCTCGACTCATATTCATCCACAGTACGGTTCCCTTGAACCAAATTCATAAATTCCATCTGCAATTTCCTCTGTGCAGTAGCTGGGATGTACTGCCTCCTGAAGGCCTCCAAGAATATCTCTCAGGTGATCTCGGAGTGTCGAGCCCTCAAAATAAACTCTATGGATCTCCACCAGTGTTTTGCCTCGCATTTTAGCATAAATACGATAAAGGCCACTTTCTCAGCTGATGTACATTTGAAAAATCTGTACAGCTTCTCCATCTCATACATCAAATCCTCTGTAATAATCGGGTCTTTTACCCCTCTAAACACTGGAGGTTTCAACTCCTAAAATTGGCGTAGCCTACTCAGCTCGCAATCATACCCCAAATCGTTGTCGCTTAGCTGTGGAGCGATGAGAGAAGTCGTATCCTATACTGGCAGTGTAACAGTAGCAGTCTTTGCAGTCTGAGGTCTCTCCGCTTCTGCAGCTGCTTGTCCAGTAGTAGGCTATGCTGCGGGACCTCGTCTATCACCGACACCCAATGCCTATGTGACTATCTCCACTAGGCTCTCAATACTTCGCTCTATCCTAGTGAAGCGTGCCTCAATATCCCCTAGTCTCTCAACAGGGTTCTGAGGAGCCTGGTCAGTCTATGGCTCAACACGGCTCTCAGGCCCATCTCTACTGCCTCTAGCACGTGCTCCCGCCCCTCTACCTCGACGTGAAACAGGCATAATGCCTAGCTTCTTATATTCACAATCACTTATTAGACTCAATCCATCACGGTATACACAGTTATATCTAAACAAAAGCACAGTAATATGGGGAAGTAATTTTCCTACGTTTTATTACTGACTCACATCAAGCCAACGCAACTCTGATACCAATCTCTGTCACGACCCTTTTTATTCTTTTTAACCGAAAATCACTATAAATTTTTCTCATTTTTTTCCTTTCCTTACCTGGTCGTGAACAAACTCACCACTACACAGTTGGACTATGGGTCAATAATAATCATCATTCATCATTCATTCTCAAATCAATCAAAAGAAGGGTCATTCATTTGAAAGTTAAGTTATACACTTATAAATGACACGTTTTCTAACTTTTACATCCCCCTCATTAAATACAAAATGACTACTGTGTTTTTGCGTGTTTAGATACAAAAAGAATCCTTGTGGGTATACCTTTTGGCGATGGAAGCAGCAGATGTCCAAAATACAACACCTCAATCCTCACTGGGCTGCTATGTATGCTCTGTAGAGAGGGGAAAGTAGAGAGGGATGAGCAACAACACGCTCAATAAGGCAATAATGCAAGCATGGTAGATAGCTACCCTATCTACATGCTGATAGTATTATGCATAAATCGTTTATAATCGAAGCATGAGGAAATAAAACTATGCCACATGTATATATATATCATGTATTGAAAATCATGTAAATATGCATAAAACATGAAAATATCAACATGTAAAACTATCTCATGCTCAGTCTCATTAAAACTCATCAAAAAGGGAAATTCGTTTAAGAAACATCCTTTTAAATTCATCTCTTTCTCAAACCATGTTAAAATCCAATCACAATCATTTCTCTATCACAAATATCATTATCGTTTCTCAATCAAAATCCCATAAGGCTAGACCCCAATCTTGGGTCTACCCTGGACAATCACAATCACACTCATGTATAAAAACCATGCGGTACTATGTAATATCTGGTGAGACAAGTCACTTTATCTCAATAGACTATGTTGGCCAACTATGTCATAATCATCTCAGACCACACAAATCCCAGTGTGAGGGGCATCATGCTGAAACGAATGTGGGTTAGTTCTTCGCTAGACTTTTTCATCAGTATCTCAACCACGCGGTACAGCGTACTCCATGTGATGTACACGGTACAGCGTACTCCGCGAACCCATATCATGGTTGGTGGTGCCAGCCATAGGTCTTATCTACCCCATACCACGTGTAACCTACTCAGTCTCAAGTGCATGTGGGAGTATTATTTTTTTTATGTTAGGTTCTAGCCCCTCATAGCCTTGCTCGCCCCTTTTAGGTTCTCTGAACACCAATTTGTATTACCCTCATCCACGGCATCATACATACCACAGTGTGAAAAACCTGTGCGAGCTAAGCTCTAGCACAATTCATGCATCATCAATAATTATCCTCGTACGAGCAACGCTCTAGTACAACATTTATGCATAAAACATGAAGAAACCACGTACAAGTATAGCTCCAGTACGGTTATATGCATAAGAAAACCACTCAAAATTCACGTACGAGCAGAAGCTCCAGTACGATTTACAAGACATCATCATAATTTAAATCAAGGTGCGAGCTAAACTCCAACCGTTTTATACAAGTGAAAGCATCAAAATTCGGTGCGAGCGAGGCTCCAACACGATTTAATTCACATAAACACGATAGGTGGCTTATAATCAACCAAGACGATAAAACCGTGTTTAGCACCTCACATGTGCTATTTCACAAAAGCATTCAAACATTAGCCAGCCTATCCGTTATTTTGTTCAAAACAAAGTAAGGTGTTTTCCTAAAACATCAAAACACGTGATTTATGCAATTATTAGCCTTACTATCCCTTTTATAAAATCCACTTCAAAACCAAATCCCATACAAATACTTACAGCCATTCACACATATCAACAATCATTTTCTTAAACAATCATACAATTTACAACGCCTTATATTCACCTACGAGTTCAAAGTACGAGTAGCTATCTCTATATACTCAAAGAATTCCCTTACCTGGAATCGTGTCGTGTGATTCTGCTTCCTTAGAGCTGCTTACTTGTGCGGTTCGATTCGTCTCCAACGAACTCTCCGGAACTATACAAAATCGTATATCACACCAATTTATCCAATACAACACAACTCTTGTGTTTGCTATAGTCGATTCAACCTATAGCCTCCAATAACACTTATAAGGTCTTATTTTATTGTTCTACTCATATCTCGAGTCTATTGATTCTTTTAGGCCTATTGATTCATACTAAATCAATATTAAATCGATATTAAGCTCATAGTGTCCATAATTCATCATTTACTTCACTATGACACTTTGTCAGACACCTTATATACTCATTTTCATAAATTGACTATCCTCACAATGTAACTTCATTTAACCATCTTAAATCATTCACATTACTTCAATAACAACTTAGCATAATCCATAAATCACCAACTCATCCAAATCTCATTTTCTCACACTAACTCATTCTATTTTCTAGGTCACACTAGTTCCATCACATCCTCGGTAGTTTTAACCATCAATACACATACAAATCAACTCCAAAATCAATAAATAGACAAATGTACTTGTGCTGAAGTATTAGAAACTTACCAATCTAGTTTCTTTTCTTGCTCCAAATGAAAATGTTCATAGCTCCTTCAATCCAACAAATGGGGTGATGACTCCAAGCTATGTTGTTCTTCTCTTTGATGTGAACAACTTTGTATCTAATAGCTTTCCCTTAAATCTTTAAGAAAATGGGTGGATTTAGGAGTGAGAAAGCTAGGTTTTAGATTGAAAATGGAGGAAATGGGGGTTGTTTCCATGAATTATAGATTTTAACTACTCCTTTTATGAAAATTGCTTGATGAGATCGATCTGCATTGGGTGGAGATCGATCTGGTCCTCTTAAATCCTTCAGTTTCTTGACATTTTTCAAGTATGAGATCGATCTGTCAGGGGCTTGAGATCGATCTATTTTAGTGAATAAGATCAATTTGTCTTAGGCCGAGAGCTAAGGAAATCGATCTAGTCTTAAGGGGAGATCGATCCACTCCAACCCGAGAGCTAAGGAGATCGATATGCTTGAGCAAGGGATCGATCTGCCTCTTCCAATATGCTTGATTCTGCATTTCTTTAAGTCGTGAGATCGATCTCTCCTTGCATGGGATCGATCTGGCCTTCATTCTACTTCATTTTCTGTATATTTCCTCATTCAAAGTCCTACTTAATCACTTCCACATTCATTCATCATTCTAATCACACTTAGAACTTCAAAATATATATTTCTTATGATTCATACATAATTTAACTTGCTTGTACATCATATAATTATATACATTGCATCGAGAATTAAGGGTCTTACAATGCGATTCACCCTTTGTTCTCAGATGTATCCACAAACATAAAGCGATCGATTGTGTGGTTTTGATCCTAACAACAAATCTTTATCTGTGAATGTAAGAGTTGTCAAACAGTAGTCACAAAAATTGTTATCTGAAGCAAGTTTCGTAGGAGAAGGAAGATGTGCAGTATAAATTTTTGAGTTTTCCAAAGCATGTGCAATCGCATCACATGTTGCCTTTAGATACTGTAACAGCTCAAAGATGGTAAAATGAGAAGAGATCCCTTTCAAGATCTTAAGGTATTCTTCCAGGGCTGTTTTTGTCTGACTATCATCTCGAGCCTTAATAGCCTGTAAGCTTTCTACCTCTCACTCCTCTTTAAAAGAAACCATATGAATGCCAACGCTCATTTGCTCTTCCCTAAGAAAACCTTTAGGAAAGAATTCTTTTAGCGTTATTTGTTTCTGAGGCTTTTTCCTTAAGACTTCTTAATTTAAAAAATTTTAGGATTGAGGCTGCTTCATAGCTTTCTTCTATCCCCAATGTGGATGCGAGTTATTTATCTGTTGAATTTCCTTTTGAAAATGAGCGTTTGCGGATCGAACTTATTGCTTTCATGATTTTCATCGCGTTACCAATGTCCATTGTTCTTCATCATCTACAGTAGATTCAACATCTTTAAGAGAGCTAGTAATTGAACTTGTTACTACAACTGACATGGCAACAAGTTCTAAACAGTCAAATTGTATCAGTTGATACGTTATATCCTTTGTAGGCAAAGAAGTGAAAGTAGCATGATTTGACTCTACTATATCATCCATATCAAGTTCAATCTTATGTTCATTCACTAGCTTCATTATCAAATCTTTGAGGTCGAAACATTTTTCAATAAGGTGACCAATGATGCCATGATATTTACAATACTTTGGATCGTTAACTTTTCTTTTCTCACCTGGCCTTTTGAACTCTGGGAGTTCAATCAACTTTTGTTTCAAGAGTTGATCCAACATATCAAGCACATCTGAATTAGGAAAAGGATATTTCTTTGCTTCTCTTTCTTTAAAACTCATGCGTTGTTTATTTCTCACTTAGGGTCGCCTGATATTTTCCTTAGTTTTCTTAGTGCCTTTGGAGGAAAATTTTAGAGGTTTAGTCTCAACGAATATAGACTACTTAGTAGTGCTCTTTAAAGACTTCTCAACCTCCTTAAAATCCTTCTTATCTCTCTTAGGATCAAGAATCAAAGAACTTTTGTTACCAGAGTGAGCAATACTCAATTCCATGTCATGAGCACGAGTGGCCAATTCTTTGAAAGTATGCGGCTTTATTCCTTGAATGATGTAAAGAAGTTCCCAATGCATACCTTGGATGCACATCTCAACAGCAAAAATTTCAGAGAGTTTATATTTACAATCAAGACTTAAGGCTCTCCATCTATTGATGTAGTCGACGATTGGTTCGTCCTTCCTTTGCTTGGTATTAGTTAACTCTGTCATACTCACTGTGCGACGAGTACTAAAGAAATGATTGAGGAATTCCCTCTCGAGTTATTCCCAACTATCAATGGACTCAGATTCCAAGTCAGTATACCATTCAAAGGCATTTCCTTTAACTGACCTTACAAACTGTTTAACCAAATGATCTCCATATGTCCCGGCATTGTTACATGTTTCCACAAAATGGGCCACGTGTTGACGTGAATTTCCCTTCCCATCGAACTATTTAAACTTAGGAGGTTGATAATTTGTCGGCATCCTTAAATCATCAATTCTCCTAGTGTACGGTTTAGTGTATGCATAATAGGACTTGGATGATGATCCACCATACTGCACCTTGATGGTATTCGTAATCATCTCTTGCATTGTTGAACAGACAATGACCCGACTAATATTGAGGATGATTCATTCACTTCAGGATTCTCAGCATCATGAACTGCTTTCAGTTTCCTCATGGCTTCAGCAGTTGGTTTGTTTGGTGTCGGGTTATCATTGGATTCTTCATAATGTTGAACTTCCAATTGACTCTTCAACATTGCAATTTCAGCATCCTTGTCTTCTACTATCTTATGTAAATTTAACATCATCCTCTCCATTTCAGTGATCCTTTCCTCTAGGGTAGTCGTGTGAGACCCCGTATATGTATAAGGGTATATATGTACATAGAAGTGTAAATAGAGTTGTACTATGAATTCATAAGTGAAGTATATGTGATGTAAGTCCATAAGTAATGTACACACTTGTAATGAGAGTGGTAGTCGTACATACAAGTTTCATTATGTATGAATGTGTAGAAATGGACTTAAACATGTGGAGAATGTGTGTAGAGTGGATTATGAATAGTTTGATAAAATGGAAGTAGAATTGCATAAGATGTGCACTTCCATTTTTGTTTATATTAAATACCATTGGTCACACAAAGATCCTACACAAGTTTTAATGTGTATGAAGTGAGGATGGATGCCATTTTCAAGTCTCAAAGATGAATGAATGAGGAAATGATTATGGTAGCAAATTAAGGATGTTTGGTAAGTGTTGTTGCAGAGGAACTGCAGAAAATCTGGAAATTTTGAAGGGCAGATCGATCTCATGGGATGAGAGATCGATCTGGAAGAGCCAGAATGCTCTTATTTGGGCGAAAGAATAGAACAGATCGATCTCCAATGGACCAGATCGATCTCCTTAGCTCTCTGTTTGGGAGCAGATCGATCTCATGCTTCGACAGATCGATCTCATGCCTCGACAGATCGATCTCATGCTTCGACAGATCGATCTCAAGCTTAAAAATGCCGTGAAAAAGAGGGATTTTAAGGGACCAGATCGATCTCCTCTTGGACCAGATCGATCTCCTCAAGTTATTTCTATATAAGGAGTGCTGGAAATCAGAAAATTTTGGGAAAAACACAAACCTTTCACTTTCAACCCAAAAACCTAACATTCTCTCTCAAAAAATCAGCCATTTTCAGTGAGGTTTGAAGAGAGACCATTAGAGACAAAGTTGTTCCTATCAAAGAGAAGAACAACATAGTTTGAAAGCAATTTCCCATTGTTGATATTGAAGGATTTAAGGGCATTGCCATTGGAGCAAGAAGAGAAATCAAATTTGGTAAGATTCTAACACTCCAACTATGGTACATTGTTTATTTAATTGATTTTGGAGTTGTTTGGCATGAGCATGGATGGTTAGAAACTATCTAAATACATTGGAATGATTTTGACCTAGAAATGGTCTAGAGTGAGAAAGTGGAATGTATGGAGATTAATGATGAATGAGATATGTAAAAGTTATTTATAGTGTTGTGGTATGATTTTAAGATGTGGTTAGTGGATAAATTGGGAGATTTACCTAAAAGAGGTAAAATGAGGGTTAAGGCATTTGTAAAATGCATAAGTAAATAATGTTGACTAGTGAGGTCAATTATGGGTTAAATACGTTAACTCAATCGATTTAATGAATGAATCGCAGCTTCCGAGGATACGCCGAGGCGAGTTGACCCAAGAGCGTGAGGAGCTAAGAGAAAAGGAGTCACACCAAGTAAATCGAGGTAAGGGAATTGTGTGGACTCTTAGAGATATTGTGCGCAATTTGGGCGCATAAATGTTTTGCTAGAATGCATGAGATTAGGAAATGTTGTTGTTGGGTGATTGAAGGGTAAAAGTTGGGAGTTTGAGAAATGTGCATGAAAACAAAAGCATATTGCTTTGAAAATCATGTTTTATTGCTTTTTAGCAAATGATTGGTAGGTTGGCTAACATTGAAATGATTTGCAAAAGAAATGAGTATGTTTTGGTTTTGATAACCACATTTTGCAAGTTTTGAGCCACCTACATGATTTCGTGAGTATGGAAGAGTGCAAGAGGCACTAGTTTTCACATGGATTTCATATTGTTTTGGCATTGTGCTTTGAGTTTGTCTCGCACTGGATGCCCATCTTGCATGTTGCCGTGTTTGGAGCTTCGAGTAGACTTGGTGTCACATCGATTAAATAGGCTCACACGTGCATTGTTTTGAGACATGGCATGTTAAAACAACCTGATGAGCCCGAACGAGGGATAAGGGTTGGAGATCCGCCTGATGAGCCCGAACGAGGGATAAGGGTTGGAGGAACAGCTGATGAGCCCGAACGAGGGATAAGGCTAGGGGTCCACGGAGTACGTTGTACCGTGCATGTAGCATGGAGTACATTGTACCGTGTTGTGATGTGATGTGCCGTCTTCGGACGAGATCTGCTATGGACCGGCGGGTAGGATTTGACCCACCTCCCGTGTGGAAGCAGATGGTGGTGATATCCCGCACACCTGATCCGTGTAGCCGGTATCACAGGTTATGTACATAGACCTTGAGGTTATTACCTATTGTTGAAACTGCCTATCTCACATGTATAATGCTATTTGAGAATAAATCCATGTTTGAAGTGATTGTGGTCAGGAAAGCCCGAGGGATGGGCTGGGACTTGACGTTGAATTGATTTGTTAATGGTTTTTAAAGTGCACGAATGCATGATGTTTAATGCCATGCCTTATTGTGAAAATGCATGATGTTTAATGCCATGCTTTTATTGTGAATTATGCATGATGATTTATACCATGCTTTGAGTTGAAATGTGCACTGAATTTTAATAGCATGAATGCTTTACATACCATTAACATAATCATACACTCATGTTTTGAGATAAACAATGAATAAAATGCTTTTGAGCATTGCATCACGATCACGTAGATAGTACAGTATCTACCTGTTCGCATGATTGCCTTACTGAGCGTGTGGTTTGCTCACCCCCCTTATTTTCCCCTCTCTACAGAGATTTGAGTATAGATTGGACGTGACTGGAGGCATTCCCTTTTTGGTAATCAACTGCATCCCATCGCTAAAGGTATACACACTTGGATTATTTTGTATCTAAACTAGACATAGCACAGTAGCATTTTGTATGTAACTACTGGGGATGTAAAACAATGTAAACACATGTAACAACTCTGATATATATACATTTATACAAGTGTTTACTCATAAATAATGTTTCAAATTGAATTGGTATGGTGGAGTGAGTTAGACGTCGACACACAGCCCAACTGTTAAGCGTGTGGTTGTTCACGATCGAGGAATGATGATTAAGGATTGATGCATGAAAATGCGAAAAATTTGTACGTATTTTGTTAAGTTGAGGGTCGTGACAGAAGTTGGTATCAGAGCTCGAGTTGGTCTGACGTGTGTCGTGTCTAAAATACTTAATAAGTGAAAAAAATTACATCCCCAAGTTACTGTGCTTGTTTAGATACAAATAGTGTATGTCGATGGGTTGACTAAGTAATTGGTTGTGAATGTAGGGAACTGAGTAAGTATGCCTAATACTAGTCGCGGTAGAGGGATAAGAGCACAGGCTCGAGGCCGTAGAGGTAGGCCTGGGGGTCGTGTTGAGCCAAAAACACACGAGGCTCAGGAGGATGTTGAGGTGGAGGTCGACGTTGAGCACGCTCCACAGGGTCCAGAGGAGAGGCCCGAGAGTACTGAGGCTCGCTTCGCGAGGATTGAGCGGAGCATTGAGATGATTTTGGAATTGGTCACTTAATCTTTGCCTGGAGTTGGCGGTAGACAGAGTCCCGCTACACAGGGTGATGCTGAGCAAGCAGCTGCTCCCGAGGCACGGGCGAGGCAAGCCCAAGGACCTCAGACGACAGATACCCCACCCCCACAGGATGTGCCTACGCCGGTTGCTACGCCAGGCAGTAGAGGTTGGGGATATGGATGTGATTTGGATAGACTGCGGCAATTCCAGAAGTTTGGACCGCCATCTTTCAGTGGAGTAAAGGACCCAGTAGCAGCTGAGGATTGGATCAACGAGATCGAGAAATTATATGGGTTCTTCGAGTGCACTACTACCGAGATGGTAGCATTTGCCGCTTTCATGCTGAAGGGATCAGCAGAACATTGGTGGAAATCCACCAGGCCTATTTTGAGAGCCCGGCATACTGAGATCAGCTAGGATGTGTTTCTAGAGGCCTTCCGGAGACAGTATGTCCCGGATACCGCCCAGCGAAAGCTAAAGATGGCATTTTTGGGACTGACCCAAGGGAGCAGGACTGTGGATGAGTATGAGACTGCTTTTATATCCCTGGGCAGATATGATCCCAACACGATGAGTAATGAGGTCGAGAAGATCCAGAAGTTTGTGGATGGATTGAGACCAACCATCAGGTCTAAATTGGTTCCCTTGGATATACCGACCTATGAAGAGGCAGTGCGCAGGGCGCAATTATGTGAACAAGATGTTGATAGAATCGCCTCGGAATTTGGAAAGGTTGGTAAGATGAGGGACAGAGATAAGAAGAGACCTTTGATGGATAGAGGCTTCAGCTATAAAGGAAGCAAGAGATTCTCTGGAAGGAGGCCGAGAATTGATGAAATCCGGGAGAAGACAGTTGATACTCCCATGTATCTGGCCATTGCTCCAGCTAAGGGAATCGTGATTGGAGGACCACGGCCTACTACAGAACAGTGTGGCAGGTGTGGTAGGTACCATGGTACTCGACCATGTTACGGACCTCAGGTTGTATGCTTCAGATGTGGGAAGCCAGGCCACGTAATCAGAGATTGCCCAGAGATGATAGAGAGAGCCCCACAGAAGGGCAAGGAGCCAGAGAGAGCTCTAGTTGGTACAGCTGCTCTTAGGAGGAAGGCTACAGCTGAAGAAAAGGGGAAACAAGCAGTGGGTGTAAGCAGAGGACGAGTGCACGCACTGGATCAGGATACTGCAGATCAATCTTCAGATATGGTAAAAGGTACCATCCAAATCTTTGATTTAGAAGCTTATGTACTGTTTGATCCTGGTGCCACGCATTCCTTTACTTCGCCATCCTTTGCATGTAAATTGTTGAAGCATGTAAAACCCACGCTGCTTGATAAGATGCTGTTGATATCTACCCCTATGAATGATAGTCAGTTGACTGAGCATATATATAGGGATTGTAAAATGAAGATAGGAGGTAAAGAGATGGCAGCCGATTTAATTTTATTAAATATGAGTGATTTTGATGTTATCCTAGGAATGGATTGGTTGGCTGCCAATCATGTTGTTATGGATTGTCATGCGAAAACTTTGATGTTTCCAAAGATAGACAACCTTGTAGTTAATTTTGTGAAATGAAATTAAAGAACATGATTTTTATAAGTGTGATGAGTATAATCTTGATACATGATGTATGAAAGATAAATTTGATTTCATTTATGTATGTGATGTGATGATTTATGATACTAATGGTGGAAAGAATAATGTGAAGGATTCATCGCTTTTGTGATTGAGATGGATAAGGCACGTCCGGAATTGGAAGACATACCAGTGGTTAGGGAATTTCCAGATGTCTTTTCGGATGAGTTACCAGGATTACCTCCAGATAGGGAGATGGAGTTTGGTATAGATTTGGCACCTGGTACAGAGCCGATGTCCAAGCCACCATACAGGATGGCTCAAGTTGAGTTAGAGGAGTTAAGGAAACAATTACAAGAGTTGCTGGAGAAGGGGTTCATCAGGCCGAGCGTCTCACCTTGGGGAGCACCGGTTCTGTTTGTAAGGAAGAAAGATGGAAGCCTCCGACTGTGTATAGATTACCGGTTGTTGAATAAGGCCACCATCAAGAATAAGTATCCCCTCCCACGCATCGATGATTTGTTGGATCAGCTTAAGGGAGCGCAAGTCTTTTCCAAGATAGATCTGAGATCAGGGTACCATCAGTTGAAGATACGAGATGGAGATGTACCCAAGACAGCTTTTCGCACCCGGTATGGACATTATGAGTTTATGGTTATGCCATTCGGGTTGACGAATGCTCCCGCAGCTTTTATGTCTTTGATGAATGAGGTATTCCACCAGTACTTGGATCGATTTGTTATTGTGTTCATTGATGATATACTGGTGTATTCAAGGTCTAGAGAGGAGCATGAAAGGCATTTAAGGATAGTGCTACAAACCCTTCGAGAGAAGAAGTTGTACGCTAAACTCAGTAAGTGCGACTTTTGGTTGGAACAGATCTCTTTTCTGGGTCACATAGTATCAAAGGATGGAGTATCAGTGGATCCATCTAAGATTGAGGCCGTAGTTCAGTGGCAGAGACCCCAGACAGTGACAGAGATCAGAAGTTTCCTGGGTTTAGCTGGGTATTACCGAAGGTTTGTAGAGGGATTTTCGAGGTTAGCTGCTCCTTTGACACGTCTCACGAGGAAAAATGTAGAGTTTGTGTGGGACAAAAAGTGCGAAGAAAGTTTTGAGAAGTTGAAAAGGAGATTAACTACAGCTCCAATACTCACCATTCCTACCAGCTCAGGAGGTTTCTCGGTGTATGCAGATGCTTCACACCTAGGACTGGGCTGTGTATTGATGCAGGATGGGAAGGTAGTAGCCTATGGATCAAGACAGTTAAAGGATCATGAGAGGAACTACCCGACCCATGACTTGGAGTTGGCAGCGGTGGTGTTTGCGCTGAAGATGTGGCGCCACTACCTCTATGGTGAGAGATTTCAGATTTATACAGATCATAAGAGCCTTAAGTACCTGTTCTCACAGAAAGAGTTGAACATGAGACAGAGGAGATGGCTCGAGTTGTTAAAGGATTATGATTGTGAAATCCTATACCACCCGGGTAAAGCAAATGTGGTTGCTAATGCATTGAGTAGGAAGCATCTCGGGATGGTATCATTCATGATGATCAGGGAACACGAGCTGTTGGAACAGTTCATGAACCTCAGTTTGGATATGACCCCGCCTGACGCTGATAGTGGATTTATGATAGCTAGCCTGCAGTTGGAACCGGATCTAGTAGATCGAATCCGACAGGCTCAGCGAGTTGATCAGCAGTGTAGTGATATTGTCGGGCAGATACAGAGGGGTATAGAGACGGACTTTGGGTTGAGTTCGGATGAATTGTTGAGGTTCAGAGGTAGGATATGTGTTCCTGATGACGCAGAGATCAGAAGGTTGATCCTGACAGAGGCTCACTCATCGAAGTATACGATACATCCAGGGGGTACCAAAATGTATCAAAACCTTCGAAAGGTTTATTGGTGGTCGGGAATGAAAAAGCACATTGCTGAATATGTTGCTAAGTGTCTCGTTTGTCAGCAGGTGAAGGTAGAGCATCAGAAGCCTGTAGGGTTATTGCAGCCTCTACCGATACCGACATGGAAGTGGGAGCATGTCACCATGGATTTTGTGATGGGATTGCCGAGGACCCGGAGAGGTCATGATGCCATATGGGTGATTGTGGATCGGTTGACGAAATCAGCCCATTTTCTAGCTATGAGAGCTACCGATACTCTGAGCCAGTTAGCGAACCTATATGTGCGCGAGATAGTGCGGCTACATGGAATTCCAGTGAGCGTTGTTTCTGATAGGGATGCCCGCTTCACTTCCCACTTTTGGGAACATTTTCAGGAAGCGATGGGGACCCAGTTGAATTTTAGCACCGCGTTTCATCCTCAGACAGATGGTCAGTCAGAGAGGACTATACAAACCCTGGAGGACATGTTGAGAGCGTGTGCATTGGATTTTGGAGGCTCCTGGGATGACCATTTGCCACTCGCAGAGTTCGCGTATAATAACAGTTTTCATGCGAGTATCGGGATGGCACCATATGAGGCATTGTATGGGCGTAGATGCCGTTCCCCTATTGGATGGGAAGAGGTTGGTGACAGACAGATCTTTGCTCCCGACTTGGTTAGACAAGCCTCTGAGGACGTCCAATTGATATGTGAGAGGTTACGGACAGCTCAGAGCAGGCAAAAGAGTTATGCTGACAAGAGACGGAGACCACTAGAGTTTGAGGTGGGTGAGTCAGTGTTTTTGAAAGTTTCCCCTTCGAAGGGAATTATGAGATTTGGGAAGAAGGAAAAGTTGAGCCCTCGATATATCGGGCCATTTGAGATACTTGATAAGGTGGGAGACAAGGCGTATAGACTAGCATTGCCACCAGAGTTGGCAAGTGTGCATAACGTCTTCCACGTATCCATGTTGAGGAAGTATCACCCGGACCCGACACATGTGATAAGATATGAGCCTTTGGAGCTCAATGAGGGTATGACCTATGTTGAGAAGCCAGTTCGGGTATTAGACAGAAAAGAGAAAGTGCTGAGGACAAAGACAATTCCCTTGGTGAAGATACTTTGGCAACATCACACTGTGGAAGAAGCCACATGGGAATTGGAGAGTTTGATGCGGGAGAGGTATCCCGAGTTGTTCACAGAATAATTGGTTCCAATTTGGAGGACCAAATTTTCTAAGTGGGGGAGAATGTGAGACCCCGTATATGTATAAGGGTATATATGTACATAGAAGTGTAAATAGAGTTGTACTATGAATTCATAAGTGAAGTATATGTGATGTAAGTCCATAAGTAATGTACACACTTGTAATGAGAGTGGTAGTCGTACATACAAGTTTCATTATGTATGAATGTGTAGAAATGGACTTAAACGTGTGGAGAATGTGTGTAGAGTGGATTATGAATAGTTTGATAAAATGGAAGTAGAATTGCATAAGATGTACACTTCCATTTTTGTTTATATTAAATACCATTGGTCACACAAAGATCCTACACAAGTTTTAATGTGTATGAAGTGAGGATGGATGCCATTTTCAAGTCTCAAAGATGAATGAATGAGGAAATGATCATGGTAGCAAATTAAGGATGTTTGGTAAGTGTTGTTGCAGAGGAACTGCAAAAAATCTGGAAATTTTGAAGGGCAGATCGATCTCATGGGATGAGAGATCGATCTGGAAGAGCCAGAATGCTCTTATTTGGGCGAAAGAATAGAACAGATCGATCTCCAATGGACCAGATCGATCTCCTTAGCTCTCTGTTTGGGAGCAGATCGATCTCATGCTTCGACAGATCGATCTCATGCCTCGACAGATCGATCTCATGCTTCGACAGATCGATCTCAGGCTTAAAAATGCCGTGAAAAAGAGGGATTTTAAGGGACCATATCGATCTCCTCTTGGACCAGATCGATCTCCTCAAGTTATTTCTATATAAGTAGTGCTGGAAATCAGAAAATTTCGAAAAAAACACAAACCTTTCACTTTCAACCCAAAAACCTAACATTCTCTCTCAAAAAATCAGCCATTTTCAGTGAGGTTTGAAGAGAGACCATTAGAGACAAAGTTGTTCCTATCAAAGAGAAGAACAACATAGTTTGAAAGCAATTTCCCATTGTTGATATTGAAGGATTTAAGGGCATTGCCATTGGAGCAAGAAGAGAAATCAAATTTGGTAAGATTCTAACACTCCAACTATGGTACATTGTTTATTTAATTGATTTTGGAGTTGTTTGGCATGAGTATGGATGGTTAGAAACTATCTAAATACATTGGAATGATTTTGACCTAGAAATGGTCTAGAGTGAGAAAGTGGAATGTATAGAGATTAATGATGAATGAGATATGTAAAAGTTATTTATAGTGTTGTGGTATGATTTTAAGATGTGGTTAGTGGATAAATTGGGAGATTTACCTAAAAGAGGTAAAATGAGGGTTAAGGCATTTGTAAAATGCATAAGTAAATAATGTTGACTAGTGAGGTCAATTATGGGTTAAATACGTTAACTCAATCGATTTAATGAATGAATCGCAGCTTCCGAGGATACGCCGAGGCGAGTTGACCCAAGAGCGTGAGGAGCTAAGAGAAAAGGAGTCACACCAAGTAAATCGAGGTAAGGGAATTGTGTGGACTCTTAGAGATATTGTGCGCAATTTGGGCGCATAAATGTTTTGCTAGAATGCATGAGATTAGGAAATGTTGTTGTTGGGTGATTGAAGGGTAAAAGTTGGGAGTTTGAGAAATGTGCATGAAAACAAAAGCATATTGCTTTGAAAATCATGTTTTATTGCTTTTTAGCAAATGATTGGTAGGTTGGCTAACATTGAAATGATTTGCAAAAGAAATGAGTATGTTTTGGTTTTGATAACCACATTTTGCAAGTTTTGAGCCACCTACATGATTTCGTGAGTATGGAAGAGTGCAAGAGGCACTAGTTTTCACATGGATTTCATATTGTTTTGGCATTGTGCTTTGAGTTTGTCTCGCACTGGATGCCCATCTTGCATGTTGCCGTGTTTGGAGCTTCGAGTAGACTTGGTGTCACATCGATTAAATAGGCTCACACGTGCATTGTTTTGAGACATGGCATGTTAAAACAACCTGATGAGCCCGAACGAGGGATAAGGGTTGGAGATTCGCCTGATGAGCCCAAACGAGGGATAAGGGTTGGAGGAACAGCTGATGAGCCCGAACGAGGGATAAGGCTAGGGGTCCACGGAGTACGTTGTACCGTGCATGTAGCATGGAGTACATTGTACCGTGTTGTGATGTGATGTGCCGTCTTCGGACGAGATCTGCTATGGACCGACGGGTAGGATTTGACCCACCTCCCGTGTGGAAGCAGATGGTGGTGATATCCCGCACACCTGATCCGTGTAGCCGGTATCACAGGTTATGTACATAGACCTTGAGGTTATTACCTATTGTTGAAACTGCCTATCTCACATGTATAATGCTATTTGAGAATAAATCCATGTTTGAAGTGATTGTGGTCAGGAAAGCCCGAGGGATGGGCTGGGACTTGACGTTGAATTGATTTGTTAATGGTTTTTAAAGTGCACGAATGCATGATGTTTAATGCCATGCCTTATTGTGAAAATGCATGATGTTTAATGCCATGCTTTTATTGTGAATTATGCATGATGATTTATACCATGCTTTGAGTTGAAATGTGCACTGAATTTTAATAGCATGAATGCTTTACATACCATTAACACAATCATACACTCATGTTTTGAGATAAACAATGAATAAAATGCTTTTGAGCATGGCATCACGATCACGTAGATAGTACAGTATCTACCTGTTCGCATGATTGCCTTACTGAGCGTGTGGTTTGCTCACCCCCCTTATTTTCCCCTCTCTACAGAGATTTGAGTATAGATTGGACGTGACTGGAGGCATTCCCTTTTTGGTAATCCGCTGCATCCCATCGCTAAAGGTATACACACTTGGATTATTTTGTATCTAAACTAGACATAGCACAGTAGCATTTTGTATGTAACTACTGGGGATGTAAAACAATGTAAACACATGTAACAACTCTGATATATATACATTTATACAAGTGTTTACTCATAAATAATGTTTCAAATTGAATTGGTATGGTGGAGTGAGTTAGACGTCGACACACAGCCCAACTGTTAAGCGTGTGGTTGTTCACGATCGAGGAAGGATGATTAAGGATTGATGCATGAAAATGCGAAAAATTTGTACGTATTTTGTTAAGTTGAGGGTCGTGACAAGTCGTATTAGTAACCATTGCAGACATGGTTTGTAGAGAAGGGAGAGTAGACGTCGATTGTTCTGTTAGTACTTGTGAAGCAGATTTTCTTCCTGCCAAAAGATCCATCGAGATGACAGGTTGATGAGCAGCATTGTTGTTGACCCAATTAAATCTTGACCCTGAGTAGCAAGATATCGTACCCTAGCATGAGTCGTTAGTCCAGTGTAGCCAGGTTGTACAGTTGTGGCAGGATTGAACTTGTGACTTAGTGCAGCGGTCTTTAGAGCCATATATCTGAATGACTGATTAATTTTGATTGTTGACAGAGAACTAGATGAGAGGCAGAGATGTCCCACTATATGTGCTAGAAATTTGTATACACAAATTTTTGTATCTAATAATTTTAGAATACGGATTGGTGATGAAATTTGATTTTTTATTTATATGTGAATGTGGGTACAATTCTCTGTTTTGAATTTTTTACAAAAGAATAATCCCTTGATTCAGTCTTCTGAAATGCACTTATCGAGGGTTTGACACTTAATTCCAATGGAGTGGTGTTGAGAGGAACCGACGAAGGCTTGTGGTTCTCTTGTAGATCTGTAACGGCTTGGTTGATCATTGAGAAAACGGTCTGTGACTTGTTGTCCTCTTGTAGATCTCTTGCTTGGTTGATCATCGAGAGAACGGTCTGTGACTTGTTGTCCTCTTTTAGATCTCTTGGCTTGTTTGATCGTTGAGAGAACGGTCTGTGACTTGTTGTCCTCTTGTAGATCTGTTGACAATTTTGTTGAAGAAAAGACTTGGTTGAAGAGAAGGCTTAATCGAAGAATGGCCAGTATTCTGTGGGATTCTTATTCTTTGATGAGGCTAGAACTTCTCTTCTTTGTGTGTTCTGTTCTTCTTCTATGTGTCTTTCCTCCTTGGAGGAGCTGTCTATTTATAATGTTTGGTGATAAAGAGTTCCAAAAGGACTCAATCACTCTAGGATTTATCTCTAATTAATTTAATTTAATTAGAGATAATATAAATGGTTAATAATTTTTATTAATAACCAATTTATTAGGAATTATTAATTAATTAAATATTTAATCAATTAACTAATAATATTAATTAATTATTTTTTTATGCCTACAAGCTCTAATGATAATGATGCTTAATGATCTTTAATGATCTTACTCACTAATCTCTGGTATATGGCTTCCGCTTTTTTTCAATCCAAATGGCATCACTTTATAGCAATATGTCCCTCTTTCCATAATGAATGAGGTTTTTTACTCATCTTCTAAGGCCATCTTGATTTGATTGTATCCTGAATATGTATCCATGAAACTTAGAAGTCCACAACCTGAGCTTCTATCCACAAGTCTATCGATATTTGGTGAAGGATAACTATCGGTGAAATCTAAACACATTCTCCACTTCTCATTCACTTGCTTAAATATAACATCATCAGCCAACCAATCTGGGTGTCGAACTTCTTTAATTAAGTTGGCTTTTAAAAGTTATCCCACTTCCTCATATATCATCTCTTGTATATCTATGGCAAAGAGTCTTTTCTTTTGTCGAATAGGTTTGAAAGTGGGATCAACATTTAGGTGGTGCACAATGACTTTGGAGCCTGGCATATCTTCAGCTGTCCATGCAAAAATATCCTTATTATTTCACTAGAACTCTACAAGCTTTTCTTCTCATCAAGATGGATTGATGATCCAATCAGGACAACCTTGTGAGGCTCTTTGTTCCTTAGTATCACAATTGTTAATTCTTCCTCTCGCTTGACCCTAGCCTCTCTTAACATTTTCTTGGTGTTGAGTTCATTTGTAGGGCAAGTTTCTATCTCATCGCTTTGTTCCTCATCAATGATGTAACATTCATTTGCTATTACTTCGTCTCTCCTGACTATTCCCACACCATCAGAGTTGGAAACTTAACCATTCTATTGAATATTGATCTGATAGCTTTCAACTTACGTTGATTAGGGCATCTAAGAATCGCATTGCAAGAGAGGGGAAGATCAGCTATTATGAATTTTTCCATGGTGGTTGTTTTATGTAATCCATCTCTTAGAGTGAGTGGTAAAGTGATCACTCCTATTACTTGAATATAGCAGCGAATGAGGTGTGGATGTTTTTGAAATGTTTGATAAACTCATCATTAGACAAACTCCTTATTTAGCCACATTTTGTTTACAGCTTTGCAACAAAGCACGTTAAAAGCCCAACCACTATGGAAGAGAACCTTTTTTACAACAAAGTTGTTGATTATGGCTATGAACATCAAGGGATCATTGCTGTGAATTGTATGATCCTCTAATTCTTCATAGTTGAAAGTCACACTTTCTTCTTTCCTGCTTCATAGTTTCTTAGGTGGCGAAGTCATGTCTAATCTTCCTCTAATGTTACGCGCATGGCTGCTTAGCATGCGACTAGAACCATTATCTCTTGTGATCTTTCTTTTGGGTGGCATTTGTCATGACCCTACTTATCCAATTCATCTAAAAATCACTCCAATGGTTTTTTGCATTTTTCCTTTTCTTTCTTACTCGGTCGTGGACATACTTACCACTACACAATTGGGCTGTGAGGCAATAATAATCATTCTTTACCATTCACTTTCTAAATAAATCAAAAGTATTGTTATACATCCAAATATTAAGTGGTGTGTTCATACATATTAAGTGTAATGACATTTACATCCCCCATATTACAAATTCAAGTGATCATTGTGCTTTTGCAATTGTTTAGATACAAAAAGAATCTTTGTGTATATACCTCGGGGTGATGGAGATGCAGCGGATGTCTCAACAAAATGCAGCAGTCCTCACTAGGCCACTATGTACACTCTGTAGAGGGGGAAAGTAGAGAGGGATGAGCAACCACACACTTAGTAAGGCAATAATGCAAGCATGGTAGATAACTACTCTATCTACATGCTGATAGTGTTATGCATAAATCATTTATAATCAGAGCATGAGGAAAGTAAAACTATGCCATATGCATATACATATATCATGTATTTAAATCATGAAAATTGGCATATAAAACATGGTAAAATCATCATGTACAAATCATCTCATGCTCATCAATCGTCAAATCTCATAGAAAAGGGCAATTCATTTAAGAAACATCCTTTTGAAATCACATCTCTTTCTGAAATACATACAATCCCATCACAATTCATTTTCTCAATCACCGACATCATTACCATTTGACAAATCATATCCCACAAAGTTCGACCCTTCCCTCGGGTCTACCCTGGACAGTCAAAATTGCACTCAAGTATCAAAACCATGTGGTATCATGTAATAAGGAGACAGGTCACAACATTTCAATGGACTATGTTGGCCAACTATGCCATAAATCATCCCAGACCACACAGATCCCAGTGTGCGAGGTATCATGCTGGAACGAAGGTGGGTTAGTTCTCCGCCAAACTTTCTCATCAGTATGTCAACCACGCGGTTCAACGTACTCCATGTGATATACACGGTACAACGTACTCCGCAGACCCATAACATGGTTGGGGGTGCCTGCAGTTATCTACCCCATACCGAGTGTAACCTCTATAGTCTCAAGTGTACGTGGGAGTACTCTTAATACTAGGTCCTAGCCCCTCATGGACTTGCTCACCCCTTTTGGGTTTCCTGATTCAAGTCCTAGCCCCTCACCCTCACCCCACTCAAGAGGTTTGTTAGGCCTGTTGGGTTCCCTGAATGGATTAGTGTCAGGTCCTAGCCCCTCACCCTCACCCTACTCAAGAGGTCTGTTAGGCCTGTTGGGTTCCCTGAACACCAATCCGTATTACCCTCACCACGGCATCATACATACCACAGTGTGAAAACCTGCGCGAGCTACGCTCTAGGGCGAATTTATGCATCATCATCAAATCACCTCGTACAAGCAACACTCTAGTACGACATTTATGCATAAAACATGAAGAAAACCACATACGAGCATAGCTCCAGTACGGTTATATGCATAAGAAATCCACTCAAAATCCACGTACGAGCAAAAGCTCTAGTACGGTTTATAAAACATCATCATAGTATCAAATCAAAGTGCGAGCTAAGCTCCAGCACGTTTCAAACATGTGAAAACAACAATATACAGTGCGAGTTAGGCTTCAGCATGGTTTCATTCACATAAAACAGGATAGGCGGCTCATAAACAACCAAAAGATATACAACCCATGCTTAGCACCTCACATGTGCTATTTTACAAACGTTCAAACATTTATTAGCCTATCAGTCAATTTGCTTAAAACAAAGTAAAGTGTTTTGTGAAAACATTCAAAACACATGATTTATGCAATTATTAGCCTTACTATCCCACTTCTTTACAACATTGTTTCAAACAACCAAATCTCATACGAATACTCGAAACAATTTCCATAAATTCTCAAACATATTTTTATAAACTCATGCACATTTCCAAAGCCCTATATACCCACGAGTTCAAAATACGAGCAGCTACCTCTATATACTTATAAAATTCCCTTACCTGGAATCGCGTCGCGTGATTCCACTTCCGCAAAGTTGCATATGTGTGCGATTCAATTCTTCTCCAACGAACTCTTCGAAACTGCACATAATCGTATTTCGTATCAATTTAATTCACATAAAGCATTCTTACGTTTACTATAGTTGATTCGACCTATAGTCTCCATTAACGCTCATAAGGCCTAGGTTCATTATTCTATTTGTATCTTGATCCCAATGATTCTTTTAGGCCTACTGATTCATACCCGATCGATATCAAATCGATATTATGCTCACAGTGTTCCTATTTCATTAATCTTCCTCACTATGGCATTTATCAAACATCTTACATGTGAGAACTGTGAATTTTGTATACCCCATTTATAAGAATTATAATTTTGTGTATGTAATTATGATATATATATATGTACACACGATTTTTAAATATGATGAAGTATAAAAAGAGATTTTTAAGTCTTGAATGTGTATGGATTGAAATATGGACTATAGGGTAGATTTTGATAAGTTTTACATTGCGTTTTCTGCATATTAGTGCAGCAGCAGTACAATCTGTGGAGGCCAGATCAATCTCCAAGGATGAGAGATCGATCTCATGGCTCCAGAATGCAAGAAATGTGCAAGAACTGATGGGCAGATCAATCTTATAAGGGAGTAGATCAATCTCCAGAACGATTCTGTAATGAAGAGATCGATCTCATGAGGAAGAAATCGATCTCATGAAGCATTCTGTAAGGAGAAGATCGATCTCCTCAAGGAGTATGAAGTGTTCTATAAACAGAAGATCGATCTCCTCATGGAGCAGATCGATCTCATAAAGCCATTAAGAGATCGATCTCACCCCACGACAGATCGATCTCCTAGGTATAAAATTACCTCAAAACATATCCAAAATCAAACGTAGATCGATCTCATCAAGGACCAGATCGATCTCCTACTCTCCGTCTATAAAAGAACCCCTGCGTTTTTCCTGCATCTCAAATTTTCTCTCTCCAAAAACCTTCATTTTAGTCGAGCCCTAGCTTTCTCTCTCTTCTAAAGCACCCATTTTCGTTCGAATCAAAGGTTGTGGCAAGAAGGAAAATTGTTTCTCATCCAAAGGAGAACAACATACTTGGAAATCGAAGGACAGATTGAATCGAGGTGTGAATAGAGCACTCCACAAGTTTGGGTAAATTCTAAACTTTGATCTTAGATTTTAAAGTGATTTTTGGTGATTATGGTTGCTAGTATTATGATGAAATAGTTAGGAAATGATTAGAGATTGATGAAATTATGATTTTTGTTAGAGTAAAGATAACGTTAGGCAATTTGTGGGAATTTGGGATTTTTGACTATAAACTTGGAATTGAGGCAATGAGGTGAATTTAGCATGGAATATGGTATGCAATGTAGAATTTTGAGATGTAGTGGATGAGAATGTGAATTGTGATAGAATTATGAGAATTGGGCTTTTGGAGAGGTTAATGAGAAATATGAGCAAATATGTGCTCGATGAGGTGATTGAGATAAATTATTGATGTTTTAACATCATTTGGACAGCTCGGGAGTTCCAGAGTGGAACGCGAGACTAGTCCATGATATGGGGGAACGATTGCACTATACGAGGTGCAAAGAGGTAAGGAAAAACTTAAACTCGTATGTGTGTGTGTTTTGTGACAATATTGTAGCATGAATTGTGATTTGAGAAAACAAGCATGTTTTATGAGTTGTGAATGAATGTTGCACACGATTTTATAGTTGGTTGGGGCCCAACTTTTATGAGTTGTAAACTAAGCGTGAAAATGTTTTACAACCGTTTTGTTTCTAAAACGTGAAAAGAGATTTGGGCTCTACGTTAAGGTGTACAGAGATTGAGAAATGTGTGCGTGGTTTTGTCGGTTGGAACTCAGTTTTAACATGTTTTGTGTTGAGTACACAAATGTTTTAAATGAGATTTATGAGAGAAAATCATTATGAGTTCTACGTGAAGGCAAAACGTTTTATTTGATAATGGCTATTACTGAGACTTAGGCGTGTCATGTTGAATACACATCAGGCATTGCTTTGGTAGCATGTAAGGTCAATATCTTTCCCCGCTTTGGTAGCGCTGGGAGGCATTGCTTTGGTAGCATGTAAGTTCGGGCCTTGCTCTGGTAGCATGTAAGTTTGATATTCCTCCGTTTTGGTAACGAGAGATGCCTCCGTTTTGGTAACGTGAGATAACCCCCGTTCTGGTAACGCTGGGTGGCCTTGCTTTGGTAGCATGTAAGTTTGGGCCTTGCTTTGGTAACATTAAGATCGATAGTGTACATGAGGAGAGGCATTGCTTTGGTAGCATATAAGGTCGAGCCTTGTTTTGGTAATGCGTAAGTCCAATATACCATGTACACGACCATATTGTCGACATTCCCTCTTTTGAGGATGTCTGGGATGCGCACCCAGAGGAGATTTATTATGATGTGTCATGACGAATATTTATATGAGTTTTAATTGCCTAGTCTCGATTTACACATGAGTTTGTGTTTTGTGGCTATGCCACGTGCATTCTATTGAGGTGATTTTTATCACGATTTAATGAGAAAAGCATTATCGCATTCTAATTTCCACATGCTTATGACTGTAATTTGTACTAAGTTATGTACTCTCATGCTTTTACATGATCTTAGAGAACTGAGATGAGAATGATGTTTTAATGAGCTCATGCTACGTTTTTAATTGAATTTCAACTATGAGATAAAATTATTGTGCTGTGCAAATCATTATTTCATTAATGAGTCCCTTACCCTTTTAATGAGCGATTTAGAAGCTCACCTTGTTTTATCTCCCCCCAAATTTCTTCAAGTGAAGAGAGTTTCCCTACGATGTACGGAGTAGTGGCTAGTGGAGGACTTGAGCTCCAAGCCATATATATTTTATTGAGGTATATATTTTATCATTTCATGTACCCAGACTAAAGATGTATTTACAGACACTTCATGTACAATGATGTATGGGATGTATTAGGATTAATTAACCTTGATTTGAGTAACATATATGGTATGATATATAATTATGAGATGACGAGATCCTGAGGTCATAGTTATAAATTATGTATGATGAAGCATGACACTGCACAGGAATGTACCCTTAATTGTGAATGGATGAATAAAAAGTTTTAAATTTGCCCTGTTTTTTGCGCTTCTGGGGCATCACATTACATACCCATTTTCATAATTTCTCCAAACTTATAATGTGGCTTCATTTACCCATCTCAAATCATCCACATTACTCCAGTAACAACTTAACATAATCCATAAATCATCAACACACTCAATTCACACTTTCTCACACTAGACTCATTCCATTTCTAGGTCACATTAGTTTCATTTCATCCTAGGTAGTTTTAACCATCAATATACATACCAATCAACTCCAAAATCAATAAATAGACAAATGTACTTGGGTTGAATTATTAGAAACTTACCAATCTAGTTTCTCTTCTTGCTCCAAAGGGAAATGTTCCTTATTCCTTCAATACCAACAATGAGGTTTTGATTCCCAACTATGTTGTTCTCCTCTTTAAGATGAACAACTTTGTATCTAATGGTCTTCCCTCAAATCTTACTAAAAATGGGTAGATTTAGGAGTGAGAAAGTTAGGTTTTTAGTGGAAAATGGAAAGGGAAGGTTCTATCTCGAAAAAATGCAGATTTCACTGCTCCTTTTTATAGAAATCACTTGATGAGATCGATCTGTCGAAGCATGAGATCAATTTGGTCCTCTTAAATCCCTTATTTTCACGTCAATTTGAATGCATGAGATCGATCTGTCAAAAGCTTGAGATCGATCTGTCTCAGGCAGTAGCTTAAGGAGATAGATCTGCTTCCAGGGGAGATCGATCTGCTCCAACCCGAGAGCTAAGGAAATCAATCTGTTTGCCTTAAGAATCGATCCTCATTTTACAGAATGTTTAGCAGATCGATCTGGCTCCATTGGAGATCGATCTGTCTTGTTCTATAGCTCAAATAAGAGCATTTTTTACTCTTCCAGATCGATCTCTCATCCTATGAGATCGATCTGGCCTTCATATTTTCTAGATTTTCTACAATTTTTCTGCAGCAACTTCACACAAAACTTCCTTAATTTGCTACCATAGTCATTTTCTCATCCAACCACCTTTAAGACTTAAAGATGGCATCCATTCATACTTTATATACATTAGAACTTGTGTGTATTCATGGTATAGCCAAAGGTATACCATACCAAGCTAAATGGAAGTACAACTTCTTTCCATTTTACCACACTACTCATTTTGAGTTCCAATCACATTCATCACTTATAAAAGTCCATTTCTCCACATTCATATAAAATGAAACTTGTGTGTACATTACAGGCTTATAGTACAAGTATGTACATCGAATCCATGGACTTACATCACTTATGCTTTACATTGCAAATACATCACTATACTTCTGATTTCATAAAGTTTACATCCAAAAATATGGGTCTTACAGCATTGTTGGATGAGTTGTAATGCCTTTGATCTTTTCTTATGGTCGACTTTATCAAGAGAGCTACGAAGAGGAACTACTTTGAGTTCTACTCTCAACAAGAGCACTAACTGTTACAGAGTGATGAACACTATAAGTAAAGAGATGGACACCAGGATTTACGTGGCTCGACAATGTTCTTATGTCCACGATGGTAGTAGTGAGTTTACCACTAAGTAGGTGGTGTGAACTGAACTGTTCACCAAGTACAACGCTCTTGACAAGACTGGTCAGTATCCAGATTCGACCAAGGTACAACTATGTAAGAAAAGAAGCAAAGCATAAAGTAAATACTACAGAGCCTAGGTAGGGATGAGAATGGAGCCCTCTTTTCTTAAGGAAAGGAAGGCCTACTTATAGGCTACTAGGGGCACAAGAATATGTCATGTGTCATCATTTGGTGGAATCTGGCTGTCTGAGTGTGATCAATCATCTTCAAGCCATGAAACTATAGAGACCAAGAGGTTGAACATGATTTGGACTGGGCTTATTGGGCCAGGCTAGGCATGTAATCTTCTAGACTGAGTTCATCACTAACAGGTACAAAAATAATTTTATGATGAGTTAGCGGCTATCGATAATAACTAACCATTTTAGAAAGAAAATTTTCTAGCTGGTTTACCAATCTTGTTGAGTGAAAGTGTAAGGAACAAAATAAGAGAAGAATTCAAAGGAATAATCTCTTGTGGAAAACTCATTGATGGTGAGTTGATCAACTACATCAAAAAAAAAGGATTAAAAATTTGTCAAAACCTCAAGCTTCAAAAACAGCTTAAAAAGGAACAAATGTAATCAAGAAATAAATTAAGATCTTTTTGCATGTAATTTTATGTCAAATTACGATCCTTATTAAAAAAAATGTTACAATACGACTTGAAAACTCACTTTAAAGAACATTATTACAAAAAACCAAACTGAAAATCAACAAAACCAATAAGTAGCCCGATAAATAACCTGATAAATAACCCCAAAACCACCCGAAATAATCCTAAAAAACAATGGGTTAATGCAAATGTAAAGTTCTTTCAAGTGTGGTAAAATATAACAAATTTCAAAATACTGTAAAATCAAAAGAAAACTCCATAAGTTACAGATAGATTGAAAACTTAAGCAAAAAAATCTGTGAGCTTTTAATATACACATCCTTAAAATATAGACTGAAAATCTCATCAGATGAAAGCCAATTCCAAGCAGATGAACTCCAAAAAAAATTTGATACAAGCAATGATGATACACTAAATGTCTTAACAAAAGATCAAGAATCATGATAGAACTAATTGACAAAATTTAGGTTGTTCTAGTAAAAAATGACTTTCATGAACACTTAATATTTTTAATATTTGCAGCAATTCCTTTAACCTCTAAGCTATATAACATTAAAGAAATGGTCTTTGATAAGCTTGAAAATCGTAAACAAGAGGCAACCATCCAAGATCTGAAAATAGAGATCAATCAACTTAAAACAATAGTAAAACTACTCAATCAACACTAAGAAGAGAGCAGAAAACAAATCCAAACCTTAAGAGGACTAAAATTACAATATTCAAGCAACTCATCGAAATATGAAAATGAAAAGCAAGGTGAAATTAATGATGAATTAACATAAAACAACTTACATATTCTATCGAAAGAATCAATCCAAAGATACTTTATGAAAGTCTCAATCCTAATTAATAATGAATTTCTACTTGAAACCACAGTCTTATTTGATACCAGCACAGACCAAAATTGTATCAAAGAGGGATTGGTTCCAACTAATTATTGTAATAAAACCCTTAAAGGTTTAAAACAGCAAATAGTGATAAGCTTAAAATTAAGTATAAACTTACTAATGCAAAAGTTTCGTAATAAGGGAATCAAATTCAAATTTTCATTTTTAATTATCAAAGACATTACGCAAAATGTAATCTTGGGCTTACCCTTCATATCCCTTATCAAACCATACAAAATGTCCAATAAGGGAATAGCTACCAAGTTTTGGGAACAAAATTATGTTGGAAATTTAGCCAAAAACTAGAAATACTAACCTTTTGAAGTCCGGGTCAATCTAGTCTCAACATATTAATGTGCTAATCAAAGATAAAGAAAGACAGATTTTTTATCTCAAAGAAGAAGTTGGATTCAAAAAATTAGTAAATCAACTTCAAAATCCTAAAATGCAAAACAAAATCAAATCATTTCATAAAACCATAGAATAAACAATATGCTCAGATATACCAATAGTTTTTTGGCAAATGAAAAACATGTAGTAGAGTTACCATATGAAAAAGATTTTGATGACAAACAAATTCCAACCAAAGCAAGATTAATTCAAACAAACCAAGAAATAGAAAGTTTTTCCAATAAAGAAATTCAATAATTATTAAATAAAAAGTTTATCAAGATAAGCAGCTTCCCCTGGAGTTATTCAGCATTTTATGTTAATAAAAATGTAGTATTATGAAGGGGAACACCAATATTTGTTATTAATTATAAACCTTTTAATGATGCGCTAAAATAGATATGACATCTAATTCCTAACAAGAAAGATTTATTACAAAACTACGTAATGCAAATATCTTTTCTAAATTTGTTGTGAAATCTGGTTTTTGGCAAATCCAAATTGCTAAAAAAGATAGATGCAAAACTGCAATTATAATCCCATTTGGGCAATATGAGAAAAATGTGATGCCTTTTGGCTTAAAAAATACGTCATCAGACTTTCAAAGAATAATGAACGAAATCTTTAATCAATATATACAAGTTATGATAATGTACATTAATGATTTATTAATCTTTTCAACAGATATAGATCAACATTTCACAAACTTATCATTCTTTGCAAAAGCAATAATAATAAAAAAAAAAGGTTAGCAGTTTCTAGGTCCAAAATCAATCTTTTCCAGACTAGGGTAAGATTTCTAGGATATTTTTTCTACCAAGGAACCATCACCCAATTGAAAGGTCAATACTATTTGCAAATAAGTTCTCAATCAAATCATGGATAAGACCCAACTTCAAATATTCTTAGGGATTCTTAATTACATGCTTGATTTTTACCTAAATCTAACCTGACTTTTAAAGCATTTTTCATCATAGACTCGAAAGAATCTACGACCATGGACCTACAACCATACCAAGATAGTAAATGTTGTCAGAGCTTAAAGCAAAGATTTACCTCATCTACATTTAACAGACCATAATGTTCCTTAAATTATAGATACCTATGTATCAAAAAATAAGATATGGAGGAATTCTCAAACAGTTCAAAGATAGGAAAGAGTGTATAGTACAATAGACCTCCAAACATTGAAATAGTACTTAATAGTACTATAGTATAATAAAAAAGGAAAATCCATTGTTTTATGCATCTCAAAATTTCAAAGTGATTTGATCAATTAAAGATTCCTTCTACAAATAAATTGCAAATCTTCAAAAAAGCTTTTACAAAAAGATGTGCAATATATAGCACCCAAACAAAATTTTGCCATATGGTTAGCAATTTAAGTGTTTTTTATTTTCAAATTGACTTTTTATAAAAAGGGACTGCAACTTCCTCCCAGATTTCCTCACAAAAGAGTTCTTTCAGAATGACCCACAATGTCTTCCTGAGAGAAAAAAAAAAAGATAAAAGAGAGAGAAGAAGAAGAAAGATAAAGGAAAACAAAAAGAAAACCCTTCCCCATAAAACCAACTATCTCCACAACCAAGCTACCAGCATGGCAACAAACTTTCACCAAAAACGAGAAAGACAATAAGCATCCTTAGGCCAAACAAATTTTTCCCTTATGAATCCTAACTTTGAATGATTCTCAAGTTCACAAAATCAATGCCCTAAACACCAAAGGTGGCACTAACCCTCTCCAGAAGTCTAGGTGAAAGCTTCAACACTCGATGGAGCAAAATCTGTTTCAAAAAATATGGAGGTTGTGATTTCAAAATCCCAACCTCTACAAACAATTTCTTCAAAACCAAGCGTGATACTAACTTAGCCACGACTTAAAATAGATCAAAAATACTTTTCCATGATTAAATACTTAGGTTATTGGTATTATTAGAACCCAAATATCATTTTGAAAGTCCAAATGCTATTATAAAAAAATATTTTAAAGATTGTCATTTCAAACTATGAGATATTCATCACCTTCAAGATTTTTATGGAAATATTTTATGTCACGACCTCATTCCATGACTTACCAAAAATGACTACAAATTTTTCACTTTTTACTTACCTTTCTCTTCACTAACAGTTGGGCTGTGATTCGACATTAGTTGTCTCATTCACACTCACATCATACATACACGTCATCATCATTATTATTTATTGACTGTACGTACATATTCCTCATAAGTAGAGTAATTTACTTTAACATAATTACATCCCCATTATTTCAAACGTGTACATCACTATGCTTATACATTGTTCAGATACAAAATAGTACTCGCTGTGTATACCTTTAGCTCTATGAAAAATGGCAGCAGACACAAGGAATGCTATACCTCAGCCAGACTCACTCTACTGTGTATGATCTGTAGAGAGGAGAAAATAAAGGGAGGTGAGCTTACAGCTCAGTAAGCAAATCAGGTAAGCAAATAGACATCCACACTATCTACTGAAAATAATGCTTTGCCTTTTCTACACTCATCTCAAAAGCATGAAATCAAACTGGTAAAATAGTAGTACAGAATAACATCCCATGTACTTTAAATCATGCTTTGTTATTAAATGTAGGCATTCATGCAAAAC
Source organism: Firmiana major (assembly GCA_033439115.1). Lineage (NCBI taxonomy): Eukaryota > Viridiplantae > Streptophyta > Magnoliopsida > Malvales > Malvaceae > Firmiana > Firmiana major. The sequence continues at coordinate 72,772,855 of CM065901.1, read as the reverse complement.
AGTGCATCTTTATGATTTTCAGAATGCCCTTATATAAATTATGACATTTACACATAATTCGCAGTAAATATGGTAGTTCACAACACAACACAACACAATAATCGGTTTCCGACCCATCTCTCTCTGGTCTAACCGTTTCATGAAAACAAGTGATATATCATGCGAGACTCAGTGGCTAAATGCAATACTCTCCTGGACTATGGCCATATCCTAAAATGGTGAAATCCCAGACAACACAGATCTCGGTGTGTGGGTTATCACTGCTGTAATAGGAGGGGGGTCAGTCCATCACAACCGCCAGCTATAAACTCCTCAACTCCACCACTCCACCACACGGTACAATGTACTCCATGCCACTCGCACGGTACAACATAAACCCCTGGACCCTCTCCTCATGGTCGGGATGCCTGTCATAGGTCTTAGCCCTCACACCATGGAAATACATCATAGTCGGGGTGCTTGCCATAAGTCTTAGCCCTCATACTATGAAAAATAATGCCACGTCTCTAAATCCACATGCGACCATCTCAACAGTGTGACACTCAGTCTACATGAGGAAATCGTCATGATTTTTCTTTAACATGTTTTATATATCACATAAAAACTACAGTGCGCGTCTTGAGTGTGACTCACAATCAACACTCTGTCTCTTAAACACTGTGTATGCATCTCAAAATATTCAACACTAGTGCGTGTAACCTCTAGCACTAGGTCATGTATATTTCTCATTTCAAATCAAGTACGAGTTACTACTCAAGTACTATATCATGTATAAAACATGAAAACTGAGTACGAGCAATGCTCCGAGTACCCTATCATGTAAAACTGAGTATGAGCAAAGCTCCCAATACTCTATATGCATCAATCACAAACTGAGTACGAGCTATGCTCCTAGTACTCTAACATGCATAAAATCGCATTTAAATCTAGTACGAGTATATATACTCCAGTACTTTATAATGCATATCTCAAAATATAGTGTGAGTATCCTCTAGCACTTACGGTTTTCACACAAAACCAAATAGATGGCTATTCAAATTACATTTCACACAAGGAAAACATTAGTCATTCTATCATGCAACTCATGCATTTTGGGTCATAACATGCTTCTTAGGTATTTTCACCCTATTTTTGGATAAAATACACTTATTCTCATTTATCTCTATCACAACAACATGTCTCTTTAAGGGAATTCATATAGAATATAATATCAAAATTTTATTCAAAATACGTGTAGCCATCTCTAGCTACTCACGCAATTCTCTTACCTCGGATCACATTAAGTAACCTCTCTTCCTCGGTTCTGCTCACTCTTGCAGTCCGATCAGCTTCAAATGTGATTTCCGAAGCTGTTATAAATATTGGCATTAGTACATCACTATATACTCATTTCATTTGCCAAATCTCAATTTAATACATAGTTTTCATCACTTTCTCCAAATATAGTATAAAACCATGTTGTCACATAACTATCTTTATTTCTCCTTATTTCCAATTTGTTGGCTCTACCGAAAGGGGGGGTGAATCGGTTTTCTAACAATTATGGCAGATTTTAAATTAATCACAATTTAAACACAAATGATAATGAATAAAACAGTGCAATATAACAATTTAATGCAAAGAGAAGGAAAGAGAAACAAACACAGTCACTTATAGAGGTTCGGCCAAACTCTTGCCTACGTCCTCTCTCCTTGACCTTCTTGTCAAGTGCTTTCTTTCTCTCTTTCAATAGAGCTTACAAATTTCCTTTTACAGGTTAAGGAATAACCTCACTACCTTTGGCAATACAGAAAAAGTATTCAGCCTCTTACAATATACTCTCACTGAGGAACAATCCTCTTCTCTTTTAAGATAAGACTGAATACAATTTAATGCTTTAAAGTGGTAGGACAAGTGTAGCTATTTTGCACTTAAGCTTTTACAATGATTCTCAATGAATGAGCAATAGGGACACAATGAATGAAAGAATTAAAGCTTGAGAATGTTTGGAATATGCAGCAATAGTGTCTCCATTCTCTTTGTCTTCAATGCTTGGTTAAATACTGAAGGATGGGTAGTTGGAGCATTAAATGCTATTCTTCCCGTTGTGTTTTTGCAGAAACTAGCTGTTGGGTGCCTCCAGTAGAGTGCCAGATCGATCTGCCTTCTTGGCCAAATCGATCTCTTAGTTATAAATCCTGCAAGATTGAAGCACAAATACACAAGGAGATCGATCTCATAGGTTAGCATATCGATCTGTTAGTTTAAATGTAATGAGGCAGATCGATCTGTCGAATAGGCAGATCGATCTCCTTAACTCTCTGTTTGAAGCAAGATCGATCTTCAGATCGATCTATCATGCACTCACGTAGAGAGGAGATCGATCTCTCAACACTACAGATCGATCTCTTTAGCTCTCTGACTTTGAGGAGATCGATCTCTTCCTTACCAGATCGATCTCATAAGTTCTCTGACTTTGAGGAGATCGATCTCTTCCTTGCCAGATCGATCTCACAACTCTAGCATTAGCCAGATCGATCTCTTAACCCTTGCAGATCGATCTCATTCTTCCTAAGTGCCTTTGTACCGATTTAAGGCTTCCCAGATCGATCTCTTCCATCATAAGATCGATCTCTCATCAAGTAAAGCCCAGGAGATCGATCTCTCATACCCCAGATCGATCTCTCATCAGCAGAACTCTAAGTTCTGGTACTAATAACATCTAAACATGTTTGTATATCATCTTAACATTATTAAATTAACTTGTTTTGTCATTTCAAAATACATTAACTCAACAATCTCCCCCTTTTTGATATGACAAAACTCATCAATTTAAGCATGTTTAGTGAATTTGCAAAACTCCCCCTTTATGTGAGCTTTTGACTTTTGTTAATGACTTAACTCCCCCTCAGTTAAATCTTAACTCCCCCTCAATTAAATCATTCTTTTAAAAACATTTAACACAACCACAACATGTTTCTTCTCCCCCTTTTTGTCATATCAATCACACACAAAATAGAAGATTCATGGCATTTCAAAATCAACATTTTCATTAACTCACCCAATATCCAGTCAAATCACATTTCATTCAAGCAAATGTAGTGCAAGTAACATTAAAGATCAACCATGATGAAACTAAACTACAACAAACACCTATGGCCTAAGATGAGGGAGAATCACGATCCACAAGATGCTCAACGTGCGTGCGTGTGACTTGGACCTCATCGAACATCACCTCTTGAGCTTCTTGAATCTTATCCACTCTTTGGGTTAAGTTCTCGATCATACGCCGCTGAGTGGCAAAGCCGTCATTCATCTGCTGACTGAGGTCATTCATCATCGTCATGAGCATCTCCAAGTCAGCAGGGGACGATGTTGGTGCAGTGGGCGGAGCCGATGGTTCCGGAGCTGGTGCTGCAGGTGGATGCACTGGCTCAGCAGTGGGGTCCGCCTCCATAGCCTCTGCAGGTTGCTGATCCCTCTTTTTCATCCAATTTCCTCGGATATCTTTGTAGTATCCCATGTGATGGAGGGTCCCGATGTTGAGGACGCTCTTGGGAGAGGGCAGTTCTCCAGTTTCGCAACTGCTGTCTATCTTGAGGCGTTGAAGAAAGTATGCCAACGGTTGATGAAACACTATCGTTGTCGCTTGGCCTCGGACTATTTTTAACCAGTCTTGGAAGATGAAGTGAACTAGGTTGGGTTTTTGATTGGTGGTATGGATATGATGAATCCAAAACCTATCTAGCCTCCGAATAGTTGAGTGTCGAGTACCAAACGGACGAAGGTTCCACGAGATGATGAGATGGAGTAGTCGGGGATGCATCGGAAGTTCACTTGCCTTATCCCCGGGAATATCAAACTCTAAGGGAACCTCTTCATCTTCGTTTGTCAAACCTTTGTCACGTATGTCGAAGGCTTGGGCTAAAATTTCAGGGGTTACGGCAATTGATCGTCCCATGACAAACGTTGTGAAACCAAGGATTTGACAGGAATCAATGGGATCGTAATTGAGTTCGGCATTGGAAAAGAATGCACGAACGAGATTTTGAGGTACAAGAGTGTTTATTTTCAAAAAAGACATCCAACCAAATTCCTCAAATTTTGACACGTATGGAAAATCAATGCGATTGAGGAAAGAAAAATCTATAGTCCGCCAATGCTTAATTGGCATGGTTGAGAAGTACTCTTCGTATCGCTTCCTTTTTGCAGGTGTTTTAAAACACCTATTGAAAGAAGCGATGGAAGCAGAAGGAGTGGGTTGGGAAGATGAACCAGCCTCTACATTGGTTCTAGGGGGTTTGTTTGCTACTGACTTCCTAGGCATGATTCTAGATTCTAAAGAGGTGCTAAACACAGTCAACAGTGAGAAAAGCAATGAAACAGTACCTAGGGTTGCCCTAGAATAAATAACAACACAAATCAGAGAAAATTTTTGAGAAATTTGTAAGAGATGTGGGTTAAAATACCAGAATACGACATTGGGATGCAGGAATGACCGTACGAAGATCGATCTGAGAAGGATTCAAAGGTGATGGTGCGAGGGAATTTGAGAATTTGAAATTTTAGGTTTTGTGAGAATTGGGGATTTTTTGCGAGATTTTATACTGCAGGACACAGGAGATCGATCTGTCGAGGCGACAGATCGATCTGTCATTTCCAGAAAGCCAAGAAAGATCGATCTGTCGTAAGGCCAGATCGATCTGGTCGCAAACAAAGGCTTAAGGAGATCGATCTGTTACACACAGATCGATCTGTCGTTTAACAGAGGCTTAGGCAGATCGATCTGCCAAATGCAAAGATCGATCTGTAGAATGCGGAAGCTTGAAGAGATCGATCTGTCGTATGGACAGATCAATCTGCCTTTAAACAGAGACGTAAGGAGATCGATCTTATGGTTAGAAGATCGATCTGCTTAGCTTAACCTTGATGATTTAGGCTTGTTGGAGGTATGGAGATCGATCTATATTGCAAGGAGATCGATCTCTCATCCTCATTGCCAGAAAATCTTTGCAAAAACTCATTTAAAATCAATTTGAAATCAAGATTTTTGAAACATAAAAAATCCTAAGGCTTATCCATGAGTCCTAATTCACCTCTAAGGATACAAAACCTATCTCTATCAAGGGGTTTGGTGAATATATCAGCTATTTGATGTAGAGTGTCAATGTACTCTAAAATTATATCCCCTTTTTGTACATGGTCTCTAAGAAAGTGATGTCTAATTTCTATGTGCTTGGTTCTGGAGTGTTGTATGGGATTCTTAGACAGATTAATGGCACTGGTATTATCACATTTAATAGACACTTGTTTCATGTCAATACCATAATCTCTCATTTGTTGTTTAATCCACAACACTTGAGCACTACAACTACCAGCTGCTATATACTCAGCTTCAGTTGTGGACTGAGCTACACTGTTTTGCTTCTTGGAGAACCAAGAAATTAACCTATTTCCTAAGAATTGGCAAGTACCTGAAGTACTTTTCCTATCTATTTTGCAGCCTCCAAAATCAGCATCTGAAAATGCATGAAGGGCAAAAGTAGAGTCCTTGGGGTACCAAAGTCCTAGTGAGGGAGTGTCTTTGAGGTATCTAAAGATTCTCTTAGTTGCCAATAGATGTGATTCCCTAGGAGATGATTGAAATCTAGCACAAAGGCACACACTAAACAATATATCTGGTCTACTAGCAGTTAAATAAAGCAAAGAACCAATCATAGACCTATAGAGTTTAGTGTCTACACACTTACCACTTTCATCTTTGTCAAGCTTGATGTTGGTGCCCATTGGAGTGGCTTGAGATTTGCAATTGTCCATCCCAAATCTCTTGAGCAAGTCCTTGGTGTACTTTGCTTGATTGATGAATGTTCCATCCTTTGTTTGTTTCACTTGAAGTCCTAAGAAGAATGTGAGTTCTCCCATCATGCTCATCTCAAATTCTCCTTGCATGATCTTAGCAAATTCTTGGCATAAAGACTCATTAGTTGAACCAAAAATAATATCATCTACATATACTTGTACAACTAGTAAGTCCTTATTTTTATTTTTTATGAATAATGTGGTGTCTACCTTTCCTCTTGAGAACCCTTTTTCTATTAAGAACTTTGACAACCTTTCATACCAAGCTCTAGGAGCTTGTTTTAACCCATAAAGTGCCTTAGATAATTTGAAAACATGTTCAGGAAATTCATGATTTTCAAATCCGGGAGGTTGCTCTACATAGACTTCTTCATTAATGAAACCATTCAAGAATGCACTCTTTACATCCATTTGATATAACTTGAAATCTTTATAACATGCAAAGGCAAGTAACATTCTTATTGCCTCTAATCTAGCTACCGGTGCATATGTTTCATCATAGTCTATGCCTTCCTCTTGTCTATAGCCTTGAGCAACTAGCCTAGCCTTATTCCTTACGATCACACTATTTTCATCCATCTTGTTCTTGAATATCCATTTAGTTCCAATTATTGAGTGATCACTAGGCCTAGGAACTAGTTTCCATACTTTGCTTCTCTCAAATTGATTTAATTCTTCTTGCATTGCTAGGAACCAATTATTGTCTTCTAAGGCTTCATTGACATTCCTAGGTTCAATTTGAGATACAAAGGCTATATATTGGCACATATTCCTTAGGGATGATCTAGTTCTAACTCCAAGAGTTGGATCTCCTACTATTTCACAATCTTTTACATATCCTAACTCTCTTGGTGCTCTAGGCTCTCTTTCTAAAACCTCTATTTCTTCTTCATCTTCTTTATTCAAGTCAAGTTTTTCTAGAAAGTCATCTTCTAAGCCTTCATCAAATATTCCAACATTTTCATCATTGGTTGAATCTTTAGATATATTATTTGATTCATCAAATATAACATGAATAGACTCTTCAACCACTAATGTTCTTTTGTTATATATTCTAAAGGCCTTTGAATTCAATGAATATCCTAGAAATATTCCCTCATCACTCTTGGCATCAAATTTTCCTAAGTTATCTTTTCCATTATTTAGAACAAAGCATTTGCAGCCAAAAGGATGGAAGTAACTAATGTTAGGCTTCTTGCCTTTGTAGAGCTCATAAGGAGTTTTCTTTATCATGGGTCTTATCATAGCTCTATTAATTATATAACATCATGTGTTTATAGCTTCAGCCCAAAAGTACTTTGGCAAGTTATTTTCACATAACATGGTCCTAGCCATCTCTTCCAAAGTTCTATTTCTTCTCTCAACTACACCATTTTGTTGTGGTGTCCTAGGGGCTGAAAAATTATGGCTAATTCCTTGATCATTGCAATACTCATCAAATCCTATATTTTCAAATTCTTTGCCATGATCACTTCTAATGCTTGTTATTGTATATCCTTTTTCATTTTGAGTCACCTTTGAGTAAGCTATGAATTTCTCTAAGGCTTCATTTTTTACTCTCAAAAAGAACACCCAAGTGTATCTAGTGTAATCATCAACTATTACAAAACCATAGTGTTTCCCACCTAGGCTAGTGGTTCTAGTTGGTCCAAACAAGTCTAAATGCAGTAATTGAAGAGGCCTAGTGGTGGATACACTATTCTTAGGCTTAAAAGTTGTTCTCTTGTGTTTTCCTTTAACACAAGCTTCACATATTTCTTCATGATCAAAGGATATTTTGGGTAAGCCTATAACTAGATCCTTTCTAGCTAATTTGGATAGCACATGCATGCTAGCATGACCTAGTCTTCTATGCCATAACCAAGATTCCTTTTTGTTGTCTACCATTAAGCATATGTTTTCATTTTTGAGTTCATTAAGGTAGACTATATATATGTTACCTTGCCTATGACCTAGAAGGAGAATTTTATTTGACTTAGGATCTATAACATTACATTTCATGCAATCAAAAATTACTTTGTAACCTTTGTCACAAAGTTGACTAATGCTTAGTAAGTTATGCTTTAGACCCCTAACAAGTAATACTTTTTCTAAAGAGAAATGATCATTACCTATTGATCCACTTCCTTCCACTTGGCCTTTGGAGTTGTCCCCAAAAGTGACTTCTCCACCAATTTTCGATTTGAAGGAATTGAAATGGCTTTTATCACCCGTCATGTGCCTTGAGCATCCACTATCTAAGTACCAAGCTTCTTTTGTTTTAGCTTTGTGGCTATGCTCAATCACCTACAACAACAAAAAATAAACACACTCAAGTCTTAGGTACCCAAATTCTCTTGGGTCCTTGGAGGTTAGTAAATGAAATTCTTGATCCCATTGGGATCCATTTTGCTAATGCATTGCAGTCCTTGGAATGAATTACCTCTTTTGGAATCCATATCCTTTTTACAATTTTTCCTTTAAGATTCCTCATCTTTATATTGCAATAATGTGACTTATGTCCCTTCTTATTACAATATGAACAAGTAATTGCAGGTTTATTCATGCTCTTCCTAGCAATAAAACTCTTGAGATGGGTCTCCCTACTTTGTGCATTATACCCTAAGCCATTTTTGTCAAAAAATGCCCTTTGGGTTTCTAACATGCTATCTAGCTTTTGTTGCCCCATGTGAAATCTATTAAAGGAGTTATGTAAATTGCTATTTTTCTCCTTAAGGTTACAAATTTCTAAATTTGCAATTTCTAGTTTCTTCTCACATTCCAATTTATCTTTTAACATTATCTCATTTTCCCTTTTTAATTTAGATGTTAACTTTTTATACTTCATGCTCATAGATTCATACTCTAATGCTAAATCATCAAATGCATCTTGCAGTTCATCAAAAGAGTATTCATTGATATTAGAAGTTACCTTTTCATCATCATCAATTGCCATGAAGCATAGGTTGGCAATGTCCTCATTTGATTCATCATCGGAGCAGTCACTGTCACTCCATGTTGCTACCATTGCCTTCTTTTTATGAAACCTATCATTAGATCTTTTGAGAAGAGGGCAGTTAAACTTTATGTGTCCAGGTTTTTTACATTCATAACACACAATAGAGTCTTTTCTACCTACTTCCTCTTGTTCTCTCCTATTGTTTCTCCTATTGCTATTACCAGCTCTCATCCTCATGAATTTATTAAATCTTTTGGCAAACATTGCCATCTCAATATCCTCCTCACTGCCACTCTCATTTTTAATCTCCTTTTCAGCAGTGGATTTTAGAGCAACTCCCACTTTCTTGGGTGGCTCTTCATTTCTTTTAAGCTTCATCTCATAAGTTAGCAAGGAACCTATTAATTCATCTAAGGACAATGTGTGTGGATCCTTAGATTCCTCTATTGCTGTCACTTTAGCTTCCCATGCTTTAGGTAAGCTATTTAAAATTTTCTTTACCATTTCAATGTTAGAATATATTTTTCCTAAGGACTTTAGTCCATTAATTACATCTGTAAATCTAGTGAACATATCACTAATCGATTCTCCTTCCTTCATCCTAAAAAGCTCATAATCATGTGTGAGCATACCTACTTTTGTCTCCTTCACTTGGGTTGTACCCTCATGAGTTATTGCCAGTTTATCCCATATTTGCTTGGCATTATCACACCCGGAGACTCTATTATATTCATTAGGACCTAAAGCACAAAATAATGTGTGCATAGTTTTAGCATTTAGTTGTGCACATTTAATGTCATTAGAATCTCATTCATCTTCTTCTTTGGGGATATCTCTTCCCTCTATTTTCTTTGTAGGGATTTGAGGTCCCTTAACTATAATTCTCCATACTTCATAGTCATTTGCTTGAATGAATAGCATCATCCTAGTCCTCCAATATGAATAATGTTCACCATTGAACATGGGAGGTCTAACCGTGGAGTGCCCCTCTCCTATCAAACTAGTTGCTACATTGTTAAGAGCCATTTGATCGTTTTCTAACTCTTAGGAAGTTGTTCCTACGTGATTAAAGAGTCCTAGCTCTGATACCAATTGTTGGCTCTACCGAGAGGGGGGGTGAATCGGTTTTCTAACAATTATGGCAAATTTTAAATTAATCACAATTTAAACACAAATGATAATGAATAAAACAGTGCAATATAACAATTTAATGCAAAGAGAAGGAAAGAGAAACAAACACAGTCACTTATAGAGGTTCGGCCAAACTCTTGCCTACGTCCTCTCTCCTTGACCTTCTTGTCAAGTGCTTTCTTTCTCTCTTTCAATAGAGCTTACAAATTTCTTTTTACAGGTTAAGGAATAACCTCACTACCTTTGGCAATACAGAAAAAGTATTCAGCCTCTTACAATATACTCTCACTGAGGAACAATCCTCTTCTCTTTTAAGATAATACTGAATACAATTTAATGCTTTAAAGTGGTAGGACAAGTGTAGCTATTTTGCACTTAAGCTTTTACAATGATTCTCAATGAATGAGCAATAGGGACACAATGAATGAAAGAATTAAAGCTTGAGAATGTTTGGAATATGCAGCAATAGTGTCTCCATTCTCTTTGTCTTCAATGCTTGGTTAAATACTGAAGGATGGGTAGTTGGAGCATTAAATGCTATTCTTCCCGTTGTGTTTTTGCAGAAACTAGCCGTTGGGTGCCTCCAGTAGAGTGCCAGATCGATCTACCTTCTTGGCCAGATCGATCTCTTAGTTATAAATCCTGCAAGATTGAAGCACAAATACACAAGGAGATCGATCTCATAGGTTAGCATATCGATCTGTTAGTTTAAATGTAATGAGGCAGATCGATCTGTCGAATAGGCAGATCGATCTCCTTAACTCTCTGTTTGAAGCAAGATCGATCTTCAGATCGATCTATCATGCACTCACGTAGAGAGGAGATCGATCTCTCAACACTACAGATCGATCTCTTTAGCTCTCTGACTTTGAGGAGATCGATCTCTTCCTTACCAGATCGATCTCATAAGTTCTCTGACTTTGAGGAGATCGATCTCTTCCTTGCCAGATCGATCTCACAACTCTAGCATTAGCCAGATCGATCTCTTAACCCTTGCAGATCGATCTCATTCTTCCTAAGTGCCTTTGTACCGATTTAAGGCTTCCCAGATCGATCTCTTCCATCATAAGATCGATCTCTCATCAAGTAAAGCCCAGGAGATCGATCTCTCATACCCCAGATCGATCTCTCATCAGCAGAACTCTAAGTTCTGGTACTAATAACATCTGAACATGTTTGTATATCATCTTAACATTATTGAATTAACTTGTTTTGTCATTTCAAAATACATTAACTCAACACAATTTATGCATCTCATAAGATTACCTCATAATCTTCCATTCATGCATATTCCATCATTAAATCAATGTTAACACCATTTCCTTATCATTTCCTCATTTTCTCACCAATATCTAGGTCATGGTGATTTTTCATTATCCTTTCATTTTCAACATTTCATATATATACCAATCAACTCATCAATACACCTAGTTTAACATAGATCAACTTGGTGCATTAAATCTTACCTAGCTGAGATTTCCTTCCTTTTTCACCAAAATGGTAAAATCCTCCTTGCTCTTGAAACCTTTGATCTTAATCTCTTATTTCCAAGTATATTGTTCTCCTTTTTGCTAAAAACAACTTTGTTCACTTATATCTTACTCAAAACTGATCACAAACTGAAGTTTTCTAGTGTTTCTTGGCTAGGTTACACTTTTGCTTTTGAATGGAATAGTTTCTCTCGTGCAAACTGAAGTGCAAAAGGCCAGTATTTATAGAATTATTTTAGGAGATAGATCTACTCTACAATGAGATCGATATGCCCTGCACTTTTTCCTCTCAAGACCGGCCTTCCAAACCACATGAGATCGATCTGCTCCTAGCATGAGATCGATCTGCACAACACAAAACCTTAAGGAGATCGATCTGTTGCAAGTCAGTACCTTAAGGAAATCGATTCGGCTCTCTAAAGATCAATTCCTTCTTCATAGAATGCTTAGCAGATCGATCTGGCCCCACTGGAGATCGATCTGACCTGTTTCATCACTCAAATAAGAGCATTTTTTGCTCTTTTTCAGATCGATCTCTCATCCTATGAGATCGATCTCTCATTCACATTTTCCAGATTTCACGACAGTTTTCTGCAGTAACTTACACCAAACTTCACACATTTTGCTACCATAGTCATTTTCTCATCCAACCTCCTTTAAGGCTTGAAAATGACATCCATTCATACTTTATATACATTGAAACTTGTGTGCATTCATTGTATAGCCAAAGGTATACAATATATCACCAAATGGAAGTACAAAACTCATACATCTTTATTCCATTTACCACACTACTCAAAACTCAATATATTCACATTCCACTCATGGAAATACACCTCTTACACTCGCTATACACTTTAAAATTTGCATATATTCATTCCTTATGATTTACATTATTTGTGACTTGTCTACACATCATAAAGTCATAAAGATTACATATACAATTTCGGGTCTTACAATCCCCCCCACCTTAAGAAATTTGGTCCTCCAATTTAGAACCAAGTTAGTCTCTAAACAATTGGGGATATTGCATTAGACTCTCTAGCTCCCAAGTAGTTTCCTCTAAAGTGTGGTATTGCCAGAGAATCTTCACTAACCCGATAGTCTTATTCTTCAAGACTTTCTCCTTTCTATCCAATATCCAGATCGATTTCTCTACATACGTCAGATCATCTTTGAGCTCCAATGGCTCATACCGAATCACATGATTTGGATCTGGATGATACTTCCTTAGCATTGAAATGTGGAAGACATTATGCACTCCTGATAAATCTGGTGGCAAAGCCAATCTATATGCCTTATCTCCCACTCCGTCTAGTATCTCAAAGGGTCCAATGTAGCAATGACTCAATTTACCTCTCTTTCCAAATCTCGTTATACCCTTAGAAGGAGAAGCCTTCAGAAATACTGACTCGTCAACTGCGAATTCAAGTGGTCTTCGTCTCTTGTCAGCATAGCTCTTTTGCCTACTCTAAGCTGTCTTCAATCTCTCAACTATTAATCGGACATCCTCAGAGGCATGTGTAACCAAGTTAGGAGCAAGAATCTTACGGTCACCCACTTCTTCCCAACCGATAAGGGAACAAAATCTACGGCCATAAAAAGCCTCATATGGTGCCATCTCGATACTCGCATGATAACTATTATTGTAGGCGAACTTGGCTAGTGGTAAATGATCATCCCAGGAGCCTCTAAAATCCAGCACACACGCTCTCAACATATCCTCCAGGGTCTGTATAGTCCTCTCTGACTGCCCATTTGTCTGAGGATGATAAACGATGCTCAAACTCAACTGGGTTCCCATGGCTTCCTGAAAATGTTCCTAAAAGTGGAAAGTGAAGCGGGAATCCCTATCAGAGATAATGCTCACTAGAATACCATGTAACCTCACTACCTCGTGTACATACAAATCTGTCAATGTACTCACAGTATCGGTAGCTCTCATAGCTAAAAAGTGGGCTGACTTCGTCAGTCTATCAACAATTACCCATATAGCATCGTGATTCCTCCGGATCCTCAGTAAACCCATCACGAAATCTATGGTGATATGTTCTCATTTCCACATCGGTATAGGTAGAGGCTACAATAACCCTTTAGGTTTCTGATGCTCTACCTTCACTTGCTGACATACAAGACATTTTGCCACAAAATCCGTAACATCCTTCTTCAGACCTGACCACCAGTACACCTTCCGAAGATTTTAATACATCTTATTACTTCCCGGATGTAGCATGTACTTCAACGAATGAGCTTTCGTCAATATCAATCTCTTAAGTTATGGGTCCTCGGGAAACACAATCTGCCTCTGAACCTCATAAATCCATCTAAACTTTTCTCAAAGTCAGTCATTATGCCCTTCTATATCTGACCTCTCATGTCAATGCAATACAGATCAGTCTGCTGAGCCACTCTAATCCTCTCTAACAAATTTGGCTCCAAGCATAGACTAGCAATCACACAGTCTGTATCCATGTCAGAAGGCACAACTCTCAAACTGAGGCTAGCAAACTGCTCTAGCAACTCATGTTCCCTGACCATCATATACGATACCATCCGAAGGCTCTTTCTACTCAAGGCATCTGCTACAACATTAACCTTACCTGGATGATAAAGTATCTCACAATCATAATCCTTTAGAAGCTCTAGCCATCTTCTCTGTCTCATGTTCAGCTCTTTCTGTGAGAACAGATACTTAAGGCTCTTATGGTGGGTAAAGATCTGAAACTTCTCTCCATACAAGTAGTGGCGCCATATCTTCAACACAAACACTACTGCTGCTAACTCCAAATCATGGGTCGAATAGTTCTTCTCATAATCCTTTAGCTGTTTGGATCCATAAGCAACTACTCTCTCATCCTGCATCAATACACAGCCCAGTCCCTGATGCGAAGCATCTGTATACACTGAGAATCTTCCTAAGCTGGTAGGGATAGTGAGAATCGAAGTGGTGGTCAATCGACTCTTCAACTCCTGAAAACTCTTCTCACAATTCTCATTCCATATAAAAGCTACACTCTTCCGAGTGAGACGTGTCAACGGAGCAGTTAACTTCAAAAATCCTTCTACAAATCTCCTATAATATCCTCTTAAACCTAGGAAACTCCTGATCTTGTCACTGTCTTCGACTGTTCCCACTGAACTATAACCTCAATCTTTGATAGATCCACAGATACACCATCTTTCGACACTACATGTCCCAAAAATGAGATCTGTGACAACCAAAAGTCACACTTGTTGAGTTTAGCATATAACTTCTGCTCTCGTAACGTCTACAACACAATCCTGAGGTGCCTCTCATGCTCCTCCTCGGATCTCGAATATACCAAAATGTCATCGATGAAGACGATAACAAACGGATCCAAATATGGCTTAAACACATCGTTCATCAAGGCCATGAAAGCTACGCATTCGTCAATCTGAATGGCATCACCAAAAATTCATAATGGCCATATCGGGTCCTAAATGCTGTCTTGGGCACATCTCCACTCCTTACTCTCAACTGATGATACCCAGACCTCAGATCAATCTTAGAAAAGACCTACGCTCCCCGAAGCTGATCCAACAAGTCATCAATTTCTGGAAGGGGATATCTATTCTTGATGGTTGCTTTATTTGATGAGCCCTAAGGGTAATACCGCAAGCGCACTGGTCGTACAAGTAATAATGGGATTTTGAGTCCCGAGTTATCGTTCCACAGAGAAGTTGACTAGCCTAATTAAGTATCGGTTACTTTTACCCTATGTATATTCTAGCAAATTATGAAATTGAGTGGGTGATCTACCAAGTCTAGAATTGAAAATACCGGAAAGCGATAAAATAAAAAGAACTAAATAAAACCGAGCAAAATTTACTTACAGTGCTCCACGCAATTAAAATAAAAAACCTACAAAAGAAATTAAAATAGTTAAAACTAATTAATGCAATAAAATGCAATTATGAAAACAACGCAATAAAATTAAACTACAATTAAACTATCCTAAAAATGCATGTAATTAAACTAATAAAAGTTACAAATTGAACTAATCCTAAATTCTAATTAAAATTGCATGAAAAACATTTAATCTAGATTAATTCTAAATGCCACTTATAAAGCACTAAACTAAATTAAAATCCTAAAACATTTAATTAACTACTAACTAAACATTAACACTACAAATTAAATTAACATACAAAAAGGTTTAAACTAACCTAGCATTGCAATTGATTTAACTAAATAACTAACAACTAACACATGCATGGAAATGGATTAATTAACTATATGAATGCCAAACAAGGCCGTAGGATTTTAAACCATCCAACAACTCCCTCCAAAATACTATTCATGAATTTCACATTTTCATTTTTCAGGTGCTGTCGGGTTGGTAGCTTAGGCGTGTCTAGCTGCTGCCATGCCTCTCTGTTCTGACTCTCACCAACTCTGCCTCGGTTTCATGCACCTCCTTCTTCTCTGCCCATGCTTCTGGCTGCCAGGCATGATCTACACGTTTCCATTCAGCTGCAGGTAAGCAACTGCTCTAGGGCTGCTCTCGGTTCCAGGTGAAATCTGCTGGTTGCTGGTCTCGGTTCAGGCATGTATCCCGCTGCTCTTGACACCCGTTCAGCTGCTGTTCCTCGGTGTCTTGCTACTGCTATGTACCAGCTTCAGTTCGTGGGGTTCAAGGCTATAGCAGACTGAAGTGGATCAATGAAACAACATATAGATGACAGCAAAGTGAGAATGAACAGGATTAGAAAATCAAAACAGAGCATAACAGAGTGCATTGTAGTTTCCCGATCACTGCCAAGATGATTTCAGTCCCTGCTCTGTGATGCATGGGGACATTAAGTAACAATGAGTAAGCTGTAAATGGCTAACTAACTAAAGGAAAAAGAACAGGGAATGCAGTGATGCACAAACACAAAACCGAGAAGGAAGAGTAGAGTAAACAGAAGCGGAAGCAAGCATGAATATGCAGAAAATAATGGCTCCTGTGTACTGCACAAAACATTAAATGACACAAGGGAAATCAACAACAATCCATTACTAGATGAAAGTTTCAACAACTAAAAGAACTAGATGAAGATTGATACTGAAAAATAATTAACGAAACTACAAATGCTGAATGTACATGAACCGTGAACCATCACCCTCGGGTTGCATCAACTTCTTTTCCAACATGCTTCCACATTGCTCTTGATGTGGAACAATGTTCAACATCCATCCACATCAAGGCACCAGAACCGAAATGAAGAAGAATGAAAGAAGAACAAATAACCAAGTGATCAAATGACTTAAAGCGGTAAAACCATTGCAACCGAAAGCTAAAGAAAAAAAAAACACAAATCTTTAAAACCGAGAGGTAGAAAATGGAGACTTAAATCATTTGTCATTAACTTTTATCTATAACTAAGTAAACAAGGAACATATATAAATGGATGCTTTTGCAAACCGAAAAGAAAAATAAGGTGAAACAACCTTGCTAAAGGAAACCGAGAAGATTCAGAAAATGGAAGCAAAAAATTTTCATTAAGTGAATAGTGCATGAATAGTAAAATGATGCTAAGAAAACTAAAAACCTCTCGGGAAAGCCTAAAAACAAAAGCAATAAATCTAAAGCTACCTTAGAAAACTATTCTACTCTAAGAAATTACATTCCTTTTTCAATTGTCAATCTTCCTATTTATAAGCACACTAGGGGTAAAATGGTAATTTTCACATCCTTAATGAGTTGGCATTTTTTGGCCACTTGTCTTCACACCATTGGCTCCTTGAAAAGATATTTCCACGTCTTCGATCTTCTTGTCCAATTAGTTGTGCTAGGTGGCATGACTCGTGTTGTCCGCGTGGCTCAATCTCGATTTTAGCCCAATCCCGGTCCATTTTCTACCGAAATATTCAAAACTCATCCGGATTTGATTTATTTGCAAACATGAGAATTTTAATTAAATAAAGGGGATAATTAACAAAATAAATTAGGGATTTAAATAATTAATTAGGAAATTAAGCATAAATAATTCTAAAAATATAGAATTATCATTATTCAACAATCTGTAATCTATACACAATCGGAGGCTCCTGTCCTTCTTCTTCACGAATAAAACCGATGCTCCCCAAGGTGAAATACTCGATCTAATGAAACCCTTGTCCAACAGCTCCTGTAACTGTCTCTTAAGCTCCTTCAGCTCAACTAAGGCCACGCCATACGGTGGTTTCGAAATAGGCTCAGTTCCATGCACCAAATCTATATAGAACTCCATCTCTCTGTCTGGTGGTAACCCTGGCAATTCATCCGAAAAGACATCTAGGAACTCACTAACCGCAAGAATCTGCCAACTCCGGATGTACCTTATCCGTATCAACCACGTACGCAATAAAACCTTTAACATATTCATTTCTCAGTCAACATAGTACATACAACCATAACAACTATTTTTATTTCTTTTCATCAAACTTTACAACATATTCTTCAGGGTTAGGAAACATAGCTGTCTTAGCATAACAAGCTATAACAGCATGGTTTGACAATAACCAATCCATTCCTAAGATTACATCAAAATCATTCATGCTTAATAATATTAGATTGGTTGTCATGTCTTTTTCCCTTACTTTTAGCTTACAATCATTTAACATATACTCCACTAACTGACTATTATCCATAGGCGTACTAATTAACATTATCCTACTTAAAGGAGTACGCTCTACATGCTTTGCTAATTTAGAGGCAAATGAAGGTGATACAAATGAATGCGTGGCACTAGGATCAATTAACACATGTGCTTCTAAATCATAAATCAGGTTGTTACCTTTAACCACATCCGATGAAGCATCAGTTGTCCCTTGGTCCAAGGCATGTACTCGCCCTCGTCCAATCACCTGCTTCCCCTTCTCCTCTGTCGTCGATCTCCTTCTTTGAGCAGACGTATCAGCTGGAGCTCTCTCTGGCTCCCTGCCCTTTTGTGGAGCAGTCTCAACCATCTCTGGGCAAACTCTAGCAATATGCCCTAGTTTCCCACATCAAAAACACATAATAGGACTCATCGGACAAGGTCTACCACCATGTATCTACCACATCTACTGTATTGATCAGTGGCCTCGATTCTCCAATCATAATGCCCTTCACCGGAGTATAGCCGAGTATGTAGGAGATCTAACTAGTCTCTCTCATACCTCCTCTATCTGTGGTCTCTTACCGAAGAGTCTCTTCCTTCCTCGATAACTGAAACCTTTGTTCTTACCGGCCTCTTCCTATCCTTCTCTCGGCTCTGACTGATCTTCTTGAACTCAGAGACATTCCTCTCATAGTCCTACTCACATAATTACGCCTTACGCACTGCTCATCATATGTACCAATATCCAATGGTACTAAGCTAGATCGTAGCACCGACATCAATCCATCTATAAATCTGTGGACCTTCTTAGTCTCGTTGTATATGGTATCGGGGTCATACCTTTTTAGGACTAAAAATCTAGTCTCGTACTCATCCACTGAAAGACTTCTTTGACTTAACCCCAAGAACTCGACATGCAGCCTCCGTTGTGTCATATTTGGAACAAATTGCCTTCTGAAGGCATCCAGAAATATCTCCCAACTAATCTCAGCATGTCGACCTCTCAATATGGGCCTGGTGGACTTCCACCAATGCTCTGTCGTCCCCTTTAGTAAGAACGCAGTAAATGCGACCCTCTCTGAAGTAGTACACTCAAAGAATCTGTACAACTTCTTCATCTCTCCAATCCACTCCTCAGCAACAACTGGGTCGTTGACCCCTCGAAAAGATGGAGGTCCAAGCTTCTGAAATTATCGCAATCTATCCAAATCACACCCGTATCTTAATCCACCACTCTCCTGAACTGGTGGGGATGTTGGAGTATCTGCAGCCTATGGCATCTCAGGTGCATGCTGTACAGGTGTGTCAGGTGCAACTGCCTCTCCTGTCGCAGTCTCTGCATCCTTTCCCTATCTACCCGGCCTAGTCTGTGCTAGCAATTCCACTATCATCTCTAGGCTACGCTTAATCCTCATGAAGCGTACCTCCGTAATCTCTGGTACCTCAGTCTAACCAATAGTCTCATCTCGGGTCTCCGACCTACCTCTACGGCCTCTCGCCCTACCTCTCTCCCCTCTACCTTGGCTGGTATTAGCCATATAAACTAAATTTCTGCATTCACAACCGTAAACTAGTCTGATTCTCATATTGTATACACAATTATAACTGAACAAGCACAGCAATAAGGGGATGTACAGTTTCCTAAATTACTAATACTGACATCACATCAGACCAACTAGGCTCGATACCATTCCGTCATGACCTCATTCTGTGACTTACCAAAAATCACTACAAATTTTTCACTTTTTACTTACATTTCTCTTCACTAACAGTTGGGTCATGATTCGGCATTGTTGTCTCATTCACACTCACATCAGACATACACGTCATCATCATTATTATTTATTGACTGTACGTACATATTCCTTATAAGTAGATTAATTTACTTTAACATAATTACATCCCCATTATTTTAAACGTATACATCATTGTGCTTATACATTATTCAGATACAAAATAGTACTCGCTGTGTATACCTTTAGCTCTATGAGAAATGACAGTAGACACAAGGAATGCTATATCTCAGTCGGACTCACTCTTCTGTGTATGATCTGTAGAGAGGAGAAAATAAAGGGGCGTGAGCTCACAACTCAGTAAGAAAATCAGGCAAGCAAATAGACATCCATACTATCTACTGAAAATAATGCTTTGCCTTTTCTTCACTCATCTCAAAAGCATGAAATTAAACTGGTATAATAGTAGTATAGAATAACATCCCATGTACTTTAAATTCATGCAAAATAGTGCATCTTTATGATTTTCGGAATGTCCTTATATAAATCATGCCATTTACACATAATTCGCAGTAAATATGGCAGTTCACAACACAACACAATAATCGATTTTCGACCCATCTCTCTCTGGTCTAACCATTTCATGAAAACAAGCGATATATCATGTAAGACTCAGTGGCTAAATACAATACTCTCCTGGACTATGTCCATATCCTAAAATGGTGAAATTTCAGACAACACAGATCCCGGTGTGTGGGTTATCACTGCTGTAATGGGAGGGGGGTCAGTCCATCACAACCACCAGCTATAAACTCCTCAACTCCATAACTTCACCACATGGTACAGTGTACTCCATGCCATTCGCACGGTACAACGTACACCCATGGATCCTCTCCTCATGGTAGGGATGCCTGTCATAGGTCTTAGCCCTCACACCATGGAAATACATCATAGTCGAGGTGCTTGCCATAAGTCTTAGCCCTCATACTATGGAAAATAATGCCACGTCTCTAAATCCACGTGTGAACATCTCAACAGTGTGACACTCAGTCTACACGAGGAAATCGTCACGATTTTTCTTTAACATGTTTTATATATCACATAAAAACTACAGTGCGCGTCTTGAGTGTGACTCACAATCAACACTCGGCCTCTTAAACACTTTGTATGCATCTCAAAATATTCAACACTAGTGCGTGTAACCTCTAGCACTAGGTCATGTATATTTCTCATTTCAAATCAAGTACGAGTTACTACTCAAGTATTATATCATGTATAAATCATGAAAATTGAGTACGAACAATGCTCCCAGTACCCTATCATGTAAAACTGAGTATGAGCAAAGCTCTCAATACTCTATATGCATCAATCACAAACTGAGTACGAGCTATGCTCCCAGTACTCTGACATGCATAAAATCACATTTAAATCTAGTACGAGTATATATACTCCAGTACTTTATGATGCATATCTCAAAATATAGTGCGAGTATCCTCTAGCACTTATGGTTTTCACACAAAACCAAATAGATGGCTATTCAAATTACATTTCACATAGAAATCAAATAGGTACTCAAATGTACTGTTTTCGCATATACATGAAAATATTAGTCACTCTATCATGCAACTCATGCATTTTGGATCATAACATGCTTCTTAGGTATTTTCACCCTATTTTTGGATAAAATATACTTATTCTCATTTATCTCTATCACAACAACATGTCTCTTTAAGGGAATTCATATAGAATATAATATCAAAATTCCATTCGAAATACGTGTAGCCATCTCTAGCTACTCACGTAATTCCCTTACCTCAAATCAAGTCAAGTGACCTCTCTTCCTCAGTTCTGCTCACTCTTGTAGTTCGATCAGCTTCAAATGTGATTTCTGAAGCTGTTATAAATATTGGCGTTAGTACATCACTATATACTCATTTCATTTGCCAAATCTCAATTTAATACATAGTTTTCATCACTTTCTCCAAATATAGTATAAAATCATGTTTTCACATAACTATCTTTATTTCTCCTTATTTCCAATTTATGCATCTCATAAGATTACCTCATAATCTTCCATACATGCATATTCCATCATTAAATCAATGTTAACACCATTTCCTCATCATTTCCTCATTTTCTCACCAATATCTAGGTCATGGTGATTTTTCATTATCCTTTCATTTCCAACATTTCATATATATACCAATCAACTCATCAATACACCTAGTTTAACATATATCAACTTGGTGCATTAAATCTTACCTAGCTGAGATTTCCTTCCTTTTTCACCAAAATGGTAAAATCCTCATTGCTCTTGAAACCTTTGATCTTAATCTCTTGTTTCCAAGTATATTATTCTCCTCTTTGCTAAGAATAACTTTGCTCACTTATATCTCACTCAAAACTGATCACAAACTGAAGTTTTCTAGTGTTTCTTGGCTAGGTTACACTTTTGCTTTTGAATGGAATAGTTTCTCTCGTGCAAACTGAAGTGCAGAAGTTCAGTATTTATAGAATTATTCTAGGAGATCGATATGCTCTACAATGAGATCGATCTGCCTTGTACTTTTTTCTCTTGAAACTGACCTTCCAGACCACATGAGATCAATCTGCTCTTAGCATGAGATCGATCTGCTCCTAGCATGAGATCAATCTACACAACACAAAACCTTAAGGAGATCGATCTGCTCTTGCAGGAGATCGATTTGGATCAAGTCAGTAGCTTAAGGAAATCTATAAGACCCCGTATATGTATAATTGTATATATGTACATAGAAATGTAAATGGAGTTATATTATGAATTCATAAGTGAAATATATGTGATGTAAGTCCATAAGTTAATTTATACACTTGTAATAAGAGTTGTGATTGTACGTACAAGTTACATTATATAGGAACATGAAGAAATAGACTTAAACATGTGGAGAATGTGAGTAGAATGGATTACGAGTAGTGTGGTAAAAATGGAAGGAAGATTTGCATAAGTTGTGCACTTTCATTTGGTCTATATCAGGTACCTTTGGATATACAAAGATTCTACACAAGTTTTAATGTGTATGAAGTATTATTGGATGCCATTTTCAAGTCTCAAAGATGATTGGATGAGAAAATGACTATGGCAGCAAATTAAAGTTGTTTTTGTGTAAGTACCTGCAGAAAAATGCAGTAAGATCTGGAAATATGAAGGCCAGATCGATCTCATAGGATGAGAGATTGATCTAGAAGAGCCAAAATACTCTTATTGTGAGCTATGGAACAGGACAAGTCGATCTTTAAGGGAGCCAAATCGATCTCCAAACACATTCTGTAAAATGCAGATCGATCCTTAATAGAACACATCGATCCCCTTAGCTCTCGGGTTGGAAGCAGATTGATCTCCCCTAAGACCATATCGATCTTCTTAACCTTCTGTTTGAAGCAGATCGATCTTCCTTACTTGACAGATCGATCTCCTACCTCAAATTTGCCATGAAAAAAAGGATTTTAAGAGGACCAAATCGATCTCTACCTAATGTAGATCGATCTCATCAAGCAAATTCTATAAATATAGAGTAGTTGGATCTATAATTTTCAAGATAAAACCAACCCTTTCATCTTCTAATCCAAAAACTTAGCTTCTCACCCCTAAATCCACACATTTTCAGTAAGATTTGAGGGAAAGCTATTAGAGGCAAAGTTGTTCACTTCAAAGAGAAGAACAACATAGTTTGGAGGCATTTCCCCTCTTGTTGGATTAAAGAATCAATGTGCATTTTCATTTGGAGTAAAGAGGAAATCAAGCTAGGTGAGTTTCTAATGAAACAACTCAAGTACATTGTTAAGCTATTGATGTTTGGGGTTGATTGGAGTACTTAGTATTGTTAGAAACTATCTAAAATGCATTGGAATGACTATGACCTAGAAATGGTCTAGTGTGAGAAAGTGGAATGTATTGAGGTTAATGAGGAATGGGATATCTTGAGGTGATAATAGCGCTATAAGTATGATTTTAAGATGTTGTTAGTGAATAAATGGTGAGATTTACCAAAAAGGGGTAAAATGTGGATTAAGGCATTAGTAAATGCATAGATGAATTATATTGACTAGTGAAGTCAAAATGCGAGTTAAGAGTGTTAACTCAAGTGTTTGGTGGATGAATTGCAGCTCCCGAGGATACACCGGAGCAAGGTGAGCCAAGAGCGCAAGAAAACTAAGAGGAAGAGAGTCACACTCAAGTAAATCGAGGTAAGGGAATTGTGTGGACTCTTAGAGATATCTGTGCGCAATTTGGACTCTTAAATTCTTTGCTAGAATGCATGAGATATTAGGAAATGAAATTGGGTGATTGAAGGGCAAAAGTTGGGTGTTTGAGAAATGTGCATGAAAACAAAAGCATAATGCTTTGGAAAATCATGTTTTATTACTTCTTAGCAAATGATTAGTAGGTTGTGTGAGATCTGAGAATTTCAGACATATTTTATTGATGTAATAATAATTTAAAGTGTAAATTATTGAACTAGATGAATTATGGGAATTATGAATGGAGATTTATATGTTAAGTGTGCAAAATAAGCATGAACTATGAGGACAGATCGATCTGGGAGAAGGAGAGATTGATCTGGTGAGTTATAAACGACAAGGAAGGAGAAATTTAAGGAGCAGATCGATCTCCAATGGAAGAGATCGATCTCCTTATGAATCTGTTTGAGAAGGGATCGATCTCATGAGGAAGAGATCGATCTCCAAATGATTCTGTTTGGGGAGAAGATCGATCTCTTCAGGAGCAGATCGATCTCATAAAGCCATAAAGAGATCGATCTCACCCCGCGACAGATCGATCTCCTAGGCATAAAATTGCCCAGATCGTCCCCAAAATTCAAACACAGATTGATCTCATCAAGAGGCAGATCGATCTCCTACCTCCAGTCTATATAAGGAACCCGTGTTTTCTCTGCAATTTCATTTTCTCTCTCTTCCAAAAACCCATTTCCACCGAAAACCTAGTTTCTCACTCCTCCAAATCACCCATTTCCGATCGAATCAGCTGTTGTGGTAAGAAGAAAAGTTGTTCCTCATCAAGGGGAGAACAACATACTTGGAAATCGAAGGACGAATCGGATCGAGGCGTGAGTTGTGCGTCTCACAAGCTTTGGGTAATTTCTAAACCTCGATCTTGATATTTGAGCTGATTTTGATGTTATTGGTGGTTGTAATTGTGTTGAAATAGTTGAGAAATGGTTAGGGATTGATGAATTTCAATGCGGATAGAGTGATAATGATATTTAGCGATTTTGGTAATTTTAAGAATTTTGAGCTATAAATGGAAATATAGACAATGTGGAGAATTAGCCTAGATAATTGGCATGAGGAATGTAGGACATTGAGATATTGTGAATGAGGTTGTAGTTTGGGGTTGAGTTACGAGAAATCAAGAGATTTGAGGTGTTATGAGCAATTATGCTCGATTTTGAGAATTGAGGGTATGAGATAATTGAGTATTGATGTTTTAACATCGTTTGGACAGCTCGGGAGTTCCAGAGTGGAATGCGAGGCTAGTCCGTGATACGGGGGAATGATTGCACTATACGAGGTGCAAAGAGGTAAGGGAAAATCTAAACCATTTGTGTATGTGAATTGCAAACTGTTTTAGCATGATTTGTGGTTTATAAAATAAGCATGTTGAGTGTTTCGTGTTGAGATTAAATTGCACACGATTTTATAGCCGGTTGGAGCCCAATATTTTATGAGTTTATAACTGGGCTCTACGTTAAGGCAATATTGTGATTTGAGAAATGTGTGCGTGTGCTTTACCGGTTAGAACTCGATTTTATTACGTTTTGTGTTAAGTACAAAACGATTTCAAAAAGGGTTTTATGAGAGAAAAACCATCATGAGTTCTACGTGAAGGCAAACCAGTCTTATGAGATAAAACTTAGGTGTGTAGATGTGAGTACACACCGGGCATTGCTCTGGTAGTATGTAAGCCCAATTTCTTCTCCGTTCTGGTAACGTTGAGAAACCCCATTGGTGGCTGTGCCACGTTATACCCCCTTGGTGGCTGTGCCACGTTGGGAAACCCCATTGGTGGCTGTGCCACGTTGAGAAACCCCATTGGTGGCTGTGCCACGTTGAGAAACCCTATTGGTGGCTGTGCCACGTTATACCCCCTTGGTGGCTGTGCCACGTTGAGAAACCCTATTGGTGGCTGTGCCACGTTATACCCCAATTGGTGGCTGCGCCACGTTGAGAAACCCTATTCTGTGGCTATGCCACGAGAGAAATTAAATCAGTGGCTTTGCCACGAGTGTTTTGTGGCTATGCCACGCGAGAAATTAAATCAGTGGCTTTGCCACGAGTGTTTTGTGGCTATGCCACGTGAGAAATTAAATCAGTGGCTTTGCCACGTGTGTTTTGTGGCTATGCCACGCGAGAAATTAAATCAGTGGCTATGCCACGTGTGTTTAGTGGCTGTGCCACGTGCATTATTTTTACTGTGATTTTATCATGTATTTGAGAAAGCGTTTAACGCGTTGTTTTCACATGCTTTGTTAATGCTCTAGAGTGAGCCTTTTACTTCATGTTTCACATGACATGACACATGAGAGTGTCGTTTTGAGTATTTTCATGCTATGGTTTTCAAATGAGTTTCACATACAAATAAACCTTTTGTGATGTGCATTTTGGTTTATGAACTGAGTCCTTACCCCCTTTACTGAGCGATTTAGAAGCTCATCCTGTTTTTCTTTCCCCCCAGAGTTCTTCAAGTGAATAAGGACTTCCCTGCGACGTACGGAGTAGTGGCTAGTGGAGGATTCGAGCTCCAGGCTATATATTTTGTACTTTGAGGTATATTTATCTTTTCATGTACCCAGACTATTATTGTAATTACAGACACTTGATGTATGACATTATATGGGTGTATTAGGATTAATTAACTTGGAATTGAGTATTTGTATACGTTATATGATGTTGAGATCCTGAGGCATGATAATTATGATGATGTATGACACTGCACAGGAATGCACCTTTAATTGTGAATTAATGAGTAAAAAGTTTTAAATTAGCCCTATTTTCTGCACTTTCGGGGCGTGACAGAGTTTTCTTGGTATCAGAGCTTAGGGTGTCTAGTACTGTCAGTGTCGGTTAAGTGAAATAGAATACATCCCAAGTGTCTGTAATAGTCTGGTCATGAACTAAAATTGAGGATTGAGATTTCAATCGATTGTGATATGTACGCGTAGGAGACGAGTTGAGATAGAGATGAGTAAACGACGAGGTCGTTCGAGGAGGCAGGCAGAGTCCCCTCCGCCACCTGTCCCACAACCAGAGAGTCCTAACTCTCGATTTAATCGGATTGAGACCGATGTGAGGCAAGGTTTTGAGCAGATGGCAGCGTTATTCGCGCAACACTTTGGAGTTAATGCCTCGGATACTACCCCTACACCACCACAAGGACCTCCCATACCCCCAGTGCCTCCCGTCACTCAGCCTGAGGATAGAAGCATGGTCCGACTAAGGGATTTTCTGAAGATGAATCCACCCGCATTTAAGGGAAAGAAGGATCCTACGGAGGCTGAGGAGTGGTTGACGGAATTAAGAATTATATTTGATATCCTAGGGTGCACCGACGCTGAGAGGGTCAGTATGAGTGCCTATATGCTGAAGGGGAGAGCTCGAGATTGGTGGGGTACTACCCAGGGTATTTTGATGTCCCCCCATGGTGTGATTGGTTGGGAAGAGTTTCAGACAGCTTTTAGGACCCAATATGTACCACGGGCCGCTCAGAGAAAGAAACAGGCCGAGTTTTTGAGTTTGGTACAGGGTGACATGTCTGTGGATGACTATGAGAGCCAATTCACAGCGCTATTGAGATATGACCCAGAGACCTTCAAGAGTGAAGAGCTCCGCACAGAGAAGTTTGTGTATGGGTTGAAGCCCGTCATCAGAGATAGATTGATAGGCTATGCATTACTGAGTTTGGAGATGCTCTGAGACGAGCACAAGAGATTGAAAGAGGGATTGAGATGGTACAATCCCAGAATGAGCTCAGAGCGGTGAATAGAGATAAGGACAAGAGGCCAGCACTTTTTCAAACAGAGGCTCGGAGAGGTTCCTTCAGAAGAGGATGGATTGAGGTGCAGAGGGACAGATTGGAGAGACCCAGAGCCTATCCTATTATCAAGGAGACCCCTCGATATGTCAGGCCGGAGACAAGGTTTTGTAGAGACTGTGGCCGATCGCATGAAGGAAGTTGTACTGGGTCGATCCATGGATGTTTTAGATGTGGTGACATGGGTCACAGAGTGAAGGACTGTCCCCAACCTCAGATACCACATGCTTCGGAGCCCACTAGACAACAACCTCAGAGAGTGGATCCCCGGAGACGGGCCACTGCGGCAGAGAAAGGGAAGAAACCTGTGGCACAGGGACGTGTGTTTGCCCTGGATAAGGAGACCGCAGACACTTCGGCAGAGACTATAAGAGGTACACTCTCTGTCTGTAATTATGAGGCTCATGTGTTGATTGATTCAGGATCCACGCATTCGTTTATTTCTGAGCATTTTGCATGTAGATTAAACTTGAAGTTTGAACCTCTAGAATATATACTACATGTAAATACCCCTATGCGTGAATCCCAGAGAACTGAGTTAATCTGTAGAGGATGTGAGATAAAGGTGGGAGATAGAGTGATGTTAGCAGATCTAATCATATTGAATGTACATGGGTTTGATGTAATTCTGGGGATGGATTGGTTGGCGACCAATCGAGTGAGTTTAGACTGCTACACTAAGATTGTAACTTTCTCCCTACCTGAACCTTACAGTGTGCGGTTGAGATATTGAGAAAATGAATATGTGGAATTCTAGTAGTAATTTGAGAATTTTGATATTATTTTGGAGAATATTAAATATGATTGTTCATGTGAAGGTTATGAGACACTCATCTCAGACGATGAGCGGGAACATCCGAGGGTTGAGGATATACCTGTGGTTTGTGAATTTTTGGATGTTTTCCCAGATGAATTGCCAGGTTTACCACCAGAGAGAGAGCTGGAGTTTACCTTTGATTTGGTACCAGATACTCAGCCGATCTCTAAACCTCCTTACAGGATGGCATTAGTGGAACTTGAGGAATTGAAGAGACAACTACAGGAGTTATTGGATCAAGGGTTTATTAGACCCAATGTTTCGCCGTGGGGAGCGCCAGTACTATTTGTTAAGAAGAAGGATGGTAGTCTCAGATTATGCGTAGACTACCGGCTATTGAATAAAGCCACGGTGAAGAATAAATACCCACTACCCAGGATTGATGATCTACTTGATCAGCTGATAGGGGCATCAGTCTTTTCTAAGATTGATTTGAGATCGGGCTATCACCAATTGAGGATCAAGGAAGAAGATATTCCAAAGACGGCCTTCAGGACAAGGTATGGCCATTACGAATTTCTGGTGATGTCCTTTGGATTGACGAATGCCCCTGCAGCATTTATGAGATTGATGAACGAGGTGTTCAGAGACTATCTGGATAAGTTTGTGATAGTCTTTATTGATGATATCCTGGTGTACTCTCGGTCGTATGAGGAGCATGCACAGCATTTGTGGTTAGTACTTCAGATACTCCGAGATAAGCAATTGTACGGAAAGCTTAGTAAGTGTGAGTTTTGGCTGAACCGGGTAGCTTTCCTTGGGCATATAGTCTCAGAGGAAGGAGTATCAGTGGACCCGAGCAAGGTGGAGGCTGTGCTTAATTGGGACAGACCGAGGACAGTGACTGAGGTACGAAGCTTCCTTGGTTTGGCA
Source organism: Firmiana major (assembly GCA_033439115.1). Taxonomy (NCBI): domain Eukaryota; kingdom Viridiplantae; phylum Streptophyta; class Magnoliopsida; order Malvales; family Malvaceae; genus Firmiana; species Firmiana major. The sequence goes on along the minus strand of CM065901.1, from coordinate 72,743,358 downwards.
GGGTATTACAGGAGATTTGTGGAAGGATTTTCCAGGATTGCCGCCCCTTTGACTAAGCTCACGCGCAAAGAGACTCCATTTATATGGACTGATCAATGTGAGCTCAGTTTTCAGGAATTAAAGAGGAGGTTGACAGCGGCACCTGTGTTAACTATTCCTGAGGGATCAGGAGGATTCTCAGTGTATAGTGATGCATCTCACCAAGGATTAGGGTGTGTGCTTATGCAGCACGGAAGAGTGGTCGCATATGGATCGCGACAGCTGAATGACTATAAGCGGAATTACCCCACGCATGATTTGGAGTTAGCCGCTGTGGTATTTGCTTTGAAGATCTGGCGACATTACTTATATGGGGAAAGATTCCAGATTTTCACTGATCACAAGAGTTTGAGATATCTCTTTGATCAGAAAGAGTTAAACATGAGACAAAGGAGATGGATGGAACTCCTTAAGGATTATGACTGCGAGATTCTATATCATCCGGGTAAGGCGAATGTAGTTGCTGATGCCCTGAGCAGGAAGAGTATGATATCTGCTATGATGATCAGGGAATGGGATTTGTTAGAGCAGTTCGCTGAACTTCGGATCAGAGTTAAAGAGGTAGAGATTGGATTTTTGGCTAGCCTGCGGATAGAGCCCAGGATCATGGATCAGATTAGAACTGGGCAGTGCAGTGATCAGAGATTGATAGATATGGTTAGCCAAGCTGAGCAGAGTTCGCAGTCGGATCTCACCATCAGTGAGGATGGATTATTGAGGTTCAGAGGACGGATTTGTGTACTGGACGATGATACCCTGAAGAGACAGATACTGAGAGAATCCCACTGCTCGCGATACACCATGCACCCAGGGAGTACTAAGATGTACCGAGACTTGAGAAAGGTGTATTGGTGGAGTGGTATGAAACGAGACGTGGCAGAGTATGTGGCCAGGTGTTTAGTATGCCAGCAAGTGAAAGCTGAGCATCAGAAGCCCGGAGGACTACTACAGCCCTTACCTGTACCTACATGGAAATGGGAGCATGTCACTATGGACTTTATTATGGGTTTACCGAGGACCCGGAGAGGTCGTGACGCGATATGGGTCATTGTGGATAGATTGACCAAGAGTGCCCACTTCCTTGCCATCAAGAGCACAGATACTGTGGATGCCTTAGCTGAACTGTATGTCAGCAAGATAGCTAGATTACATGGGGCTCCAGTGAGAATTACTTCTGATACAGATTCCCGGTTTACTTCCAGATTTTGGACCCAATTTCAGGAGTCCATGGGATCTCGATTGAGTTTTAGTACCGCCTATCATCCTCAGACAGATGATCAGTCAGATAGGACTATTCAGACCCTGGAGGATATGTTGAGGGCGTGTACGATGGATTTTAAGGGATCATGGGATGATCACCTGCCCCTAGCAGAGTTTGCGTACAATAACAGCTATCATGCGAGTATTGGAATGGCACCTTTTGAGGCTCTATATGGTAGGAGGTGTAGATCCCCTGTAGCTTGGGAAGAAGTCGGTGACAGAAAGATAAATGCTCCCGAGCTTATTGAGCAAGCCGTACAGAGTGTGAAACTCATATGTGAGAGGTTACGGGCTGCACAAAGCAGACAGAAAAGCTATGCGAATGTGCGTAGACGGCCACTCGAGTTTGAGGTTGGTGATGCAGTATTTCTGAAAATATCACCGAGTAAGGGTATCATGCGATTTGGGAAGAAAGGGAAATTGAGTCCTCGATACATAGGACCATTCGAGATTCTTGAGAGAGTGGGAGAAGTAGCTTACAGATTAGCATTACCCCCACAGATGTCCGGAATACACAATGTTTTTCATGTGTCTATGTTGAGGAAGTACCACCCGGACCCTTCTCATGTCATAGAGTATGACGAGATGGACATTCAAGAGGATATGAGCTACACTGAGGAACCCGTCCGGATTCTCGATAGAAAGGAGAAGGTACTAAGAACCAAGAGCATCCCATTAGTGAAAGTTTTGTGGAAACATCACTCAATGGAAGAGGCAACGTGGGAACTAGAGAGTCTCATGAAGGAGAAATCCCCCCATCTATTTGACTAGTTGAGTTGAATTTGGAGGACCAAATTCTTTTTAAGGTGGGGAGGATGTGAGATCTGAGAATTTCAGACATATTTTATTGATGTAATAATAATTTAAAGTGTAAATTATTGAACTAGATGAATTATGGGAATTATGAATGGAGATTTATATGTTAAGTGTGCAAAATAAGCATGAACTATGAGGACAGATCGATCTGGGAGAAGGAGAGATCGATCTGGTGAGTTATAAACGACAAGGAGAAATTTAAGGAGCAGATCGATCTCCAATGGAAGAGATCGATCTCCTTATGAATCTGTTTGAGAAGGGATCGATCTCATAAGGAAGAGATCGATCTCCAAATGATTCTGTTTGGGGAGAAGATCGATCTCTTCAGGAGCAGATCGATCTCATAAAGCCATAAAGAGATCGATCTCCCCCCTCGACAGATCGATCTCCTAGGCATAAAATTGCCCAGATCGTCCCCAAAATTCAAACACAGATCGATCTCATCAAGAGGCAGATCGATCTCCTACCTCCAATCTATATAAGGAACCCGTGTTTTCTCTGCAATTTCACTTTCTCTCTCTTCCAAAAACCCATTTCCACCGAAAACCTAGTTTCTCACTCCTCTAAATCACCCATTTCCGGCCGAATCAGCTGTTGTGGTAAGAAGGAAAGTTGTTCCTCATCAAGGGGAGAACAACATACTTGGAAATCGAAGGACGAATCAGATCGAGGCGTGAGTTGTGCGTCTCACAAGCTTTGGGTAATTTCTAAACCTCGATCTTGATATTTAAGCTGATTTTGATGTTATTGGTGGTTGTAATTGTGTTGAAATAGTTGAGAAATGGTTAGGGATTGATGTATTTCAATGTGGATAGAGTGATAATGATATTTAGCGATTTTGGTAATTTTAGGAATTTTGAGCTATAAATGGAAATATAGACAATGTGGAGAATTAGCCTAGATAATTGGCATGAGGAATGTAGGACATTGAAATATTGTGAATGAGGTTGTAGTTTGGGGTTGAGTTACGAGAAATCAAGAGATTTGAGGTGTTATGAGCAATTATGCTCGATTTTGAGAATTGAGGGTATGAGATAATTGAGTATTGATGTTTTAACATCGTTTGGACAGCTCGGGAGTTCCAGAGTGGAATGCGAGGCTAGTCCGTGATACGGGGGAACGATTGCACTATACGAGGTGCAAAGAGGCAAGGGAAAATCTAAACCATTTGTGTATGTGAATTGCAAACTGTTTTAGCATGATTTGTGGTTTATAAAACAAGCATGTTGAGTGTTTCGTGTTGAGATTAAATTGCACACGATTTCATAGCCGGTTGGAGCCCAATATTTTATGAGTTTATAACTGGGCTCTACGTTAAGGCAATATTGTGATTTGAGAAATGTGTGCGTGTGCTTTGCCGGTTAGAACTCGATTTTATTACGTTTTGTGTTGAGTACAAAACGATTTCAAAAAGGGTTTTATGAGAGAAAAACCATCATGAGTTCTACGTGAAGGCAAACCAGTCTTATGAGATAAGACTTAGGTGTGTAGATGTGAGTACACACCGGGCATTGCTCTGGTAGCATGTAAGCCCGATTTCTTCTCCGTTCTGGTAACGTTGAGAAACCCCATTGGTGGCTGTGCCACGTTATACCCCATTGGTGGCTGTGCCACGTTGAGAAACCCCATTGGTGGCTGTGCCACGTTGAGAAACCCCATTGGTGGCTGTGCCACGTTATACCCCAATTGGTGGCTGCGCCACGTTGAGAAACCCTATTCTGTGGCTATGCCACGCGAGAAATTAAATCAGTGGCTTTGCCACGAGTGTTTTGTGGCTATGCCACGCGAGAAATTAAATCAGTGGCTTTGCCACGAGTGTTTTGTGGCTATGCCACGCGAGAAATTAAATCAGTGGCTTTGCCACGTGTGTTTTGTGGCTATGCCACGCGAGAAATTAAATCAGTGGCTATGCCACGTGTGTTTAGTGGCTGTGCCACGTGCATTATTTTTACTGTGATTTTATCACGTATTTGAGAAAGCGTTTAATGCGTTGTTTTCACATGCTTTGTTAATGCTCTAGAGTGAGCCTTTTACTTCATGTTTTCACATGACATGACACATGAGAGTGTCGTTTTGAGTATTTTCATGCTATGGTTTTCAAATGAGTTTCACATACAAATAAACCTTTTGTGATGTGCATTTTGGTTTATGAACTGAGTCCTTACCCCCTTTACTGAGCGATTTAGAAGCTCACCCTGTTTTTCTTTCCCCCCAGAGTTCTTCAAGTGAATAAGGACTTCCCTGCGACGTACGGAGTAGTGGCTAGTGGAGGATTCAAGCTCCAGGCTATATATTTTGTACTTTGAGGTATATTTATCTTTTCATGTACCCAGACTATTATTGTAATTACAGACACTTGATGTATGACATTATATGGGATGTTTTAGGATTAATTAACTTAGAATTGAGTATTTGTATACGTTATATGATGTTGAGATCCTGAGGCATGATAATTATGATGATGTATGACACTGCACAGGAATGCACCTTTAATTGTGAATTAATGAGTAAAAATTTTTAAATTAGCCCTATTTTCTGCACTTTCGGGGCGTGACAGGTTGGCTAACATTTGAAAATGAATTGTAAAAGAAATGAGTTGTTTTGGTTTGTTAACCATATTTTGCAAAGAATTGAGCCACCTACATGATTTTCGTGAGAATGAAAGTGTGCTAGAGTATGACTCACACGAGATTTGATGTGTTTTATACGCATGAGAGTTGGAGCTTAGCTCACACTAGTTTTCACATGGATTTCATACTGGTTTTGGCATGGTGTTTAGAGCTTAGCTCGCACTAGATGCCCACCTTATTTGTTGTCGTGCTTAGAGCTTCGGGCAGACTGGGTGTCGCACTGATGAAATAGGCTCGCACGTGCATTTGTGATATTTTGACATGTTGATAGCCGTGTTAGGAGCTTCGGGTAAACAAGATTAAATAGGCTCACACCGATTAAATAGGCTCAGACGTGTGTTTGAGATGTGGCGTAATATGATATGTTGAAGTGGGTCCACGGAGTACGTTGTACAGTACAGATAGCATGGAGTATGTTGTACCATGTTGAGATGTGATATGCCGTCTTCGGACGAGATTTGCTATGGACCGACGGACAGGATTTGACCCACCTCTAGTGTGGAAGCAGATACTGGTGATATCTATAAACATCGTAAAATTTCAAGTACTCAGCTTTATAAATAAATAACAATTAAGTCATTAAGATTAAAAATGTGTTTCATTAGTCAAAGGTTCAAAATAAATTGTATTTTCCCATTGTCGAACCTGGAGGATTTGATTAAATAAAATACAAAAGCTCTAAGAATAAAAGGCTACGTATACATACGTATATATGTATATTTATACATGTATAGATATATATATACATAACAAAGATACATAGCCGAGAAATCCATTAAGTATACATAAATAAATATATGTATATGTATATCTAAGGATATATTTATTTATCTATGATGATGATGGGAGCAGTTATAGACGTTGAAAATGTGAAAGGGAAAGAAAACTGGAAAACATGAAAATTGGAAAACATGAAAACTGTCCAACAGCCGTCTGTACACCGAACCCCTGCTGCAGCCATACCCCTCCCCTTCATCAACCCCCATCACCCATCCACTCCTGACACAAAATACAAGCAGTAGAAGCAACCGGGTAAAAGTAATCTTAGCTGAAAACAATATAATCAAACACGAGTAGAGGAAGAAATGGGAGGAAAAAAGGGAAGAGAGTGAGGCTGGCAGTGAAGAAAATCGAGAAGCTTGAAGTATGGGAGCAAACTGACGAAAACAGGAAAGCAGTGATCAGACCCCTCAGCTTTCCCATTTGGTTGCAAAACGGAGGTCGAAGAACAGAGGCCTTCCTCGGCCTCGAGAGGAACTGGAGGTAGGCGCAGCTGAGGAGGGAAACAGGACCAACGAGGCTGCTCAGACAACTGAAGAACAGAGGGAACTGAGGCTCGGGTGTGACGGCTAGAAACGATGGCCTTCACTGATTGACGAGGAGATTGGAAAACAGAGAACTCTTGCTTTGTTCATTACACCGAAAGGGAGATACGGTTGGTTGCAGGAAAGAAGCGCAACCACGGGCTGCCAAGGAGGCCACTGCCAGAGCTAGGGACAGTTGGATGCACGACCACTCTGTCCGGACGACCTCGGCACAGGAAACAGAAGCGAGGAGTAGTGGTAGAGGTGTGGTCGGGGGAAGATTGAAATCGATCGAGACAGGGTGAAAGAAGGAGAAGGGAGCAGGGAAAGGAAAACCAGGAGTTGGAGGAATCTAGGATAAAAGTGTGATGATGGTAGTGCCGTGTTACGGGGCCAAGGAGGATGGGAAGAGATCGGGGAACAGTAGCCGACTGGGAGGAAGAAGAAGAAAGAAGAAGAAGATAGGAAATTTCGCGGGAAGCCAAATTTAAAAAAAAGGTATATATATATATATAATTATATATATAAATATAAATATAAAAATATTTGGAGATAGGAGAGAAGGCACAGAGAAATTTGAAAACCCCGGGAAAAAGGGCTTCGACCGAAATAACGCGAGTGGACCGGATTCATCGACTCGCTACGTTGAGGCAACCGAGAAATCGCGAACAGACATCGAGGTAAGAAAAATTCTCGTGGCTGCTAGAGATAAATATGCGTAATTTTTGTATATTTATAGATATAAAATTTAGGTTAAATTTCGCAGTATCGAAATTATCTAAATGACTAGGTTGAACTTTATAACTAAAAAGTTAGAGATTTTAGCTTAGTTGAACAATCAAATTTTACGGAATAAATTTAAATGATTTGCATAAATTACGGTATGACTTGAATTCTGTTTAATTATTAAAAATCTCAAAATTTGAATTTTCATAGACTATTTTCTGAGATTTTTCGAAAAAAGGCTAGTCAGCCTGTTTTGAACGATTTCATAAAACAAATGAATTTATATGTGTTTTAAGGAAAAACGATCTGTTATAAAATTATTCTGATGAAATGTGCTTGAGCGCGTACTGACTGTGTGTCGTATGGTCCGTCTCGCACTGATTTTGAGACAAAGGCGTTGGTGAGATCATGCTGCACTTCTGTTCTGTATCTGTATCTGTATCTGTGGTCTACGAGTACGATGTACCGTGTTTCTGATTCTGTTTCTGGTCTTCAGACATTCTGATCTGTGAGCCGTTTGGGTAACTAACCACTCCCACGACGATTGACATCCTGGCACACCTGGCCCGTGAATTGCCCAGAGTCACCGACATTGGCCAATAGTTATTTCTGATATCTGTTATAGCATGCATGCCTTGTCTCGTCTATTTGAAAATATTTAATTGAATTTGTCTGCTTGAACTGAAATATCGTGAATCTGTTTGCTTTGCTACTGAAAACTCTAAACTTTCTGGATTTACAACAGTAGTTAAATGTATTACTGTTTCATATTTTGTTTCTGAAGAATCTGTTTCTGGTAATTGTGCTTTAGCCGAGACTAAATATGTTTTCCAAATTTTACAATCTGACATCTGAGAAAATCATCTGTGAAACTTTTCGGGATATAGCAAATATAAAAATATATATATTTTGTAGGTAGGGTATTTATCTACCTGCTATGGGGTTTTTCTTAATGAACATGTTGAGCTCACCCCATTACTCTCCTCCACAGATTCACATCAGTAATGGAAATTCGACTCTATAAGTCGAGGTATTTTGCACAGCTGCGCTTCGAGAAGAAATCACCTAAGTTAGAGGTATACCCAGTAAGGATAATTGTTTTTTTATCTGTAAGTACAGTAATGTATGCAAGCATATGTCTGGGGAAATGTGATTGATACTATTTTGTATGAGAACAAAATGTCGAATTTTTCAAATGGTAATGTTACTGTTTTGTGTTCTTAAACTTTTACTAAGTGAATTTAAATTAAATATGCGACTTTATGGATTTTGATCTATTATCGACTTGTAGCCCAACCGAAATATCAGTAAATTTGGGTCGTTACATAAGTGGTATCAGAGCAAAGGTTGGCCTGATACAAGTCGATAATAAATGTGAAAAAGACTTAGAAAGTTCACATCCCCAGCATTACTGTACGTTATTTAGATACAAACGGGTATACGTAGCTGTGTTTTGCTAAGAAATTGCTACTGAAATGCAGGAAGCCTATTAGTTATGGCTGGTGGACGACGAGGTCAACCGAAGGGACGAGGGGGCAGGTCATCCCGAGGCCGTGAGGAGAGGCTTGAAGGATCGGGTGGCCCCACTACTGAACAGCCCACTCGTAACCCTACTGAGAGCTCCGATGGCCGAATTTCTAGTCTGGAACGTAGCGTGGAGTCGATACTGAATCAAATTGGGCAAGTGCTGGCCAGGCTGAACAACCCACCGGGCACTGCGGCTCAGACTGCACCTACTACTCTCGCAGTTGCTCCAGACACGCCTATGCCAGCCCAAACGACGCCAGTGCCGCCAGCGGGAAGAACCTTCTACTACACTGCCACAGACCCCTCCTGTACCATAATCGCCGGCACCAATGGCCCCACAGCAACATAGTAATGATATGGGATGCGATTGTGAGTTGGACAGGTTGAGGCACTTTCAGAAATTCAAACCTCCATCTTTTACTGGGGTTAAGGATCCAGTGGTTGCCGAGGACTGGATTAATGAGATGGAGAAGCTTTATGGGTTTTTCCGGTGCAACTCTACCAAGAAAGTTGATTTTACAGCTTTTGTACTAAAAGGCGAAGCTGAACACTGGTGGAAGTCCACTCGACTAATCTTAAGAAGCAGGCATGGGGTAATCACTTGGGATTTATTTCTTGATGCCTTCCGGCGGAAGTACATTCAGATACTGCTCAAAGGAGATTACAGTCGGAGTTCTCAAACTTGATTCAGGGGAATAAATCTGTTGATGAGTATGAGTCAATGTTCACCTTATTGGGAAGATATGATTCGGACACCACGAACTACGAGGTGAAGAAGGTTCAGAAATTTATGGACGGACTGAGACCCCCGATTCAGGCCCGACTGGCCCCGTTTGATATTAGCACCTATGAGGAGGCAGTTCGTCGAGCCCAATTGTGTGAACAAGATTACAAGATGCAGACTCTTGAGTCTAATAGATTGGGCAACGGTAAGGAACAGGATCAGAAGAGGACAACTGGGGATAGGAGTGGCAGAGATGGTAGGAGACCATTGTTTAAACGACAGAGGCACTATAAGGAGATGCGGGGTAAGACTATCAGGCCTGCCATCTATCAGGGCTCAACACCTACCAAAGGGATTGTAATCGAAGGACCTCGACCTAATGTAGAGGTGTACAGACACTGTGGGGGGAATCACGGTAACAAGCCTTGCTATAGAACAATGGGGATTTGTTTCAGATGTGGTAAAATGGGACACATGGTCAGAGATTATCCTGAAGGTGTTGACACGGCCCTACCGAGGTATACAGAACGGAATACAGCACCTGCTACTACCTTCACACCAAGGAGGAAGGCGACAGTGGAAGAAAAGGGTAAGCGGGTTGCATGACAAGGGCGAGTGTACGCTCTAGAATGGGAGGTGACGAAAATTGATGCTCCAGTTGAAGCATTTAAAGGTACTATTCTAATTTTTGATATTAAGGTTATAGTTTTATTTGATTCTGGTGCAACTCATTCCTTTATATCGCCCATGTTCGCATGTAAATTGATTCCATATGTACAACCCAAACCACTAAGAAGGGTACTAACGATTAAAACACCAATGAAAAATAGTCAAATGGCAAAGCAACTATATAAAGATTATAGGCTTAAAATAGGAGATAGAAACATGTTAGCAGACCTGATCCTACTAGATATGTATGACTTTGATGTGATATTGGGCATGGACTAGTTAGCAACAAATCAAGTTGTTCTTGATTGTCATAATAGGACATTGACATTTATGCCCGAAGAAAATGTTGTAAAAATTTTTTGCTAAGTAATTGAAAGAAAAGTTTACTGCTAAATAACATGATCATATTGATAACATGGATAATAATATTTTTGAAGGTTACCTCGCGTATGTAATTGATACGGATAAGGCAAACCCGGATTTGAGCGATATTCCCGTAGTCAGGGAGTTTCCTGACGTGTTTTTGGATGATCTGTCAGGGCTACCTCCGGATAGAGAGATGAAGTTCTGCATCGATTTGATGTCCGGTACTGAGCCAATATCCAAGCCTCCATACCGAATGGCCCCTGTCGAGTTGGAAGAGTTGAGGAAGCAACTGCAAGAACTGTTAGATAAACGGTTCATCAGACTGAGTGTTTCACCATGGGGTGCACCGGTATTATTTATAAAAAAGAAAGATGGTAGCCTCAGACTGTGTATTGGTTACAGATTTCTCAACAAGGCGACCATTAAGAATAAATACCCTTTACCCCATATTGATGATTTGTTGGACCAACTGCGAGGAGCACAAATCTTTTCCAAGATTGATCTGAGGTCAGGGTACCATCAGTTGAAGATCAGTAGTGAGGATGTACCCAAGACAGCCTTTAGAACTCGAATGGCCATTATGAGTTTTTGGTCATGTCGTTTGGATTGACGAATGCCCCCGCAGCTTTCATGGCACTGATGAATGAAGCACTTAAGCCGTACTTAGACAGATTTGTCATAGTTTTTATTGATGATATATTGGTGTATTCCAAGTCCAGAGAAGAACACGAGCAGCATTTGAGAATGGTTCTACAAACCCTCAGGGAAAAGAAGTTATATGCCAAGCTCAGCAAGTGTAATTTTTGGTTAGATCATATTACATTTCTGGGTCACATCGTGTCGAAAGATGGGGTGACTGTGGCCCCGTCTAAGATCGAGGCAGTGGTGAAGTGGGAAAGACCCAAGACTGTCACAGAGATCCAAAGTTTTCTAGGTTTGGCTGGATATTACAGGAGATTTGTAGAGGGTTTCTCTAAGTTAGCTGCTCCTCTGACACGGCTTACAAGGAAAAATGTTAAGTTTGAATGGAGTGACGCATGTGAAAGAAGCTTCCAAGAGTTGAAGCACCGACTGACCACCGCACCTATATTGACTATCCCTGCTAGTTCGGGAGACTTCTTGGTGTATACGGATGCATCGGGTCAAGGTCTGGGATGTGTATTGATGCAAAATGGGAGGGTAGTAGCTTATGGTTCTCGACAGTTAAAAAATTATGAGAGGAACTATCCAACGCATGATTTAGAATTGGCAGCTGTAGTGTTTGCACTAAAAATATGGCGTCATTACCTGTATGGAGAGAAATTCCAGATCTTCACAGATCATAAGAGCCTCAAGTATTTATTTTCTCAAAAGGAGTTGAATATGAGGCAGAGGAGGTGGATAGAACTTTTGAAAGACTATGAATGCGAGATCCTATACCACCCGGGAAAGGCAAATGTGGTAGCAGATGCTTTAAGCAGAAAGAATATGGGGCTGGTATGTCATATGATGATTCGGGAACATGAGCTGTTGGAAAAGTTTCTGAACCTCAACTTAGATATTGAACCCTCTGACAGTGTCAGTTGTGGTATGGTAGCTAGCCTGAGGATAGAACCAGACTTGATTGACAGAATCCGATAGACTCAGCGTACTGATAAGTACTGTATAGATATGGCTGGTCAGATTCAGTTAGGTACTATGACTGATTTTGAAGTTAGCTCCGATGGTCTATTGAGGTTCAAGAGCAGGATTTATATTCCCGATGATATACAGTTGAAGAAATTGATATTGACAAAGGCTCATTTCTCAAAGTATACGTTACATCCGGGAAGTAATAAGATGATCAGAACTTGTAAAAAGTGTACTGGTGGTCAGGGATGAAAAAGGATGTGGTCGAATTTGTGGCCCGGTGTCTTGTGTGTCAGCAAATCAAGGTAGAACATCAAAAACCAACAGGGTTGTTACAGCCTCTACCAATACCCACATGGAAATGGGAGCATGTTACCATAGATTTCATTATGGGCTTGCCAAGAACTCGGAGGAACCATGACGCGATTTGGGTAATTGTTGATAGACTGACAAAGTCCGCCCACTTTCTAGCTATGAAACCCACCGATACTTTGAGTGCACTAGCAGGTCTGTATGTACGAGAGATAGTAAGACTACATGGCATACTAGTGAGCATTGTATCTGACAGGGATTCTCGGTTTACTTCACACTTCTGGGGACATTTCCAAGAAGCCATGGGAACCCAACTGAATTTTAGCACAGCATTCCACCCTCAGACAGATGGGCAGTCGGAGAGAACCATTCAAACACTGGAGGATATGTTGAGGGCTTGTGCTCAAGATTTTAAAGGCTCCTAGGATGACCATTTACCGCTAGCGGAGTTTGCGTACAATAACAGTTATCACTCAAGTATTGGAATGGCGCCCTATGAAGCACTATACGGTTGAAGGTGTCGGTCGCCAATCGGGTAGGAAGAAGTGGGTGAAAGGAAAATATTTGCTCCAGATCTAGTTAAGCAAGCTTCAGAGGATGTCCAACTGATTTGTGAGAGGTTGAAAATAGCTCAGAGCAGGCAAAAGAGTTATGCTGACCAAAGACGTAGACCCTTGGAATTTTCAGCAGGAGATTCGGTATTTCTGAAAGTCTCTCCATCCAAGGGTATAATGAGATTCGGGAAGAAAGGAAAGTTGAGTCCTCGTTATATAGGACCTTTCGAGATCTTAGACCGAGTGGGAGACAAAGCATACAGATTGGCGTTACCGCTTGATTTATCGACCATTCATAATGTCTTCCATGTCTCCATGCTTCGGAAGTACCATCCGGATCCTACACATGTGATTAAGTATGAACCGTTGGAGTTAAAAGAGGACATGACATATGTGGAGAAACCGATTCGGATACTGGATAGGAAGGAGAAGATATTACGGTCTAAGACGATTCCTCTGGTCAAGATTTTATGGCAGTACCACACTTCAGAAGAGGCCACGTGGGAATTAGAGTGTCTAATGCGAGAAAAGTACCCACACCTGTTTATGAATTGATGTACTCCTAAATTTGGGGACCAAATTTCCTAAGATGGGGAGAATGTAAACATCGTAAAATTTCATGTACTCAGCTTTATCAATAAATAACAATTTAGTCATTAAGATTAAAAATGTGTTTCATTGGTCAAAGGTTCAAATTAAATTGTATTTTCCCATTGTCGAACCTGGAGGAGTTGATTAAATAAAATACAAAAGCTCTAAGAATAAAAGGCTACATATATATATGTATATATGTATAGTTATACATGTATAGATATATATATCAATGTATATACCAAAGTATATATATATATATATACACATAACAAAGATACATAGCCGAGAAATCCATTAAGTATACATAAATAAATATATGTATATGTCTATCTAAGGATATATTTATTTATCTATGATGATGATGGGAGCAGTTATAGACGTTGAAAACGTGAAAGGGAAAGAAAACTAGAAAACATGAAAACTGTCCACCAGCCCTCTGTACACCGAACCCTTGCTGCAGCCATACCCCTCCCCTTCATCAACCCCTATCACCCATCCACTCCTGACACAAAATACAAGCAGTAGAAGCAACAGGGTAAAAGTAATCTTAGCTGAAAACAATATAATCAGACACGAGTGGAGGAAGAAATGGGAGGAAAAAAGGGAAGAGAGTGAGGCTGGCAGTGAAGAAAATCGAGAAGCTTGAAGTATGGGAGCAAACTGACGAAAACAGGAAAGCAGTGATCAGACCCCTCGGCTTTCCCATTTGGTTACAAAACGGAGGTCGAAGAACAGAGGCCTTCCTCGGCCTCGGGAGGAACTGGAGGTAGGCGCAACTGAGGAGGGAAACGGGACCAACGAGGCTGCTCGGACAACTGAAGAACAGAGGGAACTAAGGCTCGGGTGTGACAGCTGGAAACGGTAGCCTTCACTAATTGACGAGGAGATTGGAAAACAGAGAACTCTTGCTCTGTTCATTACACCGAATGGGAGATACGGTTGGTTGCAGGGAAGAGGCGCAACCACGGGCTGCCAAGGAGGCCACTGCCGGAGCTAGGGACAGTTGGATGCACGACCACTCTATCCGGACGCCCTCGGCACAGGAAACAGAAGCGAGGAGTAGTGGCAAAGGTGTGGTCGGGGGAAAATTAAAGTCGACCGAGACCGGGGTGAACGAGGGAGAAGGGAGTAAGGAAAGGAAAATCGGGAGTTGGAGGAATCTAGGATAAAAGTGTGATGATGGCAGTGCCGGTGTTACGGGGCCAATGAGGATGGGAAGAGATCGGGGAACAGTAGCCAACTGGGAGGAAGAAGAAGAAAGAAGAAGAAGATAGGAAATTTGGCGGAAAGCAAAATATCTTAAAAAATATATATCTATATATATATATATATATATATATATATATATATATATACATAAATATAAATATAAAAATATTTGGAGATAAGAGAGAAGGTACAGAGAAATTTGAAAACCCCGGGAAAAAGGGCTTCGACCGAAATAACGCGAGTGGACCGGATTCGTCAATTCGCTACGTTGAGGCAACCGAGAAATCGCAAACAGACACCGAGGTAAGGAAAATTCTCGTTGCTGCTAGAGATAAATATGCGTAATTTTTGTATATTTGTAGATATAAAATTTAGGTTAAATTTCGCAGTATCAAAATTATCGAAAAGACTAGGTTGAACTTTATGACTGAAAAATTAGAGATTTTAGCTTAGTTGAACAATCAAATTTTACGAATTAAATTTAAATTATTTGCATAAATTACAGTATGACTTGAATTCTGTTTAATTATTAAAAATCTCAAATTTTGAATTTTCATAGACTATTTTCTGAGATTTTTCGAAAAAGGGCTAGTCAATCTTTTTTGAACGATTTCATAAAACAAATGAATTTATATATGTTTTAAGGAAAAACGATCTGTTATAAAATTATTTTGATGAAATGTGCTTGAGCACGTACTGACTGTGTGTCGTACGGTCTGTCTCGCACTGATTTTGAGACAAAGGCGTTGGTGAGATCATGCTGCACTTTTGTTCTGTATCTGTATTTGTATCTGTATCTGTATCTGTGGTCCACGAGTACGATGTACCGTGTTTCTGATTCTTTTTCTGGTCTTTTGACATTCTGATCTGTGAACCGTTTGGGTAGCTGACCACTCCCACGACGATTGACATCCCGGCACACCTGGCCCGTGAATTGCCCGGAGTCACCGACATTGGCAATAGTCATTTCTGATATCTGTTATAGCATGCATGCCTTGTCTCGTCTATTTGAAAATATTTAATTGAATTTGTCTGCTTGAACTGAAATATCTGTGAATCGTTTGCTTTGCTACTGAAAACTCTGAACTTTCTGGATTTACAACAGTAGTTAAATGTATTACTGTTTCATATTTTGTTTCTGAAGAATCTGTTTCTGGTAATTGTGCTTTAGCCGAGACTAAATCTGTTTTTCGAATTTTACAATCTGACATCTGAGAAAATCATCTGTGAAACTTTTCGGGATATAGCAAATATAAAAATATATATTTTGTAGATAGTGTATTTATCTACCTGCTATGAGGTTTTTCTTACTGAGCATGTTGAGCTCACCCCCTTACTTCACATCAGTAGTGAAAATTCGACTCTATAAGTCGAGGTATTTTGCACAGCTGCGCTTCGGGAAGAAATCACCTAAGCTAGAGGTATACCTAGTAAGGATAATTGTTTTTGTATCTGTAAGTACAGTAATGTATGCAAGCATATGTCTGAGGAAATGTGATTGATACTATTTTGTATGAGAACAAAATGTCGAATTTTTCAAATGGTAATGTTACTGTTTTGTGTTCTTAAACTTTTACTAAGTGAATTTAAATTAAATATGCGACTTTATGGATTTTGATCTATTATCGACTTGTAACCCAACCGAAATATCAGTAAATTTGGGTCGTTACAATATCCCACACACCTGATCCATGTAGCCGGTATCACTGGTTATGGCCATAGTCCTAGAGGTTATTTCCCTTATTGAATTGCCCATCACATGTTTATTGCTTTACGAATAAATCCATGTTTGAAATGATCTGTGGGTCAGGATAGTCCGAGGGAAGGGGTTGAGTCCTGATAAGTGTTGAATTGTTTTGAGATATCGATTTATTAATGGTTTTAAAGTGCACTTATGCATGATGTTTAATGTCATGCTTTACTTGTGAAATGTGCATGATGATTAATGACATGCCTTACTTATAAAATACGTATGATAGTTAATGTCATGCTTTTAATTGAATTGTGCGCTGAATTTTAATAGCATGAATGTTTACATACCATTAACACTAGCATGAACTCATATTTGAGAAAATGATGAAATAAATGCTTTGAGCATAGCATCACGATCACGTAGATAATGCAGTATCTATATGTTCGCATGATTGCCTTACTGAGCGTGTGGTTTGCCCACCCCCCTTATTTTCCCCCTCTCTACAGAGTTTTGAGTATAGATTGTGGGCGACTGGAGGCTTATCCCTTTTGATATCCGCTGCATCTCATTGCTAAAGGTATACTCACTTGAATTATTTTGTATCTAAACTAGACATAGCACAGTAGTATTTTGTATGTAAACATTAGGGATGTAAAGCAATGTAAACACTTGTAAACAGTAACTCTGATGTATTTATAAAAGTGTTTACTTTTGAAATTAAATTGTTATGGATGGATGAGGTAGACATCGACACACAGCCCAACTATTGAGTGTGTAGCTGATCACAATCGAGGTAAGGATGATTAATAAACAACGTATGAAAATGCGAAAAATTTGTGCTGATTTTGGTAAGTTGAGGGTCGTGACAAAATCGATCTGGCTATCTAAAGATCGATTCTTTTTTCACAGAATGCTTAGCAGATCGATCTGGCCCCATTGGAGATCGATCTAACCTATTTCATTGCTCAAATAAGAGCATTTTTGGCTCTTTCAGATCGATCTCTTATCCTATGAGATCGATCTCTCATTCACATTTTTCATATTTCACTACAGTTTTCTACAGTAACTTACACCAAACTTCACACATTTTGCTACCATAATCATTTTCTCATCCAACCTCCTTTAAGGCTTGAAAATGACATCCATTCATACTTTATATACATTGAAACTTGTGTGCATTTATTGTATAGCCAAAGGTATACAATATATCACCAAATGGAAGTACAAAACTCTTGTATCTTTATTCCAGTTTACCACACTACTCAAAACTCAATATATTCACATTCCACTCATGGAAATATACCTCTTACACTTGTTATACACTTTAAAACTTGCATGTATTCATTCCTCATGATTTACATTATTTGTGACTTGTCTACACATCACAAAGTCATAAAGATTACGTATACAATTTCAGGTCTTACATTTTAATAAAAACTGGCTCTCTTTAGATAAAACAATATGCTACACTAAAATATCAAACCGTGTAACGTTTTTTACAATGCAACTAATTAAAGCCCTTAGGCCTGTTGATTAGGGGAGCAAACCCAAGCACCTCAAAAATTCACAATCCAGTACAATACCGGGCTTCAACATTTCCACGTTTAATTGTTTGGACTACCAAAAGGCTTGGTTTAACACCTTCACTTTCACCTTCCAAAGTCAACACAATCGCCATTCCTAGTTAATTTGCTTCAAAAAAGATGTCCAATATAACTTCCCAATATAGTTTGCCCACTAGTGGTGGTTATAGTATGAACCGAGTTATGAAATTTTACCTCCTAGATTTGGGAAGCTTATGACATTTTTTATAAACATTTATAACCATCACAAGGCCAAGAATGTTTTCAGAATTCGCAAGCATTTTGCCCAATATTCAACTTGTCTTAGATCCGCACATGGCATTATGAAATCCAAGATAACCGAACCACCAAATGCAAAGAAGTCATAAGAAAATTTAATTCCACATGGTGGGAAATTTTTTACTACTCCAAAATAAGAAAAGAAGCTATAATGGCACGGTTACACAAACATTTATAGTTCTACAAAACAGCTCATATTTCAGGAACAACACAGTTCTGCAAGCCATATTACATGTCACTGCCCTCCTTGCACAGGCCAAAACAAAGAAAGAACACAAGGAAATTATGCAGCTACTCTTTTAAATGGTGGACTCAGATAAAAGCAATAATGAAATTGAAGAAAGCAATCAAAAAAGCATAGCTTCCTTCTCCACAATCGACCTGGGAGGCTGGGACAAGACAATGAAAATGATTATTTTGGTAATATATATATATATATATATATATATATATATATATATATATATATATATATATATATATATATATATATATATATATTTGGAGAAGCACTATGCTCAAATAGTAAACTCATGACTCAAGCAGCAATTAGATGGCCTTAGGCTCCAATAATGCCTCGTAACTTAGATACCAATAATGTCTCATGACCCAACAGTGTAAATAATCATAATAGAAGGCCTTAGGCCATAATAATTGTAATTCTATAGAATGTAAAGAATCCTCTATATGAAAGGTTCTTCATTCCATCGTAAAATCAGAGTCTTGTACCGAGATTGAAAAGAAAAAAAAAATCAAATAGTTTCTCTCAACTTGAGCTCTCAAGAGCCTCAAGACTCCTTGTGGTTCAAACTTTTGAAGCTATATGTTCATATTAAGCACTCTCTTCTCTTAAAAATTCAAGCAAAGTTTTCTTTTCTTTTTTTTTTTTTTTTCATTCTCTAGTCTACTTCTCCTCCCACGATCCCACGGGCTATTCTGGTGTGCGTGTCTATCAGAATTGTTTTGTTGGTTATCTCTGCATTGCTAAAAGCCTGAAGCAAAGTTGTAACTAAAATGTATCTCTTGGCAAATTGAGAAGCGAGATAAATCCAAGGAATGACTTTTAGGAAGGCACAAACTTTTTTGGTTTGACTAAAATATATAAGAGAGATAGAACATATAAGATCAACATTGTCTCTTACATGGTTGAATATTCATTATGTATTTCGAATCTTGTGATTTTTATATGTAACTTTCTTTTTTCTGGCTTTCAGATACTTAAAACCTCTTGCAGCTGCTTTAGATAATGAGAAATGGTCACTTGTTCAACTACTTATGTCATCTTCATAAACTGGATACGGCACCTCCAGCTTGTAACAAGTAAGACATGTTTTCTAAGTAGACATTGATGATTCTGCATGAATCTAGGTTCTCTTCTTTTTCATTTTTGTTTCATTCATTTTGACATGAGTTGGGTAAAGCCCTGGTCTTGCTCTGTTAAATATTTCTTAACAATGATGCCATTCTGAAAGGACTGCGGGATCTAACTTTTGATAAACTGCTTGTATTACAAGGAGATAAGGGCTTAGCTTACGAATTGTTTCCCCCTCCAACATTTGGAGTTCTTAATGACAACCTAAAGTAGTCTTCATGTTAGAACTTTCTTCTTAATGAAATTAGGATGTGTTATCATTATTACAAAATTTGTTCATTTGCACTTATCAAAGGCATTGGAGTGGACATTTCAGATTGAATTAATACCTGAATGGCCATGTGGCTCTTTCAACATTGACATGAATCTGTCCAGTTTTTCTAAAGTTTCAGTGCCTTTTCCCCCTTTTACATGGAAAAATTTCCAGTAAATCTTTGTTTTAATAGAACAGATCTTGTGTTCATTCAAGTTTCCTTAGCAACTTTTACTAAATTTCTCAAGTTGATGTGAGATAAAACTTGTTTTAGGGGATTCATCTTCAGATTTGAACATCATGCCTTCATATTGAATTTATCTAAAAAAATTGCTCATAGAATTATATAAAGCTACTTCAAAATTCTTTAGATCATAAAAGACTTAATTTCGAAAATGTGGCAAAAATAGTGATCTAACTAAGCTTGTTGCGCACCGTCTAGCTTCTCCCCTTTGTTTTGGCTGGAGCAGAAAAACATTTATTTTGTTTTGATGTTGTCTATTCAAATCATGCCGATGTTTTCAATAACTAGGCTGACTTAACCTTCTGGCCAAAATTTCATGGTTTGAAACTTTCATGTTTCCATGATTTCATAATTTTTTGGCAGTTGAGCTTGAAACTAGTGTGTAACGCTATGTTTCTCAAACTTCAAGTTATTGTGCTGCTTATTTAAGATGTTCTTGCACTTTCTTGAAGGATGCCATGGAGATTGATCAACTTATCAGTTATCTAATCAACAAAGAAAATTCTGATGGTGTGGTCCTACATGGTCATAGCACTGGATGTCAGGTAGCTGCTGATTTTGTGTTAAATTTGTTCTGTATCCGAAGTTTGTTTGACTTCTTTGTGACATTTTCTGAGGAAGTAAGGTTAATACTTTGTTTGTGTTTGCCTGAATCTAGGATATTGTGCATTACATGCGCACAAATGCAGCTTGCCCTCGAGCCGTCCGTACTGCCATTTTGCGGTAGCTGCTATTTACTTTGATCTATTTGTTGTTCTTTATATACTTTCTGCAGCGTATGTACTTTACAATAGAGACGGTGTGACAAAGTATTCTTGCTCGTCTGTTACCATAATCATTTAAGGAGAAATCCTGCTGAGGCCCACTTTTTGATGGATTGAAGTAGAGGAACATCTGTATTACTGTTTTGGAAGTTTCCGGTATATGATTTAAGGAAATTAATTGACCCTTCTATCTTTTTGACTAATATGTGCATATTTTAGCCCATCAAATAACAATGACTTCCTTTATTATTGCCCAGTGCAATTTTTTTTCTTCCAATTGCCTGCATTTTGATTCAGTTAAAGCTTTGGTCATATTGCCAATTTTAATGTTAAGGCTCCGGTTAGTGATCGAGAGTACAGAGCAACTCTTCCTGAAACAGGTGCTATGATTGACTTGGCTTCAAGCATGATAAAGGAAGGTCGGGGTTCAGAGTTAATGCCTAAGGAAGCAGATTCATCTTCCCCTATCACTGCCTATAAGTAGGTACGCTACCACTGGCTTTCATCTTGAAATGACCAAATGCTTCTATTTATTCCTCATTTTACAAAAGCTGATTAAAATTCCCCATTTTCCCTATAAAGTCTCTAACTGTCTTCCATGCAATTTTAATGGGATGGGCGCTGATATAATCATATCCCAATGAGATCAAGAAAGTACTGGATGTTTTTACAGAAGATTCGAGATCACATAAGTCTTTATTGTGATTTGTTTTACTCCATGATCCTTTTTTCTTCAGCTTTTATGCTACTGCCTTCCTTCTTTTTGGTTTTCCTTGTTGAGAATTCCAATGCCTTACAGATATAACTCCCTTTGTGCTTACATGGGGGATGATGACATGCTCAGTTCCGACCTTAATGATGACCGGCTTAGAATGAGACTTGGACACATTGCTAACACTCCTTGCCAGGTACCACACACTTTTCCTATTTTTGTACTCACAGCTGCTGATCTTGGTAATGTTCTTTAAAATGTGAGACAAATCCATAAACATCATAACTCATAATCTTGGGGAACCAGCCATTTTTTCTTTTGTGGTATGGCATTCTCTTTCTGCTTGGGAATCAGTTTATGACATTTATCGTAGCATTTTGCTTAATAACTAGGATTCCCTAAACTTGCACATATGTGGTGGTTTTCTGTCAGGTTATCTTTTCCGAGGATGACGAAAATGTTCCAGAGTATGTTGATAAGAAAGCATTAGTTGAAAGGTGAGAACCGAAATCCTCTTCTCGTTAATGTTTCTCATGCAACATTTGTGCATTCAATTGAGCATCCTATCAGTAAAATCCCTTTATTGCATGCAAGTGTGTGCATGTGAGAGAGAGAGGGAGAGAGTTGTTCCTTATCTGATCTAATGATCAGGTCGGTTCCCGAAGTCCTGCTGCAGTTAATATTTCCCAGGAAACATTTGTGCATTCAACTCAGCTTATCCTATTTATAATATCTCTTTATTGCTTGCATGTCTGTGTGTGTGAAAGAGTTTCCAGATCTGCATAAATGACCATGTTGATTCGTAAACTCCAGCAGATTGTGCAGAGCTATGGGTGGTGCAGAGAAAGTAGAAATTGACTATGCGAATCACTCCCTCTCTAACAGAGTCCATGAAGCTGTGCAGGCAATAATTGCCTTTGTTAAAAGAGAAGGACCCAAAGGCTGGGATGATCCATGGAGCTAATGCTCTGATATTTTATGCTCTCTGGTTTTTTTATAATCTTTTATCTTACTCTCTCCTTTCTCTATTAGTTCATCATTTGCATTCTTAACCATTCTCTGTGATCTTGATTTTTCCATAACATAGATAACAAAAGCTGTTTGAATTTCATTAGTCCGAAAGAATTTCTGTACTTTGTAATTGTAATGGATGAGCCTTGGTTTCCTAATTGATAACAGAATTTGTTCTTTCCCTATTATTTGAAGGTTAATTTCAATCTACCTTGGTTTCCTAATCGCCAATCATTGTCTTAATCTTGTTGGTTTTAGTGACAACTTTATGTGAAGAAATACTACATAACACAATGTACTGTACATGGAAATTTGATTTAAACTTTATATCACTTTTTCTCAAGAAAATTCTTCTAAGTTGATTATGTTTCAGCTCATACTTTTCTTTGCTTCTGACAAGGTAATGGAACAGGGCTTTGTTTACTTTTGCCGAAATTGGTTTTCAGAAAATGTTTAGCCAAAATTTAAAAATTATTTATTATTTGGATAAGTCAATGAAAAATGTTATCGGTTTATTTTTTTTAAATCTATAAAAATTATATATTATTAAAATATTTAAAAATTTTATTTATTGATATTGAAAAATAATTTTTTAGTACATAAAAGACAACTAACTAAAAACTAGGAAACAAAGGATCTAGGTAACCTTAAATTCATGGCATCGAACTCAAGCAAAGCTCCCAATCCAACAGGGGGAACATCCAACTGCTGCAGGTCAAAGGAGCTATTGTGTGCTAATCCTGCCAGCAAGTCTGCACGACAATTAGCCTCCCGGAGAATATTTCTTAATGAACAGGACCAATTTTGCTACATTAACTCTTTACAAGCACTCAAGATCAGAATAGAGGATCCTTGCTACAAAGAGGCTGCAAAAGTTTTTGCACAGCTAATAATGAATCTGACTTAATAATTACCCACTTATATCCCAACTTCCATGCCAAGGGTAAGCCAGAATATACTGCTTAAACTTCAGATCTCAAGATAGAGCCCCAACCCAGCTTTCTAACATAAACACACAGCCATCTTCTTGTATGATCCCTACAAGGACCACCCGCCGTTGAGTCTCCTGGATTAGAGTGGACAGATGCATCAACGTTAACCTTAACAAAGTCTACCTCAAGAGGTTCACATACAACAGTGACCTATTGCCTCTTACCACCGAGTAAACCAGTGTTCTGAGTTTGAAGGATGACAAGATCAGAAGAATTTCAAACAAGAAACATAGAAAGAAGAAGAAGAAGAAGAAAGTAAGAAGAAGAAACTTCAAAGAAGAAAGAAACTCAAAACAATTGATGAATGACTACTGACATAATGAAAATATTGTTTACATTCAGGTATTTATATCACACTTGAATCTTGAAGTCTAACAAACTGTTAACAGACTTGATCAGTTACGTTAGTTTATCAATGGCTAACATAACTGTCAGTTTAAATAACCTAACTGCTAATGCTCCCCTGCAAGCCAAGCTCCCTGCCAAGCTTCTGTTTACTGCTAATACTCCCCTGCAAGCCAAGCTCCCTGCCTACCAAGCTTCTGTTTGACACATTAGCAACCTGTACTGTAAGCTTAGACTGTAATCGAGCAATATTGGTTAATGACAGAGGCTTAGTAAAGATGTTTGCAATTTGTTCATAAGCTGGTAATGCTCTTTTGTAAGTCCTTTTCTCGTACAAAAAACATGTCTAGTTCTATATGCTTGGTTCTAGCATGTTGAACTGGGTTGGCTGACAATGCTACAATGGAGAGGTTATCACACCTGATGTGTGGTCTGACAGGAAGTGTAATGCCAATCTCAGACATTGAGATTGTATCCAGGTAATTTTTGTTGTGAGATTAGCCAGACTCCTAAACTCTGCCTCTGTGCTAGACACCGAGACAGTGGCTTATTTCTTTGAGCTCCAAGAGATGAGACTGGAACCTAGAGACCCACAAAAACCAAAGGTAGATCTTCTATCATTTGGATCAGCAGCCTAATCTGCGTCTGTGAATCCTGCAAGTGTTAAAACTAAGGATAATGGAGAAAAATATCATGATCAATGGTGCCAGACAAATAGCTTAGTATACGTTTGACTGCCTTCCAATGTGTATCAAGAGGTTTATGCATGAATTGTGACACTTTACTAACACTGTACAACAGTTCAGGCCATGTAATAATAACATACTGCAATGCTCCAACTATGCTTCTGTTATGCTTTGTATCGTCAATATGAGAGCCACCTGTGGCAGAAAGCTTAAGAGAACTGACCATAGGTGTAGGTAAAGGATTTGCTTCTAGCATCTTATACTTGCTGAGTAAATCGCTTATGTATTTAGACTGTCAAAAACATTCCTGTAGATCGACGTGTAACCTCAACGCCAAGGAAAAAATTTAAAGGACCAAGATCCTTCAAGGAAAATGCTTTGTCAAGAAAATGAACAAGTTTCTCCACTTCAGATGCTGAACTTCCTGTAACAATTATATCATCTACATACACTTGAATATATGTACATACAAAAGCAATTCTTCTAACAAACAATGACTGATCAGCTCTTTATGAAACAAATCCTTGCTGATGCTGAAAAGATTGTAGTTTATCATACGAGGCTCTAGGAGCTTGTTTTAACCCATATAAGGCCTTATTCAACCTGCAAACTAACGGATTATCATTGCTAGAACCTTCAAACCCAGATGGTTGAATCATGAAAACCTCTTCATGTAAGCACTCCATTTAGAAAGCATTGTTCACATCAACTTGTCTAAGAGACCACCCTCTTGATAATGCTAAAGTCAGAATAATTCTAATTGTTGTAGGTTTAACAACTGGACTGAAAGTCTCCCCAACATCTATACCAGGCTGTTGAAGATATCCCTTTGCAACCAACCTATGCCGAGCTATAGAACCATCCGAATTCCTTTCAAGTTTGAACACCCACTTGCAGCCGACAACAGACCTGTCAAAAAGATGAGGAACCAGAGACCAGGTTTTGTTCTTAAGAAAAGCATTGTATTCAACAAACACTGCTTTTTTCATTTAGGATGTTGTAGAGACTGAATAATATTACTAGGCTCATGAGAATCTAAGTCCACAAAATAAGCTCTAGGCCTAAAAATACCACTTTTAAACCTTGTCTACATTGGATTCTGGTTGACAACAGCAAGAGTTGGAGCTGACCTTGGTTGTTATTCTATCTACAATCAGAAGATGATGATGAAACAAAAGGAGTAATAGTATCATTGACAAGAGAAAAGAAAAAAAAGAAGAATGACCGTGAGACCTGGATACTGTTTGTTGTTAGAACAGAAGGAATATCATGACTCTTAGAATTAACAGTAACCAATGGAGGTGATGGCAAAGAAAAAGATCCAGAATTAGAAGTACCCATACTAGAAGAAGAGAAAATCTCATTATAAGGAAATTTCTTTTCATCAAAGATAACATGTCTAGATATGAATAGATTTTCATTAGCATCAAGGCACTTATATCATTTATGATTAGGACTACCTCCAAGAAAAATACAAGGAGATGACCTGAACTGAAGTTTATGACTGTTCTAAGGTCTGAGAAATGGGTAACACAAACAACCGAATGTTTAGTGATGCCTTCAGAAGCAAGTACAGAATTAAATCTCCTGTAATCACCACCCCAATTTGTTTGAACTACTTAAATGGAAGTAGAGAACTGTTTTTTAACTTGTCTTTTGAAATGTAGGAAAGAAGCCAAAACTTCATTTTTTGTCTACAAAAAATATATCCATATATATCTTGAATATGCATCAACAAAAGAAATATAATACTTAAAACCACTTCCTGACAAATAAGGTGCAGGACCCTAAATGTCAGATTCAACAAGTTGAAAAGGAGAATTATAGACTGTTGTAGACAAGGAAAAAGGAAGTTTGTGGCTCTTAGCTTGTTAACAATGCCGACAAATGTAACTTTTATTGATTTTACTCAAAATATTACATGAATTCAGAACTTTAGAAGCTATACTTACATGAGGATGTCCTAGGCATCTATGCCAAAGTACAAATGAATCTAACTTTGAAACAGATTCTTCTAAAGAAATAGGAGATGTAGAAAATTTTGGAACAAAAACAGCTTTTCTGGTTCTGGGGAACATCAGCAATAGGTTTTATTTATGAACAGATTGAACTTGTACAGGCTATGGTCAAATGTCCCCTTTAAAAGAACCTCCTTATTGATAGAATCCTTCACAAAGTAATAGTCAGAATAAAACTCAAAATAAACATTATTATCTTTGCAATTGTGAGACTGACATTAGGTTTTTCTTAATTTGAGGAACGTGGAGGATATTTTGGAGTTCAAATGACTCAGAACAAAGATTAGTACTGATAGAGGAGTTAACTATGCCTGAAATATTAAGACGAACTCCATTACCCATATGAAGCTTTCCAACACCACAATACTCAGATCCAGTGATCAAGTTCTCCATTGCATTTGTGATATAGTTTGTGGCACAAGAATCAGGATAACATGAAGAATCAATTATTGAACTTGGTGTAGCAACCAAAGCTTCTACCACATTAGCTTGGGTATGACCAAAAACATTGCTAACAGAACTTGAATTAAACTATGAGTCACCAGGAGCAGGATTAAACGAAATATCAAATCTCTGATAGCATTTATGCTCTGTGTGACCAATCTTGCCACATAATTGGCATTGAGACTTTAAGCTACTCATTTCTCTGCCTTTAAACCTACCCCTGCCTCTAAAACTTTTACAACCATCACTGTAAAAGCCTTTAAGCACAAGTTGTCTTCCAATTCAGTAGTTCTTTTTTAGTCGAGATAGCAGCCACTATAGCGTCATATTCTTGACCAAGTCCAAATAAAGCAACATGCACTAACTCACTATCATGCATCTTGCAACCACAAGATTGCAAGGTATCCTACAAGGACTTAACTTTGACTTGATAATCTTTCATGCTTAGACTACCTTTCTTAACACTTTGTAACTGCCTCCTCTTTTGCATTCTTTTTTCATTTGTTTGAGATGCAAAATATTCATCTATGGACTCCCAAAAATCTTTAGTAGTCTCACAGCCTACAAATCTTTAGTAGTCCACGAACACCTTCAAATATGAATCTTTTCTGTTAGACTACTATGTTTGCTGATGGAGACAGAATCTATAAAAGAGGAATTTTGCATATTCCTAGATTTAGTGGCAAGTAACAAAGCACAAGTTGTCTTCCAATTCAGTAGTTCTTTTAGTCGAGATAGCAGCCACTATAGCGTCATATTCTTGACCAAGCCCAAATAAAGCAACATGCACTAACTCACTATCATGCATCTTGCAACCACAAGATTGCAAGGTATCCTACAAAGACTTAACTTTGACTAGATAATCTTTCATGCTTAGACTACCTTTCTTAACACTTTGTAACTGCCTTCTCTATTGCATTCTTTTTTCATTTGTTTGAGATGCAAAATATTCATCTATGGACTCCCAAAAATCTTTAGTAGTCTCACAGCCTACAAAACTAGGCAAGATTTGATGGCTAATTGAAGAAAGAAGTCAAGAAACTAACAACTGATCTTGTCTATCATATATCTCATACTGAGGTGTATCACTCAAGTGAATAGATAGTGTACCATCTATATAACCTTTCAAGCCATAACCTCTTAAAGTTGCTGTGACTTGCTGCTTTCAACGTGGGAAATTGTTATCTTCTAGCTTCACAGTGATGCTCTACGACCCTAGATTCAACACAGCAGGAGAAGATGAATCTTTGGAGCTCATGATATTGGTCTCTATCACCAGCTTTGATACCATAACAAGATTAGAAGAATTTCATACAAGAAACATAGAAAGAAGAAGAAGAAGAAAGTAAAAAGATGAAATCTTAAAGAAGAAAAAAACTCAGAACAATTGATGAATGAATTCTGACTTAGTGAGAATATTGTTTACATTGAAGTATTTATATCACACTTGAATTTTGAAGTCTAACTAATTGTTAACAGACTTGATCAGCTTTGTTAGTTTATTAATAACTAACTAATCTAACTGCAAATAAAGGAATTCTCGCACATATTGCAGGACAATTTGGTTACTATTTGAGGGCCAGGAAAAGGTAATATCAAACGTTGCTTGGTTTCGCCACCTCCACAAGAACCAGTATCCACAAGCAAAAATGGAAGGCCAATGAATACCACTATCGTCTACCTTTTCTATGCGAACTTAAGTTGTCCAGCAGCCATTCAAACAAAGGGAGGCTGTTAAATCGAACAAGGTCTGCACTGGAAACCCAGTTAGACAAAAGTTGCCGAGATAAAGGACAATCTCGTAGAACATGAATAATATCCCCAAGGGACCTCCAAATGTAGCATAAGAAGCAAACACTGGAATCCCACGAGTAACAGAGTGCTCACGAGTTAGAAGCCGTTTTCTTACCGTGAGCCAAAGGAAATACTTAACTCGAGGAGGGACGTCCACCTTCCATATTTTAGCCCATGGGAAAGTTGAATAACATTCTCCCAACGTTAAAGAATATGCAGATTTAACTGAGAATAAGCCATTAGCCGACACACTCCAAAAGATCCGGTCCTCCACATTAACTTGAACCGGCATTAAGGCAAGCTGGTTCTTAAGCTCGGGAGGTAGAAAGGAAAGGCGAGCCCAGTCCCACTCACAATTATCAGTAATTTAATTGCTCACTAATTCTTGGCTATTATCAGAGGAAGCATGGCTAGATAATGAAGCCACTAAAGGTCTCCCTCCGAGCCATTTGTCCTGCCCAAAAAAGAGTAGTTTGGTCATTACCAATCATACGTGAGCATTAGCCACTAACTCTCGGCATGTGGCAATATTTCTCCACGCAAAGGATGAGCACGAACGAGTTTTACTCTTGAGAAAAGAATTCCCTTTCAAATTTTTAGCTTTAATAACTTTCCTATAATAAATAATATTAATTATTTAAATAATAAACATATTTATTATTAAATTAATAATATAATACTATTTACTATTGAAATATTAAAAATATTTTGATGTTTAATAATATAAAAATAAAATATTTAAAATTAAAATATTAAAAGACTTTGAATGTAATATTTTAAAATTTTAATTAAAATTATATCCAAAATCCAATTTAAGTAGAATTATATTCACAAATTTGATCAACAACTCTATACTTATACTATTATTTTTTGAAAAATGTTTTCTCATTTTTAAAAGTGTAAGAAATTTTTATAAAAAACAACTTATTTTTCGTTAATCAAAAAATTATTTTTGTTAATCAAACATTTTTTTATCAAACATTGGAAAATGAAATAGCCATATACATACACTGCTATTTTTTTCCAAAAATATTTTTCGTTTTTAAAAAATTAAGACAATTTTTTTTAAAAAAAACAAATTTATTTTTTTGTTGATTAAATAATTTTTTTCCAAATAAACACCAAAAAATGAAATAACTCTATACATAAATAGCTTTTTCCAAAAATTATCTTCCTTCTTTTCAAATACAAAACAATTTTCACAAAAATAATCTCATTTGACATTGGCCAGAAAATTCGTTGACCAAATAATTTTTTTTTCAAACAAATTAAAATCATTTCTGAAATACATGGTGCCCAAATGAAAATCACAATTTTCCTGAGAAATGTCAGTAGGGGCTTCTGCCAGGCCAGGCCAGCCCAACCCAACCACTACTGGTTACAGTCAGTCTCGATGTTTAACTAAACAACCAACGAAGTTCCAAGATGGAACAATGCTTTTTGACTTTTCAGTTTTCACAATTTAAAGCCACCAATATCTTGTGACTTCTGTGAGCCAGTGATTGAAGCAAAGGGGGGCGGGTGGCGGTGGGTGGAGGTTGGTGGGTTGGTAACTTCCATTAATGGCATTTGTCTTTGCTGTTGCATCATCTTATATAAATTCAAGGTTTAGCATTACCATGGTCCAAGCATAACAATGATAGATCATGGCTTCTCTTCTATTCTAAAAAAAAAAAAAAAGCTGTTGGGCAAAGAAATGAGGCGTGCAGCTTCACACATTTCAAGTTTTCAACCATAACTTTATTTCTGCTCCATTCAATTGAAAATTCAAGCATAATGGCGTACCAAATAAATTAAATTCCCCATTCCCATAAACAATTAAACACAAGAAGAGAAGAAAAAAAAAAGCTCCTACGTGCAAAGCACCTGCCTTTCCTCTACCACCTGCTTAGCTTAGGGACCCTTGAATGAAAGGACAGCCAGCTGTGAGCCAACTCGTGTCATTGTACAAATAATGCAGCTGTGAAGTGAATTTGTTTAATGGCCCTACGATGAAATTCAGTCCTTGTCAAAAAGCCATTGAAAGCTTTTTATGTTTTTGCCATGAGCCTATGAGTCTATGACACTCTATTTTCACCCAAAAGCTACAATTTATGTGTAATTGTCTCCATGGCATGGGAAAGTGACATTTGGTTAATTATATTCTCAACCATAATGTCATCTTTTGCAGGAAAAATGTATTAATGATATCGCATTTATTCATGCAGAAGTGGTAAAATAAACTTGAATCTGAAATTTTGTTTAATCCATTCTAAACTTAAATTCAAATTGTTTTATGTTATTTTCATATATAAAAATGATGATGTGATGGTCATGGGACAAAATTTTCATGGATGACATATCCAAAAGTTTAATGCCGCAACATTTTGTTTTTAAATCCAAAGCAATGAAAATTAATATTACAACCACTCCAAAGTTTAATTTTCCCTCTCTCCTTTCGTGCTATTCTTTCAGTTACCTTTTCATAGAGAGCCAAGCTCAATCAACATGCAAAGTCAATTTATTTTTTAACGAATATGTTAGGATAATAATAATAATAATAGTGATTGATTGATTGATGATGATGATGATTATTATTATTATTATTATTATTATTATTATTATTATTATTATTATTGAGATTGCATTTATAAACATAAATTATAATCGAAGCCAAATAACTTTCAATATATATGACATAATACATTGTTATGATAAAAATCAATAAAAACAAAATCATAATATGATATGTGACATGAAAGTGCATATCATATGATTCAGATCACACACGTGTAATCTTCTTCGGAAAAAAAAAACTTAATATTTTTATTTTGAAAAATGTAAAAATTTAAATTCTTAAAAATAAAAATAAAAATTTAAATAAATTTATATTTTAAAATCAATAAATTTTTAAAAAATAGATTTTTTTTACCCCTCTTTTATTTTCTCAACATTTTAAATTTAGTTTTAATTTATAGAAAATAAAAATAAAATCTAAAAAGTGACTTGAATCGACCTAAAATAAATTGGGAACAACCATATCTTTTGAGGTATAGTCATCCTATTTCAGGCCAATTTCGACCTTATTTTAGGTCATCGACTTAAAAAGTATCTTGGGTTGGTCAACCTTGAAGTTGACTGGCCAATTTCGACCATGAGGTGGGTGATTGATAGAGAGAAAAGGAGAGGGATAGGAAAAAAGAAACGAGAAAAAATGAAAATTTTTTATAATTCAAAAAATAAATTTATTTTTTAAAAAAATTGTGGCATCCATGTATAGGACATTTTGTTGATGTTGCATTTCCTTGTCCACCTGTCACATTTTTATTAAATAAAAAAGTACTACAACATATTTCATTAACAGTGCTAGTTGCTAGAATGAATTGATATTCAAAATTAGAGGTTCGAAGTTCAAGTGTGACCTTAAACATTTTTTAGTTTGGATATCACATTAAATATTTTCTATATATACAAAGCTAAATGTAACATTATCTCTTAGTTGGAAAGTACATAATGCCTCTTTTAAGTGTTCATTTGGATGGGTACTGAGTTGACTTAATGAAATTCAAAATAATAGTGGTGACAAAATTAATTATTTTATCGGTGAGATTAGTTATTGGAGTGATGAGATTAAAATCAGTAGTGGAGTATGTGTTTGGACGCAAATATATTGATAGTGTGATGTGAAGTTTAGTAACATGAGACAATAATCATTAAAGATATTAGATTTAAATTTATATAAAATAAAACTTATAGTATATATTTGATATATGTGGTAATTTTGCATATATTTGATATTTGTGAAATTAATACATAATTAAAAATTATTCAAATTATTTTTTATCAAATAATATTTTTGGTAATAAATATTTAATTTTATTTGAAAAAAGTAATATATTTGCATATCTCAAAATAAAAATTATTAATATTTATTAACTACATTATTTATGAAGTTATTTATTTTAGTTAATTACTTTATTATAAATATGTTTATTTTTGTTAATTTACCGATGATTTATTTGATAATAAAATTGATTAATTGTGTATTATATTTTAGATATCTATTAATTATTTTACTATAGAAATATATAAAACAATTATGATTTCTTATAACAAATTTATTTCAAAAATATTAAGGAAAAATAAAACGAATTGAGACAACACTCAGTGCGGGAATTGTTTTCTTCACAATCTTTCCCAACTACAACACGTCTCTCCATGATCCAACTCTCTTAGATGTTCTAAAGGTTCAAGTTCAGATCATTGGAACAGAAATGAAAGGATGCAAAGCAACACTAAATTACCAGATGGCCTACAGAATCTAAAATCATGCCATAAATCTCTCGATACCTCACTATGGTGAAACCGTTTTTATAAAGCTTGAAGAAACAGACAAAGTCCCTAAGTGCTTTCATATTCCAAAACAAATCCTAAATAGAGAACTAGCTACCTTGATTCCTAAATAATAGACAACTGGTTATGAAAATCTTCAAAAACAAAACAAGCCTATTTCGCACTTTGACCCCACTTATACCAAAAACATTGATGGTACTATTACCATTGAATTTAACCATAAGAAAGAAATTGAAAGCTCAACCCCAACCTCTGTCTTTCCTACATAGTTTATGATGTAACCTTATCAACCTGAGCCAAGAGTTGAAATCAAACACTTCAAACCTGATGGCCAACATAATATGCTTATAGGTCTCTAAAAAGGCATTGCTATTGGGAAATCAAGTGTATATGTCAAGGGTGTTAAGATAACAGAAGCAGACAATTATTTGACAATGATGATGACAAGTTAAAGCGGAATAAAAAAGAAGTCATCCCACCAAAAGCTAAAAGAAATATATGAAAATGGAATAAAAACCTTAAAGTTGATCTCTTTAGTGAACCTTCTGGTAAATTTGACTAGTATGTCATTTATCCCAAAAAGAAGAAACAATAAACATCTTCTCATAAGGAGATTATTAACCCAGACAGAAGAAACCATTACCATGGTATGCGACAGGACTTGCATATATTACGAATAAAGAAGTAGAAGAAAAAAAGTTGAAACAGATGTAAACAACAAACTCCAAAAGTTGCTCCAGATACTGTTCAGACACTTTCGAAAGTTTGCGTGATGCGAGCAACATGATTTTCCAATGACACAGAGTATCCTCTTCTCCATGATTTTTTTTCTTAAAAAAAAAAAATCAAATTAGACATATGCCAAAAGTTTCAAATTCAACAGAAAAAGATGCCCAAGGAAACCATAAAAGGATTTCACCTACAAAAACAGTTTTGAACTAGCATATAGAAAACTTAATTCTTCAAAATGCAACATTACAAAAGATAAGAACAAATTAGAGCAAGTAAACTAACATTTTGATTAGAATCTGCTAAATCTCCAGACCATTATTCTTGAAATCCAAGCGATAATGATTTTTGTAGATAAAAAACTCAAACAACTGGTTGAAACCAACAACAGCTACGTGGATACTTTTGGTTCATTTCACACATCTTCTTTTGAAATTTTCTGCACTCGTTTGGATGTTCAAACATTGATCTTGAGAGAGGATATCCATGAAAGGTGTATGTTGGCTCAACCAAGAGGGGGGGTGAATCAATTTTTCTAGCAATTTACTAAATTTAAACTTTCTTAACTCAAATGGAACTTATCCAAATAAACGATAGCAATAAGCAATAGAATAAATATGCAGTAAAAAGAAGATAAAGAGGAAGAGTAGCAAACACAGTAATTTATAGAGGTTCGGCCAAATCTCTTGTCTACGTCATCTCTTCTTGACCTTCTTGTCAAGGAGTTT
The DNA here is from genome assembly GCA_033439115.1 of Firmiana major. Lineage (NCBI taxonomy): Eukaryota > Viridiplantae > Streptophyta > Magnoliopsida > Malvales > Malvaceae > Firmiana > Firmiana major. The sequence continues at coordinate 72,709,041 of CM065901.1, read as the reverse complement.
CTTTCACTAATCAAGGTGATCTTTACAGCTTCCTTTTCAAGGTTAAGGAATAACCTCTCTACCCTTCAGCCAATGAAGCTACTCAAACTCTTTCACAAAAGCTTTCACTCAGAGGAACACTTCCCCTCTTCTTTATAATAGAGAATGAATAGAAACAAAAGCTTCCTCACAAGGTAGTTGATGAATTGAAATGAATTAAATACAACTCAATCACTTTGGATACAAAGAATGTTTCTCAAGAATGTTCAAAGTTTCTCTGCTTTCTTTCTTCTTTTCTCCAATGTCTTTATGGCTTGTATTTATACACTCAATTGGTTGGTGAAGCATTTAATGCATTTTCTCCAGTTGAAAACCTGCAAAAGTAGCTGTTGGGGTTCTGCAGAAGAGTTCCAGATCAATCTCATTTACCTGAGGAGATCGATCTCTTAATTCCAGAACCTGTAACACAAAGGAAATCTAAGAAGGGAAGATTGATCTTATTTATCGAGAGATCGATCTTCTTGTTAGTTTTTATACTCAGTAATAACAAGGGAGATCGATCTCTTGTTAAAGAGGAGATCAATCTCTGCTTTGAAACATTGTTGCCGCTTATAGGAGATCGATCTCATAACCCTATGAGATCGATCTTACAATGTCTCGACCTTGAGGAGATCGATCTCACAATACCTTCAGATCGATTTTGCAAAACTTCTACCTTGAGGAGATCGGTCTCACCATTCCTTGAGATTGATCTTGCAAAGCCTCTTTCTTGAGGAGATCGATCTCACCATTCATTGAGTTCGATCTTGTAAAGCCTCTGCCTTGAAGAGATCGATCTCACCATTCCTTGAGATCGATCCTGCAAGGCTTTTGCTTTATAGAGATCGATCCTATAAACTCTTAGATCGATTTCTTTAGCTCGATTTTTAGTTTCCCGCTAAATATTAGTTTTAAAAAGATTTGTAGATTGACAATATTTCTAAGTGAACATTGATGCAATATGATTTCAAGATAATTACTTAGAAATAGTTTCTTACAAATGATTCAAAAATAAGTTCATTGAGATTAATATTTTGTTATTTCAAAATACATCATTCAAAGTTAACAATCTCCCTCTTTTTGATATGACAAAACTTAATTCAATCATTTAAGATTTTGGTTCCTAAAATATGTCCAATCATTTGTATGTAAAATTTGCTCCCCCTTAATATATGTTCCCCCTTAATAAATGTTCTCTTTCTCCCCCTTTTTGTCATATTAAGAAGGCAAGCATGATCCTTTCAAATCAAGCAATGAAGAACATACATTAAATGATAAGTAAGTAACACAATTAAGCAAACACAATATAGTAAATGTCATTTCAAAATAGAGGTAAGTATATCAACGTATCACAACCAAATATTCAATCAAATATTCAAGAAGGCAAAGGAAAATGATCAAAGAGCGCGTCAACACGGGTACGTGTGGTATGCACTTCATCAAACATTGCCTGTTGAGTCTCTTGAAGGATTGCCACTTGAGAGTCAATAGTTTCTACTTAAGATGCAACAGTTGCAACTTGAGACTCAATAGTTGCAAAGCGTTGATCCATTGTCTGACGAAGATCCATGATCATGGTCGCAAAGAAGTCCAAGGTGACCGAGGATGAAGCAGCAGGTACAGGTTCCTCAATAGGAGGGGTTGAAGGCTTAACTGGAGCATCTGTCTCCATCTCTGCATCGTGCGTGGGAAGTCCAGTCCTCTTGCGCCAAGTTTCATCGTCATCGGTATAATAGCCAGCATGGTGAAGCATGTTGATGTTAATAACACTCTTCTATGATGCTAGTTCACCAGCTTCAACCGTGCAGTCAACACCAAGGTGCTGAAGAAGAAAGGTAAGTGGTTGCAGAAAGACAATGGTGTTGGCTTGCCCCCTAATGACCTTAAGCCAATCTTCAAAAATGAAGTGGATCAGGTTTGGTTTTCTATCGAAAGGAGAATGAATGTTATAGAGCCAAAACCGGTCGAGTTTCCTAATGGAGGAGTGGGGCGTGCTAAAAGGATAGAGGTTCCACGAGATAATAAGATGAATGAGGCGAGGATGCATGAGTAACTCACTAGCACAGTCATTGGTGATGGGAAAATCTAGTGTTACCTCATCGTCTTCATTGGTAAGACCCGAATCGGGTATACCAAAGACTCGCACTAGCAGTTGTTTGTCAATATAAAGAGATTTGGCTATGACAAAAGTGTTAAATCCTATGGTCCGACAGGGATTATTAGGAGCGGTGACAATTTCAGCATTTGAAAAGAAAGCGCGGACGATATTGGGAGGAACATGAGTATTGATTTTGAGAAATGAAAGCCACTGATATTCTTCAAATTTTGCGAGATAGGAAAAATCAATGCTATTCAAAAAAGAGAAATCAATAGTGCGCCACTATTTAATGGGTAATGTGGAGAAATGTTCATCAAACTGTTTACGTTTGGCCGGGGTTTGAAAGCATCGGCTAAACGTAGTGGGTGATGTGTTTACAGGAGTTGGTCGTGATGCTCTAGATGCTACTATTTTAGTACGAAGTATTATGAGTTAAGGCTGTTAGGGAATATAGAAGTAGTGTTGGATTTACGGGTTTCTAATCAAGCACAAAGAAATCTAAACTAGACAGATAATTACCCAAATCAAACTAGCCTATAAAACATACAGAATATGGATTCACTAACACTTAACAAGATTCAAGATGGGTTCACTAAGAATTTGAATAGTAAAGTGACAAGAACGAATAACAGAGGTGAACGGATCGATCTATGGAGGAATAGTAAAATTTTTGAAAAAACAAATGTCGAGTCGACAGAACTAATCAGAGCAAAAATGAAATCAAACGAGGAAATCTTACCAAGAGAATGATCCCGGGGGAGAGAGACAAATAGGAAAATAGGCATTTTTCGTTAGGATTTTGGAGATTTGGGATTTTAGTTTATAAAAATTTGGGAATTGGGCTACACTTTATATAGCCAAGGGCTAAGGAGATCGATCTGTCGAGGAAAGAGATCGATTTCAGTTATCTAGTGTCTCAAAGGAGATCGATCTGCTAGAGGTAGAGATCGATCTCTATTTCCTAGAGACTTAAGGAGATCGATTTGTTAAATTGTGAAGATCGATCTTAGTTATACAGAATCTTAAGGAGATTGAACTCAATGATTAGAAGATCGATCTCAGTTATACAAAATCTTAAGGAGATCGATCTCAATGAATAGAAGATCGATCTCCTAGTCATGACCCGAATGCTGTAGGCTACTCTTAGTAAACAAGATAGATCTATAATGAACAAAGATCGATCTTTCTTACCAATTTGCCCAAAAAATGTTTGAAAACATGGTTGAAAAGAATTTGTAAAAATAAACTTAAATCAAACACATCAAGGAGCATTCATTAGTCCTAATTCACCTCTAAGAACACAAAATCTTTCTTTGTCAAGGGGTTTGGTGAAACTATCAGCTACTTGATGCATTGTATCAATATATTCTAGAACTATATCCCCTTTATTCACATGATCTCTAAGGAAGTGGTGTCTAATTTCAATATGTTTAGTTTTAGAATGTTGAATTGAATTTTTGGAGAGATTAATTGCACTGGTATTATCACATTTTATGGGAATTTGTTTCATGTCTATGCCATAGTCTCTCATTTGTTGCTTAATCCACAATACTTTAGCACCTCAACTTCTGCCTCAGTTGTGGATTGTGCTACACTATTTTATTTCTTTGAGAACCATGAGATTAATCTATTCCCTAAAAATTGACAGGTACCTGAAGTGCGTTTTCTATCTATTTTGCATCCTCCAAAGTCTGCATCAGAATAAGCATGAAGAGTAAAGGTAGAATCTCTAGGGTACCATAATCCTAGTAAAGGTGTGTCTTAGAGATACCTAAAAATTCTTTTTGTAGCTAGTAAATGAGATTCTCTAGGTGAGGATTGAAATCTAGCACACAAACATACACTAAACCTAATATCAGGTCTACTTGCAGTAAGATAAAACAATGAGCTAATAATAGACCTATATAGTTTTGTGTCTACACACATACCACTTTCATCCTTATCAAGCTTTATGCAAGTGCTCATTGGAGTTGCTTGAGGTTTGCAATTATCCATTCCAAATCTTTTGAACAAGTCATTGGTGTACTTAGCTTGATTGATAAAGATCCCATCTTTACTTTGCTTTACTTGAAGCCTCAAGAAGTATGTGAGTTCTCTCATTATGCTCATTTCAAATTCACCTTACATGATCTTAGCAAACTCTTGACATAAGGATTCATTAGTTGATCCAAATATAATATCATCTACATAAACTTGAACTACTAATAAATCTTTATCCTTGGTTTTGATAAACAAAGTTGTATCAACTTTCCCTCTAGAAAATCATTTTTCAATTAAAGACTTTGAAAGTCTCTCATACCAAGCTCTAGAAGTTTGTTTCAAACCATATAGCGCATTTGAGAGTTTTTAAACATGATTGGGATAATTAGGATCCTCAAAACTAGACGGTTGTTTCACATAAACTTCTTCACTTATAAAACCATTCAAGAATGCACTTTTTACATCCATTTGTTATAGTTTGAAGTTTTTATAACATGCAAAAGCAAGCAACATTCTAATGGCTTCTAGTCTAGCTACCGGAGCATAGGTTTCATCATAATCTATACCTTCCTCTTGTCTATAACCTTGAGCAACCAATCTAGCTTTGTTTCTTATAATAACACTATTTTCATCCATCTTATTTTTAAATATCCATTTAGTTCCAATGATAGGGTAATCACTGGATCTAGGAACTAAATTCCATACTTTGCTCCTCTCAAATTGATTTAATTCTTCTTGCATAGCTAAAAACCAATTGTCATCATCTAAAGCTTCATTGACATTTTTTGGTTCAATTTGTGATACAAAAGCTATATATTAACATACATTTCTAAGTGAGGATCTTGTTTTAACTCCTAGATTTGGATCACCAACTATATCACAATCTTTAACATATTTAAGTTCTCTTGATCATTTAGGTTCTCTCTTTACATTTTCTTGCTCAATTATCTCTTCTCTTTTGCCAATATCATGATCCTCTAAACTATTGATATTATCTTTCATGCTTGAGGATTCTTCTAAGACTTCATTAAATATTTCTACATCCTCATCATTACTAAGGTTTCTAATTGTGGCATTTGATTAATCAAATATTACATGAATTGACTCTTCCACCATTAATGTCCTTTTGTTGTAAACTCTATAGGCTTTAAAATTTAATGAATATCCTAAGAAAATTCCTTCATCACTTTTAGCATCAAAGTTTCCTAAATAATCTTTTCCATTATTTAAGACAAAACATTTACAACCAAAAAGATGAAAATAACTTATATTTGGTTTCTTTCCCTTGTAAAGTTCATATGGAGTTTTCTAAAAAAAATTAGTCTAATCATTGCTCTATTTATGATATAACATGAGGTATTAATAGCTTCAGCCCAAAAATACTTGGGTAAATTATTTTCACAAAACATTGTTCTAGCCATTTCCTCTAAAGTTCTATTTCTCCTCTTAACAACCTCATTTTGTTGTGGTGTTCTAGGAACTGAAAAATTATGACTAATTCCTTGATCATTGTAAAATTCATCAAAACAAAGATTTTTGAATTCTTTGCCATGATCACTTCTAATACTAGTTATGGTATACCCCTTTTTTCATTTTGAGCTATTTTTGAATAAGTAACAAATTTTTCTAAAGTTTTATTTTTCATATTTAAGAAAAATACCCATGTAAATATGGTGTAATCATCTATAATTACAAATCCATAGTACTTACCCCCAAGACTTGTGGTTCTAGTTGGACCAAAAAGATTGAAGTGAAGTAGTTGAAGTGGTCTAGAGGTTGACACAATTTTTAGGTTTAAACGATATTCTTTTATGTTTTCCCTTGACACAAGCTTCACAAATTTTGTCATTTTCATAGGATAACTTAGGTAAACCTACAACAAAATCTCTTCTAGCTAGCTTAGATAATACATGCATGCTAGCATGACCTAGTCTCCTATGCCACAACCAATGTTCATTTTCTTTACCAACCATAAAACATACATTTTCATTCCTAAGTTCATTCAAATATACAATATATATATGTTACCTTGTCTATTTTCTAAGAAAAGAACTTTATTTGATTTTGTAAGACTCTTAAATTCATAAGTACATACATGTATATGCTATGTGAAGCATAAAAGATGTAAAGTCCATAGATTCAATGTACACACTTGTAATATGAGTTTGTGATGTACATACAAGTTTCATTATATATGAATAAGAAGAAATGGACTTTTGTATGTGGTGAATGAGAATATATGGAATTTTGGGTAGTGTGGTAAAATGGAAGGAAGTTGCATGAGTGCATTAATATTTATACTTCCATTTGGTGTTGTATTGTATACCTTTGGTTATACAATTAATGCACACAAGTTTTAATGTATAGGAAGTATGAATGGATGACATGTTCAAGCCTTAAAGGTGATTGGATGAGAAAATGACTATGGCAGCAAAATGTATAAAGATTGGTGTAAGTTACTGCAGAAAACTGCAGTAAAATCTGGAAAATATGAATGAGAGATCGATCTCATGAGATGAGAGATCGATCTGGAAGAGCAAAAAATGCTCTTGTTTGAGCAATGGAACAGGGGCAGATCGATCTCCAATAGGGCCAGATCGATCTGCTAAGCATTCTGTGAAGAAGGAATCGATTCCTAGAGGGCCAGATCGATTTCCTTAAGCTATTGACTTGGAGAAGATCGATCTCATTTGGAGAGCAGATCAATCTCCTTAAGGTTCTATGTTGTTCAGATTGATCTCATTTGGAGAGATAGATCGATCTCATTAGGTTTGAAAGGTCGATTTCGAGAGGAAAAAGTACAGGGCAAATTGATCTCATTGGAGAGCAGATCGATCTCATAAAGATAATTCTATAAATACTGGACTTTTGCACTTCAGTTTGCAAGAGAGAAACTATTCCATTCAAAAGCAAAAGTGTAACCTAACATTTCTAAGCTAGAAAACTTCAGTTTGTGATCAGTTTTAAGTGAGATATAGTTGAGCAAAGTTGTTCTTGGCAAAGAGGAGAACAACATACTTGGAAACAAGAGATTGAAATCAAGGATTTCAAGAGCAAGGAGGATTTTGTACAAATTTGGAGAAAAAGGAAGGAAATCTCATATAGGTCAGATTTAATGCACCAAGTTGATATATGTTAAACTAGGTGTGTTGAGGAGTTTATTGGTATATATATGAATTGTTGGAAATGAAAGAATCATGAAAAATGAGCATGACCTAGTTTTGACATAAAGTGAGAAAATTATAAAGAAGTGATATTAACATGGATTTAATGATAGAATATGCATGTAGGGAGGATTATAAGTTAATCTTATGAAATGTATAAATTGGAAATAAGGAGTAATAAATATAACTATATGGAAAATGTGATATAATACCATGTTGGGAGAAAATCATGAAAATGATGTGCTAAGTTGAGATTTGACAAATGAAATGAGTATATTACGATGTACTAACGTGAATAACTATAACAATTTCAGAGAATCACATTGAAGCTGATCGAACTGCAAGAATGAGCAGAACCGAGGAAGAGAGGTCACTTGACATGATCCGAGGTAAGGAAATTTCGTGAGTAGCTATAGATGGCTCCATGTATTTTGAATAGCATTTGATATTATATGTTATATGACTTCCCATGAATAGGTATGATGTTGAGATAGAAACCAAAGAGGATGAGTGTGTTTTATCCGAAAATAGGGTGAACTTACCTTAGAAGCATCTTGTGACCAAAATGCATGAGTTGCATGATAGAATGGCAATTGTTTTCATTTAAATGCGAAAACATTCACAATTGAGTGCTTATTTGATTTGAATAGCCATCTATCTGGTTTTGTGTGAAAACCATAAGTGCTAGAGATTACTCGCACTATATTTCGAGATATGCATCACATAGTACTTGAGTTATACTCGTACTACATATTTAAATGCTATTTATGCATATTAGAGTATTGGGAGCATTGCTCGTACTCAGATTGTGATTGATGCATTGTAGAGTATTAGGAGCTATGCTCATACTCAGTTTTACATGATAGAGTACTAGGAGCTTAGCTCGTACTCAGTTTTCACATATTATACATCATAGAGTATTGGAAACTTTGTTCATACTCGAGTTTTATATAACCTAGTGTTGGGAGCATTGCCCACACTAGAGTTGTGATATTGTGATATGGTTGTGTTGGGAGTTTACTCACACGTACCAATTTTAAAAAGAGCATGAAACAGCCGTGTTAGGAGCCTGTGCTGACTGTGTGTCGCACTGATATATATATATGATCACACGTGCATTATTTTGAGATATGGCAGAGGGCTATCGAAATAACCAATAGGTGTGAGGACTAAGACTCATGGCGAGCATCCTAACTATGAGGTAGACCCATAGTATGTGGACTAAGACTCATGGCGAGCATCATAACTACGAAGCATATCCAAGGTGTGAGGACTAAGACTCATGGCGAGCATCCTATCTTGAGATAGGGTTCATGGAGTACTATGTACCGTGTATGTCACAGGGAGTACGTTGTACCGTGAGTACACGATGAGAATAAATTATGAGCTGACGGCTAGGATTTGACCCACCTCCCGTTACAGCAATTGTGAGTCCTCGCACACCGAGTATTGTGTAGCCTGGGATCACGAAAAATGAGTTATGATCATGCACTCGGAATATGTAGTCGCCTATCTCCTTTCGTGCTAATTGAATTTCTTGAATGAAATACCACATGGTTTTATAATATAAACATGTGAGTTTTTGAACTGTGAAAAGGGTAACCCGAGGGATGGAGAGGCCCAGATTTTCATGTTTTTAAACATGATGAATGCCATATGATTATGATTTAAAAGAATGGCATGTTAAATGTGATTTATGTGAAATTACATGAAAAATGCAGTATTTATGCATATAATATGGAGGTTGATAAACCAACATATTACCAGTTTTATAACTGATGTTTTGTATCTACATATATATATTGCATAATGTTTTGAGAGAGATGCATGTTGTAGATACAGATAGGGTACGGAAATGATTTCAAGGCATAAGCATGGTATTTTATAGATAGTGTAGTTATCTACTTGCTTGCCTGATTTTCTTACTGAGCTGTAAGCTCACCCCCTTATTATTTCCCTCTTTTTAGAGCATCCACAGTAGGTGGACACGGCTAAGGATGTATATGTACAGATAAATGTATACATGTACAAATAATTGTATTATAGAAAATAATATTAAATTCTATACATGTTATGAATGAGTGTGAATGGGTAACTAATATAGAATCACAACCCAATGGTTGATGTTTGAGATGACAGAAGAAGAGGTAAGTGAAATGCGAAAAGTTTATGGTGAATAAGGTAGGTCGCGTGTGGGGGAAGGGCGTGATAGATTTAGCATCAATCACATGACAATTTAAGAAATCAAAAACTACTTTGTAACCCTTGTCATAAAGTTGACTAATGCTAAGCAAATTATGTTTTAGTCCTCTAACAAGTAACACATTTTCTATAGAGAAAGAATCATTACCAATAGAGCCACTTCCCTCAATTTGGCCTTTGGAGTTATCCTCAAAAGTGACTTCTTCACCAGCCTTTGATTTTAAGATATTGAAATGGCTTCAATCACCGGTCATGTACCTTGAGCATCCATTGTCCAAGTACCAAGCTTCCTTTATCTTTGCCTTACAATGCTCAAGTTCCTATAATTATCATTAAACTTTTGTTTTAGGTACCCAAATTTTCTTGGGTCCTTTGAAGTTAGTAGGCAAAAGTTTTTATCCTTTTGGGATCCATTTCATTATTAAATCAATGTCTTTTAAATTTACAACATTCTTTGGCACCCAAACCTTTCTAACTACTTTTCCTCTAAGAGTAGTTTTTCTAACCTTGCATTCTTTTGATAGATGTTCTATTTTGTTACATAGTGAGCAAGTATGAGATAGATTATGTTTATTATGTTTACCCACTAAGAAGTTTTTCAAATAAGTTTTTTTAATCTTGTCATTGTATCCTAAACCATTTTTTATCAAAGAAGGCTCTTTGTGTTTTTAACATATGATCTAATTTTTGTTGTCCCATATAGAATCTAGAGAAAGAATTATGCAGGTTATTATTCTTTTCTTTTAAATCATTGATTTCTAGATTTTCACTTTTCAATTTCTTTTCCCATTCTATTTTGTCATTTATTAACTTTTTATTTTCTCTCTTTAGTTTAGATATCATCTTTTTATATTTCAAGTTCATCCACTCAAATTCCATAGCAAGATCATCTAAGGCATCTTGTAACTCATCAAAAGAGTATTCATTAGATATAGATAATACCTTATCATCTTCTAGAGGCATGAAGCAAAGATTAGCTATTTCGTCTCCTCCATTATCATCGGAGTTGTCGCTATCACTCCATGTTGCCATCATTGCCTTCTTTTTTGGTTTCCTCTCATTCGATTTCTTTAGCAAAAGACAATCAAATTTAATATGACCTGGTTTTTTACATTCATAACATACAATAGTATCTTTCCTACTTGTCTCTCCTCTATTTTGTTTTCTCTTATGGGTTCTCCTAATACTACAATTTTCTCTCATTCTCATAAATTTATTAAATCTTTTGGCAAACATTGCCATTTCAAAATCCTCTTCATCACCACTCTCATTTTTGTCATCTTTTAATTTCTCATGAGTGGTAGATTTTAGAGCTACTCCTACTTTCTTAGAAGGCTCTTCATTTCTTTTCAGTTTCATTTCATAAGTGAGTAATGACCCTATCAATTCATCTAATGATAGTGAGTGAGGGTCCTTAGACTCCTCAATAGCGGTTACCTTGGCTTCCCAAGATTTTGGTAAGCTATTTAGGATTTTCTTCACCATCTCTATGTTGGAATACGTTTTGCCTAATGATTTGAGTCTATTAATTATATCAGTAAATCTTGTAAACATGTCACTAATTAACTCATCTTGTTTCATTCTAAATAATTCATAATCATGAGTAAGCATACCTACTTTAGTCTCCTTGACTTGAGTTGTGCCTTCCTCTGTGATTGCCAACTTATCCCAAACTTGTTTGGCATTTTCACAAGTGGAGACTTTATTATATTCATTATGTCCTAATGCATAAAAACGGGTGTGAGCTAGAGCTCCAACACCAAATCTCATCTCAAATTTGATAGGTGACTATTTTCTTTTTTTTAAAACTCAAAACATGTTTATGTGTGCAGCATGTCTCTTCATGCTAAAACATGTAAAATTAGCCAACCTATAATCATCATTTCTCAATCACCAATATCAATACAAAATTGAGAAAAACATTAAAAACATACATATCATGCTATTTCCTTACCCTGTCCCATTTCTCAATACATATATATCATAATACATTTAATGCTTCCATATCATTTCATAGAATCGTAGTATCGTACTAATTCTAGTACTATATCTACAAAATTGCCGTAAAATACGCACGAACATCTCTATAGCTAACACATAGTCCCTTACCTCGATTTACTTGTGTGCAACTATCCTCCTTTATGCTTCTCACGTTCTTATCTCGACTTGTTTCGGTGTATCATCGGGAACTACAATTCACCCATCAAGCACTTGAGTTAATGTTTTTAACTCTTGTTCAACTAAGCATTTATCCAATGCCTTACATATACATTTTACCCTTTATGGTAAATCTCACAATTTATCCCAATATCAACACATCCAAATCATACCCACAACACAATCATCCTCTTAAGATAACTCATTCATCATTAATGCTTCTACATTCCACTTTCTCACACTAGACCATTTCTAGGTTATAGTGGGTTCTTTACTTTCTAGGTAGTTTCTATCATTTCTATGCATACTAATCATTTTCCACATCAATATCCAAACAAATGTACTTGGGTATTTGCATTAGAAACTCACCTAGCTCGATTTCCTCCTTGCTCCAATGGAAATACACCTTGTTGTTTAAATCCAACAAATGGGGAAAATGTCTCCCAACTATGTTGTTATTCTCTTTAATGTGAACAACTTTGTCTCTAATAGCTTTCCCTCAAATCTTACCGAAAATGGTTAGATTTAGGAGTGAGAAAGCTAGGTCTTTTGAGTTGAAATGAAAAGAATTGGTTTTGTCCCGAAATCTGCAGATCCAACTGCTCCTATTTATAGATTCAGCTTGATGAGATCGATCTGCTCTAGGAGGAGATCGATCCGGTCTATTTAAATCCCTCTTTTCCAAGACATTTTGAAGTAGGAGATCGATCTGTCGAGGCTTGAGATCTATCTGCTATCAAACAAAAGCTTAAGGAGATCGATCTGGTCTTAGGGGAGATCAATCTGCTTCCAACCCGAGAGTTAAGGAGATCGATATGTTCCATTAAGGATCGATCTGCATTTTACAGAATGAGTTAGGAGATCGATCTGGCTCCCTTAGAGATCGATCTGCTCTATTCCATCGCTCAAATAAGAGCTTTTCTGGCTCTTACATATCGATCTCTAATCCTATGAGATCGATCTGGCCTTTATATTTCCAGATCTTACTGCAATTTTTTGCAGAAAACTTATACCAAAACATCCTTAATTTGCTGCCATAGTCATTTTCTCATTCGATTATCTTTAAGACTTGAAAATGACATCCATTCATACCTTAGACACATTAAAACTTATGTGTAACTTTTGTATAACCAAAGGTACATGATATAAACCAAATGAAAGTGCACAACTCATGAAAGCTTCCTTCCATTTCACCATACCACTCATATTCCATCTCACTCACATTCTTCCCATGTTTAAGTCCATTTCTTCACATTCATATATATTGTAACTTGAACGTACAATCACAACTCCTATTACATGTGTGTACCTTAAACTTATGGACTTACATTAAATATAATTCACATTACAAGTATATCACCGTACTTATGAATTTATTTACATATATATAAGGTTAAACCTATACGGAGTCTCACATTTTCCCCCGCTTAGAAAATTTGGTCCTCTAAATTTGAACCAATCATTTTGTGAATAACTCGGGATACTTCTCCCGCATCAAACTCTCCAATTCCCATGTGGCCTCTTCCACGGTGTGATGTTGCCACAAAATCTTAACCAATGAAATCGTCTTGTTTCGCAACACCTTCTCTTTTCTATCCAATATCTGGATCGGTCTCTCGACTACGACATGTCCTCCTTGAGCTCCAACGGCTCATAGCTAACTACATGTGTCGGATCCGGGTAGTACTTTCGAAGCATAGAAACATGGAAGACATTGTAAACTTCCTCTAGCTTAGGTGGCAAGGCTAGCCTATATGCTCTATCTCCCACTCTATCCAAAATCTCAAAAGGACCAATGTAACGAGGACTTAGTTTTCCTTTCTTCCCAAACCTCGTTATTCCCTTAGAAGGAGATACTTTCAAAAATACGAACTCACCCACATCAAACTCAAGTGGTCTCTGTCTCCTGTCAGCGTAGCTCTTTTATCGACTTTGAGCTGTTCGCAGCCTCTCACATATTATCTGAACATCCTCGGAGGCTTGTTTAACCAGATCGGGAGCGAGCAACTGTTTGTCACCAACTTCTTCCCAACCAATGGGCGATCGGCATCTACGACCATATAGTGCTTCATAAGGGGTCATTCCAATACTTGAGTGATAACTGTTATTGTAGGCGAATTCAATCAATGGCAAGTGATCGTCCCATAAGCCTCCAAAATTCAGCACACACGCTCTCAACATATCCTCCAGGGTTTGTATAGTCCTCTATGACTGACCATCTGTCTGAGGATGAAAAGCGGTGCTAAAACTCAACTGGGTCTCCATCGCTTCCTGAAAATGTTTCGAAAAGTGGGAAGTCAAACGGGCATCCCGATCAGAAACAACACTCACTAGGACTCCATGCAATCTCACTATCTCCTGTACATACAGGTTCGCTAATGAACTCAAGGTATTTGTAGATCTCATAGCTAAGAAGTGTACTGATTTCGTTAACCGATCTACTATCACCCATATCGCATCATGGTTCTTACGAGTTCTCGGTAACCCCATCACAAAGTCCATGGTGACATACTCCTATTTCCATGTCGGTATCGGTAGAGGTTGTAATAATCCTCCTGGTTTCTGATGTTCGACTTTTACTTGCCGACAAATGAGACATTTAGCGACATACTCAGCTATGTCCCTCTTTATTCCAGACCACCAATACACCTTTCGGAGATTCTGATACATTTTACTACTCCCCGGGTGTACTGTATATCTCGATGAGTGAGCTTCTGACAAGATCAACTTTCTCAGCTCTGAATCCTTAAGAACACATATTCTATCTCCAAACCTTAGTACTCCACCTAAACTCAATATAAAATCTGAACCCTTCTCCTTCTGAATTTGGCTAATCATGTCAATACACCATTGATCAATTTACTGAGCTTATTGGATTCTCTCAATCAACTCTGGTTCTAATCTCAAGCTAGCAATAATCTCATAGCTGCCAATCTCAAGTAGGGTCATATCCAGACTAAGGTTTGTGAATTGTTCCAACAACTCGTGCTCTCTAACCATCATATGTGATACCAACCCAAGACTTTTTTACTCAATGCATCGGCAACCACATTTGCCTTCCCCGGGTGGTACAAAATCTCACAATCATAGTCATTAAAGAGTTCTAACCACCTTCTCTGTCTCATATTTAACTCCTTCTGTGAGAATAGATACTTCAAACTCTTGTGATCCGTAAAGATCTGAATTCTCTTACCATACAAATAGTGGCGCATTTCTTCAATGCGAATACTACGGCTGCCAACTCCAAGTCGTGAGTGGGGTAGTTCTTCTCATGATCTTTTAGCTGTCTAGATCCATAAGCCACTACCCTTCCATCTTGCATCAAAACACAGCTTAGTCCTTGATGCGAAGCATCTGTATAAACAGAATAGTTTCCTAAACTGTTAGGGATGATAAGAACTGGTGCGGTGGTTAATCTGTGCTTGAGTTCCTAAAAGCTCCTCTCACATGCTTCATCCTATATAAACTCCACATCTTTTCTCGTCAGACGTGTCAACGGAGCAGCCAATCTAGAGAAACCCTCTACAAATCTCCTGTAGTAACCAGTCAAACCCAAAAAACTCCTAATCTCTATTACTGTCCTGGGTTGTTCCCAGTGAACAACGGCCTCAATCTAGGATGGATCTACTGACACCCCATCCTTCGATACAACATAGCCCAGAAAAGAAATCTGCTTTAGCCAAAAGTCACATTTACTTAGTTTTGCATACATCCTTCTCTCTCGGAGGGTTTGCAAAACAATCTTTAAGTGCTGCTCATGATCTTCCTTGGACCTTGAATATACCAATATATCATCAATGAAAACGATTACGAACTGATCCAAGTATGGCTTGAATATCTCATTCATTAGAGCCATAAAAGCTGCTGGTGCATTCGTCAACCCGAAAGGCATCACTAAGAATTCGTAATGGCTATAGCGGGTGCGAAAAGCTGTCTTGGGCACATCCTCCTTCTGAATCTTTAATTGATGATACCCAGACCTTAGATCTATCTTGAAAAAGATCTGCACTCCCTGAAGCTGATCCAATAGGTCATCGATATGCGGCAAGGGATATTTATTCTTAATGGTAGCCTTGTTCAACATCCTATAGTCAATACACAACCTAAGGCTCCCATCTCTCTTCTTCACAAATAGTACCGAAACTCCCCATGGTGAGATGCTCGGTCTTATAAACCCCTTGTCCAACATATCTTGCAACTGCTTCCTTAATTCCTCTAGCTCAACTGGAGCCATCCTATATAGTGACTTGGATATTGGCTCGGTTCCAGGTGTCAAGTCTATACCAAACTCCATTTCTCTATCCAGTGGCAATCCTAGTAGGTCGTCTGGAAAGATATCAGGGAATTCTCTAACTACTGGAATGTCCTCTATATCCGGACATACTTTGTCCAAATCCACCACATAAGCAATAAAACCTTCAAAACAACATTCAAGTCATTTATACCCATGTACTTTACTTATCACAAAATTCAAGATTTCATTTCTTCACTTAAAATCTTACAATACATCTTCGGGTAGAGAAAACTTAATGGATTTAGAATGACAGTCTATGACAGCATGATTGGTAGCTAACCAATCCATTCCCAAGATTACATTAATATCATACATATTTAACAAAATCAAGTTGGCTGTCGCACACTTATCCCCTACCCTCACTTTATAATCTTTATACACTTGCTCAACTAATTGGCTAACTCTCATAGGGGTACTTATTAATAAAGTCCTACTCAAGTATATGGGTTCTACAAAACCTTTTAACTTTGATGCACATGCAGGTGATATAAAGGAATGCGTAGCACCAGAATCAAACAAAGCTATAACCTCTAAATTAAAAACTAAGATTATGCCTTTTATCACTTCAAAAGAGGTATCAGCTGATACCTGGTCTATCGCATACACCCTGCCTTGACCCACAACTTGTTTCTCCTTTTCTTCAGCCGAGGCTTTCTTTCTTGCAGGAGGTGTAACTGTAGGAACTCTCTCTTGCTCCTTACCCCTTTGTGGAATTACCTCAACTGTCTCTGGACATTCCTTTGCATAATGTCCAAACTTGCCACATCTGAAGTATCATGTACTCTGAAGGTAATAGGGCCTACCACCATGATATCGGCCACATGCTCTACATTAATCCGTAGTCAATCGGGGTCCACCGATCACTATATCCCTAACTGGTGTCTAAGTCGGAGGCATAAAAGATCTAGCAGCCTTTTTCTGGAACTCATCTGCCTCTCTTGGACGCTTACTCATGAATTTTCGACCGAATTTAACACTCTTACCATCTCCCATTTTCCTCGAACCCTTGTCCTTACCCCAACTAAACTCAAAAATCTGCAGGTCATAATCCTGCTCACATAACTGGGTTCGTCGCATAGCCTCTCTGTATGTAGCGACATCAAACGGGGCCAGCTTCGCTCGAATTGAAGGTCTCAGCCCATCCATAAATCTACGGACCCTTATAGCCTCATTCCTAATCGAGTTCGGATCATATCTACCTAGTGAAGTGAATCGTGACTCGTACTCATCAACTGTTCGATTCCCTTGAGTCAGATTCAGAAATTTCATCTGCAGCCTACGTCATGCGGTATCTGGGATGTATTGCTCTCTGAAAGTGCCCAAAAACATATCCCACGTGATAGTCATACCCTGAGCTCTCAACATAGGCCTAGTGGACTTCTACCAGTGCTCTGTTTCACCTTTCAATACAAAGGCCGCAAGCGCTACTCTCTCTGTAGCCGAACATCTACAGAAGTCAAATAACTTCTCCATCTAACTGATCCAATCCTCAGCCACTGCCGGATCTTTTACTCCGCTAAAAGAAGAAGGCTTGAAATCCATGAAATACCTCAACCTCTCCATATCACAGTCGTATCCGTACCCCAAATCATCCTTATCATACTGTTGTAGGGCTACTGGAGGAGGTATTGGTCGAATATAAGGTTCTCGTGGCCTAATCGATTCAGGTTGTGTAGGTGTAACATTCTCAGGTTCAGGTGCAACTGTTGGGGGATTCGGTGTAGCCTATCCTGCTGTACCAGGTGTACCCTCAAACCTAGCCATGATCTGACCCATCATGGTCATCATAGTACACATGTCTTCCTCTAATCGGGCTATCCGAGGATCGAAAGGCTCTATCTGTTCCTGGGGCTCATGACTAGAGGACGATCTACTGTGCCTCTTAGTCCTGTCATTCTGCCCTTGAGCTCTCGAGCTCTCTCCCCTCTTGCAGTGTCTCTCAGGCATATCTCACAAGCCTGATAACTTTTCTGCATTTACAACAAACTTTTAATTGACTACCAGCTTTGTATACACATTTGTATCTAAATATCGCATAGTAACTTGGGGATGTATGTTTCTTAGTCCTAAACATCGACTCACATCAGACCAACCATACTCTGATACCAAATCTGTCACACCTCATTTTTGGGTGCCCTTTTATCCATACATATATTACTACGGCTAGGCTGTGAGACGATGCGATTTCTAAAATTCATACATTTATAGCGAAAAATTTTAAAACTTTTATTCACACTCCCAGCTGTGTATAGATATACAAAATCAATTGTATAAATACAATGTATTTACATATCATCCCCATAAAGCTGTTTACAATTCCAAGGTATAACTGTGCAATACGACAAGATAGATACAAAATACGCTTGTGTATATAATTCTTATACCTTTACAACTGGCGGGAGCTATCCAACTCAAAAAGGAATCTAAAGATCACCGCTCTCCTACTTCTCAGTACCTGGAGGGAGAAATAGTGGGATGAGCAAAACACAGCTCAATAAGGAAATGAATGCTAGCAGGTAGATAACGTACTACCTACATAGCCCATGCATGTATAAAACAAAACCATGTTTTCATTATAATGGAAATATCATACGAAAATGCATTTAAACATACATTTCTCATTGCACTTTCATGTAAATCATATGTGTCATGCTTCCATTTTAGAACATGATTCATAAAAACAATGCCCTCACGGGACAAGTGTTTAAATCAAAGATTTATCAAAACACAAAATCTCTTTACTTTCTCAATCATTTCTTTTCCTCAAATCTCTTTCTTTTCTGAGATTGTCTCTATTTCTTGAATCTCTGAGACAGGCATGAAATTCTCGGCAATCAAATATCCACGACATATGGTCATAGTCAGTGATCCCAGGCCTCACTGATCAGGTGTGCGTAGGGCATCACTTCGCCTGAAGGGGGATGGGTCAGTCCTACCCTTCGGCTCATCTCAATCAACCTCATCTCCTCATATACTCACGGTATAAGGTACACCATGTGTCATCTACGCGATACTCGTACTCACGTGCACCCAACACGGTACATAGTATACCAACGGACAACTACACAGTACTACGTACGACCGTGGACCCAAGTCTATACTCCAACTCCGATGAACTTTTCATCCTAAACCATGTCTCATATACCAAGCGAGCAAGCAGCATGACACACAGTCATCGCAAGGCTCCAACGCGGTACGAGGTATTGTTAAGGCCCAGCCCGTTCAAAGGTCGTCGGCTGGCATCCCCTTGGGTCCCAGACCCCCAAGTTTACCTCAACTCAGTAAAATAGGTACGAGCAAAGCTCCAACACTTTTCTCAAAACCTTCGTGTGAGTTAAACTCCAGCACGGCACATCAAAAGCATAAAAACATGTGCAAGCTAACACTCCAGCACATAGTCAAAGTCATTAAAACGGGTGTGAGCTAGAGCTCCAACACCAAATCTCATCTCAAATCTGATAGGTGACTATTTTCTCTTTTTTAAAACTCAAAGCATGTTTATGTGTGCAACATGTCTCTTCATGCTAAAAAATGTAAAATTAGCCAACCTATCATCATCATTTCTCAATCACCAATATCAATACAAAATTGAGAAAAACATTGAAAACATGCATATCATGTTATTTCCTTACCCTGTCTCATTTCTCAATACATATATATCATAATACATTTAATGCTTCCATATCATTTCATAAAATTGTAGTATCACACTAATTCTAGTATTATATCTACGAAATTACCGTAAAATACGCACGAACATCTCTATTGCTAACACACAGTCTCTTACCTCAATTTACTTGTGTGCAACTGTCCTCCTTTATGCTTCTCGCGTTCTTATCTCGACTTGTTCCAATGTATCATCGGGAACTGCAATTCACCCATCAAGCACTTGAGTTAATGTTTCTAACTCTTGTTTAACTAAGCATTTATCCAATGCCTTAAATATACATTTTACCCTTTATGGTAAATCCCACAATTTATCCCAATATCAACACATCTAAATCATACCCACAACACAATCATCCTTTTAAGATAACTCATTCATCATTAATGTTTCTACATTCCACTTTCTCACACTATACTATTTCTAGGTTATGGTGGGTTCTTTACTTTTTAGGTAGTTTCTATCATTTCTATGCATACTAATCATTTTCCACATTAATATCTAAACAAATGTACTTGGGTATTTGCATTAGAAACTCACCTAGCTCGATTTCCTCCTTGCTCCAATGGAAGTACACCTTGTTGTTTAAATCCAACAAATGGGGAAAATGCCTCCCAACTATATTGTTCTTCTCTTTGATGTGAACAATATTGTCTTTAATAGCTTTCCCTCAAATCTTACCGAAAATGGTTGGATTTAGGAGTGAGAAATCTAGATTTTTTGAGTTGAAATGAAAAGAATTGGTTTTGTCCTGAAATCTGCAGATCCAATTGCTCCTATTTATAGATTCAGCTTGATGAGATCGATCTACTCTAGGAGGAGATCGATCTGGTCCCTTTAAATCCCTCTTTTCTAAGACATTTTGAAGTAGGAGATCTATATGTTGAGGCTTGAGATCAATCTGTCGAGGCTTGAGATCGATCTGCTGTCAAACAAAAGTTTACGGAGATCGATCTGATCTTAGGGGAGATCGATCTGCTTCCAACCCGAGAGCTAAGGAGATCGCTCTATTCCATTAAGGATCGATCTGCATTTTACAGAATGAGCTAGGAGATCGATCTGGCTCACTTGGAGATCGATTTGCTTTATTCCATCGCTCAAATAAGAGCTTTTCTGGCTCTTACAGATCGATCTCTCATCTTATGAGATCGATCTGGCCTTTATATTTCCAGATCTTACTGCAGTTTTCTGCAGAAAACTTATACCAAAACATCCTTAATTTGCTACCATAGTCATTTTCTCATTTGATTATCTTTAAGACTTGAAAATGACATCCATCCATACCTTATACACATTAAAACTTGTGTGTAACTTTTGCATAACCAAAGGTACATGATATAAACCAAATGAAAGTGCACAACTCATGAAATCTTCCTTCCATTTCACCATACCACTCATATTCCATCTCACTCACATTTTTCCCATGTTTAAGTCCATTTCTTCACATTCATATATATAGTAACTTGTACGTACAATCAAAACTCCTATTACATATGTGTACCCTAAACTTATGGACTTACATTACATATAATTCACATTACAAGTATATCACCATACTTATGAATTCATTTACATATATATATATATATATATATATATATATATAAGGTTAAACCTATACGGGGTCTCACAGATCAAACTTTGAAGTCTGAACATATTCTTTTAGGGTTTGGGTTTTTTGTTTAAGAATACTAAATGTATCAAATGTCACGACCCAACTATCCAAAAATCAGAGTGAATTTTTTCGCGTTTTTGTTTATTTTCTTACTTAATTCTTACCTGTCCTCGAATCGTGACCAACACTCCACTACTAATTGGACTGTGCGTCAATGCCAGTCCCACCATACATCTACCCTAGTACTTATTTCTTCTCCAGTCATTTATAATTGTTATATTATTTATACATCCCCTAAAGTTACTTACAATCATGTTACTGTGCTATGCTTATGTAGATACAATAAGTACAAGTGTATATACCTTATGTTGATGGGCAGCAGCGGATATCCGGAATGCAGTACTGAGTCGCCTCAACTTCAACTGGAGATCATCTGTGGGAGAAAATGAAAGGGGTGAGCACATCAAGCTCAGTAAGGCAATCCTACGAACAAGTAGGTAACCATACTACCTACATGAACGTAGTGCCATGCATAAACCACCCTTTCTCCACACATTTTAAAACAATGCTATGCATTATGATGATATGTAAAATACATTTGCACGGAAAATCAACATGCAATTATCATAAATCATTTCTTTCTCAATTAAGATTTTGACAATAAAGTCAGGACTCGACCCCTCCTGCGGGTGATCCTGACTCACACAAAATCATGAAAACATTTACATCACACGTGGGTTTTGAAAAGCATGGAAATACCATCATGCAATTTAGTTTTAAAACCCAGTTTAAATCATCATAGAAATCATCAACATGCGAGACTAGGCAACGTCTGTATATAGGTAAATAACTAGGACTATGGCCACATCTGTCCTCGTGAGTTCCTCAGCTACACGGATCCTAGTGTGCGGGTTCTCACCATGATCGGGAACCGCCCGGGAGGTGGGTCAGTCCATCCCGTCAGTCTTATCCGATCCCCGGCATCCGAAGATGCTGCATCCGGAGATGCCGTATCCGAAGATACAACACGGTACATCGTACTCCATGCTACTTGCACGGTACATCGTACTCCATGAACCCATGTAATATCTCTAGGTACTCCGGCCCAATTGGCCTGCTTCCCACAGAGGTTTGTTTCTCAATACTCATGCCATGTCTCAAAACGCACGTGCGAGCCTATTAAATCGGTGACACACAGTCTACCCGATGCTCCAAGCACGGCTCATCGCATGTTCTCATAAAATCTGTGTGAGCGATGCTCAGCACTCTCATCAAAACACGTCAACTGGCAGAGCCCGCTTACATCCCCACAAGGCCGCCAACCTCATCCCTCACTCTCACCCCACCTAAGAGGTCTCTTGAGCCTGTTGGGCCTTTTGGCTGACTCCAAGGGCAGACAGCGGTACTCCACAAATCCGGTAAAACTAGTGCGAGCTAAGCTCAGCACTCTGTATATTATAAATCACATGAAAATTTTATAAATACTGGTGCGGGTTAAACTCCAGCACCCTGTCTCGAAAATCATGTAAAAATATGGTGCGAGTCAGACTCTAGCACCGTGTCACGAAAGAGCATGTGAAATCTGGTGCGAGTTATACTCTAGCACCTATGCATGTAAAACTCTAGTGCGAGCTCTCGCTCCAGCACTAATGCATGCATCACACAAATCGAAATTACCGTGCGAGCTGAGCTCTAGCACGTCATATGTCAATAAAACACGTAGGCGGCTCTATTTACTCAAAACAGTTTTCAAATCAATTTCACGTTGAAAGTATGCAATGCGGTGCACTTTCTTTCAAGGCGAGCCAGCCTACTCATGCATGCGTTGAAATATCTCCAGAACGAGCAGGAACCTCTTGTCCTTGCTCCTCCCAATTTTTCCTAGATTTTTAGAATTTTACCCTTAACAAGGGTATTTTAGTAATTTGCCCATTCGGGGCACTAAAATTATTATTTGACCTCTAGACCCTTCAGGATATTTTAAAGGACTGCATATGAATTTAAAATTGCGTACTGTTACCTCTAGCAGTCCGCAGAATTCCCTTACCTCGATTCTCGTCGAGTCTGACCTTTCTCTTTTCCAATGTAGTCCCATCGCGCAGTCCGATATGTTTCCAATCCAATGCCCGGAACTGCGTATTAATATTCCTCAGGTCAGATATTATGATTTAATTGTACTTAATCTTTTCTGGGCTTAATTTAAATCATTGGGCCCGTTTACCCCTATTGGGCCCGATTGCACCTTAATGGGCCTTAATCGGCCTTAAGCCCGTTTTCCACTTAATTTTCTCTTTATCGAGGCCTATTGGGCTCATTGGGCCCATCAATAATTTATTGAGCCTCGTTCTAATTCTCGAATAGCTAAATTTAATATTTACGACAATTAATCTAAATTTCCATAAATTAATTCAATTTATGCGTAAATTTAATCAATATCACGCATAACGAGGAAATTGTCGTAAATAGGGGTCACTTACCCGAGATTCCATGCTAGTCCGCAAATCGAGGCTGTCTCGAGCCCTCGGTGGATGCCAATCGTCGAGCTACACAATTCCACAATTTTTCCGGGTAAGTTCTCAGCCCAAAATTAATTAAATAAAATATTCCAAATTTAAATCGGTCAATTTGACCGCTTATCGACTTACCCGAAGCTCGATTGCATCACCGGAATTTTCCCCAATTTTTTCCTCTTTTTCCTTTTCCCTTTTTCTCCCTTTTTTCCCCTCTTTTTGGCTGAACCGGTTCAGTCCGGTTCGGACCGGTCAGACCGCCGGTTTTTCTCCGGTTCGGCCGGTTCACTGCCGGTTCACTGCCTTGCCGGCCGGTTCTCCGCCGGCTTCCACCGCCAACAGCTCCGCAAGGCCGTCCGCATCTCGAATCTGGGCTCGGATTCGCCCAAGGCCGCCGGAATGCCGCCGGTCCGGCCTCTTCTCTCCTCGCCGTCGGACCCATTCTCTTCCCTTGGCCGTCGCCGCCGATTCCGGCCGTCTCGCTGAGTGCCACCGGTGCCAAAAGCACCACCGTCGACTGGGCTCTCCAAATCGGGCCTTGGTTCTGGTCGGATCGCCGCCGTTCGCCGGGACCGAGCCCCTCAATCCCGTCGGCCTTCTCCTCCTCCGATCGGCTTCCTCCGGCGTCGGTTGGCTACACCGCCGGTACCATCGTGCTCATCGGCGTCCCCTCTTTCTTTTCCGGCCCTTGGCCGGGCCGTTGGCCGCCGGACGGTGATCGGGCCTCCTTTGGTCTTCTTCGGGTCTTCCGTTTCTCTCTCCCCGATGACTTTCCTCTCTTTTTTTTTTTTTTTTTTCAATTCTCTTCTTTTTTTTTTTTTTTTTTTTCAATTTATTATCTTATTTAACAATTTATTTTTATTTATTAAAATACACTAAAAATACCCAAATATCCCTTAAAATTATTATTTTATTCTAAATTAATTAATTTAATTTTATTTAATTTATTTATTATATTTTAACCTATTTTTCGGGTATAATTGCTCCGTATTTTCGGGATATTGTCCCGAGTGACTTTTCAGTATATTTTTCGATTATTTTCGGGATTATTTTTCTGAACTAAAAATCCCGATTAATCCCGATTAATTCCAATAAATTAATATCTTGATCAATTTAATCCGAAATAATTTTATTTCATCTTTATTGACCAAGATTTCTTAAATCCTTATTTTTAATTAAATTTCCTTATCGAATTTACTCCGGCTTTCGGTCCTTTGACCGTTTTGCCCTTACACGTGTTCGGGATTAATTTAACCCGACTTCCTTCATACTTCCTCTATCTTTTCTTATTTAGTTTTCGTATTTTTATTAAATTCGGGTCTTACATCAAATGACAAAATTAAGATAAAAAAAAACAAAAGGCACAAAAATGGAAAATAAAAGCAAGCTTTTACTCCACTAAGATCTAGTGGAATTTAGAGTAATAACATGGTGGGAATCATTCCCACCGTGCAGCACACCGTCCACTGAGGGTGCAGTTGCATCCAAATGCATCTTAAGTTATAGTAACGTTATTAGTCAATAGTAGAAATTTTTAACTGACCTCTAAACAATGCCATTATTGATTTTCAGTTCAAACAAATATGGAGTCCCATCATGTTTTTTATGATTCTCTATTTTTTGGGGAAAAACAACTGTACTTTTTGTATTATTATTCAAAAAGCACATGTAATGCAAAGGAAATTAAAAGTTATAGTCAAGATGAATCCTAAATCTTCAATAATTAATATATAATAAAGTTAGATAGATTGCTAACTACTAATTACCTTTCTTTACTTGTTTATATCACCGCACTCAATAGTTTTTTAATGCATTGCCAAATAAATAGCTCACCAAATTTTGATTATTTTGCATAGACAAGCTTAATGAATTCTTTTTGATTCAAAAGCTCTTCATCTTTGAATTTAAACATAAACGTTTCTACCTTTCTAATTTATTTGCAATTTATAAAAAATTCATTAGTACCATTCATGTTTGATAAAAAAAAAAAAAAAGAAGCTAAATGCGTAAGAAAGATGTGAGATTTTGTAGAGGGTAAATTTCACCTATATATTTGTGTGTGTATTCAAATCTCTAACTAGAAATGGAAACAAATATATATATATATATATTGTTGGCTCTACCGAGAGGGGGGTGAATCGGTTTTCTAACTCTTAATGGCAATTTAAACTCTTTTGAACTTAATTAACAAATAATGAATAAACAATATAATGTAATGAAACAAATTAAAACAAGATAAGGAAGAGAATATCAAACACAGTGGTTTATAGAGGTTCGGCCAATCTCTTGCCTACGTCATCTCTGCTGACCTTCTTTTCAAGAGCTTTCTTTCTCACTTTCAACGAAAGTTACACACTCCCTTTTTCAGGTTAAGGAATAACCTCTCTACCCTTCTTAAACAAAGATGTATTCACCATTTTATAAAGTTTATCTCATTGAGGAACAATCCTCTTCTCTCTCAAAGATAGGATGAATACAATATCAAGCTTTTAATGTGGGTAGGACAAATACAGCTTTTGCACATAAGTTTATACAACAACTCAATAAATGAGGATTGAAGACAAAATGGAATGAAAGAATTAAACTCTTGAGAATATACAGAATGTGCAGCAATGGTGTCTCTATACTCAGTGTCTTCAATGCTTGATTTTATACTGAAGGATTGGTAGTTAGAGCATTTAATGTTGTTTTTCCCGTTGAGATTTTTGCAGAAATAGCCGTTGGGTACCTCCAGTAGAATGCCAGATCGATCTGCCATCTTGACAAGATCGATCTCTTAGTTATAATTCCTGCAAGATTAAGGCAAAATGAAGCAAGGAGATCGATCTCATATATGAGCAGATCGATCTCATAATTTAAAAATGTTAGAGCAGATCGATCTGTCGAATAGGCAGATCGATCTTCCAATCTCACTGTTTGAGGCATGATCGATCTATAGATCGATCTGCCAAGTATTCTCGTAGTGATGAGATCGATCTCTTATCAACCCAGATCGATCTCCTTAGCTCTCTAACTTTGAGGAGATCGATCTCTTCCTATACCAGATCGATCTCATGAGCTCTCTGTTTGAGTATAGATCGATCTTATAGATCGATCTACTGCATTTACCTTTGTTTTAGGGGAGATCGATCTCTTCCTAGACCAGATCGATCTCCTCAACATTCTGTATTAGGCAGATCGATCTCATAACCCTTATAGATCGATCTTAGCTTCCTCAATACCTTTGTACAGGTTCAAACCTTAGCAGATCGATCTCATATCCTCATGAGATCGATCTCTCATCCTAGAAAACCCAGGAGATCGATCTCTCATATCACCAGATCGATCTCTCATCTCCAGGAACTTAATTTCTGGTACTGATAGCTTCTAAACATGTTTTTATATCGTCTTTATATTATTGAATTTACTTGTTTTGTCATTTCAAAATATATTAACTCAACATATATATATATATATGAGGAAGAATCTACTTTCCTCAGTGTAAAATAGATTGTTTTCATTAGATGAAAAAAGTTCATGAACTACTATTAAAAACTGTAGTCTAAGAAAAAGACTTTTTTCAAATCGTAGCTTAGTTTGCGTAGTTTTTCCCATATATAAAAAAACTACAATTTTTCTTGCGTAGATTAGACTACAATTAAATTGTGGTATAATCTATAATATTAGACTATAATTATAATCGTGATATTCCCTATGATATTATACTACAGTTAAGGGAAAATCGTGATGCTTTCATCTATGAATTTGATTACGTTTTTTTTATCTAATATCATGATTTTTGGATTATATATCAATAATTAACAAATAATTGTCAAATAAAAATACTAATCTATTATTCACCTCTTTAATTTCATTACACAAATTATAACAAGAAAAAATAAAAATTCAAAATATTTAGCAAAAATCAAATTTTATTAATCATATCATTAAGCAATTTTATAAACAATAATATTAATTGATCAACTATTACAGTTTCATATCAATAACTATTTTGAAAATAAATTTATAATGTGCAAATTCAATAGACATTCTTCTTTAACCCCAGTCTATTGGAATAAAGGTTTTGATGATGTAAACATTCTCCTTTAAACTTAATCACTAGCTAACCACAAGGCAAAAAGCCTAAGTAGCTTTAGTTCATACATCAACTTGATCAATCTATAAATAAAAGAACAATAACATTATTTCAATAATAATTAAATTTCAAATATAATCAAATAGAGCATAAGACCTTTTAGAGAAATAAGTAACAAGAGATCCAATAATATGATTAATGATAGAACTAGATCAATTTAATTAACAAAACAATGTATTTGTTGGGGATGATCATTATTGATGGTTGGAAGAGCTTGTTGTCAAATTTGATGGAGGAAGATCGTGGTTTAATTTATTATAATAGGTAAGTTATCAATAATATTTAAATTATATATTATGATGTTATTTATGTACATCTACTTTTAATTTGGCACATGATCATAATTAAGGGTTTTTGTCTGCTAAGTTTTATAAGAAGCAACTTGGATTTGAAGTTATAGTCAAACATCAACCCAAACCCGATTTCTATTATCTGAAGGAGTTCTTTATAGAAGACATCTTAAATGTCACCATGAATCAATTGAAGTTTATAATAATTTATTGATTACATGAACCTCAATAGTTTCATGGTTGCATTCGAAATGTTTTTTACACAAGAATCCTTGATATAATATAGATCGGCTTTCGGTTGATTTTTTACTATAACTTTAAATCTAAGTTACTTTTTAAAAAACTGAGAAGACAAAAAACCCTAATAATCATATGCCAAATAAAAAAAAAGTAGATGCATATAAACAACATCATAATATACAATACAAATATTATTAATACTTCGTCTATTATAAAAGAACTAAATGAAGATGCTTCTTTATTAATTTTACTAGTACCGACGAAGTTATTATATATTAGGATGTCATTTGTGCATGTTTTTGGTTTTCTTTGGCAAATCATTGTTATCATCTTTTAATTGGATAAAGTTTTCTAGGAAGGAGTTTGGATTTATGAACTAGCAAAGTTTGACCTTCATTATTTCCAAGTTATCTTATGTCAGAGACAACTCGAATTCCTCCATGAATCTATTAAAGTTAATTGTAATTTTCTTATTACATGAACACCATTAGTTTAACGAGGAAGTCGAGATATTTTCGACGAAAGATACCTGAAAAGTAATGAAGATCAAGTTTGGATTTATAAATCCAAGTTACTTCTTAAGAACTTGATCCAATCAAAAGACCATAACAATCATTTGCTAAAGAAAACCATAACTGTGTACAATCACAACCAAAACATGACACTTTGTATAGAAACCTATAACCATAAGGAAATTATTAAAAGTCATTACGATACAATAAATAGATTACCATACTTTAACATTATCTCAAAATCTCAGAAAAACACAATATGAGAATTGAACCTTCTCTATAGGAATCTGGTAAGGGAGCAAACAAACAATTTCCTCCTCAAATCTACAAACACAAGTGACAAATTAAATAAAATTATATATAACATTAAAAACCTAACAAAAATGAAGCAAAAAAAAAAAATATTATAGAGAACAAGCCCTAGAAATGGGAAAGAGGGTATTCATGCAGAGCAAGAGTTTTATTTTTACACCAAACCTCTTTATGTAAGAACCAAATGAACTAGGTGAATCTCTTTAGCAAGAACTCGAACCTTCTTCTCTATAAAAATCATATGAGGGAGCAAAGAAACAGCTTTCTCTTTCAAACCTATAAGCGTAAGTAAAAAACGAAACAAAACTATATATAAGAATAAAAACTTCAAAAAAAATTTGTGTGAAGCAAAAAGTAGATAATAAACCCTAGAAATGGAAAATAGGGTTTCATGCTAAACGAGGGTTTTTTTTTTTTATACACCAAACCTCTTTATATAGGAAACAAATAAGGTGAACGAACCTCTTTAACAAGAACCAAATAAAAAGCATGGGTACTTTGAGCTCAAGGGGGTAAGGCGAGTCGAGATTAAGGAGAATTTTATCAACTTAAATGAGGTACGCTCAAAAGAGACAAGCAAGTTAAGAAAGAAGAATTTTTTTTTTTTTTTTATAACAGATGACCTCAACTTAAGCAAAAAAGGCAAAATGAAAACAAGGGAAAGACTAGGGCAGGGAAGAGTGAATGAGTTTCAACTGAGAAAAATATTGTCTAAATATATTTTAATTGTTATTAACTATTTTAATATTTTGTTATACATAGGGAAATTCTTTCAATAATGAAGTAATTATCACGAAAGTTGATATAACTTTTGGTTATGTTATATGTCATGTGGGTGCAACAAGAATTTGTATGAAGGTGATGAAAATTTTCAATATTCCTCATACAATATTGATGTCCCTAATCCAACTCCAAGCTGAATGCAAATTAGATTTGCCATATTTAATATTTTGAAAAGTTATTATTTCATGAAAAGTTATTATTCCATGATAATCATAGAAGTATTTTATAATGTTAATACATCTAATTTTTCAATTTTTACGAATCAACTACATGATTGAATTTTGTTTATTTATTACATGGAATAAATTACAATATAAGTTTTATTTAACTTTAATGAAACTTGCATAATTATATTCTATACGTAATTTTTTATTTTATTGCATTGAAATATGCAAAATATAAATAAAAAATATCAAAGATAGAAAATTTGGATTTTTTATAAACTTGGTAGCTTATATTATAAAGTTTCTAATAAAAATTATATTATATATGAATTTACTGATTTATAAATATATTTTCGTGCATAGTATGAGTTTAAAACTAATTAACATCAAAAGTTAACAATTTTAGTTAATAAAAAGTTATTATTTATTTATTTTTAAATTAGAAGTATAATTTAGTTTTTTTATTTATAAATTCAATTTTTTTTGAATTTTAAATCAATTCGATTTTAAATTTAAATAAATGAGTTTAGATTTTACCTTGTCAATTTTGATTTTTTTTTAAATTTTAATTATCATAGTTTCAGATTCTTTTGACTTCAAATTAAGTCAGATTATGGTTTTGGAATTTTTAAAATATATTCAAATCAATTCTGAGTTCATCATGGATGAATCTGAATAAATTATGGAATTCGAGCCTACTTTGTAAACTCAACCGAAAGGTTCCTAAAATTTTTTCTTGAAAAAAAAGCACCCCCTAGTTTTCCTTAATCACAAAATAATATATATATATATATATATATATATATATATATATATATATTTTTTTTTTATTGTAGATTTGGAGTCCCCATCTCTCCAATCGAGGCCCACAATAATTTCACATGCAACCATTCTTTAGATACTGATCGGAAAGGCAGACCTTTTGTCCTTTTTCTCTGTCCAAACATCTCATGTGAATCCATACTTTCACCAAAAAAAAAAAAAAAAAGCCGACAATGCAAATTTCATGAGGCATCGAATTGACATTAATGCCCTCCACTCCCCACTCACCGACGCCATTCCAATCCAAAGGCCGTGTCTCTTTGCCGTGTCGGTGCCGTATTGGGCGTTTCTAGATTATGTGCCACACTGTCTTCCCGGTAAAAGACATGGGTACTACATCAACACGTAAAAATTGTCTACCTTTATTTTTGAAAATCCTGTTGGTTTCATGGGAATTTCCATTTCCTGTCGTTCTGTGTAGTAGTAATTTTCTTTGTTTAGTTTATTTTAATTGTTTTGGTTTTATTGTTTTTTTTTTGCGTTATTTGCATTATTGAAATTAAATATTGATTACATGTAATAAGGTTTTATCTTTGAAGAGAATTTAGTTTACAAATAAAATTGGAAAAGATTCTAATAATCCAATGATCTTAAATTAAAATTTAATTACAATTAAATGAGTATATGAATTTTATAAATAAATAACTTAGATAACTATAGTAAAGAGATAAATTAAATTACAAAAATTTAAATTAACACATCAAATAAACAAAAAATATGGAGTATAAAATTATATATTCTACATATGAAAAAAATAATGGAAGCCCAAACACAAAGTTAAAAATAAGGATAATTATTTTATATATTATCAAAAAAAAAATTTAACTCTATAATTATAGTTGAATAATTACACATGTATTATTTTATTTATTTTTTATTTTTTTAATATTTTTAAAAGATATTTGTAATTATTCAAATTTCGTTATTTGATAATATATATATGATAATTATCTTAAAAATAATCCATTCAACAATAATCCTAAAAATTATTCTCAATATTTCTGATATAGTGTCTATGCTAATTAATTAATTAATTAATTAATGATGCATATGAGTTGTTTGAATCTGAAATTAAATTTTATGATAAATGTTAATAAAAATTATTAAAATGTAAATAACAATTTAAATTTTGATCAAAATTTCTTTGTATATATTCTGAGCAAGTGTCACCGTCACAGCACCAACCGACTTATAATTAATTTTCATTTTATGATGGATTATGAGTCAAATCTATGAAATAAAACTTAAAATTGATAACTTGATAATGTTAAGTTAATAAATTAATAATAGAAAAAAATAATAAATAATTATGGTAAATTACAATTATATCAATTAAAATATCAATAAATGAAACATTAATTTTTTCCCTCAAATTTTTTACATTTTAATTTATAATTTATTTAATATGATTTTATCATTCTATTTAATTTTTATTTTTATTTTTATTTTAAGAAAATTGATAAATTTTATTCAAAAAATTTCTTTTAAATTTTTATTTGTAATCAAAACATTTTCAGTATAAAATAATTATTTTATTTATTTTTAGTTAAATTTAAAAATTTTACAAATCAAATCAAAATTTTAAATAATTATTATATGTCTTGTTAAAAAATATTTAAAAAATAATTAAATGAATGATTCAACTTTATACTGTATTTATCTAATTATAAATTGATTTGTCTGTTTGATTCGTGTGATTTCTATAAATGTATTGTAATTATAATTGATGTTGCCTACCTGACAGCAACAGTGCTTTACCTTCCACGTGGTCTGATTATGCCTTTCGCGTAGTCTGATTACACTAACGACGAAAGGGTGACGTCGATGCAATTTGCTCCACTTGTTCTTCGTATATCCTGCAAAAACAACAGGAATCAGAGGGGCAGGGATTATTCCCTGCACGCGCACTCCGACGATCAAGTCAGTGATCGGGAGTTGGTGTATGTAAGAAAAGGGGAAAGTATTGCTTAAATCAAAGGGTTTAAGTGTTTCTCCCTGTTTTTTCTCTTTTTTTGGATCGGATCCTCTTTTTCAGAGAGCTCACCTGGTATTTATAGGTTCCTGAGGCGGTTCGGGCTGAGACCCAGGCGCGTGTCTGGGCCGCGACAGAGTTATAGGGCACTCTATCGCGCCTTGGGCCATGCAACTTGCGGGGAAGTAGTCTGGCGGCAGAGTATGCATGGAACCTCTACCGCTGTTGGTGCGGGAGACCTCTGCCGCTACGCTGGGCGAGGGACCTCTATCGCTGTCTAAGCGGGAGCTGCTCTGCCACTACGCTGGGCGAGGGACATCTACCGCTGTTCGTGCGGGAGACCTCTACCGCGATCTGTGCGGGAGACTTCTACCGCAGGCTGAGCGGGGGACCTCTACCGCGGTCTATGCTGGAGACTATGCCGCATGTTGTGCGGGAGACCTCTACCACGATTTGTGCGGGAGACTATGCCGCATGCTGAGCGGGGGACCTCTACCGCGGTCCGTGCGGGAGACTATGCCGCATGCTGTGCGGGGGACCTCTGCCGCATGCTGTGCGGGAGACTTCTACCGCGGTCTGTGCGGGAGACTATGCCGCATGCCGTGCGGGAGACCTCTACCGCGGTCTGTGCGGGAGTCCTCTACCGCGTGAGGTGCGGGAGACCTCTACCTCAAGCACGCGGGAGACCTGTGTCGGGGGCAATGCGGAGTCCTGTGATGTGCATGGGCGATGGAGGTCTGCCGCTCACGATGTGCGGCAGACTGTGAGGCGGCAGACTCCTCTCGCATCAGACACTCTGTCGCACCTCTAGGAACGGTGTCGCATGGCGGTTCTGTCGCCAATCTGCCACGTGGCCTGTTCTTGGTTCGACACGTGGCAGGCGGATAGTTGCACACGTGGATCTGGTGACACGACCACCATCAATTGCTCCCCACTCTTTGGCGGGAATTTTTCCCGCGAAAGAGGATCTGGGTCTGGCATTTCTCGGGTCGGGTCGGACCTCCGCGTGTGTGTGTACCTAGGCGAGCCGCTATAAATACTGGGCCCCTGACGTCCTTGTCGCTACTGAATTCTCTCGCAAGGACACTCTGCCGCGACTCTCAGGACACTCTGTCGCCACTCTACCGCAACTGTGTCGCATATATCTCACTGTGTCGCAAGTCTGTCGCAGATTTCCACACTCTGCCGCGAGTTCTGTTTCCATTACCTTAGGTAATTTTTCGTAGCCCGTAGTCCCACTTCTTTGATCTACGAACTTCTAAGATGGCTGGACATGGCATAGGAAAGCAAATCGATCTAGGCGTTAAGTCGACTTTAAAGGAAGCCGACGTCCAAGACCTAGAATCCCGATTTCCTTTATCCGAGGGATACACTTATAGACTCCCAACCCCTCAGGAGAGCGACATACGTCGTGTGTCTGACGGGGCTGTCGTTTTTAGGGCAGCTTTGGAGTTAGGACTCCGCTTCCCATTGTCCGACTTTGGGGCTTCCTTCCTCAGGACGCACAGGGTATCCCCGGGGCAATTGCATCCTCATGCATGGATGCAATTGGTAGCATTCACTGTGCACTGCCATTTAAGGGGCGTCCCTCCGTCTCTTCCTCTTTTTGAAGTATTCTTTAGACTTCGAAGGAGTCCCGGCTTAGTGCTTTACTCGCTTCAGCGGGTGTACCAGCCTGGTTTTGAGAACCGATTATTTGAGAAACCTGCTAACAAGCTTCATGGTTTCGAGACAGAATGGCTGGTTGTGGAAGTGCCCGAGGGCCTGGATATCCCCACTCGTTGGGAGAATAGGCGCGAAATCCCCAAGGGTCCCCGGGTCGCTACACTTAGGGAGTAGTTGTCTTCTGACATCGACAAACTGCTAGTCCCTCATCCCCTTAGCCTCGACACCCTTGTATCAAATGAAAATTTGATATTAGCAGGCTGGGGTGTGGGTCCGGTCCCTGTTGTCGGACCCTCTGTTCCGTCGTCAGATCCTCTGCCTTCGGCTTCTCCCAAGTTGAATCCTGAAGCTCCTAGGCCACAAGAGGATATAGGGGGCACCAATCTGGAATCCAGCTCTGGTAGCGAACCCTTAGCCGATCTCACTGGTTGGGAAGGGTTCGGCTCCACTTTCATGGTGCTCCCGGACGACGAGGGGATAAATATCGAGTCCCTTCAGGAGCACTTAGACTCTCCTGACGGTAACTTTTATTTTTTCCCGCTGCTTATCATTTTTGATCAATTTATTAACCACTGATCTTCTTTTTCTTTTTTGCAGATATGAGTCATTTTCGGCAATCATTAGGTCGCCAGGTTTCTGAGGCTGGTCCTTCCAGCGCTCCTGCCAGGAAGAGGCATCGTTTGGCTGACGATGTCCCAAGTGAGGCACCGGTCCCCTCTCATCCATCTCGTGCTCGGATCCCTCCTGTTTCTAGGCAGGCGATGCCTACCCCTCCTTCAGAGCAGAGAGATTTCTCTCGGGATAGGGGGAGAGTTGCCTCGTCTTCACGGGGGGCTTCCGGGTCATCCGGGCGATCACGCTCCGAGGAACGCGCGGAATGCAATATCATTCCGCCTCAGCGAAAGAATAGAAAGCGCCTGTACATCGAGGGTTCGATGGGAAGCAGACCGATATTGTCGAGGATAGGTCCTGCCAACGAGAGGCCCTATTCCGTGGATGGGGGGAATATTATGAGGGGCCATGAGTTCCGAGTCTACCCTGGGGTTCGTGACAACGACATTTTGGACACTCCCGGGGTGGCCTCCCGGTTGAGTTGGTCAACTATCCTTCCTCGAGATGAGGCAAGGATATTCAGAAACTACCCCGAGGGTGAAGACTTAGCCGATATCGAGGCGTTGACGGTAAGTTTCTGATTTCTCTTCTTTTTGATTGCTTTTTGTAGCATGCTATGAATCTAACATTTTTGCATTTTTCGCAGCTGGCTCAACGAACCGTGGTAAATAATGCCCAACATCGGGCTTATCGGGAGCGAGCCGACAGAGAGATCCGGGAGTTGAGGGACAAAATCATGGAGTTACAGAACACGGTCAACAACTTGTCCCCTCTTCCGGATTTAGTTCGAAGCCTGGAGGAGCAGCTTACTAAGGCTCATCAAGACCTCGGTCTTGCAAAGGGGGATCTCACAGTGGAGACGGCCCGGTCTTGTAAACTCCAAGAGGACCTGCAGGAGGCTCATTCTGAGTTAAACCGTATGCAATCCAACTACAGGTCTATGCTCACTCGGAATCAAGAGCTCGAGCAGCATGTTGCTGAGTTGGAAGGCCAAGCTGCTCCTGTACTGTCCCAGGCCGAGATTGACAGCGTACGGGCCGAGGCCGTAAAGGAGTATCGTCTCTCTAAAGACTGCTTGAGGCGGAAGGAAGACTTCTCCAACCCTTATGTTAAGTACGGGTTCTACCTGGCCCGATCTTGGCTAGAAGCACACAGGGAAGGAGAGGAATTTCCTGAGCTCCAATACACCCATGAGGCGATGCTCTTTGAGGCCCCTGATTGGACCAAGTACGAGCCCGAGGCTGAGCCTGCGGACGAGCTGTTCAAGAGGACTGCTCAGGACGATCTCGTCAACCTTGCTGGTCCTTGGGAGCCCGCGGATCTGGACGGTGCTCCTGAGCCTATAGAAGCCCTCATCGATTTAGACGGCGAGGAGGGCGAGCAGTCCCTTGGAAGTGAAGGTTTTGCAGCTGATCCCCAGCTTCCTCCCGGAGAGTAGATAGGGATTTTTGCTTTTTTGTTTTTTGTATTTCATTTCAAGTACTTTGTTTTTTGTTTTAACTTTGTACTTTTGTCGAAATGTAATTGTAAAGATCTGTTAAAGATCTGTTTGTACCGACACTTGAATGAAATGAAATTGAGATTTTTGTTCATGCTTTGTCTTGCACTACTTCTCTAATTGTCATTTATCATTCTTTGTCTGATTGTTTCTTTTGCTTTGCTTGTATATACTTTGCTTGTATATAGCTTTGTATTTATATTCGTGTATGCTCCCCAATTCTTGATAGAAAGGTATACTTTCAGGAAGAATTTTTTGTGCAAATGCGCAGTTGTTTAAGGCTTGAGTACTGTGACGTGAAGGCGTCTTTAGTTTTTATAGCCTTAGTATTTTGATTACCTGGCCACAGTGACGCGTAGCGTCTTAGGCCTTTATGGTTAATTGAATGTTTTATGCCTGGCCTTAGTGACGCATTACGTCTCAGGCTCTCACGGCTCTTTTGAGTATACGCCTGGCCACAGTGACGCGTTGCGTCTCAGGCTCTTACGGCTCTTGTGTGGATGTATATATACCTGTTTTATAGTGATACGTATACGCTGGGCCACAGTGACGCAAAGCGCCTCAGGCTCTTACGGCTCGGTGGAACTACGCCTGGCCACAGTGACGCAAAGCGCCTCAGGCTCTTACGGCTCGGTGGAACTACGCCTGGCCACAGTGACGCAAAGAGCCTCAGGCTCTTACGGCTCGGTGGAACTACGCCTGGCCACAGTGACGCAAAGCGCCTCAGGCTCTTACGGCTCGGTGGAACTACGCCTGGCCACAGTGACGCAAAGCGCCTCAGGCTCTTACGGCTCGGTGGAACTACGCCTGGCCACAGTGACGCAAAGCGCCTCAGGCTCTTACGGCTCGGTTGAACGGTCTACTTTGGGTCTGGCCCACTGAACCCGTATTGTCCGCTTTGGGTTTGGACCGTTGGTAGCCTGCGTTCGCAGGGCCCGAACCAAGGGCAGCCCTCACGGTTTTGAATCCTGTCACGAGATTTTGACTTACAACAAAAAGATAATTCATATATCGGTTAGGTAATGACTTACAACAAAAACAGTGTAAGTAAAACAATAGTGCTTGGGAAGGAAGATGTAGTGGTTAATTCAAATACAGCTTTAAGTGATTTGAATTCCACGTTTTCCCTATCTTCTTCCCTTGTAGAGTTTCCAGAGCGCAAGTGTTGGGTCCGATCTTGCATCTGATTCTGTAGGGACCTTCCCAGTTGGCTCTGAACTTCCCATCCTCCTTCAGGGCATTTGTGATCTGTGACTTTCTGAGCACTAGATCTCCCTCAGACATTGGCCTATCTCTTACCCGGCTATTATAGTAGTTGGCCACCCTCTGATGATAGGATGCCAATCGAATAGCCGCGGTTTCTCTGTGTTCATCGAGTAGGTCCAAGCCTTCCCTTAGAGCTTGTGAGTTTTCTTCCTCTACTAAGGGTACCACTCTTGGCGATAATGCTCCAAGTTCCACGGGGATCAATGCTTCTGCTCCGTATACAAGGCTGAACGACGTTTCTTTAGTCGACACACGACTGGTGGTACGATATGCCCATAAAACACTAGGCAATTCGTCCACCCAGGCCCCTTTTGCTTTGTCTAGTCTGGTCTTCAGCCCATGGAGGATAGTCCGATTACTGACTTCGGCCTGTCCATTAGCTTGAGGATATGACACTGAGGAGATCCTTAGCTGAATGTTGAGGCTCTTACAAAATTCACGGAAGGCGTTGCAATCAAATTGCTTTCCATGGTCGGCATTTAGGATGCGGGGAATTTCGAATCGACAAATAATGTCTTTTCATACCATTGCCTCCACTTTCTTTTCCGTGATTGTGGCTAAAGGCTCTGCTTCAATCCACTTTGTAAAGTAATCGGTAGCCACTAACAGGAACTTTCTTTGACCCGTGGCTAATGGGAAAGGTCCAAGGATGTCCAACCCCCATTGTGCAAAAGGAATTGGTTGTACTGTGCCTTGAGAGGGAGTTACTGGGGCTGTGGTGATAGGCGCAAACCTCTGGCATTTGTCACACCTGCGGGTTTGGTCCATTGCATCCTTTTTCAGCGTTGGCCAGTAGAATCCCGATCGCAGTACTTTAGCAGCGAGGGCTCTTGCTCCTAAGTGTTCGCCGCAGATTCCTTCATGCACTTCCGCTAGGGCATATCTTGCTTGTTCCGATCCCAGACATTTTAGCAGTGGCGATGAGTATCCCCTTTTGTACAGTTCTCCGTTGATGAGTGTGAACTTCGCCCCTTGTATTTTCAAGCGACGAGCCTCGTCTTTATCTTGGGGGAGTGTACCCTCAGTGAGATACTGTTTAAATGGGGATCTCCAATTGTCTCCAACTTGAATGTCACACACTTCGACTCCTTCAATACTCGGTCGTTCGAGCCTCTCCACCTTTACTGTCCTTCCTTGTGTTTCGGTGGAGGAGGCTTACTTAGACAGTGAATCAGCATGTGTGTTTTCGGACCGGTTGATTTGCATCAGCTGAAAGCTTTTGAAAGTCTTGGCCAGGAGTTGGACTTTCTTTAAGTAAGGAACCAGCATCGGTTCTCGTACCTCGTACTTTCCGCTGAATTGGTTCACCACCAGTTGAGAATCACTGTGTGCTACTAAGTGGTGAACCTGCAGTTTCTCCGCTAGTGCCATCCCTGCTATCAGAGCTTCATACTCCGCTATGTTGTTCGAACTAGGGAATCCGAATCGTAGGGAGTATTCCAGGGATTTTCCTTCTGGCGACACCAGGACTATACCCGCTCCACTTCCGTTGGCACTTGATGACCCATCGACATGCAGCAACCATGGGTGAGTCTTCCCTTCACTGCTGTCGTTCGGGATAGTGCATTCCACGATGAAGTCAGCCAGAGCTTGACCTTTGATAGCCTACCTCGGTTGGAATGTGATGTCGTATCTCCCAAGCTCCACCGCCCATTTCACTAACCTTCCTGAATGTTCAGGTTTCTGGAGGATCTGTCTTAATGGTTGATCTGTTAAGATGGTGATGGGATGTGCTTGGAAATACGGACGCAACTTTCGCGAGGCCATCAAGAGGGCTAATGCTAGCTTCTCGGCCAGTGGATAGCGGGTCTCTGGATCCAATAACACTTTGCTCACGTAGTAGATGAGACGGTGTATCATTTCATCTTTCTTCAGTAACACCGCGCTGACGGCGAAATCACCGACTCCCAAATACATATAGAGCTGTTCTGCTTCCAAGGGCCTTGTTAATAGAGGCAACCGCTTCAAGTATTCCTTGAGGTCTTCAAAGGCTTTTTGACAATCTTCCGTCCACTCGAAGTTCTTCCCCCCCCCCGGTAGAGTTTTGAAGAAAGGCAAGCTCCTTTCTGCTGATTTCGACAAGAAGCGATTCAGAGCCGCTATTCTGCCTGTCAATCTTTGGACCTCTCTTACGGTGGTTGGGGGTTTCATGTCAATGACAGCCTGTATCTTCTCAGGATTTACCTCGATGCCCCTGTTAGTGATCATGAAGCCTAGGAATTTTCCTGATCTTACCCCGAATGAGCACTTCTCGGGGTTTAGCTTCATGTTGAATCTCCTCAATACTTCAAATACCCTGGACATTTGATCCTCGTGAGACTCTCCTACGCGGCTCTTGATTATCATATCGTCCACGTAGGCTTCCATGGTATTTCCCAGAAGATCCTTGAACACTTTGCTCACCATTCGTTGGTAGGTGGCACCCGCGTTCTTTAAACCGAACGGCATTACCCGATAACAATAGGTCCCGTTGTCGGTTATAAAGGAAGTCTTTTCCTCGTCTTCTGGGTGAAGCATGATTTGGTGATACCCGGAGAATGCATCCAAGAAACTGAGGAATTCGTAACCGGATGTTTCGTCTACTAGTCGGTCTATCCGTGGTAGGGGGTATGAATCTTTGGGGCAGGCTTTGTTCAGGTCGGTGAAATCAACACACATTCGTCACTTCCCGCTAGATTTCTTTACCATCACTACATTGGCTAACCACTCAGGGTAGTAGACCTCTCGGATGAATCCGGCGCCTAGGAGTTTATTCACTTCTTCAGTGATTGCTCTTTGTCGCTCCGGGGCGAAACTCCTCTTCTTCTGTTTGACGGGTCTATGTCCGGGTATGATGTTAAGTTCATGGCATATGACTTCGGGACTGATCCCGGGCATGTCCGCTGGGCTCCAGGCGAAGATATCCGAGTTTCTCCTCAGACACTCGACTATCTCCTTTTTCTGTTGCTCGCCCAACTGAGTCCCAATGAATGCCCTTTTTCCGCTATCCCCTTCAGTTAGCGCAATGGCTTCTGTTTCCTCTACAGGTTGGGGTTTAGGCGGATCGTCGATGCATAAGGTTTCTTTCTTCTGTGTTACCTTGTTGGCAGTGGAAGTGAGATAACAAGTACGAGCACTCCTTTGGTTTCCGCGTACTTGCCCGACTCCGTTGGGAGTGGGAAACTTCATCAATAGGTAGCAAGAGGATATCACCGCCCTCATGTCGTTCAACACCGGCCTGCCCAAAATCATGTTATAGGCAGCAGAGGTCAATCTGACTACCATGAACAATACTTGCCGGGTCACGTCTTTCGGGTGCTCACCAAGAGTTACAGGTAACTCTATGGACCCGGCAACTTTCACTCGCTCCCCCGTGAATCCATATAGTGGTGTCATAACGGGTTTTAACCTATCTTCGGATATGCTCATTTTTTCGAAGCAATTCCAATAGATCAGGTTCACTGAGCTCCCGTTATCGACCAGGACCCTGCTCACCGGGTGTTTGGCCACCACCGTGGATATCACCATGGGGTCGTCATGGGGCATGGTGACATCGCCTTTGTCAGCCGGAGTGAACATGATGGGCTCTTCATCCGCCTGCTCCTCCATCACCACGTTAACCTGATACGCTTGCCTAGCGTAACTTTTACGGGAAGTAGAGGAGCTTCCTGCACTTGAGTCCCCGCCTGCAATGACATTTATCGCGGGGGCTGTAGGTTCATTGTTTGGCGGATTAGCACGGGGGATGGGCCTGACTGCTTCGTTTCTAGGCCTATCCCTTCTGATATCATTATTTGCCCTCGTCCGTGGACGATCATTCCTTTGGTCGCGCGGAGGATAACGGGGTCTCTCGCTCCTCCATAGGAAGCGGTTGATCTTCCCTTCTCTGGCCAGCCTTTCCAACTGGTCCATTAAATCTCTGCACCTCTCTGTTGGGTGACCATGAGCACAATGGAATTCACAGTAGGCTTCGGGGTTTCGTCCTACATCTCCAATTTTCTTTTTGGGGAATTCCAATAATCCTGCCCCTTCGATGGCTGCCAGTATTGTAGTGCGAGGCTCATTTAACTTGGTATAACCTTCATACCTGAGCCTAGGGGCTTTGTCAGTTCTCACGGGTCTTGGGAAGCTTCTCTCGGGTGCGTCTCTCTCTCTTTTCTTTCCTTCCTTCTCCTCCCTGGGCTGTATCGTTCTCATCACTTCTTCTTGAGCTACATATTTGTTAGCCCTGGCAAAGAGGTCGGAAATCGTCATCGGTTGATCGAGAGAGATGGATTCTTGTAGCTTCTCGGAGCTCGTCCCTTGCAGCATTGCAGCCAAGGCTACGCCTACTGGTAGATCTTTCACTTCCAAGGTGGCATCTCGGAAGCGATCTACAAAGCTTTTCAAGGGTTCTTTATTCCCTTGTTTAAGCGTGAGTAAGTAGGTAGCGTCTTTCTTCCTCTGGCTGTGGATCATGAAGACTTTGAGGAATTCATTTCTCAACTCATCAAAAGAGGAGATTGAACCTTCGCTCAACCCGTTGAACCACTTGAGAGCATACCCGGACAATGTGAGAGAAAAAGCTCTACACATAATTTCATCCTCCCATCCATGCAACAGCATGAGGGATTCATAACTCTGAATATGGTCATAGGGATCCGTTTTGCCGATATAAGTAGCCATAGAGGGCATCTTGAACTTCTTCGGCAAAGGTTTGTTCATGATCTCCAGGCTGAATGGGATCCTCCTCCTTTGTCCGTCATCCGGAGACACTAGCTTTTTCTTCTCGAGGATCCTTTGGACGACCTTCTCCACGTCCTCCGACCCTCGAGCAGAGTAAGGTCCTGTCCCTTCTGGTCTAGAAGAGTCCGATTGATAAATGCCTCTTCCAGCGCCTCTCGCTACGGGACTTGATATCTCGGGACCTTCTTGTGGGTTAAAATCTCCTTGTCTCCGTTGCTCCCTAGCTCTATGTGCCCTTAGGTCATGTTCCAACATTGCGGGAGATGAGTTGCGGCAGGTAGGGAGACTCTGCCTCCTAGGGGCTGCGGAAGGACCCTTCCGCTGAGCGGCCAGGGGAGAGGTCTGCCGCGCATCGGGCAAAGGTGAACTTTGTCGCCTATTAGAGGCGGGAGAGCACCGTCGCATATCTGATGTGGGATACCTCTGCCGCGTGTTGTCTGAGGGAGAGTTCTGTCGCCGTTGAGTCGCAAGGGGACTCCGCTGCACATTCGGCGAGCTCTGCCGCTCATAGGACAAAGGAGATGTTTGACGCATGGGAGATGCGGGTGAGCTGTGTCGCCTATGAGTCTCTGGCGAACTCTGTCGCCCGGGAGCTACGGGCGGACTCTGTCGCACCTGAGCCACTGGAGAACTCTGCCGCCTGGGAGCTGAGGGCGGACTCTGTCTCGCTGGATTGGCAGTAGCGTTGCGTGGCGTTCCTACCTCTTGTCCAATGTTTACCAGGCTGGAGGGCTGACCTCTCTCGTAGGTCTGCCTCGGTGTGCTTTCCCCCACTAGCTGCTGCACTTCATGGGGTAAGCTGAATTGGGGGAGAGCTTCTTTGAAGAAGTTCACCATGGCTCTCAGTGCTGTGGTAGCCTCCGTATTTTTGCGTTTCAGGGCCTCGAATTCCTCCAAGGAGACTAAGGGTTCTCCTTGAGCCCTTTCACTGTGTCTTCTTCGTTGTTCCCATCTGACAGGGGGACTTACAGAGTTCTGCCCTCCTGTCAATTCTGCAGTTGAGCGTGTCCTCACCATTTCGATAGAGAACCTGACTTTTTGTCGAGGTTCCCACAGACGGCGCCAATTGATGTTGCCTACCTGACAGCAACAGTGCTTTACCTTCCACGTGGTCTGATTATGCCTTTCGCGTAGTCTGATTACACTAACGACGAAAGGGTGACGTCGATGCAATTTGCTCCACGTGTTCTTCGTATATCCTGCAAAACAACAGGAATCAGAGGGGGCAGGGATTATTCCCTGCACGCGCACTCCGACGATCAAGTCAGTGATCGGGAGTTGGTGTATGTAAGAAAAGGGGAAAGTATTGCTTAAATCAAAGGGTTTAAGTGT
Source organism: Firmiana major (assembly GCA_033439115.1). Taxonomy (NCBI): domain Eukaryota; kingdom Viridiplantae; phylum Streptophyta; class Magnoliopsida; order Malvales; family Malvaceae; genus Firmiana; species Firmiana major. Next base: position 72,665,032 of record CM065901.1, on the reverse strand, counting down.
TTCTCCCTGTTTGTCTCTTTTTTTGGATCGGATCCTCTTTTTCAGAGAGCTCACCTGGTATTTATAGGTTCCTGAGGCGGTTCGGGCTGAGACCCAGGCGCCTGTCTGGGCCGCGACAGAGTTATAGGGCACTCTGTCGCGCCTTGGGCCATGCAACTTGCGGGGAAGTAGTCTGGCGGCAGAGTATGCATGGAACCTCTACCGCTGTTGGTGCGGGAGACCTCTGCCGCTACGCTGGGCGAGGGACCTCTACCGCTGTCTAAGCGGGAGCTGCTCTGCCACTACGCTGGGCGAGGGACATCTACCGCTGTTCGTGCGGGAGACCTCTACCGCGATCTGTGCCGGAGACTTCTACCGCAGGCTGAGCGGGGGACCTCTACCGCGGTCTATGAGGGAGACTATGCCGCATGCTGTGCGGGAGACCTCTACCGCGGTTTGTGCGGGAGACTATGCCGCATGCTGAGCGGGGGACCTCTACCGCGGTCCGTGCGGGAGATTATGCCGCATGCTGTGCGGGGGACCTCTGCCGCATGCTGTGCGGGAGACTTCTACCGCGGTCTGTGCGGGAGACTATGCTGCATGCCGTGCGGGAGACCTCAACCGCGGTCTGTGCAGGAGTCCTCTACCGCGTGAGGTGCGGGAGACCTCTACCTCAGGCACGCGGGAGACCTGTGTCGGGGGCAATGCGGAGTCCTGTGATGTGCATGGGCGATGGAGGTCTGCCGCTCACGATGTGCGGCAGACTGTGAGGCGGCAGACTCCTCTCGCATCAGACACTCTGTCGCACCTCTAGGAACGGTGTCGCATGGTGGTTCTGTCGCCAATCTGCCACGTGGCCTGTTCTTGGTTCGACACGTGGCAGGCGGATAGTTGCACACGTGGATCTGGTGACACGACCACCATCAATAATTTTTCATAATTAGTAATTTCACAAAAAAATATTTTTTTTTCAAATAATAATAATATTATATATTCTTAAGAAATGTTTTAGAGATACTTTAGGAGTAATAAAGTAATTTCGGCGTTACAAGTTGCAAAAGACTGTCGTGGGACAAGGACTCTTGATGCCACCAAACTGACCGTAGAAAAAAAGGACCAATGTTTTTGTTTTTGTTTTTGTTATTTTTAAAGAAAAAAATAAAAAAATATTTTAAAATCCTAAATGAATGCAAAGAAAGAAAACCAAGTTCCGCTTAACCTAGGCGTACGACAAGTCTTTGGCTTTCTTCTGTTTTTCTAGACTCGATTTTCTTTGATTTCATAAGCCATCTTTCAAAGAAAAGCTATTCTTTTTTATAAAGTCATTAAGGGCAGGCAATATTTAGAGCTAGAGAAAAAGAAAAAAAAAAAAAAACTGAACTACACAAATTCTTCTTGTGTACGTTGAAGCATAATATTCAGTAAGTACATTAAAGTATTACAGCTGTTTTCTTTTGTTTTTTTGCTGGTATTTTTCTACTACATTTTTTTCTTTGATAAAATCAAAAGTTTTGTGCCTTGAAAAACTTTTCTTGGAATGTGTGATGTCGTCAAATTATCTTCTGTCTTGATTCTTGAGTCCTTCGATTAAAGAAAGGTTCCATATTTCTTGCTTGCTTGCTAAAAAGAAAAGTCTTTCTAGTTGTTTTTCTTGTTTTAGCCTGGTTTTTTTCGTGGTTGGTTTTATTTGCAGATGCCAGAGAAAGGAGGGGGCTTTCTTCCACTCCCAACCAATGCATGGATGCTTCGCTCAAGTCCAATGCATCAATGGCGTTTTGGTTTGTTAACAGCTTTGGTTCTTGTTGGTATGGTGGTAGTTTGGAGCATAGATGGGTGCACTATCATTAATTTTATCCAGTCTTGGCAGTCTAAACAAGATTTCATTACCTTGAAAGTTAATTCCTTGGCTAATCTCAACCGGACTTACCAAAATCCAGCACATTCTCTTCGAAATCTTACTTTAAGTCCCACTTTAAACACAAGCCATTTCCCCATTTTTACTATAAACTCTAGTTTTCCTCCGGTTAATTCTTCCCTCGAAAGCAAAAATGTTACCCAGTTTACTTCCAGGGAAATAGCTAACTTTTCCGGTGTGGAAAACCCTGATGAGAATTTAACAAAGTCTAATGATTTGTCAAGTTTGAATTGGGTTTCAGCTGAGCTGGAGCAGAACTTTACAGCAAATCTGTTAGCTAGATGGTTGGCTCCAGGAGGAGAGCCTTGTAGGGAGTCTCAGACTGTGGAAATCAAGATTCCTGGTTTGGATGGAGAGAGTTTGGTGGAGTTATCAGCTGGTGAAATCCACGAGTTTATGTTTCAAGCGGTTGATGAGTCTGGGAATGGTCGTTGTTTAGGTGGGGATTACTTTGAGGCCGATCTTTCAGGAGAGTCATGGAAATCTAGGCCTCTGGTGAAAGATTTTGGCAACGGGTCTTACTCGGTTTCCCTTCAGGTTCATCCTGACTTTTCTGGTGAATATAATCTCACTGTTATTTTGCTGTTTAGACATTTTCGAGGTCTTAAATTTTCACCTGCGAGGTTTGCTTATGATATACAGTTACGCCATATACGGATCAGGTTTTTTAGGACTAAAGCTCAATTGCCAGAGCTGCAAATTTGTCAAAAACCTGATTTTAGTAGAAATGTTTGGTCTGGGAGGTGGACAAGACATGGAAGGAATGATGATTGTCAAATTAGTAAAGATGGTAGATATCGGTGCCTAGCACCGGATTTTCCATGCCAAAATCCATGGTGTAATGGTTCATTAGGAGTTTTAGAGAGTAATGGCTGGGTATACTCAAGCCATTGTTCGTTTCAGTTGTTTTCTGCAGATTCTGCTTGGGATTGCTTGAATAATAGGTGGATTTTCTTCTGGGGTGATTCGAATCATGTTGATACTATAAGGAATATGCTTAATTTTGTCTTAGGTTTGCCTGAGATCAGATCAGTCCCGAGAAGGTTCGACATGAACTTCTCAAACCCGAAATACCCCTCTCAGACAGTTCGGATCACTAGCATTTTCAATGGTCACTGGAATGAAACCCAGAATTACCTGGGTTTAGATTCTTTGAAAGATGAAGGGTTCAGGAATTTGTTAAAGAAGTACTTCTCAGAGGAGACAGTCCCAGACACTATCATCATGAACTCTGGCTTGCATGATGGTGTACACTGGTCTAATATTAGAGCATTTTCTCATGGGGCAGAGTATGCAGCTTCATTTTGGAAAGAAGTTATGGAATCAGTGAGGCAGAGAGGGTTAGTAGTGCCACAAATCATTTTCCGAACTACAATTGCAACTGGTGGGTATGCAAGATTGCTGGCATTTAATCCTAATAAGATGGAGGCATTTAATGGGGTGCTTATAGAGAAATTGAGGCGAGCTGGGCTGATTTCTGGTATAATTGATAACTTCGATATGACTTTTTCATGGCATTTTGACAACAGATGCAACGATGGGGTGCATTATGGAAGGGCTCCCCTAAAGATGAAATGGAGAGATGGCGAGATTGGACACCAATACTTTGTTGATCTGATGTTATGCCATGTGCTGCTTAATGTTCTATGTGCAAAATAATAGAGCAAGCGATAAGAGGTTTAGTGGGTGTTTTCTGGGTGGAGAGCCCTCAGACAGCGGCATCTGTGACACCTTAGAGTCATGGAAATTTCCAAGGCAGTGCTTGACTGCTTATAGAGACGCATTGCTTGTGCTTGGAGGCAAATTTTGAGGCAGTGAGTTCCATACACTACGTTTCATATTGGTCATTTTAGTAGAGGGCATTCTTTATTTGTTTATTGATTTATTGCTATATATAGCTTTAGTCTTTTAGATATCAGCAGAAGCCTGAGAGTTTCGAGGGCTATTTTTGTATATTTGATTATCAGATGAAATTGCAGCCGTTGCTTGGGTCTGGTAAAGTTGGAACAGGAAATGCATCCAAGTAGAAATGAGGTTTACTAGTCGTTAGGCATCATGATTGTTAAGCCATGTTTCTAGCTGCTTTGTATGCTATTGTTAGGCCACAACGAGCTGCAGCCATTTACGAGTTTATAATGTTGTATTTCAACAGATTGTGGAAATTGTATCTGATTTTTGAGTCCAAATAAAGGTAGGGTTTGTGAATCTAAAAAATCCTCTGCTATCAGAGACATAACTAGGAATGCCGGCTAATTTTCATTCAGCCGAAGAATTTGCAATAACAAGCTTTGGGTATTTATCTTTCTGTTTAACCTAGCATAATTATTGGTGGGCTCAATCGTTTGCGGAAAGTGTCCTCCTTTTCTTACTCTCTACCCTTTTGGTTTTTGGGACAAGTGAAAGTTGAACTTTGAACCATGCATCATAATGACTAGCATTAGTTGAACAAACTTGGTTTTCTTGACAGATACATTAGCTTAAATATGAACTTCGACCGGTGCCACGGACCTCTCTTCGAAGTCATAATAACTAATCTGATTCTAAATATTTAAACAAAGTTTGGTAAGTTAGATTTGATAATTTTAGAAACGATATGTTTAATAAAAATTATATATGAATATGATAAAAATAAACGAAATATTTTGTGCTAAGCGTGTTGAAATGAATTTCAATACGAAATTTTGGTGCTAAATATTTTATACAATATAAACACAAATTATATACATAAATCATCAGGTCTAGTCCAAATGAAATGATGGTAAAATTTGTAGGGATGTAAATGGGCAAAATGTTCGACAAACTGTTTGTGAATATGTTCGTTTACTATTTTTTAACAAACAATATGAACAGAGGAATGGTTCGTTTATTTACATTCGTGAACAAACTCGTTCGTTTAATTAATCATTGTTTAATAATAATATATTTTTAAATTTCATATTTATTTATAGGTTATTTTAATATGTAATTATTAAGACTATATATTTATGTAAATTTTGTGTTCGGCGTGTTGAAATAAATTTCAATACGAAATTTTGGTGCTAAACATTTTTATACAATATAAATATGAATTATATACATAAATCATCAGGTCTAGTCCAAATGAAATGATAGCAAGATTTGTAAGGATTAAAATGGGCAAAACGTTTGACAAACCGTTTGTGAATATGTTTATTTATTATTTTTTTTAACAAACAATATGAACAGAGGAATTGATCGTTTATTTACTTTCGCGAATAAACTTGTTCGTTTAATTAATCATTATTCAATAATAATATATTTTTAAATTGCATATTTATTTATAGGTTATTTTAATATGTAATTATTAAGACTATATTTATGTAGAATTTTTTATTTGGCATCATATGTATTATGGTGAATACAATTTATTTATATAATTTTTTTTAAATGCTCATGAACATGTTCATTTAAAATTCACGAATATATATTTATGGTGAACATATTCGTTTAATATTTAAAAACACATATTTGTAAATAAATTCAATAAATATAAATATAAATATAAATAATTTTAAAAATTAAATGAATGAATATGAATATAACAGTATTCCTTTATGTTGGTTTATTTGCACCCCTAAATTTGGTTGCCTATACAATTGGTTGCCTATACAATCTCCATGGAAATTCGCCACTTTGGGCTGTCCTTAATGCCACCGCATATCAGTTTCGTTCTTCTGATGGATGTGGATATGCTCTCTAAGTACTGCTGCCAATACCCAAAAGTGGAGAAAGGCTTTTGGTTTTATAGCTGTCTGACGACGACACCCCCATGCTATCATGAACGAAAAATATTTCGGAAGTTTCTAGGTCATAAAAAATCCTTTAAAATTCCGTTGTGAATTTATTAGTAAATTTCAATTCTGACATTCAATGCTCATCTTCCAAGTGAAAATAAATAAATAAACAATTAACTAACATACGTATTAAATAAATAAATGAACTAACTAACATATGTATAATTTCAAATGGTAGAGTTTCGGTATGATTAGCAATTTTCTCAAGATTTTTAAATAAAAATCTCTAAATTCTGTCAGAATGATAAAAAATTTAAGGAGTTCTTTTATATTAATAATCAACATTTGGTTCTAAACAAATAATAAACAATAATTATAATATTCAAAATTATATAGTTAACCTTCCCACGAGAGGAAAATTTTTGGGAATAAATAAAAATACTTCAATAATGAAATTCTGAAAATCACATATGAATGATTTTTTAAAACTTTCATATAAGGGAATTCTTTTAAATTTTATCAAAATGATGGAAGAATTTAGAAAGAAGTTTCAATAATAAATGGTCAATATTTATTTCCAAATAAAAAAAGAAAAATAAGTGATTATAATAAAATTAGGAATAAGAAGTCCATAAAACCTACCTTAACAAATAAATGTTTTGAAAATAAACGAAAATCATGTTGATGATGGAATTTTTCAAAGAAAATTGCAAACACGCAATGCTTCCAAAAGGTTCAGAGGCAAGAGAATTCCACTAAATTCTACTAGAATAAAGGGATGTAGGCATAGAAATTTTGATATTAAAATAATTTAATCCATTAAATAAAATATTTGATTGGTTAAATCAATTTATCAAAATCACTTAGGGATCAAGATTAAAAAAAACATGGTTTATCAAAATAAATTAATCATATCTATTATCTTCAATTAAATTAAAATAATTAGAGATAAAATCAATTATTCATTATTTGTACTTAAATTAAAATAGTTAGCGATAGAATCGAAGTAATTAATTCCTTATAGGACTTGCGTATTATAAATAGAGGGCTCTGTAAAATATTGAAGGGGAATTCTAAGAAGGGAGGACGCTAGCTTACACAGAGATTCTCAATTCTTCACTGGCCTTCTCCCCATACTTAAACTACCAAGTTAATTCTCCAAAAGATTTCCAAACCATGTCTCCAAGCTTCAAGATTTTCAAGTTAAATCTCCAAACTCCAAGACTTTTAAATCATCTTTCCAAGTGTCAAGACAACCAAATCAAATCTCCATCAAAGGCATTACAAATCCAACCAATTCCTTTGAAAATCTATCAAATTACTTTAAGTTCATGAGGAACCACAAGTCTTCAACTATTTCTCCCAATAATTACTCATTCCTATTTCATCAGGATAAAGTGTCAAACCCTCGACAAATTTGTTTCTTTATAAAGAGATCGAATCAAAGAATCATTTGTTGTATAGAACACAAAACACAGACTCGTACCCTTACATATATAAAATATTAAATTTTGTCACCTTTTTATGTTTTAAAATTTTCAGAAACGAAATTTATGTATACAAATTTCTGGCACGTCCGGTAGGACATCTTTGTTATTGTTGTCTTACGAGCTAAGCTGATTTGGATTAAGTAATTTTCAAAAAGCTTAAAAGGACTCAATCTAGATAGACTAAGACTAAGGTTTTTTTAGGGTTCTATTAAGAGGCGTTATATTTGCATAAATTAGAAAATTTTGATAGAATAAACAACGTTGCCACTATGCCTCTTGGAGTTAACATTCATAAAACAATATCTTTCCTACTCACTTTGCCACTGGCCACACTTTGTGCTTGGTAAAGGTCCCGTTTTGCGTCACTGTTCTTGTGACTGATGGTTGTTTGTAGGCTGTCAAAATTCAATATGTTAAGCCTCCCTACACGAGCAACACCGAAAATGGTAAGATTTTATCTCTTCAATGCACAATTATGCACTATTCTGGGTTTTCAACCCCAAAACCATACAGAATCATTTGGAAAACGCTTCAAGCAATTATAAAACAATTGTTTCATGATAAAATGTCTTTGCCATGATTTAAAAGTGTGATCTAAGCTAACCTATAGCCTAAAGACATATTTGAAGATTTAAGGTCCTAAGTTTTATCCAAAACCAATCATCACCATAAATCATGCATTGAAAATATTATAGTTGGTTGCTCTCAACTTCTACATACACTCCTTACTTTGAACACACCACAGTGATGAGCTAAGGCTATAGCACCACTTGTTCTAGTTATTGGTATGAAAATGAGAAAATGATGAGAAAATGGTGTTGGCATAGATTAAATGATGGAATATACATGTATGGAAGATTTTAAGTTAATCTTATGAAATGAATAAACTGGAAATAAGGAGAAATGAAGATAGCTATATGGGAAATATGGTATAATACCATAATGTAAGAAAGTGATGAGTTGATGTATTGAGTTGAGATTTGACAAATGAAATGAGTATACTAACGTAAATACGTATAACAGCTTCGAAAAATTACATTGGGAGCTGATCGGACTGCGAGAGTAAGCAGCACCGAGGAAGAGAGGCCACTTGACGTGATATGAGGTAAGAAAATTTCATGAGTAGCTAGAGGTAGCTACACATATTTTGAATAGCATTTTGATATTATATGCTATATGAATTCCCATGAATAGGCATGATGTTGTGATAGAAATGAAAGAGGATAAGTGTGTTTTATCCACAAATAGGATGAAAATACCTTAGAAGCATGATGAGACTGACATTCATGATTTTGCATGATAGAATGGTTAATGTTTTCATGTCTATGCGAAAACATGCACATTTGAGTGCTTATTTGATTTGAATTGGGTGAATTGTGATTTGAATAACCATCTATCAAGTTTTATGTGAAAACCATAAGTGCTAGAGATTTCTAGCACTATATTTTGAGATATGCATCACATAGTACTTGAGAGTATTCTCGCGCTAAGTTTTTAATGCGATTTATGCATGTTAGAGTACTGGGAGTATTGCTCGTACTCATATTGTGATTGATGCATTATAGAGTATTGAAAGCTATGCTCATACTCATTTTTACATGATAGAGTACTGGGAGCTTAGCTCGTACTCGATTTTCATATAACACACATTATAGAGTATTAGGAGCTTTGTTCATACTCGTATTTTTACATGACATGGTGCCGGGAGCATTGCTCGCACTAGAGTTATATCATTGTGATATGGTCGTGTTGGGAGTTTACTTGCACGTACCAGTTTTAAAAAGAGTATGAAACAACCATGTTGGGAGTCTGTGCTGACTGTGTGTCACACCGATATATATATATGCTCACACATACAATATTTTGAGATAAGGCCGACGACTATCGAAATAACTCATGGTATGAGGACTAAGACTCATGACAAGCATCCCGACTATGAGGTATATCCAAGATATGAGGACTAAGACTCATGGCGAGCATCCCACCTTGAGATAGGGTTCATGGAGTACTGTGTATCGTGTATGTCACATGGAGTACGTTGTACCGTGAGTACTTGATGTACTATAATAGGACTGGTTAGCAGTGGGAGCGGGATCCAGTGGGATCTGGTGCGTTCCGGGATCAAGTCCTCAGATTGAGAGCTGACGGTAGAGATTTGACCCACCTCTCGTTACAACAATTATGAGACCCCGCATACCGAGTACTGTGTAGCTTGGGATCACGAAAAATGAGTTATGATCATACACTCGGAACATGTAGTCGCTTATCTCAGTTTTCTTTTCATGCAGTGTGAATCAATATTTCTTAATTGAATTATCACATGGTTTTATGATATGAACATGTGAATTTGTGAGTTGTAAAAAGGGTAATCCGAGGGATGGGTGAGGCCCAGATTTTCATGTTTTGAAACATGATGAATGCCATATGATTTTGATTTAAATGAATGACATAATAAATGTGATTTGTGTGAAATTACATGAGAAATGTAGTGTTATGTAGAAAATGCTGAGATTGTTAAACCAGCATATTACCAGTTTTATAACTGATGTTTTGTATCTATATATATATATATATTGCATAAAAGCTTTGAAAGAGATGCATATGTTAGATACAGATAGGGTAAGGAATGATTTCGAGGCATAAGCATGGTATTTTGTAGATAGTGTTGTTATCTACTTGCTTGCCTGATTTCCTTACTGAGCTGTGAGCTCACCCCCTTATTATTTTCCCCTTTTTCAGAGCATCCACAGTAGGTGGAAAAGGCTGAGGACTGATATTTTCCTGATCCGCTACATATCCATCTTGCTAGAGGTATACACACTTGAACATTTTGTACTGAACAATATAAAAGCACAGTTATGTAAACTAATGCACGGTCGGGATGTATATGTACAACTGATTGTTTTTATGTATAAGATTTTATATTATAGAAAAAAATATTAAATTCTATGTATGTTGTGAATGAGTGTGAATGGGTGACTAATATCGAATCACAGTCCAACTAAATGGTGTAGAGAGATGACTGAAGAAAAGTAACTATAATTTGAAAAAATTGTGGTATTTTTGGTAGGTCACGTGTGAGAGTAGGGCGTGACAGAATGGTATCAGAGTAGTGTTGGTATGATGTGAATCGATATTAGTAATTAGGAAAATATACATCCTTCTAGTATTGTGCTTTGTTCAGTTACAATTGTGTATAAAAGATGGAATTCAAACTAATAAACAACGGTTATAAATGCAGGGATTTAGCCATTATGATTAATACTCGCCGTGGTAGAGGGCTAGAGATAGGGCTCGAGGCCGTAGAGGTAGGCCAGAGACCCGAGATGAGACTATTGGTCCTACTGAGGTACTAGAAAGTACCGAGGCACGTTTCGAGAGACTAGAACGTCGCCTAGAGACCATAGTGGAGATATTGGCACAGACTATGCCAGGAGGACAAGGACAGGATGCAGAGACTGCGCCTGGAGAGGTGGTACGAAACTAGTATTCACTCTAAGTGACCTAAACGTTCTATCCGCAAGTGCACGGGTCGTACAAGTAATAATAGGATTTGAGTCCCGGATTATCGTCCTACAGAGAAGTTGAATTGCCTAATTAACTACCGGTTAATCTTACTCTAAGTATATTCTAGCAAATTATGAATTTTAAGGGGGTGATCTACATGGCTAACAATACTTAAAATAATAAAAACTATAAAATAAAAAAAATAAAACCGAGCTAAAATTACTTACAGAGTTTCGAGTAATAAAAGCATTAACCTACAAAAGATAATTAAAACGGTTAAAATTAATTAACTAAAATGGAATTAAACTAAAATGCAAATATGAAAATGAGAGACAAAATTAATTACACTAAAATTAAACCATCCTAAAAATAAAATATGCATGTAATTAAACTAACTAATAAAACTTGCAAATTAAACTAACCTAAAATCTAATAAAATAAAACTTCAATTAACCTAAAGAAATTCTTAAATCTAACTAAGAAATTAACTACCTAAAAATTAATCCTAATTTAAATCTAACTCTATCTAATTACTAACAAAATCTAAATAATGCATGAAAAATATTTTGGATTTTTAAAGTTTAACAGGAATATTAAATTAAAAGTGCGTGAAATAATTCTACTCTATATGCTATATATGAATACTACTTAATTAAAGCCTTGAATTCTATTGTGTTCAAGAATTAACTACTAAGGCAATTGAAACTAAGCCTTAAATTAGCAAAGAAAAATTTAGTTAGTGCACAGTACTTTAAACTAGCAAATAATACGAAAAATAATGACAAATAAACTAGTACTAAAATTGCATGAGACATGAAGTTGGGACATTTCCCAATACCAAACACTACCTTAGACAGCTTGCAAGCCAACTGAGTGGTCCCATAAATAGCACGTACATGTTCTTCTCCATTTTGCTACCCAGGCGTGTCCAACTCCTGCTCTGCAAGTTCCACCGACTCTGCTCTCGGTTCTGTGTACAGCATCCTTCCCTGCAACACAACACAGCACGTTACCAACTGCTTCATTTTCTGGCCAGACCTGCTCCCTGCACACGTCCTGCTCCTGCTTCTTCTCTATTTCCAGGTTTGGGTGCTGTCCGTGGCTTCTGCATCAGGCGTTATTCGGCTCTTATACTGCACTGCAATGCTGCAACTTCCTCATCAATTCTAGTAACAGCAGCTGAATACTTGATCAGCAGCATTACACCACAATACAGGCGGATTCAGCACCACTTGCAACATCCTAGCAGATACCAACTCTGCACTGCTTCGAGCCTATCACAGCTAGGAATCGTGGTCCTTCCATGCACTGTTTATGGTTCTTCTCCAGGTGCTGGCCTCAGTTCTGTCCAGCTGCTGTCCTGACAAGCGTCTCCTCTTTTGTTCTAAATACTCAAGAAATGGTTCTGTTGAATATTACCAAAACAGAAGATTATGACATGATTAAATGATCAAAATACACGAATGCATCAATCTAAATACTATACAACCAGTACTGAGGAAATTCAGTAAACAAATAAGCAGAGTATCTAATGAAATCGATCCTTGTTGCATCAAGCAGTAACTTTTACTTAGATCACCATCCAGTATCCATTCTTCAATCAAACCGAGCATCACAAAATGAAACAATGAACCAACAAACAACCAAATGAAGACAACTAAAGGTGAACAGTAAGTAGAAAATGAAACAGAGGAGAACAGAGATAGAAAAAATGGTTCATGTCCACTGCACCCGTGAAGTTATAATGCACCGAATGTCCTCAGATCATCAATCTTTATCACCGGCCAATAACAAGTAACAATCCATATACATTAAAGATGCCGAGAATACAAAATGCAAAGCAAGAGATAACATATGTGAATACTGAAATAGAAGATTAAAACTAAACTCTAAATGCAGAAAATAGATGAATCCATGGAACGTAGACTAAAAGAAATGGAATAAAAACTAGAAAATAAAAACAAACAACAAGGTAATGCAGTATGTAAGAGTAACACTGAAAAGAAATAACTAGTCATCAATAATTGAAAATAAAAGCAAACTAACAACACCTCGTAAGCAAAATAATATGGACATTCATCATCTTCGGGTTACTCTAATTCCAGCTCCTACTGCCATGGTTCCACATTGCCATTGATATGGAACAATGCCCAGCATCAGCCCACATCAAAGCACCAAAATCGAAAGGCAGAGATGAAGGAAGAATCTTGTCACCCGAATGAACAAAAATGAGCAACCCGAGAGCTAGGAAAAATAAAGGTTTTTTTTCAACAAAACAAAAACATAAGCAATTTAGCAAAACCGAGAGCTAGTAAAAGAGAAACAATACTTTCCATTAAATTTCATTGAATCAAATTCAAAGGAAGTGAACTTTGCTAACGTGAATTACAAACGAAATAGCAAAGGAATGAAACTCTTCATAAAATAAAGAAAGTTGCCATGAACAGTAAAAAATTTGCTTGCTAAAAGAAAACTATTCGAAAATTGAAAAACAAAGAAAGCTTAAAGTTACCCTAAAAGCTATTCTACCATAGATTACTTGATCATTTTCAATTGCCATCATATCCTATTTATACACACACTTAGGGGTACAATGGTAATTTTTCATCCTAGATGAGTTGGCATTGTTTGGCCACTTATCTTCATTTTATTTGCTGCAGAGTAGATATTTCCATGTCACCCGTCTTCTAGTACACTTGGCTGTGCGATGTAGCCCGACGTTTGTCTTCCAGAAGGTTAGCACAGTGTCCGTCGATCTTGTCGTTTCGAAGCGGATGAAATACTAACACCCGACATCCCACGTGTCCAGACGACTAGTGACTCGATCTGCAAATTGGAAGTGGTCCAGTTTTCTTTAGCCCGTTTGTAGCCCATTTTTGACTGAAACGACTGAGTTTCATCCGAATTTAATTTACCTGAACATTAAAAAATTTTAATTAAAGAAAAGGGATAATTAATAAAATAAATTGGGGATTTAAATAATTAATTAGGAAATTAAGCACAAATAATTATATTAAAAATAGAATTATCAAGAGGCAGCTGCACCTGATACACCTACACCCCCGTCAGTTCAGGATACGTCGTCTCATGTTGCTCCACGATAGAGCGGTAATGTTTTGGGGTATGGTTGTGATTTGGACAGACTCCGACAATTTCAGAAACTTGGACCTCCAACTTTTCGAGGGATTAAAGACCCAATTTTGGCGGAGGAGTGGATAGGAGAGATGGAGAAGTTGTGTGGATTCTTTGAGTGTACGACTTCAGAGATGGTCGCATTTGTTGCGTTCCTACTGAAGGGGACAACAGAGCATTGGTGAAATTTCACTCGACCCATATTGAGAGCCAGACATACAGAAATTAGTTGGGAGATATTTTTGGATGCCTTCAGGAGTCAGTTTGTTCCAGATACGGCTCAGCGGAGGCTACAGGTCGAATTTTTAGGGTTAAACCAGGGGAGTCATTCCGTAGATGAGTATGAGACCAGATTTTTATCCTTAAGAAGGTACAACCCGGACACCATGAGTAGCGAGACCAGGAAGGTCCACAAATTTATCAATGGACAGAGACCAGTATTGCGGTCTAAACTAGTTCCATTCGACATTTCTACCTACGATGAAGTAGTGCGTAGGGCGCAACTCTGTGAGCAAGATTATGAGAGGAATGCTCAGAGTTTAGAACAGTTGAAAAAGGTAGAGACAGAGATAGAAAGAGGTCGATGAGTGACAGTGCTTAAGGTTTTGGATATCGAGGAGGGAGGAGACTCTTCGGTAAGAGACCAAGGATCGAGGAAGTACAGGAGAAGACTATTAGATCTCCTGCATACCCAGCTATAGCTCCAGCTAGAGGAGTAGTGATTGGAGGACAGAGGCCTACCACTGAGCAGTGCAGTCGATGTGGTATATTCCATGGAGGTAGACCTTGTCCTATTTCTAGTGGTTTGTGCTTCAGATGTGGGAAGCCATGACACATGGCCAGAGTTTGCCAAGAGGTTATAGAGATGGCCTGTCACGACCCAAATTTCCTAAAAATCAGAGTAAATTTTTTGCTTTTTCATTTCTTTACCCGTCATGAACACTTACAGTACTAAACAGTTGGGCTATGATTCGGTGTTAGTCACCTCTCACCTATTTACCATTCCATTTTCATATTTCATTTACATATCAATTTATTTAAACTAAATACATCCCCAATATTACATCTGTGTATAATATTGTGCCTCTATATGTTCAGATACAATAATTATACAAATGTGTATACCTGATCTTGATAAGAAGCAGCGGATAACCGAAATGCATGACTACTGTCATTCCCTTTTACTGAATGTACCCTGTGGGGTGGAAAATGAAAGGGTGAGCATAAACAGCTCAATAAGGCAATAATGTAAGCAGACAGATAACTATACTATCTACGTGCTGATAATGTCATGATATAAAATCGTTTATATTTGGAGCATGAGGTAAGACTAAAACGATGCCACATGTATGTATATATCATATAAGAGAAATCATGAAATCGACATATAAATCAAATATGGAAAAATCATCATGTATGACATCTCATATTCGTCACATTAAAACTTATTTGTTTCATCATAAACTCGTCACGTTAAAAACTTATTTGTTGTATCACAAAACAACCACATTAAGGTCAAACCCATCTCTCAGGAATACCTTGATTCATTAAATCGCATCTCATTTAAAAACATAAATCGGGACATTACCCCTCCTTCGGGTTTTTCCTAGTCTATTCAGACCGTATGATATCATGTGAGGCATGTAGGTTACTGTATGAAAATCGAGGACTATGGCCATAATTTGTCCCTGTGATCCCAGGCTACACGGATCCCGGTGTGCGGGGCATCACAACTGCAACGGGAGGTGGGATCAAATCCTACCCGCCAGAATATCAAGTAACATCATCGAGTCATCATGACTGCACGGTACAACGTACTCCGTGTGATATACACGGTACATCGTACTCCGTGAACCCATATCATAGTCTGGGGGTGCCTGCCGTAGGTCTTACGCACCCCAATACTATGTCGATAACCAACCCATGTCTTAAAGTATACGTGCGAGCATATCAACTCTTTGCGACACACAATCTACAGGAGGCTTTCGCACGACTATATGCATGTCAACTCACGTCTAGTGCGAGCGAAGCTCCAGCACCACGCTATGCATATCATGATATCTAAAATCTCGTGCGAGCGAAGCTCCAGCATGGTTTTGTGCACACACAAATTTCTCGTACGAGCAATGCTCCAATACGGCTTTTCATGAATAATAAATCAGTAAACTTTAGTGCGAGTAAGACTCTAGCACTCTTTTTACTCATGTAAATATGATAGGTGGCTAAATCTTGATAAAACATCTTTTAAAATCGTAACCGGTACAAACCGGTACCTTTTCGTATAATTCATGAAATCAAACAGCCAACCTATGTGCATATTTGCTTAAATCAAAGCAATACATTCATATAAAACTTTAAAACATGAAATCATGCAATTTATCTGCTTTACTACCCTTTTTGTAAATTTTACTCTCAGGGGCAATATCGTCTTTTTCTTTATTCACCTATGCCCCGATTTTTCGTAAAAATTATTATTTCGTTTTCTAGATACTTTAAGAAATTCTAAGTCCTGTAAATCCCCTCGAAAATACGTATAGAAATCTCTATGCACCTACAAAATTCCCTTACCTCGATTCACGTGTAAACTTATCTCATCTCGATAATACCGGATCTCTCAGTCCAACTGCGTGTCAACCAAGTCTACGAAACTGCATATAACCACATATTTTTGGTCAATTCAATTATCTTTATCAGTATATCACATTTACTGATCGAATCTAACGTACTGGGTTCGTTTTACTTTATTGGGCTCAATTGCACCTTAATAGGCCTCGAGCCCATTTTCAGCCCGTTTATACTTATTAAATCCATTCTTTGGGTTTATTGGGCTCATTCAGCTTACCAATAATCGTCGGGCTTCGTTCCAAACTCATTGGATAGCCCGTATACTATTACTGTAATTACGTTGCAATTCCGATTAATATTCCTTTTTATACAAAATTAATCCGTAAATTTCGTAAAATAATCGAAACTCTATATTAAAGGACTCATATTATCGTAATTAAAATATACTTACCCAATATGATGCGGGGTACAAAAATCGGAGCTCAATCGGCTCTCGTTCGGGTTTTGTCGTAAAACTGCACAATTATATATAATCCCGGGTTACTTTTCGATTAAATATAATTTAAATAAATTTCCTGGAAATCAAATCGGTTACTTTTGACCTCCTATTGACTTACCCGAAGTCCGGTGTATCCCCAAAAATTCTTTCCCTTTTTTCTTTTTCTCTTTTTCTCCCTTTTTCCCCTCTTTATTGGCTAAACCGGTTCGATCCGATTCAACCCGGTTCAGATCGGTTCGGTTCAGTCCGGTTCACTCCAGTTTGGCCGATTCAGGGTTTCACCGACTGGTTCTCCGTCGGCTTTCGCCGCCAGCAGCTCCGCGGTGTCGTCCGCAGCTCAAATCTGGTCTCGATTTCGCACGAGGTGGCCAGGAAGTGGCCGGTCCGGCCTCTTCTCCTTTCCGGCGTGGGTGGCTTTCTCGTTTCTCACTGTTACCGGCGCTGGCCGCCATTTCCCGAGCTATTTTTGCCCTCATTCGGCTCAGCATCACGTGGGGTTCCTTCGGTGGCCGGTGGTCGGGGTCAAATCGGTGTCGATCGTCGAAAAAATTCCTTTTCCTCTCTCGGCTTCTCTCCCTCGATCCGACGTACTCCAGCATCGGTGGAGCGTGTCGCCGGTACCAGGGAGATCGTCGGCCTCCCCTCTTCATTTTTCGGCCCTTCGGCTGGCTGCTGGGTCACCGGTGGTCGTCCGGTGCTCGTGTCTTCTCAGTTTCGTTTTTTCTGTTTTTCATTTCTTTCTCTCTCTTCGACAATTTTTTATTTTAGTTTTTTTTAATTATTTTATTTTTATTTATTATTATTTATAAATTAGTTTATTATTATTATATTCATTATTTTAGTCAAAAATATTTTAAAATATCTAAAAATTTAATTTTTTATTCTAAATAAATTTATTTAATTTTATTTAGTTTATTTAATTTATTTTAACCCTTTTGGGTATATTTTCTCTGAATTTTCGGGATATTGTCCCGAGCGAAAATTTTGATTAATTCCAGTAATTTCATATCCTGATCAATTTAATCCGAAATTTAATTATTTCTTCGTTATTGATCAAGATTCTCAAATCCATTATTTTTAATTAAATTTTCTTATCGAATTTATACCGGCTTTCGATCTTTTGACCGTTTTGCCCTTGCACGTATTCGAGAATTTCATTTCAGTCCTTTTTGCATTTTTAATTTCGTGTTTTGAATCTTTATTTCCAGTCTGAATCCCGTTCGTTTAATTTGGGACCATTTCAATCCTTCCTTTCACAAACATACTCATTTCGTGTTTTAACTAAATTCGGGTCTTACATGACCCTACAGAAGGGTAAGGAGCCCGAGAGAGCTCCAGCTGATACGTCTTCTCCGAGGAGGAGAGTGATAGCAGAGGAGAAGGGGAAGCAAGTCATTGGACGAGGGCGAGTACATGCCTTGGACCAGGGGATAGCTGATGTTGTCAGACCCACATTTTTGTATCTTGTACCTATGATTCCTATGTGTATGAACACTCTATTATTATAGTTCAATCATAAGAAGAGTATTTACTAGACTTAAAGTGTTAGTGAAATGATTTAACACGCAAAAGCTACATAAAAAGCCTAATGTGAGCTATAAGAGTCACAGGCTAAACCGAGTGGATCTAAATCATTCTGACTGAAAATAAGAACTTTAAATGAGAAAGTATAGAGAGCTCAAAAAGGAAAGTTAGCTTGATTTAGTCCCGAACACAGAAAACGAGAGTAAAAGCTAAAAACGGTAAAATGGACCTTTTTGGCGAGATAAGGTGTTTCGGGTATAATTATCCACCAGGAACGGTTGAAACATAAAGATGAGAGTGTAAGATATAAGATATGACACTTTCAGAATTTTAAGAAAAAGTCAACTTGGTCAATGGTTAAGGAAAAAGTTAACTATAGTTAAGAAAGTGGACTTTTACTATAGATGACTAATCATGGTTAAAAATTAACCTAAGTGTGGAGAAAAAATTGGAGAAAAATATTCTTGGTCAGAATACAAGATAATCATCCCCGGAAGTAAGGAAAATTTATTCGAAAGGATTCCGGATTAAATTTAAGGGTTAAAAACGTAATGGGCCTAAGGTGAAAATTTTAAAGCCCATTAAGGTATACTAAACGTATATCGAAATTCTTAGGTCCCTTAGACCAAATTGTTGGACCAATTGATTGGCCAAATATTGAGACAATTAAAGGCCTGAGGTATAGTGAAAATTTCAGCTCGAAAGCCCATTAAGAAAGCCCAAACTGAGAAGCCCAAATGAAAAGCCCATGAGATAAATATCTAACCATAGTTAAAGCTAACCATGACTCATAAGGTGACTCATTAGGTGACTCATGGCTAAGGCTTAGAAAGTCAAGCTTAATGGCTGGAAAGTAAAGCTTAATGGCTAAGTAAGTGGCTTATAAAATCAGCAACACCATTGTCATCTTCATCACACCAAATTCGGCTAGAAGAAGAAACTATTGAAACAAATTATCCAAGCTTTCTCTCACTAGAAACCACTAGGAATTAGGCATAATTGAAACTTGCATCCTTCATAGAAGTTTTTCTAAATTGAAAGGAGAGTGACATATGTTGGAATTGGCTATCAAGGAGCCATAGAGTGCAAACCGTGAGCCTCCAAAGTATTCGGCCAAGTGTGAACACAACAATTGGTATATTTTCAAGTTTTCAATTTCATATATGTTAATGTATGAATGATTTTAAGTATATTGGTATATGTTTTAAACATTGAAACAATTAAATCTCTATGATGTTGGTTAGGCCGAGAGTGAGTAGTGAGATATTGATTTATGTTCATATGATTTTAAGGCATAAATGGATTAATGTACATGTATTAATGATTATGGTGTAATTAGAATTAATCAATTTGATTAATTAATACATGTAATTAGTTGGCAATCAAGGTGTTTGATAAAATGCCTAAATGAACTATATGATGTTTAAGAAAGTTGCCAACCAAGTGTTTGTGAAAATGTCTAAGTGAATTGGCTAGACAAATAGGCATGGATGGCATGCCATGGTGTAACCGATGGCATGGATAGCTCTCGGCCATGGCATGTGGCCGAGAGGCCTAATGGGCCAAGCCCAAATATTTTAGGCCCAATGTGAGGTAATGGGTCTAGGACAAGCCCAATAAGAGTTGGTGGGCCCCACAAGCCCAATAGGTCCAACGAAAATGAATAGTAAAATGAAAATGGGCTTAAGGTATAGTTAGGCCCATTAAGGATTATTAAAGCTCATTAAGGGAAATAGACTGTATTTAATGTGAAATACAGTAGGAAAAGTGTAATTAACCTGATAAATGGTTATATGCAGCTCCAGAGATTATTGGAGGAGCAAATCGGATTGCTGCAGAGAAAGTGAATTTTCTTGAGTGATTGCAGGTAAGGGACTTTTGTGAGTAGCTAAAGATACCTGCACATATTTTCATCTGCTTTTACATTCACTTAAAAACTCTGAGGGTCAGAGAAAGTGAATAATAATTATTGTGACCCGATAGTGACAAATTACGATTTTACCCCTAGTTAGTTAAAAAGTCAACTTTTGTGAAAAGTTGTAAAAAGCATGGAAACCATCATTTTGAGTGTTTTACCGCTGTTTAGCAGAAGAATAAATAGATGGGCTAATGATTTTGAGGTTGATGTGAATTAAGCACACTTTATAGTGCTGATTTTGATATTTTATAAATCATCCATTTTTAAAGAGCCATCTATCATATTATGTGAGAATGAATCGTGCTGGAGCACAACACGCACTGGATTTCATATATTTTTCACATATATTAGTGCTGGATTGTGATTCGCACTAGATTTTCATGACATGCATGATAGAGTACTAGAGTTCTTACTCGTACTTAGTTTTATATGATATATGCATGAGAGAGTGTTGGAGCGATTAGCTCATACTCGAGTTTTTCATGAGATGCATAACAGAGTGCTGGAGTGTTGCTTGTACTCGATTCTTCATGATTTATACATGACATAATACTGGAGCTATTGCTCGTACTTGATTTAATGATATTGTGCATAGCATGGTATTAGAGCTATTGCTCGTACTTGATTTAATACATGAACTATGCATTGACCTAGTTGTTGGAGGTTTACTCACACTAAAGTTGAGTTTATGATGTGAAACAGTGTTTGAGCGGAGTGTCGACTGTGAGTCTCGCTCAAAGGCGCGCACTGTATGTGATATATAATACATGTTAAAACCCATGCTTGATTCCTTGTGTGAACTGAGTGTCACATTATGTGAGAGGATATTCGCATGAGGATACTAGAGACGTGGTATGATATTCCATGGTCTGAGGGCTAAGACCTATGGCAGGCACCTCGACTGTGATGTAGGGTCCACGGAGTACGTTGTACCGTGTATGTGGCATGGGGTCACTGTACCGTGTTGTTGTGGAATTGAGGATGATATAGCTGGCGGTTGTGATGGACTGACCCCCCTTCCGTTGCAGCAGTGATGCCCCGCACACTAGGATTTCGTGTAGCTTGGGATCACATGTCGGATATGATCATAGTCCAGGATACTATTTACATTTCACCACAGAGTCTCACATGATATATCACTTAATTGACTGATTTAAATTGCGGACAGACCTGAGGGATGGGTCGGACTCCGATTTTGTGTTGTGAATTATTTAAATGCCATATTTATTGTGATTTAAATATACATGGTATGATTTATCTAAAGGCATGATTTATATAAAGATGCATTGTTTTGCACTACATGCCTACATTTGAGAAAGAAAGCATGATTTCTGTACATGGGATTTAATCTGTACAAGTATACATATATATATTTAAAGACATGCTTTTAAAGTGAGTTAAGGAAATAATGTTTTCAAGGCATAGCATTATTTTGAGTAGATAGTGTAGATATCTACTTGCTTGCCTGATTTCCTTACTGAGCACGTTGTATGCTCACCCCCTTTCTTTACATATCTCTACAGAGCATCAGCAGTAGAGCGAGAGCTATTGAGGGATAGTATTCCTGAGTCCACTGCTAGTTCCTATCGATCGCCAGGTATAAATATTTTGTACGGTTATGTATTTAAACATAGAAACAGTACAATGATGTATACGATATATATTATGGGGAATGTATTTGTGTTAGCTTTTATATAATCTCACATGTATTATAAAAGTAGTTACAGTCAGTAACAGTATATTGACATGTATGTATGATAATGGATAATGTGGTAACCAAGGATTCTGACATCGAATCACAGCCCCACCATTGAGGAGAGGAAATGTAAGTTAATAAATGCGAAAAATTTGTAATGGTTTTTAGTTAAGTCATGGATTGAGAATGGGTCTTGACAGAATGGTATGAGAGCAGAGGTTGGTCTGATGTAAGTCAGTGTTAGGAAATAGGAAAGTGTACATCCCCATAGTACTGTGCTGTGTTTAGATATAACTTTGTATACCAGATAGGAGATGGACTAATTCATGATTATGAATGCAGGAACTTTGCCTATATGGCAAATACGCGTAGTGGTAGAGGTACGAAAGGTAAGGCTCGAGGCCGAGAAGATAGGCCCGAGAGACGAGCTACTGCCGAACCATTACCTACGCATGAGACTTCAGGTGCTACTGAGGCACCCGAGTGTGCTGAGACGTGCTTTACCAGATTAGAGCGTAGTCTTGAGACGATTGTAGAGATGTTGGCACAGACGATGCCAGGTAGGCAAGGATAGGAGGCAGGAGCTGCGACAGGAGAGGCAGTTGTCCCTGATACACCTACACAGACAGCTCATGCACCGAGGACAGTAGAGACTCCGACACCCCCACCGATTTTAGGTGGTATTGGATTCGGGTACGGATGTTATCTGCATCGATTGTGAGAATTTCAGAAGTTTAGACCTCCATCTTTTAGTGGGGTCAAGGACCCTGTAGCTGCTGAGGAGTGGGTGGCGGAGATGGAGAAGCTTTATGGATTCTTAGAGTGTACGACCTCGGAGATGGTCGCATTTGTTGCGTTCCTATTGAAGGGAGCTGCAGAGCATTGGTGGAAGTCCACCCGACCTATATTGAGAGCCCGACACACAGATATCAGTTGGGAGATATTTTGGGAGGCCTTTAGGAGGCAGTTTGTTCCTGATACCGCACAGCGAAAACTACAGGCAGAGTTTTTGGGACTGAACCAGGGGAGTTTGTCAGTGGACGAGTATGAGACTCGATTCCTATCCCTAGGGAGATATGACCCAGATACCATGTATAGTGAGGCCAGGAAGGTCCACAGGTTTATCGATGGGTTGAGACTGGTTCTACGGTTCAGGTTGGTTCCATTAGACATAGCGACTTATGAGGAAGCAGTGCGCAGGGCGCAACTGTGTGAGCAAGATTACGAGAGGAATGCTTTCGAGTTTAGGAAGTTTAGCCATAACCGAGATATACAGAAGAAGAGGTCAGCTAGAGATTTCAGTTATCGAGGAGGGAGGAAACTCATCGGTAAAAGATCACGAGTTGAGGAGGCACGGGAGAAATTTGCTAGACCCCCTGCTTATCCGACTGTAGCCCAGCAAAGAGCATTATCATAGGAGGACAGAGACCTGCTGTCGATCAGTGCAGAAGATGCGGTAGACAACATGGAGGTAGATCGTGTCTGCTGACTCCTATCATATGTTTTCGATGTGGGAAACAGGGGCATATAGCTAGAGCTTGCCCAGAGATGGTTGATATTGCACCACTGAGGGGCAGGGAGCCGGATAGAGCTCCAGCTGGTAAGTCTGCTTAGAGAGGTAGAGCGACGGTAGAAGAAAAGGGGAAACAAGTGATGGGTCGAGGACGAGTACATGCTTTGGACCAGGGGACAGCTGATGCTTCATCGGATGTGATACGAGATAACATCCTGATTTATGATATTGAAACATATGTTTTAATTGATCCTGGTGCCACACATTCTTTTGTATCGCCTTCATTTGCATGTAAATTAGCAAGACATGTAGAGCGTACACCATTATGTATGATGATGTTGATTAGTACGCCTATAAATAGTAGTCAAGTTGTAGAATATGTATTTAATGACTGCAAATTGAGAGTATCGGATAAAGAGATGACAGCCAATCTAATATTACTAAGTATAAGTGACTTTGATATAATATTAGGAATGGATTGGCTATCTACAAATCATGTTGTTTTAGATTGTTATGCTAAAACAGTTATGTTTCCTAACCCTACTAGATATGTTGTAAAGTTTAATAAGAATAAATGAAAGGAGTAGTTATGATTATTACATGATTATTGATTTAGAAAACCTTCAACATATCAAGGTTTCATTGCGTACGTGGTAGATATGGATAAGGCAGATCCAGAGTTGTCAGATATTACTGTGGTCAGTGAGTACCCAGATGTTTTTTCGGATGAATTGAAAGGTTACCACCAGACGGAGAGATGGAGTTCTGTATAGATTTGGTACCTGGTACGGAGCCTATTTTGAGACCACCATATCGTATGGCCTTAGTTGAGCTGGAGGAGTTCAAAAGACAGTTACAAGAGCTGTTGGATAGGGGTTTTATATGACCGAGTGTTTCACCTTGGGAAGCACTGGTTTTGTTTGTGAGAAAGAAGGATGGGAGCCTCCGATTGTGTATAGATTACCGATTGTTGAATAAGGCCACCATCAAGAATAGGTATCCCCTTCCACTCATTGATGACTTGTTAGATCAGCTTCAGGGAGCACGGGTCTTTTCCAAGTTTGACCTGAGGTCTGGGTATCATCAGCTGAAAGTTCAGAGTGGAGATGTACCCAAGACAGTATTTCGTACCCGATATGACCATTATGAGTTCTTGGTTATGCCATTCGGATTGACAAATGCTCCAACTGCTTTCATGGCTTTGATGAATGATGTGGTCAAGCCATATTTGGACTAGTTTGTTATCGTCTTTATCGATGACATATTGGTGTATTCGAGATCCAAGGAAGAGCATCTCAGGATCGTATAACAGACTCTACGAGAGTAGGAGTTATATGCTAAGCTCAGTAAGTGTGACTTTTGGTTGTCACAGATCTCATTTTTGAGACATGTTGTATCGAGAGATGGTGTATCAGTTGATCCATCTAAGATAGAGGCTGTAGTTTATTGGGAACAACCAAGGACAGTCACCGAGATCAGGAGTTTTCTGGGTTTAGCTGGATACTATCAGAGATTTGTTGAGGGATTTTTGAAGTTGACTGCTCCGTTGACACGTCTTACTCGAAAGAGTGTACTGTTCGTGTGGAACAAGGATTGTGAGAAGAGTTTTGAGGAGTTGAAGCGTCGATTGACCACCGCTCCGATTCTCACTATCCCTACCAGCTCAAGAGGATTTACAGTGTATATCGATGCTTCGCATCAGGGACTGGGCTGTGTATTGATGCAGGATGGGAAGGTAGTTGCTTATGGATCCAGACAGCTGAAGGATCATGAGAAGAACTATCCGACCCATGATTTGGAGCTAGCCGCAGTAGTGTTTGCGTTGAAGGTATGACGCCACTACTTGTATGGCGAGAAGTTCCAGATATTTACCGACCACAAGAGCTTCAAGTACCTGTTCTCACAAAAAGAGCTGAACATGAGACAGAGAAGATGGCTAGAGCTTCTGAAGGACTACGATTGCGAGATACTTTATCATCCGGGTAAGGCTAACATTGTAGCTGATGCCTTGAGTAGGAAGAGCCTAGGGATGGTATCGTATATGATGGTTAGGGAACATGAATTACTAGAGCAGTTTGCTAGCCTCAGTTTGGGAGTCGTGCCTTCTGACATGGATACAAGCTATGTGATAGCTAGTCTACGCTTAGAGCCGGATCTGTTGGACAGGATCAGAGTGGCTTAGCAGACTGATCCATTTTGTATGGATGTGAGTAGTCAGATGCAAAAAGGCACAGTGACTGACTTTGAGTTGAGTTCTGATGGACTACTGAGGTTTAGAGGCAGATTATGTGTTCCCGAGGATCCAAGACTCAGGAGATTGGTATTGGTGAAAGCTCATTCATCGAGGTATACGTTACATCCGGGGAGTAACAAAATATATCAGAACCTTCGTAAGGTATACTGGTGGTCAGGTATGAAGAGAGATGTAGCAGACTTTGTGGCAAAGTGTCTCATATGTCAGCAGGTGAAGGTAGAGCATCAGAAACCTGCAGGGTTATTACAGCCTCTACCTATACCGATATGGAAATGGGAGCATATCACCATGGATTTTATGATGGCTTTATCGAGAACCCGTAGGAATCACGATGCTATATGGGTGATCGTCGACAGACTGACAAAGTCAGCCCACTTCCTAGCTATAAGAGCGACCGATATTCTGAGTTTATTAGCAGAACTGTATGTACGCGAGGTAGTGAGGTTATACGGTGTACCAGTGAGCATAGTCTCTGATAGGGATTCCCGCTTCACTTCTCACTTTTAGGGACATTTTTAGGAAGCCATGGGAACCCAGTTGAGTTTGAGCACCGCTTTCCATCCTCAGGAAGATGGTTAGTCAGAGAGGACTATATAGACTCTGGAGGATATGTTGAGAGCATGTGTGCTAGATTTTAGAGGCTCCTAGGATGACCACTTGCCACTAGTCGAGTTCACGTACAACAACAGTTATCATTCGAGTATCGGGATGGCACCGTATGAGGCCTTATATGGCTGTAGATGTCATTCCCCTATTGAATGGGAAGAAGTGGGTGACCATAAGATTTTCACTCCTGATATGGTTACACAAGCATCTGAGGACGTCCACTTGATTGTAGAGAGATTGAGGACAGCTCAGAGTAGACAGAAGAGTTATACTAACAGGAGACGTAGGCCACTAGAGTTTACAATTGGTGAATCCGTGTTTCTAAAAGTTTCTCCTTCCAAGGGCATAGCGAGATTTGAGAAGAGAGGGAAACTAAATCCTCGCTATATTGGACCCTTTGAGATATTTGATCGAGTGGGGGATAAGGCTTATAGGTTGGCATTGCCACCGGACTTATTAGGTGTCCATAACGTCTTCCACATATCGATACTTCGGAACTATCACCCAGATCTGGGACATGTGATTAGTTACAAGCCTTTGGAGCTTCGAGAGGACATGTCATATGTTGAGAGACCGATTCAGATATTTGATAGGAAGGAAAAGGTATTGAGGTCAAAGACCATCGGGTTAGTGAAGATTCTCTGGTAGCATCATACTTCAGAGGAACCTACTTGGGAGCTAGAGAGTCTGATGCGAGAGAAGTACCCTCACCTATTTGATGACTGACTTGGTTCTAATTTGGAGGACCAAATTTTCTGAGTGGGGGAGGATTGTCAGACTCGCATTTTTATAGCTTGTACCTTATGATTCCTATGTGTATGAACACTCTATTATTATAGTTGAATCATAAGAAGAGTATTTACTAGACTTAAAAGTGTTAGTGAAATGATTTAAAAGCTACATAAAAAGTCTAATGTGAGCTATAAGAGTCACAGGCTAAACCGAGTGGATCTAAATCATTCTGAATGAAAATAAGAACTTTAAATGAGAAAGTATAGAGAGCTCATAAAGGAAAGTTAGCTTGATTTAGTCTTGAACACAGAAAACGAGAGTAAAAGCTAAAAAGGGTAAAATAGACTTTTTTGGCGAGATAAGGTGTTTCGGGTATAATTATCCACCAGGAACGGTTGAAACATAAAGACGGGAGTGTAAGACATAAGATATGACACTTTCAAAATTTTGAAAAAAAGTCAACTTGGTCAATGGTTAAGGAAAAAGTCAACTATAGTTAAGAAAGTGGACTTTTACCATAGTTGACTAATCATGGTTAAAAATTAACTTAAGTGTGGTGAAAAAATTGAAAAAAAATATTCTTGGTCAGAATACAAGATAATCATCCCTGGAAGTAAGGAAAATTTATTCGGAAGGATTCCGGATTAAATTTAAGGGTTAAAAACGTAATGGGCGTAAGGTGAAAATTTTAAAGCCCATTAAGGTATACTAAATGTATATCAAAATTCTTAGGTCCCTTAGACCGAATTGTTGGACCAATTGATTGGCCAAATATTGAGACAATTAAAGGCCCGAGGTATAGTGAAAATTTCAGCCCGAAATCCCATTAAGAAAGCCCAAACCGAGAAGCCCAAATGAAAAGCCCATGAGATAAATATCTAACCATAGTTAAAGCTAACCATGACTCATAAGGTGACTCATGGCTAAGGCTTAGAAAGTCAAGCTTAATGGCTGGAAAGTAAAGCTTAATGGCTAAGTAAGTGGCTTATAAAATCAGCCACACCATTGTCATCTTCATCACACCAAATTCGGCTAGAAGAAGAAACAATTGAAACAAATTATCCAAGCTTTCTCTCACTAGAAATCACTAGGAATTAGGCATAATTGGAACTTGCATCCTTCATAGAAGTTGTTCCAAATTGAAAGGAGAGTGACATATGTTGGAATTGGCTATCAAGGAGCCATAGAGTGCAAACCGTGAGCCTCCAAAGTATTTGGCCAAGTGTGAACACAACAATTGGTATATTTTCAAGTTTTCAATTTCATATATGTTAATGTATGAATGATTTTAAGTATATTGGTATATGTTTTAAGCATTGAAACATATTAAATCTCTATGATGTTGGTTAGGCTAAGAGTGAGTAGTGAGATATTGATTTATGTCCATATGATTTTAAGGCATAAATGGATTAATGTACATGTATTAGTGATTATGGTGTAATTAGAATTAATCAATTTGATTAATTAATACATGTAATTAGTTGGCAATCAAGGTGTTTGATAAAATGCCTAAATGAACTATATGATGTTTAAGAAAGTTGCCAACCAAGTGTTTGTGAAAATGCCTAGGTGAATTGGCTAGACAAATAGGCATGGATGGCATGCTATGGTGTAACCGATGGCATGGATAGCTCTCGGCCATGGCATGTGGCTGAGAGGCCCAATGGGTCAAGCCCAAATATTTTAGGCCCAATGTAAGGTAATAGGTCTAGAACAAGCCCAATAAGAGTTGGTGGGCCCCACAAGCCCAATAGGCCCAACGAAAATGAATAGTAAAATGAAAATGGGCTTAAGGCATAGTTAGGCCCATTAAGGATTATTAAAGCCCATTAAGGGAAATAGACTGTATTTAATATGAAATACAGTAGGA
Source organism: Firmiana major (assembly GCA_033439115.1). Classification (NCBI taxonomy): domain Eukaryota; kingdom Viridiplantae; phylum Streptophyta; class Magnoliopsida; order Malvales; family Malvaceae; genus Firmiana; species Firmiana major. Next base: position 72,636,080 of record CM065901.1, on the reverse strand, counting down.
AAAATGTAATTGACCTGATAAATGGTTATATGCAGCTCCAGAGATTATTGGAGGAGCAAATCGGACTGCTGAAACGAGCAGCGCAGAGAAAGCGAATTTTCTCGAGTGATTGCAGGTAAGGGACTTTTGTGAGTAGCTAGAGATACCTGCACGTATTTTCATATGCTTTTACATTCACTTAAAAACTCTGAGGGTCAGAGAAAGTGAATAATAATTATTGTGACCCGATAGTGATAAATTACGATTTTACCCCTAGTTAGTCAAAAAGTTAACTTTTGTGAAAAGTTGTAAAAAGCATGGAAACCATCATTTTGAGTGTTTTACTGCTGTTTAGCAGAAGAATAAATAGATGGGCTAATGATTTTGAGGTTGATGTGAATTAAGCACACTTTATAGTGCTGATTTTGATATTTTATAAATTATCCATTTTTAAAGAGCCATCTATCATATTATGTGAGAATGAATCGTGCTGGAGCACAGCTCGCACTGGATTTCATATATTTTCCACATATATTAGTGCTGGATTGTGATTCGCACTAGATTTCCATGACATGCATGATAGAGTACTGGACTTCTTACTCGTACTCAGTTTTATATGATATATGCATGAGAGAGTGCTGGAGCGATTAGCTCGTACTCGAGTTTTTCATGAGATGCATGACAGAGTGCTGAAGCGTTGCTCGTACTCGATTCTTCATGATTTATACATGACATAGTACTGGAGCTATTGCTCGTACATGATTTGATGATATTGTGCATAGCATGGTACTAGAGCAATTGCTCGTACTTGATTTAATACATGAACTATGCATTGACCTAGTTGCTGGAGGTTTACTCGCACTAGAGTTGAGTTTGTGATGTGAAACAGTGTTTGAGCGGAGTGTCGACTGTGAGTTGCGCTCAAAGGCGCGCACTGTATGTGATATATAATACATGTTAAAACTCATGCTTGATTCCTTGTGTGAACTGAGTGTCACATTATGTGAGAGGATATCTGCATGAGGATACTAGAGACGTGGTATGATATTCCATGGTCTGAGGGCTAAGACCTATAGCAGGCACCCCGACTGTGATGTAGGGTCCACGGAGTACGATGTACCGTGCATGTGGCATGGGGTACACTGTACCGTGTGGTGTTGTGGAGTTGAGGAGGATATAGCTGGCGGTTCTGATGGACTGACCCCCTCCCGTTGCAGCAATGATACCCCGCACACTAGGATTCTGTGTAGTTTGGGATCACATGTCGGATATGATCATAGTCCAGGATACTATTTACATTTCACCACAGAGTCTCACATGATATATCACTTAATTGACTGATTTAAATTGCGGACAGACCTGAGGGATGGGTCGGACTCCGATTTTATGTTGTGAATGATTTAAATGCCATATTTATTGTGATTTAAATATACATGACATGATTTATCTAAAGGCATGATTTATATAAAGATGCATTGTTTTGCACTACATGCCTACATTTGAGAAAGAAAGCATGATTTCTGTACATGGGATTTAATCTGTCCAAGTATACATATATATTTAAAGACATGCTCTTAAAGTGAGTTAAGGAAATAATTTTTTCAAGGCATAGCATTATTTTGAGTAGATAGTGTAGATATCTACTTGCTTGCCTGATTTCCTTACTGAGCGCGTTGTATGCTCGCCCCCCTTTTTTTACATCTCTCTACAGAGCATCAGCAGTAGAGTGAGAGTTATTGAGGGATAGTATTCTTGAGTCCACTGCTAGTTCCTATCGATCGCTAGGTATACATATTTTGTACAGTTATGTATCTAAACATAGAAACAACACAGTGATGTATACGATATATATTATGAGGAATGTATTTGTATTAGCTTTTATATAATCTCACATGTATTATAAAAGCAGTTACAGTCAGTAACAGTATATTGACATGTATGTATGATAATGGATAATGTGGTAAGCAAGGATTCTGACATCGAATCACAGCCCAACCATTGAGGAGAGGAAAGGTAAGTTAATAAATGCGAAAAATTTGTAGTGGTTTTTGGTTAAGTCATGGATTGAGAATGGGTCCTGACATATGTTTCGTCGGATGTGATTAGAGGTAACATCTTGATATATGATTTAAAAGCACATATATTGATTGATCATGGTGCCACGCATTCATTTGTATCGCCTTCATTTGTATGTAAGTTAGAAAAACATATGGAGCGTACTCTTTTGAGTAGGATGATGTTGATTAGTACGCCTATGGATAATAGTCAGCTAGTGGAGTATGCATTTAATGATTGTAAGCTAAGAGTAGGGGAAAAGGACATGACAACTAATCTAATATTGTTAAGTATGAGTGATTTCGATGTAATCCTAGGAATGGATTGGTTATCATCAAACCATGTTGTTTTAAATTGTTAGGCTAAAACAGTTATGTTTCCTAACCCTAAAAAATATGTTGTAAATTTACTTAGAAGAAATAAAAGTAGTAGTTATAGTTGTAATTGACAATGTACTAGGAATGAATATATTGAAGGTTTTATTGCGTACGTGGTTGATACGAATAAGGTACATCCAGAGTTGGCAGATATTCCTGTGGTTAGTGAATTTTCAGATGTCTTTTCGGATGAATTGTCAGGGTTGTCACCAGATAGAGAGATGGAGTTTTGTATAGACTTGGTGCTTGGTACTGAACCTATATCGAAACCACCATATCGCATGACCTTAGTTGAGCTGGAAGACCTCAAGAAACAATTACAAGAGTTGTTGGACAGAAGTTTCATCAGACCGAGTGTTTCACTGTGGGGAGCACCAGTTTTGTTTGTAAAGAAGAAGGATGGAAGCCTCCGATTGTGTATAAATTATAGATTGTTGAATAAGGCAACCATCAAGAATAGATATCCCATTCCACGCATTGATGATCTGTTGGATCAGCTCCAGGGAGCGTAGGTCCTTTCTAAGATTGATCTGAGGTCTGGGTATCATCAGCTGAGAATAAGGAGTGGAGATTTACCCAAGACAACATTTTGGACCCGATATGACCATTATGAGTTTTTAGTTATGCCATTCGGATTGACGAATGCTCCCGCAGCTTTCATGGCTTTGATGAACGATGTGTTCAAGCCATATTTGGATCAATTTATTATCGTCTTCATAGATGATATATTGGTATATTCAAAATCTGAGGAAGAGCATGAGAAGCACCTCAGGATTGTATTACAGACTTCACAAGAGCAGAAGCTGTATGCTAAACTCAATAAGTGTGATTTTTTGTTGTAACAGATCTCGTTTTTGGGACACGTTGTGTCAAAGGATAGTGTATCAGTGGATCCATCCAAGATTGAGGTTGTAGTTCAGTGGGAACAGCCAAGGATAGTCACCGAGATCAGGAGTTTCTTGGGCTTAGCAGGATATTATCGGAGATTTGTAGAAGGATTCTCGAAGTTAGCTGCTCTGTTGACACGTCTCACTCGGAAAGATGTAGCTTTTGTATGGGATAAGGATTGTGAGAAGAGTTTTCAAGAGTTGAAGAGTCGATCGACTACTGCTCCGATTCTCACTATCCCTACCAGCTCAGGAGGATTTTCAGTGTATATCGATACATCGCATCGGGGACTAGGCTGTGTATTGATGCAAGATGGGAGGGTAGTTGCTTATGGTTCCAAATAGTTAAAGGATCATGAGAAGAACTATCCGACCCACGATTTGGAGTTAGCAGCAGTAGTGTTTGCGTTGAAGGTATGACGTCACTATTTGTATGGAGAGAAATTTCAAATATTTACCGACCACAAGAGCCTCAAGTATCTGTTCTCACAGAAAGAATTAAATATGAGACAGAGAAGATGGCTAGAGCTTCTAAAGGACTATGATTGTGAGATAATTTATCATCCAGGTAAGGCTAATGTTGTAATGGATGCTTTGAGCAGAAAGAGCCTAGGGATGGTATCGTATATAATGGTCAAGGAACATGAGTTGCTAGAGCAGTTTGCTAGCCTCAATTTGAGAGTTGTGCCTTCTGACATAGATACGGACTGTGTGATTGCTAATCTACACTTAGAGCTGGATCTGTTGGACAGGATCAGATAGGCTCAGCAGACTGATACGTATATCATTGATGTGAGTAGTCAGATACAGAAGGGCACAGTGACTGATTTTGAGTTGAGTTCTGATGGACTTCTGAGGTTTAGAGGAAGATTGTATGTTCTCAAGGACTCAGAGCTCAGGAGACTGATATTGATAGAAGCTCATCGTCGAGGTACATGCTACATCCGGGGAGTAACAAGATGTATCAAAATCTCTGGAAGGTGTACTGGTGATCAAGTATGAAGAGAGATGTGGCAGATTTCGTGACGAGATGTCTCGTATGTCAGCAAGTGAAGGTAGAGCATCAGAAACCTGCAGGGTTATTGCAGCCTCTACTTATAGCAATATGGAAATGGAAGCATATCACCATGGATTTCATGATGGATTTACCAATGACCTGGAGGAATCACGATGCGATATGGGTGATTGTTGATAGACTAACAAAGTCAGCCTACTTTCTAGCGATGAGAGCTACCGATACTCTGATTGCATTGGCAGAACTGTATGTACGCGAGGTAGTGAGGTTACATGGTATTCCAGTGAGCATTGTTTCAGACAGGGATTCCCGCTTCACTTTTCACTTTTGGGAACATTTTCAAGAAGCCATGGGAACCCAGTTGAGTTTGAGCACTGCTTATCATCTTCAGATAGATGGTCAGTCAAAGAGGACTATACAGACTCTGTAGGATATGTTGAAAGCATGTATACTAGATTTTAGAGGCTCTTGGGATGATCATTTGCCACTAGCCGAATTCGCCTACAACAACAATTATTATGCGAGTATCGGGATGACACCATATAAGGTTTTGTATGGCCGTATATGTCATTTCCTTATCGATTGATAAGAAGTGGGTGATAGAAAGATTTTTGCTCCTGACTTGGTTACACAAGCCTCTGAGGATGTCCAGATGATAGTTGAGAGATTGAGGACAGCTCATAGTAGATAAAAGAGCTATGCTGATAAGAGACGAAGACCACTTGAGTTCGCAGTTGGTGATTCAGTATTTCTGAAGGTTTCTTCTTCCAAGGGTATATCAAGATTTGGGAAAAAAAGTAAGTTGAGTCCTCGCTATATTGGACCCTTTGAGATACTGGACAGAGTGGGAGATAAGGCATATAGATTAGCTTTGCCACCGGATTTATCGGGAGTTCACAATGTCTTCCACGTTTTGATGATGAGGAAATATCATCCAGATCCAAATCATGTGATTCAGTATGAGCCATTGGAGCTCGAAGATGATTTGACATATGTAGAGAAACCGATACGGATACAGGATAGAAAGAAGAAAGTCTTAAGGAAAAAGACTATCGGGTTAGTGAAGATTCTTTGGCAATATCACACTTCAGAGGAAGTTACTTGGGAGCTAGAGAGTTTGATGCGAGAGAAATATCCCCAATTGTTTATAGAGTAACTTGGTTTTAATTTGGAGGATCAAATTTCTTAAGGTGGGGAGGATTGTAAGACCCGTAACTTAACATGTAACCTTTATGAATTTTGAAATGTATAGACAAGTCACAAATGATATAAATTATGAGGAATGAATGTTTTGAAATTGTAAATGTGGATGGAATGAAAAATGAATGGTTAAGTAAATCAAATACCAATGTAACAGTGAATTTGGATGGAAAAGTGCAGCAGAAATGCTTCAGAAAGGGAGCAGATCGATCTCCTTGGCAATACAAATCGATTTCCTTAAGTCTCGGGTTACAACAGATCGATCTCATTGCAAGGTCAAATCGATCTCCTTAAGGTTCTGAGTTGTGAAGATCAATCTCATGTTTAAGGGCAGATCGATCTCATTAGGCCTGAAAGGTCGATTTCAAAGAGAAAAATGCAGGGGAGATCGATCTCATATGGCTAGCAGATCGATCTCATAGAGACAATTCTATAAATACTAGACCTTTGCAACCTCTGTTTCACGAGATTTACTATTTCATTCAAGAACCATAGCAAAACCTAAGATTTCAACACTAGGAAACTTCAATTTGCAATCAGTTTTGAGTGAGAGATAGTTAAACAAAGTTGTTCTTGGTAAAGAGGAGAACAATATACTTGGAAACAAGAAGTTAGAATTAAAAGTTTGAAGAGCAAGAAGGATTTTGCCAAATTTGGAGAAAAGGAGGAAATCTCGGCTAGGAAAGATTTAATGCACCAAGTTGATATATATTAAACTAGGTGTATTGGTGAGTTAATTGGTATATGTGTGAATTGTTGGAAACAAAAGGATCATGAAAAACAAGCTTGACATAGTTATTGGTATGAAAATGAGAAAATGATGAGAAAATGGGTTGGCATGGATTAAATGATGGAATATGCATGTATGGAAGATTTTAAGTTAATCTTATGAAATGAATAAATTATAAATAAAGAGAAATGAAGATAGCTATATGAGAAATATGGTATAATACCATAATGTAAGAAAGTGATAAGTTGATGTATTGAGTTGAGATTTGACAAATGAAACGAGTATACTAACGTAAATACGTATAATAGCTTAGAAAAATCACATTGGGAGCTTATCGGACTGCGAGAGTAAGCAGCACTGAGAAAGAGAGGTCACTTGACGTGATCCGAGGTAAGAAAATTTCGTGAGTAGTCAGAGGTAGCTACACGTATTTTGAATAGCATTTTGATATTATATGCTATATGAATTCCCATGAATAGACATGATGTTGTGATAGAAATCAAAGAGGATAAGTGTGTTTTATCCATAAATAGGATGAAAATACCTTAGAAGCATGATAAGACAAAGATTCATGATTTTGAATGATAGAATGGTTAATATTTTCATGTATATGCGAAAACATGCACATTTGAGTGCTTATTTGATTTGAATTGGGTGAATTGTAATTTGAATAGTCATCTATCAAGTTTTGTGTAAAAACCATAAGTGCTAGAGATTTCTAGCACTATATTTTGAGATATGCATCACATAGTACTTGAGAGTATTATCATACTAAGTTCTTAATGCAATTTATGCATGTTAGAGTACTGAGAGCATTGTTCGTACTCATATTGTGATTGATGCATTATAGAGTATTGAGAGCTATGATCATACTCATTTTTACATGATAGAGTACTGGGAGCTTAGCTCGTACTCAGTTTTCATATAACACACATTATAGAGTATTGGGAGCTTTGCTCATACTCGTGTTTTTACATGACATGGCGCTGGGAGCATTGCTCGTACTAGAGTTATATCATTGTGATATGGTCGTGTTGGGAGTTTACTCGCACGTACCAGTTTTGAAAAAAAAGCATGAAATAGCCGTGTTGGGAGTCTATGCTGACTGTGTGTCGCACCGATATATATATATATGCTCACACGTGTAATATTTTGAGACAAGGCCGACGGCTATCGAAAAAACCCATGGTATGAGGACTAAGACTCATGGCGAGCATCCCACCTTGAGATAAGGTTCATGGAGTACTATGTACCATGTATGTCACATGGAGTACGTTATATCGTGAGTACTTGATGTACTATGATAGGACTGGTTAGCAATGGGAGCGAGATCCAGTGGGATCTGGTGTGCTCCGGGATCAGGTCCTCAGATTGAGAGCTGACGGTATAGATTTGACCCACTTCCCGTTACAGCAATTGTGAAACCCCGCATACTGAGTATTGTGTAGCCTGGGATCATGAAAAATGAGTTATGATCATACACTCAGAACATGTAGTCGCCTATCTCGGTTTTCTTTTCATGCAATGTGAATCAATATTTCTTGATTGAATTATCACATGGTTTTATGATATGAACATGTAAATTTGTGAGTTGTAAAAAGGGTAACCCGAGGGATGGGTGAGGCCCAATTTTTTATGTTTTGAAACATGATGAATGCCATATGATTTTGATTTAAATGAATGGCATGATAAATGTGATTTGTGTGAAATTATATGAAAAATGCAGTGTTATGCAGAAAATACTGAGATTGTTAAACCAGCATATTACCAGTTTTATAACTAATGTTTTGTATCTATATATATATATTGCATAAAAGCTTTGAGAAAGATGCATACGTTAGATACAGATAGGGTAAGGAATGATTTCGAGGCATAAGCAGGGTATTTTGCAGATAGTGTAGTTATCTACTTGCTTGCTTGATTTCCTTACTGAGCTGTGAGCTCACCCCCTTATTATTTCCCCCTTTTTCAGAGCATCCACAGTAGGTGGACACGGCTGAGGATTGATATTTCCCTGATCCGCTGCATATCCATCTTGCTAGAGGTATACACACTCGAACATTTTGTACTGAACAATGTAAAAGCACAATTATGTAAACTAATGCACAGTCGGGATGTATATGTACAACTGATTGTTTTTATGTATAAGAGTTTATATTATAGAAAAGAATATTAAATTCTATGTATGTTTTGAATGAGTGTGAATGAGTGACTAATATTGAATCACATCCCAACTAAATGGTATAGCGAGATGACTGAAGGAAAGGTAAGTATAATGTGAAAATTTTGTGGTATTTTTGGTAGGCACGTGTGAGAGTAGGGCGTGACATCAATATCCTTAATGTGGTTTGACTTTTGATCATTGACTAAGCTTAGTCTAACTCTCTAATGAGAGGTCAAACCCCAAATAAAAATCGGTAAGTCAAAACCCCTAAAAACTAGCTAAACCAAAAACTAGTGGAAAATGCACACTTGGTAATTTAATGGTGACATGGCCAGCCACATAAGCAATACTTTTCCACATAGAAAAGTCAACAAAAGTGGCTAGAAAATGTGGCAAAATGGGCTAGAATTTTCAGCCAATGCTATTCTATTTTAGTGGGAACTTGATACATGAACATCTTGTATTTACCAATTTAACCAAAGTTAATAAGGTCACATTTTAGTGGAGTTTTTTTTGAATTTTAGGTGTAAATAACGATGAATTTTAGCTATGTAAATCAACCATTGAAAATGAGAATAAGTTTAAATTATAAAAATTTAAAGTGTAGATGAATTGATATATGATAAATTTACATTAGATAGGTAATCATACGGAGAAGACATAGCTATTAAATTGTTGAAATATGGGTGCAAGTGGGGTAGAAATTAGCTGGAATTAAAGGAAAAACTTGATCTGAAAAATGAAGGTAGAAAACGTGAGATAAGGCTAAAAATTCAGCCATGTAAAAATCCTAAACAGTTAATCCATGTCATTTATATAATTTAGAAATTTGATATTATAAATAGCCAACATTAAAAGAGATGTTTTTAAGTGGTAAAAGTCATCATCTTCATCCCATTTCTACTGAAGAAACACGCCTGAAACAGAAAACCATAAGACAAACGTGAAAAGAAAGAAAATGAAGAAAAATGAAGAAAACCTACAAAAATCTTCAAGTTTCCTCATTCTTTAGCTAATATTTACCATATATAGTAATTTGAGATTGTCTCCTTACTGTTTAAAGGTCGAACAAGTGAGAAAATAAGTGAAGAAGTAATTTGGCCATAGGTAGAGGTAAGGGCTGGTGTGCTTAGTTTTGATTAAATCTTATATATATATATATATATATATATAAATATATATATGATATATCGATCTGAGGCCCCTAAGCATGAATATGATATTATTTTGCAACAGAAATATTTGGAGGAGCGACATAAGGTTTCGACCATAAGGAGAACATAAGGGAAAAGTGATGTGTTTTAGGCTGGTATGAATATATAAGGCATTTTAAAGGTTCTTAAGCATAAACTAATGTTATATTGTGTATATTTCATATGTAACCTTATGACTTCGTACGTATGTCTATGTACATGTAATGTGAGTCATAAGTGATGTAAAGTCCAAAAAATCGATGTACACCCTTATAATATGAGTTGGGAATGTACACACAAGTTTCATTATGTATGAATATGAAGAAATGAACTTTTGTATCTGATGAATGTGAGTGGAATGCAAAATGAGTAGTGCAGCAAATGGAATAAAGTTGCATGAGTTGCATAAATCTTTGTACTTCCATTTAGTTTTGTATTGTATACCTTTGGTTATACAATAAATGCACACAAGTTGTAATGTGTATAAAGTATGAATAGATGTCATTTTCAAGTCCTAAAGGTGGTTGGATGAGAAAATGACTATGAGAGCAAAATTAAGGATGTTTTGTATGAGTTACTGCAGAAAATTGCAACAAAATCTGGAAAATATGAATGCCAGATCCATCTCATAGAAGGAAAGATCGATCTGAAAAAGCAAAAAATGCTCTTATTTGAGCAATGGAACAGGGCAGATCGATCTGCTAAGCATTTAGTGTAGAAGGAATCGATCCCCCGAAGGGCCAGATCGATCTCCAAATGCTACTGACTTAGAGAAGATCGATCTCACCATTGGAGCAGATCGATCTCCTTAAGCGACTGCCTGGAACAGATCGATTTCATGCCTCAACAGATCGATCTCATAGGCTTAAAATGGCGTTCTGAAAGGCTTAAAACAGGGGAAGATCGATCCTTAACCTAGGGAGATCGATCTCATCAAGAAATTTCTATAAAAGGAGCAGTTGAAATCTACAATTCACGAAAACAACCCCCATTTCCTCCATTTTTAATCTAAAACCTAGCTTTCTCACTCCTAAATCCACCCATTTTCATAAAGATTTGAGGGAAAGCTATTAGATACAAAGTTGTTCACATCAAAGAGAAGAACAACATAGTTTGGAGTCATCACCCCATTTGTTGGATTGAAGGAGCTAGCAGCATTTTCACTTGGAGCAAGAAGAGAAACTAGATTGGTAAGTTTCTAATATTTTAGCCCAAGTACATTTTTCTCTTTATTGATTTTTTGAGTTGATTGGGTGGTGTATTGATGGTTAAAACTACCTAGGATGTGATGGAACTAGTGTGACCTAGAAAATAAAATGAGTTAGTGTGAGAAAATGTGATTTGGATGAGTTAGTGATTTATGGATTATGCTAAGCTGTTATTGAAGTAATGTGAATGATTTGAGATGGTTAAATGAAGTTACGTTGTGAGGATAGTCAATTTATGAAAATGAGTGTATAAGATGTTTGATAAAATGTCATAGTAAAGAAATTGATGAAATATGAACACTATGAGCTTAATATCGATTTAATATCGATATAATATGAATCAATAGGTCTAACAGAATTAATAGACTTGAGATATAAGTAGAACAATAAAACGAGGCCTTATAAGTGTTAATGGAGGCTATTGGTTGAATCGACTATAGCAAACACAAGAATTGTGTTGTATTGGACTAAACTGGTGCGATATACAATTGTGTGCAATTCTGGAGAGTTCGTTAGAGACGAATCTAACCGCACAAGTAAGCAGCTCTAAGGAAGTGGAAGCACGCGACGCGATTCCAGGTAAGGGAATTCTGCGAGTATATAGAGATAGTTGCTCATACTTTGAACTTGTGGGTGAATATAGGGCGTTGTAAATTGCATGATTATTTAAGAAAATGATTGTTGATATGCGTGAATAGCTGCAAGTATTTGTATGGGATTTGGTTTTCGAAGTGGATTTTATAAAAAAGGGATAGTAAGGCTAATAATTGCATAAATCACGTGTTTTGATGTTTTACGAAAACACATTACTTTGCTTTGAACAAATAATGGATAGGCTGGCTAATGTTTAAATGCTTTTATGAAATAGCACATGTGAGGTTCTAAACACGATTTTGAGATTGTCTTGGTTGATTATGAGTCACCTATCGTGTTTATGTGAATTAAATCGTGTTGGAGCCTCGCTCGCACTAGATTTTGATGCTTTCACTTGTATAAAACGTGTTGGAGCTTAGCTCGCACCCTGATTTAAATTATGATGATGTTTTGTAAACCGTACTGGAGCTTTTACTCGTACGTGGATTTCGAGTGGTTTTCTTATGATATAACCGTACTAGAGCTATGCTCGTATGTGGTTTCTTCATGTTTTTATGCATAAATGTCGTACTAGAGCATTTCTCATACGAGGATAATTATTAATGATGCATAAATCGTGCTAGAGCTTAACTCGCAAGGTTTTCACACTGTGGTATGTATGATGCCGTGGATGAAGGTAATACGAATTGGTGTTCAAGGAACCCAAAAGGGGCGAGCAAGGCCATGAGGGGCTAGGACCTGACATCAAAAAAAAATACTCCCACGTGCACTTGAGACTGAGTAGGTTACACGTAGTATGGGGTAGATAAAACCTACGGCTAGCACCCCCAACCACGATATGGGTCCGCGAAGTACGTTATACCATGTACATTACATGGAGTACGCTGTACCGCATGGTTGAGAAACTGATGAGAAAGTCTGGCGAAGAACTAATCCACCTTCGTTCCAGCATGATGCCCCACACACCGGGATCCGTGTGGTCTAGGATGACTTATGACATAGTTGGCCAACATAGTCCATTGAGATATAGTGACCTGTCTCACCTAATATTACATAGTACCACATGGTTTTTATACATGAATGTGATTGTGATTGTCTAGGGTAGACCCGAGAGAGGGGTCGAGCCTTGTGGGATTTTGATTGAGAAATGATAATGATTTGTGATAGAGAAATGATTGTGATGAGATTTTAACGTGGTTTGTGAAAAAGATGAATTTAAAAAGGATGTTTCTTAAATGAATTTCCCTTTTGTGATGAGTTTTAATAAGACTGAGCATGATATGGTTTTACATGTTGATATTTCCATGTTTTATGCCTATTTACATGATTTTCAATGCATGATATATGTATCTACATGTGGCCTAGTTTTATTTCCTCATGCTCCGATTATAAACGATTTATGCATAACACTATCAGCATGTAGATAGAGTAGTTATCTACCATTCTTACATTATTGCCTTACTAAGCGTGTGATTGCTCATCCCTCTCTACTTTTCCCTCTCTACAGAGCGTACATAGAAGCCCGTGAGGACTGAGACGTTGTATTTTGGACATCCGCTGCTTCCATCGCCAAAAGGTATACACACATGGATTCTTTTTGTATCTAAACATGTAAAGGCACAGTAGTCATTTTGTATTGTAATGTGAGGGATGTAAAAGTTAGAAAACGTGTCCTGTATAAGTGTATAACTTAACTTTCAAATGAATGACACTTCTTTTGATTAATTTGAGAATGAATGGTGAGTGATGATTATTATTGACTCACAGCCCAACTGTGTAGTGGTGAGTTGTTCACGATCGGGTAAGGAAAGGAAAATACGAAAAATTTATAGTGATTTTCAGTTAAAAAATGATAAAATGGGTCATGACATATTGCACCAAACACTTGTAGAAGTGCACTTTAAGGTTTCGACCCCTAAGACAAATGAAGGATAAGATTGATGTAAGATGGTTGGTTTTGATATATGTGTTAGTATTGTCATGCCCCGCTTTCGGGAACCCTTCTATCCATACATTCTCTACTACGGTTGGGCTGTGAGAAGATGCAATTACTAAAAATTTATTTATTTACAGCGGAATATTTAAAACTTTAAGTCACACTCCCAGGTGTGTGTGTAAATACACAAAATTAATTGTATAAATACCATGTGCTTACATTTCATCCCCATAATACTGTTTACAATTCCAAGATATAACCGTGCGATACGACATAGTAGATACAAAATATTCGTGTATACAAATCTTATACCTTTGCGGATTGTGGGAGCTGTTTAGCACAAAAGACTTAGAGATCACCGCTCTCTTACTTCTCAGTACCTGGAGGGGGAAAAATAGTGGGATGAGCAAACCACGGCTCAGTAAGGAAATGTATGCTAGCAGGTAGATATCGTACTACCTACATAGCCCATGCATGCATAAACCAAAACCATGTTTTCGTTATAAATGGAAATATCATACGAACAATGCATTTAAATTCATATTTCTCAAGAGCATTTTCGTGTAAATCAAATGTCAAACTTCCATTTAAAACATGTTCATAAATAGTGCCCTCATGGCACGAATGTGAAATCGAAGATTTATTGAAACACAAAATCTCTTTCACTTCTCAAATCATTCTCTTTCACAAATCTCTTTCTTTTTCTGAGATTGTCTCTGTTTCTCGATTCTCTGAGACATGCATGGAATTTTAGGCAATCAAATATCCACGACTTATGGCCACAGTCAGTGATCCCAGGCCTCACTGATCGGGTGTGCACAGGGTATCACTTCGCCTGAAGGGGGATGGGTCAGTCCTATCCTCCGGCTCATTTCAATCCACCTCATCTCCTCGTATACTCACGGTGAAGATACGTCGTGTGTCATCTACGCGATACTCGTACTCACATGCACCCAGCACGGTACATAGTATACCAACGGGTGACTACACTGTTCTACGTACAACCGTGGACCCAAGTTCATACTCCAACTCCGATGGACTTTTTATCCTTGAACCATGTCTCATATACCAGGCGAGCAAGCAGCGTGACACACAGTCAACGCAAAGCTCCAGCGCGGTACGATCTATCGTTAAGGCCCAGCCCGTTCAATTGGTCGTCGGCTGGTATCCCCTTGGGTCCCAGACCCCCAGGTTTACCTTAACTCAACAAAACAGGTACGAGCATAGTTCTCGCACTTTCTCAAAACCCCCGTGCGAGTTAAAACTCCAACACGGTACATCAAGGCATTAAAACAGGTGTAAGCTAGCGCTTCAACACCAAATCACATTTCAAAACTGATAGAAGGCTATTTTCTCTTTTTAAAAATTCAAAACATGTTTATTCATACAGCATGCTTCTTCATGCTAAAACATGTAAAATTAGCCAACTTATCATCAACATTTCTCAATCATCAATCACAATATAAAATTGAGAATTTCATTGAAAACATGCATATCATGCTATTTCCTTACCCTATCCCATTTCTCAATACATATATATACATCATAGTACTTTTCATATTTCCACATCATTTCATAAACTTATAATATCGTACTAGTCCTAGCAATATATCTACGAAATTGCTGTAATTACGTACGAACATCTCTATAGCTAACACACAGTCCCTTACCTCGTTCTACTTGTGTGCAACTATCCGCCTTTATGCTTCTTGCGTTCTCATCTCGACTTGCTCCGGCGTATCATCCGAAACTGAAATTCATCCATCAACATTAGAGTTAATGTTTCTAACTCTTATTCAACTAAGCATTTATCCAATGCCTTAATTATACATTTTTTACCCTTTGTGGTAAATCTCCCAATTTGTCCTAATATCAACATTTCCAAACCATTTCCACAACATACTCATCCACTCAAGATATCTCATTCATCATAAACACTCCCACACTCCACTTTCTAACACTTGACCATTTCTAAGTTATAGTCATTTCATACCATCCTAGGTAGTTCTATCCACAATATGCACACCCAAATATCTTTATAAGCATTAACTAAACCAATGTACTTGGATTTGTGCATTAGAACTTACCTCATTGGATTTCCTCTTGCTCCAATTAGGATTGCCCTCTATTTCTTCAATCCTTCAAATGGGAAAATGCCTCTAGACTATGTTGTTCTTCTCTTTGATGTGAACAACTTTGTCTCTAATAGCCTCTCCTTAAATCCCACTGAAAATGGCTGGATTTAGGAGTGAGAAACTAGATTTCTTTGAGTTGAAGTGAAATGGAAATGTTTTCCCCGAAATTCTGATGATCCAACTGCTCCCATTTATAGATTTGACTTGATGAGATCGATCTTCCTTGGGTGGAGATCGATCTGTTTCTCAAAAATCCCTCTTTTCTGAGATGTTTTAAAGGTAGGAGATCGATCTGTCGAGACTGGAGATCGATCTGCTGTCAAGCAGAAGCTTAAGGAGATCGATCTGGTCTTAGGGGAGATCGATCTGCTTCCAACCCGAGAGCTAAGGAGATCGATCTGCTTCCTTTGGAGATCGATCTGTTCCCTTCCATTTCTCACATTAGAGCATTCTGGCTCTCCCAGATCGATCTCTCATCCTATGAGATCGATCTGGCCTTCACAAATTCCAGATTTCCTGCAGTTTTTCTGCAACAACTCTTACTAAACACCCTTAATTTACTACCATGATCATTTCCTCATTCATTCATCTTTGAGACTTGAAAATGGGATCCATCCTCACTACATACACATTAAAACTTGTGTAGAATCTTTGTATGACCAAATATATACGATATTACTCGAATGGAAATATACACTTATGTAAATCTTTCCTTCCATTTTACTACACTTCTCATATTCCATTTCGATCACATTCTTCTCGTTTTAAGTTTATTTCTTCCTACTCACTCATAATGCAACTTGTACGTATAATCACAATTCTTACTACAAGCGCGTACATAATCTTATGAACTTACATTGCATACACTTCACATTACAATACATCATCTTACTTATGATTTTATTTACATTCCCATGTTCCTATATACATAGCTATACATATACGGGGTCTCACAAGTATGAGGTATGTTAAGTGTATTTATGTTAGAATTAGAAAATAACAAAAGAGCACAAAGGAATACTAAGAAGTATTAGCTGCCACAAGGACAAGTATAATATACAAGTGTAAGCATTAGCCTTTGTTGGATTTTATGATTAGTATAAGTGTTATTAATAAGTAATAAGATTTAATGGTGTGTTATTAATGTAGGAAACATAAGGTTGCATAAGAAGCTGACTTACAACCACGAGGAGGATTTGAGTGAGTAGATGTAATTTAATGATCTAAGCTATTGTTTTGGTATATTTTGAGGTTAATTAAGAATAGTTTACTTATGTTTGAGTATTGGAAATGTGAAATACAACAAAGGCTACCTTGGAGGAAGCTTTCAGTTTCGGCAATATACATGCATTGCCTAATATTTCTTTGGTGAAAATGCATTGATATTAGCTAGAAATCAGTAGCATTGGTAAGGGATATGTGTGAAAGTGGTAATGGTATCATGTGTTGAGTGATTATGTGCATATCGATGATGAATAAATATAATGGTGATTTAGTTTACTTAAAAGAACATGGTGATTATTAAGGTGTTAGAATGTTGATTTGAAATATATTGAGTGGTATGGTTATTGTTTGGGATATAATAAGTTTTAATGAAATGAGATATGATAAGTATGAAACATGATATAGTTGAAGTGATATAGGAACATAGTTTCGCCCTATTGGTTTGTAAGTGTGTAGCTTCATGACATATGTCATATCATTCATGCATAACATGTCACTATAAGCATGCCTTTATTTAAGCTCATGCATAAAAGTTTTGTACTTGCATGATTGATTTAAAAGAATCAAGACAACCCACTAAGGTATCTAAATTGCATACTTTATGTAAAATGCGTGACTATTTAGGATTTGTTAACTTTTGATTAAAAATTGAACATGCCATAATGCTATATGATTAGATTGTCTAAATTGATTTTGAAAGCATGATTTCTTAGGAATAAATGTCTCAGTTAGTACATAATATGTTTTAAATGCTAAGAAATTGTTTTGAATTAGAAATCATCCTAAAATGTTTGAAATTTGTTTTGGAACTTAAGGCACCCTTAGTATATGCCTACATGGCAGTCATGCTATGCCTATTTAGTACTGCTGCTCATGTCTCGATGAAATGTTGCATTTGTTGTTATTGCTTACTCATATACATGTGCCACATGGTACCCATGCATATGCCTTCTTGCTCAGTGTTAGGCATTATCTGCATGTTACAGTTTGACACTTGATCACATCTACAATGTTCCCAATTCTCACTTGATCAAGTGGGACTGAGGAACTTAAACATGGCCATAGGTTACTCTACTCCTCGATAGGGACTTTAGTATAGTTTTATGATTACTATAGAGACCTCAGCCTAGTCTCCTCAATAGTAATTTGAAAGTATAAGATTTGATTCTCAAGATTTTGATAAGTTTTGATTTTTTTTATATTAATAAGTAATTGTATTAATTTTGCTTACTTAATGTTACATCCCGGAAGGGCAAAAAACAAGGCAAATTTAAAACTTATTTACATCAATACACAATTTTAGGTGCATTTCTGTGCAGTTTCATGCATCATCATATATACATTATAAAACTTTCACCTCAAGATCTCATCATCTAATATTTATATATCATACCATATGCATTCCTCAATTCAAAGTTAATTAATCATAATACATTCCATATATCATTGTTCATCAAGTGTCTGTAATTACAACTTTAGTCTGGGTACATGAAATGTTAAAGTATATCTCAAAATACAATATACGGCCTGGAGCTCAAGTCCTCCACTAGCTACTACTCCGTACATCACAGGAAACTCACTTCACTTGAAAAAATCTGGGGGATATTAGAAATAGGGTGAGCTTCTAAATTGCTCAGTAAAGGGGTAAGAGACTTATTAAACAAATCATCAATTACACAGCACAATCATTCTGTTTTGTAGGTGAAACTCAATAAACTCAATAGAAAACGTAGTATGAAATCATTAAAACATTATTATCATCTCATTTCTCTAAGATCATGTAAAAACATGAGAGTAAATGGCTCATTACAAAATCATAGTTACAAGCATGTAGAAATTAGGATGCGATAATGACTTTTCTCGTAAAAACATGACATAAATCACCTCAGTAGTAATGCACGGGGCAAAGCCACAAAACAAAATCTCATGTATATAAAAAGATGGAGACTAGGCAATTAAAACTCAGATAAAAACATTCGTCATGGCACATCAAAATAATCTCCTCTGGGTGCGCATCTCAGGCATCCTCAAAAGATGGAACGTTAACAATATGGTCATGTACATGGTATATTGGTCTTATGTGTTACCAGAATAAGGCCCAAACTTACATGCTACCAAAGCAAGGCCTCTCCTCATGCACACTATTGGTCTTACATGCTACCAAAGTAAGGCCCGGACTTACATGCTACCAAAGCAAGGCCACCCAGCGCTACCAGAACGGGGGTCATCTCACGTTACCAGAACGGATGCATCTCTCGTTACCAAAACAGAGGAATATCAGACTTACATGCTACTAGAGCAAGGCCCGAACTTACATGCTACTAAAGCAAGGCCCGATGTGATATTACATGACACGCCTAAGTATCAATAACAGTCATTATTATATAAAACCGTTTTGCCTTCACGTAGAGCTCATAATGGTTTCTCTCATAAAATTAATTCGAAAACCTTTTTCTACTTATCACAAAACATGTCAAAACCGAGTTCAAACCAACAAAATCACGCACACATTTCTCAAATCTCAGTACGCCTTAACGTAGAGCCCAAATCCCTTTTCAATTTTAAACTTAAACAGTTTGTAAAACAATTTCATACTTTGTTTACAACTCATAAGAATTGGGCCCTAACCGGCTACAAAACCGTGTGCAATAAATCAGTCATAACTTGTAAAAAGATGTTTGTTTCTCAAAAACATTTCATGCTACAAATATCATCACAAATCACATACACAAATGAGTTTAAGTTTTCCTTTACCTCGTTGCACCTCGTATAGTGCAATCGTTTCCCCCGAACGATGGACTAGCCATGCATTCCTCTCCAGAACTCCCAGACTGTCCCAACGGTGTAAAAACATCATCAACACGTCATCACATTGTCTCAGATCTCAACATCGAGCATAATTGCTCACATTCTCATCATTTCTCAATACCTAAATAATTCTAACAACCCTAACCATTTTCAGCCAATTCATCACAACATCTACAACCACAATCGCAGAAATCTACTTCAAAATCAAGGATTAAAGCTTAGAAATTTACCCAAAACTTGTGGAGTGCTCAATTCATGCCTCAACTCAAATCATACTTTGATTTCCAAGTATGTTGTTCCCCTTACGATGATGAACAACTTTCCCTCTTGCCACTACCTCTGATTTGAACGGAAATGGGCGTTTTGAAGGAGAGAGAAAGCTAGGGATTCGACCAAAATGGGGGTTTTCGATTTTTTGGAGAGAGAGAAGATGAATTCCAACAAAAACACATGGTCCTTATATAGGCAGAGGGCAAGAGATCGATCTGCTCTTGGGTAGAGATCGATCTTCCTTTGAATTGGGAACGTTTTAGGCGATTTTTATGCCTACCAGATCGATCTATCGTGGGGGCAAGATCGATCTCATAATCTTAAGGAGATCGATCTGCTCTTGTAGAAGATCGATCCTTTTAAGGCAGAATCATAAGGAGATCGATATGCTCCCATTGAAGATCGATTTGCTTGTTTAAATTTTTCATTCCTTGTCACTTTGGCCTACTAGATCAATCCCCTCTTCTCCAAGATCGATCTGGCCTCATAATTTCACACTATGGTTGTACACTTGGCATAAAATCTCCATATATAATTGTCATAGTTTGCTCCATTGATTATTTATTATTCAATACACATTCATCATTAGAAATTTCATTCACTACTACCTCAATTTATGAGTACATCACATTTTGCTCAATAAATTACACTCATGTTCACATTACATAATTAGGTGTGTATAAAATTCTCAAGTCTCACACTTAAGCAGCATATTACACTATGTTTTGCTTTACATATGTTTTGTATATGCAACTCATGATTTGACTCAAATGGATTAAACACAAGCATTGAGGTATACCATTATATTTTTGGACCCATATAGCTTGTGCGTTGGGATATGGAGAAATGAGGTGCTTTAAAGCATCATTTCGACTAATATCCTTAAACTCCTAACACAACTATAGAGGTGGTTTTGTTTAACTTATCAGCATCTCCGAAATCTTAATCTTTAGGTCTTCTAGTATGACCTTTCAATTTTCATGTAATAGGGACTATATTTCGTAATAGACTTCCTGTGTTGCTTGCCATAAAGTTTACAGCATCACTAATATGTTGGCTTCTACTATTGAGCTTAACATCGTGTTTTTGTCGTTTGCCTCATAATTAGACCAAACGAGGCATAGTTGTGCAAATCCAGTTCTTCGCTTCTTACTTGGAGTTAGTTCAATAGTATTAGGTTGAACATTACTTGGTTTAACCTCATTTGTATGAAGTTCTTCAGAATCGTTCTTTGTTTCAACTTGTGTAACAAATACAAAACAAAATTTTCAAAAATCATGATAAAGGTTAATATTATGGTTTAAATAGTAGTTTCTTAACACCATAAAAGCTTTGCTTGGCAAGAAGGAAAGAAAGGGGCCAATGGTTAAGCTACAAAATAGGAAAGTCCTTATGAAACTTAACCATTGGATTAGTAAAATTTTCCATCCTCACTTATTTTCATCTTTCCTACCAAGCAAAGTCTATGAGTTGATTTGATGCACACATAACGACCAGTTATGGTAGCTAATATCAATCATTAGATAAGACTTATTTTTTAGTAAAACAATGCATTACTTGAGAAGAAAGAAAGGTGATTGTTGAATGAGGACAAAGGAGAATTTGGAAGGTTAGGGCGAGAAAGAAATTTAGGAAATGCAAAGAAAGAGGGCAAATATATTTTGAAATGCAATGTGAGAGAATTTAAATATCTTAAAGGAAAAGATTATGTCTATTATAATAACCGTAGTCTATTTAAATATTATATTATGCTTACGGTAAGAAACTTAGTCTTTAATATACTTTTCTTATAAAAATTGTAGCCTATTTAGACATTATACTACACTTGAAGATAGAAACATAGTATTTCATAGAGTAATTTAATTCATGAATAAATAAATAAAAAAAACTACATTTAAGTATAGACCATAGCCTATTACTAAATTAGACTATGTTTAGGGTAAAATGTAGTCTTTCCTACTTGTAATTACATTTTTAGATTTTGTATATTTGATAATGTTTATTAGGGGTGTAATTGAGCCAAGTCGAGCCGATACAGTGAGGTTCTCGAGTTCGAGCTCAACTCAAAAACTCGGTGCTTGATACTCGATTCGAGCTCGGTCGAGCCTTATTTTTTAAACTCGAGCTCGGCTCGAGATCGAGTTCCAGCTACTCGAGCTCACTCTTACACTCATTATATAAATATTATTATATAATAATATATATTATTAAAATATATAAAAGCTCGAGGGTCGATTAGGCTCGGGAGCTACTCGAGCCGGGTATCTAAGTGCTCGAATTCAACTCGCTTGATAGCTCGAGTAGCTCGAGCTCTAGCTTGACTCGACTAAAATCTAACCGAATTCGAATTTTGCTCGAGTCGAGTCCGAGTAGCTTGCGAGCACCAATGTATCGCTTACACCCCTAATGTTTATTGACTAGGTTTATAGATTGTGTTTCCTTATGTAAATCGTATGTACTCATGTTTTCTAAGATGATTATAATAAATTAGTTTATTTCTAAAAAGCATTCACAAAAATTGTTGGCAAATGGGAGACAAAAACTTTCTCTAAGAGTTTAGGCCAAAAAAACCCTAACCAATAATAATACAAAATCTTGAAACTTTTATCCATTGATTTGAACATTTGTTTTTCAAGAGATTAATCAAATTTATACTCTAAATTTGAACATTTGATTTAATTTGGTACATTTGTACATTTCTATTGAATACAACATCTATAAATTTGAACATCTAATTTTGGTACACTTAAACTTTTTATTAAATACAACAAATCAGAATTCATGCTCTTGATTTGTTCTTCTCATCAGACCCCAAGTGATCGCACCATATTCTTGCTAATAACACCTACAACATTAATGAAACGTGCATCAAGTCAATTATAATGATTAACAATGTGACCAGTTTCATACAATACTGTTTTATCAAGCTAATAGCATAAATAATTTTGTTTATATGGATGTGATCATGCTCCATATAAAATAATTATGTTCATGAGATGTTTTTCGTATCCTTGCTATCCTTTTCAAGGATGTGACTATACTTCATATACAATAAATATTCTTGGTAACTCGATTGTAACAATTAAAGCATAAAAAGCTTCAATAGTTACAAATAGGCTTTCAAAAGCATTTTTTAATAGAGTATATAGTCACATCCTTTTGAAAGGATGGAAGGGGAAGAATGAAATGAAGAGATAAAGAAAGATTACAAAATCGAAGGATCAATTATCCAATTTTAAGGGCAGAAAGAGAATTTGTAAAGTGCATGAATTTCAAAAGACTAAACATCAAACCTCCAAAGACTATGCTTCTACAAAACATTGTAAAAACAAAAAACTACGCTTCTAAGAAATTGTAGTCTATTTAAGGTTAAGTAGTCTTTCCAGATCTCTATATAATTAATAACACTACGTTTCATTTAAAAGCTATTGTCTTTTACTATGATGTTTAATAGAAAAAAAAAGTTTCCATCTTTTATAAGAATTAACGTTTTTAAATTAAATTGTATTCGTAATAGTTACCAATAAAATCACAGTTTTTGTTTAATTAAGTTTAAGTAGAATGTAGTCTTTTAGTATCTCAAACTATACTTTTAGAATAAATGTGTGTTGGCACACAATTAACCAAGAAGGGGATGAATTGATTTTGAGTTCTTTGCAAATTGAAGTCTTTCTAACTTAAGTTCGTTCGACACTAGCTACACATACATAAGTAGAAAATAGAGAAAACAACAAAGAATAAGTAAAATGAAAGTATAGAGAAGAGAAGTTGTACACAGTTGATTTTATAGAGGTTCGACACCCAATCTACTTCTTCCATCATGGTAACCTCTTAAGGAATTTTGCCAAATTCACTACTTGAAAATGGATTGCAACCTTTCTTTCTTTGCAGGCTCAAAGAGATAACTTTCTTTTTTCCCAACACTCAAGGATAACCTATACCTCTTCCTTTTCACGGGCAGAAGGAGGCAACCTACACCTCCTCTTTTCCAAGCTCAGAAAAGTAACCTTTACAAGTACTTGTTTTTTGGCTGAAGGAGCAAACCTTGTAAATGCCTCTTTTTTTTTTTGGGCTAAAGAAGCAAAACTTTAATTTACCTAGATCTCATTTACAACTATAACACTAAGGGTACTCTCCCCTTTACAAATTTGGAGTGGGTTTACAAATGGTTTACAAATGCCTTTAAAAAAGCATATTCATACACTTAAAAACTTGAAATGAATTCTCTTTGAGACAAGAGATGATAATAAGGAATTTTGTCTCTTTTCCCTTTTGGATCAACCTTTGGATATGAGTATAACCCTTGATTTGAAATTTGGCTCTCTCTTATTTAACTCCAAGCTTCTTTCTTATATAGATTTTTGAGTCTTTAACTATTGAAGTTATATTCCCAAGGTCTTTTCCATTGGCAGACACAAAAATCCCACCATTGGGATTTGGATAGGATAATGTATACACCATTAGTCCCGTCAATATTTAAATATATCATATCAATACGTATTCAAAGTATATCTATACTGCCATTAGTTGAACACATGATATTGGCACGATTTGCAAGATAATGTCTTTAATCAAACATGCAAAGGTAGATTATTACTTTAACATCATGCATATCCGACTTATCTTTTTATCAAACATGAATACATAAGATTTAAAAATTAATTCTTTCGTGCTTATTAAAATTACATTCTTTTTAAATTTTCATGAATTCATATCAAAATCCTAAAGTAGTTTAAAGTCAACAATGTGGTTAGAACCACGGTGTCTAAAATTTGAAAACTATAAAATTTAAAATATTCTAATTAAAGATATTAGATTGCCCATGTTTTCAATAACTATAGTTAATGTTTTCACGCAATTGTAGTCTCTATGAATTTGGTATTCCAAATTTTCACATACCTTGTTACATATCGGAGACAATCTTTGAACACTTAATCCAACATAAATCTTAAATTTAGATTAGTTTATGTCGCTTGCAAAAGAACATAAGAAAATTTGGAAAGGGGAAGAGAAAAGAGAATCTAGAAAGAAATGTATGAGATTTTTTTTAAAAAAAGATAGATAAAAAATGCTAAATTTAAATTTATTAGCGTGATTGGATCCTGACTTGAGAGATTGTATTCGATTTTGTCTATGTTAGCTCATTTCAATTTGATCTATTATTGGCAAAAAAATTAAAATAAAAAGACCGAGCAACAAACTCCTCTCTCTTTTTTTCTCATAATTTTCTTTTCAATTGGGTTTTAAAAGATATTTTAAGAAATAAAACAAGACATGGTATTTTTTATTATATTAAAAACATAAACGATAAAAATAATATATATTTACAATAGAAAGTTTTGGTTCTAAAAGTAAAAATGTAAGTATTGAGTACGGGTGATATCGGGTCAAATCATATCGAATTTTTACAAAAATTTGATCCAATTCAAACTAAGAGATTTTTTAATATTGTGATTTGTATCTGATCTGAATAAAAAAATTTAATCCGATCCGATCCGAATTTATGTGGATTAGATCGAATCGGTCATTCGGTTTTTTATTTAAGTCATTTTAAATTTTATTTCAATTTTTTGGGACATTAAAGCAATTTTGAGCTTTATTTCAATTTTTCTTTATGCTTTTTAATTAAATATAAAACTTGAGCTATTGATTTAGATACTAAAAATTAAAAAATATTAAATAACAAAGTATTCGGATAAAATTTGTATCCGAACTGAACTGACTAGATTCGGTTTAATGATGTCATTATCTGAATTCGATTTGAATTTTATAATTATCCGAAACTTTTGGTTTAGGTCGATTTTTTTGTTTTTTCAGTTTTTTTTCATCCCTAATATTAAAATTTGAATGTGAAATTTATCAAAATTTTTATATATTTAAAGTAAAAATATGATTATTTAAAACCGTATTTGTGCACATATTTCCACTCATGTGAATGTAAAACTTGCATGCCGTAATTTAGATTATCTTGCCATTGTTCCTTTATATAAGTCGGCTTAACGTCATGCGCAATAAAATATCCAACTCATGAATTTTACTACACTGTTTTTCTCTTTTGGGTCTATTTGGCTCGAGAAGTTTTTTTTTGGTAAAATTTAGTTACTTTTTTCTCCCTACAAACATGTACTTAATAGACAAAATGACGGTATCAATTTTCTTAAAAAAGTAATTTAATTTGTACTAACCATTAATTTAATAAAATTACTTTATTATCAAAAAAAAAAAAAAAACGATGCTTCCTACGCACCTGCAAAGCCTATCCGAAATCCAAATCAATTTTAACTTTTTCAATACCCAATGCCCCCAAATGAATAGTTTTAAATAAAAGCAATCAGACAAAAACCCAGAAATCTTAGAGTGTTTGTTAGGCTAAAACCGCAAAGGAAAGAACAAACGCAAAGCTAAAAGATCGTACTACATTTTTGTTGTTTCTTTAACTTTTTAAAATCTGGCAACCATAGAAGGATTGAGGGCACGTTCATCGTTGAAGCAAGCGATCTTCGATAATAACAACGACGACGAAGTGTGTAGGCCTTGGCGTCGTAGATTGTCAATGGCTGTCACCTGGGGCTCTGCTCTCAGGATCACTCTTCTTCTTCTCCTTTTTGCTGCTATTGTATTTGCTTGTTTCACCCTCCCTGTTGAAAAGGTTTGTTTTTTTTCTAGCTATTTACCGGTTTTCTTGATCTGGGTGAGTTTTATTCTATTTTTTATTCATAATTTTGCTTATTCTTGGGTTTTCTCATCTGGATATCTGTTGTTTTCTCTTTTTGATTGATTATTTGCTTTATTTTGTTAATTTTGTGGGGATTTTCCCCCAATCTGAGTGATTTTGTCTTTTATTTTTGATTGATCTTCCTTGTTTCTATGATTTTCTTTTGGAATTCCTAATCTGGGTTTTTTCTTGTTTCACTTTTTGGTTGATAAGTTGTGGACTTTATGATGTTTGTATTGATGGAAGATTTTAAATGTGGGGTTATGAATTACCTGTGTGGCGAATTTTCGGAGCTGTTTGTACATGACTTCCTATCTCTGGACTGCAAATTTATGATTTTGTTCACAGGGTCCTGGATTAATTTGAAACCAAGCATGTAGTTTTAAACCCAATTTATTTACCTAATCGTATTCCATTCCTGAAATCACTACAAGGTGCAAAGTTGGAGTAATAGAAGCCAAGAGTTATGTGGAGTAATCCAAATTAACTAGGGTCATGAATTCTTAGGGATTCAAAAACCTCCCCAGCTTTCCAATGTTAACTATTAGCAAATTAAACTTGCTCAATATATTGATACAATCTATTGTTGATTAAAATAAGTTCTTCTTGCAGATTTTGAAGGATTTTTTGTCATGGGTTGAAAAGGATCTTGGACCTTGGGGTCCACTTGTGCTGTAAGTCACTTGAAACAACCCTAGTATCTTTTTTATTTTCAATTAGCATCTGTTATTTTGTTTGCTTAATGCAATGCAACTATTTTGGTAATATATCAATTTGATAAATGTAATTTAAATTGTTAATTTTGCCGAGACATTGTCAAACTGAGTTGAATGTTTGTCACTTTGCTTTGTTCTTACAGTCTTAAGCAATATGTTTGTGTACACTTCTACTTGAGAAATTAATCAACACTTACACGCAAGTATATGTAAAATCAACAAGAAATATAGAATAATTCAATATCATTCCTACTGAGAATTGTATTAAGTTTGCCAAGCAATCTAATTTTATCCAAACAATCAAAAAAGAAACTAAGGCAAAAATAAATTAAAGAAAATGATTCAGTGCTGAAAGTAAAATTGAAATGTAAAGTAATGCAAGAAAAATAAAATTTAAGAGTAAAGATTAATGAAAATTTAAGAATAAAACTAAGGAAAATGCCAAGATTACTAAATTCTAGAATTTCAATTTCACTCAATCACTCAATTTATTCCCCTCACTTTGATTAAGCTCAATAATTAAGTTGTTAACCGAGAGCACTAATTTATCTACAAACCTCTTCCAATAGTCATGCAAACATACCCTTCCTAAATAATCCTCTATGTTTCTATGGTGGTTAATTTAGCAAAGATTCATTAAATACTAGCTTTCTTTAGTTACATAGGCAATGTAAGTATATTTTTATCTCATACATACATTTGTTACTCTGATCTAGATAGGCAAGGCAAGTATATTTTTATCTCATACATACATTTGTTACTCTGTTCTATTCTAGATCTTTCAATTCCTTTCCCAAGGTCATTTTCATCTAATTAAAACAAAGGTTGGACATTAATTTCCTCTTTCTAGTCGCATTAACACCCCCTAAGTCCCTTTTCCAAATTGCTTTAGATTACCAAATTGTCTAATTAAAATTAACTTAATTAAGAGCATTAAGCATAAATAGAATAACTAACTCAATTATGAAAAACAACACATCAAAGAGAGGAAAATAAATCAAGCTACATTGAAATCCCTAACTAAAAACTGAGTTTATGTTTAAATTAAAGATAAAAATTAACAAGAAACTAATCATCATCAACATAATTATAAAATTTAAATAAAAAATTAAAATATGAGTAGAAGTAAGAGAGTAAAGAGCTAGGAAAACATTTTCAATATTGAATGCTACTTTCTAAGATTAAGTTCAAGAAACAAATTGCAATGGAAAATTGAAGACAAAAATTTAACAACCAATCTCCTCAAGAAATTAATCACCTAAACAGAGAACTAAAGAAGTATGTTGAGAAGAAACAATAAAATATAGGGCTGCTTAAACAAAACTAAAAGAAATCTAACTATTGACAGCCTACAACTAAAGAACTAAAGCAGATCCTCTCCATCCAAGCAGAAGCAGTCCTTTTATATCATAGAAGGCTAATGCAGCTTGGACTTTTATCTTGGCAATAATGGAATTCTCTTTTGACTTCTTTTGCTCCAGATCTAATTTTAATCGACCACAAACTCCTTTCATTAAAAGCCAAAACAGCCGCCACTAAGAAATTTAATTGTGGCCACTAAGAAATTTAATTGTGGTCAGTTTAGTTTAGCTTGGCTAGGCAGCAGCTTTGGTTTGTGGTATTCTTTTTGCTACCAAATTTCCTACACTGACTCCTCTTTTGTTTAGTGCAAATCCTAGTCAACCAAGGCTTCTTCTGTCTTTCCATTTTAACTCCTATCAACATCCAATTAACATAAAACCTTGAGTAGAAATTGTGTAGCAGCAGCTCACCACTTGACTTCTTTTCTACTTCCCTTATTTGCTTTGTTCCAATGTGATGCTAACTTTGTCCCATTAAATCTGGCACACATGTGAATAAGTGGCAAAAATATAGGAGCTTGATGCATGAATTTCAGCCCATGTCCTTTTGCAGCTTCTCAAATATGGCGTAATAAAATTGGTTCGGGTGGAAATAAATTAAGTGGACTGTTTTGGCTTCTCACCATGGCTGTAGTTGCTCCTTCTTGGCTGCAACTAATTGATCTCTTTCCTAGTCACAAGCCACCTGAAATCCTTCTCCAATTAATCTTGTGAGTTGCATGTTTGTTCTTTAATTTAGCCTCTTTCCTCCACCTTTGCTTCCAATTTGCCATTGTTTCCTTTTAATTTAAATTACCTACATCAATGACGAAAATAAAATAAATAGAGGGGAAAATTAAATTAAAATGCTAAGAACTAAGCAAAATTATGCAATTAAATACAAAAGTAACTTTATTTTCATAGAGTTATCATTCACGTAAATGGAAACTGTCATCAGGAAGAATGTAACTGTATGTGTTCTCTAGCGTTGGATGAATAGAATGCCCTCGATGAGTTTTAATATTGGCCTCTCATTGCTATGTGGATTACCTCTAAATTTGAAGCTTTAGCGTGGGTAATTGCCCAGTTTTCTGATCAAGTGATGAACTGTAAATGACCTAATTCTGAACTATTGGAATTTCTTACCTTTCAACTCGTTTTTCCTTGATGTGCAGGGCTGTTGCTTATATTCCTTTGACAGTTTTGGCCGTTCCAGCTTCAGTGCTTACTGTAAGCATTAAACTGCTGTACTGATGCTTCTGTGTAGCCAAATTTATATACATTTTGTATCATCATGCAGTTTTTTTTTTTTTCTGTTCATTTTTCCGTTTCAACTTATCATTAGTTTTTTCCCTCCTTGTGGGATATGGAGTAATGATCTTGATTCTTGCATTCCTTCTTAGTGGTTGCCTTATGTTGAGTAGGCCTGGTGTCCATGCCTGCAGAACTTACCTTTATCTACTATTTTGGATGTAAAAGGCATTAGTGATTCCAGTCAATGCTTGATGATGATTATTGTGCAACGCTCTTTTAGGCTGCTGTTGGTCAACCCTATAAGCAAGAGTTAATTACTTGTTAGTAAACCTAGAATTAGCTTCTATAGATTAGTTGGTACCCCCGTCTAATTATCTTAATCTGAACTGCAGGTTTCCTTGCGACAGGTAGGGTTGATAATAGCATGTACAAACATCTAATTTGATGATATGTTAAATTTGGGCTCTTGTTAACTTGACAGTTGTTGGTAAAATTCTATCCTGCCTATTGGAAAATTAAAAGCAAAGTAAACCATTTTTTTCCCTAAAGTTTTGTTCCTCATTTATTGGAGGAAAGTAATCCATGATTGACTTGCATTCTTACACTTAATGTGATATTAAACTATCCCTATGATCTTTTAACTTCTCTTTTTTTTCTTTTGGTGACCTGTCCTTTTCAATTTCTTATTGTTATGTGACATATTTTGCTCTGCAAAGCACAGTTGTAGATTGAAAGCTCCTTCCAAACATTAAATGAGAAAATTAAAATTTTAATCTTACAAGGTACTGTGTTTCATCTTTCAGCTTGGTGGTGGTTATCTTTTTGGATTGCCTGTGGGCTTCGTTGCTGATTCTATTGGTGCAACTATTGGTGCAGGAGCAGCATTCCTTCTGGGCAGAACTGTATGTTAATTAATTTCTTAATGAAATTTTTAGGCTCCATTTGTTTCACAGAGAATTTTGAAAAATGATTTTTGCATTTTTCGGTGTTTATTAGATGGAAAATTGTTTGGTCAATGGAAAATGACTTTATGGTCAACGGAAAATAATATCATTTTTTTAGAAATTGTTTTACACTTTCGAAAAGGGGAAGACGATTTCCGGAAAAAAGTTGTGTATGTATAAGGTTATTTACCAAGCTCATGAACATGATTCTACTCAAACTGGACCTTGGATATAATTATATCAATATTAATTTAATTTTAATTAAAATTTTAAAATATTAAAATATTTACACTCAACGTCTTTAAATATTTTATTTCTTTATTATTAAACATCAAAATATTTTTAATAATTTAATAATAAATAGTATTATATAATTATTTTAATAATAAATATTAAATATTAATAGAATAACTATTTTTTATTATTTAAATAATTAATATTATTTGTTATAGTAAAATTATGATTTATTTTTATAAAATGAGTGTTTTTAATCATTTCTTAATATTTTTAATTTAGAATACATTTTTATATTTTATGGAGAAATGTATTTATATTAGTATTTGAATAATAAATATAAATGAATAATACTTTTGTTATAATTTCATAATAAATACTTTCAATAAAAAATACAATTATTTTAATAGTGTAAATATTAATATTCTTATTTTATTTATATAAATAATATTTTAACAGTTATCATATTATTTTAAATATTTTAAAAATATAGTTTTTATATTTTATGGAGAAATGTATTTATATTACTATTTTAATAATAAATATAAATAAATAATACTTTTGTTTTAATTTAATAATAAATACTTTAAATAAGAATATAATTATTTAATAATTAAATATTGTTATTCTTATTATATTAATATAAATAATATTAAAGTTGTGATATCATTTTAAATATTGTAGGATGTTAATTTAAACAATAATAAATAGTTTCTATTATGTGTTTAATAATAATTTAATACTAAATATTATTAAAATATAACTATTTTCAATTATTAATAAAGAAAAATTTAAATTTTTGAATAATATATAATTTTTAATATTTTAATAGTTAAATCAATATTATTTGAAGGAAAAATAGATTTAAAAAAAAAAAAACCAAAAAATAGAAAACATTTATCATTGACTTATCCAAAAAACAGAAAATTTAGTTATTCCAAAAAATGGAAAACAATTTTTCAAAAATCATTTTTTGGAAATCAATTTTTGTGAAACAAGCAAAGCCTTAATGTTACGTCTTACCGCTTTACCATTTACTGACAAAAGCAACTTATTGATGTGCTGGATATCTCCTTTTACTAAATTTCATCTCTTGCTTTATTTTTATATCAATTTCTTAATTATTTTTGGTGTCTCATTCAACATTCATCTTATTATGATGTTCTTGTACAGATTGGGAGATCATTTGTTGTCTCTAAGTTGAAAGATTATCCTCAGTTCCGGTCAGTAGCAATTGCAATAAGGAGATCTGGCTTTAAGGTTTGTAAGCTTCGTGTTAATTTCCAAAGGATGAGATCTTGGTTTGTAAGATATGTCTATCACTAAGTCCTTGTTTCGGAACACCACATGGCATTTACTAAAGTTATGTTATTTGGTTACCTTTGGTACAAATCATGCTTAATGCATTGGAATAAGTTAAGAAATGTGATGGTATCACAACTCATCATCATCAAAGCCTTTATCCCAATATTGGGGTAGGCTATATAAACTAATATACAAATTCACGTTAAGTCGTCAGTATGAATTCTCTTCCTTCACTCATTCTTATCTAATGCAATGTGTTTTTTTAATTTTCGTTTCATCATATCTTTTCAGATTATTTACTTCCAAATCTTTTTGGTATTCCCATAACTTTGACATTTTTTATATCATTTTTAGCCTCCATTATTCTAATTGGAGCATCCACAGGTCTATATTGTATGTGTTCAAATCAACATAAACGACTTTCACTCATCTTGTCTTCGATAGGTGCCACTCCAACCTTTTTTTAGAAAGTCTTCATTTCTTACTCTATCTTTTCTCGTATATCCACACATCCATTGCAAAATTTGTATTTTCGTTACACTTATCTTCTGTGCATGCATTCCTTTAGTTGCCCAACATTCACTGCCATAGAGTAATATAGGTCTAATAACTATATAGTAAAACTTGCCTTTCAACCTTATAGGAATTCTTTTGTTACACAACACGTCTGTAACGCTTCTCCACTTGTTCCAACCTACCTATATCCTTTGAGTTACATCACTATCAATCTCTCTATCCATCTGAATGATCAACCCCAAATATCTAAAATGATCCTGCTTAGGGATGTCACCCTATCTAACATCATTATGTTTTCATCCTCTCTGTTCTGACTAAATTTACATTTCATGTATTCAATCTTTGTTCTGCTTAATCTGGATCATCTTGATTCTAACGTCTGTCTCTACAGTCTTAACTTAGTATTAACTTTCACTCTAGTTTCAGCACACTAGACAATATCATCTGCAAACATCATATCAAGGTATATTATTCTGGATGGATTTTGTCAGCTCGTTCATTTCTGTAGCGAACAAAAACAGACTTAACCCTTGATGTAGCCCTATTTTGATAGAAAATTCACTGGTTTGCCCTCCACATGTCCTCACATGTGTTCTTCTATCTCCATACAGGTCCTTAATTATTACAATATATGTCACAAGGACTCTTTTTTTCATTAAAGACCACCATAACACCTCTTTAGACATTTTATCATATACTTTCTCAAAGTCTATAAAGACTATATGAACATTTTTCCTTTGTATTCGAGAACGCTCAATAAGTTGTCTAAGCGCTTCCATAGTTGATTGGTCAAGTATAAAACCAAACTTATTATTCTATATCTTTACAGTCTTCCTTAATCTTCGTTCTATCACCCTTACTCTCATTAGTTTCATGCTTCGATAATTGGAACAACTTTGAATATTTCCCTTGTTCTTATAGAGAGGTATCAATGCACTCTTTCTCCATTCCTTAAGCACCTTGTTAATGTGCCAAATCTTATTAAAAAGATTTGTCAACCACCTAACCCTAACCTCTCCAAGACATTTTTAAACTTCAATAGGAATGTCATCGGGCCCAATAGTTTTTCCTATCTTCATCCTCTTTAGTGCTTCCTTTACTTTTATCTCTTTGATTCTGCGCATAAAGCATCGGTTCGAATTTTAGGGAGGCATCGAGATACTGTCCACAATTTGACTTTGTCTGTCATTGAATAGTTTGTTGAAATAATCATGCCTTTTTTAATATCCTTGTCCTTAACTAGAGTTCTTTGGTGCTTATTTTTTATACATTTCACCACTCTTAAGTCCCCATTCCTCCTCTTTTTTGCTCGCGCCAATCTATATTTCTCTCCCTCTCTCTTTTGTGTCCAACTTGTTATAAATCTCTTTCACAACCTTCACCTTAGCTTTTGTCATTGTCCTCTTTGCCTCTTTCCTAGTTAACTTGTATTTTGTAAAGCTTTCTTTGGTTTTGTTTGTCTTCAAAGCCCTGTAACAATCCCTCAAGTCTTTATAGCTTCCTTGACTGATTTAGTCCATCATGTTGCATCCTTTCCAGTTGGTGCTTTTTCGTTTGACACTCCTAGTATCTCCTTACCTACCTCTCGAATATGTTTTACCATCTTGTTCTACATTATATTCGGGTTCTCCTCTGTTGTCCAATTTTTTTTTTGGGTCTAACTATTTCTACATACTTAATAACAATCTTCTTTTAGCTTCCACCATCAAATCCTTATAGTTCTTTCTTATTGATTCTTACGATGTCGTTTATGAATTTTTAGGTCTAGTACTAATAGACTGTGTTTTACTGTAACACTCTTACCTGGGATAACTTTGCAGTCTAAACAACTGCATCTATCTCTCCTCCGAGTAAAAAAGAAGTCTATTTGACTTGCGTTTGATCCCCTTTTAAAGGTTGTAAGGTGAGGTTCTCTTTTCCTAAACATTATATTCACTAGGGTTAGGTCATAAAATAAAGTAAAATCTAGGATAGCATCTCCACCTTCATTTTTTATACTGAAACTAAAACCCCCATGTATGCTCTCAAAATCCTCTCTACCAGCACCTACGTGGCCATTAAGGTCACCACCAATAGAAAGGTTCTCTCTTATAGGCACTTCTTGTACTAGCATATCTAAATCCTCCCAAAACTGTCTTTTACTAACATTATCAAGTTCTATCTATGGTGCATATTTGCTAATAACATTCAAAACGTCCCGTCCTAGAACTAGCTTAACCAAAATAATTCTATCCCCTTGTCTCTTAACTTGTACAACATCCTTTTGATATTCTTTGTCTATAATGATACCTACCATTTTGGTCTCTATCATTCCCTATATACCAAAGCTTATATTGCCAATGTGTTATCTCCTTTGTCTTCTGCCTAACCCATTTGGTCTCTTGGAGATGCAAGATATTAACCCTCTTACACATAATCTCACAAATCTTCACTAACTTATCATTAAGCGCATCTATATTCTAAGATCTTAACCCAAGCTTATGATTATGGACTAGCTTCTTTACCCACCCCGTCCGTTATGGTGTAGGAACCTTTTCATATTGGGCACCATATCCAAGCCTCGGTATGGCGTGTTGTTTTCGGGCGACCGCCTAGCAACCCTTACACATTTTTCACTACACTCGAGCTCTGATGCAGCACATCGCTGAGTAGGGGACTCCTCAACGGATTTCATATATCGGTTCATCACGTAAAAATTGGACAAGTTTTAATTGGCTGGTTGTCCAAACCTACTGCTAACTCTCCTTTATATCCGGGCTTGGGATTGACTATTTCCAACATAGGTGGAGTTTGATGGTATTACAACTACATGAAAAAAATCTATTAGCCACTTGGTGGAATGACCAAATGTGTCTTACCTTCTGAAATTTGAGAAGTTCAAAGGACATAGAGTTAATGAAAGAAAAGTGTCTTTTCAGGCTTCCGATCAGTGATGCTTTGCATTACCGAGGAAAAATACCACTCATTATTTCTATCCTTGTGGGCATGTTTGCCAACACCATGCAGTATCTCCTGATTTGCCAATTTTTTAAGGCTCATGTGTCAGTCATGCTTATCGTCATCTGTTTTTTTAAAGGTGCCAGTCTTGTCAATTTATATAAAATGCTACTTATGCCTGCTTCTACTATGAACATGTCATTTTGTTTATTGATAAAGGAAAAAAAAATGAAACTAGTCCACTCGACATTAAATTTGCCTGATGGTTTCTGTGGCAGCACTGCTTATTAGTTTATCAAGTAATTTTTTATTCAGAAAATGTATAATGAACATTAGAACTCCCAAAGTAAGCAGTGTGGTCAGTCATGTGAATTGACTTTTACTTATTGCTCAAGACTGTCTGATTTCTAAATTTTCTTCTGTTATTCGACAGATTGTTTTGCTGCTACGACTAGTACCCTTACTCCCTTTCAACATGTTGAATTATCTGTTGTCTGTGACCCCGGTGCCAATTGGAGAATACATGCTGGCCTCCTGGTTAGGGATGATGGTATTTGCATCTCTACGAAATATCTGCTTCCAGTTATTCTTTCCAATAATTTCAGCTTTCTATTTATATGTGTTTCAGGTTTTGGTGGTTTTGTTATACTTGGGATTTGACATTGAGAATGGTTTTTGTTACAGCCAATAACCCTTGCTTTAGTTTATGTTGGAACGACTCTTAAGGATCTTTCTGATGTGACACATGGATGGAACGAGTTTTCAACTGCTCGTTGGGTAAGTCATGTTATTCTTTATATATATATATATATATATATATATATATATATATATATATATATATATATATATTGTTTTCAGTTTATTTATTTATTTATTTATTTTGAATGATTGGGGCCGATTCGTGGTTTGCTGAGGTACGCTTCATTGTGGCCCTTTAGGCCAGAAAAAATGTACACAATTATTTCCTTCTAGTTACTTTTCCATAAAACTCTTCCCAGGGACAGGCATTTATTTTCATGTTTTTATTTGGTGATCCTAATTAAGACAATAAAGATGATTTACTTGCTTCATCTCATTTCTCTGCTGTATTCTTATTCTTGTTTGCTTTATGAATGCAGGCATGCCTCATCTTGGGCCTAGTTGTGTCTGGTAAGTTGCAATGATTTGTGAATGCATGCAAACAACTGAATAAGTGATTGGCCTCTCTCTCTCTCTCTCTCTCTCTCTTAAGTGTTTGTTTCTTGCAATACATCTATATTTGAGAATACCTTCACCGTTTCAAATAGTATTTAAAAGTTTTGATTTTTTTGAGCAATGTGGTTTTGTGGGTAAATGATTATAGAAGAAGATAGAAGTAAATTAGTGTAAGATTCTCTTTTCTCTCAAACTTTAGAAAACTCAGTTGACAAATTGGCAAATTCAATTAATAGATTGCACACGACATATTTATTTGCCTCCTATTTGGTGTACAATCATACTTCAATCGTGACAATGGCACTGAAGCAGCCATACATGCAATAACACATAATATAACTTTGACTATTAAGAGCTACCTTTGGTAATTTTTTCTTTTTTTCAATCTAGTGTTTTACTTTTCAGTGGAGTTGGATTTAATGTAATAAATTCCAGGATAAAATATAATGTCATCATCATAATCAAATGGGACAGAGAATTAATGGAACAAGATGGTCTCTTGTGTGATAATAATATACTGGAAGAAGAAAGATTCTATCTGCTGCAGAATTTTTGCAAATTTAGGATTTTCTCGCCTTCATTTTGTCACTGCTTGAAATTCTAGGATAAATGGTAGTCAAGAAAATACTTTTTCGCTAAACCAAAATTACATAATTGAATTATAACCCCTGTTTTATGGTTTGCAACTTTTTGACATTGGCATTATTCATTTGTATGCAGTGGTTTTAATGGTTTGTGTGACTAAAGTTGCCAAATCAGCTCTGGAAAAAGCCTTGGCTGAAAATGAGGATGTAGATGGCATTGTTGGCTCCCCACAGTTGCCAGTTGTGGGTGAGGCACCTGTGGATCTCCACCAGCCTCTTATAATTAAGATAGACCCTGCTGACGACACTCATGAAAAATGAACTAATATCATTTGTAAATTCTTCCACCACCTTCATAAGCAGTGCTTCACATTGCTTTGGCAGTTGTGCTTCTCATTTGTGATTTGTACAGATCTCCGTGTTGACAAGTTTAGTTCTCCAAAGAAACAGCGATTATACAATCGAGATGACATTATTGAGAAAATGTCATTTGAATGTAGTCTGCTGATTGAAAATCAATGAAATAATTGTTTTTTACCCTTTCTTTCGGGGCACGCAGTGCTTTAAGCATGCTAACTCAGTGCTCTCACACGCATGCACACACGCCTTTTATTCACTGTTCAGAGATTCTGAGTTCTCAAAATCTTATTCAA
This sequence comes from Firmiana major, assembly GCA_033439115.1. NCBI lineage: Eukaryota > Viridiplantae > Streptophyta > Magnoliopsida > Malvales > Malvaceae > Firmiana > Firmiana major. The sequence goes on along the minus strand of CM065901.1, from coordinate 72,597,910 downwards.
AGCATAAATCTAGGCAAGGAACTAATGATGGGCGTGGGTCATACTTGTTTTTGCGTGTGGACCTTGTGAATTGTGTCTGAAGATTTGCATCTTAATCGTTGGAGATATCAAAAGTTGAAGGATAGAATAAGTTTGTGGTCTCGATGTCAGTGGATATTTCTGTTGATTTCACGACCTTGGACCCCTTGATTTTGCAGAATGTATATGAAATTGAAACAAGTCGGATAAATTCCAAACCCATTACAGTATCTTTGTTATGTGCAGATGTGGCTGCTCGAGTTCAACTATCATTCTTGCGTTAGACATGTAATTTTCTGACAAATTGTTAGTTTGTTCGGTTTTCTCGTGTGTAAGAAGCCTTCCTTACCTTAGAAAATAGCAGGGTAGACATTCTGATTTCAGGACTCGATATTGCATTATCTTAAGATTTTTTTTTTTTAAAGAAAAAAAACCGATAATCTGCTTCAAGAATGGTTGAGGAGGACTATAATTTGGTGAACAGTAGCTTCCATTGTTGGTGAGTGATTACCGCGGCCATGATTAAAAGACAGAATGTTAAGAGATCCTGAAAAGCTGAAATCATCATTTTGGAGACATTGTTTCTGTTCATATATCCAAGCTAGATGGTGCGAGTTACCCTCTTTTTCCAGTAATCCAGCTGGATGGCGCAATTCCTAGACTTGTTAAAATTGGTTAGGGGGTGAACTGATTTCCAGGAAGAAAAACAAAAGCTAGTGTTGGTTAGACTTGAACAGGAAAAAAGAAAATCAAAAGCAGACCCATTGATAAAAGTTGGAGCAATATCATACTCTATCTCATCATGGTGGTGGGTGCCATTAATTTCTTTTCCAACTTCCCAAACAAACAAGAGAAAATCCAATTGCTCTAAGGTCTTTTATTACTAATTCTTTTACCATATCTTACCTTACCTTTCTCCATTGTCTACTTTTGTTGAAATTTGGGGTTCTAAGGGCCATACCATTAATTCCTTTAGCAAGGCTTAACATTAGGGCGAAGAATAAATTCTTCTCTGCATTGACTGTATCTTTTGGAATACAATTAGGACATGTCCCTTTTGGTGAGTCACAATGTAATAATCACAGCCGTTGATACAAGAGCAAAAGGTCCATACTCCATACATTGAGAACTTTATATATATATATATGTATATATAACCTTTTAACATAGACTAGAAATGTTAGTTGAATAGTCTTCTTAACAAGAATGCATGTAGTTTCCAAATCTAAGGTGACCAAACGTTTTGAGTCCTTCAAACGGAAAATGCCAGGGTTGGGCATTTTTCCCTTTGGAGGGTGCTTCGATGGGTGCCGTGATCATACTCAAGCATCCGGCTTCGGCACTAGGGTCTGGAACCTGAGTGACAGGCCTGTGGAGCTTCAAGTAAGGGTAGGATCAATACTAAAAAGAGTTCACACGTTGAAACCAGGATCTTCAAAGAGACTGAAATGCAAGAGCATATACAAGGCCCACATGCCTGGAAGAAGTGGCAACAGCATCGCAGGAATGAAGAGCTTGCTTTATTACTATGATGAAACTTGTCATCCTTACATTTGGGTACACGACACTGGGGGTGATTCTTCAAGAATGGTTAAGCAGCAGTATATTAGCCTGGAAGACCTCAGGGATTGTTCTGAGATGAGAATTTTCAGAGATCATCAGAGAGGCTGCATATCGGTTCGCAAGAAACCTAGACCCGATTTTTGCTGAGATATTAGCTCCTCCATTGGTAAGTCTGCAACTGCAATGTCATTTGTTGTTCATGGGGATTATTGTTTGTTTTTCACTGATCTTTTTTTTTTCCCTTCTGATCATCAGTTGACCACCCTTGTTTTTATTTTGGTGTATTTGAAGAATTAAAGATGCTATTGTTATGATTTAAGACATGTAACAAAAAAAGATTATACAAAATGAAAGTAATGATCTTGTTTCTTCATTTCTGTAATCTTATTTTGGGAGCAGAAACATTCTGCGACATTTGTTTTATCAGCGTTGATGTAGAATGAAAAAGGCTTATCATTGGCTAACGAGCAACTAAAAACATTAAGAAAAAGAAGTTCATTTTGATTGGTTAGATTTGATAACTCACATCTTTTCATTTCCATTGCTTACCAAGTGAGTTAAGGGCATTAGTCATGATGGGTTTTATATATATATATATATATATAAAAGATCTATCTTAATCGATTTACACAAGTTTTGGTGAATTCATGAGAATTTAATTTCTTGAAACTATTATAACCTCTCATTAATTTCGAATTCGGAACAATCAATAAAAGAGAAATCATATTTGTCACTTGAAACAACATCAGTTGGCTGTATTATGATGCTTCTTTTATATATTACACATTTCTGCTTATGAAGATATAATCTTCACTCTGGAGTATGAGTGCATCTCTCTTTCTTTCATAATAGGTAATGAATTCTTATATTTATTATCATCAGAATGTTAAACTCTCATTAATCAAATCATCAACAATTTCATAACTGTCATTTTACATAATTTTAGTTTTATTTTGGAACCATTATGTCATATTGGTTCTATTTTTTTTTTTTTTTATACATTTGGGAAAATTGAGATTGATAAACTCTATTTTTTTATATAAAAAAAAAAATTCTCGATAATTATCTCTTCTATAGCTTCTTCCTTGGTTTTATTCTATTTTCTTCTCTAAACACATCTTGTGGCTTACCCTCCTCACCAGAGAATCCTTTTACAGAATCTAACCAACTCATAAAAAAAATTACTTTGAAAATAAGACAAGAAATTTGATACCAGTCATGATATGGGTTTTTGGTCGTCTATTTAATTCTTATATAAAGCTGTTTTGGAAATAAGATAAGATATTTGATAATTTTTATTTAAATTAAAATTTTTTAAACTATTTTGAAGATATATTTTTTACATTAAATTAACATATTTAAAACTTAAACAAATTTAAAATATAATTGTCCACAAAAATCGAATCAAAATTGATAAGAAAAAACTATACTTTTTTTTACCAACTTGAATAGTTTTTATGGTTGTTGTGGTGTCCTAACTCAGTCAGTGGCGATCCACTCAATCGTATTGTCCGCTTTGGACTTCACCTTTACGGTTTCGCCTTCACGATTTTATCACGTCTTCAAAAGTTCGAACTCAATACCTTAAAGTCTTTGTTCTGATAAAGATAATACCAATTGTACTAGTAGAATAATTGGTATTATCTTTGTCAGAACAAAGACTTTAAGGTCTTACGTTCGAACCTCTGAAGACACGATAAAACCGTGAAGGCGAGACCGTAAAAACGAGACCCAAAACAGACAATACAATTAAATCAGTCTCCTACCGATTGAGGTAGACGCCACAAAAATGATATTACCCTATCAATTTATACCTTATATTTGTGGTTATTTTTACATCTCTTTTTATATATATATATATATATATATATATATATATATATATATATTTGTGGTTATTTGGTGCGAAAAAAAATAAAATAAAAGTTGAGAGCTGAAGTGAAGGCTGAGTTGATGACAAATAATGACTGACCATAACAAGTTGGCAGTGAAAGGATTAATGACAACTTATGTTGTGGGGATAATGATTGTGTTTCTCGCAATAATATCATGATTTCTATTTAAACATAATTATCTCAAAATCATGATACTAATTAATTAAATGGTTTTACCTGATCGGTGTTTTCATTTTTTTTTATTAAAATTAATTTTTACTAAAAAATAAAAAATTATCAAATGAAGCCTGAATTTGTCATATACATACATGTTTTTTACAAGTGTATATATACATATAGACACACTTAGTGACAGAATTAATTGGTAATTATATGCCTATGAAAGATATGACTTGCACTTTCACTCTCTTCAAGCAAACTGTGGGGTATGAATGATGCATTTTAATTTGCATTTATTACCTCTCACAATCAGCTTCCTTCGCTGTATATATACATAGTAAATTCTCTTTATGCCGAAAAGAATAGATGATTAAGTTGATAGATGTATGATTAATTTAGTAAATGATTAATCTTTTATCACATATAAGATTATAAAATCCTATAGCTAAATGTAGGATTATAAAACCCTATATGAATAGAATAAGATGAGATAAATAGCATTCTAGTTATGCTTAATTACAAAAAAATAACACAAAAATAATTTACTCATAATGCACTTTTATACTTGAAAAGAGCATGTATTTTGTATTCAAAAAGCTAATTTTGAAATAAATTAAGTTTGATCTAATAGTTATTATCTTTTTTTAGAGGGATTAAGTTAAAAGTTTAAATCTATTCTTCCTCTTGATTTCTCTATGAATAAAAGAAAAAATGAATGTAATTCCGAATCTTCATGCATTTTCAAATAAAAAATAATGATTTTAATAATAAAGAATACATAAAAATTAATAAATAATATATATTTTTAATAATTAATATTTTTAATCATTTCTTAATATTTTAATTTAAGATATAATGTTTTATATTTTATTTACAATTAATTTTATATTAATATTTTTAATAATAAATATATACAAATAATACTTTTGTTATCATTTTAATAGTAAAAACTTTCAATATAAAATGTTATTATATTAATAGTATAAATATTTTTTATTATTAATATTTTAGATATATTTCAAAATAGTAATATTACTTTAAATATTTTAAAAATATTAATATAAGTAATAATAAATAGTTTTCTTTTAAATGTTTAATAATATAATATTTATTTTCAAATTATAACTATTTTTAGTAAAGTAATTAATTAATAAATAATCATTTTTAATATTTTATTAATTATGTTAATATCATTTGAAAAACGAAAATAGATTTTCCTAACAACAAAGAAACGATAGAAATATTTTTCATTGATTCATTCAAACAACAGAATTATATTTTTATTTTTTGAAAATAATTTTTATTTTCTATTTTTTGAATTTTAAAAAATACGTTTGATACATGAAAATGAAAAACTATTTTCAAAAATGAAACTTATGGAAATGTGTTTGGCATCTCCATTTTTCTTTTTCATGATATTTCTAACATGATAAGATGCAAACATGCTTATATGTTAATTTATTAGCACTTAGTTTCAATCAAAATCAATTTCTTTTTTTTCAACGGACATTGTGAAAAGGTCAAAAAATTTTATATATACATATATTACTTAAAATTTTTCATTGGCCTAATATCAAACATGTCTAGGGCACATAAAAAGAATAAAATATTTTAATTACAAAATGTTGTTGCCCATGCACAATAATGATGAATTGTTGACGTCTTCGCTTCGATCTTTCTGCCACGTGTAACCGAAAACTCTGTTAGAAAAATAATGATCAGAGAGACGCAAGAGTTGTTCCCTGCGTTGGCACTCCGATGCTTAAGTCAGCCAGAGAATTGGACAAAGTTTCAGTAGAAAAATTCAAATTTAGGTTAACGAATCGTACCTGACCCCTATTTATAGAGATTTACTCTGTCATTAATTACATTTTTGCCCATTTTATCTTACTCAAGGCTTGTATCATTTTTCATATGTTTTCTTCGTGCGCAACGTGGTGCATTCTTCTTGCGCTACGTGACGCACTTTTATTATTCTTTTATCATGCGCAACAATTGCTCCCCATTCTTTCGCTAGGTATAACCTTGCAGAAGAGTACATATATTCTCATTGTAGCCTCAAGTCAAGTCCTTACATTAGATTCTGAAGTCAAATTCTTTGGCTGTCTAATTCTCAAGCTCTTGTTTGAGTGCGTGGCTTACCTTGCGCATGTTTCACTTCAAGCCCTTTGTTTGGGAGCGTGGCTTACCTCTCGCATTTTTCGCTTCAAGCCCTTGCTCTTTTTCTTCGTGGCTTACCTCGCGCATTTTTCGCTTCAAGTCTTTTATTTGAGTGCTTAGCTTACCTCGCGCATTTTTCGATTCAAGCTCTTGCACATTTTCTTCATGGCTTACCTCGCGTATTTTTCACTTCAAGCCTTTTATTTGAGTGCTTAGCTTACCTCGCGCATTTTTCGCTTCAAGCGCTTGCACATTTTCTTCATGGCTTACCTCGCGCATTTTTCTCTTTAAGGCTTTTATTTGAGTGCTTAGCTTACCTCGCGCATTTTTCGCTTCAAGCTCTTGCACATTTTCTTCATGGCTTACCTCGCGCATGTTTCGCTTCAAGCCCTTGAACATTTTCTTCATGGCTTACCTCGCATATTTTTCGCTTCAAGCCCTTGCATATGTGTAGCTGGTGCGATCAGTCATCTATCAATTATGTGAGAACCTCAACAGCCAATAAAATATCAATATGGCATAAATCATAGTTCAAAAAATTAAATTTCAACCCATAGTTGAATAACAAAAAATAACATTAAATGAAATTAAGTCTCACTGCCAGTGTAGTTGCAAGTGGTTGATATTCCGCATTTTTGCTATCTTCTTGCCTTGTGAACTTTCCATCTTCTTTCAAGGCATTGGTGATGACTTAGGTAGCCCGACAATGGTAAGGTTTTCTTTTCTTAGAACTTCCTTATATGTAGTTCAGCGTTGGTATCCTTTTCATCACTTCTTCTTGAGTGATATACTTATCTGCTCTAGAGAACAAGTCCGAGATCGTCGTCAGTTGATTTAAAGATAGTGATTCTTGCAAATTTTCAGACCTTATCCCTTGTAGCATAGCTGTCACAGCTACTCCAGCTTGTAGATCATGTACTTCAAGAGTAACATTACGAAATCAATCCACATAGCTCTTGAGTGATTCCTTGCTCCCTTGCCTTAAGGTAAGCAGATAGGTGGCCTCCTTACTTTTCTGGCTTTTTATCACAAACGCCTTCAAGAATTTGCTTTTTAATTGATTGAAAGACAAAATAGACACCTCTGACAAACTGTTAAACCACTTTAGTGCGTGATGAGTTAAAGTTAAGGGAAATGTTCTACACATAATCTCATCCTTCCATCCATGTAATAAAATCAATGACTCATAGTTCTGAATGTGGTCATAAGGGTCAGTCTTTCCCGTATACGTCGTCATCTACGGTGTCTTGAATTTTACGGGCAACGATTTTCTCATAATCGTTGTATTGAATGAGATTCTCCTCCTCTGGTTTTCTTCAGCTGGAACCAACCTTTTCTCTTCTAAGATTCGTTCCACCATTCTTTTCATGTCTATGACAACTTGTGCCTTGGACGCAGGTCTATTTTGCACTTTCTTAGCATCATATGAATCGGCTTGGTCACAGTCCATAGCTTCTCGCCCGTTACCTTGAGTTCGATTTTGACCAGTCTGAGGTTGAAAGTTTACCATTCCAGTTTCAAGGTTCTGTGTTGAATCTATTTCGGAGTCTCTCCCAACATGAGACCCTGTCATTCCCACACCTTTGATTCCATTGTTTGGCGGGCCATTTGTGTTCTGAGGCCAAGGATCTTCCGCGCCCAAATATCCAGAATCTACCATAACCAGACCCTCAAGGTTTCTAGTACTTTGGCGACTCCGGTCTCACATCTCACTTTCGGGTGCCCTTTATCCATACATATACTACTAACAGTTGGGCTGTGAGTCAATGTAATTACTAAATTCCATACACTTATAGCGAAAAAATTTAAAACTTTAATTCACACACTCCTAGACGTGTGTAAATATTCAAAATCAATTGTATAATAATTTATCTTTACATAACATCCCCATACAACTGTTCATCTTTCCAATTCATGACTATGCGATAGATTATAATAGATACAAAATGCTCATGTGTATACAAATCTTTATATCTTTGCAACTGGTCGGAGCTGTCCAACACAGGGATCTAGAGATCACCGCATGGCTCTACTTCTCAGTATCTGGAGGGGAAAAATAGTGGGATGAGCAAACCACAGCTCAGTAAGGAAAAGGATACTAACAGGTAGATATTGTACTACCTACATAGCCCATGCATGAAATAACAAAACCATGTTTCAATATAAATGGAAATATCACTAGTAAATGCATTTAAACGTGCTTCTCACATAAGCGTTTTCATAAAAACTAATATTCAATACTTCCATTTAAAAACATGTCATAAAACAATGCTATTACAACACAAGAATTCAAAACAAGAGATTTATCAAATCACAATATCTCTTTGCTTTTCTCAAATCATTTATTTTCATCAAATCTCTTTCTTTTCTGAGTTTCTCAATTTCTTTTATCACTGAGACAGGTATGAAATTCTTGACAATCTAATATTCACGACATATGGCCATAATCAGTGATCCCAAGCCTCACTGATCAAGTGTGCACAGGGTATCACTTGCCTAAAAGGGGATGGGTCAGTCTTACCCTCCGGCTTATCTCAATCAACATCATCTCCCTCATCATATCACATATACTCACGGTACAATGTATGCCATGTGTCATCTACGCAATACTCGTTCTCATGTGCACCCAACACGGTACATAGTATTCCAACAGACAACTACACAGTTCAACGTACGATCGTAGACCCGATCCATCCACCTAACTCCAATGGACTCGTCATCCTGAACCATGTCTCATATACCAGATGAGCAAATCAGCGTGACACATAGTCATCGCAAGGCTCCAACGCGGTATCTCTCAGTGCGAGGAACAACTTCTAGCACTGTATCATCTCAACTCAGTAAAAATTGGTGTGAGCAATGCTTCAGCACTTCTCTAAAAAATCATTGTGCGAGTTAAACTCCAGCGCGACACATAAAAAACATAGAAACATGTGCGAGCTAAAACTCCAGCACATTATCATTGTAAAACCACGTGCGAGTCACGCTCCAGCACTGTTTATCAAAACATGTAAATATATGTGAGTAAAACTCCAGCATAATCAAAATCATCAAGACAGGTGTGAGCTAATGCTCCAACATCGATTTATATCCCAAATCCGATAAGTGGCTATTTTCTCTTTTAAAAACTCAAAACATGATCATTTACGTAGCATGCCGTCCCATGCTAAATATGTAAAGCTAGCCAACCTACCCATCGTCATTTCTCGATCAAAAAATCAACACATAGTTGAGAAAACATAAAAAAATATTGTATAGATGTAAAAGTATTAAAAACATGCATGTCAGACTGTTTTCCTTCCCACATCCCATTTTCACAATATATATACCATAATACATTTCATGATCTCATATCATCTCATAGCTCAATAGCTAAACGTACTATGATTAGCATCATATCAAATAAAATTGTTGTAAAATAAGTACAAATACCTCTATCGCTAACATACAGTCCCTTACCTCGAATCTCGCTTGTATTCCCTTCATCTTGTTTACTCCGTTCGCGATCCGGGTTAATCGCGTTCCACGTATTTCAATCTACACGTGTAAATGATTAAGTTATTTTCCTTTCCATCTTCTAAACCTCCACATTGTCATCTATTTATCTATTCATACTTCCCAATTCTTAAAATCATATCTCACCTTTCCCACTAGTATCAGTATATCCTCTCTTAAGTCTTTCATCACTTTTCCATGGATTTTCCTTCATAAATTCCTCTTAATATTACTCACTTATCACGATAATCATCATTTCTATCTATATTTCACATGCCATTCAATCCATAAAGTGTCTAGAAATCCATATTTAAAGCTTGAGGGTTGAAGAGCTTACCTAGCTTAGCCTTTTTCCTTAGCAAAACTTGTAGTAGCCAAATCTCCTTCTCTTGGTCAAACCAATGTGTGATTTTTGGGTATGTTGTTCTCCTTACTTCAAGGAAGAACTTTTTCTTCTTGAGCTTCTTCAGATTCTTGCTGGAATGTAGTGATATTTAGAGTGAGAAAGCTTGGTGGTTTTAGAGAAAATGATAGGTGTGGGTTTGGTGGGAAGAAATATGAGTTTTCAATCTAATCCCTTGCCTTTTTTTATAGATGCAGAGACATAAGATCGATCTGATCCTTTGTAGAGATCGATCTTTACATGGTTTGTAGCCATTTTACCTAACACAATCTACTACCAGATCGATCTGCCTACATAATGAGAATAATCTGTTTGCTAGCAAAATCCTTCATGGAGATCGATCTGTTGCTTAAGGGAGATCGATATCTTCTTGGCCAAGGCTTAAGGAGATCGATCTGTGCCTTGTGAAAGATCGATTCCTTCTAGGCAGAGACTTAAGGAGATCGATATTCCTTCCGTATAAGATCGATCTGCCTTGTTGTATTGCACTAATTCATGGCATTTCATGAGAGGGGATCGATCTCTCCTTCATATGAGATCGATCTCTCATCCCCTGCACCTCTATTTCTGCATTTTTTTTTTTACAGATTTTCCAATGCATACTCATCCTCATTTGCTTCATACCTCAATTTACAATCCGTGCACAATTAACGTACAATGACATCCATTCCATATAGTTCATAGGTAATAAAACTTGTGCACACTACTTGAAATCATGGACGTTTCATTAAATTTCTAAAATCCTTACATCCTCTTATCATTTATACTCATGTAACAATACATATACATACATCATAGCTTCTCAAGCTATTTTTGTAACAACATACATGTACATCATATCTTCATCAATACGTGTGAAATTACAGGCATGACATTTCTCCCCTCCTTAGAAAATTTGGTCCTCCAAATTGAACCAAGTCTATTCTTCAAAAAGTTTAGGATATTTCTCTTTCATCAGGTCCTCAACTCCCAATTGGCTTCCTCCGATGTATGATGCTGCCACAATACCTTAACCAATGAAATCGTTTTGTTTCGCAGTACCTTCTCTTTTATGTCCAATATGCGGATCGGCTCCTCCACATATGACATATCCTCTTTGAGCTCCAATGACTCATAGTTAATTACATGTGCTGGATCCGGGTAGTACTTTCGAAGCATGGAAACATGAAAGACATTGTGGACCTCTGCTAGCTCAGGTGGTAAGGCTAGCCTAAATGCTCTATCTCCCACTTTATCCAAAATCTCGAAGGGATCAATGTAACGATGAGTTAGTTTTTCTTTCTTCCCGAACCTCGTTATTCCCTTAGAAGGAGATACTCTAAAAAATACGGACTCACCCACATCAAACTCAAGTGGTCTCCGTCTCCTATCAACATAGCTCTTTTGTCGACTTTGAGCTGTTCGCAGCCTCTCACATATTATCTGAACATCTTCGGAGGCTTGCCTAACCAAATCGAGAGCAAGCAACTGTTTGTCACCAACTTCTTCTCAACCAATAGGTGATCGGCATCTACGTCCATATAGTGACTCATAAAGGGCCATACCAATACTTGAGTGATAACTGTTATTATAGGCGAACTCAATCAATGGCAAGTGATTGTCCGATGAGCCTCTAAAATCCAGCACACACGCTCTCAACATATCCTCCAGGGTCTGTATAGTCCTCTCTGATTGACCATCTATCTGAGAATGAAAAGCGGTGCTAAAGCTCAATTGGGTCCCCATCGCTTCTTGAAAATGTCCACAAAAGTGGGAAGTGAAGCGGACATCCTTATCAGAAACAACATTCACTGGGACTCCATGCAATCTCATTATCTCCTGTACATACAAGTTCGCCAGTGCACTCAAAGTATCTATAGATCTCATGGCTAAAAAGTGTGCTGATTTCGTTAACCAATCTACTATAACCCATATAGCATCATGGTTCTTACGGGTTCTCGTTAATCCTATCACAAAATTCATGGTGACGTGCTCCTACTTCCATGTCGGTATCGGTAGAGGTTGCAATAATCCTCCTTGTTTCTGATGTTCTACCTTAACCTGGTGATAGATGAGACATCTAGCAACGTACTCAGCTATGTCTCTTTTCATTCCATAACACCAATACACCTTCTGAAGATTTTGATACATTTTACTGGTCCCCGAGTGTACTATATATCTCGATGAGTGAGCCTCTGATAAGATCAACTTCCTTAGCTCTGAATCCTCAGGAACACATTCTATTTCCGAACCTTAGTACTTCATCTGAACTCAATACAAATTCCTTACCCTCACCCTTCTGAATTTGGCTAATCATATCATTACACCATTGATCATTTTGTTGAGCTTGTCAGACTCTCTCAATCAACTCCGATTCTAATCTCAAGCTAGCTATAATCCTATAACTGCAAATCCCAAGTAGGGTCATGTCCAAGCTAAGGCTCGTGAATTGTTCCAACAACTCGTGCTCCCTAACTATCATATATGATACCAACCCGAGACTCTTTCTACTCAATGCATCGGCAACCACAATCACCTTCTCCGGGTGGTACAAAATCTCACAATCATAGTCTTTGAGGAGTTTAAACCACCTTCTTTGTCTCATATTTAACTCCTTATGTGAGAACAAATACTTAAGACTCTTGTGATACGTAAAGATAGGAAATCTCTCACCATACAAATAGTGACGACATATCTTCAATGCAAATACTATGGCCGTCAACTCCAAATCGTGAGTAGGATAGTTCTTCTTATGATCTTTCAGCTATCTAGATCTATAAGCGACTATCCTTTCGCTCTGCATCAAAATACAGCCTAGTCCTTGATGTGAAGCATCTATATAAACAGAGTAGTTCCCTGAGCTGTTAGGGATGATAAGAACTAGCGCAGTAGTTAATCTGCACTTAAGTTCCTGAAAACTCCTCTCACAGGCTTCATCCCACGTAAACTCCATATTCTTTCTTGTAAGACGTGTTAACGGAGCAGCCAATCTAGAGAAACCCTTTACAAATCTCCTGTAGTAACTAGCCAAATCCAAAAAGCTTCTAATCTCTGTGACTGTCCTCGGCTGTTCCCACTGAACAATAGCCTCAATCTTGGATGGATCTACTGACACCCCATCTTTCAATATAAAGTGGCCTAGAAAAGAAATCTACTCTAACCAAAAGTCACATTTATTAAGCTTGACATACAATTTTCTCTCTCGTAGGGTTTGCAAAACAATCCTCTAGTGCTGCTCATAATCTTTCCTAGATCTGGAATAAACCAATATATCATCAATGAAAATGATTACGAACTTGTCTAGGTATGGTTTGAATATCTCATTCATTAGAGCCATAAAAGTTGCTGGCACATTCATCAACCCGAAAGGCATCACCAAGAATTTGTAATGGCCATAGCGGGTGCGAAAAACTGTCTTGGGCACATCCTCTTTTTGAATCTTCAATTGATGATACCTAGACCTCATGTCTATCTTGGAAAAGATCTACGCTCCCCGAAGCTAATCCAATAAATCGTCGATGCGCGGTAAGGGGTATTTATTCTTGATGGTAGCCTTGTTTAACATCCGATAGTCAATACACAACCTAAGGCTCCCGTCTCTCTTCTTCACAAACAATACCAGAGTTCCCCATGGTGAGACGGTCGATCTTATAAACCCCTTATCTAGCATATCTTGCAACTGCTTCCTTAATTCCTCTAGCTCAACTAGAGCCATCCTGTATGGTGGTTTGGATATTAACTTTGTTCCAGGTGTCAAATCTATACCAAATTTTACTTCTCTACCCAGTGGCAATCCCGGTAAGTCATCTGAAAAGACATCAGAGAATTCTCTAACCACTGGAATGTCATCCATATCTGGATGTGTTTTGTCCAAATCCACCACATAAATAATAAAACCTTCAAAATAACATTCATATCATTTATGTACCAATGCACTTTACTTACTTCAAAATCGGAATCTCATTACTTCTCACAAAATTTTACAACAAGTTTCTCGGGTAGGGAAAATGTAACAGACTTAGAGTGACAGTCTAAGACAACATGATTGGTAGCTAACCAATCCATTCCTAAGATTACATCAATGTCATACATATTCAACAAAATCAGATTAGCTGTCGTACACTTATCTCCTACCCTCACTTTACAATCTTTATACACTTGTTCGACAAATTGACTAACTCTCATTGGAGTACTTATTAGCAAAGTCACATTTAAGTATGTGGGTTCTACAAAATCTATTAACCTTGATGCACATGCAGGTGATATGAAAGAATGTGTAGCACTAGAATCAAACAAAGCTATAGCTTCTAAGTTAAAAATTAAGATTGTACCTTTTATCACCTCAGAAGAGGTATCTATTGATGCATGGTCTATCGTATATACCCTGCCTTGACCCACAACTTGCTTCCCTTTCTCTTTAGCCATGGCTCTCTTCTTTGCATGAGGTGTAACTGTAGAAACTTTCTTTGGCTATTTAGCCCTCTATGGGGCTACCTCCACTGCTTCTGGATATTCCTTTGCATAGTGCCCAAGCCTACCACATCTGAAACATCATGCACCCTGAAAATGACAGGGACTACCACTATGATATCAGTCACATACTCTACACTGATCAGTAGTCGGTCGGGGTCACCAATCACTATACCCCTAGCTAGTGTTTGAGTCGGAGAAATAAAAAGGTCTAGCAGCCTTCTTCTGTGACTCATCTGCCTCTCTCTGACGTTTACTCATAGTTTTCCATCCAAATCTGGCACTCTTGCCATCTCTTAGTTTCCTCGGACCTTTATCCTTACCCCAACTGAACTCTGAAATTTACAGGTTATAGTCTTGTTCACACAACCGGGCCCGTCGCATAGCCTCTCTATATGTAGCGACATCAAATGAGGCCAACTTAGCTCTGATCGAAGGCTTCAATCCGTCAACAAACCTATGGATCCTAATAGCTTCACTCCTTATAGAGTCATGGATCATATCGACCTAATGAGGTGAATCGTGACTCGTACTCATCAACTGTTCGATTCCCTTGAGTCAGATTCAGAAATTCCATCTGTAACCTACGTCGAGCAGTATCTTAGATGTATTGCTGTCTGAAAGCACCCAAAAACATATCCCATGTGATAGTCATACCCTGAGCTCTCAACATAGGCCTAGTGGACCTCCACTAGTGCTCTGGTTCGCCTCTCAGTATAAAGGCCGCAAGCGCTAATCTCTTTGTAGCCGAACATCTACAAAAATCAAATAGTTTCTCCATCTGACTTATCCAATCTTTAGCCACTGCTGGATCCTTTACCCCGCTAAAAGAAGGAGGCTTGAAATCCATAAAATGCCTCAATCTCTCCATATCACAATCGTAATCATGCCCCAACTCATCATCCTCACACTGCTGTAGAATCACTGAAGGAGGAACTGGCTGAATAGGGGGATCTCGTGGCCTAACTGGTTCAAGTCGTGCAAGTGAAACATCCTCAAGTTCAGGTGCAGTTGCTGGGGGATTCGGTGCAGCCTGTCCCACTGCACCAGGTATACCCTCCAATCTAGACATGACTTGACCCACCATGGTCATCATTGTACGCATGTCTTCCTCCAATCTACTATCCGAGAATCAGAAGCCATTATCTGTTCTTAGGGCTCATGACTAGAGGACGATCTACTATGTCTCTCAGTCCTGTCATTCCACCATTGAGCTCTCAAGCTCTCTCCCCTCTTGCGGTGTCTCTCAAGCATATATCACAAGCCTGCTAACTTTCCTACATTTATAATAAGCTTTTAATTCACTACTAGCTCCGTATACACATTTGCATCTAAATATCGCACAGTAACTTGGAGATGTATGTTTCTTAGTCCTAAACATCGACTCATATCAGACCAACCAAGCTCTGATACCAAATCTATCACACCCCACATCCGGGTGGCATATCTCACAAGCCTGCTAACTTTCCTACATTTATAACAAACTTTTAATTCACTACCAGCTCCGTATACACATTTGTATCTAAATATAGCACAGTAACTTGGGGATGTATGTTTCCTAGTCCTAAACATCGACTCAGATCAGACCAATCAAGCTCTGATACCAAATCTATCACACCCCACTTCTGGGTGCCCTTTATCCATACATATACTACTAATGGTTGGGTTGTGAGTCAATGTAATTACTAAATTCCATACACTTATAGTAGAAAATTATAAAACTTTAATTCACACACTCCCAAGCGTGTGTAAATATTCAAAATCAATTGTATAATAATTTATCTTTACATAACATCCCCATACAACTGTTCACCTTTTCAATTCATGACTATGCGATACATTATAATAAATACAAAATGCTCATGTGTATACAAATCTTTATACCTTTGCAACTGGTGGTGTCAGTTGGATATGTGCTAGCACAGACAGCATATATCAATCTATAATAAATGAATAAATCCTCTATTATAGCTCTAAATATATTGTAATTATAGCTGTAAATATATTGTAATTAGTAGTACAACAGTAGCTGCCTTATTTAGCCAAAACTAATTAATGTAATCGCTGAAATTCAGCATTGTAAATCCCGAGTAATCTTCTATATAATGAGAGGAACTCTCACAATGAGAGGCATTCAATCCAATTGACATGGCATCAGAGCTTTAATTCAGAATTTCAGATTATTGTTTTGTGGGTTTAGATCTTGGTTTCGGTTATTTGTTTGTCTGCTTTTGGGTTATATTTCTCGGCAAGAATTTGTTTCTTCTGAGTGTTATTTCATAGGTTTTGAAACTCTTCGGTTTGCTGTTTTTTTTTGTTGCATTTGGTGAGTTATTTTTTATTGGTTGTGTTACGGGTATCATGTCCACTAGCAATATGGATGTGTTTGGAGTGCGTTTCACAGGAAAAAATTATTCTACTTGGGAATTTCAATTTCGATTATTTGTCGTGGAAAAAGAATTATGGGGTCACATTGATGGTAGTGATCCAGCCCCTACTGAGCTCACTAAATTGGCTCAATGGCAGGTCAAAGACGCTAGAGTTATGACATGGATTTTAGGATCCGTTGACCAGTTGATTATTCTCAATCTAAGGCCGTATAAGACAGCTAAAGATATGTGAGAATATTTAAAGAAGGTCTATAATCAGGACAACACAGCCAGACGCTTTCAATTAGAGTATGAGATTGCTAGTTACACTCAGGGGGATCTCTCCATTCAAGATTATTTCTCTGGATTTCAGAACTTATGGTCTGAATTTGCTGATATGATTTATGCAAAGGTACCCACTGAATCTCTTTCTGCTGTTCAAGAGATTCATCAACAAAGCAAGAGAGATCAATTTTTGATGAAACTGCGTCCTGAATTTGAGGCCACTCGCTCTAATTTGATGAATCGTGAACCTTCTCCTTCTTTGGATGTGTGTTTTGGAGAGCTGCTTCGTGAAGAGCAGCGTCTTGCAACACAATCTATTTTCCAGCAAAACAGAATGCATGACAATGTTGTTGCTTATGCAGCTCATGGGAGAGGCAAGGGTAGAAACATGCAACAAGTTCAATGCTATTGCTGTAAGGAATACGGACATATTGCAGCTAACTGTGCAAAGAAATTTTGCACTTATTGTAAGAAGCCTGGGCATATTATCAAAGAATGTCTTACTCGTCCCCAGAATCGTCAATCTCATCAGTCTATTCCTGCTAATCAGGCAGTTGTTGATTCAGCAGCTGTTGACAAATCAGTCCTTACTCCTGAAATGGTTCAGCAGATGATTATTGCAGCCTTTTCAACCTTAGGGCTTCAAGGTAAGGGTAATCTACCATCTTTATCTTGGCTTGTTGATTCTGGTGCATCTAATCATATGACTAGTTCCTCCAACACTCTTAGCAATGTTCAAACATATCATGGCTCATCCAACATTCAAACTGCTAATGGTAGTCAATTACCTATTCATGCTATTGGGGATATTAATTCTTCAATTAAAGATGTATTTGTATCTCCTGAGCTTTCTACTAATCTTATTTCAGTAGGACAATTGGTTGATAATAACTATGATGTTCGATATTCTCGTAATGGTTGCATTGTACAGGATCAAGTGTCGGGGAAGATACTCGCGAAGGGGCCTAAAGTTGGACGATTGTTTCCTTTGAGTTTTTCCATTCCTGATGTTGTTTCTTTAGCATGTACTGCTGTAAACCAAAAGGCTGAAGTATGGCACAAACGTTTAGGCCATCCTAACTCTGTTGTTTTATCTCATTTAGTAAACTCTGGTTTTCTGGGTAATAAAGATCAATTTTCCTCTCATCTATCTTTTGATTGTTCAACATGCAAACTAAGTAAAAGTAAGTCTTTGTCTTTTCCTTCTCATGGTAGTAATGCAGAAAACTGTTTTGATTTGATCCATAGCGATGTATGGGGCATTACTCCTGTTATATCTCATGCGAATTATAAATATTTTGTGACGTTTATTGATGATTACAGTAAATATACCTGGATTTATTTTCTTCGATCGAAATATGAGGTATTTTCTGTCTTCAAAAAATTTGTAGCTTATGTTGAGACTCAATTTTCTTCAAGTATCAAAGTACTAAGATCTGATTCGGGTGGAGAATATATGTCTCATGAATTTCATGATTTTCTTCAACAAAAAGGCATTGTTTCCCAACGCTCTTGTCCTTATACACCACAACAAAATGGTGTTGCTGAACGTAAGAATCGCCACCTGTTAGATGTTGTTAGAACTTTATTGCTTGAATCCTCTGTTCCACCAAAATTTTGGGTTGAAGCCTTATGTACGGCAGTTTATTTAATTAATCGATTGCCTTCACGTGTCTTAAGCTTTGAATCTCCTTATTATCATCTTCACAATAAGCATCCAAACTATCTTGACATCCATACTTTTGGTTGCATTTGTTTTGTTCACTTGCCACTCCATGAACGTCATAAGCTTTCTGCTCAATCTATTAAATGCGCATTTATGGGCTATAGCAATTCGCATAAAGGTTATGTTTGTTATGATCCTTGCTCTAACAAATTTCGTATTTCTCGTCATGTTATTTTCTTTGAAAATCAATCTTTCTTTTCTACTCATGTTGAGTCTTTACCAGAGAAACTTGTTCTTCCAAATTTTAATGAGCTAAATCCTACTCCTGGGAGGTTCAAACCTGGGTTTGTGTATGAGCGACGACGTCCAACTTTGCCACTTCCTGAGCCTAACCCGCCATCTGATCCTGTTCCAATTGTTCCTTCTACGGATAATCTAACATCAGGCACTATTCCTCAACGCTCTTCCAGAATCAGTCGTCCTCCTGATTGGTATGGCTTTCCTCATACATCTCTTCATACTACTTTGACCTCTATTTCCATTCCTACATGTTATTCAGAGGCTGTTAAACATGATTGTTAGCGTGAGGCTATGGCAGTAGAACTTCAGGCTCTTGAGAACAATCATACATGGGATGTTGTTCCTTGTCCTGTTAATGTTAAAGCCATTGGTTGTAAATGGGTTTACTCAATCAAGCTTCATTCTAATGGTACTATAGACCGCTACAAGGCACGATTGGTTGTCCTTGGTAACAAACAAGAGTATGGGGTCGACTATGAGGAAATGTTTGCTCCAGTTGCCAAAATGACTACTGTACGAATGATTATTTCTATTGCTGCTTCACAAGGTTGGCCACTTCATCAAATGGATGTCAAAAATGCATTTCTCCATGGTGATCTCAAAGAAGAGATTTATATGGTTCTACCCCCTGGTTTGCACTCCTCTTCTTCGAATGTATGTAAGTTAAAGAGATCTCTATACGGGTTGAAACAAGCTCCTCGGGCATGGTTTGATAAATTTCGATCAACTTTGCTTCGTTTTTCCTTTACTCAAAGCCAGTATGACTCATCTTTGTTTCTTTGCAAGACATCTACTGGTATTGTACTTCTCCTAGTTTATGTTGATGATATTGTTATTACTGGGACATATTTCACCTTGATTACTCGTCTGCAGCAACATCTTCAGGCTTCATTTCATATGAAAGATCTTGGTCCTCTTACTTACTTCTTGGGTTTGGAAGTCCATACTGATTCTTCTGGTATTTTTATAAATCAACATAAATACACACAGGATTTGATTGCTTTAGCCGGTCTTCAAGATGCTCCTTCTGTGGATACTCCGATGAAAGTAAACACAAAATATTGTAGTGACGAGGGTGATCTTCTATCCGACCCTACAGTCTTTCGACAGTTGGTGGGTAGCCTGAATTATTTGACTATTACACGACCTGATATTTCCTTTCCTGTTCAGCAAGTTAGTCAATTTATGCAAACTCCTCGTCATCTACATTTAGCTGCTGTGCGCCGTATCATACGATACCTTCGTGGGACACCTAGCCGTGGATTGTTCTTCCCAACTGGTTCTTCTCTTCGTCTTGTTGCTTATAGTGATGCTGATTGGGCTGGATGTCCGGATACTCGACGGTCTGTCACGGGTTGGTGCATGTTTCTTGGTGATTCTTTGATTTCTTGGAAAAGCAAGAAGCAAGCTAGAGTTTCTAAATCTTCTACCGAGTCCGAATATCGTGCAATGTCTGCTGCCTGTTTTGAGATTCTTTGGCTTCGTGGACTTCTATCTGAGCTTGGTTTCTCTCAATCTGATCCCACTCCTCTCCATGCTGACAACACTAGTGCCATTCAGATTGCTGCTAATCCTGTTTACCATGAGCGCACAAAACATATTGAGGTGGACTGTCATTCTATTCGAGAAGCATTTGATACTCGTATTATTTCTCTCCCTTATATTTCCACCAACCTCCAGGTAGCTGACATATTTACAAAAGCCATGACACGACAACGTCATCAGTTCCTTGTCGGCAAATTGATGCTTCTTGATCAACCAGCATCAATTTGAGGGGGGATGTCAGTTGGATATGTGCTAGCACAGACAGCATATATCAATCTATAATAAATGAATAAATCCTCTATTATAGCTCTAAATATATTGTAATTATAGCTGTAAATATATTGTAATTAGTAGTACAGCAGTAGCTGCCTTATTTAGCCAAAACTAATTAATGTAATCGCTGAAATTCAGCCTTGTAAATCCCGAGTAATCTTCTATATAATGAGAGGAACTCTCACAATGAGAGGCATTCAATCCAATTGACAGGTGGGAGCTGTCAAACACAAACAAGGATCTAGATATCACCGTACAACTCTACTTCTCAGTATCTGTAGGGAGAAAAATAGTGGGATGAGCAATCCACAGCTTAGTAAGGAAAAGGATACTAACAGGTAGATATTGTACTACCTACATAGCTCATGCATGAAATAACAAAACTATGTTTCAATATAAATGGAAATATCACTAGTAAATGCATTTAAACATGCTTCTCACATAAGCATTTTCGTAAAAACTAATATTCAATACTTATATTTAAAACCATGTCATAAAACAATGTTATCACAGCACAAGCATTCAAAACAAGAGATTTATCAAATCACAATATCTCTCTATTTTTCTCAAATCATTTCTTTTCATCAAATCTATTTCTTTTCTGAGTTTTTCAATTTTTCTTATCTCTGAAACAGACATAAAATTCTCGACAATCTAATATCTATGACATATGGCCACAGTCAGTGATCCCAGGCCTCACTGATCAAGTGTGCACAGGGTATCACTTGCCTGAAGGGGGATGGGTCAGTCCTACCCTCCAGCTCATCTCAATCAACATCATCTCCCTCATCATATCACATATACTCATGGTACAATGTACGTCGTGTGTCATCTACGCGATACTTGTACTCACGTGCACCTAACACGGTACATAGTATTCCAATAGACAACTACATAGTTCAATGTACGACCGTGGACTCGGTCCATCCACCCAACTCCGATGGACTCGTCATCCTGAACCATGTCTCATATACCAGACGAGCAAATCAGCGTGATACACAGTCACCACAAGGCTCCAGCGCGGTATCTCTCAGTGCGAGCAATAGCTTCTAGCACTGTATCATCTCAACTCAGTAAAAATTTGTGCGAACAATGCTCCAGCACTTCTCTAAAAAATCATCGTGCGAGTTAAACTCCAGTACGACACATCAAAAACATAAAAATATGTGCGAGCTAAAACTCCAGCACATTATCATTATAAAACCACGTGCGAATCACACTCCAGCACGGTTTATCAAAACATGTAAATAGATGCGAGTAAAACTCAAGCATAATCAAAATCATCAAGACAGGTGTGAGTTAATGCTCCAACACCGATTCACATCCCAAATTCGATAGGTGACTATTTTCTCTTTTAAAAACTCAAAACATGATCATTTACGTAGCAAGCCGTCCCATGCTAAATATGTAAAGCTAGCCAACCTATCCATCGTCATTTCTCGATCCAAAAATCAACACATAGTTGAGGAAACATCAAAAACATCGTATAGATGAAAAAGCATTAAAAACATGCATGTCAGGCTGTTTTCCTTCTCACATCTCATTTTCACAATATATATACCATAATACATTTCATGATCTCATATCGTCTCATAGCTCAATAGCTAAGCGTACTATTACTAGCGTCATATCTACTAAAATTATTGTAAAATATGTACAAATACCTCTATCGTTAACATACAGTCCCTTACCTCGAATCACGATTGTATTTCCTTCATCTCGTTTGCTCCGTTCGCGATCCGGGTTAATCGCATTCCACGTATTTCAATCTATACGTGTAAATAATTAAGTTATTTTCCTTTCCATCTTCTAAACCTCCACATTGTCATCTATTTATCTATTCATACTTCCCAATTCTTAAAAATCATATCTCAGCTTTCCCACTAGTATCATTATATCCTCTCTTAAGTCTTTCATCACTTTTCCATGGATTTCCCTTCATAAATTTCTCTTAATATTACTCACTCATCACTACAATTATCATTTCTATCTGTATTTCACATGCCATTCAATCCATAAAGTGTCTAGAAATCCATATTTAAAGCTTGAGGGTTGAAGAGCTTACCTAACTTAGCCTTTTTCCTTAGCCAAACTTATAGTAGCCAAATCTCCTTCTCTTGGTCAAACAAATGTGCGATTTTTGGGTATGTTGTTCTTCTTACTTCAAGGAACAACTTTTCCTTTTGAGCTTCTTCAGATTCTTGCTGGAATGTAGTGATATTTAGAGTGAGAAAACTTAGTGGTTTTGAGAGAAAATGACAGGTGCGAGTTTGGTGGGAAGAAATCTGAGTTTTCAATCCAATCCCGTGTCCTTTTTATATATGCAAAGACATGAGATTGATCTGGTCTCTTGTAGAGATCGATCTCTGCATGGTTTGGTAGTTCTTTTACCTAACGCAATCTACTACCAGATCGATTTATCTTCATAATGAGATCGATCTGTTTGCTAGCAAAATCCTTCATGGAGATCGATCTGTTGCTTAAGGGAGATCGATCTCTTCTTGGCCGAGGCTTAAGGAGATCAATTTGTGCCTTGTGAAAGATCGATTCCTTCCAGGCGGAGACTTAAGGAGATCGATCTTCCTTCCCTATGAGATCGATTTGCCCTGTTGTATTGCACTAATTCATGGCATTTCATGAGAGGGGAATGATCTCTCCTTCATATGAGATCGATCTCTCATCCCCTGCATCCCCATTTCTACATTTTTCTACAGATTTTCTAATGCATACTCATCCTCATTTCTTCATACATCAATTTACAATCCGTGCACAATTAACGAAACAATGGCATCCATTCCATATAGTTCATAGGTAATAAAACTTGTGCACACTACTTGAAATCATGGATGTTTCATTAAATTTCCCAAATCCTTACATCCTTCTATCATTTATACTCATGTAACAATACATATACATACATCATAGCTTCTAAAGCTATTTTTGTAACAATGTACATATACATCATATCTTTATCAATACGTGTGAAATTACAGGCATTACATCTTGCCACCAACAATCTCCCGTGTTGAATTTCTTGTACCATGACATCGCAGTTTTTCGACGCCTTGATATCTCCAGTTCATTGGAGTCTCGCACATGGGGTCTTCCGTAGCTTGGTACCGCAGGCCTTCCGAGGCCTCACGTACAAAGTCTCCTATACC
Source organism: Firmiana major (assembly GCA_033439115.1). NCBI lineage: Eukaryota > Viridiplantae > Streptophyta > Magnoliopsida > Malvales > Malvaceae > Firmiana > Firmiana major. Next base: position 72,574,169 of record CM065901.1, on the reverse strand, counting down.
CTGACGCCTCATGTCTTCCTCAGTCTCACACATAGGGTCTCGTGGGGCCATGCCACGAGGATCTCGCACACCCCTTTCGTGAGGGTCTCACGAAGCCAGGCCGTGAAGGTCTCGCATAGAAGGGTCTCGCGCAGTCACGCCATTAGGATCTCGCGAGAGCTGGCATCCCCGCCCTATTAGTGTACCACGTGACGCATGAAGAATTCGTCATGTGGCACACGAAGAAAACGGGGGGTCTTGCGCAGTCATGCCGTGAGGGTTTCGTGCACCCCTGCCATGAGTGTCTCGCACTCCCTTACCGTAAGGGTCTCGTGCAAGCATATCGTGAGGGTGCTGCGCGAGCATGCCGTGAGGGTCAACAATGGTCATGCCGTGAGGGTGCTACGCGGACATGCCGTGAGGGTCAACAATGGTCATGTAGTGAGGGTGCCGCGCGGGCATGCCGTGAGGGTCGACAGCTGGCATGTCGTGAGGGTGTTGAGCGGCATACTATGAGGGCCTTGCTCGGGCATGCTGTGAGGGTGCTGCGCGGGCATGCTCTGAGGGTATAGAGCGGGCATGTTGTGAGGGTGTTGTGCGGCCATGCCGTAAGGGTTAGCAACAGTCATGTCGTGAGGGTACTGTGCGGGCATGCCGTGAGGGTCGAGAGCGGGCATGCCGTGAGGGCCTCCCGCGGGCATGCCGTGAGGGTGCTGCGCGGGCATGGTGTGAGAGTCGAGAGCAGGCATACTCTGAGGGCCTCGCGCGGGAACCGTGAAGGGCTGGTGTGGGTGCGCCGCGAGAGGTTACCGCGGGAGTGTCGTGAGAGGTTGCTGTATGGGAGTGCTGCGAGAGTCTGGTGCATGAGCCGCAAGGGCTGGCACGGGTGCATCGTGAGAGGTTACCGCGCAGGAGTGCTGCGAGAGTCTGGTGCGGGAGTCGCGAAGGATTGGCACGGGTGCGCCACGAGAGGTTACCGAGTGGGAGTGGCGCAAGAGTCTGGCACGGGAGCCACAAAGGGCTGGCATGAGTGCACCGCGAGAGGTTGCCGCTGGAGTTTCGCGAGAGGTTACCGCGGAAGTGCCGCGTGGGGTTGCTGCGGGACTGCCGCGAGAGGTTGTCGCGGGAGCGCCAAGAGAGTCTCGCACGATAGAGTCTTGCGAAGTCCGCCCTTCTCCTACCCAATTTTGGACAATTGGTGGCAGATTCACTTGCGGGAAGACATCTTTGAACAGATCCACCATTGTCTGCAAAGCTTGGACGGTTTCCTCGCCTTGCTTCCGCATGGCTTCGAATTCAGCGATAGGAATCACCATCATATTTGACTCTCTCCATACACACTCCATCACCCCCATCAGCCATAAGAGAACTCGTTATTTCTTCACTTTCTTCGCTTCTTACTGCTGCTGAACGTGTCAGACCCGAGTTTTCGATTTACGTATGTAGCTTGTACCTTATGATTCCTATGTGTACGAACACTTGATTTCATAGTTGAATCATAAGAAGAGTATTTACTATCATGCAATTGACTAATTGAAAATTTAAAATGCATGTAAGTTATATAACAACGAGATAAGGGTTCAAAAGATTCTCGAGCAAGTACAGGGGTAAAACGGTCAATTGATCGAAATTCAGTATAAATCCGATGAGACAATTTCATTAAAAATATGAAATTGAGAAATCTTGATAAAAAACGGGGTAAATATTTAATTTCGAATCCAATTGATCAAGATACGAAGTTATTAAATTTTTCAAAATTTTTACCTCGAAAAACGAGTCCAAAAATAGTAGAAAAAATACCGAAAAGGTAAAATCGGACTGATAAATTCATTTACGAACTAAATGAATTTAATATGAATTTTTGAAATATTTTTTGGATATTTTGGCATTTTATTATTATTTTAATGAATAAAATAATAATAAAAATTGTATTATAAAAAAAACAGAACAAAAAATTTGGAAATCTGGAAATTAGAAAGAATATCGGGGAGAGAGAAGAGAGAAACCAAGCAAGTCGACCCAAGGAAGAAGGAGAGACTGGACGGCCACCACCGGCGACCAGCCGCCAAGCCAGCTGCCGAAAAAGGAAGAGGGGCTCTGCGCGATCCTTCTGCCACCGACGACTCGCCCCACCGGCGTCGGCAGGAGCAGATCGACGGAGTTAATGCCGTTGAGGAAGAGAGAGGAATCCGACGGCTACCGATGGTGCTTGGGCCCGATCGAGGCCAGATAGTCGTTCCCCAGGCTGTGGCGCGCTGAACGGCGGTAGCGACACTCGGAGAACCGGTTGGACGACGTCGGCACGGCCAAAAGATCTCTGAACCAGTCGGCGGTTCAGTGGAGAACCTTCTAAACTGAACAGGACCGGACCGGTTCAGCCAAAGAGAAAAGGGGAAAAGAGGAAAAAAGAAGGAAAAAGGAAAAAGAAAATTTTCAGGAATTCACCGGACTTCGAGTAAGTCGATACGAGATCAAAAGTGACCAATTTGATTTTCGATAAATTTATTTAAATTATATTTAATCGAAAATTGACCCGGAGTTAAATATACAAATTGTGCAGTTCGACGATTAATTTCGAACGAAAGCCCGATCGAACTCTGATTCGCATACCATCGCATAATCTCGGGTAAGTAAAGCTCATTTACGATAATTTATGTGATTAACGTGTATTTAAGATTTATTTTACGCATTTCGGATTAAATTTCAGATTTAGTGAATTATATTCGAAATTTCGAATAAACTGTTGTAAATGATATACGGGCTATCCAAAGAGCTTGGAATAAAGCCCAATGGGTATTGATAGGCCTAATGAGTCGATAGACCCTGATGAAGGGAATTAATATGTGGAAAACGTGCTTAATACGGATTAAGGCCCAATTAAAGTGTTAAGGCCCATTAAGAGTAAACGAGCTCATTTAAGTGAAATGAACTGTATTAAATGTGTAATACATTAGGAAACATGTAATTAATCCAGTGAATGGTTAAATGCATCTCCAGAGTCATATTGAGAGATGGTCGGATTGCGAGATTTGGACAGCACGGAAGAAGAGAGGTCACACTACGTGATCCGAGGTAAGGGATCTTTGTGAGCTCTTAGAGATAGCTGTATGTATTTTTATTGTCTTTTACATACACTTAAATTCTGTATAGCGTATGAATATGAAATTTCTGGATAGTATCCAATTATGAAAAAATTACGAAATACCCCTAGATCCGGGAAAAAATTTAGAAATGCATAAAGTGCATGAACATGATGTTTTACTTGTGGAAAAGAGGTTTTGTGAAACAAAAATGATAGACTGGCTCACGATTTGACTGTATGCATTAAATTGCACGTTTTTATGAAATGTGTGTTTTGCACCGTTTTGGTATCGCACTTGGTTTTGAGTACCACTGTTGTGGGAAATAGAGCCAGCTGTCTATTTGTGTGTGGGAAATCATGTTGGAGCTATGAGGTCTGTCGATTTATCCAGATCCGCTCGCACTTGATTTTTGATGTGATGTATGATTGAGATCGTGCTGGAGCCTTCGTGTTGGACTGTGTGTCCCATTGACTTACTCGCACTAGATCTGAGACGACAGGCTCTGGTTGATAATTTATTTGATTGGGGTGGTGAGCTTGTAACTCAAGCACCTACAACTGTGTGGTAATTGTACTGTGGTTCACGGAGTACACTGTACCGTGTAGACAACATGGAGTGCACTGTACCATGCAACTATGGGATGTGAGGATTGCGTCTTTGGACTCGGGCATGCTTTGTCATTGCTCTGATTTGTGATAGTCCTTAGATAGGAGCCGATGGATAGACTAATCCCCTCCTCGGACTCTGAGATACCCTTGCACACCTAGCTAGTGATAGCTCGGGGTCTCGGACTTTGGCCAAATGTCTTATAGATTTGTGTGGATCCCTGCCTAGTTTCACCTGATTTTATCGGTTTCTATAACGAAACTAATTGTGATTTGATTTCTGTGATGAAAACCATTTGAAATGAGAACATGATTTAAATGTGAGTTTCAATACTGAACACAGAAATATTTTACTCTGAACAAGTTTTGACATTCGGTTTTTGGGCACTAAATTGCTATGTGTTTTAACTATAATGGTTTTGTGAATGCTATGGATTTTCGGCATAAAACATGCATTATAAGTATCGTAGATAGTATGGTTATCTACCTGCTTTCATTTATTCCTTACTGAGCGCGTTAGCTTATCCATTTTTTCTCATCTCTCCACAGATTAGCCCCAGTACTTCTGAGAGCTCTGTGGTAGATTCCTGTATTTTCCTTTCGCTAGCAGCTGTTATCACATTGCGAAAGGTATACACACTTTAGAAGTCTTTTGTATCTAAATATGACATGGTACAGTGATGTATTTATATTAGTACTGGGATGTAAACCAATATAAACGAACGAAAAAGTTCTGTAAATTATTATAAGTAAAACTTCTTATTATGGATGCATGAGAAGTGAATGAATTAAAGTATATGGGAGTGATCGATTGACATCGATTCATAGCCCAACTGTCTGTATGTGTAGTGTGATGTGTGGGAATTATTGATATAAATGTAAGGAATTCGGGTCACGACAGAACGTGTCCGTACCATTGTTGGCTTTTTCTTCTATTTCCCACAGACAGCGCTATTTGTTGTTGCCCATGCACAACAATGATGAATTGTTGATGTCTTCGCTTCGATCTTTCTGCTACGTATTATCGAAAACTCTGTGAGAAAAAGAATGATCAAAGAGACGCAGGGGCTGTTCCCTGCGTTAGCACTCCGATACTTAAGTCAGCAAGAGAATTTGGCAAAATTTCAGTAGGAAAATTCAGACTTAGGTTAACGAATCGTACCTAACTCCTATTTATAGGGATTTACTCTGTTATTAATTACATTTTTGTCATTTTTATCTTACTCACGGCTTGTATAATTTCTCATATGTTTTTTTCGTGCGCCACGTAGTGCATTTTTCGTACGCCATGTATTGCATTCTTCGTGCGTCACGTGACGTACTTTTATTATTATTTTATCATATGCAACACAAACAATTGATAACAAGAGAGAATTTAACCCCATCTAGTAACACAGCAATTGATTACAAATAAAAGTAGCAACTGTATTCTGACGTAGCTTTTTTGAAAAAAAAAACCCCAAAATCTTGTGTTTATTATTTATCGAACTTGGTTTCTTATTTATTTTGCAACAATAATTAAAAAAAAAACGTGTTTTCACTTTTTTAAGTTGTAATTTTTTTTAAAACAATGAAAACTGTTTTTTTTTTGGTTCCCTAAGTTTTGTCAATTTTCATTTTCATTTTTTAAAGCTTGTTTTTCATTTCTTCAACCAAACATGTTTTCTTTCTATAGAAATGAAAAAAAAAAAAAAATTGTTTTCATAAACCAAACACATTAATTTTTAAAAATCACTTTTCATAAATTATTTCAATAAACCAAATGAAATTTTAATTCAATTGATTTATTCAATCATTTAAAAAAAAGTCCACGAAATCTTAAATTTAATTTTTTTTATAAATAAAGATGTGTCTTTATACAGTATTGGATATGAGATTAATCATTACTGACACTTTGTGATTGACGTTAGCCTAAGAAAATTTGACATTATGATAATTCAAATATGAAATTCTTCGTTATAAATTGTTATCATTTTTTTTTAATAGAAAATAAGAATGCTTCATTAAGAAATACCAATGTTTGGATCACAAAAACCATGAGGTAAAGAATTAAACCAAACTATTAGACTATCAGGAGGACTCTCCACTCTCGTGAGGTTATGAGCAAATTGGTTTTGCTGTCTTGGGGTAAAACATAATCTATAGTTAGGAATACTTCTGCTTAGCACTTTATATCTTTTAACAGTGAACCTCTTTCCCAAAAACACTGTTTATCTGAATTCACTGTAGAAGGAGTATCTGAAAGTCACATTCAAGAAGCAACGAGATTATTGAATTTTGTATAGCCATCTCCAACCTAAAGCAAATAGCGTGACTTTCCCCCAACATCGGATTAGCCACACAACCAATTCCTTTGACTGCGCATTAAACCACATCTCCCCTGTTGTCACGAGCTACAGCTCCTGCATATGTTGCATCTCCTTTTAAACCAATATCAACATTAATTTTCAATGTTCTTTCCTCTGGGTGCTTCCATCCACATTGAATAGGAACACTTTGATGAGCAACTGGGTTCATACCGAACAAGGACTCCTCTGTCTCACCTAGATAAGCCAATTAAGAGGCCAGTTTCTGAATACTCCTCGCAGTGCTACATTTTTGGTAAAAAAAGCAGCAGTTGCGATTCTTCTAAATGAGCCAGCATACAACCAAGAAAAATTTCACCTTCTTCTTCTTATGAGCAACTTCCAAAATAGAGTTCCAAAACTCAATTCCTTCTACCTAACTATCTTCTAAAAGAACTACCCAAACCTCATTGAGTTTCCAAATTTGTTTACTCAATATGCATTTAAACAAGATATGTCTCCAGTCTTCATTAGCCTCTCCATACACAGGGCAAAAGGCAAATCTGATAAATCTCCACTGTTAAGATTAGTTCCAGTATGGATCAAGTTCCAAAACACCCTCCACATCATATACTTAATCTTAGGTTGGACATTAGCTTTCTAGATCCGTCTCTATAAGGGAATTCTGCTAGATACGGAAAAGACTTCCAGTCCCAACATCTATTTTGCCAAAATATACACTGATTGGATTGTGAAATTTCCCATTGTTGACTCATTCCAACTAAGCAAATCCTTCTGACAATATTTAGAGAGTGAGATCTTTAAGATATCGTTCACGTCTTGTCTAATAAAACGATCCCTCAACATGTCACATGTCTGAGTGAAATTATCGGAATCAATAAGCAACGAAACCTTCATTGGTGTTGGACTGACCGTACCAAAATAAGTTAGTTTAAAATTAAGAGGTTTCTTTATCCACCGGTCCCTCCATATATCAATATGCTCCCTCATTTTCCAACTCTCCATCTGCTACCCTTTTCGACCACCTTTCTTCCTTCAAGTAAGCTCCTCCACAAATAGGAATCATTGTAACTAAGCTCTATTGAAGATACGTCACCTTGGGCAAAATGCTTTACTTTGAAGATATTAAAAATTAGAGAGTTTGCATTGTCCAAAAGACCCCACCATTGCTTCGCAAGTAAAGCGAGATTCATAACTCCCAAATCCCTAAAGTGAGACCACCATTTGACTTAGAAACACAAAGATTAGCCCATGTTTTCCAATGCAATTTGCGTTCCTCATTCTTGCTTCCCCACCAGAATCTTGCTACTATAGTATTAAGTTCCTGTGTCAAAGTGTTAGGTAATAGAAAGTAGTTCATGTAATAATTCGGTACCGCTTGTGCAACTGATTGTGTAAGAACTGCTCTCCTTGCTTATGAGAAAAAACTTCCTATTCTACTTTTGAACCTTTTGCCACAGTCGAGCTTTTACAGTGGCAAACTCTTGTTTCTTTGACTTACTGAACAACAAAAGGATGCCTAAATATCTATCTCTTATATTAAACCTCCTCATCCCCAGTTTTGATAGAAAGCTCTTCCTATCTTCCTTACCGATATTTGAGCTAAAGAACACTGAGAATTTCTGAAAGTTCGCACTTGGCCCAATAGAGCTTTAAATTTTGCGGTACCATTTTTAAATTAAATACATCAACCCAAGAGGCTCGGATAAACAACAGACTATCGTCTGCAAATAGTAAATGAGTAAGACATGAAGCCCCTCTAGCTATGACTAAGCCATTTAGCTCTCTTCTCACACGAGCTTGTTTCAAAAGATGAGATAGGCCTTCTTCACATATTAGGAAGAGCTAAAGAGATAAGAGATCTCCTTGCATTAAACCCCTTGAAGGGGTTATTCTGCCACATAGATTTTCATTAATTTATACCGAATAACAGACAGTACGAACACACGCCATGATTAATAGAATCCACCCATCCACAAAGCCAAGTCTCATCAACATATGCCTCTAAAAAATCCCATTCAATGTGGTCATATGCTTTGCTCATGTCAGTTTGATGGCCAACGAGCCCTCTACTCCCTCTTTACGATTCCTCATGCTATGGAAAGCTTCAAAAGCAATTATAATATTATCAAAGATCTGTCTGCCTTCTACAAAAACACTTTGTTGTTCACCAATGATATCCGACATGAATTTTTTCAACCTAATAACTAGCACTGAAGAAATGATCTTATAAAGAAAATTACAAAGACTAATAGGCCAAAAATCTTTCATGCTCATGGGATTAAGGATTTTAAGAATAAGAACAATAGTAGTATTATTAGTTGCATTAATATACTTAGCACCATTTAAAAATCCAAAATAAGTTGAATAACCTCCTTACCCACTATATGCCACTACTTCTGATAAAAGCAAGCAGTCAATCCATCGGGACTAGTGCTTTGCTAGGATTCCTTTTCTTTACCGCCTGAACCACTTCATCCGCAATAAACTCATTGCATAACTCATGATTGGCCTTAATTGAAATTTTATTCTCAACCTTTGTAGTAATTCCATCGGACCAGACACGCTGGATGTTGAGAAAATATTATGAAAGTAACAGAAAACCTCATTCTCAATCAGTTTTATGTTTTCTAAGACTTGTCTCAATGTAGACAGAATCTTCGTAATATGGTTCACTCTTCGATGCTTGGAGGCAGTAGAATGGAAATATTTTGTATTACAGTCTCCGTCCTTCAACCACAATTCTTTTGACTTTTTCCTCCGCATAATTTGTTCAAAATGAAAATGACGGTTGAGCTCTGATTTTTTTCTGTATCAACTCCTTATTATTTGACCCTTCCTTGCCATGATACGACAAACTCTCAACCTCTCGGCCTAGCTACTATATTTTCATCCCTACATGGGTGAACCTTGTCTTATTCCATTTCAACAAAGCAATGCCACATTGTTTTATCTTAAAAGCCATCACAGTGAAATCATTTGCATCAAAACTACTCCATTGTTGTGCTATAACCTGCTTATAATTCCTGTGCTTTGTCCACATCTTTCAAAGCTGAAAGCTCGACCTCCCTTTCTTTCTACTGGAGTATCATACATTTCAAATAACAAGAAACAATGGTCTAAAGTTGAAGAGAATTTATGGGCTTCTTTAGACTAAGGGAAAAGATTTAGCCACAGTTCATTGCATAGACCTCTACCTAGTCTCTCAAGAATACAAGTGCTGCCTGAACCTCTTCTCCAAGTCATGAGTGGGCCTTTAACTGGTAATTCCGTGAAGTCACAAAAATCCATTACTTCTTGGAAAGCCTTCAATTGCCATTTTGGTCTGTCTGATCCTCCTTCTTTCTCAGCAGCATAAAGAATCTCATTATAATCACTTACACATGACCAATGACCTCTCAATCTGTCTTTGAGCCTTTTAAGTAGCTCTCAAGATTCATGGCAATATGTAGTTTCTGTATTCCCGTAGAAGTTGGTAAACCTCCAAGAAGACAGTTCTACTTTTATAAGACAATCTATATGATTCCTTAAAGAAGAAAGAATCTTCAATTGAATATCTTCATTTCATAAGACTAATAAGCCTCCATTTTTTCCAACACACTCTATAGTATAACATCCCAAGTAACCCCATTTCTGGCTAATTTGCAACATTTCATTATTTTCCTTTTTGTTTCACAAAGGAAAAGAATACAGGGTCTATGCTTTCTGACCATCTTAGTCAACTTATGAACTACACGAGGGCACCTTAACCCTCAGTAGTTCTAGCTTCAAAAATTCATTGTTCCCAGAAAGGGATGGAGATTTGCTTCATTACTTGTCGATATTGAGGTATTGTCATTATTGGTACCTACACCTTTCCCCATATCCCGAATTAAGTTTAATACAGCATCAGTATGAGCCATGCCAGTTCTTTTCTATGCCGCTTCATTCCTTCTTGAGAGCTCAAGCATGCAAGAGAAAAGTTTTTATGTGGTCTGCCTCTACCACGTTTGCATGTGATATTATGATTCTGCGTTGTCTCAGCACCATTGAAAACATTCTGCATGCATGGCTGATTATTATTAAAAAGACCCTTGTCTAGCGTTGACTCCTCTAATTGTGCTTGCAAATTCCTTGCACTTGCCTCCTTTCGCTATGAGATTTGACTCCTAAACAACTGAGATTGTAAAACAAGAAACACTGATCTATTTCTATTTTGAAAATCTCGTGCCTCGTCAGCTAAATCAACCCTATTATCCAGTGAATTCGAATCAGCATTTATGTCCAATCTTCTAAAATCTTGGTTACCAATTTGAAAAGAATTTCCTACAACCTGTTCCCGTTGACCACCTTGAACCGGCATTGAAATGGAACTTTTGCTACTGTGACTACAAGTAGCAACTGAAGAGATCGATTTTCATAACTCGAAAAAAACCATGAGAAACTCCACTGGACAGACCTTCAAACCAATTAACAGATCCTTCGGGACTCTCTCCTCTCGTCCAGGAACCATATTCCCTTATGACTTTACCCTTTTCCTTCATCATCCTCACCACCTGGTTACAGTCTGATTCTTGATGGTCTAAGCAGCCACACGCAAAACAAAGGCATGGCAATCTTTCATATAATAATTGAATGGGGCGAGAACCTCTACCAGGCATAATTATACTCAAACCTCGCTTAAGTGGTTTGCGAAAATCTATAGAAACTCTTACACGCAAAAATTTCCCTTGGGCTAATTGTCCCTTACCAGTATCAACCATGTCAATCTCTCCAATAGTTTCTTCCAGAGCAATATCGACTTTCTTGCTCATCATCTCAAGTGGGAGACCGTGAATTCTGAACCCAAAACGGACATCAAATAATCTTCATTTCCGTGGCCAAGGGCGAACCATCAAAATCATGTAAGACCATTAAAGATTTATTGAAAAACCAAGGTTGACTAATCAACAATCTTTCCTTATCAAGCAAGTCTTCAAAGTGGGAAAAAAATGACGATCACCAATCTCATTAACTAAGAAATCTCTGTTTGGCTTCCAGAGTTTGTGAAGGACCGTACGCAGTGCTTTTAAATTCACCATCTTTTTAGTCATGATACGCCCTATAAGGCAAAACTTACCCTTCTGTTTATTTTCCTCAATCCAATCCTTCTCTATAACAATCTCCTCTTTTTATGCTTCTGTGAGTGACAACTTCGCCTACAACTCCTCCAACCCTCACACCATCTAATCCCCCAAAGAAAAAAGAAGACAACTAAACTAATATTTGTTCAATCGAACAAGGATCAAGAAGAAAGACAAGAAACTATAGAAAGGAATAAAGGAAAGAAAAAAAAAAAAACCCTTAACACAAACTGCAAAGGATGAAACTTTCACATGATTAGGAGAGACATTAAAATGGATTGTTTTTTCTCGTAAACTAACGAAATCACGAAATCTTATGTCACTGAAGAATCCTTTTGATTCCTAAACCCAATTTCTAACACCTGTACATTTTCTCACATATTTAGACTATAATATAATTTTTTTTGAAAAAAGGAATTTGGAGGAAAAACTCATGAACAGAGCTTGATCTAGAATTCTAGATCCACTAAAAAAACCTAGACTTCTAGAAAAAATCAGTAATGAAAAGGAGTAACGAGCCGTAGTGAGCTTTTCTTTCTTCACCAATACACAATTAGATATGTCAACTCCCACTTGTCTCATTTACATCCATCTGTATTTTCATTAACGTTTCATTTTCTTTAAACTCTTTTTCTCTTTCACTTTTCCTCTCGTGGAGCAACACAGGTGTTAGACCCTAAGATATTGGATCTTTTGCCTATCTCTCAAAGGCTAAATTTGGGTATGTTATGACTGGTGCTAGGTGCGGAAAAAGTCTTACACGGGGCGTGACTGGTGCTAAGCACAAGAGAAGCCTTGCACTGAGCCCGAATGTAGGCATACGAGCGTTGCGGGTATGTGCGAGATAGGTAAGACAGGTATTTGGCTTGGGTGGCTTACCAGGCTAGACATTGAGATACAAACGAACGATAATGGTGAGCTACGTGTTGCGGTGAACCTGCACAACACCAGAAGACGTGAATTATGTGAGTGGGTTGATGGCCAGAGCGTAAAATGTGGAGTCGTTAGAGACGTGCATGAAATTTACATATCGCGAACCTCATAAGGCGGAGATAAGTCACGAGGAATGTGAGCCATGAACTGAGATGCGAATAAGTCTTAGCAGACCTTATCACTTGGAAGCATTGAGGTGACGATCATCTAGAGAGTCTTAAGTCTAGTGGGAATTAATCTTAGAGAGTTTATGTTTTAATCAAACTTTAGTACCTATGTGAGAGGGATGTCCTCACTTGCCTATATAAACCCCTTTGAAGGAACAAAAAGCTCATTAGAGAGTAAAGAGCAATTAGAAAGCGATCTATTTCTGAGTATTGTAATCTTTTTGTTGCAATTAATAAAAAGGGTGAGGGAGTCCTCCCTTGAAAGCTTGAGTGTTCTTTTCTTTGTTGTGCGTGTATTCTTTGGTTAGTTTTTAATCGCTCGAGTGTGACTATTACTGCTCAAGTGTGATAATTACTTTGTGCTAACCCGTATTTGGACTAAAGGAGAGGAATCGGCTGACTAAGTTCGCGGAGGGACTTAGCCCATCACAGGGAACGATTCTAAGAGAGAATGACCCTATGACAATATGGTATCAGAGCTTGAGTTTCTGATCATGACACATGAGCTAATCGATCGAGTTGTTATTCTGGAAGCGATGGTGGGTGTACCGCAAGAGGAAGCGAATTTAATGGCTGAACAGATTCAAGCTATAGCGGGTAGTGTCTAGGAGCTGACACAGCTAGCCATAGACATGCAGAAAGAGCATGCCAACCGCAACACTAGCATCTTGCAGCAAGTTCACCATATTTCGAAGAAATTCGAGGTACACTTGAATTCCCTTAAGACTGATGTTTTACTGATGAAACGTGTAATGACTACTACAAAGCATGTCAAGGCTTCTAGTAGTAGCAGAGGGGGTGAAAGTAACGATATTCAGAAAAAGATCAACGTACCCGAACCAAAAGAATTCGCGGGAGTTTGCAATGCCAAGAAGCTTGAGAATTTCTTGTGGGACATGAAGCAGTACTTTAAGGCTGCCAAAATACCGGAGCAGGACTAAGTTACTATCACTAGCATGTACCTCACTGGTGATGCTAAGCTATGGTGTCGAGGCCGACTAGTCGATAATGATAGTGCTGGTCGTCCGAAGATTGAAACGTGGGATGCATTGAAGAAGGAATTGCGGGATCAATTTCTTCTCTTGAACTCGGCATGAGTCGCGAGAGAGGCACTCAAGAAGCTAAAGCACATAGGTTCTGTACTAGACTATGTCAAGGAGTTTAGCTCTTTGATGCTGAACGTGAAGAACATGTTAGAGGATGATAAGTTGTTTAACTTTTTCTCAGGACTTCAGCCATGGGCACAGGCTGAGTTACGTAGGCAGAATGTCAATAACCTGCATCAGGCAATTACGGCTACTGACAGTTTAGTGGACTACAAACTGGGTTTTTCTTCAAATACTGGGGAAAAGAAGAAAAGCAATCCTGATAGTAAAAGGAAAGGCAAGAAGGACTGGAAGAAGCACTAGAAAAACAAGGACAAGGCTGAGTCTTCTAAGCAGAAGGGACCAGACCCACCCTAAAGCAAGGGAGATTGGAGTTATTTCTTGTGTAATGAGAATCATAAGTCCTAAGATTGCCCCCAAAAGACCAAGCTAACGGCCCTCATGGGTAAGAAGGATACCGATGAAGAGTGTCCACGAGTTTCTCCTATGTAGTTGCTCAATGCAATTTGGACTGAGCAACAAGCTCCTCAGAAAGGACTGATGTACGTGAAAGCTGAGGTGAATGGAATGCTGATTCGAGTTATGCTTGATATGAGTACGACTAACAACTTTATCTCATTGAGCATAGTTGATCATAGTTGATCATAGTTGATCATCTTGACCTAAAAGTCACGAGGAATCATAATTAGGTGAATGCAGTCAAATCAAAAGCCTAAGGTATCCAAGGAACGGCTATCGCATTGGTGAAGATCGAGACATGGCAACAAGATTGTAAGTTCCTAACTTTGCCTAATGATGATTTTGATGTAATCATGGGCATTGAATTTTGTCGTGCAAGCGAAGGCATTTACCATTCCACATCTTGGTGGATTAATGATCTCTGACGAAGCATGTCCAAACTTTGTTCCTGCGGAGAGGGGACAAAGTGCTGCTAAGCCATTAATGCAGTCGGCTTCACAGGTGAAAGGGGGAGACAACTATGCTTACTGCCTTGGTCGAGGTGAAACCAGATAAGGTTGTCGAGGTACCTGATGAGATAGCAACAGTGCTAGATGATTACAATGATGTGATGCCCCATGAATTACCCAAGATGCTACCACTTAAGGGCGCTATTGATCATAAGATCGAATTGAAACTAGGAACTAGACCACATGCACAAGCACCCTACAGGATGAGTCCTTTGGAATTAGCCGAGTTGAGGAAACAACTTGGTGAGTTGTTGAAGGCGAGATACATCCAACCATCGAAGGCACCGTATGGAGCCACAATTTTGTTCCAAAGAAAGCAGGATGACACACTACAGATGTGTGTTGATTATCGAGTCCTGAATAAGGTGACGGTCAAGAACAAATATCTTATTCCAAATGTCGCTGACCTATTTGACCGGTTATTGAAGGCGACATACTTTACAAAGTTAGACCTGAGATTAGGTTATTTGCAAGTAAGGATTGCCGAGGGTGATGAACAAAAGACGGTTTGCATGACGAGGTACGACTCATTTGAATTTTTAGTTATGTCATTCAGTTTAACTAATGCACTTGCGACATTTTGCAACCTGATGAACGATGTACTTTATGAGTATTTGGACCACTTTGTGGTAGTATACCTAGATGACATTGAGGTGTATAGTCAGACACTAGCAGAACATGTGAAGCACCTTAGGTTAGTGTTCGAAACCTTGAGAAAACACTCTCTGTACATGAAAAGGGAGAAGTGTGAGTTTTGCCAGCAAGAAATCATGTTTCTAGGCCATAAAGTTAGTAGCGGGCAAATCTGCATGGACGAGAGAAAGATCCAAGTCATTCTTGAAAGGTAAGCTCCTACTAAGGTCTCGAAGTTGCGATCATTCTTAGGACTGGCAAATTATTATAG
Organism: Firmiana major; assembly: GCA_033439115.1. Classification (NCBI taxonomy): domain Eukaryota; kingdom Viridiplantae; phylum Streptophyta; class Magnoliopsida; order Malvales; family Malvaceae; genus Firmiana; species Firmiana major. The sequence goes on along the minus strand of CM065901.1, from coordinate 72,559,016 downwards.
ACGCTTCATCAAGCGTTATAGCAAGATGGTAAGTCCTTTGACATATCTTTTGAAGAAGGATAAGAAGTGAGACTGGTCTAATGATTGTGAGCGGGCTTTTCAAGAAATTAAGAAGGCAGTAATATCTAAGCCAGCGTTAAGGTTGCCAGATTTTAGTTGCCTTTCGAAATTCACATGGATGCATCAGATAGAGCCATTGGGGGGCTGTTAGTCCAAGAAGGGCACCACATTGCTTATGAAAGCCGCAAGCTTAAGGATGCAGAATAGCGATATTCAGCCCATGAGAAAGAAATGAAGGTGGTAGTGCACTGTCTTGAGGTTTGGAAGCATTATCTGTTAGAGATAAAATTTGTGGTGGTGATTGATAACGTGACCAACACTTATTTCAAGACACAGAAGAAGTTGAGCCCAAAGCAAGCACGTTGGCAAGAATTTTTGACAGAGTTCGACTTTACTTGGGTACATAGACCAGGAAGGGAGAACCGGATGGCAAACGCACTGAGTCGCAAGGAGGTTCAATTGTACTGTTGGCTCTACCGAGAGGGGGTGAATCGATTTTCTAATGTTAATGGCAAATTTAAACTAATTTGAACTTAATTAACAAATAATGAATAAGCAATATAATGTAATGAAACAAATTAAAGCAAGATAAGGAAGAGAATATCAAACACAGTCGTTTATAGAGGTTCGACCAATCTCTTGCCTACGTCCTCTCTCCTTGACCTTCTTGCCAAGAGCTTTCTTTCTCACTTTCAACGAAAGTTACACACTCCCTTTTTTCAAGTTAAGGAATAACCTCTCTACCCTTTTTATACAAAGATGTATTCACCCTTTTCCAAAGTTTATCTCACTGAGGAACAATCCTCTTCTCTCTTAAAACAAGGATGAATACAATATCAAGTTTTTTATGTGGGTATGACAAATACAGCTTTTGCACACAAGCTTATACAACAAACTCAATAAATGAAGATTGAAAACAAATGGAATGTAGGAATTAAACTCTTGAGAATGTACAGAATGTGCAGCAATAGTGTCTCACTTCTCAATATCTTTAATGCTTGATTATCTACTGAAGGATTGGTAGTTGGAGCATTTAATGCTGTTTTTTCCATTGAGATTTTTGCAGAAATAGCCGTTGGGTACCTCCAGTAGAATGCTAGATTGATCTGTCATCTTGATCAGATCGATCACTTAGTTATAATTCCTACAAGATCAAGGCAAAATAAAGCAAGGAGATCGATCTTATATATGAGCAGATCGATCTCACAATTTGAAAATGTTAGAGCAGATCGATCTGTCGAATAGGCAGATCGATCTTCCAATCTCTCTGTTTGAGGCAGGATCGATCTATAGATTGATCTGCCAAGTATTCTCGTAGTGAGGAGATCGATCTCTTATCAACCCAGATCAATCTCCTTAGCTCTCTGACTTTGAGGAGATCGATCTCTTCCTATACCAGATCGATCTCATGAACTCTCTGTTTGCGTACAGATCGATCTACTGCCTTTACCTTTTGTCTTAGGGGAGATCGATATCTTCCTATACCAGATCGATCTCCTCAACATCTTATATTTAGATAGATCGATCTTATAACCCTAATAGATCGATCTCAACTTCCTCAATACCTTTGTACAGGTTCAAACCTTAGCAGATCGATCTCATGTCTTCATGAGATCGATATCTCATCATAGAAAACCCAGGAGATCGATCTCTCATATCCCAGATTGATCTCTCATCTCCAGGAACTTAAGTTCTGGTACTGATAATCTCTAAACATGTTTTTATATTGTCTTTATATTATTGAATTTACTTGTTTTGTCATTTCAAAATATATTAACTCAACAATCTCCCCCTTTTTGATATGACAAAACCTATTCAATAAACATGTTTAGTTACATATTTGCATTGTGCACAAACTCCCCCTTTTTGTAAGCTCCTCATTTCTTTTGGCTTTTCACCTCTTAACTTTCTTAACTCTCCCTCATTTTAATCATTCCCATAAACCATTAGACATGTTTCTTTAACGTATTTAAAACCATTTAAACATGTTTTCTTATTCTTCTTCCCCTTTTTGTCATATCAATGGCACTAAAGGTTTAAACAGAGCAATCTAACGTTCAACACACTTTTCATTTCAAAATAGTAAGTCATTATAGCACAGTGCAACAATAACTAACATATCATTCCATTCAAGCAAATGCGGTTCTCAAACAATAACTAGTAATTTCAAAACATTAGCCAAAATAGTCCTATCAAATAAGTCCTAAGGTGGAGGAGGGAAGCGGTCCATTAGTTCCTCAACATGAGTACGAGTGACCTACAGCTTATCATAAATCGCCTGCTGTGTGGCATGAAGGTTTGCAAAACCTTCATCTATCTTCCAATTTAGCTCCATGATCATCGTCACAATTGACTCCAAGCCAGCGGGTGATGGGGCAGGTGTAGTGGGCTGAGCAAATGAAGAAGATGGACCCTCAATAGGTGCAGCAAGTGGAGCAGTGGGCTCAACAGATGGGTCTTCATCCATGGCTGCTTCAGGCTACTGTTCTCATTTCTTCTTCCAATCCCCTCAGAAGTCCTTGTAATACCCCATGTGGTGAAGTGTCCCAATGTTTAAGACGCTCTTTGGGGAGGGCACTTCACTCGTTTCACAGCTGCAATCCACTCCAAGTCGTTGTAGAAGATACGCCAACGGTTGCGAAAAAACAATCGTGGAAGCTTGCCCGCGTACGATCTTCAACCAATCTTCATAGATGAAATGGACAAGATTGGGTTTTTGACTTGTGGAGTGGATGTGGTGGAGCCAGAAGTGATCTAACCTCTTAACTGTGGAATGACGGGTACCGAAGGGACGGAGATTCCACAAGATAATAAGGTGGAGCAACTTTGCGTGCATTGGTAGGTCACTCCCCTTATCCCCGGGAAGATCGAATTCTAACGGGACTTCAGTTTCTTCCTCGGTCAACCCTTCATCCCTTATCTCAAATACTTGGGCTAGAATGGTTGGGTTTATTGACAAGGTTTTAGACATGACAAATGTTTTAAAATCGAGGATTTTGCAGGTATCATCAAGATCGTAGATGAGTTCGGCATTAGAAAAGAATGCCCTGATGATGTTTGAGGGTATGGGGGTATTGATTTTGAGGAAAGGAAGCCACCCAAATTCTTCGAATTTGGATAGGTAAGGAAAATCAATACGGTTGAGGAATGAAAAATCAATGGTTCGTCAATGTTTAATTGGTATGGTCAAAAAATATTCTTCATATCGTTTCCTTTTGGCAGGTGTTTGAAAACACCTGTTAAAGGTAGTGACAGAAGAACCAGAAGGTGGTTGTGAGGAGGACCCTTGATCTACACTTGGTCTAGGAGGTTTTTGGCCTACTCTCTTAAGTCTTGGCATTGTTTTAGACACTGAAAATAATCTTAAAACTAGTTCTCTAAAAACCTACCCAATGGAACAGTGTAAAAATTGCCCTAATTGAGATTACAGCAAAAAATAGATCAATTTTTGAAGAAAAATTTAGCAATGTAGGTTACTAGACCAAGAATGATGAAAAAAATTGGGCAAATTTCTTACCGATGATCGATCTGGGAGGGAGAATCGAGGGCTGAGGTGCGACAGGGGTTAGGGATTTGAAGATTTGGGTTTTTTGAATTTTAGGGATTTTGAACAGTTTTTATAGTCCAGGGCACAAGAGATCGATCTGTCGAGGCGACAGATCGATCTGTCATTTTCAAAAGCTCGAAGAGATCGATCTGTTGTACCACAAGATCGATCCTCAGAATACAGAAGCTTAATGAGATCGATCTGTTCAGGGCCCAGATCGATCTGTTGTTTGATAGAGGCTTAAGAAGATCGATCTGCCAAATGCTCAGATCGATCTGCTGTTTAATAGAGGCTTAGGAAGATCGATCTTATGGGTGAGAAGATCGATCTGCCTAGCTTAACCTTTATGCTTTAGACTCATTTGAAGTATGGAGATCGATCTATATTGATAGGAGATCGATCTCTCATACTTTTTGCCCAGAAAAATCATTAAAAAACTCTTTTAAAAACAACTTGAGATCAAGGTTTTGAAGCATATAAATCTTAAGGAACATTTATGAGTCCTAATTCATCTCTAAGGACACAAAACCTATCTCTATCAAGAGGTTTGGTGAATATATCAGCTATTTGATGTAAAGTGTCAATGTACTCTAGAATTATATCTCCCTTTTGAACATGATCTCTAAGGAAATGGTGCCTAATCTCAATGTGCTTAGTTCTAGAGTGTTGAATAGGATTTTTAGATAGATTGATGGCACTGGTATTATCACATTTAATTGAGACTTGTTTCATGTCAATACCATAGTCTTTCATTTGTTGTTTAATCCACAACACTTGAGCACTACAACTACCTACGACTATGTATTCAGCTTCAGTTGTGGACTGAGCCACACTATTTTGTTTCTTAGAGAACCATGAGATTAATCTATTCCCTAAGAATTGACATGTACCTGAAGTGCTTTTCCTATCTATTTTACAGCCCCCAAAGTCTACATCAGAAAATGCATGAAGTGTAAAAGTGGAGTCCTTGGGGTACCAAAGTCCTAGATAGGGAGTGTCTTTAAGGTATCTAAAGATCCTTTTAGTTACTAATAAATGTGATTCCCTAGGAGAGGATTGAAATCTAACACAAAGGCATACACTAAACAAAATGTCTGGTCTACTTGCAGTTAAATAAAACAATGAACCAATCATGGACCTATAGAGTTTAGTGTCTACACACTTACCACTTTCATCTTTATCAAGTTTGATGTTGGTACCCATTGGAGTTGCTTGAGGTTTTCAATTATCCATTCCAAATCGTTTGAGCAATTCCTTAGTATACTTTGCTTGATTGATGAAGGTTCCATCCTTTATTTGCTTTACTTGAAGTCCCAAGAAGAAAGTGAGCTCTCCCATCATGCTCATTTCAAATTCACCTTGCATGATCTTAGCAAACTCTTGGCATAAAGATTCATTAGTTGATCCAAAAATTATATCATCTACATACACTTGAACAACTAGTAAATCCTTATTTTTATTTTTGATAAATAAAGTGGTATCAACTTTTACTCTTGAAAATCTTTTTTCTATTAAGAATTTTGACAACCTTTCATACCATGCTCTAGGAGCTTATTTCAAATCATAGAGTGCCTTAGATAGTTTGAAAACATGTTCAGAAAATTCATGATTTTCAAAGTCGGGAGGTTGCTCTACATACACTTCTTCATTAATGAAACCATTCAAGAATGCACTCTTTACATCCATTTGATATAATTTGAAGTTTTTATAACATGCAAAGGCAAGTAGCATTCTAATTGCTTCTAATCTAGCTACCGGTGCATAAGTTTCATCATAGTCTATTCCTTCTTCTTGTCTATAGCCTTATGCAACTAACCTAGCCTTGTTTCTTATGATCACGCTATTTTCATCCATCTTATTCTTGAAAATCCATTTAGTTCCAATTATAGAGTGATCACTAGGCCTAGGAACTAGTTTCCACACTTTGCTTCTCTCAAATTGATTTAATTCTTCTTGCATTGCTAAGAACCAATTATTGTCATCTAAGGCCTCATTGACATTTCTAGATTCTATTTGAGACACAAAGGCTATATATTGACACACATTCCTTAGAGATGATCTAGTTCTAACTCCAAGAGTTGGATCTCCTACTATTTCACAATCTTTTACATATCCTAATTCTCTTGGTGCTCTAGACTCTCTCTCTAATATCTCTATTTCTTCTTCATCTTCTTTATTTTTGTCAAGTTTTTCTAATAGATCATTTTCTAAGTTTGGAATTTCCTCCAAGTTTTCATCAAATATTCCAACATCCTCATCATTGGTTGAATCTTTAGATAAATCATTTGACTCATCAAATATTACATGAATTGATTCTTCAACCATCAATGTTCTTTTGTTATATACTCTATAAGCCTTTGAATTTAAAGAATATCCTAGAAAAATTCCCTCATCACTTTTGGTATCAAATTTTCCTAAATTGTCTTTCCCATTATTTAAGACAAAATATTTGCAGCCAAAGGGATGAAAGTAGCTAATGTTAGGCTTCTTACCATTGTAAAGCTCATAAGGAGTTTTCTTTAAAATTGGTATAATCATGGCTCTATTAATGATATAGCAAGATGTACTTATAGCTTCAGCCCAAAAATATTTAAGTAAATTATTTTCACACAACATGGTTCTAGCCATTTCTTCCAATGTTCTATTTCTTCTCTCCACTACTCCATTTTGTTGTGGTGTCCTAGGGGCTGAAAAATTATGGCTAATTCCTTGATCATTGCAATACTCATCAAATCCTATATTTTCAAACTCCTTGCCATGATCACTTCTAATACTAGTTATTGTGTATCCTTTTTCATTTTGAGTCATTTTTGTATAAGTTATGAATTTTTCTAAAACTTCATTTTTCACTCTAAAAAAGAACACCCAAGTGAACATAGTGTAATCATCAACTATTACAAATCCAAAATGTTTCCCACCTAGGCTTGTTGTTCTAGTTGGTCTAAATAGATCTAGGTGGAGTAATTGAAGAGGCCTAGTGGTAAATACACTATTCTTAGGTTTAAATCTTGTCCTTTTATGTTTTCCTTTAACACAAGCTTCACATATTTTGTCATAATCAAAGGACAACTTAGGTAATCCTATAACTAGATTTTTTCTAGCTAACTTGGATAACACATGCATGCTAGCATGACTTAGTCTTCTATGCCACAACCAGGGTTTTTTTTCTTTGTCTACCATTAGGCATATGTTTTCATTTTTAAGGTCATTAAGATAGACAATATATATATTACCTTACCTATGACCTAGAAAAATAACTTTATTTGATTTAGGATCTATAACATGACATTTCAAGCAATCAAAAATTACTTTGTAACGTTTGTCACAAAGTTGACTAATGATTAGTAAGTTATGCTTTAGACCCCTAACAAGCAATACTTTTTCTAATGAAAAGTAGTCATTACCTATTGAACCACTTCCTTCAACTTGGCCTTTGGAGTTGTTTCCAAATGTGACTTCTCCACCAACCTTTGATTTAAATGAGTTGAAGTGGCTTCTATCACCCGTTATGTGCCTTGAGCATCCACTGTCCAAGTACCAAGCTTCCTTTGTTTTAGCTTTGTGGCAATGCTCAATCACCTACAATCAAAATTTAAACTCATGTCTTAGGTACTCAAATTCTCTTGGGTCCTTTGAGGTTAGTGAATGCAATTCTTGATCCCTTTGGGATCCATTTTACCAATGCATTAAAATCTTTTGAGTTTATTACTTCTTTTGGAACCCAAATTCTTTTTATTATTTTTCCCTTAAGAGTGGTCTTCTTCATATTGCAATTATGTGATGCATGTCCCCTTCTATTACAATATGAACAAATAGTTGAAGGTTTATTCATGCTCTTTCTAGCAATGAAGCTTTTGAGATGAGTCTCTCTACTTTTTGCATTATATCCTAACCCATTTTTATCAAAGAATGCCCTTTAAATTTTCAACATGTTATCTAACTTTTGTTGACCAATATAGAACCTATTAAAAGAATTATGTAAGTTACTATTTTTTTCTTTTAGGTCACAAATTTCAAGATTTGTAATTTCTAGTTTCTTTTCACATTCTAATTTGTCTTCTAGCATTAACTCATTTTCTTTCTTCAATTTAGATATTATCTTTTTATATTTCATACTCATGCATTCATATTCCAATGCAAGATCATCAAAGGCATCTTGCAATTCATCAAAAGAGTATTCATTGAGGTTTGTAGTTACATTTTTATCCTCAATAGCCAAGAAGTACAAGTTGGCATTGTCCTCATTTGAATCATCATCGGAGCAGTCACTGTCGCTTCATGTAGCCACCATTGCCTTTTTTTTTGTGGAACCTATCATTGGACCTTTTAAGAAGAGGGCAGTTAAACTTAATGTGTCCTGGTTTTTTACATTCATAACACATAATTGTATCTTTTCTACCTACCTCTTCTTGATCTTTCTTGTGGTTTCTCCTATTACTACCACTTGCTCTTATTCTCATGAATTTGTTAAATCTTTTGGCAAACATTGCTATCTCAAGATCTTCTTCACTACCACTCTCATTTTTATTTTCCTCTTGAGTAGTAGATTTTAGAGCAACTCCCACTTTCTTGGGTGGCTATTCATTTCTTCTCAACTTCATCTCATATGTGAGCAGTGATCCTATTAATTCATCTAGTGACAATGTGTGAGGGTCCTCAGATTCCTCAATTGCAGTCACTTTAGCTTCCCACGATTTAGGTAGACTATTTAATATTTTCTTGACAATTTCTATATTAGAGTATATTTTTCCTAACGATTTTAATCCATTAATTACATCAGTGAATCTAGTGAACATATCACTGATTGACTCTCCATCTTTCATCCTAAATAGCTCATAGTCATGTGTGAGCATTCCTACCTTAGTCTCCTTTACTTGGATTGTACCTTCATGAGTTATTGCCAATTTGTCTCAAATTTGTTTGGCATTGTCACAACCGGGGACTCTATTGTATTCATTTGGTCCTAAAGCACAAAATAGGGTGTGCATGGCCTTAGCATTAAGCTGAGCACTTTTAACATCATTTGAATCCCATTCATCTTCTTCTTTAGGGATATCTCTTCCCTCTATTCCTTTTGTAGGGATTTGGGGTCCTTTAGTGATAATCCTCCATACTTCATAATCATTTGCTTGAATGAATAACATCATCCTAGTTTTCCAATAAGCATAATGTTCTCCATTGAACATAGGAGGCCTAACCGTAGAATGTCCCTCTCCTACTAAACTAGTTGCTACATTGTTGTGAGCCATTAGATCGTTTCTAACTCTTAGGAAGTTATTCCTATGTGATCCAAGAGTCCTAACTCTGATACCAATTGTTGGCTCTATCGAGAGGGGGTGAATCGGTTTTCTAATGTTAATGATAAATTTAAACTAATTTGAACTTAATTAACAAATAATGAATAAGCAATATAATGTAATAAAACAAATTAAAGCAAGATAAGGAAGAGAATATCAAACACAGTCATTTATAGAGGTTCGACCAATCTCTTGCCTACGTCCTCTCTCCTTGACCTTCTTGTCAAGAGCTTTCTTTCTCACTTTCAACGAAAGTTACACACTCCTTTTTTTCAAGTTAAGGAATAACCTCTCTACCCTTTTTATACAAAGATGTATTCACCCTTTTACAAAGTTTATCTCACTGAGGAATAATCCTATTCTCTCTTAAAGTAAGGATGAATACAATATCAACCTTTTTATGTGGGTAGGACAAATACAGCTTTTGCACACAAGCTTATACAATAAACTCAATAAATGAAGATTGAAGACAAATGAAATGTAGGAATTAAACTCTTGAGAATGTACAGAATGTGCAGCAATAGTGTCTCACTTCTCAGTGTCTTCAATGCTTGATTATATACTGAAGGATTGATAGTTAGAGCATTTAATGCTGTTTTTCCCGTTAAGATTTTTGCAGAAATAGCCGTTGGGTACCTCCAGTAGAATGCCAGATCGATCTGCCATCTTGATCAAATCGATCTCTTAGTTATAATTCCTGCAAGATCAAGGCAAAATGAAGCAAGGAGATCGATCTCATATATGAGCAGATCGATCTCACAATTTGAAAATGTTAGAGCAGATCTATCTGTCGAATAGGCGGATCGATCTTTCAATCTCTCTGTTTGAGGCAGGATCGATCTATAGATCGATCTGCCAAGTATTCTCGTAGTGAGAAGATCGATCTCTTATCGACCCAGATCGATCTTCTTAGCTCTCTGACTTTAAGGAGATCGATCTCTTCCTATACCAGATCGATCTCATGAACTCTCTGTTTGCGTACAGATCGATCTAACAGATCGATCTACTGCCTTTACCTTTTGTCTTAGGGGAGATCGATCTCTTCCTATACCAGATCAATCTCTTCAACATCCTGTATTTAGACAGATCGATCTATAACCCTTATAGATCGATCTCAGCTTCCTCAATACCTTTGTACATGTTCAAACCTTAGCAAATCGATCTCATGTCTTCATGAGATCGATCTCTCATCCTAGAAAACCCAGGAGATCGATCTCTCATATCCCAGATCGATCTCTCATCTCCAGGAACTTAAATTCTGGTACTGATAACCTCTAAACATGTTTTTATATCATCTTTATATTATTGAATTTACTTGTTTTGTCATTTCAAAATATATTAACTCAACATGTACGTTGCTTCATTATCCATTGTTGAAACCAACATGATAGATAGGATAAGGCAGTAGGCATCAGCAGATAAAACTTATGAATAACTTCAAAAAAATGTGAAGTTGGGCAAGGTTCGTAGGTATTGGCTCGAGGGGGATTTGTTGTATGCCAAAGGCAATAGACTTTACGTCCTAGCTGGCGGGGGACTAAGAAAAGAGTTGTTGAGAGAAACCCACGACCCTTAGTGGGTAGACATCTTGGAATGGAGAGAATGTTGGCATTGTTATCAAGGACGTATTTTTTACCCAAGTTGGAGGAAGACATTGAGTTATATGTTCACACAAGCCATATATGCCAGATAGACAAGGCCGAGAGGAAGAAACAGGTGGGATTGCTTCAACCACTACCTATCCCTAAAAGAATATGGAAATCGATTTCGATGGATTTCATCACTGGGTTTCTGAAGATAAACAAGATGAGGTTTGTGATGGTGGTGATAGATCGCTTTTCAAAGTATATTGTGTTTATAGCAGCCCCACATGCGTGCACCGCCCAAGAAGCTACAGAGTTATTCCTAAACCATGTGGTAAAAATCTTTAGCCTGCCCAAAGATATAGTGAGCAATCGTAATGCTCGATTTACGGGGAGATTCTAGACTTACTTGCTCAAATTAATGGGTTCAGAGTTAAAATTTTCTACGACTGATCATCCGTAGACAGATGGTCAGACAAAGTGGATTAATGCTTTGCTAGAATAGTATTTGAGGTATTATGTGACCGTTAGCTAGAAGAATTGGGTGAGTTTGCTGAATTTCGCATAGTTTTGCTACAACATGTATAGATCATCTTCCACAGGTTTGAGTCCAGTCGAGTTGGTATTTGGACATCAACCAGATACACCTTTGGAGATAGCAAAGGGCAAGTCTCAAAAGGAGTGCCAAGCGGCATATAGATTTGTGCGAGACTGTCAGGATTTAATGGACCAGGCTAGGGAAAGCTTGAAAAAGGCACAAATGAGAATGATGAAGTATGCGGTCCAGCATAGGTGGCCACTAGAGTTTAAAGTGGGGTGACAAGGTGTTGCTCAAACTGACGCCTCACATATGGAAGAAAGTCACAGATAAACAGTTTCATAAAAGACTAGTGTAGAAATACGATGACCCTTTCAAAGTCATGAAACAAATAGGCGTGATGGCTTATCAGCTGAAAACTGCTTGAGAGGATGAAACTACATCCTACTTTTCATGTGAGCTTTTTGAAGCCTTACCATGAATATGTTGATCTGAGAAGGCAACAGGTGAGGAAGGCTCCACCCACTGTGAGAAGTCATTTCGAGAAGATGGTGGCTAAGATACTTGATCACAAGGTCGAATGAGCTAGTAAGAAAAATCGAAGAACCTACTACTTAGTGCAGTGGGAAGGCGAAAGTGAGGTAAATGTTACTTGGGAACGAGATACTTTTTTGTGGCAGTTCGAGGATGAGATCAAGGTATACTCAGAGCTCATTCCAATGAGGGCATTGACTTCCTTTGACGGGGGAGGGTTTGTTAGACCTTAAGATACTGGACCTTGTGCCCATCTCCCAAAGGCTAAATTTGGGCACGCTGTGACCAGTGCTAGGCGTAAGAAAAGCCTTGCACGGGGCGCGACTGGTGCTAGGCATAGGAGAAGCCTTGGACTGAGCCCGAACGTAGGCATACGAGCGCTACAGGTATGCGCACACAAGAATGCGCGAGATAAGTACTTGACCTGGGTGGCTTACCAGGCTGGACACTGAGACACAAACGAACGATAATTGTGCGATGCGAGTTGCGATGAACCTGCACAACACCAGGAGACCTGAACCATATGAGTAGGTTGATGGCCAGAGCGTAAAATGTGGAGTTGTTAGAGATGTGCGGTGAACTTACGCATATGGACTGAGACGCGGATAAGTCTTGGCAAACCTTATCAGTTGGAAGCATTGAGGTGACGATCATCCGAAGGTGACGATCATCCGAAGAGTCTTAAGTCTAGTAAGAATTAATCTTATAGAATTTAAGTTATAATCAAACTTTAGTACCAATATGAGAGGATGTCCTCACTTGCCTATATAAACTCTTTTGAGGGAACAAAAAACTCATCAGAGAGCAAAGAGCAATCAGAGAGTGATCTATCTCAGAGTATTGTAATCTTTTTTGTTGCGGTTAATAAAAAGAGTGAGAGTTTTCTCTTGAAAGCTTAAGTGTTTTTTTCTTTACTGTGCGTGTATTTTTTGATTGGTTTTTAATCGCTCGAGTATAACTATTATTGCTCAAGTGTGATAATTGTTGTGTGTTAGCTTGTATTTGGACTATAAAAGAGGAATTCACTGGCTAAGTTCGTGGAGGAATTTAGACCGTCACTGAAAACGATTATAAGAGAGAACGACCTTGTGACAACAAATAAAATTAACGTGAGGAGAAACCAAAATTACCTCCATACCCCTCCTCCTCCGCCTTTCTATTACGCCCACTTCCCTTCCTCCTCCCACCTCAACTACCCATCCTTATCCTGCGCTTCCTCAGAACCCCTATCCTACGCACATACCACCCCCACAGCCTCCAATTCACAACAATTTCCACTGTTCCCCATCCTTCAATTCCTGCAGTTACTCAAACCCTATGTTGGGTCGTTTCCCTATTCAATACCATCCTTGTTACGCCAACCAGACTAGTGGGTGGCCGGCGATTCGTGCTCATGCCGTGGCGGCGCCACCACAGCCAGCGATTCCTTATATGGAGCACCAGAATGCTAAGAAAGTAAGGAATGATGTGAACGTGCCTAAGGATACGTTGAAGCTCGAAGTAGACGAGCAAAACCTTGATCATCACTTGATTTCTTTCGTTTTGATGCCTTGTTTGATGGCAGGTAAAAAGGAACCCTTTTTCAAAAATAAATAAATAAATAATAAAATAAAATAAAATAAAATAAAATAAAAATTGTTGATTAAATTTCAAGGAAATGGAAACTGATATCTTTATTGAAAGTTTCTTTTTTTGAACTTTTTTAACACGACCAGGATTGGATAAGTAATGGAGAAAGAAGCAATTCAAATCAAACCCGAAGTCGGTGTAGCTGGTTTGATGCAACATAATAAATCGAAATGATGTAGACTGTTTTTTGGTCATTAAATGACTAAAGAAGATAGAAAATTAGATTATGTAATAGGATTTGGATGTTATGTGGATTTTAGGCTAGTGCAGGTAACTTCATTGCGTTCTACGGTGATGCTGTAAACTGATCAGTAAGCTATTTCCTGAAACTTCCTGTCTGGCTGAGCAATAGTTATTCATTACGCTAGTTCGAAGCATAGATGTTATAAGGACTTGCAATCTAGCGTGAGGCACGACGTAAACCGGATTTTATAAGCAGATTAGCTTCCTTATTAGAATTTGGGAATTGTGTATTAGGTGACTGTGTTTCTAGATTTAACTAATCAAACCAAGAGTACCATGTAAATATTAGGAATTGTGCAGGCTATATTAGTGAATGTGGATTGTAAATGGATTGGAAGGCTTGCACTTGAAGTTCCTTAAAAGACGCAAAGGTTCTCTTCATTGTGAGGGCTTTTAATGGCAATTGAAATGTGTATAGAAGGGCTTTGGAATTGAACTTGCTTCACAGTAAAAGGAGCTTTGATTAGCAGAGAGAGCTCTCTCTGGTTCAGCATGCACGTCTTTGTCCTGTGTGAAGTAAAGCCCACTTGGGCATTACTGGCTAGTCTAGCTTTCAGGGGAGGACCAAAACTCTGATGCATCTCATTATCCATTATGATGTTGTTCAAGCCTTACAGTATTAGATCATGTCCTGCTGATAGGGGCCTCACCTTTTCCATCACCTTTGACCTTTTATGCTTCAGAGAAATGTAGGGTATGGCTACATTATAAGTTCCTGCTTTCCAGGAATGTATTATTGGTAAAAGTTTGCTAGCTGAATAACGGATCATATTGCTATTATGCTGTTACCTGGGAAGTGAATGACTTAAAGTTCCAAACTTTTTAATTTGCATGGTTTATGCTATACAAGCTGAACGATATTAGGTAACCTCCTTTGGCTGACCTGTACATAGACTACTTATTGTCTGCTAACCTCCTTTGGCTGACCTGTACATAGATAACTACTTATTGTCTGCTACTACTTGTAAGTTCAAATGATTTTGAGAAATGTTGCACAGTTAAGATAGATGTCTTCAATCTCTTCCTTTCACCATCTCTGAGTTTCTTACTCTCCTAGAAACAGCTATTTATGATGCCATAAGAACTGCTGATTAAACTGCACCTTTTGCTGAACACTGTTGATAAAAAGAGCTGGGGATATGATGGTGGCAATGGGTATTGGAAATTTCCTCGTAGAATTCTAAAGATTGTGAGGTTGCTCTTATGTTGACTATTGCTTGTATTTGTTTTTATGATTTTTTCAGAAAGTCCTTTTAAAAATCTGCTTGTCATCATTGAAGTTTTTATCCTACATGGATAAAGAATTGGATGTAGATAATTTGCTTCTTGGAAGTTTCTAGTTTACTATTTTAAAATAAATCATTCATGTGGCTTTGGAGTGTACCAAAATGGACATCTGTTTGTCAACCTTCCTACCTGTGTTAGTTGCAGGTATATCGACTTTTTGTTCCTAGATAATTGGATTTAATACCTCTAATTGCTTCCTTTTTTTAAATTTTATTTAGTTTTTAGTTCATGTACTGTTATTTTTACGGTTGTGGTAGGCATGTTGTAAGATTTCCCAAGGTTGTGAGCCGAACGTGTCACTACTAATCAATTCAAGTTTACTCATGGCTTTCCAAGCTGCCATTAGGTTGCATGGACGTATAAGAGTTCTTCATTTCTTTTTTTTGGGGGGGTTGAGTGGTATATTGATTTCATCACTGCTATTTTTGTTTGGGGTTGTGATTAATGCTTTTAGGTTTTTTTATTATGAAATTATTTCTTTCTTTTGAAGCATGATTTATAATGTGAATAAACTGCTGATACCAAAAAGCCTTTGTTATAGAGATTGTTTAGGTTAAGGGTTCTCAAAATTGTAAGGTAGAATGTTTCTTAAATTGGATATAAAATAATTTTGTTAAGCTGTAGACATGAATATCCTGATATTGAAGGAATAGTAGTCCATTCTTTGTTTGGATTAGTTTGTTCATCTTGTTTAGTAAGTTCAGACCTTCACTTAGAGTATTTCAGTTAGTGAGAGCTCTTAATCTCATGGAATTGTGCTTTTTTTCATAAGGAGATACAAGGGGGAAGGGGGAATTGAACTTTGGACCTAATCCCTCCTAAGGAGGGCTAATAACCACTAGGCCAAGCCTTGGTTGTCCTTTTAATGTGTTTTTACACTTTTTATTTGTTAATTACTTGCATATGTATCAATGTGAAGTAATATCACACCAAAGATATTGGTTTTGTATAAGATAGTTAAACAGTTCTTTGTGGAAAAAGAAATTTTGGATTTGTTAAAGCCAATTATGCTCTTAAATATCACAGAATCATTGTTCAGGTATCTCAATTATGATTCTTTGTTTCATAAGGAGGAACTAAGTTATTGACTCAATTATGAAAGAAAGTGACTTATTCTAGGGTGATGGATGTCAAGCTTTCAAAGTGATGAAATAATTAATGTTTTTAGTTGTCTGTTAAGGTATGCAACTCCATGGAACACCTGTATCTAATTGTGTTATTTCTAACTTACAGTGTCACCATTTTCTACTTTGCCAAGGAAGAGCAAACTGTACGTTTCTTCCTCTATTTCCTGAAGCCTATGAGCCTGTGAGAGTCCCATTTCAGAAGGGACTTGGCCGAAGATTTCAGCAGCCTCCAGGAACAGGAATTGACTTAGATTTCTTTGAATTGGATGATCTCTCAAAAACATCATCAGGACAAGATGTTTTCCCTCTTGTAATTTCTGCTGAAACATGTATGTTGTCTCATTCATCAGATGAACATATTGATGATCCTGCACAAAATACATCAGCCCACATGCAAATTACTCAAGCTATTCTGCAGAAGAACCATGGTAACTCTTTCCAAGTGAAAGTAATAAGGCAGATATTATGGGTCAATCGAGTTAGCTATGAATTACGTGAGATATACAGAATAGGAAGTCCAGCAGCGGTGGAAGGCTTTGATGATAGTGACCCTGGGAAAGAGTGTGTTATCTGCATGACTGAACCTAAGGATACTGCTGTCCTGCCTTGCCGCCACATGGTAAGAATTCTCCATATTCCTTGAATGTAGTGCATGCTGATAATCAATCTGATATAGTAATTTGAAGTTGTTGCTTATGAACTCATGTTGAATGGTGTGAATGTGTGATTAAGAATGATAAGGAGGCAGGCTCTAGTGTGGTTGTTTGTCACACTTGGATGCTGTAGGACCAGGCATATATTTACTTTAGTTTATCTGATTATCATTCTGCTAT
Organism: Firmiana major; assembly: GCA_033439115.1. Classification (NCBI taxonomy): domain Eukaryota; kingdom Viridiplantae; phylum Streptophyta; class Magnoliopsida; order Malvales; family Malvaceae; genus Firmiana; species Firmiana major. The sequence goes on along the minus strand of CM065901.1, from coordinate 72,542,338 downwards.
TAAGTCGGTTCCACATGGTAGTCACTCCATCTTATCTCCTAACGTGATGCATTCTAGCTATGAGAAAGAGTGATGATTGGTGATTGAATAATTTACTATAATTTTGCCTGTAATTTGGAGCTTTGTTTCTTTATCTTTTTATGACTTGGCTGTTGCAATGCCTGCTCAGACATATATTCTAATTGGTACCAAGGAAAAAAAAAATATCAGAACTAAAACCTGAGACCCACCTTCTCTTTGATCCCAGCCTTACCAACCATCAAAACAAGTGGCCAGAGATTTTTTTTTTGGGTTCGGAATATTAGCAAGGTTAATAGAATATTTTCAAGATAAAGAGAATTTTGATATCTATTGTTTGTACTTGAGACTGTCTAAAATTATTTCTAGATTACCTTTTTGTTTAAAAAAAAAAAAATTAGCAGTAGTGAAAAAGTTTGATTAATGTGTATTCCTTGGAAACTTCTAAAGCTTTGTATAATTAGAAGCTAGGAGAACTTTGTTTTTCTATTTTCTCAAATTATACTTTTCAAATGTGGTTAAATCATTCTCAGAGTGAGATGTTTTGTATCTTCCAGTGTATGTGCAGTGAATGTGCTAAAGCATTGAGGCTTCAGGCAAATAAATGTCCCATATGCCGTCAAATGATTGAAGAACTAATAGAAATCAAGATAAATAGCAGTCGGTAAAAGTTTTCTTCTTGTGAAGTTTGATTATGCGGTATGACAGATTCTTTTTGTTTGTAATCTCTTTGTCTGATTCACTTGTTTCACAATTATTTTGTATATTTTCATCCCTTTGTCTTTTATTATTATTATTATTATTTTTATTTTCTTTTGGCTCACAAAATAATTTCATGGACATCCATCTTGCCAGGGAAGCCATCTTAGTTCTTGACAATACATGTTTCAAGGATGGAATTGTTAGCCATCTTCACATTCTTCCTAGTCTTGTTATGGGCACTTGTGGGCTCTTTCTGAATTACAGTTTCAAGACATCATTTAGTTAATTATGTAAAGCTTGCATCTGTTGTAAGTTAGATATCATTTAGTTAATAATGTAAAGCTTGCATCTGTTGGAAGTTAACTCTTTTTCTTTTTTTTTTTGTTTCTTTTCCCCTTTCTGAAGCAATGTATATTACTGAATTGAATAATCGATTTTCCAGTTTGCTGCTGGATGGTGCTTGAAGTTTCCAAAGAATATATGACAAGCATGTAAAGTGTTCAAACTCTTTGCTTTATTCTTTGTTCTTAACCTTTTTTGATAATGTTCTTAAACTGCAGCCCTCCTTGTTTCAAGTTAATCTATTATCTATTCCCATTTATGTATATACCATTTTCCAAAAGGCTAGAAAAGATGTATGGCTATTGTATGGGATGAACATTCTAGGCCAGTTGAGGTTTAAAGCTGTGAATATCTGCCATCTAAGTTTGAATTAAGGGGACAAAGCAAATATTCTCCAAAGCTTGTTTGGACTTTTGGAAGTGTCAACTTTGAAGATGGATATGAGAGCTGTCCTAATATCATAATTTCCATTTTTGGCCATCTGGTGCTGCTGAAGGATAGGCAATATGCATCCTTTATATTCCCATTCACATTTCGGAATTGCTGAAACTACCCTTACAAAATTAGTATTAAATTTTGAAATAAAAATAGCTGTTTCGGTATTTTCATTTTATTATTATTTTGTCAATCTCAATACAGACCCAGGCCTAACAAATTACCTTTGCTGACCTTTGATCTCATGTCACCAGGGTCTCTGACTGTTGATAGCTGCCTAATCTGTTCTTTCAAGTAGTTTTATAATTAACCATGAGATTTCAGCACCGGTGTGAACAACTGTGTCCTCTGCCAGTAAACATTACACTGTCATAATAGCTTAGTGACAGACAGAATTTTCGGCAGAAAAGATTGCTTAAAGTGGGGAATGTTTTTGATATACCTAGGAATTACCCATAATCTGTAATCTCTCTTTTAACTGAAGATTTTTTCTAATTTTCCCACTGTTTGGTCCAGTTGAATTTAACCTCTTCGAAGGCTACAAGAACACGTTAACTATGGAACGCAGTTCTGGGTTTTGTAAAATGACAATCGATATCAATGAAAAGCTCTTTTTTTTTTTTTTTTTTTTTTCTCAAGTACAACTGTTACAAGCAGTGAATGGAGGGTTTTCGAGGATTCCCTTAGTAGTCAAACACATATTTCTACATCTCCATCTCCCATTATTATTTTTCCACGATCAAATAACCCCAAAAAAATCCAGAGCCAGAACAGAGGGAAGATTGTATTGTACCATGTGCGAATGCATCACCATCTGATAAACCATGTGGTGCCCATCGGATGCCTCTGGTTATAGGCAATGACCTAAGCTAGGTTGCCCTAAGCTTTTCCTTTAAGAACCAGAGACAAACATGCAATGTCTATGTCACGTTCAAAACTTGTTCTGGCACTTCCTCTAATGTTATTCAGAACTTATTAAGAAAAAAATGGAATTTGAGTTGGGGAACTCCTACCATAGAGTAAATCTTCATGTTCTTAATTTGGATTGCTTTTACCTGGAGTAGTTGCTCAATTTTTCCTTACTGGTAAACATTTGAGAGACAAAATTATTGTGTTCGCTAAATTTTCTCAGCATGCAAGAATCATATCAATATATGCAGAAAATCAGGGTAAAGTGAAGTTTAAGAGTAATTGTTTGAACTAAGGGAGAGAAACCCATTTCACAATATCAAGATTCAAATGCCGTTTACAAGTAAAGTGACATATTCAAAGTTGAAAGGGAAGAAAAGAAAAATAGAAAGACAAAAAAGCACGAGGGTTTCATCACGGTTTTAGGCTTTTGAGAAAACATCAATAATTTGCGTAAAAAAGAAGGGTTCAAACTAAAAGAAAATAGGCCTAGAAACGTGATTTCTCTGGCATCATAGAGCTAGTTTTCATGTAGCTTTCTTTACCTAATTGTTGCTAAAGTAAGCCATGATTAAACCACCGAAGCTTTATCACCTGACCAGACCTTTGCCAACCTCCTTTTCAGAACTCCTTAACTACAGGCTAACAACCGAGAATTTCTTTTCTTTCCTTTCCTTTTTGTAAGAAGAAAAAATAACTTGTGAATTGTAACTAAAATCTTACTCTGTTTTCTCTATCTTACATCAACTTGGGATTGGCTGGCTCTCCACAAGGAGAATTTTTGAGAGCACATGGCTTTGCTTGAATGAAAAAAAGCCAAATGCAAAACAAATACCTTCTGAAGCTGTGGAAGGCTGGACTCTTCTCCATATATATCAATTTTTTCCTTCATAAAATGAATAATTCAATCTCTCATTGCACTAACTTTTAGCCATGCTAGGCAACTTTACCCTTTTTTGAAACAAAGTTGCTATTAGTTGATATCAAAGTATGGACTGTAAGTTGAACTGTATAATTTAACTTTGGCATGGATTTGGCAACAGATAAGACTAATGAGAAATAAAAACTTCATGGGTTGGAGTTGGCTTTCTCCTCTGTCAACTCAACCACAATCCCCCTAAGGAATTCTTTTTATTCGTATTATGTAAGCTGTGAGCTCTCATGTCTGTTTAACTAAACAGTCCTCCATACTCCATTTGGTAAAGTTCGCACTTCTTCATGCCCTCTGATTCTAGTCATAAAACCAGGCATGTGATCATGAGCTTGAATTTCCTCCTTATACCAATACCTTCTAACAAGGAAAAGGAGGCTTAGTCTCTTACCTTTTGAAAAAGAAAGGTAAAAGCAATAGTATTATCAACAATTTATAGTTGCTATGTAGTATTTTTGTGGTTAATGTAAAGTATTTAGGATTAGATCCCACCTTCATCAAAACGGGAAAGAATAAAGGAGAAAGATGACCATCTTGTGTAAACCAAGCTAATCAACCAATAAAAAATAAAATAAATAAGCTTGATACACAATTAATAATTGCAAGATATTTAAAGAGGCATGCCGAGTCTGGAAACTCGGATAATTATTCTTCTTTGTTCCAATATTAGCCGTAGTCCTTGAACAGAGCTTTTCTTGGATTTTTCTGTGGTTTTGAAAAAAATACTATTACAATTAGATTTCAGCTCATGCATTTACTGCCAAAGATTAATGGTCAACTACTCTTTTACCAACTATTTGGATCTACATAAATTGATTAGTTGAAACGCATTATTTATATTTCTTGCTAAACCATTGATTTAAATAAATATTTCTTCAATATATCCATCTACCCAACAATCAAATCTCAGTGAAGATGATGATTTCATCTCTCTATCTTTCTTGGGAGAAAAATAATTATATATTTAATTTATGCATTTAGTGATCACTCCAAATTTTTTGTCACTTCTTCTAGCACAGCACAGGACATTGAAGGAATTAATAAGCAATTCAAAATAAATTCAGACAATTTTGGGACTCTACTATTTGTACTGTACATTCATGCTCTTAAATGTGAGACATAAACTTAATTGTTCCTAAGTTTTAGTGGGAAAAAAAGTTGAAAAAAAGAGAGGATAGTTTCAATGATTAAATTTACATATCTTATATAGATGAAATAAATGAGTAACAGAAGCCAATTATTAATGACAGAAGTATAATTGGATTTAACAAAATTGCAGGTCATGAGTCAATTTAACATGGCAAATGGCAATCAATTCTACTCAATTTGCAAAAAAAAAAAAAAAAAAATGAAGGATTTGTGAGACTCAATAGGTGAAAATGGAACCTCATAATTAGCAGTAGATCCAATATTGTAAGAAGAAAGTGTTCAATATGCAGATATATAAAAGATGAAAGAAACAAATGAAACTGGAATTGGATTCGAAGGGTCCAAGAAGGAATTATAGTAGGTGGGTTGGGCAAGGTTTTTAGCCTTGCCCAATAACCCAGAGGGTATAAAAGTAATTAAAGGTGGATATAGGCAAATGTGGCATGTACCAGAAACAGTATGTAAAAAATAAAAAAATAAAAAAAATTGTGTAATAATTTTCCCAATGCCAATCCCATGGCCCGTTTAATGTCATTATTTATTGTACCACACCAAATTGAGGGGAGAAAATCTGACAACAGTTCATTCACATCTGCTCATAATAATTATCAAATATTAAAAGACAAATCTCTCGCTCTCCATCACCATTTATTATTAACCACACCAAAATCCGAACCCCAAAAACAAAAAGGTTAAAAGGATTTTTGGAGAAGCAAAGCCAAACTTATTAAAAATCAAATAAAATTATAAAAATATCTGGCCTTTGAAGCCAAGCCAAAAACCCGATTGGCTAATTAGCTATGGCTGGCTAGTAGAGTAAAAAAAAACATAAATTTTTGAAATACTAGTTACTGATGTTGAAAGTGTTCAGAAAAACAATGGAACCAACCCAGCTAATATATCAATAAATAAAGGTCCACAAGAGAGAGTGAAGCCTTGCCGAGCACTCACTCCCTCTGCCAGTCCATGGCACTCTCTCTCTCTCTCTCTAGTTTGCTTTGCTCAGCAGAAGATTGTCTCTCTCTTGCCCTGAAATAGAGGAAGCTTAGCCGGGTTATCTGAGAAGTTTAATGTGCACTTCACCGGCTGTGGATATCTCTCTCTTTCTTCAAAACTGAGCCTTTGTTGTTTTTGTTGTCGTTGTTGTGTGTCTGGCAAAAGTTTTTCTTTTGTTCAGAAAGAGAGAAAAACTGAGACACCCTCATTTGTTTGTGCTCTCATTTTTTTCTGTTTGGAAAGCCCCAAAAGAAAGAACAAAGACCATCCCTTTTGTGGGGATTTGTTGTAAATTCATCTTCTTCTTCCGTTTTTTCTTCAGATCTATTGCCAACCTGTTTTTCCCTTTCTTTCTGTTTCCACTATTGTACTCTTCTGTTTGTTGTTTTTGAGCACAAGAGAAGATGAGTAAAGAAGAGTTTATGAAGATCCAGGTATCAACTCTCTCTCTCTCTCTCTCTCATTTTTTTTTTGGCTTGCTTCAAGTTTGTACCTTTACTTCATTTGCACTCAATCTTTCTTGGCTGTTGTTTTCTTCTTTGCAGACTTGTGTTCTCAAAGTTAACATACACTGTGAAGGATGCAAGCAAAAAGTGAAGAAAATCTTGCAAAAAATTGATGGTATTTCTTTTAAGATCTGTTTTCTTCATTTTTGCAACTTGTTAAGCACACTTACCAGAAGAACTCATTTCTTTGCATTTCTTCGACTTACAAGTTCAGTTTTTTACATATGTTTCTCCAATTTGAGCTATTGGGTTGTCTTGTTTTTGGCAGGGGTTTACAAAACCAGCATAGATTCCGAGCAAGGTAAGGTAACAGTAGCAGGAAATGTAGACCCAGCTGTTCTCATCAAGAAGCTTGCAAAATCAGGGAAACATGCAGAGCTTTGGGGAGCTCCAAAAGCTAATAACAACCAAAACAACCTTGCCAACCAGTTCAAGAACATGCAGCTTGATAATGGCAAAGGTGGAAACAACAACAGCAACAAAGGAGGCCAAAAAGGTAACAACAACAACAACAACAACCACAATAACCAGCCCAAAGGAGGGCAGCCAACCCCTCAACAGCTGCAGCAACTTCAACAGCTTCACCTTCAGCGGCTTCAACAAATGAAAGGCTTACAAGATCTGAAGCTACCTCAATTGAAAGACATGAAGGTGCCTCCTTTCAACCAAAACAATAACAATCAGAAAGCTGTCAAGTTTGCTGAAGAGGAAGATTTTAGTGACGATGATTATGATGATGACTTGGATGATGATTATGATCTTGATGATGATGATGAATATGATGATGAGTTGGATGATCCTCAACATCCTCTTAACAATATGAAGCCCATGATGGGAAATGCCCCTAAAGGAGTGCCCAACATGATGATGTTGAATGGCATGATGAATGGTAATCATCCTCAGCTCATGAATGCCCAAAAGGGTGGCCAAAGTGGTGCTGCAAATGCTGGCGGCAATGGTAAAAAAGGAGGTAACGGTGGAGGTGCTGGTGGCAATGCTGTGCCTGTTCAGGTTCTTGGTGGCGGTGGTAACAATGAGGGGAAAAATGGAAACGGAGGTAAAAAAGGTGGTGGTGGTGGTGGTGGAGGAAATAATAATGGGGGAAATCAAAATCAAGGTGGTGGTGGTGGTAAAAACGGTGGTAAAAATGGCGGTGGTTTACCTCAGGAAGCAAAAAATGATAATAATGGTGGTGGGGCAAACAAGAATGGTGGTAATAATGGTGGTGCAAATGGTGGCAAAAAGGGAAATAATGTTGTTCCCAATGGTATTAATAGTGGGTTCCCTAACGTTGCTGGGCCCAATGGTGGTAACATGGGTCATCAGATGGCTAACATGAACATGTCTTTGGGCCAAATGGGTAGCTTACCTATGAGCCAAATGGGTCAAATGGGCCAAATGGGTAACATCCCTGCTGTCCAAGGCTTACCTGCAGCTGCTATGAACGGTGGTGGCGCGGCTGCTGGTGGCGGTGCCAGCGGGTACTTTCAAGGGGCTGGTCCAGATGTAATGCCTGGTAACCCATATCATCAACAGTATTTGGCCGCTATGATGAACCAACAACGTGCAATGGGAGGAAATGAGAGGTTTCAGCCCATGATGTATGCTAGGCCACCCCCAGCGGTCAATTACATGCCCCCGTATCCGTATCCATACCCGCAACCGCCACCCGACCCGTATACCCACTTCTTTAGTGATGAGAATACATCAAGTTGCAATGTGATGTGAAGATGAAGATTTGGATTTGGATCAAAATGTTTGATAAAGCTTGTGGTGGTGAATGTGGTGGCAACAACCGATCAGTTGTGCTGGCGGTGGTTCAGTTATAGTTCAAGAACTAGAAAGCTTGATGCTATAATATACATGGAAATGGGTTTTTATTTTAGTTTAATTTTCCCCACATTTTCATCATTTTCAATTTTCTTTTTTTTTTCTTTTATTAAATCATAAGTTGAATTAGGGTTTTAATTATGATAGGGGTATTTATAGATGATATTTATATTAAAATGTTTAGGGTGAAGAGAATGATGAGATGTAAGTGGGAGTTAGTGGTGGGCTTTCCCTTTTTTATGAGAATGTTTATATATGTTTATATGTTGCAAAAGAAATAAGATAAAAGAAGAGGATGAGAATGGGTGGTTAACCAAAAATGCCCATCTCTCTCTGCCCATATCTCTCCCAATGTCTCTTTTTCTTATAATATATAATATAATTTCATTCCAGCAAGCTCATGTGCTCTTGCCTCTTGCCTTGTTTTATCTTATTTCTATGGTCATGTGTTATGCAATTCTTCTTGTTTGATTCATTTTGTGCATGAAATGGTGAGTCTTGTGATAGTGTGGGGCTGCGCTCAGGCTCAGTGAATGGGGTGGGTGTTTTTGGAGAATTGGACCCACCATTCCTCAACAGTCAACACGGTGTTTTATTGATGAGTTTGTCCCTACTCTCATACCAAAAAATTCTTCATGTGATTAGAATTAGGTAATCCTCCAGTATTAACTTTTACATTCTCAATTCTACTTTTCATTCACAAAATATATATAGTAAGAATTCATTGCTTGTTTGTTTAAGTATATGCATGCTACTGATTGTTGCTTTGAATCAGTGAGGTCTTTTACATATGTGATTTTGGATTTTAGAGTGGAAGGTATGAGATAAATTCCAATCTTTTTGTAGGATATTTGAATCTGAATGTTTCAATTAAATTTTTTTAGTTCTAACTCATGAGATATCTTTTATGAGGACTAAAGAATTTTGCAACTACGCTAGTGCTATCAAAATGTTTACTTTGAAATTAGGATTATGTTTTTTTTTTTGTTTAAAAAATTAGGGTTATGTTGATGTATCTTCTAAAGTGAGCTCACTTTGCATGAGATATGATATCATAACCATATATGACCATTTGTTGTAAGTTATATAAAATCCACCATTAGGTATTTTAAAGAAAGAGATTATTAATTAAAATGTTAAATGGGTGAAATCCATAAAACATGAAAGGCTTTGCAAAGAAATTTTTAAAAGTTATAATTGTGAGATCCTTATACATTAAAAGCTCGTTTCTAAAGATATTCCTACTCGATGTATTGTCAAGAATATGGATTGACAATGCGTAAAACTAATATATGTTAAGCCTCCTTACTTACCCTATGTTTGGATTAGGGGTACGGAAGGGAAAAGAAAGGGTAGCTAAGGAAAGTTAGAGAAGGTTGGAAACCTTTACTTTGTTTGGTTTAAGTTTTAAATTAAGCAAACGAGAGGGGGAGTGAGCATCCCTGACTTTCCCTTGGCATGCTTAATTTTTTAAAACCCCAAATTAGGAGAAACAAAGAGGAAATGAAACTAAAATAAAAAATGGCATATAAAATATCTATTTTAGCCTTGTTCTTGTTTAGTAAGTAAAAACAGAAATAAATAAAACTAAAAACAGCTTATGATCCATCAAAATATTATCAAGCACCACAAATTTGTGGTGTGCATTAATCTTGTTTGTAAATTATATTTTTTTGATAATTGTCAACAGTTAGACTTGTAAATAATATCTTTTTTAATTTGAAATCCTTACATATCTTGTTTTATAGAGAGAATCATTTTGTTTCTTACAATTAAAATTTGTTATACATTGTTTCATGATTTTAATAGAACAATAAAAAAAATTAATTTGATATTCAACTTATTTTAAACAAAATAAGATTATAATTCGAAAAGAAATTAATGATAAATCATTTCCTTTACTTTCCCTTCTTTAACCAAACAAGGATGGGTAAAATTACTTTCCTTTCCTTCCTTAATTAATTTTAGCTATCTAAACAAGGGGTACATATACCATTTCCTTTCTTTTCCTTTCCTTTACTTCATTTTCTTTTCCTTTCATTTCTTTTACTAATATCTATCCAAACATAGCCTTAGGAAGTAAGCAGTTGACCTCATGGATTTAATTATGAAAGGTACTTGAAAATAACATGTTAGTGCTTGTTATGGAACAAATTCACTTAACATGACTTGACATGAAAATTCCATTTGGTAGATCTACCTAAGTGTTCATAGAAACATTCTTATTTGAGAGTTGTGTAAGTAACCCTTCGACTTGAGACATCAAGCATCTTTTATGTGGATTGTCATATTTTTCATCCCAATGAGTTTGGAATTCAAAGGTCTATAAAAGATGCTTTTTGGTATGGCAAGAAGCATAGAAAGATAGAAGAATGGTCAAGAGAGAATTCATCGCATTGAATGAATATATATGATATATCTTACTTATTCTTAACTTGTGATTTAAGTAAGTCTATAGCCATGACATAATGAATTTTATATCATCAGCTCCATAAGAGATCGTTAAAGTCAATTCCAAAAGTTTTAAGAACTAACTTGGAGAATTAATTAGTAGACATTGTTCCATATTAATTAATTCTTTGGGACATAATTGATGAAATGATTGAATTACAGTGAGAGACTTGTCATTGAAAAACTTGAGTTATGATTCACTACTTAATTCTTTACCAATTGGATGGTCATGGCAGTTTGCTATCATGATCTATGGTTATAAATTAGAATTATAACCTAAAAGTTATGGATTTAATTTATAATCATATTGCCAATATGTTAGGAGTCTAATAGGTCACACATATAAGACAATTTACCAAATTTAAAATTAAGAGTAAATTAAGTAAGGACTTAATTCGAATTAGCTTTAAAAGACATAATTTTAGTAGTTTGAAAAAGTTCCATGTCTAATTGTAAAACAAGGGAAGCCTATCTTATTATATAAATATAATATTGCCGGGTAGATAAAACATAAGATTTAACTTAATTACTTGAAGAAGTTGGCAAGCTTGTTTGGAGAAAAAAATAGTTTTCTTCTTTCTAGTCGAAACCTAGTAGCTTCTTTCTTCAATCACTATATTGTTTTGCACACACCACACCACAGTCTTCATCGTCCAGTTGTTGCCGAACACCTTTGAGATCTTAAAAGAGTTCTTGGTTAATCTTGTGTCAAAGCTCAGCCCATTCATAGGTCATCGGCTGGAATCCCCTTGGGGCTTAGATCCCCTAATTTGTTTTAACTCATATGTACTGTTTGTTTTGGGTCTACTGACCCACACGGTTTTATCGAGGTAAAAACCTCAATTCGCGTCCCGATGGGTTTGAACTCAAGCCCTTAAGTCTTTTGTTCTTACACACATGGTACCATTTGTTCGAACCCATGGGGACACAAATTGGGGTATTTACCTTGATAAAATTGTGCGGGTCAGTGGACCCAAAGTAGACAATACGTATGAGTCAAAGCAAACTTGGAGGATCTAAGCCTCAAGGGGATGTCACCCGTCGACCTATGAACGGGTTGGGCTTTGACATCTTGTGGTTGAAGAGATACCGAATATTGCTTAAATGAAGTAAGACTTACTAACACAAGTTTCTCTTACCTTGGTTGAAGGTTTTCATAAGTTGTGTGGATCATCAATAAAGACCATCACACTTGCGGTGTTTTGTGAATAAACAAGAAGATCAAGTTTCTACAACAAAAAGGAATAACCATAGATTGCAATATTATCACGACTCGTGACCTCTATCTCTATTACTAAGCGCGTAATTAAGCGAAAGATGTTTTAAAGTGAATCAACATTGTTAAAGTTTGCTAATTGACACTTTAGGATCTTTTACTTGTAGTTTTGTGTCCGATATAGGTTTAAGGCTTTAAAACTATTAGTTGAAGGATTTTATTAAGGTTCTAAAATTTTCTGAAAATTTCGACAGCACAACAGCTGCAAATGGACCTAACCCACCTGCAAACAAAAACAATATACAGCCCATATCCTCAATTACTTCAAACACATATCCACAATTTATCAACTAGGCAGCTCAAATCACAACAACAACCTTAGCTATCCACAAATAGCAACCATTTAATCACATTTCATGACCGTTCATCAAATTCAAAATTTAATCTAGTTTCTTATTAGCCTATTTAAACAGATATATTATCCTGAATTACCAAACTCTAAGTTGAAATTAAAACTTGACTTAACTAGATCGTTATAATTGTATTCAGGAGGGCCTAAGTCCACTGTCATAAATATTTCTTTTTCTATAAAGAAACAACTAATACATCCCAAAATAATAATTACATATATCCGTGCGTATATAAAGTCTGAAACAAAAACTTTCACTGCTTGCATATACCTTAGCACGAGAACCGCGCACTTAGCGCGAGAAATTAACAAACTTCGAGCGGCTCACCTACGAGTTAATCTGAAATGTTTGAAAATAAAAGGGTGAGCAACCACACACTCAGTAAGGAAGATATATAACCAAGGCTAATAAAATACCAAGCTGGGGTAAAGAAAAGTTATTATTTAATTACATCATGCACTTTTAAAACTATGCATAAACCTCAGTTTTAGGTCCAAAAGGTAAAGATTTCATAGAACGCAATATCGAAAATAAGTCATGTTAATCAGTCCTTTTTAAAATCAAGTCACTTCACAAAACATGTTACATAACACTTAGCTTATAAACCAGGGTGCAAATTCAGGGTATGGAAAGAAAACTTAACATCTGGTAACCCAACATCCTTTCTAAAACATGTAGTCTGTCAGAATCATGCATGAGCTTAAATCAAACATATAACATAGATAGAAGAGAAGTGGCATAACCCTTGACTTGTCATGGAACCAATTACATAATGTAAACACACCTATGGCCATAGTGACTATCGCCTTATCCTAAACTGATCCGGTCTGGACTAGGGTATTGAAGACGGGATCAAGGTCTACAGTAGTAGGTAGCTGGCACCGTAGGGAAATGACGCAGAACCTCTTACCGGTGGTACTTAAAAAAGCTCAATGCCACAAAGGCATATCCGTGAAGCACTTGGCACCGTAGGGAAATCACACAAAACCTCCTACCGGTGCTAAAGATGACTCTCACGTCTCATAAATTCGATGCCACCCAAGCACCCCTATGAAGCACTTGGCACCGTAGGGCAATCACACAGAACTTTCTACCGGTGCTAGAAATGACTCTCACAGGACATGATTGCCACACAGGCATTTTCGGGGATCGCCAACATTTTCAAAAACCAACCACCACGACGGGTGTACAATATAACTACGAAATCATTTCAATTTAAAACCATGGTTTGAGAAAGTAAACCTTTAACTTTAAAACGTGCAATATCATTTCAAACAGACAACCACAATTTGGTTTAAAACATTGCACTTTTCTGAATCACATTCAAAACAGCCCATGCAATCACTTTGTAAACATCATGCATAATGCGCAAAACGATAAAATCAGGTAGTAAGACATTTGTACTCATATGAGTTTAACTATTTTTATTTGACACTAAAAATCAATAAAACTTATATTTATAACATCTTTTTGACTAAAACTAGTAACTATGAACAAAGTCTCGGTATTGATGAAAATCAGGTAAGGTAGGTAATAAGTTTAAAATAATCCCTAACTAAACTAACAACTTATGGTTCCTAGTAAGATTTTAGCTTAACCTGAGGTATCCTACTAGCTACGAGCTATATAAATCCCTTACCACAAAAGCGACTCGCGTTATTTACCATTATCGCCTTAGGCACACATATATATGCCTAAGCTTCCTCGGTAGCTGGTAGTGCGCTAACTGCAATTCCACAAGTAAAACATTCAATGATTAGTCTCCATACTTATTTCTTAAGGTTTCACGTTTAAAACCAATTCTACACATACATCCATATTCAGCCAGTCCACTATAAACACACAAACAGATTTCAGCTTTTCATTCTCCCCTAGTTGGCCAAATCCTTTAGCTAGGTTCCCGTCTTATTTTATCCCCATTTGCATCAAGCTTAACATGAAATTATAAACTCATATATACATTAATTATTTCCAAAAAATAATCTACAATAATCAATCAACTTCAACTAAAACTCTAAATATTGGTTGCAATCGAAAGCTTACAATTTAATGTCCATACATATATAACCTAATTTTTGATCGTGTTAACCACCGAATTACACCATTCACATTGAGATTTACAAATTAGCCAACTCAAATTCCAAACAAACAACTTTCCCTTAATATTCCTAAATGCCTAAAACTAATCCTTATGTCCATTTCATATTTTCTTTCAACAATAAATTAAATCTAGCTTGATAATCAATAAATTCATCTAAAATATATTCATAAATTTTATCCAAAATATAAATGTTTAATCTAATTATCAAAATCTCCAAATTTTGTAATTTAGCAAACCCTAGCTTTTCCTAGTTCCTTCAAAACAACCATTTAGATTTATTTTTACAACAATAATATTTCTATAACACATTTTGTATACAAATTTAACCAGGGAAAAATTTGGTTTTACCTAGAATTTACTGGTACAAAAATGGAGAAGCAGAGAAATTAAACATGTTTTTTTTAAACTTTATTTATTTATTTATTTATTTACCTAGGCAATTATACCTATTTACATGCAAATAATTTACATTTTGTTACCAAATTATCTAATTTTCCCTCTTTAATTTTATATTTCATCTTTTAATTATATTTTGACTTATAATCACGATGATTAATTTATTTTAGTTTTTTTTTTGTTTACCTATTTTATTTAAATTATTATACCTTATTCCTTATACTAGATTTAATAATTTTTCTAAACTTAATCTAATTGCATGAATCTATTTATTAACTAATATTTAGCTAAAAATTCCAGATATACAAGTTAGCGGTTTTACATTTCTTCCTACCTTGTTGAATTCGGTCCTCCGAATTCTCGAGCCACGTCAGAAAAGATGTGGGTATCTCTCCCGCATCAAACTCTCCAACTCCCACGTCGCTTCCTCAGTAGTGTGGTGTTGTCAGAGAACTTTAACAAGAGGAATGGTTTTAGATCTCAGGACTCTATCCTTTCTATCCAGAATCTGAACCGGTTTCTCCTCGTAGCTCAAATCTTTTCCTATCTCCAAGGGTTCATATGCAATGATATGTGAAGGATCAGGCTGCTATTTACGAAGCATAGATACATGGAATGCATTATGTACCTCGGCTAGCTGGGGAGGTAAAGCTAGTCGGTACGCTATTTCGCCAACACACTTCAATATCTCAAAAGGTCATATGTACTGATGACTTAACTTACCTTTCTTCCCAAATCTCATCCTGCCTTTCATAGGAGAAACTTTTAAGAAGACATGATCACCCACTTCAAACCTCAAATCTCTTCTCCGATGATCTGCATAACTTTTCTACCTATCTTGGGTTGTCTTGAGCCTGTTACATATCATGCGAACCTTCTCAGATGCTTGCTCGACCAAGTTCGGAGCATAAATCTTCCTGTCACCAACCTCTTCCCAACTAATCGGTGAGCTACATCTCTGTCCATAAAGAGTTTCATACGGGGCCATTCCTATATTGGCATGGTAGCTATTGTTATACGCAAACTCTGCCAACGGCAAGTGCTCATCCCACAAACCTCCAAAGTCAATCACACAAGCATGTAGCATATCATCCAAAGTTTGTATTGTCCATTTGGACTGCCCATCAATCTATGGGTGGTATGCTGTGCTAAACTGTGTCTTAGATCCTAAGAACTCCTGAACTTGCTTCCAAAATTGAGAAGTAAACCTAGAGTTCCTATATGAGGTGATACTAATTGGAGTTCCATGCAGTCTCACTATCTCCTTGATAAACAATTCTGCTAACACATTCAACGGAGTAGTGGAGCTAATAGCTAAGAAGTGGGCTGATTTGGTAAGTCTATCCACAATTACCCAAATTGCATCATGCTTCCTTCATGTTCTAGGTAAGCCCATAACAAGATCCATGGTTATGTGTTCCCACTTCCAAGTTGGCACAAGTAAGGATTGGAGCAAACCTGCTGGCCTTTGGTGCTCTACTTTTACTTACTGGCACACAAAGCACTTTAGCTACAAACTCTGCAACGTCTCGTTTCATTCCAGGCCACCAATACACCCTTAGTAGATTTTGGTACATTTTCGTACTACCAAGATGCAGAGTGTACTTATTGCTATGGGCTTCAGTCAAAATTAACCTTTTCAGATCCTCATCACTAGGCATACAAATCCAACCTTGGAACCTCAACAACCCATCACTACCAATCTCAAACTGCGTATTTTGGCTCTCATGAATCTGTCCAAAGACCTCAAGAAATCTCTGATCAAACTTCTAAGCTTGTCTAATCTGTTCCATCAACTCCGGTTCAATTTTGAGACTAGCAACTATAGGACTCTGCTCAGAAGGTATTATATCAATACTTAGGCTTGCAAACTGTCCCAGTAACTCCCATTTTTTGACCATCATATAAGACACTGCACCCAAACTTTTCCTACTTAAGGCATCAACCACAACATTAACTTTTTTCGGATGATACAGTATCTCGCAATCATAGTACTTTAACAAATCCATTCATCTATGCTGTCTCATATTCAATTCCTTATGAGAGAATAGGTATTTTTTGCTCTTATGATCTGTATAAATATTTAAATATAATCTTTTGAAAAATATTTTACTATTTTTAAAAATAAAATATTTTTAAAATTTTATAAATAAAATTTGAACAAATTAAAAGATATATATTTAAGAAATGAAGGGAGTTAAAAAAGGTAATTTTACTCATCTACTGTAAGGTCCAATAGATGATTAGCCGATTGAATCCTGCCCGATTTAATGCTCCAATGGAGGGAGATTGTACTAAACTGCATCGTGGGGTGCAAGCCAAATGCACACACGGTGCAGTTAGCTGCGGTGACATCCAAATTGACCTTATGTGGAATTGAGAAAATAATTTGTATAAAATAAATTAAATTAAATTTATTGTATCTAAATTATAAGAATGAAACATACATATTTTGTATAAATTAATATAGATTTGTTATACTCACAAGTTAAATAAGTTATAAAATAAAAAATTTAGTTAATAATTTAATTTAAATGTATTTTATTATTTTTATTAATTCTGTTAATTAATCATATTAATTGAAACTGAAATTATCTCAAAATCATTTTCGTTAACTGGTCAAAATAATTTGCCAACTAATCTATTAACAGAATTAAATTTTGATTTGATCGATTAAATCAGTTGAAACAGAAATTTGAAAACTCTTAATCTTGCTATGCTTTAATCTTTCATCGTTGTAGCTTCTATACTGGGAAAATGCCTCCTAATTAATCCTACTTCTATTTTTCTATGTTAGACTTAATAAGCCAGTAAATTTTATGCAATAAAGTTCAATTTATTCATCACTACAACTTAATAATAAAATTCAAGTTCACATTAAGTAATATTTAAATTTGAAATCAAAATTCACAATAGCTTTAAGTAAACCCTTATTATTCAAATTCTATTAATATTATCTTCTGTTTTTGGTGAAGATAATTATTAAATTAAATGGCTTGAAGACAACGTCTTACCTCTGAAAAGAAAATGTTAACATGTGTAATCTTTTTCCCTCTTTTATCCATCATTGTTATTCGTATACATAATGTGACCAACAAAAATCATCTGAAAGATAAAATTGGATGATCTCCTTTATCTTTACACTAAAGTAAAGTAGGCTATGAATTCTAATTTTTGAAAATAATGAAATTAAAAATTATTATCTTATTATTGATGATAAAAATTTCAAACCTTTGCACACACTTTTTAAATCCAAAGTCTATTAAATTTTTAATTTGTGATCTATTTTATATCTATTATTAAATAATTACATTACAATTTGTGAGTTTAATTAAAATGTTTCATGCAATATAAAATGAAGTAAGATATTTATCGAAATTATTTTCTTAAAATTTAAATTGTCTTGATTGAATCGTGATATATTATTAAAATTAAAAATGAACAATCTACCGATAAATCGTACGGTGACAGACTTTTATGATTTCGATTATTTACTCTTTGAATTTTATTATTATTTTTTTAAATCGTAAGATATTTTTTTGACCTAAAGCGAAAATTTTCCAAAATTACCAATGTGATAAATTAGAAGATCATGGGTTATTAGTAATCCTATAAGTGTCCAAATAATTTTCGAAGGTCGAGATGTAGTGGGACCTACTTGTCTCTTTGTTCGGTCTCCTAATCAAAACAAAGCCATCCCATTGGGTCCCGCTTTTTGTTCCAAAAGAGTCCAAATTTCACCGTTTAAAATTACCAAGTCACCCCTAAACGTACCGACACACGCCGTCTAGCATAATAATTACGAATTCACAAAAAGTTGTCTAAAGTAATAATAGTTGTAGAAAATCTTTAAAAAAAGTTAGATGTAAATTCGTACCATGAAAAAACTTAAAATAAATCCGTCCGTCATCCATCGAACGGCGGTGGGATGTGTTCAGACGCGTTTTGTTTATTATCGATGCACCGTCAATCTCTTATTCCCTCATTACCCTTTGAAAAATAAAAATAATAAAATTTCTTTTTAAATTTTCTTACAGCCATCATGTATCTATAAGCATTTTCTAGTAATTTACTTGTAACCGGTTAGAAATATATGCTCTATAAAGTAATTCTAATTAATTTTAAAATAAAATTAAGAGATAAAATATTAACATTTAAAAAATAATAAATAGAACTAATAAGAGATTTGATTTTGAATTGATTTTGCTCTATATTTGAATTTTTTAGAGATTATTGATAGACTTCTTTTTGAAGTTTAGTATGTTTTGGATTTTTATTTTTATATTAAAAGAAAATCTTTCTTTCGAGTTTTAGTTTGGAATAATATTTTATACATCGTCAGTATGATTTTTTAACTTCATAAGTAAGATTAAGATGATAATACATATTTTATTTTTATTTATTTTTTATTTTTTTAAAATATTTAAAAGACATATATCATTATCTTAACTCCGCTTATAAAATTAAAAAATTCTACTGATAATATATAAGATAACTATTTTTTTAGTTTTGATATTATTAAAACAGAAAACTAACTGGACAAAGGTGGTAGATTGAGAAATCATTTTTTTTAAAAAAAGAGGCATAGTGATTCTTTTGGCCCTCAAATTATACCAAAAATGTTATTTGGGACCTTTATTTTTTATTTAAATAATTTTGATTCTTTTTTTTTTATTTGAGGTAATTTTAATCACATTTTAATTGGAAATGTAATGAAACTCTTAAGTCTTGCACATTATATTATCATGTCACTTGCAGGTCATAAAAAACCTACAAGAAGATGATTTGGCATAGAAAACTACAAGCCAATGATGTGGCATGCAAAAGCTATGTGGTGATGATATGGTGAGTGATGTGGCATTCGACGTTACTTACTTGATAGTTTCATTATTTTTTCCATTAAAATGTGGTTGAATTAACTTAAAAGAAACAAGATGGAAGGTTAAACTAACTAAAATAAAAGTTAGAGGTAAAAAAAAAAATCATTTTGGTATAATTTGAGGTTCGAAAAGGTGATTATGCCAAAAAAAAAGTAAACAATTGAAAAGAAAAGAGAGGAAAAACATTTTTTTTGAAGCTCTAAGTTACGTAGTTAAAAGCTTTTCCCTTTCGACATTGCCTAAAAATTTAAGTTTTGGACATTTGATCTTTGTTTATGCTAAAAAGGATTTAAAAGCAAAAAAAAGGAAAAAGAGTACACACATCTTTTATGTAAATCGAGAGCGAATATAGCGAAAAAAGTATCTTAGTGTGAATATTGTGAAGTTAGACTCTACCAAAAAAAAAAATCCCAAAAAGAAGTAATCTCATTAATTCTTTTGTTATTAGGCAAGTGATATTATCTAACATGATGTTTTTGTTGGTTTCTTGGCTAATGCAACAACAGATTAACATATGATTTTTAGAGACATTATAAGAATTTAAACAAAAGAACACCAAGAACTAAAACTAATATCTACTTTGATCAAGATATGTAATTAAATCATGCCTGCAATAATCTCACATAAGAAGTTGCAATACTCACACGTAACACTTAGATATCGTAATCTAGTGTTTACTCATTTTGATGAGACTTTAAGATTGCTTCCCTACTTTCAAGAATTACGAATCACCTAAAGTATAATGGTATCTATGGTGAACCACATAACAACAATCTTGAAACCTTGTCTAAGGTGGGATTAAATTTGTTCTAGGAAGTTTTGTTTTATAAACAAACTTGGCTAAGCTTTTCTTGGCCCTTTAACAATCGAGAACACTTTTTAATTCATATGAAGGTGGCAAGAAGGGCTTTTGGTTTGATGATGTTGTATTGCAAAACCAAAGAGAATGGAAGAGAATTGAGAAGTTAGGGTGGTAAGCACAATGCATTGTCTTCTCAAACCTTATAAGTTGTCTACTGCTTTATGGTATTGTGTCATAATCTTATTAATTTCATTTTTAAAATTATCCTTATATACTAGGATAAACTTCTCTTATTGTGAAATTAGATATGAACTTTTATATCATTTTCAATCAAGTCCTTAAGACTTAATAGTTTGAACCACAAAGTTTTAACCAATATTAATAAAGTATTACTTAATTGAAAATCTCAATTTTTGAATCCATTGTCTTAGGTGTGTGCTACATTAGGTTCCTAATATCTTGGTAAGGATTATATATTATATCATAATTTTATATTATGATTCTAATTTTTGTTGATAGATCATCAGCATATTCTAATAAGCCATTATGACCACCCAAATGTTACAAAGTCAGAATTGTGATTTTTGACTAAACTTTTAAGTGGTAAGTTTCTTAGTGTAATTTAATTCTTTCATAAAAATATCTTAAGGAGTTTACAAGCATGGTACAACGTCTTCTTATCAATTCTCCATTTTAGTTATTGCAGCTATAGGTTTAGCTTAATGAATTTTAGTTAAACCATTTTACTTAACTCATAATGCTATAGCCATGGACTTTTTCAAATAAATCCAAATAAGTCAAGAACAAATAAGATATGTCACCTTAAATCTCTTAGGGTGATGAATTTTTTTTTATCACTCATTCTTCTTTGTATGCTTCATGTCACACCCAAAGCATCATTTATAGGCATGTGGGGTACATACACATTTGGATGAAATTAAATTATGACAATTCACATAAAAGATGACCCAATATCTCTATTCTAAGAATCAATTATAATACTGTGACATGAGAACATTTCTATAGAAACTTGAGTGATATTACCAAATGGAGTTCTCATGTGTGGTCATGTTCATTGAATTTGTTCCACAATATGTACTCACATGTTATCTATAAGCATATCCATAATTAAAGTCATAAGATTACTTTCTTATTTCCCTAGTAGGGGCTTAGTAGGTTTTAGTTTTGAAGCATTGCCAATTCTCTGCCTTGACAATATAATGACCAGGAATGATTTTAAGAATTAGACTTTGATGCATAAGGATCTCACAATTATACCTCGTTCTAATTGTCGTAACGTACTAAGTTCTAAGAATCTAATCGCTCAACACAAAACCTACGAAGTTGCCACCAATCATTCTAACATAGGTAGTAGATTTGATGGAAATTCTTAAGAGGAATTTAAGGTAGAGAATATAGGCTAAGAGCTGAACCTTTATAAATCATTGTGTAAAACTTGTCTTACTTGCACTCTTACATCACTTGTTGATTATTATTTTATTTATTGCTTGTTTATATATTGCATAGATAATGTAAGTAAAACTCACCTTAGGAAGGCAAGTTTGTGAAGCCCAAATTTTCATACTATTGTTTAATTAAAGGCTAAGAAGAGAAGTTTAAGACTTACTTAAGTATTCATATAGGGTCTGGAGTAACCTAGATGCCCGAAATAGTGGCACAAAGCTCAAGACACAAAATTCGAGGTAAAATCGTAAATTGAAGTATTCTTCAAGGAAGTATGTTTATGAGTATGTTTTGGTGGTTAGAAAGTGAAACTAAGGTTTTGGAAGTGAAAAAGTTAGTAAAACTCGAGTTAGCGCTAAACCGAATTGGGCCAAGAAATAGAAATAAATTCGGAATAAATTTTAAAAATTAGTGAAAATTATTTTGAGGCCATAGGAAATTAACATAAGATGTATTTGACTTGGAGAATAAAAATTAAGTGGAAATCTTGAGGTTTTAGTGATCAAATTAATTTTTAAAGTAAACCGAAAACCTTAAGTAATTTTAATTAGTAATGACTAAATTGGGCAAAATGGGCTCAAACGAGAAAATTTTCTTAAACAAGTGGAGCCCAAATTTTTATGGAACATACTAAGGACTTAGTATAACACATGAATGGTGGAAATTTGAAAGAAAATGGGCTGAAAATATTTTTTATGGATTTTATAAAAACAGGGCTGCAAGCTGCCCTAGCCGAGAAATTTGTTGACCCAACAAGGATGCTAAATTTGAAGGCTTTCTAGAAGGTCTTTTAATTTGAGATTTTCCAAAATTAAATTAGACTTAATAAACTTTCTGAAAAGGTAAAAATCATCTTCAACTGACCTAAAGCTCGAGAGAAGCACTTCCCCAAAGTTGTTGTACATGTCTTCTTCAGACCAAACTTGTGCAATTTTTTCAGCCACCATTTGGTCACTTTTAGAGTTTGGTTAATATGGATAAAATCTTCCTTTATAAGGTCTATACAACATTTAAAAAATCCAGCCTTAAGCAAGCCCGTTTGCTAGGTGTAAAGTTAGTGAGGAGAATAAGGGTAAAATCTGCCTTGTTTCTGGGTAAGAGAGAAACTTAAATTTATAAGTTATTGGTTGGTTTTTGAGCTTGTTTTTGATGATTCTAAGTTGTATATATGTTGATCTACAATTGAGAATCTTTTCTGGGGCAAGAAGAAGTGGTCAAAGTTGGTCAACTAAGGTGAGAAGTTGATGAAAGATGATGATGCTTATATATGTTGATGTTGGTTGAATTTGGATAATTTTTGCTTAAGTAGAATTTGAAGAAATTTTTTCTAGAGACTTGTGTAGGTTCAGCCAGCCCATGTTTGATAGGGTAGGGATGAAATTTGGTTAAGTTTTTGATGTTGTAGATTGTTAAATTAATACCAAAAAAGTCCTGTTTATAACCCAGTTCGGTGGAAAATCAAAAAGTGTAAGAATTGGTAAGTTAGGTATGTTGACAAATATGAATTGGAGACTTGAATAAGTATTTAGGTTGTCGAGTTTATGAATTTGAAGTTAAAAGAACAAAGATTATCAAAAATACCTTAAATTGGCACTTTAATCGATAAAATCGAGAAAGTAGGAAAAATGACCGAAAAAGGGTTCAGTTGACCACATTTAAGTTATAAATGTATGAGAACATGTAATAAGGGTGATTTGGATACTAACTGGGCTGTTTTTGGCAGTTCGAGGTATGAGCACGTAAAATGAGGCAAACCCGAGGATTGACGATTGAGTGCTGTCTTAGCCTCGTTTTGATAAGGGATGCAATTTAAAGTAGTAATGACTTCCTGTACCTATCTATATTTCATAAAATGACTTGATAGATGTATGAAGAATTTAGGTGGAAAAACTAAACCCTGTCAATAGGAATTTTCGAAAGTAATAACCCCAATTTAATTTTGAAACGACCACTTTTGTTTATGATGTATAAGTTTTGTTATATCAATATTTTGTATTGGAATTATATGATTTTATGATTTAAGTTTCAATATGATTTTAAATAAGTATAAAAGCAAGTAAGAAAGAAAATTTTTTCTGAGACTAGAGGCTACCCCGATAGTGTTTGCTTTGTGCATGTCATGCCCGCTACTTGTGGTGTCCCGGGTCCTCCACCTGTAGTGTCTTTTCTGTTTCGCCTGTGTAGTGTTCGTCTTTGCCTCTATGATGTTTGTCTTCGCTACACGTGGTGCCTGTTCTGTAGTATGTAATGCCCGCGCAGCACGCCTGTAGGTTATGTTACCTGCACAGTGAGTGCCAATGGTGCCCATGCTCTAGTTGTGTACTAGTTATATATTTACTACGTCTATTTTTTTGTACGACCTTGATCTAATCTATAGCCCCTACCATGGCCATCAGTGTTTTATTCCCTCTACGGAGGATGATATTTCTTTCTACATGATAGCTATACGGATTTAGCCTAGTCTCAATGTTTTAGTATATCAATGATTATGAGTTATGAAAGTAAGTAAGTTTGTTTTATCAAATGTAAGTATTATCATCTAAGCCCTTAACACTTTTTTAATCAATTAAGCCCTTAAACTTAATTTGCACCCAATCAATTCCACCCCTAGACGAAACTGTTATGTCCATTTTCATTTTGGCCAGCTATAAATTTACGCCAATGTGGCAAAGGAACGTGGAAAAATCTACCTTGACAATAATTAATGAAAAAAACAACTCAATCAAACTCACAATCCATACAATAACTCAGTCTGACAAACAAACAAAAAATCAAATCCGAACAAATTAAAATCATTCAACAAAAAAGGAGAAAAATACAAAAAAAAGTCATCTACCTCTTGCCACAAGGAAACAAAAAAAAAAAAAAAAAACCAAAGTCAGAGCTTTATGAGTTTTTAAAGCTATCTTTGGTGGTGGTTAGCGGTCTCGGGTTTTCAAAGTGTAAGAGAAATTTGGGCTTGAAACTTAGAGAAAAGGCAAAGGGTAAGGGGAAGAAGAACATAATAAAAGAGAATGACTTTTGGACCAAAGAATGTGAGAATTTTTGTAGTTAAATGATATTGAGTTTCAAGTTAGATCAAGAGAAATCTAGGCACTTTTAAGAGAAACGAAGGTTAGAAACAAAATGAGCAAAAGCAAAAAGAAAAAAAAAATTGAGGTATTTTGGGAGCCAAACCGCCACTTGCATGCGATGGCCGACTAGGGTGATCGACGACTAGTGTGGCAGCCAACTGTAGGATTCTGAGAAAGTTGAAGTTGGTTGACCATGGAGTAGAGAGAATGGATAGAAAAGAGAGGAAGAGAGAAAGAATAAAGAAACAAAAATGACAAATGAGGTGTTGGCTCAGTGGTAGCATGCTAGTCCCATCCAAACCTTACCTGCCATAGTGTAGGGGTTCAAAACTTGGAGAAAACCCTCATTGGGTAGGGAGGTACCCTTGTTGCTCCACTCCCTGGAATGGTTGATTACTTCTGCTACCATTTTTTTAAGTAAAAAAAAAATATAATAATGAAGGAAAGATTAAAAAAAAGAAAGAAAAAAAAAGAAAAAATAAAGAAAAAGAAAAAGGAGAAAAGGAAAAAAAAAGTAGAGCCCACATGAGCGAGGTGTGGTGGATTTTTTTTTTTTTTAACACGTGGATGGGCACATTGGCATTTCAATAGACGAGGCTAAAAACATAACAGACATAAATAATTTCTGTCTAGGGGCAGACTCGATTGGGTGCAAATTAAACTTTGAGGCTTAATTGGTCGAAAAAAAATGTTAGGTGCTTACAATAATATCCTTTTTTTCGAGAGCTTTTTGACTCTTTGGCTTAAATTTTTTCACTCAAACCATCAAATAATTTCTATTCTTTCTTGCTTTTAGAGCTTATAGAGAAGAAGTATTAGGGGAAAAAAAAAGATTTAGATTGAAAAAGAGAAAGACGAGAGGAAGAAAAGAAGAAGCAAAAGAAGAAAGGAGATATGTTCTTATTTATTTATTTATTAATTTAATAATTTCATCAAAGTTAAAATTGTCTTTCTATTTGAGGGCCCTTTGTCTTAAAATTGTTGAAGTGTATGAAGTATTTTTTGGTGGTTCATTTAGAGGCTCTCTTCCTTTTGAAAGAAGCACTTAGTCACAATATACCAATCGAGAAAAAAAAAATCATAGAATGTTATGTGAAATAAGTTGAAACCAATAGGAGAGGTAAGAGTTTACCCTACTGTTATATGCTATCCTTTTATCTCAATATGCAACCTTCTAACATCTTTTTAAACACGAACAATCATTGTCTCTTTGTTAAAAAAAAAAAAAAAGTTAAACTCACATGCAATAAAAGTTATTGCCAATTTACTCTACGTTATCCATTCACCTATATCTTTTCTTCCTCTTGGATCAAAGTTGCTAGAGTAAGACAATATCTTCTGCGCATGGATTGTAGTTAGGACAATCTTGAAAGGATATTTGACAACTTTACAAAGTAGAGAAAACTGTTGATAGAACTTTCCTAAGTAATAACCAAAGTGGGAGTTCCACAATGCAACCACTTCCAATGGTCTCAATAAATTCAAATTCCCATTCTCAAAATTTTTCCACTCAAAAGATCCCATTGAAGCAATAGTCAAACGCACAAGATTTTCTATTAGCACTAAATTACAGAAACAGTAACCCAAACTCACCATATGAGTGTCCTTTGTTATCATTTTGCCTTCCCATATTATTCTACCTACATTCTCCCATGGGCCAAAAAAATTAAAAAAAAAGATAGAAGGGTTTAGAACAGTCAATTGCGTTTATGGAACTTCGAAAACTCTTTTTTATTGTTCCAATTATGTCCCCCATTAAGTTACAATGCACTTTTATATTCTAGATTTCCTTGGACTTAAATTAGAAAAGTTCTTCACGTTTGGAAATCAAAGGGTCCTACCATATTGAGATTCAGCAATCAAAATAAGGGTACATTTTAGATTAAAGTTGGTCATGGAAACCAATGATAGATAGTCTTAGATTTTTAATTTCAATAGAGAGATCAATATCTAACAATTCATATTTAAAAAAATCACTAGACAAATTAGCAAATATTAAAACAATATTCTTTAACATTTATTCAAATAATTATGTTTTTATTTCTAAAAATTTTATAAATTTAAATTTTAGATTTCAGTACTTTTTTTTTTCTTGACTGTGACTAGAAGAATTGGTTCTAATAAAAAAAAAATATTACAGTAAATGTGATGGGCAAAGCGAGACAATAGTTCTAAGAAGTTGGAATTCTTCCACTCTATCCGAATAAGATATGTATGGCATTAATGGGCAATTCATCAAATACACGTGCTATCCATTACACTTCAAAGAAAAAATGGTTGTTGAATTGATATTCTCCAAACTTGTGCGCTTGGTAGTACCACGAATCACGCACCAATTTCTCTTGTCAATCTCATGATCTGATTAATAACCAATTTTTACAATCATCGTGGAAATTGGAGTGTTAAGAATCAGTAAAAATCATGTCACATCATAAGTTTCAAAACACTCATTTATGCCAAATTAATTTCGTTTCACTCCTTAATTAATTTATTAAAAAATTAATGTTATTAACTTAAAAAAAATAAACCACAAAAATTGCAAGAAGGTAAACATATAATTTAAATATAAACATGCCAAGTGATCCACTTGTATACCCCTTCATATTTTTTATATAATATATATTTCAGCAGTCTAACCATTGAATTTGATATTTTATTTATATAAATTATGCACTTTAATTTAAATTGATTAAATATAAATAGCTATATTTTATGAATATAAAAAGTCTAACCATTAAATCTATATTATTGAATAAGGAATAAGTTTTACACCGGCATAATTATTCATTCCCTTTATATATATATATATATATATATATATTTATATATATAACTTAGAGATCCACTTATATTAATATTGTTGTTGTTCAGTTACAATAATTACAAATTACTTACGTTATCGCCTTGATTTTTGTGACACGTGCTATAGACAGCTCTGCAAGAAAAAGAACAATTAGAGAGACGCAGGGAGTTTTTCTTGCATAAGCATTCCGATACTTAAGTCAGATAAGAAATTTGACAGAGTTTCTGTAAAGAAAAATGGAGAGCCTTAGTTTCAGAAATCATACTTGTCCCCATCGCTTGTTGATGGTGATTGTGCTTTTAAAGATATGAGTTTGTACCTGACTCAAACTCTCTTTCTTTATCTATATATATTTTGATTTTTACCTTGATAATGTTACAACCATTTAGATGAGGTTGAGTTTGAATCCAACGTCAATTACTCTTTTTTGCTTATTTATTTATTTATTTATATTTATTTATTCTTGCACAACAATTGCTCCCCACTCTTTCGCTAGGTATAACCTTGCGGAAAAGTACATATATTCTCCTCGTAGTCTTTCGTCAAATTCTCAAGTTAAATTCTGAAGTTAAGTTCTCGAGTCGAATCTTGATGCCAAATTCTCAAGTCAAATTCTCAAGCCCTTGTTTGAGTGCGTGACTTACCTCGCGCATTTTTCGCTTCAAGCCATTTGTTTTGGGTGTGTGGCTTACCTCGCGCATTTTTCACTTCAAGCCCTTGCACATTTCTTCGTGGCTTACCTCGAGCATTTTTCGCTTCAAGCCTTTGTACATTTCTTCATGGCTTACCTCGCGCATTTTTCGCTTCAAGCCCTTGTTTGAGTGCTTAGCTTACCTTTTGCACTTTTCACTTCAAGGTCTTGCACTTTTTTCTTCATGGCTTACATCGCGCACTTTTCGCTTCAAGCCTTTTGTTTTGGGTGCATGGCTTACCTCGCTCTTTTTTCACTTCAAGCCCTTGCACTTTTTTCTTCATGGCTTACATCGCGCACTTTTCGCTTCAAGCCTTTTGTTTTTGGTGCGTGGCTTACCTCGGGCATTTTTTGCTTCAAGCCCTTGTCTAAGTGTGTAGCTTACCTCGCGCACTTTTCGCTTCAAGCTCTTGCACTTTTTTCTTCATGGCTTACATCGTGCACTTTTCGTTTCAAGCCTTTTGTTTTTGGTACGTGGCTTACCTCGCGCATTTTTCGCTTCAAGCCCTTGCACTTTGTCTTTGTGGCTTACCTTGCGTATTTTTCGCTTCAAGCCTTTTGTTTGTTAAGTGTGTGGCTTACCTCGCTCATTTTTCGCTTCAAGCCCTTGCACTTTGTCTTCGTGGCTTACTTCGCGCATTTTTCGCTTTAAGCCCTTGCACATTTTCTTCGTGCTTACCTCGCGCATTTTTCGCTTCAAGCCCTTTGTTTGTTGTAAGTTTCGGTTGAGATCTAAAGTTTGTAACCCACATTCTTGCGGGAATGTATCAGGAATAACACTATCCAGATTGTTTATCCTTAAATTCAACACCCCAAAGGACAAACTCTATTGAGTTAGTCATTGAGGAATTGACCCACTCAGGGAATTATTAGACAGATCAAGTACTTGAAGATATGCATTATTGCATATCGACTTGAGGATGCTCCATTGAAATGTATTACCCTAGAGAGAGAAGAAATAAGCAAAATTGAGGTAGACACTGATGACAACTGGCAAAATAGAGCTGAAATCGTTGTTCGAGTAATCCAGATAGGTGGCATATTGTGGAAGAAATGAGATTTTCCCTTGCAACTGGTTGCTATGAAGGTTAAGAACACTAGGACTTTATATTTTGCAAAGGTCCTTCGAATTCTACGAGGAAGTTTCGAGAAAGATTTAGGAGTTGACAAGGTAGAACTCCCAAAGAAGATAGCAGCAGTTGCCAATCTAGCGAGCAGGTTTTGAGTTGACACTATTACCCATAACCCAGTCATAGTACTTTTAGCAACCTCTCAGCAAAATCACTTCTTCTCTTACCTCTGCATGTAGTGATCGTTTCACCAGGAGTTGCAATTGATGTCCTTTTTATAGAAAATATAGGGAAAATGGTTTTGTCGAACAATGACATACAGAAATGAACATCTACTATCTCCAAAAACAGTTAATAATCTGAAAGGAGGCAAGAAACTTTTGCTCATCCCTGAAAAAGAGATGCATCAAACCTCCGCTGTATTGACTTCATTTTAGAACAAACTTTCATGTCTCCAATTAGGACAGGAATAAAATTTGATAATCCTGACTGATGCTCAACTTCAATGAATGCAGGACCAAAGAGATTTGGTTCAGTTTGAGGACATATATTTTGTATAATTCATGACCACAACTAGGGGAATCCTCTTTACTCTGAACATGTGTGGATGTAAGGGAATTACCATACGACAGATACCTTCCAGCAAAAGACACTAGAAACCTTCAAGTAGCATTTCCAAGTCTCAACCTGCTCCCTACACAACAAATCTTAGCCCAAGAGAAGCAGAGAGAATACGTCGATGAGCTGTTGAATGGATCTCTTAGGCTTTTGGATGTGTGCTCCACCGCCAAGGTTGACCTCTAGGAAGGCAGCTAAAAAGGCAATTTTGAAGGCCCTAAAAGATTTGGAGTATAAGGAAAATAAACAAAGCACTATTTGTAATGAGACTGGAGCCACGATTAGCCCCTTAAGGAGGCGCAAGCAGTCACAATCAGTGTGCTAGACTCCTTGTTGTCCTTCACTTTTTGTAAGACCCACTTTGTATGTATTTGTTGCTATATTCCTTATGATTCATGTGATGTACACTTCCATATATTCATCGAATCATAAGAAGAGCATTGACTGAATTAAATTTGTAAAGAAGAATAAAATGGAATATCGTTGAACATCGGAAGAAATTAAATACGAGCCGAAATGGCCACAGGTCAAACGAAAATGATCAAAATGAAGTTAACCGAAAATATGAAATTAAAATAAGAAAAGATGGTGGATGTATGAAGGAAAGTCAGGTTAAATTGGTTCCGAAACAAGTGCAGGGGTAAAAAGGTCAAAATACAGAAACCCGGTATTAATGCGATAGAAAATTTTAATTAAAAATAAGGATTTAGAATATCTTGATCAATAATGAGGAAATTATATACTTTTGAGTCCAATTGATCAAGATCCGAAATTTTTAGAAATACCGAAAAGTCACCCGGGATAATATCCCGAAAATACGGAGAAATTATACCGAAAAAATGATTTAAAATATAATAAATAATTAAATTAAATTAAATTAAATTGTTTAGAATAAAATAATATAAGTTGTAGATATTTTGGAATATTGTAGAGTATTTTAATGAATAGTATAATAATAAAATAGTTTATAAATGATAATAATAATAATAATTAAAAAAAAGGAATCTGGAAAAAAAAAGAGAAGAAAATCGGGATAAACCCGAAACGAAAAAATCGAAGAAACCGAGAGGCAACCCGAAACCACTGAAGGAGCACCGGCGACTCTTGACTGCCGACGAGCAGCCAAGGTGCAAGAGGAGAGACCGGCGACCTTCAGGACGCCGAAAATGCGCCGTGTAGTGGCCGGAGGACGCCGATCGGAGCGAAGGAAGATCCGAGAGGAAACGGGCTGATTTTCGACGAACCACCGCGACTGGGCTGGAACGGAAGCCACTATCGCATTCAGGGGGAGGAGCCGGTTCTTTTGAGACCGGTATTGGCCGGCAAGACCATCGAAAACGTCGGCGACGGCAAGTGGCAGAAACGGCACCGTTTGGCCGAAAAGAAAGGGAAGGAAAAGGAGGGAAAAGGAAGGAAAGAGGAAAAGAAAAGAAAAGAAAAGGAAAGAAAGGAAAGGAAAAAGGAAAAAGGAAAGAAAATTCACTGGGGACGACTCGAGATTCGGGTAAGTCGACCGAGGGTCGAAATTGACCTACGGGTAAATTCCAGAAATTTATTTAATATTTTATTTAATGAAAAATAATCCGGATTTACCTAATTGTGCAGCTTTTCGACAGAGACCGAACGAGAGCCGATTTATCTCTAATTTTGTATCCCGCAACGTATCGGGTAAGTACATTTTAATTGCGGCAATATGAGTTCTTTAAATACAGAGTTTTAATTATTTTACGAAATTATGGATTAATTTCGCATAGAAAGGAATATTTTTCGGAGTTGTAATGTAATTGCCATAAATGGTATACTGGCTATTCAATGAGTTTGGAACGAAGCCCGATAATTATTAGTAAGCTGCATAAGCCCGGTATACCTGAAGAAGGGAATTAATAAATATAAAATGGGCCGAGACCCAAAAGGTAGATACGGCCCAATGCTTTAAAGTTGGTCAGTAAATGCGATATACTGATCAAGATAATTGAATTGACCTCAACTGTGTGGTTATATGCAGTTACGTACATTTGGTTGGCGCGCATTTGGGCCAAGAGGTTCGGCATCATCGAGACAGGTTAAGTCTGCGAGCGATTCCAGGTAAGGGAATTTTACGAACTGCTAGAGATAACTTTACGAATTTTCGACGCCATTTACAGTCTTTTAAATTGTATGAAGGGTCTAGATTTGAGATAAAAATTTTAGGGCCCCGGATGGGCAAATTACCAAAATACCCTCGTTAAGGGTAAAATTCCAAATTTTAGAAAAAAGTGTAAGGAGCAAGAACAAAGGTTCCTGCTCGTTTTTGAAGTATTTTGGTACATGCATGAGTAGGTCGGCTAACTTTTAAATGAAATTGCACAACATTTCATATCTTCAACAAGTGTTGATTTTCGTTGAAATCGATTTGAGAAATGTAGCCGCCTACGTGACTTTTCAGAAATGTGACGTGCTAGAGCTTAGCTCGTACTAGTTTTACTTGATTTTATGAGAGTGCTGGAGCACCGCTCGCACTATTTTTCTAAGATCATACGATGAGCCGTGTTTGGAGCAGCGGGTGACTGTGTGTCACACCGATTAAATAGGCTCGCACGTGCGTTTGGAGACATGGCATGAGTATGCAGATATGATATGGGTCCACGGAGTACGTTGTACCGTGCAAGTAGCATGGAGTACGCTGTACTGTGTGGCATCTTCGGATGCATGGTATCTTCGGATACGTGTGGCATCTTCGGGTGCGTGGTATCTTCGGATACGTGTGGCATCTTCGGATGCGTGGTATCTTCGGATACGTGTGGCGTCTTCGGGTACGTGGTATCTTCGGATACGTGTGGCATCTTCGGATGCGTGGTATCTTTGGATACGTGTGGCATCTACGGATGCGGAGGGTTGGATAAGACCGACGGGATGGAGTGACCCACCTCCCGGGCGGTTCCCGATCATAGTGAGATCCCACACACTAGAATCCGTGTAGCAGAGGGGCTCCTGAGGACACATGGCCATAGTCCTGGTTATTACTGATATACAGATATTGCCTAGTCTCGTATCCCGTATATTTACGTTTTCTGATACTGATGTTTTCGAGAAACACAATTTTATGGATTTTGTGTGAGTCAGGGCTACCCGAGGGGAGGGTTGAGTCCTGATCTTATTATGAAATTTTAACGAGAAATAAATGATTTGAAAGATATGCATGTTAAGTTTTCATGCTTTTTGGGATTACATGTGTGTTATTTTACATGACATCATAACATAGCATCTGTTTTGGAAATGTGTGGAGAAGGGGTGGTTTATGCATGGCACTACGTTCATGTAGGTTGTATTGTTATCTACTTGTTCGTAGAATTGCCTTACTGAGCTTGATGTGCTCACCCCTTTCATTTTATCACACAGATTTCTTCCAGTAGATTGGGAGGCGACTGGGTACGGCATTCTAGTTGTCCCCTGCTGCCTATCTTTTGAGGTATATACACGATTACATATGTTTCTTGTATCCAAATAACATGAGCACAGTACTATATTTTGTATGACACTGCGATGTATAGAGTGGGTATAGATATGTAAAGAATCGAAGAAGTTTAGTGCAGTATATATGAATTTTTATTTAAATTAAATTATGCACTAATTGTAAATGTATGCAGAGGATATGGGCACTGACATACAGCCCAATTATTGGTTATGGTTGGTCACGATCAGAGGTAAGTATGAAATAATAAAATGCGAAAAATTTACTCTGATTTTCGGGTAGTTTTGGGTCGTGACACTTTTGGGCATTGCTATCCCTTGCAACAAGAAAATCTAACATCATGCAAATTGAGAATGTTCAAAATGAACTGCAAGGCGCCTGATCAAAGTTAGAGTCAATATTCTCAACATACTCAACCATTAGATAGCCTCAAATATCATGTGAATTCATCCTGTACAGTAGATGCAACACAAATATAATATTCTTATGTCAAAGAAAAATATACTTTAGAAAATTTTGCCTCTATTGCATATTCCTCTTTTTGTTTCTTTCTTGTATTTAGAATCTCAAACTTTCTCTTTCAAATACATCGGAAAGAACCTCGTGACTCAAGATAACAGAAATTAGCTGATAGGATAACACAGAATTTGCATCAGCAATATGACTGGAGGAATCCAATGTGTCTTCCTTATTAAAAAAAGCAGTCAAAAACTCAAAATTCTCGTTGTCTCAAGGAAAATAATTGAATTCTTACAATTTAAATATACTTATACACATACTTTTACATGACTGACTCATATCTCACTTGTTTTGAGAAATGACCTATGCCCTGCATATGCAATTGTTAGCCTTATGCTGTTTTATAATATCATGTAAAGATTGCAAAACCAAGTAAAAGGATCTTGCCTACCTCTTGCATAACAGGCTTATCTTTAGTTAGCATAAATAATGGAGACTACCACAAGCAGGAATCATAAGCATGTGGCCGTTAAAAGCACTTTAAAGGTAGTGTTCATCTTCGCCGCGAGGTTATTGTTGCACAAAAAAATAGTCCATCCAATGGAAAAAACAGAGCATGTAAAATAGAGCATATAAAAATCAAAACAAAAGGCAGAGTCGAATTCCCACAGACAGCGCCAATTGTTGTTGCTCAGTTACAACAATTACAAATTGCTTACGTCATCGCCTTGATTTTTGTGCCACTTGCTATAGACAGCTCTACAAGAAAAAGAACAATCAGAGGGATGCAAGGGGTTTTTCCTGCGTAAGCACTCTAATGCTTAAGTCAGACAGAGAATTTGACAGAGTTTCTGTAAAGAAAAATGGAGAGCCTTAGTTTCAGAAATCATATCTGTTCCCCTCGCTTGTTGATGGTGATTGTGCTTTTAAAGATATGAGTTTGTACCTGACTCAAACTCTCTTTCTTAATCTATATATATTTTGATTTTTACCTTGATAATGTTATAACCATGTAGATGAGGTTGAGTTTGAATCCAACGTCAATTACTCTTTTTTGCTTATTTATTTATTTATTCTTACACAACAAATATAAAATAAAACTAATTTCACATATTTTTCTATTTCTTATACCATTTATATTTTCTTAACTCAGTGATTAAATTTATCTTATATTCACATGAATAATACATGTCAAATTCAAATTAATTAAAAATGTCTAATTATTTATTCAATAATAATAAAATTTTAATAGTCAATATATATTTAAAAGGATACTTTCCTAATCGATATGATAGAAATCAAATTGACCTAAAAGTTTACATGCATAATGGGTGTAAGTAGATTGTTACATCTAACAATCAATTTTTAAAAATATTAATCATACATGAGTTATAAAATGATGTAAACAAATTAGTTTTACATAATGTAACTTGTGTTGTGCAAATCTGTCACTTCTAGGGGTTCGATGAAGATTATTATACTTTTACTTTATCTTAGACTTCAAACTTCTAAATATTGAACACCTTGATGTAACCTAAACTTTTCCATAGAGTTACTTATTGGCACATCTTGAAAAATATGACGACATGGTAAATTTATACAGAATTATGAAAATATGAGCTAACTTTTTCATTTTTCTTTTAATACTAGTTTGTCATGTGAGCAGTTTCATACAATAATATTAAATAGCTATTTACTTAACTCGGTTTAAGGTAGTTTACCTAAGGTCCTAGTTCAATTTGACTTATAAAATCCATCAAAATCATCCAATATCGATTATCACGTAAAAGCGGTAATCCCTCGTCGGGATCAATTTTAGACAATAGTCTAAAACATTGATCAAATACAATCCAATTTATAACTTTACTTCTTATCTTTCTTATACAGTCCATAAACTATCATACATTCAAATTTCATAATTTTTTTGAGGTAGTTTGGTCCTTCAAAATATATACTTATAAAATATTTTATTATTTTCTCGATTGTGACCTTTTCACCAATAAAAATTCATTTACATCCCAAACATAATACTTTATGCATGTAAGCATATAATGACCTTATACATATCCTATGAGACCCCATGTTTGTATGACCTTATTATGTGTTAATGGAATTATAAGACAGATGATTTTTGGATCATATAAATGTGAATGTATTGCAATGGATAAATGAGTATTATGAATGCAAGTAAAGATTAAATAAGGGCTGAAGTGGCCATAAACTAAACGAATAGAACTTAAAGCATCCGGACTAGAGATAAGGATTTAAAACACGAAATGATAATGAATAGATTGTGAATTCGGTGTATACTTTCTGATTCCAAGCAATACACACAAGTTTCATAACATGAAAATCATATGGAATGAACCTTTCCATGCTCAAAGTGTGAATAGATTGCAAAATGACTAGTGAAGCAATCAAACATAAATTTTTTCCTTGAAAAATTGAAAAATTTGCAGCAAGAAGCCTGCAGATGAAGGCCAGATCGATCTCCTATTCAAGGCAGATCGATCCCTTGTGCAAGCAGAATAATTTCAAGTGAATCTTCTAAGGCCAGATCGATCCCCCCATTGAGCAGATTGATCTCCCTAATGAGCAGATCGATCTACATTTGCCTCGCCTAGCAGGGATCGATCCCTTCCTAAGTGCAGATCGATCTCCATTTGATTCTGTTAAGAGCAGATCAATCCCTCCCCATGAGCAGATCGATCTGCTGTTGCCTCTACCAAGCAAAGATCGATCTCTCCCCAGTGAGCAGATCGATCTCTCCCATTTGTAAACTTAAAAATTCGATGGCTAAAACTACGGAAAGATCGATCTCTTCACCCTAGCAGATCGGTCTCCTCACTCTCATCTTATAAAAACCCGACGGCTAAACCTCATTCTTCAGCAAACCAAACCTTTCCCCTCAATTTTTATCAAAAAAGAAAGCTTTATCTCTCTAGAATACCTCCATTTCTAAAAAGATTTGAGAAAAAAACTATTAGAGCCAAAGTGGTTCATTGTGAGGAGGATAACAACATAGCTTGGAAGCAATATTTAACTTGTTGGATTGAAAAAGCTAAGGAGTCTCCCAAATTTAGACAAGAGGAAAGTCAAACTAGGTGAGTTTCCTATACACCAACTCTAAGTATGTATATCTAGATGTTGTTGTGAGTAGATTGGTGTATGAATTGTTAATAGAAACTACCTAGAATGTCATGAATCAAGCATAACCTAAATGAGTTTAGTGTGAGAAAATATGATATGGTTGAGTTGATGATAAATGGATTATACTAAGGTGTTAGTGAGGTGATATGCATGATTTTGAGATGATTGGATGAAATCATATTGTGAGATTGGTCAAGTGATAAAATGTGCATAAATGATGTGTAGAAATGGATGAATGAATGGGAAATTATGGATAAACGTCTATGGCAAGTGTTTGATAAGAAAATGAGTTACTAGCTAAATTAACTAGAAATGACATAATGATAGCCAAATGTGATAAGGGGTCAAACTTGACGTAATAGGCTCGATAAGATATACTTACTAGTTGAAGTCAAAACATGAGCTATCGATATTGACTCATATAATTAATTAATGTTGCAGCTCCTGAGGATATATCTGGAACAAAGTGAGCCCAATCGCGAGAAGCGAGAAAGGAAAAAAGAGTTGCTTCCAAGTTAATTGAGGTAAGGGAATTATGTTAGCCCTAGAGATATCTGTACGCACTTTCGGGTGCATGAGTGATTTTTTAAAGTGTCTAAGGGTCTTAGAATGAAATGAATGATTGAAGGGTAATAAAAATGGGATTTGAGAAAAGTTCATGAAAAGCAAGAACATGAGGTTCTTGAATCTTATACTATTTTTTGCATGTAAAATTAGTAGGCTGGCTAGCATTTAAATGATTTGCACAAAAATAACTTGATTTGGTTTTTATAACCATGCTTGCAAAGGATGAGCCAACTACATGAGTTTTGTGAAAATGAAAACGTGCTAGAGCGTTGCTCGCACGAGATTTGTTATGGTTACACGTGCATTAGTGTTGGAGCTTAGCTCGCACTAGTTTTTACATGGATTTCACGATATAGTGCTAGAGCATAGCTCGTACTAGAATTTTACATTGCATGAGTGCTGGAGCCTAGCTCGTACTAGTTTTCACATGGATTTTTATGACATTTTACTGGAGCCTAGCTCGCACTGATTTTCATACTGGTTTTGACATTGTGCTGGAGCGTTGCTCGCACTAGATATCCATTATACTTGTTGCCGTGGTTGAGACTACTCGCACGTGGCTTTATGACATGTTGGGAGCCGTGCTAGAAGCTTCGGGTAGGCTGTGTGCCATGCCGATTAAATAGGCTCACACGTGCGTATTGAGATGTGGCAGTGTATGATGTGATATATAGGTCCACGGAGTACGTTGTACCGTGTAAGTAGCATAGAGTACACTGTACCATGTATGGATATGATATATATATATATACCATCTTCGAACGATGAACATTCTGCTATGGATTGACTGGTTGGATGTGACCTACCTCCCGTGCGGAAGCAGATAGAGGTGATACCCCGCACACTACGATCCGTGTAGCATGGGATCACAGCGGATATGGCCATAGTCCTAGTTATTACCTTTATTGATATTATATGCCTATCTCACATGTCTATTGTTTTTTTTAAGAATCAATGTTTTGAAATGAGTTTGTGGGTTAGGACAGTCCATGAAAGGGGCTGAGTCCTGACAAATGATGATTTGTATCGATTTGTGTTGAGTTTTTGAATGCTTTGAAGTGCACCTTGCATGATGATTTACCATGCTTTGATTTCGATTTACGTATGATGATTTTCCATGCTTTGTTAAAGAATCGTGCATTGCTTTAAATAGCATGAACTATTTTACATATCATGAACACGAGGATGAACTGTTGTATTTTGGGTATGACAAGTAACTGTGTGTGGTTTAAGTATGGCATCACGATCACGTAGATAGTACAGTTATCTACCTGCTCGCATGATTACGTTACTGAGTGCGTGGTTTACTCACTCCCCTTATTTCCCCCTCTACAGAGCACTTTCAGTAAATAGAGAGTGACTGAGTATTGGATTTTGGAGTCCGTTGCATCCCATCACACAAGGTATACACACTTGTATAGTTTTTTGTATCTAGACATGTCAAAACACAGTAATATCTTTAAATGTAATTTTTGGGATGTAAAGGATTGTAAACACATGTAAACAACAACTCTGATTTAGAAATACAAGTGTTTATGCTTAATTGAATTGTAATTTGAATTGATTTGATTTGGATGAGATTTACACGATACACAATCCAACTGTTGGTGGTGTACCTGTTCACGATCAGGATAAGGTAAAGGTAAAGAACAAACAATAAGAAATGGATCAATAATAAACAAAAAATGAAAAAAATTGTAGTGGATTTTCGCTGGATTAAGGGTCGTGACAATTTATTTGGTATCAGAGCGGAGTTAGTTTGACGTGTGTTGGTGTAAAAATTTAGGAAAATTATATCCCCATGTTATTGTGATTGTCTAGATATAACTGTGTATATCGAGATGAGTTTGACTAAGAAATGATTGTGAATGTAGGAATCTTGGCATAATGCTTAACACCATTTGCAGTAGAGGGGTGAGAGCACAAGTTAGAGGCCGTAGGGGTAGGCTTAGGGGCCATGCTGAGCCGATACCACATGAGGGTCACAAAGAGGTAAAGGTGGAGGTTGATGTTGAGCATGCTCCACAGGGTCCGGCAGAGAGACCTGAGAGTACTGAGGCGCTCTTCGCGAGAATAGAGCAGAGCTTAGAGGTAATTTTGAAGTTAATTACCCAGTCTTTGCCTGGAGCTAAGGGCCGGCAGGTGCCAACTGCATAGAGTGATGCTGAACGGGCGACTGATCCTGAGATGCCTGAACAACCAACCTAAGAACCTCAGACTACAGATATTCCCACACCCTCACCAGTACAGGATACACCTTCTACTGTTGCTCCACCACATGGTAGAAGAGATTGGGGTTATGGATGTGACCTGGATAGGTTACGAAAGGTTCAAAAATTTAACTCGCCATCTTTCAGTGGAGTTAAGGACCTAGTAGCTACAGAGGACTGGGTGAATGAGATTGAGAAACTATATGGGTTTTTTAAGTGTACTACTACCGAGATGGTAGCGCTTGCCGTATTCATCCTAAAAAGATCGACAGAGTATTGGTGGAAGTCCACCAGACCTATTTTGAGAGCCAGGCATGCAGAGATCAGCTGTGATGTATTTTTGGAGGCCTTCCAGAGGTAATATGTTTCGGATATTGCGTAACGGAGACTGCAGATGAAATTCTTATTTGACCCAGAGGAGTAGATCGATGGATGAGTATGAGACAAAATTTATCTCCCTAGACAGATACGATCCTGATACGATAAACAGTGAGGTCAAGAAGGTCCGAAAGTTTGTGGATGGATTGAGACCAACCATCAAGTCCTGATTGGTTCCCTTTGACATACCGACCTACGAAGAGGCAGTGCATAGGGCACAATTATGTGAACAAGATATCGAGTGAGTTGCCTCAGAGTTTGAAAAGGTTGGGAAGGTAAGGGACAGAGATAGAAAGAGAGAGGCAATGGATAATGACTTCAGTTATAGAGGAAACAGGAAATTTTTTAGGAAGAGATCGTGGATTGAAGAGATCCGAGAGAGGACAGTTAAGCCTCCTGTGTATCTAGTCATAGCTCCAGCAAAGGGTATAGTGATTGAAGGGTCACGGCCTACGATAGAACAATGCAGTAAGTGCGGTAGGTACCATGGTACTCGATCATGTTATGGATCTCCTGTAGTATGTTTCCGATGTAGGAAGCCAGAGCATGTGATTCGAAATTGTCGAGAGATGACTAAGAGTGCCTCACCGAAGGGCAAGGAGCCGGAGAGAGCTCTAGCTGATACTCGTACTCCGAGACGGAGAACGACAGCTGAAGAGAAGGGGAAGCAGGTAGTTGGCAGAGGGTGAGTACACACCTTGGACT
Organism: Firmiana major; assembly: GCA_033439115.1. Lineage (NCBI taxonomy): Eukaryota > Viridiplantae > Streptophyta > Magnoliopsida > Malvales > Malvaceae > Firmiana > Firmiana major. The sequence continues at coordinate 72,501,624 of CM065901.1, read as the reverse complement.
AGGATACTGCAGATCAGTCATCAGATGTGATGAAAGGTGCCATCTTAATCTTTGATATTGAAGCTTATGTTTTGATAGATCCTGGTGCCATGCATTCATTTGTATCACCTGTATTTGCATATGAATTGTTTAAGTATGTGAAGCTTACCCCATTAAGTAGGAGGATGCTGATAAGTACTCCTATGAACAATAATCAATTAGTTGAATATGTGTTGATGGACTGTAAGCTGAAAGTAGGGGAAAAGGAAATGTCAGTTGACCTTATTTTGATATATATGAAAGACTTTGATGTAATCCTAGGAATGGATTGGTTGGCTGTAAACTGTGCTATGGTAGATTGTTTTTCTAAGATAATAACTTTTCTAGGGATAGATAGCGTTATCGTAAGTTTCCCCAAACAATGTAATGTAAAATCCCATTGAAAAGTAATGAGAGCGGTAATTGTTGTAAGTGAAATTAATTGCACTTATATGCTGACTAAATGGTTGATGTTTTGAAAGGTTATATTGCATACATGATTGAGACAGATAAGGCACGTTCGGAATTGAGAGACATCCCAATGGTTAGGGAATTCCCAGATGACTTTTTAGATGATTTACCAGGGTTACCGACGGATAGAGAGATGGAGTTTTATATAGATTTGGCACCTAGTACAGAGCCGATATCCAAGCTACGTACAAAATGGCTCCGATTGAGTTGGACGAACTGAAGAAGTAGTTATAGGAGTTTTTGGATTAGGGGTTCATAAGACCGAGTGTATCGCCTTGGGGAGCACCGATACTATTTGTAAAGAAGAAGGATGAGAGCCTTCGATTGTGTATTGACTACCGGTTGTTGAATAAGGTGGATCAAGAATAAGTACCATCTTCCATGTATCGATGACTTGTTGGATCAGCTTTAGGGAGTACAGGTTTTTTTTAAGATAGATCTGAGATCTGGGTACCATTAGTTGAAAATTTAGGATGGAAATGTACCCAAAATAGATTTCTACACCCGGTATGGTTACTTTAAGTTTATGGTTATGCCATTCGAGTTGACTAATACTCCCGCTGCTTTTATATCATTGATGAATGGGTGTTTCACTGGTATTTAGATAGGTTCGTCATTGATTCATCGATGATATTCTCTTGTATTCGAGATCTAGAGAGGAGCATGAGCAGCACCTAAGGATAGTGCTGCAGACCCTCCGAGAGAAAAGTTATAAACTAAACTCAGTATGTGTGACTTTTGGTTAGAGCAGATCTCATTTTTGAGTCATATTGTATCGAAGGATGGTGTGTCAGTGGACCCATCCAAGATTGAAGCAGTGGTTCCGTGGCAGAGACCCCAGACAGTTACAGAGATCAGAAATTTCTTGGGTTTAGCTGGATATTATCGATGATTTGTGGAGGGATTCTCGAGGCTAGCTGCTTCGTTGACACATCTTAGTAGACAGAATGTTGAATTTGTGTGGGACGATAAATGTGAGAAGAGTTTCCAGGAGTTAAAGAAGAGATTAATTACACCATTCCTACAAGCTCAGGAGGTTTCTCTGTGTATACGGATGCATCACACCAAGGACTGGGCTGTGTACTGATGCAGGATGGGAAGGTAGTCGCCTATGGATCTAGGCAGTTGAAGGATCATGAGATGAACTACCTGACCCACGATCTAGAGTTGGCGACTGTAGTATTCGCCTTAAAAATGTGACGTCATTATTTGTATGGTGAGAAATTTCAAGTATTTACTGACCACAAAAGCCTTAAGTATCTGTTCTCACAGAAGAAATTGAACATGAGGCAGAGAAGGTGGCTTGAGGTTCTAAAGGATTATGATTGCGAGATCTTGTACCACCCGGGTAAGACGAATGTAGTAGCTGATGCACTGAGTAGGAAGCACCTTAGGTTGGTATCATATATGATGATCAGGAAACACGAATTGTTGGAACAGTTCGCGAGCATCAATTTAGATGTGAGCCCGCCTGATACTGATAGTGGCTTTATGGTAGCTAGCATGCGGTTGGATCCAGATCTAGTAGATCGTATCCTACAGGCTTAGCAGATTGATCAATAGTGCAGTGATATTGTCAGACAGATACAGAGGGGTACAAAGACTGATTTTTAGTTAAGTTCAGATGGACTTCTGAGGTTCAGGGGTAGGATATGTGTTCCCAATGATCTAAAGATCAAGAGGTTGATTTTATCAGAGGCTTACTCAACGAAGTATACACTGCATCCGGGAAGTAACAAGATGTATCAGGACCTCTAGAGAGTGTATTGATGGTAAGGAATGAAGAGAGATGTCGTTGAATATGTGGGTAAGTGTCTTATTTGTCAGCAGGTGAAGGTAGAGCATCAGAAGCCTGCAGGGCTATTACAACCTCTATCGATACCAACTTGAAATTGAGAGCACGTCACTATAGACTTCGTGATGGGTTTACCCAGGACCCGTAGGAATCACGATGCTATTTGGGTGATAGTGGACAAATTGATGAAGTCAGCACACTTCCTAGCTATGAGAGCCACCGATACTTTGAGTACACTGGTGGAACTATATGTGCGCGAGATAGTAAGGTTGCATGGTGTTCCAGTGTGCATTGTTTCTGATAGGATGCCCGCTTTACTTCTCACTTTTGGGAATATTTTTAGGAAGCGATGGGGACTCAACTGTGTTTTAGCACAATGTTTCATCCTTAGATAGATGGTCAGTCAGAGAGGACTATACAGACCCTGGAGGATATGTTGAGAGTGTGTGCATTGGATTTTAGAGGCTCTTAGGATGACCATTTGCCACTTACAGTGTTCGCCTATAATAATAGCTATCATTCAAGTATTGAGATGGCACCGTATGAGACTTTGTATGGTCGTAGATGCCGTTCCCCTATTGGATAGGAAGAGGTGGGTGACCGACTGATATTTGCTCCCGACTTAGTGAGAAAAGCCTCTGAGGACGTCCAATTGATTTGTGAGAGGTTACGGACAGCTCAGAACAGACAAAAGAGTTATGCTAACAGGAGACAGAGACCATTGGAATTCACTGTGGATGAATCGGTGTTTTTGCGACTCTCTCTTTTCAAGGGTATAACGAGGTTCGGAAAGAAAGGAAAGTTAAGTCCTCGTTACATTGGACCCTTTGAGATTTTGGATAGAGTGAGAGATAAGGCCTATAGGCTAGCATTGCCACCTGAGCTAGCAGGGTTCACAACGTCTTCCATATCTCTATGTTACGGAAGTACCACCCGGATCCGGCACATGTAATTAGATATGAGCCATTGGAGCTCAACGAGAGCATATCGTATGTTGAGAAGTCAGTTCGGATATTGGATAGGAAGGAAAAGGTGTTGAGATAAAAGACAATCCTTTTAGTAAAAGTCCTTTGGCAACACCATACTGCAAAAGAAGCTACATGGGAGTTGGAGAGTTTGATGCAGGAGAAATACCCCGAGTTATTCACGGACTGATATTAGTTTCAATTTAGAGGACCAAAGTTTCTAAGTGGGGGAGATTGTGAGACCCCATGTTTGTATGACCTTATTATGTGTTAATGGAATTATAAGACAGGTGATTTTTGGATCATATAAATGTGAATGTATTGCAATGGATAAATGAGTATCACGAATGCAAGTAAAGATTAAATAAGGGCTGAAGTGGCCATAAACTAAACTAATAGAACTTAAAGCATCCGGACTGGAGATAAAATTTAAAACACGAAATGACAATGCATAGATTGTGAATTTGGTGTATCCTTTCTGATTCCAAGCAATACACACAAGTTTCATAACATGAAAATCATACGACATGAACCTTTCCATGCTCAAAGTGTGAATAGATTGCAAAATGACTAGTGAAGCAATCAAACACAAATTTTTCCCTTGAAAAATTAGAAAATTGAAAGTAGAAAGCCTGCAGATGAAAGCTAGATTGATCTCTTATTTAAGGCAGATCGATCCCTTGTGCAAGCAGAACAATTTCAAGTGAATCTGCCAAGGCCAGATCGATCTCTCCCATTTGTAAACCTGAAAATTTGATGGCTAAAACTAAGAAAAGATCGATCTCTTCACCCTAGCAGATCGATCTCCTCACTCTCATCCTATAAAAACCCAATGACCAAACCTCATTCTTCAGCAAACCAAACCTTTCCCCTCTATTTTACCCAAAAAAGTAAGTTTTCTCTCTCTAGAATACATCCCTTTCTAAAAAGATTTGAGAAAAAGCTATTAGAGCCAAAGTGGTTCATTGTGAGGAGGAGAACAACATAACTTAGAGCCAACATTTAACTTGTTGGATTGAAGGAGCTAAGGAGTCTTCCAAAATTGGACTAGAGGAAAGTCAAGTTAGGTGAGTTTCCTATATACCAACTCTAAGTATGTATATCTAGATGTTGTTGTGAGTAGATTGGTGTATGAATTGTTGATAAAAACTACCTAGAATGTCATGAATCAAGCATAACCTAGAATGAGTTTAGTGTGAGAAATATGATATGGTTGAGTTGATGATAAATGAATTATACTAAGGTGTTAGTGAGGTGATATGCATGATTTTGAGATGATTGGATGAAATCATATTGTGAGATTGGTTAAGTTATAAAATGTGCATAAATGATGTGTAGAAATGCATGAATGAATGGGAAATTATGGATAAATGTTTATGCTAAGTGTTTGATAGGCAAATAAGTGAGTTGCTAGCTAAATTAAATAGAAATGGCATAATGATGGCTAAATGTGATAAGGGGTCAAACTTAACGTAATAGGCTCGATAAGATATACTGACTAATTGAAATCAGAACATGGGCTATCGGTATTGACTCATATAATTAATGAATGTTGCAGCTCCCGAGGATATATCCAGAGCAAAGTGAGCCCAATCGCGAGAAGTGAGAAATGAAAAAGGAGTTACTTCCAACTTAATCGAGGTAAGGGAATTGTGTTAGCCCTAAAGGTATCTGTGCACACTTTCGGGAGCATGAGTGATTTCTTAAAGTGTCTAAGGGTCTTAGAATGAAATGAATGATTGAAGGGTAATAAAAATGGGATTTAATAAAAGTTCATGAAAAGTAAGAACATGGGATTCTTGAATCTTGTACTACTTTTAGCATGTAAAATTAGTAAGCTGGCTAGCATTTAAATGATTTGCACAAAAATAACTTGATTTTGTTTTTATAACCATACTTGCAAAGGATGAGCCAGCTACATGAGTTTTGGGGAAATGAAAACGTGCTAGAGCGTTGCTCGCATGAGATTTGTTATGGTTACTTGTGCATTAGTGCTGGAGCTTAGCTCGCACTAGTTTTTACATGGATTTCATGATATAGTGTTAGTGTATAGCTCGTACTAGAATATTACATTGCATGAGTGTTGGAGCCTAGCTCGCACTAGTTTTCACATGGATTTTTATGACATTGTGCTGGAGCGTAGCTCACACTGATTTTCATACTGGTTTTGACATTGTGCTAGAGCATTGCTCACACTAGATGTCCACTATACTTGTTGTCGTGTTTGAGACTACTCGCACGTGGTTTTATGAAATGTTGGAGCCGTGCTTGGAGCTTCGGTTAGGCTGTGTGCCATGCCAATTAAATAGGCTCGCACGTGCGTATTGAGTTATGGCAGTGTATGATGTGATGATATGGGTCCACGGAGTACGTTGTACAGTGCAAGTAGCATGGAGTACGCTGTATGGTGTATGGATATGATATATATATATATATATACAGTCTTCGGACGATGAACATTTTGCTATGGATCAGAGGGTTGGATGCGACCCACCTCCCGTGCGGAAGCAGATAGAGGTGATACCTCGCACATTAGGATCCGTGTAGCTTGGGATCACAGAGGAAATGGCCATAGTCCTAGTTATTACCCTTATTGATATTATATGCCTATCTCACATGTCTATTTGTTTATGAAGAATCCATGTTTTGAAATGTGTTTGTGGGTCAAGACAGTCCATGAGAGGGGCTGAGTCCTGACAAATTGTGATTTGTATCGATTTGTGTTGAGTTTTTGAATACTTTGAAGTGCTCCTTGCATGATGATTTACCATGCTTTGATTTCGATTTACGCATGGTGATTTTTCATGCTTTGTTTAAGAATTGTGAATTGCTTTAAATAGCATGAACTACTTTACATATCATGAACACGAGTATGAATTGTTATATTTTGTGTATGACAAGTAATTGTGTGTGGTTTAAGCATGGCATCATGATCACGTAGATAGTACAGTTATATACATGCTCGTATGATTGCCTTACTTAGCACGTGGTTTGGTCACCCCCTTATTTTCCCCCTCTACAGAGCACTTTTAGTAAATAGAGAGCGACTAGATATTGGATTTTAGAGTCCGCTGTATCCCATCACACAAGGTATACACACTTGTATAGTTTTTGTATCTCGACATGTCAAAGCACAGTAATATCTTTAAATGTAATTTTTGGGGATGTAAAGGATTGTAAACACATGTAAACAACAACTTTGATTTAGAAATACAAGTGTTTTCCCTTAATTGAATTGTAATTTGAATTGATTTGATTTGGATGAGATTTACACCGATATACAGCCCAACTATTGGTGGTGTAGCAATTCAAGATCAGGGAAGGTAAAGGTAAAGAACAAACAACAAGAAATGGATCAATAATAAACGAAAAATGAAAAAATTGTAGTGGATTTTCGGTGGATTGAGGATCGTGACATATCCAATCCTATGTATTAGTACAAAAGCGTCTGAAAATAAAGTCATATATACACTATAAATATATACTAAATCTGCTATACACATAGCATTACACTGCCCACAATATGGAAAAGCAGAAAAATAAAGAAATAAAATTAGTCTGCGTTTCTAGATAATCTAAAATAAGTTACAAGATGTTGCGGCCATTTGGTCGTGGAGCCAAGTTTATCCAGTGCGTGTCAATGTACAAACGATAGAGTTGATTTACATCCCATAGTACTATTATGCCTGATTATAAATTACAAATATGCGTAGAAACTATTCTAAGTGCATGTGATTGATTGACAAGATATTTATATAGTATGAAAAGAAGACGTGGAAAACCCTCACGAATGAGGCAGGCCCAATCCCCTCGATCTTCACCTTCTCCACAGACTCCAAGCCCTAGCTCTCGATAAAGCACTTGGAGTGGACTATGGCATGACTCACTACCATAATAAAGAGACAGTATGCTTCTAGTCTGGGTCAGCAATAGCTGCCACAAGCTCTCAAACAACCGTAAGCCACTGCACCACCACCACACTTGAATCAGCAGCAATTGCCAATGCCATCTCAGGAGGTCGCACCTCCACACTAGCTATCGATGTGGTTTAGAATATGGCCCAGTTCAAGCAGTTCTAGAAAAAAAGACCTTCTGACTATTCAAAAGGGTGAAGGACACAGAGGTAGTAGAGACTTGGTGGATAAAGATGGAGAAGATCTTTGAGATTATGAGGTGCAACTCAAAGAAAAAGGTGGCTCTAGTGGCCTACATGTTTGAAGGTATGTTGAACACTGATGGAGGTCGGTTAGGACAGTTTTGAGGGCCAAGAACCCTACTATCACATGGAAAGCATTTATAGAGGCGTTATTTTAAGTGAATAATACTTCCCCAAGAATGCCTAATAAAACAAACATACAAAGTTCCTCAGTTTGACTTAGGACACCATGTCCATGGATCAATATGAGTCCTGCTTCACTATTTTATGCCGCTATGACCTTAACATACCAATGAACGAAGCGCCAAAAACCAAACGATTCATAAATGGCTTGTAGCCCTTAATCAGAGGCAGCTTGGTATGCATTATAACCTATACGGAAGCCATACAAGGGTACAATTCATTGAGTTAGGTATGGAAATGACCTAAGCTCAATATGATGACAAGAGTTAGGGTAAGGGTAAAAGGACAGATACTGGGAGGTTCAATCTGAGCAGGGCACAATATAAGAGTTTGAAGTATGTTACGTCTGGCACATAGGTTAGTAAGCCTAAGGCACGTTAGGTCTCTAGTAGATTTGGTTGACATCATAGGCATTAGGCCATTTTACTTTAATACAGGGGCTTGCTTCAAGTGTGGCAAGATTAGGCACGAATTTAGAGATTACCCTTTATTGGAAGCACTTGAGAAGCGACTTGAGACAAAAAAAAAACAGATAAGTAGAATTTCGCATATAAGGGTAACAAACCTGTGGCACATGTTAGAGTATTTACATTAGACAAGGAGATCACTAATGCTTTTGGGTCCATTATTAAGTGTAAGCTCTTAATCAATGATTTAGAAGCTTTTTACTTATATATCTGGGTCCCAGCATTCATCTTATCACTTATGTATGCTAGGAAACTAAAATTAGAGCTTGAACTATTAAGGCACTTACTTTATGTTAATACACCCTTACAGGAATCACAGATGAAAAATTTAGCATGTAAAACATATAAGGTGAAGGTGGAAGATAAAAGCCTAGTAGCATATTTGATTTTATTGAATATGTATTTTTTTTTGGATGTAATCTTAAGCGTGGATTGGTTTGCCACCCATCATGATAATTTAAATTATTATAGGAAAACTGTAACTTCCTCCACACCTGAAAAGTTTTGTATTGAGTTCTAAGAATATGAAATGAGAATTCTTTTGAAATCATATTGGTATGAGATGAATCTTGCTAGTGAAAGCTATCTCACTTTTGTTGACAATATCGATAAGGGTCATCTTGAATCGTCTGACATCCTAATTGTTAATAAGTTTTTTTTAAGTGTTTCCAGATGAGCTACAGAGGCTACCTCTGAGTTCGCAATAGAACTACTCTCAAGCACTTAACTAATCTCAAAACCTTTATATCGAATGACTCTAATCAAATTGGAGGAGCTTAAAAAGCAACTTCATGAGTTCTTAGACAAGGGCTTGATACACTCAAGTATGTCACATTGAGGGGCTCCAGTGTTGTTTATAATGAATAAAGACAATAATTTGAGGTTGTGTATAGATTAAAGTAACTGAATCAAGTGACGGTCCAGAACAAATGCCCACTGCTTATAAATGACTTGCTAGATATGACCTTTATAAGTTCTGAGTCATGCCACTTAGCTTAACTAATGCCCCCGCAGCCTTCACGGGACTGATAAACAAGGTGTTCAATGTAAGGCCCGTACCTTTACATGTATTCCTTTATGATTCCATGCTATACACACAAATTACATAATATGTGAATCATAAGAAATGGATCTTTTTATGCTCTAAATGTGAATAGAATGCAAAATGATGAATGAAACATTTAAATGCAATCTTTCCTTTGAAATTTTGGAAAAATTAGCAGTTGAAATCCTGCAGATGATTGCCAGATCGATCTCCCTTCACGATAGGATCGATATTGTAATTCTAGAATGAAATCACAAGGTTCTATAGGCAAGTAGATCGATCTCGAGGTGATTCTGCATAGAGAGGATTGATCCCTACCCAAACACAGATCGATCTCCAATGATTTCTGGCTAGAAAGGATCGATCCCTTCCTAAGAGCAGATCAATCACACAACTTACTTACTGAATATTTGTGTAGTTCAACCAAAGGAAGATCGATCTCTCACCCTAGGAGATCGATCTCACAATGCCTATTTCTATTTAAGAGCCCGACAGACGAGTCTTCTTCCTCGAATGACAAAAATCTCTCCATTTTAGCAAGTGAACAAGTTTTCTCACTATAAAATATCACCACCTTCCAAACAGATTTAAGAAAGGTTGCTTTTAGCAAAGTTGTTCCTTGTGATGAGGAGAACAACATGGTCAAAAACTAGTAGTTAAATTTCTGGATTGAAGGAGCAATGTATTTCCCCATTTTGGCCAAAGAGAAAGGTTAAGCTAGGTGAGTTTTCAATACACCAACTTCAATTATGTTAATCTAGATATTTTTATGAGTTGATTAGTGTATGTATGGTTGGCTGAAATATCCTTGAGCATACTTAATCATCCATGACCTAATATGGGTTTAGTGTGAGAAAGTGAGCTATGGTTGATTTAATGATGAATTGATTATACTATGGTGTTGGTAATGTTATATGCATGATTTTGAGATGGTTTTGTGCAATCAATATGTTGGAATAGATGATGATTTAAAGTAGAAATAAAATGTGTATGATGAAATGCCTCAGTGAAGGAAAGTGATGAACTTAAGGCAAGCACACCAAGTGTTTGCTGAAATAACCATAAGAGCTAGGCAACCGTGGTGTCAACCATGGCTAGCATGGTGCACCATGCGTGACCGAATGGTCAAGTGGACCAAGTATTGAGTATTCGGCTCAATAAGTCATTGTGGACCTAAGGTCGGCACAATATGAATCAGTAGACTTGATTGGCCCAATAGATTCTCGAGAAATGAATAATACAATCAAAATGGACTTAAGAGAAAGTAAGGCACAATGAGAGTAAATGAGCCCAATAAGTTAAATCAATTGTAGTGAAAGTGAAATACAGATAAATAAACTGTATTTAATATGATAAGTAATTTTGTTGCAGCTTCAAAGATTTTATTAGGAGCGAATCAGATTGCGCGATCGAGTAGCTCTAAGGAAGTGGAATTACTCGACGCGATTCCAGGTAAGGGAATTTTATGAGTGCCTAGAGGTAACTATATGTATTTTAAGGGTATTTTCAGGGCATTTAATTTACTTGGTTTCCTAGAAAAGAAATAATAATTTTTGCGAAAAAATTCGGATATAGGTGGAAAAGACAATTTTGCCCTGAGAGCAAATTTTACAAAAAGGGTAGTAAGGCTAATAAATTGCATGAATATCATGTTTTTGATATTTTTATGAAATATATTGCTTCGATTTAAGCAAATTTATGGATAGGTTGGCTATTGATTTCATAATTTCATGAAATAGCACAAGTCAGGTGCTAACTTTGATTTTGAGCGTGTTTTGTTGAATTAGAACCACCTATAAGATTTATATGAGTATAATCGTGCTGGAGCTTTGCTCGCACTGGATTTTGATATTTTAACATGCATGAAATGTGCTAGAGCCTAGCTCGCACCATATTTTTAGTTGAGATGTATGCAAGTCATACTGGAGCTTTTGCTCGTACTTGGGTTTCACTTATTTCTTATGCATATAACCGTACTGGAGCTTTGCTTGTACATGATTTTACCATTATTTATTTTGCATAAAGTCGTACTGGAGCGTTGCTCATACGAGGACTTTTACTGACTGTGCATGAAACTGTGTTAGAGCCTTGCTCGAACTGGACTTTTCACACCGTGATATGTAATGAGTTGTGCTGGATGCCTCGTGTAGACTGTGTGTCACACAGATGAGATGCTCGCACGAGTTGTGTTGGATGCCTCGTGTAGACTATTAGTCACACGGATGAGATGCTCGTACGTGCACCTGAGACTAAGTGGGTTATACATGGTATGGGGTTGATAAGACCTACGGCAGACACCCTTGACCGTGATATGGGTCTATGGAGTATGTTGTACCGTGTATATCACATTGAGCACGCTGTACCTGTCACGACCCTCAATCCATCGAAAATCCACTACAAATTTTTCATTTATTATTTGATCCATTTCTTACTGTTTGTTCTTTACCTTTACCTTACCTGATCGTGAACAGTTACACCACCAACAGTTGGGCTGTGTATCAGTGTAAATCTCATCCAAATCAAATCATTTCAATTTACAATTCATTTAAATGTAAATACCTGTATTTCTAAATTAGAGTTGTTACTTATAAGTGTTTACAATCCTTTACATCCCCAAAAATTACATTTAAAGATATTACTGTGCTTTGACATGTCTAGATACAAAAACTATACAAATGTGCATACCTTGTGTGATAGGATGCAACGGACACTAGAATCCAATCCTCAGTTGCTCTCTATCTACTGTAAGTGCTCTGTAGAGGGGGAAAATAAGGGGGGTGAGCAAACCACGCGTTCAGTAAGACAATCATGCTAGAAGGTAGATAACTGCACTATCTACGTGATTGTGATGCCATGCTTAAACCACACAGTTACTTGTCGTACCCAAAATATAACAGTTCATGCTCGTGTTAATGATATGTAAAACAGTTCATGCTATTTACGCATTGCACAATTCTTAAAACAAAGCATGGAAAATCATCATGCGTAAGTCGAAATCAAAGCATGGTAAATCATCATGCAAGGTGCACTTCAACATTTAAAAACTCAATGCAATTCGATACAAATCACCATTTGTTAGGACTCAGCCTCTCTCCTGGACTGTCCTGACCCACAAACACATTTCAAAACATGGATTTATCAAAAATCAAGAGACATGTGAGATAGGCAAATAATAATAATAAGGAAATAACTAGGACTATGGACATATCCTCTGTGATCCCAGGCTACACGGATCTTAGTGTGCGGGGTATCACCTCTATCTGCTTTCGCATGGGAGGTCGGTCACGTCTAACTCGTCGGTCCATAGCAAAGTATCCATAATCTGAAAATGATATATATATATATATATCATATTCATACACTGTACAACGTACTCGATGCTATATGCACGGTACAACGTACTCCGTGAACCCATATCATCACATCATACACTGCCACATCTCAATACGCACGTGCGAGCCTATTTAATCGGCGTAGCACACAGCCTACCGGAAGCTCCTAGCACGACTCCTAACATGTTATAAAACAACGTGCGAGTATTCTCAAGCACGACAACAAGTATAGTGGACATCTAGTGCGAGCAACGCTCCAGCACAATGTCAAAACCAGTATGAAAATCAATACGAGCTAGGCTCCAGCACAGTGTCATAAAAATCCATGTGAAAACTAGTGCGAGCTAGGCTCTGGCACTCATGCATGTAAAATTCTAGTACAAGCTGTGCTCCAGCACTAATGCATGTGTAAACATGTCAAATCTCGTGCGAGCAACGCTCTAGCACATTTCATTTCCACAAAATCATGTAGGTGGCTCATTCTTTGCAAAGAATAGTTATAAAACCAAATCAAGCTATTTTTCATACAAATCATTTAAAATGCTAGCCAACCTACCAGTTCGCATGCTAAATAGCAGTAAAAACCCAAGAACATCATGTTCTTGCATTTCATGAACATTTCTTAAAGTTCCCCAATTTCTTTTGCCCTTCAAACATCCATTTCATTCTAAAACCCTTATACACTTAAAGAATTCACCCATGCACTCGAAAACGCATACAAATACCTCTAGGGCTAACATAATTCCCTTACCTCAATTCTCGATGAAGTAACTCCTTCCTCCTTTCCCGCTTTTTGCGATTGGGCTCAACTTGCTCCGAATATATCCTCGGGAGCTGCAAACGTTCATCAATCATATTAGTTAATACCAATAACTCATGTTCTGACTTCAACCAGTTAGTATATCTTATCAAGCCTATTTAATCAAGTTTGGCCCATTATTACATTTGGCATTCATTATGCCATTCCTAGTCAATTTAGCTAGCAACTCAATTAGTAACTTATCAAACACTTGGCATAAGTGTTTTACCCATCATTTCCCATTCATTTATGCATTTCTACAAACACCATGTATGCACATTTCATCATCTCACCATATTTCATAAACTCATTTCACAAAACTATCTCAAAATCATGCATATAACCTTGTTGACACCTTAGTATAATCCATTCATAATCTAATCAACCATATCATATTTTCTCACACTAATCCTATTCTAGGTCATGCTTAATTTATCACATTCTAGGTAGTTCCAACTAGTAATACATACACCAATCAACTCCTAACAACATTTAGATAAATATACTTAGAGTTGGTGTATTAGAAACTCACCTAACTTGACTTTCCTCTGGTGCCAAATAAGAAGCCTCCTTTGCTCCTTCAATCTAACAAGTTGAGTTTTGATTCCAAGGTATGTTGTTTTCTTCCTCAAGATGAACAACTTTTCTCTAATAGCCTTTTCTCAAATCTTTTTGGAAAGGGTGAGAGAAAGCTTGCTTTTTGGGTAAAAATTGAGGGGAAATGTTTAGTTTGCTAAAGAATGAGGTTTGGCCGTCGAGGTTTTATAGAATAGGAGTGGTGAGATCGATCTGCTAGGGTAGGAGATAGATCTTTCCTTAGTTTTTAGCTCTCAAATTTTCAGGTTTGCAATGGGGGAGATCGATCTACTCATTTGGGAGAGATCGATCTCCTCTTGGCTTGAACCCTTGAAATATTCAGTTTTGAAAGGAAGAGATCGATTTGCTCATTTGGGGAGAGATCGATCTTTGCTAGGCAGAGGCAACTGAAGATCGATTTGCTCATTGGGAAAGATCGATATGCTCTTGGCATAATTAAATGGAGATCGATCTGCACTTAGGAAGGGATTGATCTTTGCTAGGTAAAAGTAAATGCAAATCGATCTGCTCTTTTGGGGAGATCAATCTGCTCAATGGGGGGATCGATTTGGCCTTGAAAAATTCACTTGAAATTGTTCTTATTGCACAAGGGATCGATCTGCCTTGAATAGGAGATTGATCTGACCTTCATCTGCAGGCTTCCTGCTGTAAATTTCCAATTTTTCAAGGGAAAAATTTGTGTTTGATTGCTTCATTAGTCAATTTGCAACCTATTTACACTTTAAGCGTGGAAAGGTTCATTCCTTATGATTTTCATGTTATGGAACTTATATGTATTGCTTAGAATCAGAAATGATACACAAAATTCACAATCCATGCATTATCATTTCGTGTTTTAAATTCTTATCTCTAGTCTGGATGCTTTAAGTTCTATTCGTTTAGTTTATGGCCACTTTAGCCCTTATTTAGCCTCTACATGTATCCATGATACTCATTCATTCTCATTTGCAATCCATTCGCATTTATATGATCCACAAATCATCTATCTTATAATTCTATTAACATATAATAAAGTCATACATACATGGGATCTCACAATCTCCCCCACTAAGAAAATTTGATCCTCCAAATTTGAACCAGATCAGTCCGTGAACAACTCGAGGTACTTTCCCTGCATCAAACTCTCCAACTCCCATGTAGCTTCTTCTACAGTGTGATGCTACAAAAAAACTTTCACTAGGGGAATCGTCTTTGATTTCAACACCTTCTTCTTCCTATCCAATATCTGAACCGACTTCTCGACATACAACATGCTCTCGTTGAGCCCCAATGGCTCATATCTAATTACATGTGCTGGATTCGGGTGGTACTTTAGTAACATAAAGATATGGAAGACGTTGTGAACGCCTGCTAGCTCAGGTGGCAATGCTAGCCTATAGGTCTTATCTCCCACTCTATCAAGAATCTCAAAGGGTCCAATGTAACGAGGACTTAATTTTCCTTTCTCTCCGAACCTCGTTATACCCTTGGAAGGAGAGACTCGCAAAAATAATGATTCACCCACTGTAAACTCAAATGGTCTCTATCTCTTGTCAGCATAACTCTTTTGTCTGCTCTGAGCTGGCTGTAACCTCTCACAAATCAATTGGACGTCCTAAGAGGCTTGTCTCACTAAGTTGGGAGCAAATATCAGTCAGTCACCAACCTTTTCCCATCCAATAGGGGAACGACATCTATAGCCATACAAAGCTTCATATGGTGCCATCCCGATACTCGAATGATAACTGTTATTATAGACGAACTCTGCGGGTGGAAAATGGTTATCCCAGAAGCCTCCAAAATCCAATGCACACGCTCTCAACATATCCTCCAGGGTCTGTATAGTCCTCTATGACTGACCATCTGTCTGAGGATGGAACGCTGTGCTAAAACTCAGTTGGTTCCCCATTGCTTCCTGAAAATGTTTCCAGAAGTGGGAAGTGAAGTGGGCATCCCTATCAGAAACAATGCTCACTGGAACACCATGCAACCTCACTATCTCGTGCATATATAGTTCCACCAGTGTACTCAAAGTATCGGTGGCTCTCATAGCTAGGAAGTGTGTCGACTTCGTCAATCTGTCCACTATCACCCAAATCACATCTTGATTCCTACGGGTCCTAGGTAAACCTATCACGAAGTCTATAGTGACATGCTCTCATTTTCAAGTCGGTATAGGTTGAGGTTGTAATAGCCTTGCAGGCTTTTGATGCTCCACCTTCATCTGCTGATAGACGAGACACTTAGCCACATATTCAAATACCTCTCTCTTCATTATTGACCACGAATACACTTTTTGTAGGTTTTGATATGTCTTGTTACTTCCCAGATGCAGTGTATACTTCGTTGAGTGAGCCTTTGATAAAATCAACCTCCTGATATCTTGATCATTGGGAACACATATCCTACCCCTGAACCTCAGCAAACCATTTGAACTCAACTTAAAATCATTCTCTGTACCCCTCTGTATCTGCCCGATAATATCATTGCACCACTGATCCATCAGCTGAGCCTGTCGGATATGATCTACCAGATCTGGTTCTAACCGCAGGCTAGCTACCATAAAGCAAATATCGATATCAGGCGTGGTCATATCCAAACTGAGGCTCGCAGATTGTTCCAATAGCTCGTGTTCCCTGATCATCATGTATGATACCAACCCGAGATGCTTCTTACTCAGTGCATCAGCTATCACATTCGCCTTACCTAGGTGATACAAGATCTAGCAATCATAGTCCTTCAGAAGCTCAAGCCATCTTTTCTGTCTCATGTCCAAATCCTTCTGTGAGAACAGATACTTGAGGCTCTTGTGGTTAGTAAATACTTGAAATTTCTCACCATAAAGATAATTGCACCATATTTTTAAGGCAAATACCACGACCGCCAACTCTAGATCATGAGTCGGTTATTTCCTCTCATGATTCTTCAACTGTCTTGATCCATAGGCAGCTACCTTCATATCCTGCATCAGTACATAGCCCAGTCCTTGGTACAAAGCATCTGTGTATACAGAAAAACCTCCTGAGCTAGTAGGAATGGTGAGAATCGAAGCTATAGTTAATCTCTTTTTCAACTCCTGAAAACTCTTCTCACATTTATCGTCCCATAAGAATTTAACATTCTTCCTCATGAGATGTGTCATCAGAGCAGCTAATCTCAAAAATCCCTTCACAAATCGTCGATAATATCCAGCTAAACCCAGGAAACTCCTGATCTTCGTGGCTGTTTAGGGTCTTTGCCATTGAACCACTGCCTTAATCTTGGATAGGTCCACTCACACTCCATCCTTTGATACAATATGACCTAGAAAAGAGATCTGTTCTAGCCACAAATCACACTTACTGAGTTTAGCATATAACTTCTTCTCTCGAAGGGTCTGTAGCACTATCCTTAGGTGTTGTTCGTGCTCCTCTCTAGATCTTGAATACACCAAAATATCATCGATGAATACAATAACAAACTGATCTAAATACTGGTGAAACACCTTATTCATCAATGACATGAAAGCAGCGGGAGCATTTGTCAACTCGAATGGCATAACCATAAACTCAAAATGACCATACCGGGTGCGAAAAGCTATTTTAGGTACGTCTTCATCTCGAATTCTTAACTGATAGTACCCAGATCTCAAATCTATCTTAAAAAGGACCTGCGCTCCCCGAAGCTGATCCAACAAGTCATTGACGCGTAGAAGAGGGTAATTATTCTTGATGGTCACCTTATTCAACAACCTATAGTTAATACACAATCGGAGGCTCCCATCCTTCTTCTTTACAAATAGTATCAGTGCTCCCTAAGGTGATACACTCGGTTTGATGAAGCCCTTATCCAACAGCTCTTGTAATTGCTTCTTTAGCTCCTCCAACTCAATCGGAGCCATTCTGTATGATGGCTTGGATATCGGCTTTATACCAGGTGTCAAATCTATACAAAACTCTAATTCTCTATTCGGCGGTAACCTTAGTAAATCATCCGGAAAGACGTCTGAGAATTCCCTAACCACTGGGATGTCTCTCAATTTCGAACATGCCTTCTTTGTCTCAACCACGTATGCAATATAACCTTTCAAAACATCAACCATTTAGTCAGCATAGAAGTGCAATCTATTTCACTTACAACAATTACTGCTTTCATTACTTTTCAATGGGATTTTACATTACATTATTTGGGGAAACTTACGGTAACGCTATCTATCTCTGAAAAAGTTACCGTCTTAGAAAAATAATCAATTACAGCACGGTTTGCAGCCAACCAATCCATTCTTAGGATTACATCAAAGTCTTTCATATACATCAAAATGAGGTCGGCTGACATTTCTTTTTTCCTTACATTCAACTTATAACCCCTAAACACATATTCCATCAGCTGACTATTATTCATGGGAGTGTTTATCAGCATCCTCCTACTTAACGGGGTAAGCTTCACATACTTAAACAATTTATATGCAAATGGAGGTGATACAAATGAATACGTGGCACCAGGATCTATCAAAACATTCGCTTCAAGATCAAAGATCAAGATGGTACCTTTCACCACATTTGACGACTAATCTGTAATATCCTGGTCCAAGCCATGTACTCGCCCTCTACCAACTACCTACTGCACCTTCTATTCAGCTTTCGCTCTTCGTCTCAGAGTAGGAGTATCAGCTGGAGCTCTCTCCGGCTCCTTACCCTTCTGTGGGGCACTCTTAGTCATCTCTTGGCAATTTCGGATCACATGCCCTAGCTTCCCACATCAGAAACATACTGCAAGAGATCCATAATATAGCCGAGTACCATGGTACCTACCGCACTTACTGGACTATTCTGTCGTAGGCCATGGCCCTCTAATCACTATACTCTTTACTAACTGTCCTCTCTCGGATCTTCTCAATCCTCGGCCTATTCCCGAAAAATCTCCTACTTCTTTTATGACTAAAGCCTCTATCTACTGTCTGTCTCTTCTTATCTCGATCCCTCACTTTACCAACCTTTCCAAACTCTGAGGTAACTCACTCGATATCTTGCTCACACAACTGTGATCTGTGCACTGCCTCCTCATAGGTCAGTATGTCAAAGGGAACCAATCTGGACCTGATGGCTGGTCTCATTCCATCCATAAACTTTCAGACCTTCTTGACTTCACTGCCAATCGTATCAAGATTATACTTTCCCAGGGAGATAAATTTTATCTCATACTCATCAATTGATCTACTCCCCTGGGTCAACTCCAAAAATTTCATCTGCAGTCTCAACTACACAGTATCCGAAACATATTGCCTTTGGAAGGTCTCCAAAAATACATCCCAACTGATCTCTGCATGCCGAGCTCTCATAATAGGTTTGGTGGACTTCCACCAATGCTCTGGCGATCCTTTCAGCATGAATGCAGCAAATGCTACCATCTCAGTAGTAGTGCACTCAAAAAACCCATATAGTTTCTCAATCTCATTCACCCAGTCCTCCGCAGATACTAGGTCCTTAACTTTACTGAAAGATGGTGGTTTAAATTTGTAGAACTATCGTAACTTGTCAAGGTCACATCCATAACCCCAATCTCTACTACCCTGTGGTGGAGCAATAGTAGAAGGTGTATCCTGTACTGGTGGGGGTGTAGGAGTATTGGTAGTCTGAGGTTTTTGGGCTGGCTATGCAGACCTCTTAGGAACAGCCGCCCATTCAGCATCACTTTGTGTAGCTGGCCCCTGCCTGCCCCTAGCTCTAGGTATCGAGTGGTCAATTAACTCCAAAATTGCCTCTAAGCTCTGCTCTATCCTTACGAAGCGTGCCTCAGTACTTACGGGTCTCTCTATCGGACCTTGTGGAGCATGCTTAACATCAACCTTCACCTCTATCTCCTCATGAGTCTCATGTGGTAACGACTCAGCACAGCCCCCAGGCCTACCCCTACGGCCTCTAGCTTGTGCTCTCAACCCTCTACCACGATTGGTGTTAAGCATTATGCCAAGATTCCTACATTCACAATCATTTCTTAGTCAAACCCATCTCAATATACATAGTTGTATCTAGACAAGCATAGTAATATGAGGATGTAATTTTACTAAATTTTTACACCGACACACATCAGACCAACTCAGCTTTGATACCAAATAAATTTTCACGACCCTCAATCCACCAAAAATCCACTACAAATTTTTCATTTATTATTTGATTCATTTCTTATTGTTTGTTCTTTACCTTTACCTTACCTGATCCTGAACAGTTACACCACTAATAGTTGGGATGCGTATCGATGTAAATATCATCCAAATCAAATCATTTCAATTTACAATTCATTTAAACATAAACACTTGTATTTCTAAATCAGAGTTGTTGTTTACATGTGTTTACAATCCTTTACATCCTCAAAAATTACATTTAAAGATATTACTCTGCCTTGACATGTCTAGATACAAAAACTATACAAAAGTGCATACCTTGCGTGATGGGATGCAGCGGACACTAGAATCCAATCCTCAGTCGCTCTCTATCTACTGTAAGTGCTTTGTAGAGGGGGAGGGGGGGAAATAAGGGGTGAACAAACCAGCAATCATGTGAGCAGGTAGATAACAGCACTATCTACGTGATCGTGATGCCATGCTTAAACCACATAGTTACTTGTCATACCCAAAATATAACAGTTCATGCTCGAGTTCATGATATGTAAAGCAGTTCAATCTATTTAAGCAGTGCACAATTCTTAAAACAAAGCATGGAAAATCATCATGCGCAAGTCAAAATCAAAGCATGGTAAATCATCATGCAAGGTGCACTTCAACATTTAAAAACTCAATATAATTCGATACAAAGCACTGTTTGTCAGGACTGAGCCTCTCTCATGGACTGTCCTGACCTACAAACACATTTCAAAACATGGATTTATCAGAAATCAAGAGACATGTGAGATAGGCAAATAATAATAATAATAATAATAATAATAATAATAATAATAATAATAAGGAAATAACTAGGACTATAGCCATATCCTCTGTGATCCCAGGCTACATGGATCCTAGTGTACGGGGTATCACCTCTATCTGCTTCCGTACGGGAGGTGGGTCACGTCCAACCTGCCGGTCCATAGCAGAGTATCCATCATCCGAAGACGGTATATATATATATATACTATCCATACACGGTATAACATACTCCATGCTATATGCACGGTACAACGTACTCTGTTGATCCATATCATCACATCATACACTACCACATCTTAATACGCACGTGCGAGCCTATTTAATCGACGTGGGACACAGCCTACCCGAAGCTCCCAGCACGACTCCCAACATGTCATAAAGCCACGTGCGACTAGTCTCAAGCCCGATAACAAGTATAGTGGACATCTAGTGCAAGCAACGCTCTAGCATAATGTCAAAACCAGTATGAAAATCAGTGCGAGCTAGTTGAGCTCACCCTTTACTTTCCTTCACAGAGCCTTATTCGAGCTAGTTGGGACACTTTTGTAAGTAGGGTTCTTGTGCACAGCCATAGTTTCAAGGAGTATTCTTCTGCAACGAAGGTATACCCAGATTTAAATATTCTTTTGTATCTAAAATTTTTATAAGTACAGTAATGCATAGGAAATTGTGTCTAGGGAATGCGAACATGAATGTTTTGTAAAAGAACAATTATGCTAATTAAATTGGAAAGTATTACCATTAGTTTTGTTTAAATTTGCTACCAAGTAAAGCAATTGATCTGTCAGATTTCATTGTTTTGATCCAACATCGACTCATAACCCAACCAAAATATACGTAAATCAGCGCATTTTTACCTACCGGGAAAGGTTGAAACATAAAGACGAGAGTGTAAGACATAAGATAGGACACTTTCAAAATTTTGAGAAAAAGTCAACTTGGTCAATGATTAAGGAAAAAAGTACTATAGCTAAGAAAAGTGGACTTTTACCATAGTTGACTAATCATGGTTAAAAATTAACCTAAGTATGGAGAAAAAATTGGGAAAAAATATTCTTAGTCAGAATACAAGATAATCATCCCCGGAAGTAAGGAAAATTTATTCAGAAGGATTTCAGATTAAATTTAATGGTAAAAAACGTAATGGGCCTAAAGTGAAAATTTTAAAGCCCATTAAGGTATACTAAAAGTAGATCGAAATTTTTAGGTCTCTTAGACCGAATTGTTGGACCAATTGATATGCCAAATATTGAGACAATAAAAGGCCCGAGGTATAGTAAAAATTTCAGCCCGAAAGCCCATTAAGAAAGCTCAAACCGAGAGGCCCAATTGGAAAGCCCATTAGATAAATATCTAACCATAGTTAAAGCTAACTATGACTCATTAGGTGACTCATTAGGTGACTCATAACTAAGCCTTAGAAAGTCAAGCTTAATGGCTGAAAAGTAAGGCTTAATGGCTAAGTAAGTGGCTTATAAAATCAGCCACACCATTGTCATCTTCACCACACCATTCTCGACTAGAAGAAGAAACCATTGAAATACATTTATCCAAGCTTTCTCTCACTAGAAATCACTAGGAATTAGGCATATTTGGAACTTGCATTCTTTATGAAAGTTGTTCCAAATTGAAAGGAGAGTGACATATGTTGGAATTGGCTATCAAGAAGCCATAGTGTGCAAACCGTGAGCCTCCAAAGTTTCGGCCAAGTGTGAACACAAATACTAGGTATATTTTCAAGTTTTCAAATTCATATATGTTAATGTATGAATGATTTTAAGTATATTGGTATATGTTTTAAGTATTGAAACATATGAAATCACTATGATCATGGTGAAACCAAGAGTGAGTAATGAAATATTGATGAATGCCCATGTAATTTTAAGGCATAAATGGATTAATGTACATGTGTTAATGATTATGGCATAATTAGAATTAATTAATTTGATTAATTAATACATGTATTAAGTTGGCAATCAAGGTGTTTGATAAAATGCCTAAATGAACTATGTGATGTTTAAGAATGTTGCCAACCAAGTGTTTGTGAAAATACCTAAGTGAATTGGCTAAGGAAAGGGACATGGCTGGCATGCCATGGTGTGACCGACAGCATGGAGAGCTCTCGGCCAAAGCATGTGGCCGAGAGGTCCAATGGGCAAAGCCCAATTATTTTAGGCCCAATGTGATGTAATGGGTCTAGGACAAACCCAATAAGAGTTGGTGGGCCCCTCAAGCCCAATAGGCCCAATAAAAATGAATAGTAAAATAGAAATGGGCTTAAGGCATAGTTAGGCCCATTAAGGTTTATTAAAGCCCATTAAGGGGAAATAGACTGTATTTAATGCGAAATATAATAGGAAAAGTGTAATTAACCTGATAAATGGTTATATGTAGTTCCAAAGAGTATTGGAGAAGCAAATGTGAGATCTGAGAATTTCAGACATATTTTAATGATGTAATAAGAATTTGAAGTGTAATTTATTGAGCTAAGTGAATTGTGGGAATTATAATTGGAGATTTATATGTTAAGTGTGTAGAATAAGCATGAAGTATGAGGACAGATCGATCTGGAAGAAGGAGAGATCGATCTGGTGAGTTAAAAATGACGGGGAAGGAGGAATTTGAGGAGCAGATCGATCTCCAATGGAAGAGATCGATCTCCAAATGATTCTGTTTGGGAGAAGATCGATCTCCTTAGGAGCAGATCGATCTCATAAAGCTATAAAGAGATCAATCTCACCCCTCGACAGATCGATCTCCTAGGCATAAAATTACCCAGATCGTCCCCAAAATTCAAACGCAGATCGATCTCACCCCTCGACAGATCGATCTCCTACCTCCAGTCTATATAAGGAACCCGTGTTTTTCTCCTGCAATTTCACTTTCTCTCTCTTCCAACCCTCATTTTATCGAAAACCTAACTTTCTCACTCATCCAAATCACCCATTTTCGGCCGAATCAGAGGTTGTGGCAAGAAGAAAAGTTATTCCTCATCAAAGGGAGAACAACATACTTGGAAATCGAAGGACGAATCGGATCGAGGCGTGGGTTGTGCGTCTCACAAGCTTTGGGTAATTTCTAAACCTCGATCTTGATATTTGAGATGATTTTGATGATATTGGTGGTTGTTATTGCGTTGAAATAGCTGAGAAATGATTAGGGATTGATGAAATTGCAATGTAGTTGGAGTAATGTAGATATTTGGTGATTTTGGTAATTTTGAGAATTTGTGCTATAAATGGAAATATAGACAATGTGATGAATTAGCATAGATAATTGGCATGAGAAATGTAGGACATTGAGATATTGTGAATGAGGTTGTAGTTTAGGGTTGAGTTACGAGAATCAAGGGATTTGAGGTGTTATGAGCAATTATGCTCGATTTTGAGAATTGAGGTTGATGTGATAATTGAGTATTGATGTTTTAACATCGTTTGGACAGCTCGGGAGTTCCAGAGTGGAATGCGAGGCTAGTCCGTGATACGGGGGAAACGATTGCACTATATGAGGTGCAAAGAGGTAAGGGAAATCTAAACCATTTGTGTATGTGAATTGTAAACTATTTTAGCATGAATTGTGGTTTATAAAACAAGCATGTTGGGTTTTGTGTTGAGATTTAATTGCACACGATTTTTATAGCCGGTTGGAGCCCAATGTTTTTATGAGTTTATAACTGGGCTCTACGTTAAGGCAATATTGAGATTTGAGAAATGTGTGCGTGTGCTTTGCCGGTTGGAACTCGGTTTTATTACGTTTTTTGTTGAGTACAAAACGATTTTCAAATGAGTTTTATAAGAGAAAAACCATTATGAGTTCTACGTGAAGGCAAACCTGTCTTATGTGATAAGACTTAGGTGTGTAGTTGTGAGTACACACCGGGTATTGCTCTGGTAGCATGTAAGCCTGATTTCTTCTCCGTTCTGGTAATGTGAGAACAACCCATTCAGTGGCTGTACCACGTATACTTAGTGGCCGTTGCCACGTCGAGAAACCCCATTAGTGGCTGTGCCACGTTATACCCCATTGGTGGCTGTGCCACGTTGAGAAACCCCATTGGTGGCCTTGCCACGTTGAGAAACCCCATTGGTGGCTATGCCACGTTATACCCCATTGGTGGCTGTGCCACGTTATACCCCATTGGTGGCCGTTGCTGTCACGCCCCGAAAATGCGGAAATTAGGGCTAATTTAAAACTTTTTACTCGTTAATTCACAATTAAAGGTGCATTCCTGTGCAGTGTCATACATTATCATAATTATCATGCCTCAGGATCTCATCACGACATAGTGTATATTGAATCCTATACATTACTCAATTCCAAGTTAATTAATCCTAATACATCCCATATAATGATATACATCAAGTGTCTGTAATCATATTAATAGTCTTGGTACATGAAAGATAAAATATACCTCAAATACAATATATAAAGGGCCTGGAGCTCAAGTCCTCCACTAGCCACTACTCCGTACGCCGCAGGGAGATCCTTTTTCACTTGAAGAACTCTGGGGGGGAAAGGAAAACAGGGTGAGCTTCTAAATCGCTCAGTAAGGGGGGTAAAGGAACTCAGTTATATAAACCATTTCACACATCACAAATATGTATTTGTTTATAAAGCTCATTTGAAATCGTAGCATGAAAGTTCTCAAAACATCATCCATAACTCGTTAAATCATGTGAAAACATGAAGATAAAAGGCTCAACATCGAGCACTCACAAGCATGTGTAAATATATGCAATAATGGCTGTTCTCAAATACGTGATAAAAATCACCTCAGTAAATCACACGTGACAAGGTCACAAAACACAACTCATGTGTAAAACGAGACTAGGCAATAAAACTCAATTAAAACTCGTCATGGCACATCAAATATGTATCTCCTCTGGGTGCGCATCCCAGGCATCCTCGTATAGAGGGAACGTCGACAATATGGTCGTATGCAAAGTATATTGGACTTATATGTTACCAGAACAAGGCCCGGCCTTACTTGCCACCAGAGCAATGACTCGCCTAATGCACACTGACACGTGGTCCCTGGGTCGGTTCCCAGGCGGCCCACTCTCTCGGTCTTACATGCTACCAGAGCAATGCCTCCCAACGCTACCAGAGCGGAGGAATAATCGGACTTACATGTTACCAGAATAAGGCCTGTGGTCCCTGGGTCGGTTCCCAGGCGTCCCACTATATCGGTCTTATATGCTACCAGAGCAAGGCCCGTGGTCCCTGGGTCGGTTCCCAAGCGTCCCACTATATCGGTCTTATATGCTACCAGAGCAATGCCCGATGTGTATTCAACATGACACGCCTAGGTCTCAATCATTAGCCATTATCTTATAAAACGTTATGCCTTCACGTAGAACTCATAATGGTTTTCTCTTAAAAACTCATTTAAAACATTTGTGTACTCAACACAAAACATATTAAAACCGAGTTCCAACCGGCAAAACACGCACACATTTTCTCAAATCTCAATATCGCCTTAACGTAGAGCCCAATTTACTTTTCACGCAACTCAAAGGTTTATAAAGCAATTTCACACTTAGCTTATAAACTCATAAAATAATGGGCACCAACCGGCTATAAAAACCGTGTACAATTACATCACAACACAAAACATGCTTGTATTCTCAAATCATGGTTCATGCTAACAATTCATCAAAATACATACACAAAATGGTTTAGTTTTCCCTTACCTCTTTGCACCTCGTATAGTGCAATCGTTTCCCCCGTATCACGGACTAGTCTCGCATTCCACTCTGGAACTCCCGAGCTGTCCAAACGATGTTAAACATCAATACTCAATTATCTCATAAATCTCAATTCTCAAAATCGAGCATCATCGCTCATAACACCTCAATTTTCTCAATTCTCGTCACTCTACCCTAAACTACAACCTCATTCACAATATCCCAACGTCCTACATTTCTCAAGTTAAATCGTCTACGCTAATTCACCACATTGTCCAATTTTCCATTTATAGCTCACAATTTCCTAAATTCACCAAAGTCGCTAAATATCATTATCACTCTATCCACATTGAAATTCATCAATCCCTAATCATTTCTCAACTATTTCAACACAATTACAACCACCAATAACATCAAAATCAGCTTAAATATCAAGATCGAGGTTTAGAAATTACCCAAAGCTTGTGAGACGCACAACTCACGCCTCGATCCGATTCGTCCTTCGATTTCCAAGTATGTTGTTCTCCCTTTGATGAGGAACAACTTTCCTTCTTACCACAATAGCTGATTCGGCCGAAAATGGGGGATTTGGAGGAGTGAGAAACTAGGTTTTTAGAAAAATGGAGGTTTGGAAGAGAGAGAAAATGAGATTTCAGGAGAAAACACGGGTTCCTTATATAGACTGGAGGTAGGAGATCGATCTTCCTCTTGATGAGATCGATCTGTGTTTGAAATTTGGGGACGATCTGGGCAATTTTATGCCTAGGAGATCGATCTGTCTAGGGGTGAGATCGATCTCTTTATGGCTTTATGAGATCGATCTGCTCCTAAGGAGATCGATCTTCTCCCCAAACAGAAGCATTTGGAGATCGATCTCCTCCTCATGAGATCGATCTTCTCTCAAACAGATTCATAAGGAGATCGATCTCTTCCATTGGAGATCGATCTGCTCTTCAAATTCCCCCTTCCTCGTCATTTCTAACTCACCAGATCGATCTCTCCTTCTCCCAGATCGATCTGTCCTCATGCTGCATGCTCATTTTACACACTTAACATATAAATCTCCAATTATAATTCCTACAATTCACTTAGCTCAATAAATTACACTTCAATTTATTATTACATCATTAAATATGTCTGAAATTCTCAGATCTCACATCCTCCCCACCTTAAAAAGAATTTGGTCCTCTAAATTCAACTCAACTAGTCAAAATAGATGGGGGTATTTCTCCTTCATGAGACTCTCTAATTCCCACGTCGCCTCTTCCCTTGAGTGATGCTTCCACAAGACTTTCACTAATGGGATGCTCTTGGTTCTCAGTACCTTCTCTTTTCTATCGAGAATCCGGACGGGTTCCTCAGTGTAGCTCATGTCCTCTTGTATGTCCATCTCGTCATACTCTATGACATGAGAAGGGTCCGGGTGGTACTTCCGCAACATAGACACATGAAAAACGTTGTGTATTCCGGACATCTGTGGGGGTAATGCCAATCTATAGGCTACCTCTCCCACTCTCTCAAGAATCTCGAATGGTCCTATGTATCGAGGACTCAATTTTCCTTTCTTCCCAAATCGCATGATACCCTTGCTCGGTGATACTCTCAGAAATACTGCATCACCAACATCAAATTCAAGTGGCCGTCTACGCGCATCCGCGTAGCTTTTTTGTCTACTCTATGCAGCCCGTAACCTCTCACATATGAGTTTCACACTCTGTACGGCTTGCTCAACAAGCTCGAGAGCATTTATCTTTCTGTCACCGACTTCTTCCCAAGCTACAGGGGATCTACACCTCCTACCATATAGAGCCTCAAAAGGTGCCATTCCAATACTCGCATGATAGCTGTTATTGTACGCAAACTCTGCTAGGGGCAGGTGATCATCCCATGATCCCTTAAAATCCATCGTACACGCCCTCAACATATCCTCCAGGGTCTGAATAGTCCTCTCTGACTGACCATCTGTCTGAGGATGATAGCCGGTACTAAAACTCAATCGAGATCCCATGGACTCCTGAAACTGGGTCCAGAATCTGGAAGTAAATCGGGAATCTCTATCAGAAGTAATACTCACTGGAGCCCCATGTAATCTAGCTATCTCGCTGACATATAGCTCAGCTAAGGCATCCACAGTATCTGTGCTCCTGATGGCAAGGAAGTGGGCACTCTTGGTCAATCTATCCACAATGACCCATATCGCGTCACGACCTCTTCGGGTCCTCGGTAAACCCATAATAAAGTCCATAGTGACATGCTCCCATTTCCATGTAGGTACAGGTAAGGGCTGTAGTAGTCCTCCGGGCTTTCGATGCTTAGCTTTCACTTGCTTGCATACTAAACACCTGGCCACATACTCTGCCACGTCTCGCTTCATACCACTCCACCAATACACCTTTCTCAAGTCTTGGTACATCTTAGTACTCCCTGGGTGCATGGTGTATCGCGAGCAGTGGGATTCCCTCAGTATCTGTCTCTTTAGGGTATCATCGTCCGGTACACAAATCCGTCCTCTGAATCTCAACAATCCATCCTCACTGATGGTGAGATCCGACTGCGAACTCTGCTCAGCTTGGCTAACCATATCTATCAATCTCTGATCACTGCGCTGCCCAGTTCTAATCTGATCCATGATCCTGGGCTCTATCCGCAGGCTAGCCAAAAATCCAGTCTCTACCTCTTTAACTCTGATCCGAAGTTTGGCGAACTGCTCTAACAAATCCCATTCCCTGATCATCATAGCAGATATCATACTCTTCCTGCTCAGGGCATCAGCAACTACATTCGCCTTACCCGGATGGTATAGAATCTCGCAGTCATAATCCTTAAGGAGTTCCATCCATCTCCTTTGTCCCATGTTTAACTCTTTCTGATCACAGAGATATCTCAAACTCTTGTGATCAGTGAAGATCTGGAATCTTTCCCCATATAAGTAGTGTCTCCAGATCTTCAAAGCAAATACCACAGCGGCTAACTCCAGATCATGCGTGGGGTAATTCCGCTCATGGTCTTTCAGCTGACGCGATCCATATGCGACCACTCTGCCGTGCTGCATAAGCACACACCCCAATCCTTGATGAGATGCATCACTATACACCGAGAATCCTCCTGATCCCTCAGGGATAGTTAACACAGGTGCCGCCGTCAATCTCCTCTTTAACTCTTGAAAACTGAGCTCACATTGATCAGTCCATATGAACGGAGTCTCCTTACGTGTGAGCTTAGTCAAAGGAGCGACAATCCTCGAGAATCCTTCCACAAATCTCCTGTAATACCCTGCCAAACCAAGGAAGCTTCGTATCTCAGTCATTGTCCTCGGTCTTTCCCAATTAAGCACAGCTGCTATTTTACTCGGATCCACTAATACTCCTTCCTCTGAGACTACATGCCCAAGGAAAGCTATCCGGTTCAGCCAAAACTCACACTTATTAAGCTTTCCGTACAATTGCTTGTCTCGGAGTATCTGAAGTACTAACCACAAATGCTTTGCATGCTCCTCATACGACCGAGAGTACACCAGGATATCATCGATAAAGACTATCACAAACTTATCCAGATAGTCTCTGAACAACTCATTCATCAATCTCATAAATGCTGCAGGGGCGTTCGTCAATCCAAAGGACATCACCAGAAACTCGTAATGGCCATATCTTGTCCTAAAGGCCGTCTTTGGAATATCTTCTTCCTTGATCCTCAATTGGTGATAGCCCGATCTCAAATCAATCTTAGAAAAGACTGATGCCCCTCTTAGCTGATCAAGTAGATCGTCAATCCTGGGCAGTGGGTATTTATTCTTTACCGTGGCTTTATTCAATAGCCGGTAGTCCACACATAATCTGAGACTACCATCCTTCTTCTTAACAAACAGTACTGGCGCTCCCCACGGCGAAACACTGGATCTAATAAACCCTTGATCCAATAACTCCTGTAGTTGTTTCTTCAATTCCTCAAGTTCCACTAATGCCATCCTGTAGGGAGGTTTAGAGATCGGCTGAGTATCCGGTACCAAATCAATGGTAAACTCCAGCTCTCTCTCTGGTGGTAAACCTGGCAATTCATCTGGGAAAACATCCAGAAATTCGCAAACCACAGGTATATCCTCAATCCTCGGATGCTCCCGCTCATCGTCCGAGATGAGTGTCTCATAACCTTCACATGAATAATCATATTTAATATTCTCCAAAATAATGTTAAAATTCTCAAATTACTACTAGAAATCCACATAATCATTCCCTCAATATCTCAATCGTACACTGTAGGGTTCAGGTAGGGAGAAAGTTACAATCTTAGTGTAGCAGTTTAAACTCACTCGATTGGTCGCCAACCAATCCATTCCCAGAATTACATCAAACCCATGTATACTCAACATGATTAGATCTGCTAACATCACTCTATCTCCCACCTTAATTTCACACCCTCTACAGATTAACTCAGTTCTCTGGGATTCACGCATAGGGGTACTTACATGTAGTATATATTCTAGAGGTTCAAACTTCAAGTTTAATCTACATGCAAAATGTTCAGAAATAAACGAATGCGTAGATCCTGAATCAATCAACACATGAGCCTCATAATTACAGACAGAGAGTGTACCTCTTATAGTTTCCGCTGACGCGTCTGCGGTATCCTTATCTAGGGTAAACACACGTCCCTGTGCCACAGGTTTCTTCCCTTTCTTTGCCGCAGTGGCCCGTCTCCGGGGATCCACTCTCTGAGGCTGTTGTCTAGTGGGCTCCGGAGCATGTGGTATCTGAGGTTGGGGACAGTCCTTCACTCTGTGACCCATGTCACCACATCTAAAACATCCATGGATCGACCCAGTACAACTTCCCTCATGCGATCGGCCACAGTCTCTACAAAACCTTATCTCAGGCCTGACATATCGAGGGGTCTCCTTGATAATAGGATAGGCTCTGGGTCTCTCCAATCTGTCCTTCTGTACCTCAATCCTTCCTCTCCTGAAGGAACCTCTCCGAGCCTCTGTTTGGAAAATCGCTGGCCTCTTGCCCTTATCTTTATGCACTGCTCTGAGCTCATGCTGGGATTGTACCATTTCGATTCCTCTTTCAACCTCTTGTGCTCGTCTCAGAGCATCTCCAAACTCAGTAATACATAGCCCCATCAATCTATCTCTAATGACGGGCTTCAACCCATACACAAACTTTTCTATGCGGAGCTCTTCACTCTTGAAGGTCTCTGGGTCATATCTCAGTAGTGCGGTGAACTGGCTCTCATAGTCATCCACCGACATGTCACCCTGTACCCAACTCAAAAACTCAGCCTGTTTCCTTCTCTGGGCGGCTCGTGGTACATATCGGGTTCTAAAAGCTGTCTGGAACTCTTTCCAACCAATCACATCCTGGCGGGACATCAAGATACCCTAGGTAGTACTCCCCCAATCTCGAGCTCTCCCCTTCAGCATATAGGCACTCATACTGACTCTCTCAGCATCGGTGCACCCCAGTAAATCAAATATAACTCTCAACTCCGTCAACCACTCCTCAGCCTCTGTAGGATCCTTCTTTCCCCTAAATGCGGGTGGATTCATCTTCAGAAATTCCTTTAGTCGGACCTTACTTCTGTCCTCAGGCTGAGTGACGGGAGGCACTGGGGGTATGGGAGGTCCTGGTGGTGGTGTAGGGGTAGTATCCGAGGCATTAACTCCAAAGTGTTACGCGAATAACGCTGCCATCTGCTCAAAACCTTGCCTCACATCGGTCTCAATCCGATTAAATCGAGAGTTAGGACTCTCTGGTTGTGGGACAGGTGGCGGAGGGGACTCTGCCTGCCTCCTCGAACGACCTCGTCGTTTACTCATTCTCAATCTCAACTCGTCTCCTGCGCGTACATATCACAATCGATTGAAATCTCAATCCTCAATTTCAGTTCATGACCAGACTATTACAGACACTTGGGATGTATTCGATTTCACTTAACCGACACTGACAGTACTAGACACCCTAAGCTCTGATACCAAGAAAACTCTGTCACGCCCCGAAAATGCGGAAATTAGGGCTAATTTAAAACTTTTTACTCGTTAATTCACAATTAAAGGTGCATTCCTGTGCAGTGTCATACATTATCATAATTATCATGCCTCAGGATCTCATCACGACATAGTGTATATTGAATCCTATACATTACTCAATTCCAAGTTAATTAATCCTAATACATCCCATATAATGATATACATCAAGTGTCTGTAATCACATTAATAGTTTGGGTACATGAAAGATAAAATATACCTCAAATACAATATATAAAGGGCCTGGAGCTCAAGTCCTCCACTAGCCACTACTCCGTACGCCGCAGGGAGATCCTTTTTCACATGAAGAACTCTGGGGGGGAAAGGAAAACAGGGTGAGCTTCTAAATCGCTCAGTAAGGGGGGTAAAGGAACTCAGTTATATAAACCATTTCACACATCACAAATATGTATTTGTTTATAAAGCTCATTTGAAATCGTAGCATGAAAGTTCTCAAAACATCATCTCATAACTCGTTAAATCATGTGAAAACATGAAGATAAAAGGCTCAACATCGAGCACTCACAAGCATGTGTAAATATATGCAATAATGGCTGTTCTCAAATACGTGATAAAAATCACCTCAGTAAATCACACGTGACAAGGTCACAAAACACAACTCATGTGTAAAACGAGACTAGGCAATAAAACTCAATTAAAACTCGTTATGGCACATCAAATATGTATCTCCTCTGGGTGCGCATCCCAGGCATCCTCGTATAGAGGGAACGTCGACAATATGGTCGTATGCAAAGTATATTGGACTTATATGTTACCAGAACAAGGCCCGGCCTTACTTGCCACCAGAGCAATGACTCACCTAATGCACACTGACACGTGGTCCCTGGGTCGGTTCCCAGGCGACCCACTCTCTCGGTCTTACATGCTACCAGAGAAATGCCTCCCAACGCTACCAGAGCGGAGGAATAATCGGACTTACATGTTACCAGAACAAGGCCTGTGGTCCCTGGGTCGGTTCCCAGGCGTCCCACTATATCGGTCTTATATGCTACCAGAGCAAGGCCCGTGGTCCCTGGGTCGGTTCCCAGGCGTCCCACTATATCGGTCTTATATGCTACCAGAGCAATGCCCGATGTGTATTCAACATGACACGCCTAAGTCTCAATCATTAGCCATTATCTTATAAAACGTTATGCCTTCACGTAGAACTCATAATGGTTTTCTCTTAAAAACTCATTTAAAACATTTGTGTACTCAACACAAAACATATTAAAACCGAGTTCCAATCGGCAAAACACGTACACATTTTCTCAAATCTCAATATCGCCTTAACGTAGAGCCCAATTTACTTTTCACGCAACTCAAAGGTTTATAAAGCAATTTCACACTTAGCTTATAAACTCATAAAATAATGGGCTCCAACCGGCTATAAAAACCGTGTGCAATTACATCACAACACAAAACATGCTTGTATTCTCAAATCATGGTTCATGCTAACAATTCATCAAAATACATACACAAAATGGTTTAGTTTTCCCTTACCTCTTTGCACCTCGTATAGTGCAATCGTTTCCCCCGTATCACGAACTAGTCTCGCATTCTACTCTGAAACTCCCGAGCTGTCCAAACGATGTTAAACATCAATACTCAATTATCTCATAAATCTCAATTCTCAAAATCGAGCATCATCGCTCATAACACCTCAATTTTCTCAATTCTCATCACTCTACCCTAAACTACCACCTCATTCACAATATCTCAACGTCCTACATTTCTCAAGTTAAATCGTCTACGCTAATTCACCACATTGTCCAATTTTCCATTTATAGCTCACAATTTCCTAAATTCACCAAAGTCGCTAAATATCATTATCACTCTATCCACATTGAAATTCATCAATCCCTAATCATTTCTCAACTATTTCAACACAATTACAACCACCAATAACATCAAAATCAGCTTAAATATCAAGATCGAGGTTTAAAAATTACCCAAAGCTTGTGAGACGCACAACTCACGCCTCGATCCGATTCGTCCTTCAATTTCCAAGTATGTTGTTCTCCCTTTGATGAGGAACAACTTTCCTTCTTACCACAATAGCTGATTCGGTCGAAAATGGGGGATTTGGAGGAGTGAGAAACTAGGTTTTCGGAAAAATGGAGGTTTAGAAGAGAGAGAAAGTGAGA
Organism: Firmiana major; assembly: GCA_033439115.1. Taxonomy (NCBI): domain Eukaryota; kingdom Viridiplantae; phylum Streptophyta; class Magnoliopsida; order Malvales; family Malvaceae; genus Firmiana; species Firmiana major. The sequence goes on along the minus strand of CM065901.1, from coordinate 72,467,060 downwards.
TTTCAGGAGAAAACACGGGTTCCTTATATAGACTGGAGGTAGGAGATCGATCTTCCTCTTGATGAGATCGATCTGTGTTTGAAATTTGGGGACGATCTGGGCAATTTTATGCCTAGGAGATCGATCTGTCGAGGGGTGAGATCGATCTCTTTATGGCTTTATGAGATCGATCTGCTCCTAAGGAGATCGATCTTCTCCCCAAACAGAAGCATTTGGAGATCGATCTCCTCCTCATGAGATCAATCTTCTCTCAAACAGATTCATAAGGAGATCGATCTCTTCCATTGGAGATCGATCTGCTCTTCAAATTCCCCCTTCCTCGTCATTTTTAACTCACCAGATCGATCTCTCCTTCTCCCAGATCGATCTGTCCTCATGCTGCATGCTCATTTTACACACTTAACATATAAATCTCCAATTATAATTCCTACAATTCACTTAGCTCAATAAATTACACTTCAATTTATTATTACATCATTAAATATGTCTAAAATTCTCAGATCTCACATCCACGTTGAGAAACCCTATTCTGTGGCTATGCCCCGTGAGAAATTAAATCAGTGGCTTTGCCACGTGTGTTTTGTGGCTATGCCACGTGAGAAATTAAATCAGTGGCTATGCCACGTGTGTTTTGTGGCTATGCGACGCGAGAAATTAAATCAGTGGCTTTGCCACGTGTGTTTTGTGGCTATGCCACGTGAGAAATTAAATCAGTGGCTATGCCACGTGTGTTTTGTGGCTATGCCACGTGAGAAATTAAATCAGTGGCTATGCCACGTGTGTTTAGTGGCTGTGCCACGTGCATTATTTTTACTGTGATTTTATCACGTTATTTGAGAAAGCGTTTAACGCGTTATTTTCACATGCTTTGTTATTGCTCTAGAGTGAGCCTTTTACTTCATGTTTTCACATGACTTGACACATGAGAATGTCTTTTTGAGTACTTTCATGCTATGGTTTTCAAATGAGTTTCACATACAAATAAACCTTTTGTGATGTGCATTTTGGTTTATGAAATGAGTTCCTTACCCCCTTTACTGAGCGATTTAGAAGCTCACCTTGTTTTTCTTTCCCCCCAGAGTTCTTCAAGTGAATAAGGACTTCCCTGCGACGTACGGAGTAGTGGCTAGTGGAGGATTCGAGCTCCAGGCCATATATATTGTATCTTGAGGTATATTTTATCTTTTCATGTACCCAGACTATTATTGTAATTGCAGACACTTGATGTATAGCATTATATGGGATGTATTAGGATTAATTAACTTGAGATGGATTAATGTATTTGATATGATATATAAATTCTAGTGATGAGATCCTGAGGCATAATGATCATGATGATGTATGAAACTGCACAGGAATGCACCTTTACTTGTGAATTAATGAATAAAAAGTTTTAAATTAGCCCTATTTTCTGCATTTTCGGGGCGTGACAGAGTTTTCTTGGTATCAGAGCTTAGGGTGTCTAGTACTGTCAGTGTCGATTAAGTGAAATAGAATACATCCCAAGTGTCTGTAATAGTCTGGTCATGAACTGAAATTGAGGATTGAGATTTCAATCGATTGTGATATGTACGCGCAGGAGACGAGTTGAGATAGAGAATGAGTAAACGACGAGGTCGTTCGAGGAGGCAGGCAGAGTCCCCTCCGCCACCTGTCCCACAACCAGAGAGTCCTAACTCTCGATTTAATCGGATTGAGACTGATGTGAGGCTAGGTTTTGAGCAGATGACAGCGTTATTCGCGCAACACTTTGGAGTTAATGCCTCGGATACTACCCCTACACCACCACAAGGACCTCCCATACCCCCAGTGCCTCCCGTCACTCAGCATGAGGATAGAAGTATGGTCCGACTAAGGGATTTTCTGAAGATGAATCCGCTCGCATTTAAGGGAAAGAAGGATCCTACAGAGGCTGCGGAGTGGCTGACAGAGTTAAGGATTATATTTGATTTCCTGGGGTGCACCGATGCTGAGAGGGTCAGTATGAGTGCCTATATGTTGAAGGGGAGAGCTCGAGATTGGTGGGGTACTACCCAGGGTATTCTGATGTCCCACCATGATGTGACTGGTTGGGAAGAGTTTCAGACAGCCTTTAGGACCCAATATGTACCACGAGCCGCCCAGAGAAAGAAACAAGCCGTGTTTTTAAGTTTGGTATAGGGTGACATGTTTATGGATGACTATGAGAGCCAATTCACAGCGCTATTGAGATATGACCCAGAGACCTTCAAGAGTGAAGAGCTCCGCACAGAGAAGTTTGTGTATGGGTTGAAGCCCGTCATCAGAGATAGATTGATAGGGCTATGTATTACTGAGTTTGGAGATGCTCTGAGACGAGCATAAGAGATTGAAAGAGGGATTGAGATGGTACAATCCCAGAATGAGCTCAGAGCGGTGAATAGAGATAAGGACAGATTAGAGAGACCCAGAGGTTACCCTAATATTAGAGAGACCCCTCGAGATGTCAGGCCTGAGATAAGGTTTTGAAGAGATTGTGGTCGAATGCATGAGGGAAGTTGTACTGGGTCGATCCATGGATGTTTTAGATGTGGTGACATGGGTCACAGAGTGAAGGACTGTCCCCAAACTCAGATACCACATGCTCCAAAGCCCACTAGACAACAGCCTCAAAGAGTGGATCCCCGGAGACGGGCCACTACAGCAGAGAAAGGGAAGAAACTTGTGACACAGGGACGTGTGTTTACCCTGGATAAGGAGACCGCAGACACTTCGGCAGAAACTATAAGAGGTACACTCTCTGTCTGTAATTATGAGGCTCATGTGTTGATTGATTCAGGATCCACGCATTCATTTATTTCTGAGCATTTTGCATGTAGATTAAACTTGAAGTTTGAACCTCTAGAATATATACTACATGTAAATACCCCTATACGTGAATCCCAGAGAATTGAGTTAATCTGTAGAGGATGTGAGATAAAGGTGGGAGATTGAGTGATGTTAGCAGATCTAATCATGTTGAATATACATGGGTTTGATGTAATTCTGGGAATGGATTGGTTGGCGACCAATCGAGTGAGTTTAGACTGCTACACTAAGATTGTAACTTTCTCCCTACCTGAACCTTACAGTGTACAGTTGAGATGTTGAGGAAATGTATATGTGGAATTCTAGTAAGTAATTTGAGAATTTTGATATTATTTTGGAGAATATTAAATATGATTATACATGCGAAGGTTATGAGACACTCATCTCAGACGATGAGCGGGAACATTCGAGGATTGAGGATATACCTGTGGTTTGTGAATTTCTGGATGTTTTCCCGGATGAATTGCCAGGTTTACCACCAGAGAGAGAGCTGGAGTTTACCATTGATTTGGTACCAGATACTCAGTCGATCTCTAAACCTCCTTACAGGATGGCATTAGTGGAACTCGAGGAATTGAAGAGACAACTACAGGAGTTATTGGATCAAGGGTTTATTAGATCCAGTGTTTCACCGTGGGGAGCGCCAGTACTATTTGTTAAGAAGAAGGATGGTAGTCTTAGATTATGTGTAGACTACCGGTTGTTGAATAAAGCCACGGTGAAGAATAAATACCCACTACCCAGGATTGATGATCTACTTGATCAGCTGAGAGGGGCATCTGTCTTTTCTAAGATTGATTTGAGATCGGGCTATCACCAATTGAGGATCAAGGAAGAAGATATTCCAAAGATGGCCTTCAGGACAAGGTATGGCCATTACGAATTTTTGGTGATGTCCTTTGGATTGACAAACGCCCCTGCAGCATTTATGAGATTGATGAACGAGGTGTTCAGAGACTATCTGGATAAATTTGTGATAGTCTTTATTGATGATATCCTGGTGTACTCTCGATCGTATGAGGAGCATGCACAGCATTTGTGGTTAGTACTTCAGATACTCCGAGATAAGCAATTATACGGAAAGCTTAGTAAGTGTGAATTTTGGCTGAACCGGATAGCTTTCCTTGGTCATATAGTCTCAAAGGAAGGAGTATCAGTGGACCCAAGCAAGGTGGAGGCTGTGCTTAATTAGGAGAGGCCGAAGACAGTTACTGAGGTGCGAGGTTTCTTTGGTTTGGTAGGGTATTACAGAAGATTTGTGGAAGGATTCTCAAGGATTGCCGCCCCTTTGACTAAGCTCACGCGCAAAGAGACTCCATTTATATGGACTGATCAATGTGAGCTCAGTTTTCAGGAATTAAAAAGGAGATTGACAGCGGCACCTGTGTTAACTATCCCTGAGGGATCAGGAGGATTCTCGGTGTATAGTGATGCATCTCATCAAGGATTGGGGTGTGTGTTTATGCAGCACGGAAGAGTGGTCGCATATGGATCACGACAGCTGAAAGACCATGAGCGGAATTACCCCACGCATGATTTGGAGTTAACCGCTGTGGTATTTGCTTTGAAGATCTGGCGACACTACTTATATGGGGAAAGATTCCAGATCTTCACTGATCACAAGAGTTTGAGATATCTCTTTGATCAGAAAGAGTTAAACATGAAACAAAGGAGATGGATGGAACTCCTTAAGGATTATGACTGCGAGATTCTATATCATCCGGGTAAGGCGAATGTAGTTGTTGATGCCCTGAGCAGGAAGAGTATGATATCTGCTATGATGATCAGGGAATGGGATTTGTTAGAGCAGTTCGTCGAACTTCAGATCAGAGTTAAAGAGGTAGAGACTGGATTTTTGGCTAGCTTGCGGATAGAGCCCAAGATCATGGATCATATTAGAACTGGGCAGCGCAGTGATCAGAGATTGATAGATATGGTTAGCCAAGCTGAGCAGAGTTTGCAGTCGGATCTCACCATCAGTGAGGATGGATTGTTGAGATTCAGAGGACGGATCTGTGTACCGGACGATAATACCCTGAAGAGACAGATACTGAGAGAATCCCACTGCTCGCGATACACCATGCACCCAGGGTGTACTAAGATGTACCGAGACTTAAGAAAGGTGTATTGGTGGAGTGGTATGAAGCGAGACGTGGCAGAGTATGTGGCCAGGTGTTTAGTATGCCAGTAAGTGAAAGCTGAGCATCGAAAGCCCGGAGGACTACTACAGCCCTTACCTGTACCTACATGGAAATGGGAGCATGTCACTATGGACTTTATTATGGGTTTACCAAGGACCCGAAGAGGTCATGACGCTATATGGGTTATAGTGGATAGATTGACCAAGAGTGCACACTTTCTTGCCATCAAGAGCACAGATACTGTGGATGCCTTAGCTGAGCTGTATGTCAGTGAGATAGCTAGATTACATGGGGCTCCAGTGAGTATTACTTCTGATAGAGATTCCCGATTTACTTCCAGATTTTGGACCCAGTTTCAGGAGTCCATGGGATCTCGATTGAGTTTTAGTACCGCCTATCATCCTCAGACAGATGGTCAGTCAGAGAGGACTATTCAGACCCAGGAGGATATGTTGAGGGCGTGTACGATGGATTTTAAGGGATCATGGGATGATCACCTGCCCCTAGCAGAGTTTGCATACAATAACAGCTATCATGCGAGTATTAGAATGGCACCTTTTGAGGCTCTATATGGTAGGAGGTGTAGATCCCCTGTAGCTTGGGAAGAAGTTGGTGACAGAAAGATAAATGCTCCCGAGCTTGTTGAGCAAGCCATACAGAGTGTGAAACTCATATGTGAGAGGTTACGGGCTGCACAAAGTAGACAGAAAAGCTACGCGGATGTGCGTAGACGGCCACTCGAGTTTGATGTTGGTGATGCAGTATTTCTGAGAATATCACCGAGTAAGGGTATCGTGCGATTTGGGAAGAAAGGAAAATTGAGTCCTCGATACATAGGACCATTCGAGATTCTTGAGAGAGTGGGAGAGGTAGCCTACAGATTGGCATTACCCCCACAGATGTTCGAAATACACAACGTTTTGCATGTGTCTATGTTGAGGAAGTACCACCCGGACCCTTCTCATGTTATAGAGTACGATGAGATGGACATACAGGAGGACATGAGCTATACTGAGGAACCCGTCCGGATTCTCGATAGAAAGGAGAAGGTATTGAGGACCAAGAGCATCCCATTAGTGAAAGTTTTGTGGAAACATCACTCAATGGAAGAGGCAACGTGGGAATTAGAGAGTCTCATGAAGGAGAAATAGCCCCATCTATTCGGCTAGTTGAGTTGAATTTGGAGGACCAAATTCTATTTAAGGTGGGGAGGATGTGAGATCTGAGAATTTCAGACATATTTTAATGATGTAATAAGAATTTGAAGTGTAATTTATTGAGCTAAGTGAATTGTGGGAATTATAATTGGAGATTTATATGTTAAGTGTGTAGAATAAGCATGAAGTATGAGGACAGATCGATCTGGGAGAAGGAGAGATTGATCTGGTGAGTTAAAAATGACGGGGAAGGAGGAATTTGAGGAGCAGATCGATCTCCAATGGAAGAGATTGATCTCCAAATGATTCTGTTTGGGAGAAGATCGATCTCCTTAGGAGCAGATCGATCTCATAAAGCCATAAAGAGATCGATCTCACCCCTCGACAGATCGATCTCCTAGGCATAAAATTGCCCAGATCGTCCCCAAAATTTAAACGCAGATCGATCTCACCCCTCGACAGATAGATCTCCTACCTCCAGTCTATATAAGGAACCCGTGTTTTTCTCCTGCAATTTCACTTTCTCTCTCTTCCAACCCTCATTTTATCAAAAACCTAACTTTCTCACTCATCCAAATCACCCATTTTTGGCCGAATCAGAGGTTGTGGCAAGAAGAAAAGTTATTCCTCATCAAAGGGAGAACAACATACTTGGAAATCGAAGGACGAATCGGATCGAGGCGTGGGTTGTGCGTCTCACAAGCTTTGGGTAATTTCTAAACCTCGATCTTGATATTTGAGATGATTTTGATGATATTGGTGGTTGTCATTGCGTTGAAATAGCTGAGAAATGATTAGGGATTGATGAAATTGCAATATAGTTGGAGTAATGTAGATATTTGGTGATTTTGGTAATTTTGAGAATTTGTGCTATAAATGGAAATATAGACAATGTGATGAATTAGCATAGATAATTGGCATGAGAAATGTAGGACATTGAGATATTGTGAATGAGGTTGTAGTTTAGGGTTGAGTTACGAGAATCAAGGGATTTGAGGTGTTATGAGCAATTATGCTCGATTTTGAGAATTGAGGTTGATGTGATAATTGAGTATTGATGTTTTAACTTCGTTTGGACAGCTCGGGAGTTCCAGAGTGGAATGCGAGGCTAGTCCGTGATACGGGGGAAACAATTGCACTATACGAGGTGCAAAGAGGTAAGGGAAATCTAAACCATTTGTGTATGTGAATTGTAAACTATTTTAGCATGAATTGTGGTTTATAAAACAAGCATGTTGGGTTTTGTGTTGAGATTTAATTGCACACGATTTTTATAGCCGGTTGGAGCCCAATGTTTTTATGAGTTTATAACTGGGCTCTACGTTAAGGCAATATTGAGATTTGAGAAATGTGTGCGTGTGCTTTGCCGGTTGGAACTCAATTTTATTACGTTTTGTGTTGAGTACAAAACGATTTTCAAATGAGTTTTATGAGAGAAAAACCATTATGAGTTCTACGTGAAGGCAAACCTGTCTTATGTGATAAGACTTAGGTGTGTAGTTGTGAGTACACACCGAGCATTGCTCTGGTAGCATGTAAGCCCGATTTCTTCTCCGTTCTGGTAACATGAGAACAACCCATTCAGTTGCTGTGCCACGTATACTTAGTGGCTGTTGCCACGTCGAGAAACCCCATTGGTGGCTGTGCCACGTTATACCCCATTGGTGGATATGCCACGTTGAGAAACCCCATTGGTGGCTGTGCCACGTTATACCCTATTGGTGGCTGTGCCACGTTATACCCCATTGGTGGCCGTTGCCACGTTGAGAAACCCTATTCTGTGGCTATGCAACGTGAGAAATTAAATCAGTGGCTTTGCCACATGTGTTTTGTGGCTATGCCACGTGAGAAATTAAATCAGTGGCTATGCCACGTGTGTTTTGTGGCTATGCCACGCGAGAAATTAAATCAGTGGCTTTGCCACGTGTGTTTTGTGGCTATGCCACGTGAGAAATTAAATCAGTGGCTATGCCACGTGTGTTTAGTGGCTGTGCCACGTGCATTATTTTTACTGTGATTTTATCACGTTATTTGAGAAAGCGTTTAACGCGTTATTTTCACATGCTTTGTTATTGCTCTAGAGTGAGCCTTTTACTTCATGTTTTCACATGACTTGACACATGAGAATGTCATTTTGAGTACTTTCATGCTATGGTTTTCAAATGAGTTTCACATACAAATAAACCTTTTGTGATGTGCATTTTGGTTTATGAAATGAGTTCCTTACCCCCTTTACTGAGCGATTTAGAAGCTCACCCTGTTTTTCTTTCCCCCTAGAGTTCTTCAAGTGAATAAGGACTTCCCTGCGACGTACGGAGTAGTGGCTAGTGGAGGATTCGAGCTCCAGGCCATATATATTGTATCTTGAGGTATATTTTATCTTTTCATGTACCCAGACTATTATTGTAATTGCAGACACTTGATGTATATCATTATATGGGATGTATTAGGATTAATTAACTTGAGATGGATTAATGTATTTGATATGATATATAAATTCTAGTGATGAGATCCTGAGGCATAATGATCATGATAATGTATGACACTGCACAGGAATGCACCTTTACTTGTGAATTAATGAATAAAAAGTTTTAAATTAGCCCTATTTTCCGCATTTTCTGGGCGTGACAGCAAATCAGACTGCTGGATCGAGCAGCGTTAAGAAAGTGAAATTCTCGAGTGATTGCAGGTAAGGGACTTTTGTGAGTAGTTAGAGATACCTGCACGTATTTTCGTCTGCTTTTACATTCACTTAAAAACTCTGAGGGTCAGAGAAAGTGAATAATAATTATTGTAACCCGATAGTGGCAAATTATGATTTTACCCCTATTTAGTCAAAAAGTCAACTTTTGTGAAAAGTTGTAAAAAGCATGGAAACCACCATTTTGAGTGTTGTACTACTGTTTAGCAGAAAAATAAATAGATGGGCTAATGATTTTAACGGTGATGTGAATTAAGCACACTTAATAGTGCTAATTTTGATATTTTGTAAATCATTCCTTTTTAAAAAAAGCCATCTACCATATTATGTGAGAATAAATTGTGTCGGAGCACAACTCGCACTGGATTTCATACATTTTCCACATATATTAGTGCTGGATTGTGATTCGCACTAGATTTACATGACATGCATGATAGAGTGTTGAAGTTATTACTCGTACTCAGTTTTATGTGATTTATGCATGACAGAGTGCTAGAGTGATTAGCTCGTACTCGATTCTTCATGATTTATACATGACATAGTACTTGAGCTATTACTCGTACTTGATTTGATGAGTTTTGGGCATAGCATGGTACTAGAGCTATTACTCGTACTTGATTTGAAACATGTACTATGCATTGACTTAGTTGCTGGAGGTTTACTCGCACTAGAGTTTGAGTTTATGATGTGAAACAGTGTTTGAACGGAGTGTCGACTTTGAGTCGCGCTCAAAGGCGCGCACTGTATGTGATATATAATACATGTTAAAAATCATGCTTGATATTCTCGTGTAGACTGAGTGTCACACTGTGAGAGGGTCACATGTGGATTTAGAGACGTGGTATGATATTGCATGGTTTTGAGGGCTAAGGCCTATGGCAGGCACCCCGACTGTGATGTAGGGTCCACAGAGTACGTTGTACTATGCATGTGGCATAGAGTACATTGTACCGTGTGGTGTTGTAGAGTTGAGGAGGATATAGCTGGCAGTTGTGATGGACTGACCCCCCTCCCGTTGTAGCAGTGATGCCCCGCACACCGAGTATTGTGTTGCCTAGAATAACCATTGTCGGATATGATCATAGTCCATGATAATATTTACATTTTCACCACAAAGTCTCACATGATATATCACCTGATTGACTGATTTAATTGCGGATAGACCTGAGGGATGGGTTGGACTCCGATTTTGTGTTGTGAATGATTTAAATGCCATATTTACTGTGATTTAAATATACATGGCATGATTTATATAAAGGCATTGTGATATTATAAAGATGCATTGTTTTGCACTACATGGCTATATTTGTGAAAGAAAGCATGATTTCTGTATATGGAATTTAATCTGTACAAGTATATATATATATTTAAAGACATGCTTTGAAAATTAGTTAAGGAAATAACGTTTTGAGGCATAACATTATTTTGAGTAGATAGTGTAGATATCGACTTGCTGGCCTGATTTCCTTACTGAGTGCGTTGTATGCTCACCCCCTTTCTTTACATCTCTCTACAGAGCATCAGAAGTAGAGTGAGAACTTTTGAGGGATAGTATTCCTGTGTTCGTTGCTAGTTCATATCGATCGACAGGTATACATGTTTTGTATGGTTATGTATCTAAACATAGAAACAGCACAGTGATGTATACGATGTATATTATGGGGAATGTATTTGTATTAGATTTTATATGATCTGATCTCATATGTATTATAAAAGAAGTTACAGTCAGTAACAGTATATTGACATGTATGTATGGTATTGGATGATATGGTATGCGAGGAAGCTAACATCGAATCACAACCCAACCATTGAAGAGAGGAAAGGTAAGTCAAAGTACGAAAAATTTATAGTGATTTTTGGTTAAGTCAGGATGGGTCTTGACAAAATGGTATCAGAGCCGAGGTTGGTCTGATGTGAGTTGGTGTTAGAAATAGGAAAGTGTACATCCCTATAGTACTGTGCTGTGTTTAGATATAACTGTGTATGCCAGATAGGAGACGGACTAATTCATGATTGTGAATGCAGGAACTTTGCCTATATGGTAAATACTCGTAGTGGTAGAGGTACGAGAGGTAGGGCTTGAGGTCGTGGAAATAGACTTGAGAGACGAGCTGCTGTCGAACCATTACCTACCCATGAGACTCTAGGTGCTACGAGGCACCAGAGTGTGATGAGATGCGTTTTACGAGATTAAAGCGTAGTCTAGAGACGATTGTAGAGATATTGGTACAGACGATGCCAAGTATGCAGGGATAAGAGGCAGGAGCTGCGACAGGAGAGGTAGTTGCCCCTGATACACCTACGCAGACAGCTAATGCACCGAGGACTGTAGATACTCCTACACCCCTACCAGTTTCGGGTAGTAGTGGATTAGGGTATAAATGTGATCTGCATTGGTTGAGGGAATTCCAAAAGTTTAGACCTCCATCTTTTAGTGGGGTCAAGGACCCTGTAGCTGCTGAGGAGTGGGTTGCTGAGATGGAGAAGCTTTATGGATTCTTCGAGTGTACGACATCGGAGATGGTCACATTTGCTGCATTCCTATTGTAGGGAGCTGCAGAGCATTGGTGGAAGTCCACCCGACCCATATTGAGAGCCCGACACACAGATATTAGTTGGGAGATATTTTGGGAGGCCTTTAGGAGGCAGTTTGTTCGCGATACCGCACAACGAAAACTATAGGCAGAGTTTTTGGGACTGAACCAGGGGAGCTTGTCAGTAGACGAGTATGAGACTCGATTCCTATCCCTGGGAAGATATAACCTAGATACCATGTATAGTGAGGCCAAGAAGGTCCACAGGTTTATCGATGGATTGAGACCGGCTTTGCGATCCAGGTTGGTCCCATTAGATATAACTACCTATGAGGAAGCAGTGCGCAGGGCGTAACTGTGCAAGCAAGATTACGAGAGGAATGCTTTCGAGTTTGGGAAGTTTAGCTGGACCCGAGATATACAGAAGAAGAGGTCGGCTAGGGATTGCAGTTATCGAGGACAGAGGAAACTCTTCGGTAAGAGATCACGGGTTGAGGAGGCACGAGAGAGACTTGCTAGACCTCCTATTTATCCAATCGTAGCTCTATTAAAGGGTATTGTCATAGGAGGATAGAGATCTATTACCGATCAATGTAGAAGATGCGATAAACAACATGGAGGTAGACCGTGTCCACTGACTCTTATAGTGTGTTTTCGATGCGAGAAACAGGGGCATATTGCTAGAGCTTGCCCAGAGATGGTTGATACTGCCCCGCTGAAGGGCAGGGAGCCTGATAGAGCTCCAGCTGGCACATCTGCTCAAAGAGGTAGAGTGACAGCAGAAGAAAAGTGGAAACAAGTGATTGGTGGAGGGCGCGCACATGCTTTGGACCAGGGGACATCTGATGCTTCATCGGATGTGCTATGAGGTAACATCCTGATTTATGATATTGAAGCATATGTTTTAATTGATCCTAGTGCCATGCATTCTTTTGTATCGCCTTCATTTGCATCTAAATTAGCAAGACATGTAGAATGTACACCGTTATGTATGATGATGTTGATTAGTACGCCTATGAATAATAGTTAAGTTGTAGAGTATGTATATAATGACTGCAAGTTAAGAGTAGGGAACAAGGAGATGCTAGCCAATCTAATATTGCTAAGTATGAGGGACTTTGATATAATCTTAGGAATGGATTGGCTATCTGTAAACCATACTGTTTTAAATTGTTATGCTAAGACAGTTATGTTTCCTAACCTTACTAGATATGTTGAAAGTTTAATAAGAATAAATAAAAGAAGTAGTTATGATTATTATATAATTTACTGACTTAGAAAACCATCAACATATCAAGGTTTCATTGCGTACGTGGTAGATATGGATAAGGCACATCCAGAGTTGTTAGATATTACTATGGTCAGTGAGTACCCAGATGTTTTTCTGGATAAGTTGCTAAGGTTACCACCAGACAGAGAGATGGAGTTCTATATAGATTTGGTGCCTGGTACGGAACCTATTTCGAGACCACCATATCACATGGCCTTAGTTGAGCTGGAAGAGCTCAAGAAGCAGTTACAAGAGCTGTTGGATAGAGGTTTTATTCGACCGAGTGTTTCACCTTGGGGAGCACCGATTTTGTTTGTAAGGAAGAAGGATGGGAGCCTCCGATTGTGTATAGACTACCAATTGTTGAATAAGGCCACCATCAAGAATAGGTATCCCCTTCCACACATTGACGATTTGTTAGATTAGCTTTAGGGAGCACAGGTCTTTTTCAAGATTGACCTGAGGTCTGGGTATCAGCAGCTGAAAGTTCGAAGTGGAGATGTACCCAAGACAGCATTTCGTACCCGATATGGCTATTATGAGTTCTTGGTCATGCCATTCGGATTGATGAATGCTCTAGCTGCTTTCATGACTTTGATGAACGATGTGTTCAAGCCATATTTGGACCAGTTTGTTATCATCTTCATCGATGACATGTTGGTGCATTCAAGATCCAAGGATGAGCATGAGGAACACCTCAGGATCGTATTGCAGACTTTACGAGAGCAGAAGTTATATGCTAAGTTTAGTAAGTGTGACTTTTGGTTGACACAGATCTCGTTTTTGGGACATGTTGTATCAAGAGATGGTGTATCAGTTGATCCATCTAAGATAGAGGCTGTAGTTGTCACGCCCCGAAAATGCAGAAAATAGGGCAAATTTAAAACTTTTTACTCGTTAATTCACAAATAAAGAGTGCATTCCTGTGCAGTGTCATACATCATCATAATTATCATGCCTCAGGATCTCATCATGATATAACAAATATTGTATTATACCCATTACTCGATTACAAGTTAATTAATCCTAATACATCCCATATAATGTCATACATCAAGTGTCTGTAATTACAATAATAGTCTAGGTACATGAAAAGATAAATATACCTCAAAGTACAAAATATATAGCCTGGAGCTCGGATCCTCCACTAGCCACTACTCTGTACGTCGCAGGGAAGTCCTTATTCACTTGAAGAACTCTGGGGGGAAAGAAAAATAGGGTGAGCTTCTAAATCGCTCAGTAAGGGGGGTAGGGATTCATTTCATAAACCAAAATGCACATCACAAAAGGTTTATTTGTATGTGAAACTCATTTGAAAACCATAGCATGAAAATACTCAAAACGACACTCTCATGTGTCAAGTCATGTGAAAACATGAAGTAAAAAGGCTCACTCTAGAGCAAAACAAAGCATGTGAAAATGACGCGTTCTCAAATAACGTGGCATAGCCACTGATTTAAAATCACTCGTGGCATCGCCACAAAACACACGTGGCAAAGCCACTGATTTAATATCACTCGTGGCATCGCCACAAAACACACGTGGCAAAGCCACTAAATTATTTTCTCACGTGGCATAGCCACTGAATAGGGTTTCTCAACGTGGCACTGCCACCGAAGGGGTTTTCTCAACGTGGCACAGCCACCAATGGGGTATACGTGGCACAGCCACCGATGGGGTATACGTGGCACAGCCACCAATGGGTTTCTCAACGTGGCACAGCCACCAATGGGGTTTCTCAACGTGGCACAGCTACCAATGGGGTATACGTGGCACAGCCACCAATGGGGTATACGTGGCACAGCCACCAATGGGTTTCTCAACGTGGCACAGCCACAGAATAGGTCGTTCTCACGTTACCAAAACGGAGAAGGAATCTGGCTTACATGCTACCAGAGCAATGCCCGGTGTGTACTCACAACTACACACCTAAGTCTTATCACATAAGACGGGTTTGCCTTCACGTAGAACTCGTAATGGTTTCTCTCTTATAAAACTCATTTGAAAACCGTTTTGTACTCAACACAAAACGTAATAAAACCGAGTTCTAACCGGCAAAGCACACGTACACATTTCTCAAATCTCAATGTTGCCTTAACGTAGAGCCCAGTTATAAACTCATAAAACATTGGGCTCCAACCGGCTATAAAATCGTGTGCAATTTAATCTCAACATGCTTGTTTATAAATCATAAATCATGCTATAACAGTTTACAAATCACATACACAAATGGTTTAGATTTCCCTTACCTCTTTGCACCTCGTATAGTGCAATCGTTCCCCCGTATCACGGACTAGCCTCGCATTCCACTCTGGAACTCCCGAGCTGTCCAAACGATGTTAAAAACATCAATACTCAACATCACATAAACCTCAATTCTCAAAATCGAGCATAATTGCTCATAACACCTCAAATCCCTTGATTCTCGTAACTCAACCCTAAACTACAACCTCATTCTCAATATCTCAACGTTTGATATCTCTAATACCAATTATCTAAGCTAATTCTCCACATTGTCTATATTTCCATTTATTGCTCGATTCTCAAAATTGTCACAATTTCCAAATATCGACATTAACCCAACTACATTACAATCTCATCAATCCTTAATCATTTCTCTACTATTTCAACATAATTACAACCACCAATAACATCAAAATCAGCTCAAATATCAAGATCGAGGTTTAGAAATTACACAAAGCTTGTGAGACGCACAACTCTCACCTCGATCCGATTCGTCCTTCGATTTCCAAGTATGTTGTTCTCCCTTTGATGAGGAACAACTTTCCTTCTTACCACAATAGCTGATTCGACCGAAAATGGGTGATTTGGAGGAGTGAGAAACTAGGTTTTCGGAAAAATGGAGGTTTTGGAGGAGAGAGAAAGTGAAATTGCAGAGAAAACACGGGTTCCTTATATAGACTGGAGGTAAGAGATCGATCTACCTCTTGATGAGATCGATCTGTGTTTGAAATTTGGGGACGATCTGGGCAATTTTATGCCTAGGAGATCGATCTGTCGAGGGGTGAGATCGATCTCTTTATGGCTTTATGAGATCGATTTGCTCCTAAGGAGATCGATCTTCTCCCCAAACAGAAGCATTTGGAGATCGATCTCCTCCTTATGAGATCGATCTTCTCTCAAACAGATTCATAAGGAGATCGATCTCTTCCATTGGAGATCGATCTGCCTCTTCAAATTTCCCCTTCCTCGTCATTTTTAACTCACCAGATCGATCTCTCCTTCTCCCAGATCGATCTGTCCTCATACTTCATGCTTATTTTACACACTTAACATATAAATCTCCATTTATAATTCCCACAATTCATCTAGTTCAATAATTTACTCTTTAAATTATTATTACATCAACAAAATATGTCAGAAATTCTCAGATCTCACATCCTCCCCACCTTAAAAAGAATTTGGTCCTCCAAATTCAACTCAACTAGTCAAATAGATGGGGGTATTTCTCCTTCATGAGACTCTCTAGTTCCCACGTTGCCTCTTCCATTGAGTGATGTTTCCACAAGACTTTCACTAATGGGATGCTCTTGGTTCTTAGTACCTTCTCCTTTCTATCGAGAATTCGGACGGGTTCCTCAGTGTAGCTCATGTCCTCTTGTATGTCCATCTCGTCATACTCTATGACATGAGAAGGGTCCGGGTGGTACTTCCGCAACGTAGACACATGAAAAACATTGTGTATTCCGGACATCTGTGGGGGTAATGCCAATCTGTAGGCTACCTCTCCCACTCTCTCAAGAATCTCGAATGGTCCTATGTATCGAGGACTCAATTTTCCTTTCTTCCCAAATCACATGATACCCTTGCTCGGTGATACTCTCAGAAATACTGCATCACCAACATCAAATTCAAGTGGCCGTCTACGCGCATCCGCGTAGCTTTTCTGTCTACTCTGTGCAGCCCGTAACCTCTCACATATGAGTTTCACACTCTGTACGGCTTGCTCAACAAGCTCGGGGGCATTTATCTTTCTGTCACCGACTTCTTCCCAAGCTACAGGGGATCTACACCTCCTACCATATAGAGCCTCAAAAGGTGCCATTCCAATACTCGCATGATAGCTGTTATTGTACGCAAACTCTGCTAGGGGCAGGTGATCATCCCATGATCCCTTAAAATCCATCGTACACGCCCTCAACATATCCTCCAGGGTCTGAATAGTCCTCTCTGACTGACCATCTGTCTGAGGATGATAGGCGGTACTAAAACTCAATCGAGATCCCATGGGCTCCTGAAACTGGGTCCAGAATCTGGAAGTAAATCGGGAATCTCTATCAGAAGTAATACTCACTGAGCCCCATGTAATCTAGCTATCTCGCTGACATATAGCTCAGCTAAGGCATCTACAGTATCTGTGCTCTTGATGGCAAGGAAGTGGGCACTCTTGGTCAATCTATCCACAATGACCCATATCGCGTCGCGGCCTCTCCGGGTCCTCGGTAAACCCATAATAAAGTCCATAGTGACATGCTCCCATTTCCATGTAGGTACAGGTAAGGGCTGTAGTAGTCCTCCGGGCTTTCGATGCTCAGCTTTCACTTGCTGGCATACTAAACACCTGGCCACATACTCTGCCACGTCTCGCTTCATACCACTCCACCAATACACCTTTCTCAAGTCTCGGTACATCTTAGTACTTCCTGGGTGCATGGTGTATCGCGAGCAGTGGGATTCTCTCAGTATCTGGCTCTTCAGGGTATCATCGTCCGGTACACAAATCCGTCCTCTGAACCTCAATAATCCATCCTCACTGATGGTGAGATCCGACTGCGAACTCTGCTCAGCTTGGCTAACCATATCTATCAATCTCGGATCACTGCGCTGCCCAGTTCTAATCTGATCCATGATCCTGGGCTCTATCCGCAGGCTAGCCAAAAATCCAGTCTCTACCTCTTTAACTCTGATCCGAAGTTTGGCAAACTGCTCTAACAAATCCTATTCCCTGATCATCATAGCAGATATCATACTCTTCCTGCTCAGGGCATCAGCAACTACATTCGCCTTACCCGGATGATATAGAATCTCGCAGTCATAATCCTTAAAGAGTTCCATCCATCTCCTTTGTCTCATGTTTAACTCTTTCTGATCAAAGAGATATCTCAAACTCTTGTGATCAGTGAAGATCTGGAATCTTTCCCCATATAAGTAGTGTCGCCAGATCTTCAAAGCAAATACCACAGCGGCTAACTCCAAATCATGCGTGGGGTAATTTCGCTCATAGTCTTTCAGCTGACGCGATCCATATGCGACCACTCTCCCGTGCTGCATAAGCACACACCCCAATCCTTGATGAGATGCATCACTATACACCGAGAATCCTCCTGATCCCTCAGGGATAGTTAACACAGGTGCCGTCGTCAATCTCCTCTTTAACTCTTGAAAACTGAGCTCACATTGATCAGTCTATATGAACGGAGTCTCCTTACGCGTGAGCTTAGTCAAAGGAGCGGCAATCCTCGAGAATCCTTCCACAAATCTCCTGTAATACCCTGCCAAACCAAGGAAGCTTCGTATCTCAGTCACTGTCCTCGGTCTTTCCCAATTAAGCACAGCTGCTATTTTACTCGGATCCACTGATACTCCTTCCTTTGAGACTACATGCCCAAGGAAAGCTATCCGGTTCAGCCAAAACTCACACTTACTAAGCTTTCCGTACAATTGCTTATCTCGGAGTATCTGAAGTACTAACCACAAATGCTGTGCATGCTCCTCATACGACCGAGAATACACCAGGATATCAGCGATAAAGACTATCACAAACTTATCCAGATAGTCTCTGAACACCTCGTTCATCAATCTCATAAATGCTGCAGGGGCGTTCGTCAATCCAAATGACATCACCAGAAATTCGTAATGGCCATATCTTGTCCTAAAGGCCGTCTTTGGAATATCTTCCTCCTTGATCCTCAATTGGTGATAGCCCGATCTCAAATCAATCTTAGAAAAGACTGATGCCCCTCTTAGCTGATCAAGTAGATCGTCAATCCTGGGCAGCGGATATTTATTCTTCACCGTGGCTTTATTCAATATCCGGTAGTCCACACATAATCTGAGACTACCATCCTTCTTCTTAACAAACAGTACTGGCGCTCCCCACGGTGAAACACTGGGTCGAATAAACCCTTGATCCAATAACTCCTGTAGTTGTTTCTTCAATTCCTCAAGTTCCACTAATGCCATCCTATAGGGAGGTTTAGAGATCGGCTGAGTATCCGGTACCAAATCAATGGTAAACTCCAGCTCTCTCTCTGGTGGTAAACCTGGCAATTCATCTGGGAACACATCCAGAAATTCGCAAACCACAAGTATATCCTCAATCCTCGGATGTTCCCGCTCATCGTCCGAGATGAGTGTCTCATAACCTTCACATGAACAATCATATCTAATAATCTCCAAAATAATGTTAAAATTCTCAAATGACTTACTAGAATTCCACATAATCATTTCCTCAATATCTCAACCGTACACTGTAAGGTTCAGGTAGGGAGAAAGTTACAATCTTAGTGTTGCAGTCTAAACTCACTCGATTGGTCGCCAACCAATCCATTCCCAGAATTACATCAAACCCATGTATACTCAACATGATTAGATCTGCTAACATCACTCTATCTCCCACCTTAATTTCACACCCTCTACAGATTAACTCAGTTCTCTGGGATTCACGCATAGGGGTATTTACATGTAGTATATATTCTAGAGGTTCAAACTTCAAGTTTAATCTACATGCAAAATGCTCAAAAATAAACGAATGCGTGGATCCTGAATCAAGCAACACATGAACCTCATAATTACAGACAGAGAGTGTACCTCTTATAGTTTCTGCCGAAGCGTCTGCGGTCTCCTTATCCAGGGCAAACACTCGTCCCTGTGCCACAGCTTTCTTCCCTTTCTCTGCCGCAGTAGCCCGTCTCTGGGGATCCACTCTCTGAGGCTGTTGTATAGTGGGCTCCGGAGCATGTGGTATCTGAGGTTGGGGACAGTCTTTCACTCTGTGACCCATGTCACCACATCTGAAACATCCATGGATCGACCCAGTACAACTTCCCTCATGCGATCGGCCACAATCTCTACAAATCCTCATCTCCGGCCTGACATATCGAGGGGCCTCCTTGATAATATGATAGGCTCTGGGTCTCTCCAATCTGTCCTTCTGCACCTCAATCCTTCCTCTTCTGAAGGAACCTCTCCGAGCCTCTGACTGGAAAAGTGCTGGCCTCTTGCCCTTATCTCTATTCACCGCTCTGAGCTCATTCTGGGATTGTACCATCTCAATCCCTCTTTCAACCTCTTGTGCTCGTCTCAGAGCATCTCCAAACTCGGTAATACATAGCCCCATCAGTCTATCTCTAATGACGGGCTTCAACCCATACACAAACTTCTCTGTGCGGAGCTCTTCACTCTTGAAGGTCTCTGGGTCATATCTCAGTAGTGCGGTGAACTGGCTCTCATAGTCATCCACCGACATGTCACCCTGTACCAAACTCAAAAACTCGGCCTGTTTCCTTCTCTGGGCGGCTCGAGGTACATATTGGGTTCTAAAAGCTGTCTGGAACTCTTCCCAACCAATTACATCCTGGTGGGACATCAAGATACCCTGGGTAGTACTCCACCAATCTCGAGCTCTCCCCTTCAGCATATAGGCACTCATACTGACTCTCTCAGCATCGGTGCACCCCAGTAAATCAAATATAACTCTCAACTTCGTCAACCACTCCTCAGCCTCTGTAGGATCCTTCTTTCCCCTAAATCCGGGTGGATTCATCTTCAGAAATTCCTTTAGTCGGACCTTACTTCTGTCCTCAGGCTGAGTGACGGGAGGTACTGGGGGTATGGGAGGTCCTGGTGGTGGTGTAGGGGTAGTATCCGAGGCATTAACTCCAAAGTGTTGCGCGAATAGCGCTGCCATCTGCTCAAAACCTTGCCTCACATCGGTCTCAATCCGATTAAATCGAGAGTTAGGACTCTCTGGTTGTGGGACAGGTGGTGGAGGGGACTCTGCCTGCCTCCTCGAACGACCTCGTCGTTTACTCATTCTCAATCTCAACTCGTCTCCTGCGCGTACATATCACAATCGATTGAAATCTCAATCCTCAATTTCAGTTCATGACCAGACTATTACAGACACTTGGGATGTATTCTATTTCACTTAACCGACACTGACAGTACTAGGCACCCTAAGCTCTGATACCAAGAAAACTCTGTTACGCCCCGAAAATGCGGAAAATAGGGCAAATTTAAAACTTTTTACTCGTTAATTCACAAATAAAGAGTGCATTCCTGTGCAGTGTCATACATCATCATAATTATCATGCCTCAGGATCTCATATTGATATAACAAATATTGTATTATACCCATTACTCGATTACAAGTTAATTAATCCTAATACATCCCATATAATGTCATACATCAAGTGTCTGTAATTACAATAATAGTCTGGGTACATGAAAAGATAAATATACCTCAAAGTACAAAATATATAGCCTGGAGCTCGGATCCTCCACTAGCCACTACTCCATACGTCGCAAGGAAGTCCTTATTCACTTGAAGAACTCTGGGGGGAAAGAAAAATAGGGTGAGCTTCTAAATCGCTCAGTAAGGGGGGTAGGGATTCATTTCATAAACCAAAATGCACATCACAAAAGGTTTATTTGTATGTGAAACTCATTTGAAAACCATAGCATGAAAATACTCAAAACGACACTCTCATGTGTCAAGTCATGTGAAAACATGAAGTAAAAAGGCTCACTCTAGAGCAAAACAAAGCATGTGAAAATGACGCGTTCTCAAATAACGTGGCATAGCCACTGATTTAAAATCACTCGTGGCATCGCCACAAAACACACGTGGCAAAGCCACTGATTTAATATCACTCGTGGCATCGCCACAAAACACACGTGGCAAAGCCACTAAATTATTTTCTCATGTGGCATAGCCACTGAATAGGGTTTCTCAACGTGGCACTGCCACCAAAGGGGTTTTCTCAACATGGCACAGCCACCAATGGGGTATACGTGGCATAGCCACCGATGGGGTATACGTGGCACAGCCACCAATGGGTTTCTCAACGTGGCACAGCCACCAATGGGGTTTCTCAACGTGGCACAGCCACCAATGGGGTATACGTGGCACAGCCACCGATGGGGTATACGTGGCACAGCCACCAATGGGTTTCTCAACGTGGCACAACCACAGAATAGGTCGTTCTCACGTTACCAGAACGGAGAAGGAATCGGGCTTACATGCTACCAGAGCAATGCCCGGTGTGTACTCACAACTACATACCTAAGTCTTATCACATAAGACGGGTTTGCCTTCACGTAGAACTCGTAATGGTTTCTCTCTCATAAAACTCATTTGAAAACCGTTTTGTACTCAACACAAAACGTAATAAAACCGAGTTCTAACCGGCAAAGCACATGCACACATTTCTCAAATCTCAATGTTGCCTTAACGTAGAGCCCAGTTATAAACTCATAAAACATTGGGCTCCAACCGGCTATAAAATCGTGTGCAATTTAATCTCAACATGCTTGTTTATAAATCATAAATCATGCTATAACAGTTTACAAATCACATACACAAATGGTTTAGATTTCCCTTACCTCTTTGCACCTCGTATAGTGCAATCGTTCCCCCGTATCACGGACTAGCCTCGCATTCCACTCTGGAACTCCCGAGCTGTCCAAACGATGTTAAAAACATCAATACTCAACATCACATAAACCTCAATTCTCAAAATCGAGCATAATTGCTCATAACACCTCAAATCCCTTGATTCTCGTAACTCAACCCTAAACTACAACCTCAGTCTCAATATCTCAACGTTCGATATCTCTAATACCAATTATCTAAGCTAATTCTCCACATTGTCTATATTTCCATTTATTGCTCGATTCTCAAAATTGTCACAATTTCCAAATATCGACATTAACCCAACTACATTACAATCTCATCAATCCTTAATCATTTCTCTACTATTTCAACACAATTACAACCACCAATAACATCAAAATCAGCTCAAATATCAAGATCGAGGTTTAGAAATTACCCAAAGCTTGTGAGACGCACAACTCTCGCCTCGATCCGATTCGTCCTTCGATTTCCAAGTATGTTGTTCTCCCTTTGATGAGGAACAACTTTCCTTCTTACCACAATAGCTGATTCGGCCAGAAATGGGTGATTTGGAGGAGTGAAAAACTAGGTTTTTGGAAAAATAGAGGTTTTAGAGGAGAGAGAAAGTGAAATTACAGAGAAAACACGGGTTCCTTATATAGACTGGAGGTAAGAGATCGATCTGCCTCTTGATGAGATCGATCTGTGTTTGAAATTTGGGGACGATCTGGGCAATTTTATGCCTAGGAGATCGATCTGTCGAGGGGTGAGATCGATCTCTTTATGGCTTTATGAGATCGATCTGCTCCTAAGGAGATCGATCTTCTCCCCAAACAGAAGCATTTGGAGATCGATCTCCTCCTCATGAGATCGATCTTCTCTCAAACAGATTCATAAGGAGATCGATCTCTTCCATTGGAGATCGATCTGCCTCTTCAAATTTCCCCTTCCTCGTCATTTTTAACTCACCAGATCGATCTCTCCTTCTCCCAGATCGATCTGTCCTCATACTTCATGCTTATTTTACACACTTAACATATAAATCTCCATTTATAATTCCCACAATTCATCTAGTTCAATAATTTACTCTTTAAATTATTATTACATCAACAAAATATGTCAGAAATTCTCAGATCTCACAGTAGTTCAGTGGGAACAACCGAGGATAGTCATCGAGATCAGGAGTTTTCTAGGTTTAGCTGGATATTATCGGAGATTCGTTGAGGGATTTTTGAAGTTGGCTACTCCGTTGGCACGTCTTACTCGAAAGAGTGTACCGTTCGTATGGAACGAGGATTGTAAGAAGAGTTTTCAGGAGTTGAAGCGTCGATTGACCACCGCTCCAATTCTCACTATCCCTACCAGCTCAGGAGGATTTACAGTGTATACCGATGCTTCGCATCAGGGACTGCGCTGTGTATTGATGCAGGATGGGAGAGTAGTTGCTTATGGGTCCAGACAACTGAAGGATCATGAGAAGAACTATCCGACCCATGATTTGGAGCTAGCAGTAGTAGTGTTTGTGCTAAAGGTATGGCGCCACTACTTGTATGGTGAAAAGTTCCAGATATTTACCGACCACAAGAGCCTCAAATATCTATTCTCACAGAAAGAGTTGAACATGAGATAGAGAAGATGGCTAGAGCTTCTGAAGGACTACGATTGTGAGATACTTTATCATTCGGGGAAGGCTAACATTGTAGCTGATGCTTTGAGTAGGAAGAGCCTAGGGATGGTATCGTATATAATGGTTAGGGAGCATGATTTGCTAGAGCAGTTTGCTAGCCTCGATTTGGGAGTTGTGCCTTCTGACATGGATACAGGCTATGTGATAGCTAGTCTACGCTTAGAGCCAGACCTGTTAGACAGGATCAGAGTGGCTCAACAGGCTGATCCATTTTGTATGGATGTGAGTAGTTAGTTGCAGAAGGGCACAGTGACTGAGTTTGAGATGAGTTCTGATAGACTACTGAGGTTCAGAGGCAGATTGTGTGTTCCCGAGGATCCAAGACTCAGGAGATTGATATTGGTAGAAACTCATTTGTCAAGGTATACGTTACATCCGGGGAGTAACAAAATGTATCAAAACTTCCGGAAGGTATACTGGTGGTCGGGTATGAAGAGAGATGTAGCAGATTTTGTGGCTAAGTGTCTCGTATGTCAGCAGGTGAAGGTAGAGCATCAGAAACCTATAGGGTTATTGCAGCCTCTACCTATACCGATATGGAAATGGGAGCATATCACCATGGATTTCGTGATGGGTTTACCGAGAACCCGCAAGAATCACGATGCTATATGAGTGATCGTCGACAGACTGACAAAGTCAACCCACTTCCTAGCTAGGAGAGTGATAGATACTTTGAGTTCATTAGCAGAGCTGTATGTACGCGAGGTAGTGAAGTTACACGGTGTACCAGTGAGCATAATCTCTGATAGGGATTCCCGCTTCACTTCCCACTTTTGGGGACATTTTCAGGAAGCCATGGGAACCCAGTTGAGTTTGAGCACCGCTTTCCATCCTCAAACAGATGGTCAGTCATAGAGGACTATACAGACTCTAAAGGATATGTTGAGAGCATGTGTGCTAGATTTTAGAGGCTCTTGGGATGACCACTTGCCACTAGTCGAGTTCGCCTATAACAACAGTTATCATTCGAGTATGGGATGACTCCATATGAAGCTTTGTATGGACGTAGATGTCGTTCCCCTATTGGATGAGAAGAAGTGGGTGACCGTAAGATTTTCGCTCCTGACATGGTTACGCAAGCATCTGAGGATGTCCACTTGATTATAGAGAGACTGATGACAGCTCAGAGTAGACAGAAGAGTTACGCTGACAGGAGATGTAGGCCACTAGAGTTTGCAGTTGGTGAATCTGTGTTTTTGAAAGTTTCTCCTTCCAAGGGCATAGCGAGATTTGGAAAGAGAGGAAAGCTAAATCCTCACTACATTGGACCCTTTGAGATACTTGATCGAGTGGGAGATAAAGCGTATAGGTTGGCATTGCCATCAGACTTATCAAGTGTCCATAACGTCTTCCACATATCGATACTTCGAAAGTATCACCCGGATCCGGCACATGTGATTAGTTATGAGCCATTAGAGCTCCGAGAGGACATGTCATATGTTGAGAGATCGATTCGGATATTGGATTGGAAGGAGAAGGTATTGAGATCGAAGACTATCAGATTAGTGAAGATTCTCTGGCAGCATCATACTTCAGAGGAGGCTACTTAGGAGCTAGAGAGTCTGATGCGAGATAAGCACCCTCACCTCTTTAATGACTGACTTGGTTCTAATTTGGAGGACCAAATTTTCTGAGTGGGGGAGGATTGTCAGACCCGCATTTTATGTAACCAGTACCTTATGATTCCTATGTGTATGAACACTCTATTAATATAGTTGAATCATAAGGAGAGTATTTACTAGACTTAAAGTGTTAGTAAAATGATTTAACACGTAAAAGCTACATAAAAAGCCTAATGTGAGCTATAAGAGTCATAGGCTAAATTGAGAGGATCTGAATAATTCTGACTGAAAATAAGAACTTACAAGGATAAAATATTGAGAGCTTATGAAGGAAAGTCAGCTTGATTTAGTTCCGAACATAGAAAACAAAAGTAAAAGCTAAAAAGGGTAAAACGGACCTTTTTAGCAAGTTAAGGTATTTCGGGCATAATTACCTACCGGGAAAGGTTGAAACATAAAGACGAGAGTGTAAGACATAAGACAGGACACTTTCGAAATTTTGAGAGAAAGTCAACTTGGTCAATGATTAAGGAAAAAGTCAACTATAGTTAAGAAAAGTGGACTTTTACCATAGTTGACTAATCATGGTTAAAAATTAACCTAAATATGGAGAAAAATTGAGAAAAAATATTCTTGGTCAGAATACAAGATAATCATCCCCAAAAGTAAGGAAAATTTATTCGGAAGGATTCCAGATTAAATTTAATGGTTAAAAACGTAATGGATCTAAAGTGAAGATTTTAAAGCCCATTAAGGTATACTAAAAGTAGATCGAAATTCTTAGGTCTCTTAAACCAAATTGTTGGACCAATTGATAGGCCAAATTTTGAGACAATAAAAGGCCCGAGGTATAGTAAAAATTTCAGCCCAAAAGCCCATTAAGAAAGCCCAAACCGAGAGGCCCAATTGGAAAGCCCATTAGATAAATATCTAACCATAGTTAAAGCTAACTATGACTCATTAGGTGACTCATAACTAAGCCTTAGAAAGTCAAGCTTAATGGCTGAAAAGTAAGGCTTAATGGCTAAGTAAGTGGCTTATAAAATCAGCCACACCATTGTCATCTTCACCACACCATTCTCGGCTAGAAGAAGAAACCATTGAAATACATTTATCCAAGCTTTCTCTCACTAGAAATCACTAGGAATTAGGCATATTTAGAACTTGCATTCTTCATGAAAGTTGTTCCAAATTGAAAGGAGAGTGACATATGTTGGAATTGGCTATCAAGAAGCTATAGTGTGCAAACCATGAGCCTCCAAAGTTTCGGCCAAGTGTGAACACAAATACTAGGTATATTTTCAAGTTTTCAAATTCATATATGTTAATATATGAATGATTTTTAAGTATATTGGTATATGTTTTAAGCATTGAAACATATGAAATCACTATGATCATGGTGAAATCGAGAGTGAGTAGTGAAATATTGATGAATGCCCATGTAATTTTAAGGCATAAATGGATTAATGTACATGTGTTAATGATTATGGCATAATTAGAATTAATCAATTTGATTAATTAATACATGTATTAAGTTGGCAATCAAGGTGTTTGATAAAATGCCTAAATGAACTATGTGATGTTTAAGAATGTTGCCAACCAAGTGTTTGTGAAAATGCCTAAGTGAATTGGCTAAGGAAAGGGACATGGTCGGCATGCCATGGTGTGACCGACGGCATGGAGAGCTCTCGGCCATGGCATGTGACTGAGAGGTCCAATGGGCCAAGCCCAATTATTTTAGGCCCAATGTGATGTAATGGGTCTAGGACAAGCCTAATAAGAGTTGGTGGGACCCACAAGCCTAATAGGCCCAATGAAAATGAATAGTAAAATGGAAATGGGCTTAAGGCATAGTTAGGCCCATTAAGGTTTATTAAAGCCCATTAAGGGGAAATAGACTGTATTTAATGTGAAATACAATAGAAAAAATGTAATTAACCTGATAAATGGTTATATTCAGTTTCAGATAGTATTGGAGAAGCAAATCGGACTGCTCGATTGAGCAGTGTTGAGAAAGTGAAATTCTCGAGTGATTGCAGGTAAGGGACTTTTGTGAGTAGTTAGAGATACCTGCACGTATTTTCATCAGCTTTTATATTCACTTAAAATCTTTGAGGGTCAGAGAAAGTGAATAATAATTATTGTGACCCGATAGTGACAAATTACGATTTTACCCCTGGTTAGTCAAAAAGTCAACTTTTGTGAAAAATTGTAAAAAGCATGGAAACCACCATTTTGAGTGTTGTACTGTTGTTTAGCAGAAAAATAAATAGATGGGCTAATGATTTTAACGTTGATGTGAATTAAGCACACTTAATAGTGTTGATTTTGATATTTTGTAAATCATCCCTTTTTAAAAAAGTCATCTATCATATTATGTGAGAATAAATCGTGCTGGAGCACAGCTCGCACTGGATTTCATACATTTTCCACATATATTAGTGCTGGATTGTGATTCGCACTAGATTTACATGACATGCATGATAGAGTGCTGGAGTTATTACTCGTACTCAGTTTTATGTGATTTATGCATGACAGAGTGCTAGAGCAATTAGCACATACTCGATTCTTCATGATTTATACATGACATAGTACTTGAGCTATTGCTCGTACATGATTTGATGAGTTTTGTGCATAGCATGGTACTGGAGCTATTGCTCATATTTGATTTGAAACATGAACTATGCATTGACCTAGTTGTTGGAGGTTTACTCGCACTAGAGTTTAAGTTTGTGATGTGAAACAATGTTTGAGAGGGGTGTCGACTGTGAGTCGCGATCAAAGGCGCGCACTGTATGTGATATATAATACATGTTGAAAACCATGCTTGATTTCCTCGTGTAGACTGAGTGTCACACTGTGAGAGGGTCGCATGTGGATTTAGAGACGTGGTATGATATTACATGGTTTTGAGGGCTAAGACCTATGGCAGACACCCCGACTGTGATGTAGGGTTCGCAGAGTACATTGTACCGTGCATGTGGCATGGAGTACACTGTACCGTGTGGTGTTGTGGAGTTGAGGAGGATATAGCTGGCGGTTATGATGGACTGACCCCCCTCCCATTGCAGTAGTGATACCCCACACACCGAGTACTGTGTTGCCTGGGATCACCATTGTTGGATATGATCATAATCCAAGATAATATTTACATTTTCACCACAGAGTCTCACATGATATATCACCTGATTGACTGATTTAATTGCGGATAGACCTGAGGGATGGGTCGGACTCCGATTTTGTGTTGTGAATGATTTAAATGCCATATTTACTGTGAGTTAAATATACATGGCATGATTTATATAAAGGCATTGTGATATTATAAAGATGCATTGTTTTGCACTACATGCCTATATTTGTAAAGAAAGCATGATTTCTGTACATGGGATTTAATCTGTACAAGTATATATATATATATAAAGACATGCTTTGAAAATGAGTTAAGGAAATAACGTTTTGAGGCGTAACATTATTTTGAGTAGATAGTGTAGATATCTACTTACTTGCCTGATTTCTTTACTGAGGGCGTTGTATGGTCACCCCCTTTCTTTACATCTCTCTACAGAGCATCAGCATTAGAGTTAGAGCTTTTGAGGGATAGTATTCCTGTGTCCGCTGCTATTTCCTATCGATCGACAGGTATACATGTTTTGTGCGGTTATGTATCTAAACATAGAAATAACACAGTGATGTATATGATGTATATTATGGGGAATGTATTTGTATTAGATTTTATATGATCTGATCTCATATGTATTATAAAAGAAGTTACAGTCGGTAACAGTATATTGACATGTATGTATGGTAATGGATGATATGGTATGCGAGGAAGCTAACATCGAATCACAGCCTAACCATTGAAGAGAGGAAAGGTAAGTCAAAGTGCGAAAAATTTGCAGTGATTTTTAGTTAAGTCAGGATGGGTCTTGACAAAGATGCATGTCTTCGAAGTACTAGAAAAGGAAAGGTAAAGAGCATAACTAAAATTGATCATTTAATATAGGGAAGTAATGAAAGAGTAAAGTTACTATAACTGGAAGAATGAATTAATGAATTAATGAATTAATGAATTACTGAACTAACCGTTTGAATGAAATATTTAAGCCATACCTGGATAAAATTTGTTTTAGTATTTATCGATGATATTATGGTATATCCTAAGTCCTGGAAAGAAACAAGAGCAGCAATTGTGAAACTGTTTTACGAACCCTCAGAGAGAAGAGAATGTATACCAAGTTCAGCAAATGTGATTTTGATTAGAACAAATATCTTTTCTGAGCCATGTTGTATCAAGAATGGGTGTCAATTGGACTTATCCAAAACAGAGGTTATAGATTAGTGGGAAAGACCCAAAACAGATAAGAAGATTCGATGTTTTTGGGTTATAAAGAGACTTTGGAATACGAAATGCATTTTGAATCTAAGGATTGTAATTTGTATGTTTTTATGTTTCGAATGCGATCTTAATTCGAATAAGGAAAAAGGTTTCGTGATAATTGATGTACGAAATGTGACAAGTTTTGAAGTGCGATAAATTTTAAATACAGATTATATTTTGGGATAAGAGATGTGTACGATGTATGAATACTTTTGGTATATCAAATGATTCAGATTAATTGAAATGAACTGAGAATGGATTATGTCCAAAGGATAAATGAGAATTGCGATAAACTTTGGTATCCTACTTTCAATTAAGATTGAATCTTGAACACTTATAGCTATAATTAGTTTATGTGCTCAGGTTTGAATCGATTAAATCACATACAAGTAATTAAATCGATTAAATCATGTACAAGCAAGTGGCAAATGGTCATCCCAGGAGCCTCTAAAATCCAATGCACACCCTCTCAACATATCCTCCAGGGTCTGTATAGTCCTCTATGACTGACCATCTGTCTGAGGATGGAATGCTGTGCTAAAACTCAGTTGGGTCCCCATCGCATCCTAAAAATGTTGCCAGAACAACGCTCACTGGAACACCATACAACCTCACTATCTCGCGAACATATAGTTCCGTCAGTGTACTCAAAGTATCGATGGCTCTCATAGCTAGAAAGTGTGCCGACTTTGTCAATCTGTCTACTATCACCCAAATAGCATCGTGATTCCTATGGGTCCTAGGTAAACCCATCACGAAGTCCATTGTGATAGGCTCCTATTTTCAAGTCGGTATAGGTAGAGGTTATAATAGCCCTGCAGGCTTCTGATGCTCTACCTTCACCTGTTGACAGACGAGACACTTAGCCACATATTCAGCTACATCTCTCTTCATTCTTGACCACCAATACACTCTTCGGAGGTTTTGATACATCTTGTTACTTCTCGGATGCAGTATATACTTCATTGAGTGAGCCTCTGATAAAATGAACTTCATGATTTCTGGATCATTGGGAACACATATCCTGCCCATGAACCTCAGCAAACCATTTGAACTCAACTCAAAATCAGTCTCTATACCCGTCTGTATTTGCCCGATAACATCACTACACTATTGATCCACCTGCTTAGCCTGCTGGATACGATCTACCAGATCTGGTTCCAACCGCAGGCTAGCTACCATAAAACCACTATCAGTATTAGGCGGGGTCATATCCAAATTGAGGGTCACAAACTATTTCGATAGCTCGTGTTCCCGATCATCATGTATGATACCAACCCGAGATGCTTCCTACTCAGTGCATCAGCTACTACATTCGCCTTACCCTGGTGGTAAAAGATTTTACAATCATAGTCCTTCAGAAGCTCAAGCCACCTTCTCTGCCTCATGGTCAATTCCTTCTGTGAGAACAGATACTTAAGGCTCTTACGGTCAGTAATTAGTTGAAATTTCTCACCATAAAGATAATGGCGCCATATTTTTAAGGCAAATACCATGGCCGCCAACTCTAGATCGCGGGTTGGGTAGTTCCTCTCATGATCTTTCAACTGTCTCGATCCATAGGCGACTACCTTCCCATCCTGTATCAGTACACATCCCAGTCCTTGGTACGAAGCATCTGTATATATAGAAAAACCTCCTAAGCTGGTAGGAATGGTGAGAATCGGAGCTATGGTTAATCTCTTCTTCAACTTTGAAAATTCTTCTCACATTTATCGTCCCACACAAATTTAACATTCTTTCTCGTGAGACATGTCAATAGAGCAGCTAATCTCGAGAATCCCTCCACAAACCGTATATAGTACCCAGCTAAACCCAAGAAACTCTTGATCTCCGTAATTGTCTTGGGTCTCTACCACTGAACCACTGCTTCAATCTTGGATAGGTCCACTGACACTCCATCCTTCGATACAATATGACACAAAAAAGAGATATGTTCTAGCCAAAAATCACACTTACTGAGTTTAGCGTATAACTTCTTCTCTCGGAGGGACTGTAGCGCTATACTTAGGTGCTGCTCATGCTCTTCTCTAGATCTCGAATGCACCAGAATATCATCGATGAATACGATAACGAACCGATCCAAATACTGGTGAAACACCTCATTCATCAACGACATGAAAGCTGCGGGAGCATTTGTTAACCCGAATGGCATAACCATAAACTCAAAATGACCATACCGGGTACAAAAAGCTGTCTTGGGTACATCTTCATCCCAAATTCTCAACTGATGGTACCCAGATCTTAGAAAAGACCTGCACTCCCTGAAGCTGATCAAACAAGTCATCAATGTGTGGAAGGGGGTGCTTATTCTTGATAGTCGCCTTATTCAACAACCTGTAGTCAATACATAATCGAAGGCTCCCATCCTTCTTCTTTACAAATAGTATCGGTGTTCCCCAAGGTGATACACTCGGTTTGATGAACCCCTTATCCAACAACTCCTGTAACTACTTCTTCAATTCCTCCAACCCAATCGAAGTCATTTTGTATGGTGGCTTGGATAACGGCTTTGTACCATGTGCAAAATATATACAAAACTCCATCTCTCTATCCAACAATAACCTTAGTAAATCATCCGAAAAGATGTTTGGGAATTCCCTAACCACTGGGATGTCTCTTAATTCCAGATGTGCTTTATCCGTCTCAACCATGTATGCAATATAACCTTTCAAAACATCAACCATTTAGTCAGCATAGAAGTGCAATCTATTTCACTTACAACAATTACTGTTTTCATTACTTTTTAATGGGATTTTACATTACATTGTTTGGGGAAACTTACGGTAACGTTATCTATTCCTAAAAAAGTTGCCGTCTTCGAATAACAATCAACTGCAGCACGGTGTGCAGCCAACCAATCGATTCCTAGGATTACATCAAAGTCTTTCATATACACAAAATGAGGTCAACTGACATTTCCTTTTCCCCTACTTTCAACTTACAATCCCTCAACACATACTCAACTAGCTGATTATTGTTAATGGGAGTGCTTATGAGTATTCTCCTACTTAATGGGGTAAGCTTCACATATTTAAACAATTTATATGAAAATGAAGGTGATACAAATGAATGGGTGGCACCAGGATATATCAAAACATAAGTTTTAAGATCAAAGATCAAAATGGTACCTTTCACCACATCTGACGACTGATCTGCAGCATCCTGGTCCAAGGTGTTTACTTGCCCTCTGCTAACTACTTTCTTCCCCTTCTCTTCAACTGTTGCTTTTCGTCTCGGAGTAGGAGTATTAGCTAGAGCTCTCTCCAGATCCTTGCCCTTTTGGGGGCACTCTCAGTCATCTCTGGGTAATTCTGGATCACATGCCCTGACTTCCCACATCGAAAACATACTATAGGAGATCCATAACACAGTCGAGCACCATGCTACCTATCGCATTTACTGTACTATGCTGTCATAGGCCGTGACCCTCCAATCACTGTACCTTTTCCTGGAGCTATGGTCGGGTACACGGGAGGCTTAGCTGTCCTCTGCCGGACCTCCTCAATCCTCGACCTCTTTCAAGAAAATCTCCTACTTCCTCTATAACTGAAGCCTTTATCCACTGCTTGTCTCGTTCTATCTTTGTCCCTTACCCCACCAACCTTTCCAAACTTTGAGGCAACTCACTCGATATTTTTTTTACACAACTGTGCCCTGTGCACTAACTCCTCGTAGGTTGGTATATCAAAGGGAACCAATCGAGACCTGATGGCTGGTCTCAGTCCATCCACAAACTTTTAAACCTTCTTAACCTCTATGTCCATCGTATCAGGGTCGTATCTGCCCAGGGAGATAGATTTTGTCTCATACTTATCCACCGATCTACTCCCTTAGTTTAAATCCAAGAATTCCATCTGCAGTCTTTGCTGCACAGTATTCCAAACATATTCCCTTTGGAAGGCCTCTAAAAATACATCTTAGTTGATATCTGCATGTCGAGCTCTCAAAAAGGATCTGGTGGACTTCCACCAATGCTCTGCCGATCCCTTCAGCATGAATGTGGCAAATGTTACCATCTCGGTAGTAGTGCACTCGAAAAACCCATATAGTTTCTCTATCTCATTCACCCAGTCCTCCGCAGCTACTGGGTCTGTAACTCCACTGAAAGATGGCAGGTTAAATATTTGAAACTTTCGTAACCTATCTAGGTCACATCCATAACCCCAATCTATTCTACCCTATGGTGGAGCAACAGTAAAAGGTGTTTCTTGTACTGGTGGGGGTGTAGGAGTATCTGTAGTTTGAGCTTCTTGGGCTTGCTGTGCATGCATATCAGGAGCAGTCGCTTGTTCAACATCACCTCGTGTAGATGGCCTCTGCTTGCCCCCTGCTCTAGGTATAGTCTGGGTAATCCATTCCAAAAACGCTTCTAAGCTCCACTCTATCCTCGCGAAGCATGCCTTAGTACTCTCAGGTCTCTCTGCCGAACCCTATGGAGCATGCTCAACATCATCCTCTATCTCTACCTCCTCATGAGCCTTATGTGATATCAGCTCAGCACGGCTCCCAGGCCTACCCCTAAGGCCTCTAGCTTGTGCTCTCACCCCTCTACCGCGAATAGTGTTAGACATTATGCCAAAATTCCTACATTCACAATCATTTCTTAGTCAAACCTATCTCAATACACATAATTGTATCTAGACAATCACAGTAACATGGGGATATGATTTTTCTAAATTTTGACACCGACACACATCAGACCAACTCAGCTTTGATACCAAATAAATTGTCACGACCCTCAATCCACCGAAAATCCACTATAAAATTTTCATTTATTATTTAATTCATTTCTTATTATTTGTTCTGTACCCTTACCTTACATGATCGTGAACAGTTACACCACCAACAGTTGGGCTATGTGTCAGTGTAAATCTCATCCAATCAAATCATTTCAATTTACAATTCATTTAAATGTAAATACTTGTCTTTCTAAATCAGAGTTGCTATTTACATGTGTTTACAATCCTTTACATCCCCAAAAATTACATTCAAAGATATTACTGTCCTTTGACATGTCTAGATACAAAAACTATATAAATGTGTATACCTTGTGTGATGGGATGCAGAGGACACTAAAATCCAATCCTCAGTGGCTCTCTATCTACTGAAACTGCTCTGTAGATGGGGAAAATAAGGGGGTGAGTAAACAACGCGCTTAGTAAGGCAATCATGTGAGTAGGTAGATAACTGTACTATTTACGTAATCGTGATGCCATGCTTAAACCACACAGTTACTTATCATACTCAAAACATATCAGTTCATGCTCATGTTCATGATATGTAAAGTAGTTCATGCTATTTAAAGCAGTGTACAATTCTTAACACAAAGCATGAAAACTCATCATGCGTAAATTGAAATCAAAGCATGGTAAATCATCATGCAAAGTGCACTTAAAAAACATTTCATATTTCAGCACCAATCGATTATAAAATCACCGCTTGTCAGGACTCAGTCCCTCCCATGGACTGTCCTGACCCACAAACACATTTCAAACATGGATTTATTAGAAATCAATAGACATGTGAGATAGGCACATAATAATAATAAAGAAAAAACTAGGACTATGGCCATATCCTCTGTGATCTCAGGCTACACGGATCCTAGTGTGAGGGGTATCACCTTTATCTACTTCCGCACGAGAGGTGGGTCACGTCCAACCCGTCGGTCCATAGAAGAGTATCCATCATTCGAAGACGGTATATATATATATTATCCATACACGGTATAACGAACTCCATGTTATATGCACAGTACAACGTACTCCATGGACCCATATCATCACATCATACACTGCCACATCTCAATACGCACGTGCGAGCCTAGTTAATCGGCGTGACACATAGCTTACCCGAAGCTCCCAGCACGTCTCCCAACATGTCGTAAAACCACGTGCGAGTAGTCTCAAGCATAGTAACAAGTATAGTGGACATCTATTGTGAGCAACGCTCCAACACAATGTCAAAACCAGTATGAAAATCAGTGCGAGCTAGGCTCCAGCACTCATGCATGTAAAACTCTAGTGCGAGCATCACTCTAGCACTAATGCACGTATAAACACTTCAAATCTCATGCGAGTAACGCTCTAGCACGTTTTGTTTCCACAAAACTCATGTAGGTGGCTCATTCTTCTGCAAGGCATGGTTATAAAAACCCAAATCGATCTATTTTCATGCAAATCACTTAAAGTACTAGTGAACCTACCACTTCACACGCTAAAAGCAGTAAAAAGATTCAAAACATCATGATTCTTGTTTTTCATGAACTTTTCTCAAAATTCTCGATTTCTTTGCCCTTCAAACATCCATTTCATTCTAAGACCCTTAGATACATTAAGAATTCACCCATGCACCCAAAATAGTGTACAGATATATCTAGAGTTAACACAATTCCCTTACCTCAATTCTTTTGGAAGCAACTCTTTCTTCCTTTCCCGTTTTTCACGATTGGGCTCAACTTGCTCTGGATATATCCTTATGTCACGCCCCGAAAACGTGAAAAATAGGGCAATTTTAAAACTTTTCACTCATCAATTCTCAATTAAGAGTGCATTCCTGTGCAGTGTCATACATTATCATATTTATCGTACCTCAGGATCTCATCACTAGAAATTATATATCATATCAAATACATTAATCCATCTCAAGTTAATTAATCCTAATACATACCACACAATGTTATACATCAATTGTTTGCAATTACAGTAATTGTCTGGGTACATGAAAAGATAAAAGATACCTCAAAATACAATATATATGGCCTGGAGCTCTAGTCCTCCACTAGCCACTACTCCGTACGTCGCAGGAAAACCCTTTTCACTTGAAGAAATCTGGGGGGGAAAGAAAACAGGGTGAACTGCTAAATCGCTCAGTAAAGGGGGTAAGGGACTCATTTCATAAACCAAAATGCACATCACAAAATATTTATTTGTATGTAAAACTCATTAATCTCATTTGAAAACCATAGCGTGAAAGTACTCAAAACGACATTCTCATGTCTCAAATCACATGAAAACATGAAGTAAAAAGGCTTAGTCTAGAGCAATAACAAAGCATGTGAAAATAATGCGATAAACGCTTTCTCAATTAACGTTATAAAATCACTGTAATAATAATGCACGTGGCACAGCCACTAAACACACGTGGCATAGCCACTGATTTAAATTCACACGTGGCACAGCCACTAAACACACGTGGCATAGCCACTGATTTAAATTCACACGTGGCACAGCCACTAAGCACACATGGCATAGCCACTGAGTTAAATTTACACGTGGCAC
This sequence comes from Firmiana major, assembly GCA_033439115.1. Lineage (NCBI taxonomy): Eukaryota > Viridiplantae > Streptophyta > Magnoliopsida > Malvales > Malvaceae > Firmiana > Firmiana major. The sequence continues at coordinate 72,429,887 of CM065901.1, read as the reverse complement.
AGCCACAGGATAGGGTTTCACGTGGCAACGGCCACCAATTAGGGTTTCTCACGTGGCAACGGCCACCAAATAGGGTTCTCACGTGGCAACGACCACCAAATAGGGTTTCTCACGTGGCAACGGCCACCAAATGGGGTTCTCACGTGGCAACGGCCACCAAATAGGGTTTCTCACGTGGCAATGGCCACCAAATGGGGTTTTCTCACGTGGCAACGGCCACCAAATAGGGTTTATCTCGTGGCAACGGCCACCAAATGAGGTTTTCTCACGTGGCAACGGCCACCAAATATACGTGGCATAGCCACAGAATGGGTTATTCTCACGTTACCAGAACGGAGAAGAATCGGGCTTACATGCTACCAGAGCAATGCCCGGTGTGTACTCAAAATTACACACCTAAGTCTTAATCACATAAGACTAGTTTGCCTTCACGTAGAACTCATAGTGGTTTTTCTCTCATAAAACTCATTTGAAAACCGTTTTGTACTCAACAAAAAACATAATAAAATCGAGTTCTAACCGGCAAAACACGCACACATTTCTCAAATCTCGATATTGCCTTAACGTAGAGCCTAGTTATAAACTCATAAAAACATTGGGCTCCAACCGGCTATAAAAATTGTGTGCAGTTGTATCACAACACAACACTCAACATGCTTGTTTTATAAATCACAATTCATGCTATAATAGTTCGCAAGTCACATACACAAATGGTTTAGTTTCCCTTACCTCTTTACACCTCGTATAGTGCAATCGTTTCCCCCGTATCACGGACTAGCCTCGCATTCCACTCTGGAACTCCCGAGCTGTCCAAACGATGTTAAAACATCAATACTCAATTATCTCATCAACCTCAATTCTCAAAATCGAGCATAATTGCTCATAACACCTCAAATCTCTTGATTCTTGTAACTCTACCCCAAACTACACTCTTATTCACAACATCTCAACGTTCTACATTTCTCATGCCAATTATCTATGCTAATTCACCACATTGTCTAAATTTCTATTTATAGCTCAAATTCCCAAAATTGCTAAATATCATTATCACTCCAACCACATTGCAATTTCATCAATCCCTAATCATTTTTCAGCTATTTCAACACAATGCCAACAACCATTATCATCAAAATCATCTCAGATATAAGGATCGAAGTTTAGAAATTACCCAAAACTTGTGGAGAGCTTATCTCTTGCCTCGATTCGATCCGTCTTACGATTTTCAAGTATGTTATTCTCCTTTTGATGAGGAACAACTTTCCTTCTTGCCACAACTTCTGATTTGGCCGAAAATGGGTGCTTTGGATGAGTGAGAAAGCTAGGTTTCGGTGAAAATGGGGGTTGAAAGAGAGAGAGAGTGAGATTGCAGGAGAAAAACAGGAGTTCCTTATATAGGTTGAGGATAGGAAATCGATCTGGCTCTTGATGAGATCGATCTGCATTTGAATTTTGAGGACGATTTGGGGCAATTTATGCCTAGGAGATCGATCTGTCGAGGGGTGAGATCGATCTTTTTATGGCTTTATGAGATCGATCTGCTCCTTGAGGAGATCGATCTTCTCCCAAACAGAATCATTTGGAGATCAATCTCTTCCTCATGAGATCGATCTTCTCTCAAACAGAATCATAAGGAGATCGATCTGCTCCTCAAATTCCTCCTTCCTTGTCATTTTTAACTCACCAGATCGATCTCTCCTTCTCCCAGATCGATCTATCCTCATAACTTCTTACTTATTTTAAACACTTAACATATAAATCTCTAATTATCATTCCCCAATTCACTTAGCTCAATAAATTACACTTCAAGTTCATATTACATAATTCAAATATATCTAAAATTCTCAGATCTCACACCTTAGGAGCTGCAAACATTCATCATTTATATGAGTTAATATCTATACTCATGTTTTGACTTCAACTAGTCAGTATATCTCATCGAGCCTATTTCATAAATTTTGGCCTATTTTCTCATTTGGCTATCATTATGCCATTTTTAGTCAATTTAGCTAGCAACTCACCTAGTAGCTCATCAAACACCTGGCATAAATGTTTATCCGAAATCTTCCATTCGTTTATGCATTTTCTACAACATCATTTATGCATATTTTTATCACTTGACTAATATCAGAATGTGGCTTCATCCAATCATCTCAAAATCATGCATATCACCTCACTAACACCTTAGTATAATCCATTTATCATTAACTCAACCATATCATATTTTCTCACACTAAACCCATTCTAGGTTATGCTTGATTCATGACATTCTAGGTAGTTTCTACCAATAATACATACACCATTATACTCACGACAACATCTAGAATGAATATACCTACAGTTGGTGTATTGGAAACTCACCTAGCTTGACTTTTCTCTTTTCCAAATTTGAAGACTTCTTTGCTCATTTAATCCAACAAATGAAATATTGGCTCGAAGTATGTTATTATTCTCCTCACAATGAACAATTTGCTCTAATAGCTTTTTTCCAAATCTTTATAGAAAAGGGGTGTATTCCAGAGAGAGAAAACTTGGTATTTTGGGTAAAAATGGAAGGGGTGTGTTGATTTACTGAAGAAAGAGATTTTTTCGTGGGGTTTTTATAGAGCAGGGGTGATGAGATCGATCTACTAGGGTGAAGGGATCGATCTTACCTTGGTTTTAGCCATCAAACTTTTAAGTTTGCAAATAGGAGAGATCGAGCTACTCATTGGGGAGAGATCAATCTTTGCTTGGCAGAGGCAACTGCATATCAATCTGCTCATGGAGAGAGATCGATCTGCTCTTAACAAAGTCAAATGGAGATTGATCTATACTTAGGAAGGGATCGATCTCTACTAGGCAGAGTCAAATGCAAATCGATCTACTCATTGGGGAGATCAATCTGCTCAATGGGGGGATCGATCTGGCCTTGGCAAATTAACTTGAAATTGTTCTGCTTGCACAAGGGATCAATCTGCCTTGAATAGGAGATCGATCTGGCCTTCTTCTGGGGCATTCCTACTGTATTTTTCCAAATTTTTCAAAAGTAAAGTCCTATTTCATTACTCAAATACTCATTTTGCATTTTAATCCCATTTAGAGCATGAAAATGGTCATTTCTTATAATTCACGTATAATGTGACTTGTGTGTATTGCTTGAATACAGAAAGGATACTTAGAAATCACAATCCATGCATTATAATTTCATGTTTTAAATCCTTATCTCCAGTCTGAATGCTTTAAGTTCTATTCGTTTAGTTTATGGCCACTTCAGCCCTTATTCAACCTTCACTTCCATTCATGATACTCATTCATTCTCTATACAACTTCATTCAAGTCAAAAGTTCTCCTTATAATTCAGTTACATAAAATGAAGTCATACATACATGGGGTCTCATAGAAGATGTTGTTTGTCGATTAGATGGGAAGAAGCAGGTGAAAGAAAAATATTTGCTTCCGATTTGGTTAAGCAAGCTTCTAAGGATGTTCAATTAATTTGTCAGAGGTTGAGAATAGCTCTGAACAGACAAAAAAGTTATGCTGAACAAAGACCCTTGGAATTTTCAGTTAGAGATTCGGTGTTTCTAAATGTCTCTCCTTCCAAGGGCATAATGAGATTTGGAAAGAAAGGAAAGCTAAGTCCTCATTATATTGGACCTTTCGAGATCTTAGACCGAGTGGGAGACAAAGCTTACAAATTAGGCCTTACCACCAGGACTGTCGAGTATCCATAATGTCTTTCATATCTTGATACTTCAGAAGTATCATCCGGATCATACACACGTGATTAAGTATGAACCTCTAAAGTTGAAAGAGGATATGACCTATGTAGAAAAACTAATTCAGATACTGTACAAGAAAGAAAAAGCATTGTGGTCTAAGACGATTCCTCTGGTTAAGATTCTGTGGCAATATCACACATTGAAGGAGGCCACGTGGGAATTGGAAAGTTTAATGCAAAAAACTTTAAAATATAAAAATACCTGCAGTTGTTTGAGGATTGACGTAATTTTAAATTTGGGGACCAAATTTCCTAAGGTGGGGAGAATGTAAGCCCCCAAAATTTTTTAGCACTTGGCTTAACTGATATCAATTGGGATTAAATTTATGGTTACTTATGGATGGTTAACTTAAATTATGCTTTGATACAAGAGACTTAGACAAGCTAATTACCTAAATTCGATTAATAAATAAATAAACAACTAAATAAATAAATAAATGAGATTTATTTGAGTACATGGATGTGCACACTTTTATATATATAATTACATATGCTGCTATAAGTATTCTCTAAATAAGGTATATGGATATGTACGTATATGTATACCATTATATATATATATACACACGCATATACATGAAATATGTACATGTAAATACATATGAGAACAGAAAAAGAAACATGATGGTGGCAGTAGGCTAAAGAGATAATGATGCTGGCACATGAAGGAAGTAGAAAATGTGGAATGATGAAGAGATGATAGTGAAATGGTGTTCGGTAATGAAAGGTGATGAAGGTTTCGGTAAGGAAAAGAAAGCATAGTGGGATCACAATGTGCAGCAGGTCTAGGAAATGTGGAATGGCAGAAAACCTACTGTCCTATACAACAAAACATTAAATTAAAACATGTAAAAAGAGAGCAAAGGCCAATTGAGACTAGTTGATTTCAGTATATAACAGTAAACATAGAAAACAAGGTTGGAATTGTATAAGATAGTGTCCATTCGGCCTAGAAATTTGAAGCATGAATGTCAATGAGTCCCATCATCTAACCACACATGTTTTAAGGAAAATGTTTATTTTGAAAGCTACAATGATCAATGTTCTTGCTGCTAAGTTGGATGGCATTAGGTGGATGAGAGATTATGAGGCTTGAAAACGAAATAAAAGGATGAAGAATGAAACCGAGGAGAAGGAAAAAAGATCAGAAAAACCAAGAGTGTATAGAGGAGAGAATGGAGCCCCTCAGGTTTAAGGGTGAGGACGATGATTGAGGCATAAGAAAGAGAGAAAACTAAGCCAAGAAGCTTCAAAATCGAGACAGTGAGAGGCATAATTGAGAGTTTTATAAAATGAGGGAAAAGTGAAGGCTAAAACAGAGGAACTCGACCTTTGAAACTGAAGCAAAAGAGATGAGAAGAGAGATGGAAAATTGGAAAGATGCAAGCATAAAATAGTGGGGAAGAAGGATGAAACTGAAGGTGGGAAAATTGTTGCTAGACATGCACTGCAAATGAAACATGAGAGGACAATATTAGTCAGTGTTTACCGATTAATGATGCTAGTAAAGGAAATAAGTAAGGCGGGAAGGAAACCGAGAGGGAAGAAAGAAGGCATGAAGGAAATCGGGATGGAAGAAAGAAGAAAGAAAGGAAGCCGAAGAGTGTGGAAAGAAGGAAGAGAGGATGCCGAGAGTAGGGGTTCCTCTGGTTTGAGAATGAGGAAGAAGATGAACAGAACCATGGGCAGTAAAGGCGTGAAAGAAAGAAAGAAAGAAAGAAAGAAAGAAAGAAAGAAAGAAAAAAGTGTAAAGTATATATATATATATCTGTATACATAGGATTTTATATATAAATAGAAATATTAGAGATAGGAAAAATGCACAAAAAATTTGGAAAACCCGAGGGATAGACTATTCGAAAATATTTATGCAAATATTATTTCGAAATTCCAAAGAAATAAACTGGTTAGAGCGGATCCACTGACTCGTACCACTAAGGTATTGAGTACTGCAGGCAAACACTGAGGTAAGGAAAAATTGTCTTGTGCTGTTAGTGATAATTACACGTATTTTCTGTTGATTCGTAGATATAAATTTTAGGAAAAACTTTTACCGTAAGGAAAATTCTTGTGCGCTGCTAGAGATCATTATGCGTAATTTCTGTGGAATTGTAGATATAAAATTCTAGGCTGAATTTTATAGTTATCGAAATTACATAAAAATACTAGGCCAATTTTATAACTCCAAAAATTAGAGATTTTTTTTCCTTAGTTAAACAGTCTAGCCTTACCGTTGTAAATCCAATTTGTTTGCAGAGACACTGACATAACGTGAATTATGGTTTTGAATCGAAAATCCCAAATTTAATTATTATAGATTGTTTACTAGGATTTTAACCGAAAAAAGGGCAAGCTAGCTCCTTTTAAATTGCATTATGCACTGTACTGAGTTTTAGAACTGTTTTGATGAAAATAATTTACTTATAAATTAGTACTGATAAATGTGCTTAAGCGTGTATTGACTGTGTGTCGCATAGTCTGACTCGTACTGATTTTGAGAAAAAGGTGATGATTAGTCTTATTGTACTATTACTGTTACTGTTACTGTGGTCCACGGAGTATGACGTACCATGCAAAACGAATGTGAGTACGCTGTACCGTGTTACTGGTCTTCGGACATACTGTACTGTAAGCTGTTAGGTAGCTAACCACTCCCACAGTGATTGACATCCTGGCACACCTGATCAGTGATAAACATTCGATTTAAATATTCTTTTGTATCTAAAATTTTTGTAAGTACAATAATGTATAGGAAATTGTGTCTGGGGAATGTGAACATGAATGTTTTGTAAAAGAACAATTACGCTGATTAAATTGGAAAGAATTACCATTAGTTTTGTTTAAATTTGCTGCTAAGAAAAGCAATTGAACTATCAAATTTCAGTGTTTTGATCCAATATCGACTCGTAACCCAACCAAAATGTACGTAAATTGGGGTATTACACAAACCTTTACTATGCCTACACGAAAATGAGAGCACGTAACCACAGATTTCATCAAGAGGCTCTCAAGAACCTAGAGGAATCATGATGTAATCTAGATCATTGTGGATAAATCAACTAAGGCTGTTCACTTATTAGCTATGAAAGTTATAGACTGACTCAATGCCTCAGTAGTAGAGATGTATGCTAGGGAGATAGTGAGACTACATTAGGTCTCAGTTAGTATTGTATTGGATAAGGACTCTCGGTTCACTTCTCATTTCTGGAGCACTTTTAGCTTGCCTTTGGAACTAAATTGAGTTTCAGCACAGCCTTTCATCCTCAAACCAATGGGCAGTGAAAGAGAACAATTCAGACCTTGAGGATCTGTTGAGGGCGTATGTTATGAACTTTCAGGGCTCATGGAACAATCAGTTAACATTAGCTAAGCTTGCATATAGTAACAATTATCACTCCAATATCAAGATGGCATCGTGTAAGGCTCTTATGGATCAAGATGTAGGTCTCCCATTAGTTGTGAAGAAGTGGGTGAGAGAAATATTTTTTCTCCCAAGCTTGAAGAAAAGGCTTTTGAGAATGTGAGGCTCATATGTGATAAATTGAGGAAGCCCAAAGCAAACAAAAGAGCTATACCGATAAGAAGATAAGACATTTAGATTTCCAAGTTAGGGACAGAGTATTTTTAAAGATATTTTCATCTAAGGGCATAATAAGGTTGAGTGAAAAAGGAAAGTTAAGTCCATGTTACATCGATTTTTTTGAGATATTAGAGAGAGTTGCTGATGTGACATATCGACTAGCTTCATCTTCACAAGTGTTAAGTATGCATAATGTCTTTCATGTTTCAATGCTGAGGAAGTATCATCTGAATCCCTTCCATATCATAGAGTATGAGCTTTTAGAGATTATGAAGGACTTGAGCTATATAGAGAAATCTATCCGGGTTTTGGACAGAAAGGACAGGGTGTTATGATCTAAGATATTCCCTTTGGTTAAGGTCCTCTAGTAACATCACTCATCCAAGGAAGCTACATGGGAGTTGGATAGTTTGATGAAAGAAAAGTACTCTCACCTATTTTAAGATGACTTAGAGCAATTTAGAGGATCAAATTCTCTAAGGTAGAGAGGATATGATAACCGCGATTTTCGACCCTTGGTAAGTAAATTAAGTATATGAATTTAGAGTATTTGGATTTTAAATTTAGCATGAGGATTTTATTAAAGTCTAAAGAAATATAAGTTGAAGTAAATTATGGAGTAAAGCTTACGAAAGAATTAAATTAAGGATTTAAATAGTAGATTAAAGTATTTTAATAAATTACATGGAAATAATTTATTTAATTGGTGGATTAAAACTTTAGGAATTTAATTATATTAAATATCTAAGGATTCTTTAGGAAACAATATAGAGAAAATATAAAAGAAATAATGTAAATATTATATATATAATGACAAGCTTCTAAAAAAAACTTTTCAGATGAGTGAATGAAACACCCACCAATCCACGCTTGCATCAATAGACGTTCTTTAAAAAAAATGACGGGATCTTAACAGAAGCTTGTTGGGTGAGCTGGTGAAACACCCACCCACCCACCCAAACCTACATTAGCAGGCGTTGTTTTTATAAAAGAAATGAAAGATTTTAAACTAAAAGAAAAGAGAAAAAGAAAGGATAGAGAGAAAGGAGGAAGGGAAGAGAAAGAGTGTTGGACAACCGACAAACTAGAGAGGCTGGCAGCCAGCCAAGTGAAAGAAGAAAAAAAGGAAAAAGAGAAGATTTTAATAAGGCTTTTCTAACGATTTAGTTTGAAAAATTGTAGGAATATTGTTGTTGATGTTTATTGAATTTTTAAATTAATTTATATAATTATTTAAGTTTATTTGATGTTAAAGTTGTATTGAAGGCTCAAAGAGGCGTGATTCGATGTTTGACGAAGCTTAGAGCTCGTTAAAGCGCTAAGCTTTGACACTTGGTAAGAGGTTTATATGAGTTGGGCATAGTGTTATATCGTACAGGACTATAATGAATTATTATAAGATAACGGTAATATGGGTATGTCGATTGTGATTTAGGTGTTGATATTGCGAATATATGGATTGTCATATAGAAATTGTTGATTATGAAATGCTTAGTTAACTTGATGATGTGATGATGATTCTGTAGATATAAGATGATGAAAATTGATTAAGCAACGATGGAATTGAGTAAGTGATGATGCTATTATGATGAGAAGGATATGGGTAAATCCATAGATTAAGCAATTTAATAATTGTTTGATGTCTTAAACATTGTGGATTTATTGTGAATATTTGATAAAGTAATATTTAAATATTCATAAAATACTAAGAGGACCTATAATAATAATGGTGGGGGTCCTAGTATTCATATTATGGTGTAAAAGTGATCATTACGCGTTGAAAATGTTGTTTACACGATATGGATTTGTGAATGGGTAATATTGAGACCTTATAGATGTAATAGTGTGGTAATATAGAACCAATTGTTACGGATTGTGTTTAAATAAGTATGAATATATGTATATATAAGTATATAATATCTACTGTGTGATCGTACTGTGTAATGAAGGCAAAGTAGCCCATGTGGTGATGTTATGGATATAGATAATGTCACGACCCTTTTTTGCTTAATTTACTTATATTTAACATGCAATTATCTCATTTAGGGCCTATCTCAATACGATTGGTTTAGATATGAGTCGATGTTATTCACTCTATCATTCATTTTATATCAAATAATCCAATAAACTTCTTATTTCTATCATGCTAAATAAATATGTATTTACTTAACTGTGTTAACAATTATTTACATCCCCAATGTGTACTATATATATAACTGTGCAAAGTAGAGTTTAGATACAAAAAATTTATACACATGTGTACCTTCACACTAAAAGGGAGCTGTGACGACAATATAAGAAGGAATTCTGTAAACCGTCCTACAGTAAATAATATGTAGGTAAAAAGGAAGGGGGTGAACTAACACGCTCAGTAAGGAAAATATGTAAGCAGTAGACAACCATACTATCTACACTCTTATGATGTCATATCATGCAGTAAAATATTCACTTTCAATTAAAACAATATCAGTAAATTCGGCATTCAATCTATGCCATATATATATATATATATAAACTCATTTAGTAAAAACCATATTCGGTTCAGTACGGTAAAATCTGTTCAGTTCAGTATAGTAGTATAGTTCAGTTCAGTACAGTCAAAATAGTTTAGTATAGTCAAAACAGTTCAGTAAACAGTGCAGTTAAGTACAGTAAAATAGTTTAGTTCAATACGGTAAATCATTCAGTTCAGTTCAATCAAAATACGATCGTCAAATATCAGAAACAATATCAATAGAGACTAGGCAAGTGAATTTGGTAACAGTAGGATTCAATCAATAACAATATAGTCGATATATGGCCATAGTCAGTGACTTAGCGCCTCACGGGCTAAGTGTACGCAAGTGTCATACGCCTCAAGGGGATGGGTCAGTCTAGCCCGTCGGCTAATCAATACAGTACAGTTCAGTTCAGTAGTCTGAAGACTTAAACACGGTACAACGTACTCTTTATGTTTCCACACGGTACAACGTACTCCATGGACCCCAATACAGTACAATATATCTGGGAGTGCCTAGGTTAGCCAAGGATTTTACACCCCAGAATCAGTCAACAACCAGTGCCATGTCTCAAAATCTTATGCGAGCCTTGAATGCAACACTCAGTTAACACCCTGCTCAAGCACGATTTTCTCGTAAAATCGATAGCTGGCTCCGTAATGTTGAAAACAGTTCAAAAATCGAAATTTTGTATATAAAATAGTGAAAAACAGAAGGTGTGGTGGAACTTCTCAAGGGGTCACCCATCCAAGCAATTTCCCCCACCTGAGCACGCTTAACTTTGAAACGCGTGCCAATGTATGCAGTCAATAAAAATCTGAACCAGCCTATCCTAATACAGTTATAAACAATGGTAGACGATAAAACTTCCATAACCATGCAAATCATTCAATGATATGTTGTATATGGAATTTATAGTCTAACTTAGACTGTATAGGGTGGTCAGTACAATTGGATTCAAAACGCTTATATTACTATAGATACGTATCCTAAAATATATATCTAGCTGCAAAAAATTAATTGGGTGTACGTACAACTATCTCTATAGCTTACAGAAGTCCCTTACATCGGTATGTGTCGATAGTGCTATTATCGTTGTACTTCTAGTAAATCAATCCACTTAGCCCTTATTCAGTCCTCTGGAGCTGCAATTAATCACTAATCAGTTAATATTATTTCTTATAAACACGTATGTAGTGTAATTTCACTTCAGATAAAATTTTGAACTTAATTATTTTTATTGGGTCTTATAATCCCTTAATGGGCCTAACTCTATCATAAGCCCGTTTCAACTTCCTTATTCAATCCCTAAAATCCATTTGACTATTTACGCTCAATTACACTTTATGGGTCGTCCATTAGGCCATTAACGAGTTTGGGCCGATTTTTACACAAGCTGGACCCATTATAGACGTTTGGCTAACTACTTGGCCTAATATCGCCATCACGCCATTTTAATTATTTTCTAATTTCTTTGGATAATTCATAATATCAAATGTGATAGTCAATTTTCTAATTCCAATCATAATGCCATTTATACAAAATTAATCCGAAATTTATGCGATTAATTTTTAGCTCGTATAATTATACAAGTGGTAGCAAGTAAGATTTGCTTATCCGAGATTTCGTAATGGCACGTAAATCGAGACTATATCGATCTCCCATTCATCGTCCATTGTTGCGCTACACACACACATATATATATATTCAAATTGGGTTAATCTTGGTCAAATATAATTTAAATAATTTTCTAAAAATTTAAACATTCAATTTCGATCGCTTACCGGTCTACCATTAAACCGAGAAAATCTCTGTATTTGTTCTTCTTCTTTTTCCCCTTTTTTTCCTTTTTTTTCTTTTTTTTTCTTCTTTTTCCCCTTGGCTGAACCAGTTCGAATCGGTTCAGCTTCAACCCATCAGTTTCTGGCTTCAGCTGCTGGTTCTTCGTCGGCTTCCATGTCCAACTACTCCGCGGGACCTCGCGGCGCTTGTGGTTGGCTGAGGGAAGACTGGCTTGGCCGAAAAGTTATCGATTTGGCCATTTCCTTCTTCGATGTCGCTGGACCATTTCTATTTCACCAATTTGCTTCTTTCCTCACGCCGTCGACGACCATTTGGCCTCCCTTTGGTCGGCGATGACACGGACTCACCCCCTCTAGTCGTTGCTTCCTCTCCTCTCCTCTCTTTTCTCCTCCTTCCTCTCTCGGTTTCACCATCTCTCTCTCTCTCTCTCTCTCTCTCTCTCTCTATCTTTTCTTTTTCTCTCATCGACTATCGTTTCCTTCCCGGGTTCCAGCTGGGTCGACGTCAGCGGTGGTCTTCGCCCCTATCGGCCTCTCGCTTTGTCTCCTCTCCGGTGGCCTCTGCTTCTCCTCTCTCTATCGTTTCTTCTCTTGGTAAGGGAAGGGAATCTCGATTCCCTTCTCTAATCCCCAGTGTCGTGCGAAACAGAATCGCGCGACACCTTTTTTTTTCTTTTGTTTCCTTTGTTTTTATATATAATACATATACTATATAGTATAACATATATCATATTCTAATATGATATAATACATGTATATTTTAGAAAAATATCTTTTAATATTGTATTATTTTAATAATAATACTAATAATAATATAACACAATATCTTACATTATTAAAATAATATTTATATTATCATAGTGTATTTTTATACATTACTATACACAAACATATACATGTATATTTTATTTAATTTATTTTTAAAAATATACAAGCACTTCATATTTTATTCTTTAATTCCCTGGAATATTTTTTCAAAATTCCTAGATAAATTCCTGAAGTGGCGAAAATTTCAAGTCTTACATTTCCTCTCTCTTTAAAGAATTTGGTCCTCCAAATTGAAATCAAGTCAATTCTTGAACAGCTGGGGGTACCATTCACACATCAGGCTTTTCAATTCCTAGACAGGAAGTGAGCTAACTTGGTCAATCTATCAGAGATCACCAATATAGCATCATGGTTCCTTCGGTGTTCTCAATAAGCCCATGATGAAATCTATGGTGATGTGTTCTCATTTTCTATATTGGTATAGGTAGAGGTTAAGAAATAATCCTGTAGGCTTCTGACGTTCTACCTTAACCTGTCGACACACAAGACATTTCGCAATAATCTCAGCGATGTCTTCCTTCATATTTGACCACCAATACACTTTCCAAAAATTCTGATACATCTCACTATTTCTCAGATGCAACGTGTAACTCGATGAATGAGCTTCTGTCAAAATCAATCTCCTCAATTCTGGATCGTCGGGAACACACACTCTACCTCTGAACCTCAGTAAACCATCAACACTCACTTTAAAATCAGTAACTATACCCATTCGGATCTGACCAATCATATTAATACAATATCGATCACTATGCTAAGCCTATCAGAGCCTATTCATCACATTCGGTCCGATTTCAATCACAGACTAGCAATCATACAATAAGTGTCAGTATCAGAAGGGATCACATCAAAACTGAGGTTCACAAACCACTGTAACAGTTCATGTTCCGGAACTATTATGTATGATACCATCCCGAGACTCTTTCTGCTCAAGGTATTAGTTATAAATCATTCGCCTTGCTCGGGTGGTACAGGATCTCACTATCATAGTCTTTCAAAAGTTTTAGTCATCTTCTCTGTCTCATATTTAATTCCTTTTACGAGAAGAGACACTTGAAAATTTTTTATTAGTAAAAATTCTGAAATTCCACACCATATACATAATGGCACCTTAACTTCAGTGCAATTACTACGGCTACCAATTTCAAATTATGGGTTAGATAGTTTTCTTATGGTATTTAAACTGTCTGGACCCATAAGCAAATATCTTCTCATTCTACATCAAAACATAGCTCAGTCCTTGTTTAGACGCATCGGTATGCATAGGGAAACCTCTTGAGCTGATAGGTATGGTGAGAATCGGTGCGGTGGTCAGGCAGTGCTTCCACTCTCCGAAGCTCTTCTCACAAGCACTGTCCCACTCAATTGCAACATTCTTTCGAGTGCGACGGTTTAGTGGAACAGCTAATTTTTGAGAATCCCTCTACGAATTGTCTGTAATAATTAGCCAAACCCAAAAAACTCTATATCTCAGTAACTGTCCTGGGTAGTTCCCATTGAATCACTACTTTTATCCTGGATGGATCTACTGACACCCCATCCTTTGATATCACATGACCCAGAAATGATATCTGTTCTAACTAGAGTCACACTTACTGAGCTTGGCATACGACTGCTTCTTCCTGAGGGTCTGTAGGATAATCCTCAAATGTTACTCATACTCTTCTCTGGACTTCGAATATACCAAATATCAACAATAAAAACTATCACGACTTTGTCCAGGTATGGCGTAAACACATCATTCATCAAAGTCATGGGCACATCATCACGCTGGATTCTCAACTGATAGTACCCAGATCTCAGATCTATCTTAGAAAAGATCTGTGCTTCCCCAGTTCAACTAGAGTCATCCAGTACGGTGGTTTGGATATTGGCTCAGTACCAGACACCAAATCTATAAAAAACTCCATCTCCCTATCTGGTGACAATCCTGGTAGATCATCCGGAAAGACATCAGAAAACTCCCTAACCACGGGAACGTCTGTCAGTTCCGGACGGGCTTTATCTATGTCAACCACATGCAATAAAACCTTCAGAAGTATTTCCATACCCTCGGTATAATATTTTACTCTCTCAATTACATTAACTATGTTTTTAATTACTTTTCAAGAAAACCTTACAATGGATTTCTCAGGTAGGGAAAAACATTATTGTCTTAGAATTGCAATCTAAGGTAGCATGATATATAGCCAACCAATCCATTTCTAATAGTACATCAAGATCATACATATTCAACAGGATAAGGTCGACTATCATATTCTTATCTCCTACTCTCCATTTACAATTTTCATACACTTGAGCGATTACTGGCTAACTCTCATTGTCGTGCTAATCAGCCAGGCTCTTTAATTGCTTTTGATGAAACATCTGCGGTACCTTGATCTATCACATACACTATACATTGGCCTATAGCCTGCTTCACTTCTCTTCAGTCGTGGCCCTCCTACTGGGAGTAGGAGCAGTAGTTAGAGCTCTCTTCGGTTCTTTACCCTTCTATAACGTTGTTTCTGTAATCTCTGGATAATCTCTCACTATATACCCTATCCTACTACACTTAAAACACGCTCCAGTCAATAAATAGTAGGGCTCGTTACTGTGGAATCTGCCATAAGTCTCATACTGTTCCATAGTAAACTGAGGTCCACCAATCACAGTACCCCATACTAGAGCTGATATCGGATAGGCAGTTGGCTTAACAGCCTTGTCACATGACTCAGCAGTACTAATTTGTAGTTTGCTCATCGTTCTCTTATTATCTCTGGCACTTCTGTCATCCACTATCCTCTTTTTGTCCCAGTCTCTGTCTTCACTAACTTCACCAACTCTATAACATGAAGCTCGTAATCTTACTCACACAATTGAGCCTGTCGTACTGCCTCTCGGTAAGTAGTAATATTCAACGGGGCCAATCGAGCTCTAATGGAAAGTCTCAGCCCAACAATGAACTTTCGAACCTTACTATTCATGGTATATGGATCGTATCGTCCAGCGATATGAATTCTAGACTCATACTCATCCACTGCTCAATTCCTCTGAATCAGATTCAAGAATTCCACCTATAGTTTCCATTGAGACAAATTCGAAATGTACCGTCTCTAGAAAGCATCCAGAAATATCTCATATGTGATCAATATAAGATGAGCTCTCAATATGGATATGGTGGTCTTCTACCAGTGCTCTGCCTCACCCTTAAGTACGAAGGCAACTAATGCGACTTTCTCTGTCGTCGAATATCTGAAAAACCCAAACAATTTCTTTGTTTCATTGATCTAATCCTCGGCTACTACCAGATCCTTCATCCTACTAAAAGACGGAGCTTAAAATCCTGGAACTGCCTGAATCTATCAAGTTAACACTCATACCTCAATTCATCATTACCCTGCTGTAGGGCCACTGGAAAGGTACAGATTAAATAGGAGGGGTTGTGATTATCTAGAAGGTGGAGAAGTGAAAGCACCAACGGTCTATGGCGTAGGTACAGGTCAACTAGGTGTAGGGGTCTCAGTTGCAGTTGCTGAAGTAGTTGGTGCAGCCTAACTTGTCGTACCTTGGGCACTATCAAATCTTGCTACAACCTGCCCTAGCAGTGCCATGATAATATCTAAGCACTATTCTAACCTCGCGAAGTGTGCCTCATGATTTCTTCGATGGGTTCTGAGAAGTATGGTCGGATGAGGATCCACTATGTCTCTCGAGCCCATCTCTCTGCCCTCGAGATCGAGAACCCTCTCCTCGACTGCGGTGCCTATTAGTCATCTTGATAATTTCAATTATGTACACACCACAAAATTCAGTAAAATCATAGTTCGGTATACATATTTGTATCTAAACAATACACAGTAACATGGGGATGTACACTTTCCTAACTTCTAACACCAACTCATATCAGACCAATCTTGCTTTGATACCAACTTCTATCACAACCCTTTTTCGCTTACTTTACTTATATTTAACAATAAATTATCTCATTTAGCGCCCGACTCAGTACGATTGGTTGGGTTATGAGTCGATGTTAGTCACTCTATCATTCATTTTATATCATATAATCCAATAAACTTCTTATTTCTATCATGCTAAATAAATATGTATTTACTTAACTGTGTTAACAATTATTTACATCCCCAATGTGTACAATATACATAACTATGCAAAGTAGAGTTTAGATACAAAAGATTTATACACATTTGTACCTTTACACTAAAAGGGAGTTGTGGCAACAATATAAGCAGGAATTCTGTAGATCGTCCTACAGTAAATAATCTATAGGTAAAAAGGAAGGGGGTGAGCTAACATGTTCAGTAAGGAAAATATGTAAGCAGTAGACAATCATACTATCGACATGCTTATGATGTCATATCATGCAGTAAAATATTCACTTTCAATTAAAAAAGTATCGATAAATTTGGCATTCAATCTATGTTATATATATATATATAAAAACTCATTCAGTAAAAACCATATTCGATTCAGTACGGTAAAATAAGTTTAGTTCATTATAGTAATATAGTTCAGTTCAGTAAATAGTACAACAAATCTATTTCAGTTCAGTACAGTTAAAACGGTTTAGTACAGTTAAAACAGTTCAGTAAACAGTGCAGTTTAGTGCGGTAAAACAATTCAGTTTAGTACAGTAAATCATTCAGTTCAGTTCAATCAAACTATGATCGTCAAATATCAGTAAACAATATAAATAGAGAATAGGCAAGTGAATTCGGTAACAGTAGGATTCAGTCAATAACAGTACAGTCGACATATGGCTATAATCAGTGACCTCACGCCTCACGGGCTAGGTGTGCACAAGTGTCATACGCCTCAAGAGGGATGGGTCAGTGTAGCCCGTCGGCCAATCAATACAGTACAGTTTAGTTCAGTTCAGCAGTCTGAAGACTTATACACGGTACAACGTACTCCATGTGTTTTCACACGGTGCAATGTACTCCATGGACCCCAGTACAGTATAGTATATTTGGGAGTGCATGGGTTAGCTAGGGATTTACCACCCCAGAATCAATCATCAACTAGTGCCATGTCTTAAAATCTGGTGCGAGCCTTGACTGCAACACTCAGTCAACACCCCGTTCAAGCACGATTTTCTCATAAAACTGATAGGTGGCTCCGTAATGTTGAAAACGATTCGAAAATCGAAATCTTAGATACAAAATGGTGAAAAACAGAAGGTGTGGTGGAACTTCCCAGGGGGTCACCCGTCCATGGAATTTCCCCCACCTGAGCACGCTTAACTTTGAAACGCGTGCCAATTTATGCAATTGATAAAAATCTGAGCCAGCCTATCCTAATATAGTTATAAACAATGGTAGATGATAAACTTTTTGTAACCATGCAAATCATACAATGATATGTTGTATATGGAATTTACAGTCTAACTTAGATTGTATATGGTAGTCAGTACAGTTGGATTCAAAACATTGATATTACTATATCTACGTATCCTATAGTATATATCTAGTTGCAAAAATTTAATTGGGTGTACGTACAGCTATCTCTATAGCTTACAGAAGTCTCTTACCTCGGTATGTGTGGATAACGCTATTATCTCAGTACTTTTAATAAATCAATCCACTAAGCCCCTATTCAGTCCTCTGGAGCTGCTATTAATCACCAATCAGTTATTATTATTTCTTATAAATACGTACGCAGTGTAATTTCACTTCAGATAAAATTTTAAACCCAATTATTTTTATTGGGCCTTATAGTCCCTTAGTGGGCCTCACTCTATCATAAGCTCGTTTCAACTTCCTTATTCAATCCTTAAAATCCATTTAACTATTTAGGCTCAATTATACTTTATGGGACATCCATTAGGCCATTAATGAGTTTGGGTCGATTGTTATACAAGCTGTACCCATTATAGACGTTTGGCCGACTACTTGGCCTAATATCGCCATCACGCCATTTTAATAATTTTCTAATTTCTTTGGATAGTTCATAATATCAAATGTGATAGTCAATTTTCCAATTCCAATCATAATGCAATTTATACAGAATTAATTCGAAATTTATGCGATTAATTTCTAGCTTGTATAATTATACAAGTGGTAGCAAGTGAGATTCGTTTACCCGAGATTTCGTGATGGCAGGCAAATCGAGATGTATCGATCTCTCATTCTTCGCCCATTGTCGCGCTACACATATATATTCAAACCGGGTTAATCTCGGTTCAATATAATTTAAATAATTTTCTAAAAATTTAAACATTCAATTTCAACTGCTTACCAGTCTACTGTTAAACCGAGACAATCTCCGTATTTTTTTCCTTCTTTTTCCTTTTTTTCTTTTTTTCTTCTGTTTTTTCTTTTTCCCCTTGGCTGAACTGGTTCAGCCCGGTTCAGCTTAACACTCTTCAGCTGAACTGGTTCGGACCGATTCAGCTTCAACCCATCGATTTTTGGCTCCGACGATCAGTTCTTCGTCGGCTTCCACATCCAGCTGCTCCGCGGGACCTCGTGGTGCTTGTGGTTGGCTGGGGTAAGACTGGCTTGGTCGAAAAGTTGTCGGTTTGGCCATTTCCTTCTTCGACGTTGATGCCACATTTCTGTTTCGTCAATATGCTTCTTTCCTTATGCCACTAGCGACCGTTCGACCTCCCTCTGGTCGACGACAACACGGACTCACCCCCTCCAGTCGCTGCTTCCTCTCCTCTCCTCTCTTTTCTCCTCCTTCCACTCTCGGTTTCACCATCTCTGTCTCTCTCTCTTTTCTGTTTCTCTCATCGGCCATCGTTTCCTTGCCGGGTTCTAGCTAGGTCATCGTCGCGATGGCTTCACCCCTCTCGGCCTCTCGCTTTGTCTCCTCTCCGGTGGCCTCTGCTTCTCCTCTCTCTATCGTTTCTTCTCTCAGTAAGGGAAGGGAATCTCGATTCCCTTCTCTAATCCCTCGTGTCGCGTGAAACAGAATCACGCGACACGTTTCTTTCTTTTTTTTCCTTTGTTTTTATATATAATACATATACTAATAGCATAACATATATCATATTCTAATATAATATAATACATGTATATTTTAGAAATGTCTTTTAATATTGTATTATTTTAATAATAATACTAATAATAATATAACACAATATCTCACATTATTAAAATAATATTTATATTATCATAGTGTATTTTTATACATTACTATACACACATATATACATGTATATTTTATTTTATTTATTTCTAAAAATATACAAGCACTTCATATTTTATTCTTTAATTACCTGGAATATTTTTTCAAAATTCCGAGATAAATTCCTAAAGTGGAGAAAATCTCGGGACTTATAGATAAACTTGATAGAAATGTGATAGCGATATTGTGGACTATATAGAAACACTATATTGATGTGTTTTGATAAAGGAGATCTAGAGTGTTTTTTATTATTGTGGCTAAAGCCAAATAGTGGTTGCTTTAACTAAGAAGACCATATGAGGTTATTGACTTTGAACCTGCATAACATATGATTGAGTATTGAACTTAATGTATTGGTTTATTTCATAAATACCATTTTGCATTATTAAATAGTTCTGAAAGAAAGTGACATATGGCATAAAGGCACATGCATATATAATTTTAAAAGAAAAGTACAGTATACTCTATATGATTTATAATTCCTTGAGCTTAAAAGTTATAGAAAGATGTTTTATAAAACTATAGGAACCCTAAGAGTTACAAATTCAATAAAGATAGAGTGGAAACCAACCTAGGTGGAGTATACTCCCTAGGAAAGATGTGAAAGTAAAAGTAAAATTAAGAGGTTTGTTTGATAATAGTCAAGACAATGCCTAATTCTCACCTAATTAGTGGGACTTGGAGAGAGATGTCTATGGCCATACATAGCGCCCTTCGGTTACTAAGGTTATGTTTACCAAGGAACCCTCAGAGTTACTTATTGCTAGCTACAGTGACCAAGTCTTTATTGACTAGAGTTATAGAGATGATTGCCTAGTCTCTTACTAAAGTTAAAAGTGTTAGAGTATGTTTTTATTATATACTAAGCTCTATACACTTGAGATGTTTTATATGATATGTGAAATGAAATGAAGTAACATATGCCCTAGATGACTTTATACATGAAAAGAGGCATTTTTGATATTGCATATAAACGTGCTTTATTTATGAAAAGTGTCATGAGTTGATATTACATATAAACATGCTTTCTACATGAAAAGTGTCATGATTTGATTGTGCATATAAACAAGCTTTCTACATGAAAAGTGTCATGACTTTGCATATGAACATGGTTTTCATATACGATGTGATATGATGTGAGACTGATATGAGCATGGTTTAATACCATACGATATATGATTTATACATCATGCACTGTTGCATGACATAATGTATTATAAGTACAAGAGGATTGAAATGTGATTGGTTTGATAGGATTAGAGGTTTGGATGATAAACAGCTGCTAGTAATGGGGATAATGAGGTACTTTAAAGTACCTTTCTATCAATACCCCAAAACCCTAGCCCATTTAGTCTGTTAAGACATGATCTTGAGATGATTTTAAAAGTGAATACATATAGAACATGATATGGAAATCCTTACTTAAAGGTTTCATGCATTGCATTAGAACAGTATAATCCTACTTCTGCACTTATACAAATGACTTACTAAGCCCTTACTAAATTCTATGTAATTCTTTTTACGAATTGAATGTTGAGTTGAGGAGTATTTCAGATCTATCTGAAGCTCCACAGGCCTGAAATATTGTCCCAACTCTCAAGGCATACGTTTTTGAATTATTTGGTATTGTAATATTTTTTTCCTTTATGCTTCTTTATTTTCAAGCAATTTTTATACAAAGTTATAGAATGAGATATAAACTAGGACAATGAACAATTGTTGTCTTATTTTAATGCCTTTCAATATGAGGTTTAATTATATCTAGTGGATAGAAACTTGTTATCATGATGATTGAGAAGTGAATAGCTCTAAATATAATTATGGATTGATGGATGAATTATAATTGTTGGAATGATTAGCAATTGAGGAAAAGTTGGGACCTCGAGAAAAGAGCTCATAAATAGAATAAGTAGTTATCTACTCTACACATAGCATTACACTATACACGTAGACAAACAAAATGGGGAAAAAATAGCCCATATTTCTCTGCAATTCGAAATAAGTTAAGGGATGTCACGGCCTTCGGGTCTTGATAAATTCAACCTCCATTTTTAACATACGATTTTAAGCACTTATTAGCCTTGGAATGTGTTTAAACTTTTAAGTGCTTACAGTCACATTCAAGTGTTGTACTTAGACTTAAAAAAACTCAAGAAGCAATGTCCAATTAAGCAATGAGTTAAGGTTCCATCATGATTGACTAAGTTAATGGGTTTAAGTCGCAACCCATAGAAGTCTTAAACACTACTTCTCTTAAATGTCTTTTTGTCATGGATCCGCCAAATTTTCACTTGACTTGATAAAATTTATGGTAATCACCCCATCAAAAATGAGTTGTCTAACATAATATGTCTTTAAACCAATATGTCCTGACTTTTCAGTCTAAACTTGGCAATAAGCCCTTAATAATGTAACTTCACTATCACAATGAATTGAGATGGGTGACATTGGCTTTGGCTATAAGGGAATTTCATAGGGTAGGTTTCCCAACCATTCAGCTTTCTTACTTCATGTTTGTTTCTTAGATCCATAAGATTCCACACGCCTACTAAACATAAATGTTCATCCATTTGTGGATGAATGATCCTTCATGTTGGTTATCCAATTTACATCGATGTATCCTTATAAAATTAAAGGTTTACCACTATAAACAATGTTAAAATCAATGATTTTCTTCAAGTATTTTAATACTTTAGAAATGGTATTCAAATATAAGTTACATAGGTTGCTATTATCTCTACTAAGATTACCAGCTACAAAAGCTATATCCGGTTTTGTGCATGTCATAGCATACATAAAAAAACTAATTACTCTTATATAATCAAGCTATTCTGTCACGACCTCCTTCCATGACTTAGCAAAAACCACTACAAATTTTTCATTTTTTACTTTACTTACCTTTCTCTCCTCGATAGTTGGGCTGTGATTCGATATTAGTCACCCATTCACACTCATTCACAATACACATAGAATTTAGTATTCTTTTTTGTAATAGAAACTCTTATACATTATTTGTACATATACATCTCGACTATACAATAGTTTACATAATTGTACTTATACATTGTTCAGTACAAAATGCTTGAGTTTGTATACCTCTCGTGAAATGGATAGGCAGCGGATACAATGAATTCTATACCTCAGCCGAACTCAATCTACTGCGGATGATCTATAAAGAGTGGAAAATAACAGGGGGATGAGCAAACAACGCGCTCAGTAAGGAAATAAGGCAAGCAAGTAGACAACCACACTATCTACTGAAAATAAGGCTCTGCCTTTCCTTCTCTCATCTCAAAGCATGTATAAAAAATGATATAATAATAGTACAGAATAAATTACATGTACTTAAAATCATGCTAAGTTATCAAATGTAGGTATTCATGCAAAACAATACATTTTTATACTTTCGGAATGCCTTTATATCAATCATGCCATTTACATATAAATCACAATAAATATGGTAGTTCACAACACACACAATCATCGATTTCTGACCTATCTCTCTCAGGTCTAACTGTATCATGAAAATAAATGATATATCATGCGAGACTCAGTGGCTAAATGCAATACTGTCCTGGACTATGACCATATCCTATAATGTGAAATCTCAGGTAACACAGATCTCGGTGTGCAGATAATCACTGCTGTAACGGGAGGGGGTCAATTCATCACAACCGCCAGCTATAAACTCCTCAACTCCACAACTCCACACAACACATGGTACAGTGTACTCCATGCCACTCGCACGGTACAACGTACACCCGTGGACCCTCTCCTTATTGTCGGGACGTCTGCCATAGGTCTTAGTCCTCACACCACAAAATTACATCATAGTCGGGGTGCTTACCATATGTCTTAGCCCTCATACTATGGAATATAAATGCCACATCTCTAAATCCACGTGCGAACATCTTAACAGTGTGACACTCAGTCTATACAGAGGGAAATCATCACGGTTTTGCTAACATGTCTTATATATCACGTAAAAACTGCAGTGTGCGTCTTGAGTGTGACTCACAATCAACACTCCGCCTTTTAAACACTGTGTATGCATTTCAAAATATCAAACACTAGTGCGAGTAACCTCTAGCACTAGGTTAATGCATAATTCTCTTTTCGAATCAAGTACGAGTTATCACTCAAGTACTATATTATGTATAAATCATGAAGAATCGAGTACGAGCAACGCTTCCAGTACTCTATCATGTAAAACTGAGTATGAGCAAAGCTCCTAATACTTTTTATGCATCAATCACAAATTGAGTACAAGTAATGCTCCCACTACTCTAATATGCATAAAATAGCATTAAAATATAGTACGAGTATATCCTCAGTACTATGTGATGCATATCTCAATATAGTGCGAGTATTCTCTAGCACTTATGGTTTTCACACAAAACTAGATAAATGGCTCACTTAAATCACAACTTTCTCAATTTCAAATCAAATTAGCACTTAAATGTGCTGGTTTCGCATATACATGAAAAAAATTAGCCATTCCATCATGCAACTCATGAATGAAGGGTTACAACATGCTTCTCAAGCTTTTTATCCTATTTTTGGATAAAACACACTTTATCCAATTAATCCTTAGCACAACAACATGTCTAATTCAGGGAATTCATATAGAGTATAATATCGAAACTCTATTTAAAATACGTGTAGCCATCTCTAGTTACTCACAAAATTTCCTTACCTCGGATCACGTCAAGTGACCTCACTTCCTCGATTCTGCTCACTATTGCAGTTCGATCAGCTTCCAAGATAATTTTTGAAGTTGTTATAATTATTGGCATTAGTATATAACTATATACTCATTTCATTTGCCAAATCTCAATTTAATACATAGTTTTTCATCACTTTCTCCAAATATGGTATAAATCCACATTTTCACATAATTGTCTTTATTTCTCCTTATTTCAAATTTATGCATTTCATAAGATTACCTCATAATCTTCCATACATGTATATTTCATCATTAAATCAATGTTAATACCATTTCCTCTTCACTTTCTCATTTTCTCACCAATATCTAGGTCATGGTGATTTTTCGTTATCCTTTCATTTCCAACATTTCATATATATATATATATATATATATATATATCAATCAACTCATCAATACACCTAGTTTAACATATATTAACTTGGTGCATTAAATCTTACCTAGTTGAACTTTCCTTCCTTTGTCTCCAAAATGCTAAAATCCTTCTTTCTCTTGGAATCCTTGGTTTCAATATCTTGTTTCCAAGTATGTTGCTCTCTTCTTACTAAGAACAACTTTACTCAACTGTATCTCACTCAAAACTGATCACAAACTGAAGTTTTCTAGTGTTTATTGGCTAAGTTACACTTTGGTTATTGAATGAAATAGTAAATCCTGTGAATACTGAAATGCAAAAGTCCAGTATTTATAGAATTATCTTGATGAGATCAATCTGATACCCTAGGAGATCGATCTACTCTACATTTTTTCTTCTGAAACCTACCTTTTAGACCACATGAGATCGATCTGCTCTTTCATGAGATCAATCTGTTGCAAGTCAGTAGCTTATGAAAATCGATATGGCCCTTCTGAGATCGATTCCTTCAACACAGAATGTTAAGCAGATCGATCTTACCCCATTGGAGATTGATTTGACCTATTCCATCGCTCAAATAAGAGCACTTTTTGCTCTTTAAGATCGATCTCTCATTCATATTTTTCAGATTTTACTGTAATTTCTGTAATAAACACACACCAACTTAACTTATTTTGCTGCCATAGTCATTTTCTCATCCAATTACCTTTAAGGCTTGAAAATGACATCCATTCATACTTCATACATAATAAAACTTGTGTGCATTCATTCCATACACATTTACAAACTTCAAATATCCATTCCTCATAATTTACATTAAATGTGACTTGCTCATACATCACAAGTCATAAAAGTTACATTTAAAAAATTGTGGATCTTACAATTCAATCGGTATATCCTTATTTGATTTATTTTCGAAATGGGATTATAAGGTGTTGCAATCGTTGCACAATCAAGATGATTAAAAATTTTAACAATCTTTTCAATGTAATGTGATTGATATAAAATCAACTTATTATTTATTCTATGAATATTTTACCCAAAATCACATTCGCTACACTCATATCTTTCATGGCAAAGTTATTTGACGAAAATCTCTTGAGACTTTTTCAACCTTATTTTCTTGCAAACTTTGGGAAAATAAGATGGCTACATGACCTATGGTTGAGTTTGATAACTCTGCACTAGCAACGGTTCCACCTAAGAGTGCAACAAATGGTGGAAATGCATAAGAAACAAAACTTGGGGATACAGATGAACTAGGTACAGTTAGTGATGGGTTAGATGTAAGTAATGACATTTCATAACTAGATGTAGTGGGTTTGACTATTGGGAGCAATTCTTTCAAATAGGGTGTGTTTAGCATAGGGAGTCTCCCCCATTACTAAAAAGTGTAGACTGTCAACCTATGAAATCTACCATAAAGCATCGACCATCCATCAGTATCCTAATTCGAAATTTATTTTGGTCATTGTGGGGTAAAGAGAGTTTTTAATGTACTTTACTCCGAATGGAGAATCTTGGTCAATGAAATGAAAGAGAAAATGGATTTAAATCGAAAAAATGGCACATAAGATTTTGTTGCTCTTCCAAATGAAAGAAAGACATTGAAGAACAAATAGTCGCTCAAGCTAAAAAGATTGTGATATGCTAGTGAGGTATAAAGTTTGATTGATGGTGAAGGAGCATGATCATAAATTAGGCGTTGATTTTGATGAGATCTTCTCCTTGTCATAATGTGCTAAGACCTAAATCCTAACTTGTTATATAAAACTTTAGGAGTCGCCACCAACCATTCTAAACTAGGTGGGTTCAAGCCGGTGAGTTTAAATGGGTTTGAATTATTTTTATAAGCTATACACATTTTTTTATAATTTTGAATGTAATAATTAATTTACTTTTATATAATTAAATAAAAACATAGAAGAAATAATAAAGTTAAAATTTAAAATTTAATAAATAATTATATAAATGTAAATTTTATGTTTTGATATTTTTATTATTTGACATTAATGGTTATGGACTAATTTTTTTTAATTTTTTTTGTATTTGCTATTTTATATATATATATATATAAAAGAATTGTTATCTAATACATTGATAATGAAGTATATAATTCCTCAAGTAGGGTTAAAAAACACACAAGTGTCTCACTTTAGTTTTAATAAATTTTTATTATTATTTTTAATATTCCCTATATGCTATGTGCTACTCTATTAACCCCTCTTATGAAGTTTAAAAACTTCACTGACAATATATAAGATAATAATTTTATACATGAATATAATTAATGATTATATAAGATTATATATTTTTTAAACTAAACTAAAATGAATATACAGTGATCCTATGAAAAATACAAATCCAAAATCTTTTGCTACATAAAAGACAAAATTATTTCAAAAAAAAAAAAAAACAACTAACAAGTAATAAATGAAACTCATTAAATATTTATAATTTATATAATAGTATTTTACTCTTAAACAAATAAATCATTAGGCAATTGGACACCTAACCACTTAGTTTAACAAATTTTTAATTTTAATTTTTTCTTTTTTTAGTTTGTTTTAATAGATTTTAGTCATTACATTATAATATTTTAATAAAATTTCAAGAATGTTTTTTTCCTTTTTTTGGTTTGCGCATAAATTAATTGCTAAAATGATTACATTAAATCTAATTGTATGATTGGTTGAGTAAATGGTCAATTAGAATATTAAATAGTACTACAATTGACTTTAAAAGAGTATCAATAATTGGTTTAGCCTTAATAATAAATATTTAATCTTTTTTAGAAATCATGATATGTACAAATTAATAGACATATTATTGATCTTATTTTATTACTTGACAGTTTTATCTTTAACATTAGATATAATTATATTCATCAATTACAATGATCAATTATAATGTTGAATAGTTGAAGTTATTAAAATGAGTATCAATTATCATTTACAAAAATACTTGATATGAATAATTGGTTAATTAATTAGTTCAATATTATCTATTAGAATTATTGTTGTATTTAAATTAAAATTTAAATATGGAATAATTATAATAAAATATTATAAATGACTATTTTATATTAAAATCAAATTTTAAGTTAATAATATTTTTTTATTTTTTTATTATGAGCATAATAGAATTGATTATTTGAATGTTATATAATCATACTTAATATGTGAAAAGTCATACATGTGTGGTCTTAGAGTTAGAACTTATTATTGCACATTTGAACTTAAGTTTAATCTTGCTTCCTAGGCCAATAAAACATGATTTATACAATTGCATACCGATATGACTTGAATGTATACGGATACAACATATTTTGAATATTGGCGGACAACATTGTATCGATACTCTATCATGACCCTAAAACAAAAGCTCATGCTCTCTCAAGTATCGATACAGTTAAAAAATAAAAAAATATTATTAACCTAAAATTTGATTTTAATATAAAATAGTCATTTATAATATTTTATTATAATTATTCCATATTTAAATTTTAATTTAAATACAACAATAATTCTAATAGATAATATTGAACTAATTAATTAACCAATTATTCATATCAAGTATTTTTGTAAATGATAATTGATACTCATTTTAATAACTTCAACTGTTCAACATTATAATTGGTCATTGTAATTGATGAATATAATTATATCTAATGTTAAAGATAAAACTGTCAAGTAATAAAATAAGATCAATAATATGTCTATTAATTTGTAGATATCATGATTTTTAAAAAAGATTAAATATTTATTATTAAGGCTAAACCAATTATTGATACTCTTTTAAAGTCAATTGTAGTGCTATTTAATATTCTAATTGACCATTTACTCAACCAATCATACAATTAGATTTAATGAATCATTTTAGCATTTAATTTATGCGCAAAAAAAAAGGAAAAAAATTCTTGAAATTTTATTAAAATATTATAATGTAATGACTAAAAACTAATAAAACAAACTAAAAAAGAAAAAATTAAAATTAAAAATTTGTTAAACTAAGTGGTTAGGTGTCCAATTGCCTAATGATTTATTTGTTTAAGAGTAAAATACTATTATATAAATTATAAATATTTAATGAGTTTCATTTATTACTTGTTAGTTGTTTTTTTTTTTTTTTTGAAATAATTTTGTCTTTTATGTAGCAAAAGATTTTGGATTTGTATTTTTCATAGGATCACTGTATATTCATTTTAGTTTAGTTTAAAAAATATATAATCTTATATAATCATTAATTATATTCATGTATAAAATTATTATCTTATATATTGTCAGTGAAGTTTTTAAACTTCATAAGAGGGGTTAATAGAGTAGCACATAGCATATAGGGAATATTAAAAATAATAAAAAAATTTATTAAAACTAAAGTGAGACACCTGTGTGTTTTTTAACCCTACTTGAGGAATTATAAACTTCATTATCAATGTATGAGATAACAATTTATATATATATATATATATATAAAATAGCAAATACAAAAAAAATTAAAAAATATTAGTCCATAACCATTAATGTCAAATAATAAAAATATCATAAGGCATGCATAGGTAGTGTTTGATGAAATGCCTAAGTGAATAGCGAGTGAATTGGTCAAGGTTGGCATGATGGTGGCGTGACCGACAGCATGGGCGGCATGCATGGCTCTCAGCCACATGCCATGGCCAAAAGGCCAAATAGACCAAGCCGAGGCTGTTTCAACCCAATAAGAGTGTATGGGCCTCGGACCAATTCCAATAAGTGTTAGTGGACCCCACAAGCCCAATAGGCCCAGAAGAAATAAATAGTAAAGTGAAATGGGCTTAAGACAATGTTAGGCCCACTAAGATGTAATTAGGCCCAATAAAAGTAAATGGGCCATTAAGTGAAATAGAATGCATTAAACAAGGAATACAGTTGAAAAAATATAATTAACTTGATAAATGGTTATATGCAGCTCTAGAGAGTATATTGGGAGTGAATCGGACTGCATGATCGAGCAGCTTTAAAAAAGTGGAATTACTCGACGCGATTCCAAGTATAGGGAATTTTGTGAGTAGTTAGAGATATCTACATGTAATTTTATCTGCTTTTACATTTACATAAAAAGTTTGAGGGTCAGAGAAAGTGATTAAAAATTATAGACCCGATATGGGTAAATTACAATTTTACCCCTATTAAGGATAAAAAGTTAAAAATTAGGAAAAGTTTTAAAAAGCATGGAAAAGCATGTTTTTTAATTTTTTTACAGATGTGTAGCAGGTGCATAGATAGATTGGTCGATGTTTTCATGTTATATGTGATAACAACACAATATAGTGTCGATTTGATTTAATTGAGTGAATCTCTTTAAATGAGTCATCTATCGAGTTGTATGAAAAAAAATCATGCTAGAGCACTTCTCGCACTAGATTTTATATGTTTTCTACATAAATTAGTGCTGAAAAGTTAGCACTAGATTTTTATGAGATGCATAACATAGTACTGAGAGCGTTGCTCGTACTTGATTTTTATGTGATTTATGCATGATAGACTATTTCTCACGACCCATTTTTCCTAAAAACCCTAAAAATATTTCACTTTTTCATTTCCTTACTCGTCGTGAACAGTTTCACTACTAACAGTTGGGCTATGAGTCGATGTTAGTCCCTCCTGTCATGTTACTTACCTTAACATCTATTTTCCATATTTCATTTACATATCAATTCATTTTAACTAAATATATCCCCAATATTACATCCATGTACAGTAATGTGCCTCTATATGTTCAGATACAAATATTATATGAATGTGTATACCTGGTCTTGATAGGAAGCAGTGGACAACCGAAATGCAAGACTAGTGTCACTCTCTTCCACTGAATGTACCCTGTAGGGTGGAAAATGAAAGGTGAGCGCAACTTGCTCAGTAAGGCAATAATGCAAGCAGGTATATAACTACACTATCTACATGCTGGTAAAGGTATGACATGTAAAACATTTATATCTCGAGCATGAGGAAATTAAAACCATGCCATGTATGAGTATACCATATATCGTAAAACATGAATCAGCATGTAAAACATGAAAAACATCTCATGTAAAACCTATCATGCTCGATACAGTAAATTTCATCAAAACAATCCTAGAGGGATCCAACACATCTTTAAAATCATTAATATCCTCATAAAAACCCATCAATTTCTCATTTAATACCATATTTCATGAAAATCGTCACAAATCGGGGCTCTACCCCTCCCTTAGGTCTACCCTGGTCTAACAAGACCAATCAAATATATATCATGTGAGACATGCAGGTTACTGTATGGAAACAAAAGAGGACTGTGTCCCTGTGATCCCAGGCTACACGGATCCCGGTGTGTGGGGTATCACAACTGCAACGGGAGGTGGGTCACCCTACCCGCTAAAATATCACATCACGTGAATACAATAGTCATTACTACATGGTACAACATACTCCATGTGACATACACGGTACAACGTACTCCATGAACCCAATGTCACAGTCTGGGGATGCCTGCCACAGGTCTTATCCCACTCCAAACCATGTCGATAACCAACCCATGTCTCAATCTACACGTGCTAGCATATCTTCTCACTGTGACACACAGTCTACAGGAGGCTCCAGCACGATCATATGCATGTCATAAAATTCCTGTGTGAGCAAAGCTCCAGCACGGCTCCATGCATATTCATGATATCAGAAAAACCCTCATGCGAGCGAAGCTCCAGCACGGTTTCATAAAAATCAATGAAATCTACGTACGCGCAGCGCTCCAGTACGACTTAAAAATAATTATAAATCCAATTTAAATTTACGTACGAGAAATGCTCTAGTACAGATGCATAAATCCAAGTAAAATCCATGTACGAGCACAGCTCTAGTACGGTAGTCATGTTTAGCAAGTTTGTAAAACTCAGTGTAAGTAGTGCTCCAGCACTCTGTATATGAGTTAAAATATAAAATTCAGTGCGAGCAGTGCTCCATCATGATTTAAAACTCATAAAAACATGATAGGCTGCTCAATTTCACTAAAACAAATTAAAAATCACAACTAGCACCTAATTCGTGCCCTTTCATGTAAAAACTTGAAATAAACAGCTAGCCTATCCATAATTTGCTTAAATTAAAGCAATATAATCATAGGAATATCAAAAACATGAAAATCATGCAATTTCATAGCCTTACTACCCTTTTTGAAATTTTCCTAACTAGGGGCAAAATCATAATTTTCACATATACCACGATTTTCGTAAAAATTATTATTCTATTTCTAGATACCTTAGGAAATTTTGTGTAATGTAAATAACCCAAAAAATACGCGTAGGTATCTCTAAGCACTTACAAAATTTTCTTATCTCGATTCTCTGTACAGTCTAACTTTTCCAATGTAGAGAATTTCGCTCAGTCCGATTTTCTCCCAATTAAATCTTCGGAGCTGCGTATAAATATTTATCGGGCTAAATACAATATATTTATCCATATTTAACATTTATTGAGCTCAAATTTAAAATGTTGGGCCCGTTTACTCTTATTGGGCCCAATTACACCTTAATGGGCCTTACTCCGGTTTTACGTCCATTTTCACTTACTATTCACATCATCGAGGCCTATTGGGCTCTCAATACCCATTGGGCTTCGTTCCAAACTCTTTGGATAGTCCGTATATAATTTACGATAATTAATTCAAAAATCACAATATAATTCACTAATTGCGGAATTAAATCCGAAATTCGTAAAATAAATCTTTAATACACGAATAATTACATAAATTGTCATAAATGAGCTTTACTTACCCAAGATTATGCGATGGTGTGTAAATCGAAGTTCGATCGGGCGCACGTAAACGATTTATCTTCGAACTGCACAATTTTATATTTAATTTCGGGTTAATTTTCTATTAAATATAATTTAAATAAATTTCTCGAAAATCAAATCGGTCACTTTTGACCTCTTACCGACTAACTCGAAGTCCGATGTGTCCCTAAAAATTCTTCACCTTTTTTCTTTTTCTCCATTTTTCCTCTCTTTCTTGGCTGAACCAGTTCGGTCTGATTCAACCTGGTTCAGACCAGTAGATTCAGCCAGGTTTAGGCTTTCCCGTCGCCGTTCTTCACTTTTTCGGTCGGTTCTCAGGCCATTTCTGGTGCCACTCAGAGCGCCTGGAGCTGGGGAATGTTCGGCTAGGGTCGGGGTTGGCCGAATCGGTGCCGAGGGCCGTCGCTTTCTCTTCTCCCTCCGCGGCACTCTCCCTCTCGATCCGTCGGATTCTGATGGTTTCTGCGCATGTCGCCGGTACCAATGGAACCGCATGGTTGTCCGCTCTCCTCGTCGGCCCTCACCTAGCCGATCGATCGTCGGACGATCGTCGAGGCAGTCTCTTCTTCCTCGTCGTTCTTCTTCGCGTTTTCTTTCCTCTCTCTTCGCGTGTTTTCAGATTCAGTTCCTTTTTTGCTATATATTTATATTTATAATTTATTTTAATATTATTTTAATCATTAAAATATTCTAAAAATCTCAAAATATCCTTAAAAAATTATATTTTATTCAAATTAATTTATTTATTTTATTTATTGTATTTTAACCCTTTTTTGGTATATTTTCTCCGTATTTTCGGGATATTGTCCCGAGTGAATTTTTGATTAATTTCAATAAATTCATATCTTGATCAATTGGACTCGAAATTTAATTATTTCTTCGTTATTGATCAAGATTTCTCAATCCCATATTTTTAATTAAATTTTCTTGTCGAATTATATCGGCTTTCGGTCTTTTGACCGTTTTGCCCTTCAACGTGTTTGGAAATTTCATTTCAATCCTTTGCATTTTTTAAATGAATTCAAAAATTTTTATTCATTCCCTTTGCTCTTACGATAAAATCGGGTCTTACAAAATCTCCCCTACTTAAGAAATTTGGTCTTCCAAATTAGAACCAAGTCAAATGGATCAATAAATAACTCCGGGTATGTTTATCGTATC
This sequence comes from Firmiana major, assembly GCA_033439115.1. Lineage (NCBI taxonomy): Eukaryota > Viridiplantae > Streptophyta > Magnoliopsida > Malvales > Malvaceae > Firmiana > Firmiana major. The sequence continues at coordinate 72,396,244 of CM065901.1, read as the reverse complement.
ATATATTGTTATTCTCAAGTGACTTTTCCCGGAGTGCAATACTACTAACATAGTTGACTAAGGAGATCATCTTAAACCTCAACACTTTCTCCTTCTATCTAATACCCGAATCGAGTTTTCAACATACGTTATACTTTTATTGAGCTAAGCTGTTGGAGCTCATATCTAATCACATATGCTGGGTCCGGATAGTATTTCTGAAGCATCAAAAGATGGGACACATTATGGATGCCTACTAATTTAAGTTTTAACGCCAACCTACAGGCCTTATCTCCCACTTTGTCCAATCTCAAAGGATTCAATCTAACAAAACTCAATTTGCCTTCTTTTCGAATCTCGTTATGCTCTTAGGACAAGTAACTTCCAACAATACTAATTCACCCTCGATGAATTCCAATGGTTTTCTGTCTCTTGTCAGCATAGCTTTTCTATCTGCTCTGAGGTGTTCTTAATCTCTCACAATCAACTGAACATCCTCAGAGGTTTGTCTTACCAATTCGAAAATAATTTTCTATCTGTCACCCACTTCTTCTTATCCAAGTAGGGAAACAACCCCTACAGCCATACTATACCTCATCTGAAGTCATCCCGATACTCAACAGACAACTGTCATTATTGGCAAATTCAATTAGTAACAACTGATCATCCCAGGAGCTTATAAAATCAATGGCACATGCTCTTATCATATCCTCCAGAACCTGTACAGTCCTCTCTGACTGACCATCTATCTGAGGATGGAAAGCTGTGCTAACACTCAATCGGGTTCCCATAGCTTCCTGAAAAATGATCCCAGAAATGGGAAGTGAAGTGAAAATCCCTATCTGATATCATGCTTACTGGAACGCTACATAATGTTCCACAATCTTCCTTACATATAACTCCGCCTACACACTTAGAGTATTTAGGGATTTCCATAGCCAGAAGGTGGGTAAACTAAATCAATCTATCGACTATCACCCAGATAGCCTCGTGATTCATTCGGGCCCTCGGTAACCCATCACGAAATTCATGGTAACTTGCTCTCATTTTCATGTCGATATAGGTAGAGGCTGCAATACCCCTGCAAACTTCTAGTACTCTACCTTAATATGCTGACATACGAGACACTTCTCCATAATCTCTACCATGTCTTTTTTCATATCTGACCACCAATACCCTTTTTTTAAGATTTTGAATATATTTATTTACTTCTCGGATGCAATGTATCTCCCAAATAGTAAGCTTCTGACAATAACTATCTCATCACTATGGTCTTGGGGAGCACTAATACGGTCTCTGAACCTCAGTAAGCCATCATTACTCTCTATGAACTTTGTCACTGTACCCATCTGAATCTGACCCACACTATCGACACCATGCCAATCATCATGCCAAGCCTGTCAAATCCTGTCACTCAAATCCAGTTCTAATCTCAGGCTAGCTGTCACACAATCACTATCATCATAGGGGATCACATCACTATTAAGGCTTACAATTGCTCTAGCAACTCACACTCCCTGACCATCATATGTAATACCATCCCAAGGCTCTTTCTGCTCAAGGCATTAGCCATCACATTAACCATTTATTGGGTGGTACAATGTTCACAATCATAATCCTTGAAAGCTCTAGCCCTCTTTGTTCTCATATCCGACTCTTTCTGTGAAAACAGATACTTGAGACTTTTATGATCAGTGCATACCTGAAATTTCTCACGTGTACATAGTAGTGTCATATACTCAGTATAACCACTATCGCTGTCAACTTTAAATTAAGGGCTGGATAGTCCTTTCATGATCCTGAGTTGTTTGGATCCATAATAGACTATCTTCCCCCTTTGCATCAATACACAGCCCATTCATTATTTTGAGGTATCCATAGACTCATGAGAAACCTCTTGATCTGTTGGGTATGGTGAGAATAAATGCGGTGGTCAGTTCATACTTCAGTGCACCAAAACTCCTGTCGCGTCTATCATCCCATTCAAATACAACTTTTTCTAAGTTAAACGTGTCAACAAAGTAGTCCATTTCGAGAACTCTCAACAAATCATCTGTAAAAATAATTTCCAATTGTTGCTTATAATTTTCCCTGAACTTTAAATACACCCATAATATCATCAATAAGGATGATAACAAATTGGTCCAGGTAAAGTTTAAATACCTCATCATAGTTGAGTTCCACTAAATATTTCAATCACCCATATCCTTGACCTATGTACGCATAAACATATAATGTCATTTTGAAATCGCTTCTATTTAAGATACTAACCCGCGTCATTTCCTTCTTTTTTTTTTATATTAACGGCTTTTATAAAATTTTAATTTTTAAACCTTCATGATTAATCGAATTCTATATTTCTTTATCGTACAAGTAAAGGTACCCTAATTTTAAATGTATATATTACGACTATCGATTTCAATTTATAGGTTGTGTATACTTTTAGACGCTGTCAAGTCTTCAGGCAGAGAGGTATTTTGAAATACCTTTATTAACCCTCAAACTTGACCACATGGACTGGTTATGGATACATCCACCCCCTTATCCTTGGTCGCAATTCATATCTACTACATATCGCTTAATCCAAATTACTTCACATATCAGAGATATTCTTACCTTGCATACACCTCTTATTCTAATAGATCTTGTATTCAGGATCTATTACATCTTAAAGCTTATCTCCTTTCGTATATCACTTATAACAAACTTTGGCATTACTCATTCCATGAGTACAATCATTTACTCCTTTAATTTCAATCGCTACACCCCTTTTTATTACTTAGGATAGAAATCTGAATAGCATAGCTTACAGCCGACCAATTTATTCTCAAATATTACTTCAAATTATTCATATTCCATTGAATAAAATCGGCTGACTTATACTTCTTCCCCCGTTTTTGACTTATAATCTCTTCATAATTATTCCTTTAGTTAACCCTTCGTCATTGGGGTACTAACTATCAGTCTTGTACCCAAGGGTATAGGCATTCATGTCTTTCACTAACTTATATATAAATGAAGGCGCTATGAATAAATGCGTAGTACCAGGATCAAGTAACATAATTACGTCTTTATTCATAACCAGGGTGGTATCTTTCACCACATCATATGAAACACCAGTAGTGTCCTGGTCTAAGACATACACTCGCCCTCATCCAACAACCTACTTTCCCTTTCTCTTCGGTGCAAAGATACCAACAGGGTTTTCTCTGACTCTTTACCCTTCTGTTGGGCAGTCTCACCCAACTCTGAGCAATCATCAAATAATTGGCCTGTCTTACCACACTTAACGCCTATTTTAGTTAATAAAGTGTAGGTGTAGGCCCTACTTCCATGGTATCTACCACACATCCTACACTGCTTACAATGCTACGGAGCAGGTCGGGTTTACCAATCACAATACCCCTCAAAAGTGCTGAAATTGGATACACTGGGGCCTTACAAATCATCTTACCCCATGACTCATCAACTCTAATCTCTTACCAACTAGTCTCTTTCCTGCTCTAACATCTCTGTCATTCTCTATTCTCTTCTGTCTCTATTTCGACCCTTACTACCTTTCCCAATCTCAGAGGCGTGCAACACATGATCTTATTCATACAACTGTATTCTGCGCACTACCTCGACATAGGTAGTGAGCCAATCAGAATCTTATCGATAATTTGAGACCTTCCATGAGCTTTTTGGGCTTGTCGACTCTCACTGTCCATATTGTCGGGGTAATGCCAGCCCAGGGATATAAATTGAGTTTCATACTCGTCAATCAACCAGTGCCTTTCGGTCAGTGTAAGAAATTTTACATGCAATTTCCTTTAAGCAGTGTCCGAGATATTCTGTCACCGGAATACATCCAGAAATATTTGTCATGTCGGCTCTGGACGTCTGTGAGATCTGAGAATTTTAGACATATTTTAATTATGTAATATGAACTTGAAGTGTAATTTATTGAGCTAAGTGAAATGTTTATGTGATAAATGAGAAATAATCTAAGTAGTGAATTAGGGAAATTATATTTGGAGATTTACATGTTAAGCGTTTAACCTAAGTGTGAAATTATGAGGTCAAATCGATCTTGGAGAAGGAGAGATCGATCTGGAGAGTTAAAACTGACAAGGAAGGAGGAAAGTAAGTGAGCAGATCGATCTCCTTATAATTCTGTTTGGGAGAAGATCGATCTCATGAGGAAGGGATCGATCTCCAAATGTTTCTGTTTGGGAGAAGATCGATCTCCTCAAGGAGCAGATCGATCTCAAGAAGCCATTAAGAGACCGATCTCACCCCTCAATAGATCGATCTCCTAGGCATAAAATTACCCAAAATTATCCCTAAATTCAAATGCAAATCGATCTCATCAAGAGCCAGATAGATCACCTACCCTCCGTCTATAAAAGGAACCCCTGCTTTCTCCTGCAATTTTATTTTCTCTCTCTTTAAAACCCAATTTTCACCCAAGCCCTAATTTTCTCACTCATCCAAAGCACCCATTTCCATCCAAATCAGAGGCTGTGGTAAGAAGGAAAGTTGTTCCTCATCAAAAGGAGAACAACATACTTGAAAATCGAAAGACGGATTGAATCGAGGTAAGAGATAAGCTCTCCATAAGTTTTGGATAATTTTTAAAACTCGATCTTGATATTTGAGATGATTTTGGTGATAATGGTTGTTCGCCTTATGTTGAAATAGCTAGAAAATGATTAGGTATTGATGAAATTACAATATAGTTGGAGTGATGATGATATTTAGCAATTTTGGTAATTTTAGAAATTTTGAGTTATAAATAGAAATTTAGACAATGTGGTGAATTAGCATAGATATTATGGTATGAGAAGTGTAGGATGTTGAGATGTTGTGAATGAGATTGTGGATTGTGATAGAGTTATGAGAATTGAGAGATTTGAGGTGTTATGAGCAATTATGCTCAATTTTGACAATCGAGGTTACTGTGATGATGAGTATTGATGTTTTAACATCGTTTGGACAGCTCGAGAGTTTCAGCGTGGAATACGAGACTAGTCCGTGACAAGGGGGAAACAATTCACTATACGAGGTGTAAAGAGGTAAGGGAAACTAAACCATTTGTGTATGTGATTTGTGAACTATTATAGCATGATTTGCGATTTATAAAACAAGCATGTTTGATGTGTTGTGTTTTGATGAGAATGCACACGATTTTTATAGCCAGTTGGAGCCCAATATTTTTATGAGTTTATAAGCTACGTGTGAGACCGCTTTATAAACCGTTGAGCTTGTGTGAGAAATGAATTGGGCTCTACGTTAAGGCAATATTGAGATTTGAGAAATATGTGCGTGTTTTACCGGTTGGAACTCGATTTTAATATGTTTTGTGTTGAGTACAAAACGATTTTAAATGAGTTTTATGAGAGAAAAACCATTATGAGTTCTACGTGAAGGCAAACCAGTTTTATATGATAATGACTATTGATAAAGACTTAGGTGTGTAATTTTGAGTACACATCGGGCATTACTCTGGTAGCATGTAAGTTCGATTCTTCTCCGTTCTGGTAACGTGAGAAACCCTATTCTGTGGCTGTGCCACATATATTTGGTGGCTGTGCCACGTGAGAAACCCTATTCTGTGGCTGTGCCACGTATATTTGGTAGATGTGCCACGTGAGAAACCCTATTCTATGGCTGTGCCACGTATATTTGGTGTCTGTGCCACGTGAGACCCCCTATTCTGTGGCTGTGCCACGTATATTTGGTGGCTTTCCAACGTGAAACCCCTTATTATGTGGCTATGCCACGTATATTTGGTTGCTTTGCCACGTGAGAATCTATATTTGTAGCTGTGCCACGCACAAATATAAATCAGTGGCTATGCCACGTGTGTTTGGTGGTTGCGCCACGTGCATTATTATTACAGTGATTTTATCACGTTTATCGAGAAAGCCATTATCGTATTATTTTCACATGCTCGTTAATACTCTATACTAAGCCTTTTACTTCATGTTTCCACATGGTTTTTGAGATAGGAGAATGTTGTTTTGAGAACTTTCATGCTATGGTTTTCAAATAAGTATACTGAGTTTCACATACAAATAAATATTTTATGATGTGCACTATGGTTTATATAATGAGTCCCTTACCTCCTTACTGAGCGATTTAGAAGCTCATTCTGTTTTCTTTCCCCCCAGATTTCTTTAAGTAAAAATGATTTTCCCTGCGACGTACGGAGTAGTGGCTAGTGGAGGACTTGAGCTCCATGCCATATATATTGTGGTTTGAGGTATCATTTATCTTTTCATGTACCCAGACAATTATTGTAATTACAGACACTTGCTGTATAACCTTGTAAGGGATGTATTAGGATTAATTAACTTAATATTGAGTAATGTATATGATATGATATATACTATCTAATGATGAGATCCTGAGGTATGATATGCATGATGATGTATGACACTGCACAGGAATGCACCCTTAATTGTGATTTGACGAGTAAAAAGTTTTAAATTTGCCCTATTTTTTGTATTTTAGGGGCGTCACAGAGTTTTCTTGGTATCAGAGCTTAGGGTGTCTAGTACTGTCAGTGTCGGTTAAGTGAAATAGAATACATCCCATGTGTCTGTAATAGTCTGGTTATGAACTGAATTTTAAGATTGAAATTTCAATCGATTTTGATATGTACACGCAGGAGATGAGTTGAGATAGAGAATGAGTGGACGACGAGGTCGTTCGAGGAGGCAGGCAAAGTCCCCTCTGCCACCTGCCCCACAACCAGAGAGTCCTAACTCTCGATTTAATTGGATTGAGATCGATGTGAGGCAAGGTTTTGAGCAGATGGCAGCACTATTCGCACAACACTTTGGAGTTAATGTCTAGGGTACTGCTCCTACACCACCACAAGGACCTCCCGTACCCCCAATACAGATGGATCCAGTGCCTCCCATCACTCAGCCTGATGATAGAAGTATGATCCGACTGAAGGATTTTTTTGAAGATGAATCCACCCGTATTTAGGGAAAAAAAGGATCCTACAGAGGCTGAGGAGTGGCTGACGGAGTTGAGAATTATATTTGACTATCTGGGGTGCACAGATACTGAGAGGGTCAGTATGAGTGCCTATATGTTGAAAGGGAGAGCTCGAGATTGGTGGGGTACCACCTAGGGTATTCTGATGTCCCATCAGGATGTGATTGGTTGGGAAGAGTTTCAGACAGCCTTTAGGACCCAATATGTACCACGAGCCGCCCAGAGAAAGAAACAGGCCAAGTTTTTGAGTTTGGTACAGGGTGATATGTCTGTGGATGACTATGAGAGCCAATTCACCACTCTATTGAGATACGACCCAGAGACCTTCAAGAATGAAGAGCTCCGCACAGAGAAGTTTGTGTATGGATTGAAGCCCATCATCAGAGATAGACTGATAGGGCTATGTATTACTGAGTTTGGAGATGCTCTGAGATGAGGACAAGAGATTGAGAGAGGAATTGAAATGGTACAATCCCAGAACGAGCTCAGAGCTGTGAATAGAGATAAGGGCAAGAGGTCAGCGATTTTCCAAACAGATGCTCGGAGAGGTTCCTTCAGAAGAGGAAGGATTGAGGTGCAGAAGGGCAAATTAGAGATACCCAAAGGTTACCCTAACATTAGCGAGACCCCTCGAGATGTCAAGCCTGAGCTAAGGGTTTACAGAAATTGTGGTCGAATGCATGAGGGAAGTTATACTAGGTTGATCCATCGATTTTTAGATATGGAGACATGGGTCACATGGTGAAAGACTGCCCTTAACCTCAGAAACCACATGTTTCGGAGCCCACTAGATAATAGCCTCAAAGAGTGAACCCCCAGAGACGGGCCATTGCTACAGAGAAAGGGAAGAAGCCTGTTACACAGGGATGTGTGTTTGCCCTAGATAAAAAGATCGCAGACACTTCTACAGAAACTATAAGAGGTACACTCTCTGTCTGTGATTATAAGGCTCATGTGTTAATTAATCCAGAATCCACGCATTCGTTCATTTCTGAGCATTTTGCATGTAGATTAAACTTGAAGCTTGAACCTCTAGAATATGTACTACATGTAAATACCCCTATGCGTGAATCCCAAAGGACTGAGCTAATCTGTAGAGGATGTGAAATAAAGGTGGGAGATAGAGTGATGTTAGTAGATCTAATCATGTTGAATATACATGGGTTTGATGTAATTCTGGGGATGGATTGGTTGGCAACCAATCGAGTGAGTTTAGACTGTTACACTAAGATTGTAACTTTCTCCCTACCTGAACCTTACAGTGTACGTTTGAAATATTGAGTGAATAGACGTATGAAATTTTGTAAGCAATTTGAGAATTTTAATATTATTTTGGAAAGTATTAAATATGATTGTTCATGTGAAGATTATGAAACACTCATCTCAGATGATGATCGGAAACATCCGAGGATTGAGGATATACCTGTGGTGTGTGAATCTCTGGATGTTTTCCCAGATGAGTTACCAGGTTTACCACCAGAGAGAGAGCTGGAGTTTACCATTGATTTGGTACCAGATACTCAGCCGATCTCTAAACCTCCCTACAGGATGGTATTAGTGGAACTTGAGGAATTGAAGAAACAACTATAGGAGTTATTGGATCAAGGGTTCATTAGACCCAGTGTTTCACTATGGGGAGCACAGATTTTATTTGTTAAGAAGAAAGATGGTAGTCTTAGATTATGCGTAGACTACCGATTATTAAATAAAGCCACGGTGAAGAATAAATACCCACTGCCCAGGATTGATGATCTACTGGATCAGCTGAGAGGGGCTTCGATCTTCTCTAAGATTGATTTGAGATCGGGCTATCACCAATTGAGGATTAAGGAAGAAGATATTCCGAAGACGGCCTTCAGGATAAGGTATGGCCATTATGAATTTCTATTGATGTCTTTTGGATTGACGAACGTCCCTGCAGCATTTATGAGATTAATGAACGAGGTGTTCAGAGACTATCTAGATACATTTGTGATAGTCTTTATTGATGATATCCTAGTGTACTCTCGATCATATGAGGAACATGCACAACATTTGTGGTTAGTACTTTAGATACTCCGAGATAAGCAATTATATGGAAAGCTTAGTAAGTGTGAGTTTTAACTGGACCAGATAGCTTTCCTTGGTCATATAGTCTCAGAGGAAGGAGTATCAGTGGATCCAAGTAAAGTACAGGCTGTTCTTAATTGGGAAAGCCCGAGGACAGTTACAGAGGTGCGAAGCTTCTTTGGTTTGGCAGGGTATTACAGAAGATTTGTGGAAGGATTTTCCAAGATTGCCGCTCGTTTGACTAAACTCAAGCGTAAGGAGACTCCGTTTATATGGACTGATCAGTGTGAGCTCGGTTTTCAAGAGTTAAAAAGGAGATTAACAGCAGCACCTGTGTTAACTATTCCTGAGGGATCAGGAGGCTTTTTCGTGTATAGTGATGCATCCCATCAAGGATTGGGGTGTGTGCTTATGCAGCATGCAAGAGTGGTCGCTTATGGGTCGCGACAATTGAAAGACCATGAGCGGAATTACCCCACGCATGATTTGGAGTTAGTCGCTGTGGTATTTACCTTGAAGATCTGGTGACACTACTTATATGGAGAAAGATTTCAGATCTTCACTGATCACAAGAGTTTGAGATATCTCTTTGATCAGAAAGAGTTAAATATGAGACAAAGGAGATGGATGGAACTCCTTAAGGATTATGACTGCGAGGTTCTATATCATCCGGGTAAGGCGAACGTAGTTGCTGATGCCCTGAGCAGGAAGAGTATGATATCTGCCATGATGATCAGGGAATAAGATTTACTGGAGCAGTTCGTCGAACTCCAGATCAAAGTTAAAGAGGTAGAGACTAGATTTTTAGCTAGCTTGCGGATAGAGCCCCAGATCATGAATCAGATTAGAACTGGGCAGCGCAGTGATCAGAGGTTGATAGATATGGTTAGCCAAGCTGAACAGACTTCGCAGTCAGATCTCACAGTCAGTGAGGATGGATTGTTGAGATTCAGAGGATGAATTTGTGTACCGGACGATGATACCCTAAAGAGACAGATACTGAGAGAATATCACTGCTCGCGTTACACCATGCACCCAGGGAGTACTAAGATGTACCGAGATTTGAGAAAGGTGTATTGGTGGAGTGGTATGAAGCGAGACGTGGCAGAGTATGTGGCCAGGTGTTTAGTATGCCAACAAGTGAAAGCTGAGCATCGGAAGCCCGGAGGACTACTACAACCTTTACCTGTACCTACATGGAAATGAGAGCATGTCACCATGAACTTTATTATAGGTTTACCTAGGACCCGAAGGGGTCGTGACGCTATATGGGTTATAGTGGATAGATTGACCAAGAGTGCCCACTTCTTTGCCATTAAGAGCACCGATACTGTGAATGCCTTAGCTGAGTTATATGTCAGCGAAATAGCTAGATTACATGGGGCTCCAGTGAGTATTACTTCTGATAGAGATTCTCGATTTACTTCCAGATTTTGGACCCAGTTTCAGGAGTCCATGGGATCTCGATTGAGTTTCAGTACCGCCTATCATCTTCAGACAGATGGTCAGTCAGAGAAGACTATTCAGGCCCTAGAGGATATGTTAATGGCGTGTACGATGGATTTTAAGGGATCATGGGATGATCACCTGCCCCTAGCAGAGTTTGCGTACAATAGCAGCTATCATGCAAGTATTTGAATGGCACCTTTTGAGGCTCTATATGGTAGGAGGTGTAGATCCCCTATAGCTTGGGAAGAAGTTGATGACAGAAAGATAAATGCTCCCGAGCTTGTTGAGCAAGCTATACAGAGTGTGAAACTCATATGTGAGAGATTACGAGCTGCACAAAGTAGACAGAAAAGCTACGCGGATGTGCGTAGAGGGCCACTCGAGTTTAATGTTGGTGATGCAGTATTTCTAAAAATATCACCGAGTGAGGGTATCATGCGATTTGGAAAGAAAGAGAAACTAAGTCCTCGATACGTAGGACCATTCGAGGTTCTTGAGAGAGTGGGAGAGGTAGCCTACAGATTGGCATTACCCCCACGGATGTCTGGAATACACAATGTCTTTCATGTGTCTATGTTGAGGAAATACCACTCGGACCCTTCTCATGTCATAGAGTATGACGAGATGGACATACAAGAGGACATGAGCTATATTGAAGAACCCGTCCGGATTCTCGATAGAAAGGAGAAGGTACTTAGAACCAAGAGCATTCCATTAGTGAAAGTTTTGTGGAAACATCACTCAATGGAAGAGGTAACGTGGGAACTAGAGAATCTCATGAAGGAGAAATACCCCCATCTATTTCACGAGTTGAGTTGAATTTGGAGGACCAAATTCTTTTTAAGGTGGGGAGGATGTGAGATCTGAGAATTTTAGACATATTTTAATTATGTAATATGAACTTGAAGTGTAATTTATTGAGCTAAGTGAAATGTTTATATGATAAATGAGAAATAATCCAAGTAGTGAATTGTGAAAATTATATTTGGAGATTTACATGTTCAATGTTTAACCTAAGTGTGAAACTATAAGGTCAGATCGATCTTGGAGAAGGAGAGATCGATCTGGTGAGTTAAAACTGACAAGGAAGGAGGAAAGTAACTGAGCAGATCGATCTCCAATGAAAGAGGATCGATCTCCTTATGATTCTATTTGAGAGAAGATCGATCTCATGAGGAAGGGATCGATCTCCAAATGTTTCTGTTTGGGAGAAGATCGATCTCCTCAAGGAGCAGATCGATCTCAAGAAGCCATTAAGAGATCGATCTCATCCCTTGACAGATCGATCTCCTAGGCATAAAATTACCCAAAATCATCCCCAAATTAAATTCAGATCGATCTCATCAAGAGCCAGATTGATCTCCTACCCTCCGTCTATAAAAATAACCCCTACTTTCTCCTGCAATTTCATTTTCTCTCTCTTTAAAACCCCATTTTCACATGAGCCCTAATTTTCTCACTCATCCAAAGCACCCATTTCCATCCAAATCAGAGGCTGTGGCAAGAAGGAAAGTTGTTCCTCATCAAAGGGAGAATAACATACTTAGAAATCGGAAGACGGATTGAATCGAGGTAAGAGATAAGCTCTCCATAAGTTTTGGGTAATTTTTAAACCTCGATCTTGATATTTGAGATGATTTTGGGGATAATGGTTGTTGGCATTATGTTGAAATAGATGGAAAATGATTAGGGATTGATGAAATTACAATGTAGTTGGAGTGATAATGATATTAAGCAATTTTGGTAATTTTGGGAATTTTGAGTTATAAATGGAAATTTAGATAATGTGGTGAATTAGCATAGATATTATGGCATGGGAAGTGTAGGATGTTGAGATGTTGTGAATGAGATTGTGGATTGTGATAGAGTTATGAGAATTGAGAGATTTGAGGTATTGTGAGTAATTATGCTCGATTTTGAGAATCGAGGTTATTGTGATGATGAGTATTGATGTTTTAACATCGTTTTGACAGCTCGGAAGTTCCAGAGTGGAATACGAGACTAGTCCGTGACAAGGGAGAAACGATTGCACTATATGAGGTGCAAAGAGATAAGGGAAACTAAACCATTTATGTATGTGATTTGTGAACTATTATAGCATGATTTACGATTGATAAAACAAGCATGTTTGATGTGTTGTGTTTTGATGAGAATGCACACGATTTTTATAGCTGGTTGGAGCCCAATGTTTTTATGAGTTTATAAGCTACGTGTAAAACCGCTTTATAAACTGTTGAGCTTGTGTGAGAAATGAATTGGGCTCTACGTTAAGGTAATATTGAGATTTGAGAAATGTGTACGTGTTTTGCCGGTTGGAACTCGGTTTTAATATGTTTTGTGTTGAGTACAAAACGGTTTTAAATGAGTTTTATGAGAGAAAAACCACTATGAGTTCTACATGAAGGCAAACCAGTTTTATATGATAATGGCTATTGATAAAGACTTAGGTGTGTAATTTTGAGTACACACCGGGCATTGCTCTGGTAGCATGTAAGTCCGATTCTTCTCAGTTCTGGTAACGTGAGAAACCCTATTCTGTGGCTGTGCCACGTATATTTGGTGGTTGTGCCACGTGAGAAACCCTATTCTGTGGTTGTGCCACATATATTTGGTGGCTGTGCCATGTAAGAAACCCTATTCTGTGGCTGTGCCACATATATTTGGTGGCTGTGCCACGTGAGACCCCCTATTCTGTGGCTGTGCCACGTATATTTAGTGGCTTTGCCACGTGAGACCCCCTATTCTGTGGCTATGCCACGTATATTTGGTGGCTTTGCCATGTGAGAATCTATATCTGTGGCTGTGCCACGCACAAATATAAATCAGTGGCTATTCCACATGTGTTTGGTGGCTGCGCCACGTGCATTATTATTACAGTGATTTTATCACGTTTATCGAGAAAGCCATTATCGCATTATTTTCACATGCTCGTTACTGCTTTATATTGAGCCTTTTACTTCATGTTTCCACATGGTTTTGAGATAGGAGAATGCTGTTTTGAGAACTTTCATGCTATGGTTTTCAAATAAGTATACTGAGTTTCACATACAAATAAATATTTTATGATGTGCATTATGGTTTATATAATGAGTTCCTTACCCCCTTACTGAGCGATTTAGAAGCTCACCCTGTTTTCTTTCCCCCCAGATTTCTTCAAGTAAAAGGGGTTTTCCCTGCGACGTACGAAGTAGTGGCTAGTGTAGGACTTGAGCTCCAGGCCATATATATTGTGGTTTGAGGTATCATTTATCTTTTCATGTACCCAGACAATTATTGTAATTACAAACACTTGTTGTATAACCTTGTAAGAGATGTATTAGGATTAATTAACTTAATATTGAGTAATGTATATGAAATGATATATACTATCTAATGATGAGATCCTAAGGTATGATATGCATGATGATGTATGACACTACATAGGAATGCACCATTAATTGTGATTTGACGAGTAAAAAGTTTTAAATTTGCTCCATTTTTCACATTTTCGGGGTGTCACAATGTCTAACTCTTCAGATAGGTCGAGCGAACTTCCACCAATGCTCCGCGTCGCCCTCCAACATAAACGTATTTAAAAGTCACTTTCTCAGTCGACATACACCGAAAGAATCCATAAAACTTTGCTAAATACCGGAGGGTGTGGGAATCTCTATTATCTGAGGCATCTGTTTAGGCTTTACCCTGTCTATCCTCAACTACCTGCATAGATTTAGTAAACAACTCCAACATATTTTCTACACTCCACTCCATCCTCTTGGAGCGTGTCTCAATACTATTTGGTCTCTTTATAGGACCCTGTGGAGTATGCTTAACATCAGCCTCCACCTCACTCTCATCTTGAGTCTCATGTGACGACTCATTCGACTCTCAGGCCTATCTCTACGGCCTCGAGCATGTGTACTCGCCTCTCTATCATAGCGGCTATCAGTTATAAAAATTATATTCTTGCATTCGAAACTAAATTCTAAGCTACACTTCCACTTTGATATACACAATTGTTTCTAAATAATGCACAGTACATGGGGATGTAAATTTACTTAACCACTAACATCGACTCATATCAGACCAACTAGCTCTGATACCACTTCTGTCAAAACCCATTTTTCCTAAAAACCCTACAAATATTTCATTTTTTCATTTCCTTTCCCGTCGTGAATAGTTTCACTACTAACAGTTGGGCTATGAGTCGATGTTAGTCCCTCCTGTCATGTTACTTACCTTAACATCAATTTTCCATATTTCATTTACATATCAATTCATTTTAACTAAATACATCCCCAATATTACATCCGTATACAATACTGTGCCTCTATATGTTCAGATACAAATATTATACGAATGTGTATACCTGGTCTTGATAGGAAGTAGCGGATAATCGAAATGCAAGACTAGTGTCACTCTTTTCCACTAAATGTACACTGTAGGGTGAAAAATGAAAGGATGAGCGCAACTTGCTCAGTGAGGCAATAATGCAAGCAGGTAGATAACTACACTATCTACATGCTGGTAAAGGCATGACATGTAAAACATTTATATCTCGAGCATGAGGAAATTAAAACCATGCCATGTATGATTATATCATATATCGTAAAACATGAATCGACATTTAAAACATGAAAAACATATCGTGTAAAACCTCTCATGCTCGATATAGTAAAACTCATCAAAACAATCCCAGAGGGATCTAACACATCTTTAAAATCATTAATATCCTTATGAAAACCCATTAATTTCTCATTTAATACCACATTTCATGAAAATCGTCACAAATCGGGGCTCAACCCCTCCCTCGGGTCTACCCTGGTCTAATAAGACCAATCAAATATATATCATGTGAGACATGTAGGTTACTGTCAGGAAACAATCGAGGACTATGTCCCTGTGATCCCAGGCTACATGGATCCCGATGTGCGGGGTATCACAACTGCAACGGGAGGTGGGTCACCCTACTCGCCAGAATATCACATCACGTGAATACAATAGTCATGACTACATGGTACAGTGTACTCCGTGTGACATACACGATACAACGTACTCCATGAACCCAATATCATAGTCTGGGGATGCCTGCCATAGGTCTTATTCCACTCCAAACCATGTCGATAACCAACCCATGTCTCAATCTATGCGTGCGAGCATATTTTTTTACACTGTGACACACAGTCTACAGGAGGCTCCAGCACTGTCATATGCATGTCATAAACTTCCTGTGCGAACGAAGCTCCAACACGGCTTCATGCATATTCATGATAATAGAAAAACCCTCGTGCGAGCGAAGCTCTAGCACGGTTTCATAAAAATCAACGAAAAATCTGCATACGAGCAGTGCTCCAATATGACTTAAAAATAATTATAAATTCAATTTAAATTCGCGTATGAGAAATACTCTAGTACGGATGGATAAAACCAAGTAAAATTCACGTACGAGCACAGCTCCAGTATGGTAGTCATGTAAAGCAAGTTTGTAAAACTCAGTGCGAGTAGTGCTCTAGCACTCTGTATATGAGTTAAAATATAAAATCCAGTGCAAGCAGTGCTCCAACATGATTTAAAACTCATAAAAACATGATAGGCTGCTCAATTTCACGAAAACAAATCAAAAATCACAACTGGCACCTAATTCGTGCCCTTTCATGTAAAAACATGAAATAAACAACCAACTTATCCATAATTTACTTAAATTAAAGCAATATAATCATAGGAATATCAAAAACATGAAAATCATGCAATTTCATAGCCTTACTACCCTTTTTGAAATTTTCCTAACTAGGGGCAAAATCGTAATTTTCACATATACCACGAATTTCGTAAAAATTATTATTCTATTTCTAGATACCTTAGGAAATTCTGTATAATGTAAATAACCCCAAAAATACGTGTAGGTATCTCTAAGCACTTACAAAATTCCCTTACCTCAATTCTCTGTACAGTCTGACTTTTTCAATGTAGAGAATTTTGCTCAGTCCGATTTGTTCCCAATTAAATCTCCGAAGCTGCGTATAAATATTTATCGAGTTAAATACAATACACTTATCCATATTTAACCTTTATTGAGCTTAAATTTAAAATGTTGGGCCCGATTACACTTGTTGGGCCCGATTACACCTTAATGGGCCTTACTCCAATTTTACGTCCATTTCCACTTACTATTCACATCATCGAGGCCTATTGGGCTTTCAATACCCATTGGGCTTCGTTCCAAACTCTTTGGATAGCCTGTATATAATTTACGATAATTAATTCAAAAATCACAATATAATTCACTAATTGCGGAATTAAATCCAAAATTCATAAAATAAATCTTTAATACGCGAATAATTACATAAATTGTCGTTGATAAGCTTTACTTACCCGAGATTATATGATGATGCATAAATCAAAGTTCAATCGGGCTCACGTACACGATTTATCGACGAACTGCACAATTTTATATTTAATTCCAGGTTAATTTCTGATTAAATATAATTTAAATAAATTTCTCGAAAATCAAATTCATCACTTTTGACCTCTTACCGACTTACCCGAAGGCCGGTGTATCCCCAAAAATTCTTCTCCTTTTTTTCTTTTTCTCTTTTTCTCCCTTTTTCCTCTCTTTCTTGGCTGAACCGGTTCGGTCCGGTTCAACCCTGTTCAGACTGGTCGGTTCAGCCCGACTCACTTCTTACTGAACCGATCAGTACGGGTTCAGGCTTTTCGTCATCGTTCTTCTCTTTTTCGACCGATTCTCCGGCAGTTTCTAGCGCCAATCGGAGCACCTGGAGCAGGGAAACATTCGGCTAGGGTCAGGGTTGGCCGAATCGGTGCCGGTTGCCGTCGATTTCTCTTCTCCCTCGGCGGCACTCTCCCTCTCGATCCGTCCGATTTCGGCAATTTCTGCGCATGTCGCCGGTACCAATGGAACCGTATGGTTGTTCGTTCTCCTCGCCGGCACTCACCTGGCCGATTAGTCGTCGGACGGTCGTCGGGGCAATCTCTTCTTCCTCGTTGGTCTTCTTTGCGTTTTCTTTCATCTCTCTTCGCGCGTTTTCAAATTCAATTCCTTTTTTCTATATATTTATATTTATAATTTATTTTAATATTATTTTAATCATTAAAATATTCTAAAAATCTTAGAATATCCTTAAAAAATTATATTTCATTCAAATTAATTAATTTATTTTATTTATTATATTTTAAACCTTTTTAGGTATATTTTCTCCGTATTTTTTGGGATATTATCCCGAGTGAATTTTTTATTAATTCCAATAAATTCATATCTTGATCAATTGGACTTGAAATTTAATTATTTCTTCATTATTGATCAAGATTTCTCAATCTCATATTTTTAATTAAATTTTCTTGTCGAATTTATACCGACTTTTGGTCTTTTGACCGTTTTGCCTTTCAACGTGTTCGAAAATTTCATTTCAATCCTTTGCATTTTTTAAATGCATTCGAAAATTTTTATTCATTCCCTTTTCTCTTACGATAAAATTGGGTCTTACAGTATTTGAGTGATACTCGTACTCAGTTTTACATGAATTGTACATGGCACAGTGTTAAAGCATCGCTTGCACTCGATTTTACTTGATTGTACATGATATAGTGCTAGAGCATTGCTCGCACTAGATTTTACATGATTTGTGCATGAGGTCATACTGGAGTTTACTCGCACGTATCGATTTTGGAAGAGATGAAATGAAACAGTTGTGTTGGAGGCCTCATGTAGACTGTGTGTCACACATATGAAATACTCGCACGTGCATTTTGAGACATGGAAGTGACTATCAAACTGAAATAGTGTCCATAGAGTACTTTGTAATGTGTAGAAACATGGAGTACGCTGTACCGTGAGTATTTTGTTATGGAGTTATGGAGTTGTTAGTTGGCGGGGAGGATTTGACCCACCTACCGTTACAGCAATGATGTCCCACACACTAGGATCCGTGTAGCCTGGGATCACTGAAATGAGATATGATCATAGTCCTCGAAATTATACCAGTAGTCACTAGTCTCACCTGATATATCTCACTTGATATGTCACATGATTTTATATGAAATTGGGTGGATCCGAGGGATAGGTCGAGCCTCGACATGTGATCTTGTGATTTATATAACTGTAAATGCTTATGAGCCAGGGTAAACCCGAGGGATGGGTTGAGCCCCGATTAACATGTTTTTACATGATAAAATGTCATATTTTTTATAGTTGAAATGAAATGGCATGATATGTTTTTTAGTTTTATATGAGAATGCAACATTTTGCATGAATTACCTGTGTTTATAACCAAACATGATTTTAGTATACACAGATGAATGTGTATATACTTTGCATAAGTTTTACAAAGAAAGATACATACTTTAGATGTGAAATGAAAAGGAATATTTAAGGCATGGCATTATATTCATGTAGATAGTGTGGTTATCTACTGGCTTACCTGATTTCCTTACTGAGCTAGTGAGCTCACCCATTTCATTTTCCTTCTCTCTATAGAGCATCCGCATGTAACGACCCTTGACCCTTGAAAATTGGGAGATTTTTTTTTTTAACTTAATTTACCCACTTATTCCCTTATTCACTAAGGTTGTATTCCTATTCAATGTCAAATCACTTTACCTAATTCTTTATCTGTAATTATATTTAAATTTCATGTTTTGACATATATGGCTTATAGAAATTTCAGCAGCATAACGGCTTATATATGAGCCTACCCACCTGCAAATCAATTGTTTTAACAATCCTAGATATCCACAACTACCAAACATACTTTCCAAATCCACATTTACAACCCAACACATCCATTTCAATTCAATACCAATCATCTTAAAACCTAATCCCAAAAATAATATTCTTTACATTGTTTTCCTTACAAATTACATCCCAACACAATATTTTCAATATATGTCTGTGCATACAAATATGTCTGGTACAGGAATGTAATTGTACATCTTTTCTGCGTGTACAAAAAGTAGCCTAGGGTACTTTTTCCCACCAGCCTACGTCGTGTACGCAGCAGGTAATGCCTATAGATCACTGCAAATAGTCTGAAAAGTATATGGGTGAGCTTTTGGGGAAAAGCCCAGTAAGATAATACTTTTAAAGCAGTTCTGATATGTAAAATCATGTAAAATTGTTCATAAAACCAATCTTTAATGTGATACATAAATTGTCATTTCATGCATAGTCAACGTAAAAATCATAAAGCATGAGTTTTCTTAAAACAAATAACATGCTTAACTATTTTACAAACTTTTCATTATTCAAGGATGAGTTCTTAAAATCATCGTGTTCATAAACATTTCATAAAACATATCTGTTCGTAACCAATTATCGTAAATCTAAAAAAAAAGCACATAATCATTCATCAAAATCGACATTCATAATCAAATTGAGGAGACTAGGCTATGACTAAGTCATGCGATACGTGTCATTCTCCGTAGAGAGTCATCATACCTATGGCCATAGTAAGGGGGTTGTAGACTGGATCAGGGTTGTACAGCCCTTTCATAAAATATGGGTAGTATCTATCTTACTTACTTTCACTAGAACCTAGCTAGGACACGGGCACCATAGGCACTCTCCGTGTGGGAAACATAAATACGTGCTGCGCGAGCACGAGATACTACGAAACATCATCATAAACCACCAGTAGCAAGACATCTTCCACACAGGTTGAGTCAAGTGCTACAGGGGCCCTACGTACCGGCACCCAAGTGGTGGAGCCGAAACACCACAAGAAGTAACAATGCATGAAGCCTATAGTCTCAAAAAACTTCTTTTTTCCTTTTTCCTTTTTGGTAAAGCTTTTGAAATTGTCAAAAGTTTCTTTAAAAATATGGATATAAAAATCATAAATCGATGTAAAGCTTCCATACGTTTCATACCTTAGGAAATATTCATTTCATAACATTGTGGTACTCGGGGAATATTTCTTCAAAGTAAAACATGCTTCGTAAATAGTTATACAAGTATGAAAGCAGTGATAAATCATTTGAAAAAATAATGCTGCTTCATAAAGTCTTTTATCGATGAAACAAGAATGTATTATCAGAACTAAGTTAAATGGTACCCCTTACCTCGATTTATTGGATATTCCGCGTTCGAGTAATGACGCCTCCAAGTGTCTCCTCTAATTCCTCCTACGATTCTTCTACACCGAAGTTTTTATATTTATAACCCTATTCATACGGATTGTCCGAATTGCGTCAAAATTGTAACCTATTCGTTACTACTTCGTGTGTGCGTATAATCGTACATACCTAGCTAACACGTGTGTTTATATATTTTTATTACTATATATTTTTTGTTTGTACATATACTAACATACACATTTATCATATACACCTATATGTATATACACCTAAGTATATACACATATATTTTTATCATTTGTTTTCATTATTCATTATCAAACATGTATATATATATTGTCTATTTCTCATCTTTCCCATTTTTATTCCATATCTAATTAATCTACACTAACATGCTTATATCCCAACATATATATATATATATATACATGTATATTAAATATGCATATATATAAATTTACCTTCCTTTTTTTAATTTCCAATTTCCAGCCCCTTTTTTTTTCTTTCTTTCCTCCTTTTCCTTTCTCCTCTCTCGGCTAATGCTCACTGTCCTGTTCTTCAGCTACCATGACTGCCCCTCAGTCTACTTCAAATTTTCCAACCCGGGTTCTACTTCTCGTTGGTCTTCCTCTCCTTTTCCCCTGCCTCGTGACCATGCTCCTAGCTTCAGCTTCCTCGGTCTACTCCTTCCTTTTAGCCTCGGTGGCCTCTCCTTCCTCCCCTTTCTTGCTTCCCTTTCTCCATTTCCTTTCCTTCTTTCTTCCCCCGGCCAGCTCACCTCTCGGTTTGCTTTCATCCCTTTCTTCTTCTTTCCTTTCTTTTCTTTCTTTCTTTCTTTCTCCCTTGGCTAAACAACTTTCTTCCTCTTCTCTTCTTTTTTTTTTCCTTTCCTTCTTTCCTTTCCTTCTTTCTCCCCCAGCAAACCAGCTTTCTTCTCCCTTTCTTCTTTTTTTCCCTTTGTTTTCCCGCTTCAACAGAGGATATCTCTGTTTTCGAATGGCAGTTAGCAGAATTGGCTTTCTTTGAAAGCCAATTCCGTACAATACTATATATTATATTAATATATATATTATTTGTTTGTTTTTATTTATTAACCTATATTACATATTATATATTACCTAACATATATATTTGTTATATATTTACATTATTATCTCTCTATTTTAATTTGTCTAGTATATATATATATATATATATACATATGTATATACATATATATATACATTTTTTTTTATAAAATTATCCAATGACATAATATTCATATCTTCCATGAAATTTTCATTATTTCGAAAATGAAATATTCTTGGGATTTCATCATTCCATGCTTGCATTTGCTTCATCACTTCCTGTATTTTGGGCTCTTCGTCTTTCACGGGCATCTTGGCTCCCATACTCCTTGAGCCCTACAACGAATATTCGTACTTCCATTAAAACATATTATTTTTATTTTTATATAGTCTAACTATATACAGGAATTTTGTGGTGTTTACATTCTCTCCACCTTAAAAGAATTTGGTCCTCCAAATTCATTCGGCTCCTGTCACGCCCTCCTCCCACACGCGACTTTACCAAAAACCACAATAAATTTTCGCTTTTTACTTATCTTTATCTGCTCAACAGTTGGGCTGTGAATAGGCATTAGTCTCCTCATCCATGCATACCTTACCATTCTTTTTCGTATCATACATACATGACATTTATATCATAAGTAAATTCGTATTCTTAAATATAATTACATCATTACATCCCCCATATTAAAACGTGTACATCACTGTGTTTATACATTGTTCAGATACAAAAGAGTACGCGTGTGTATACCTTTCGCTAGATGGGGAGTGGCAGCGGATCAAAGGAATGCAATACCCTGGCCGACTCGATCTACTGATGAGAATCTGTAGAGATGGGGGGAAAATGAATGGGATGAGCTATCAACGCGCTCAGTAAGGAAATCAGGCAAGCAAGTAGACATCCATACTATCTACTTGAAAATAGTGCTTTGCCTTTCCTTCTCTCATTTCAAAAGCATGTTTAAAATATATATAATATAGTACAGATTTAAAATCCCATGTACTAAACACATGCTGGTTTATCAATCAGAGGCATTCATGCAAAACAGTGCATATTAAATCATTTAAGAATGCCTTTATATAAAATATGCCATTTACATTCAAAACACAGTAAATATGGCATTTTTCATCACAACACAAATAAACTGGGTTTCGACCCATCCCTTAGGTCTACCCGTATCATAAAATACATGTGATATACCTTGCGAGACTCAGTGGCTAAATGCAATCTCTCTAGACTATGTAAGAGAGCCTCCCCGCCGAACAGAGCCTCCCCGCCTATTCTGGCTTAAGGATGTTGGGCTTAAGGATCTTACTGTTAGAGAGTATCTCCGGACTATGGCCATATCCTAACAATGGTGATCCCAGGCAACACAGTACTCGGTGTGCGGGGTAATCACTGCTGTAACGGGTGGGGGGTCAGTCCATCACAACCGTCAGCTATCAACACACTCCTCCACAACTCCACAACACAAAACACGGTACAATGTACTCCATGCCACATGCACGGTACAACGTACACCCGTGGACCCATACATCATGGTCGGGGTGCCTGCCATAGGTCTTAGCCTCTCATACCATGGAAATACATCATAGTCGGGGTGCCTGCCATAGGTCTTAGCCCTCATACTATGGAATCAATGCCACGTCTCTAAATCCACGTGAGAACATCTCAACAGTGTGACACTCAGTCTACACGGAGGAAATCGTCACGGTTTTTCTAACATGTGTATATATCACGAAAAACTACAGTGCGCGTCTTGAGTGTGACACACAGTCAACACTCCGCCTCAAAACATTGTATATGCATGTCAAAATATCAACACTAGTGCGAGTAAACCTCCAGCACCAGGTCATGCATCTCATGTAAAACTCGAGTACGAGCTAATCGCTCCAGCACTCTATCATGCACAAATCACATAAAAACTGAGTACGAGCAATGCTCCAGTACTCTATCATGCATGTCAAATAAATGTAGTGCGAGTCAACCTCCAGCACTAATGTATGTGAAAAACATCTGAAATCAAGTGCGAGTTATGCTCTAGCACGATTGTTTCCACATAATTCGGTAGATGGCTCTTTAAAAATAGGGATGTTAAAAATCACTAAAATCAGCACTATAAAGTGTGCTTAATTTACATCGACCTCAAATCATTAGCCCATCCACCTACTCTTCTGCTACACAGCAGTAAAAACCACTCAAAACATCATTTTCATGCTTTTTACCACTTTTCCCAAAATTTCACTTTTTGCCTAACTAGGGGCAAAATCGTAATTTACCCATATCGGGTCCCTATAATTATTATAGATTTTCTCTGACCCTCAAACAATTTCAGTGAATGTAAAATCCAACGAAAATATGCACAGATATCTCTAGCTACTTGCAAGAGTCCCCTACCTCGGATCACGTCGTGTGACCTCTCTTCCTCTGTGCTGTCTAATCTCGCAGTCCGGTCAACTCTCAATATGACTCTGGAACTGCATTTAATCATTCACTGAGTTAATTACACTTTTCTTACTGTATTACACATTTAATACAATTTATTTCACTTAAATTGGCCCTTTTACGCTTAATGGGCCTTAATCACGTTAATCGGGCCTTAATCCGTATTAAGCCCGTTCATCAAGGTCTATCGACTCATTGGGCCTATCAATACCCATTGGGCTTTATTCCAAGCTCTTTGGATAGCCCGTATGTCATTTACGACATTTTATTCAATTTTCTGAATATAATTCACTAAATCCAAAATTTAATCCGAAATGCGTAAATTAAATCTTAAATACGCATAAATCACATAAATTGTCGTAAATGAGCTTTACTTACCCGAGATTGTGCGATGGTGCGCGAATCGAAGTTCGATCGGGCTTCCGTTCGAAATTAATCGTCGAACTGCACAATTTCGTATATTTAACTCCGGGTCAATTTCTGATTAAATATAATTTAAATAAATTTATCAGAAATTAAATTGGTCACTTTTGACCTCGTATCGACTTACCCGAAGTCCGGTGAAATCCCAAAAATTTTCCTTTTCCTTTTTCTTTCCTTTTTCCTCTTTTTCCCCTTTTCTCCTTGGCTGAACCGGTCCGGTCCGGTTCAGCACAGTCACTTTCCTCTGAACCGGTCGACCGGTTCAGGCTCCTTTCGCCGTTCCGGTGCCTTCCGACCGGTTCTCCGGCCGATTCCACCGCCAAATGGTTCGGCCTCGCCTCTAGAGGCTTCTTTTGGCCTCGTCTGGGGTTTACCGGCGTCGGATTCCGTCGAATCCGTCTTTCTCTCTCGCGGTTTCCCTCTTGCAGATCTCACCGCCGGCGGCGTTTCCAGGCGCGTGATGGCCGTCGAGCTCTTCCCCGGTGCCGGTCGTTCCGTTGCCCAGCAGTCCTCGCGTCGTCGGCCGCTGGTTCGTCGCCGGTGTCTCCCTCTCTCTCGGTCGGCTTCGTTCCTTCTCTCTCCCCGCGTTTGTTTCTGATTTCTGTTTCAATTTTCGTTTTTTCGTTTTTTTTTTTCAATTTCTTTATAATATATTTTTAATATTATTTTAATCCTTAAAATAATATTAAAAATCCTAAAATATCCCAATACTATCCCAAAAATTCTTATTAAATTCATTTAGTCCGTAAATGAATTTATCAGTCCGATTTTACTTTTTCGGTATATTTTTCCACTATTTTTGGGCTCATTTTTTGAGATAAAAATTTTAAAAATATTAATTAAATTCATATCTCGATCAATTGGACTCGAAATTCAATATTTTCCTCGTTATTGATCAAGATCTCTCGATTTCATATTTTTAATGAAATTTTCTCATCGGATTTATATCGAATTTTGGTCATTTGACCGTCTTACCCCTGTACTTGCTCGAAAATCACTTTAACCCTTATCTTGCTATTATGTAGCTTACATGCATTTTTAATTCTCAATAAAAAAATCGATTGCACGATAGTAAATACTCTTCTTATGATTCAACTATGAAATATAACGTTCGTACACATAGGAATCATAAGGTACAAGCTACATACGTAAATCAAAAACTCGGGTCTGACAATCCTCCCCAACTAAAAGAATTTGGTCCTCCAAATTAGAACCAAATCAATCCTCAAACAACTGGGGGTGCTTCTCTCGCATTAAGCTCTCTAACTCCCAAGTAGCCTCCTCGGAAGTGTGATGCTGCCATAGTACCTTCACTAACTCGATAGTCTTCGATCTCAAAACCTTCTCCTTCCTATCCAGTATTCGAATCGGCCTCTCAACATATGACATGTCCTCACTGAGCTCCAAAGGCTTATAACTAATCACATGTGCCGGATCCGGGTGATACTTCCTAAGCATCGAAATGTGGAAGACGTTGTGCACGCCTGACAAATCTGGTGGCAATGCCAACCTATAAGCCTTATCTCCCACTCGATCAAGTATCTCGAAGGGTCCAATGTAGCGAGGACTCAGCTTACCTCTCTTCCCAAACCTCGCTATACCCTTGGAAGGAGAAACCTTCAGAAACACAGACTCACCAACTGTGAACTCAAGTGGCCTACGTCTCCTGTCAGCATAACTCTTCTGTCGACTCTGAGCTGTCCTCAATCTCTCAACTATCAACCGGACATCCTCAGAAGCCTGTGTAACCATATCAGGAGCAAAAATCTTACGGTCACCCACTTCTTCCCACCCAATTGGGGAACGACATCTACGGCCATACAAGGCCTCATACGGTGCCATCCCGATACTCGAATGATAACTGTTGTTGTAGGCGAACTCGGCTAGTGGCAAATGATCATCCCAGGAGCCTCTAAAATCCACCACACATGCTCTCAACATATCCTCCAGAGTCTGTATCGTCCTCTCTGACTGACCATCTGTCTGAGGATGGAAAGCTGTGCTCAAACTCAACTGGGTTCCCATAGCTTCCTGAAAATGTTCCCAAAAGTGGGAAGTGAAGCGAGAATCCCTATCCGAAACAATGCTCACTGGTACACCGTGTAACCTCACTACCTCGCGTACGTACAGTTCTGCTAATGAACTCAGAGTATCGGTAGCTCTCATAGCTAGGAAGTGGGCTGACTTCGTCAGTCTATCAACGATCACCCATATAGCATCGTGATTCCTCCGGGTCCTCGGTAAACCCATCACCAAATCCATGGTGATATGCTCCCATTTCCATGTCGGTATAGGTAGAGGCTGCAACAATCCTGCAGGTTTCTGATGCTCTACCTTCACCTGCTGACATACGAGACATCTCACCACAAAATCTGCCACATCTCTCTTCATACCTGACCACCAGTACACCTTCTAGAGGTTCTGATACATCTTGCCACTCCCCGGATGCAACGTGTACCTCGATGAATGAGCTTCTGACAATATCAATCTCCTGAGCTCTGGGTCCTCGGGAACACACAATCTCCCTCTGTACCTCAGTAATCCATCAGAACTCAACTCAAAATCTATCGCTGTGCCCCTCTGCATCTGACCAATCACATCGATGCACTGCAGATCTGTCTGCTGAGCCTGTCTGATCCTATCCAACAGATCTGGCTCTAAGCGTAAACTCACAATCATACAATCTGCATCTCTGTCCGAAGGCACAACTCCCAAACTGAGGCTAGCAAACTGCTCTAGCAGCTCGTGCTCCCTAACCATCATATACGATATCATCCCAAGGCTCTTCCTACTCAAAGCATCTGCTACAACATTAGCCTTACCCGGATGATAAAGTATCTCACAATCATAATCCTTCAGAAGCTCTAGCCATCTTCTCTGTCTCATGTTTAGTTCCTTCTGTGAGAACAGGTACTTGAGGCTCTTGTGGTCGGTAAAAATCTGAAACTTCTCACCATACAAGTAGTGGCGCCATACCTTTAACGCAAACACTACTGCTGCTAACTCTAAATCGTGGGTCGGATAGTTCTTCTCATGGTCCTTCAACTGTCTGGATCCATAAGCAACTACCCTCCCATCCTGCATCAACACACAGCCCAGTCCCTGATGCGAAGCATCGGTATATACTGAAAATCCTCCTGAGCTGGTAGGAATAGTGAGAATCGGAGCGGTGGTCAATCGACTCTTCAGCTCCTGAAAACTCCTCTCACAATCCTCATCCCACACGAATGCAACATTCTTCCGAGTGAGACGTGTCAACGGAGCAGCCAACTTTGAAAATCCCTCAACGAATCTCCGATAGTACCCTGCTAAACCCAGAAAACTCCTGATCTCGGTAACTGTCCTCGGCTGTTCCCACTGAACTACAGCCTCAATCTTGGATGGATCTACTGATACACCATCCCTCGACACTACATGTCCCAAAAACGAGATCTCTGTCAACCAAAAATCACACTTGCTGAGTTTAGCATACAACTGCTGCCCTCGTAGAGTCTGCAATACAATCCTAAGGTGCTCTTCATGCTCCTCCTCGAATCTCGAATATACTAATATGTCATCGATGAATACGATAACAAACTGATCCAAATATGGCTTGAACACATCGTTCATCAAAGCCATGAAAGCTGCGGGAGCATTCGTCAGTCCGAATGGCATAACTAGGAACTCATAGTGGCCATATCGAGTCCTAAATGCTGTCTTGGGTACATCTCCACTCCGAACTCTCAACTGATGATACCTAGACCTCAGATCAATCTTAGAAAAGACCTGCGCTCCCCGAAGTTGATCCAGTAAGTCGTCAATGTGTGGAAGGGGATATCTATTCTTGATGGTAGCCTTATTCAACAATCTGTAGTCTATACACAATCGGAGGCTTTCATCCTTCTTCCTCACAAACAGAACCGGTGCTCCCCACGGTGAAACACTCGGTCTGATAAAACCCCTATCCAATAGCTCCTGTAACTGTCTCTTGAGCTCCTCCAGCTCAACTAAGGCCATGCGATACGGTGGTCTCGAAATAGGCTCAGTACCAGGCACCAAATCTATACAGAACTCAATCTCTCTGTCTGGTGGTAACCCTGGCAACTCATCCGGGAAAACATCTGGGTACTCACTGACCACAGAAATATCTACCAACTCCGGATGTACCTTATCCGTATCCACTACGTATGCAATGAAACCTTCAAGATGTTTATCTCTCAGTCAGCAAAATATTTTTATTTATTAACAACATATTTATTTCTTTCATTTCTTCCTATCAAACTTTACAATAACTTTCGTAGGGTTAGGAAACATAACTGTCTTAGCATAACAATCTAAAACAGCATGGTTTGCAGATAACCAATCCATACCTAATATTACATCAAAGTCACTCATACTTAGCAATATTAGATTGGCTGTCATATCCTTTTCCCCTACTCTTAACTTACAATCGTTATACACATGCTCAACTAGCTGACTGGAATCCATAGGCGTACAAATCAACATCATCATCTTTAAAGGAGTACACTTTACATGCTTTTCTAACTTACATGCAAATGATGGTGATACAAATGAATGTGTGGCACCAGGATCAATTAAAACATATGCTTCTAAATCATAAATCAGGATGTTACCTCGAATCACATCCGTAGAAGCATCAGCTGTGTCCTGGTCCAAAGCATGTACTCGCCCTCGACCCATCACCTGCTTACCCTTCTCCTCTGCCGTCGCTCTACCTCTCTGAGCAGAGGTACCAGCTGGAGCTCTATCTTGCTCCCTGCCCTTCTGTGGGGCAATCACATATGTCTCTGGGCACTCTCTAGCCATATGCCCCTGTTTCCCACATCGAAAACACACAACAGGGCTCAACGGACAAGGTCTACCGCCATGATGTCTGCCACATCGGCTGCACTGATCAGTAGTAGGCCTCGGTCCTCCAATCACAATGCCCTTAGCCAGAGCTATGGCCGGGTATGTAGGAGGTCTGACTGGTCGCTCTCGCACCTCCTCTATCCGTGGTCCCTTACAGAAAAGTCTCCTCCCTCCTCGATAACTGAACCCTCTATCTCTAGCCGGCCTCTTTCTCTCTCTATCTCGGCTCCGACTGAACTTCCCAAACTCAGAGAAATGCCTCTTGTAATCCTGCTCACAAAGCTGCGCCCTGCGCACTGCCTCATCATATGTACCAATGTCTAGTGGTACCAATTTAGACCGCAACACCGGTCTCAATCCGTCAATAAATCTGCGGACCTTCCTGGTCTCGCTGTATATGGTATCGGGATCATATCTCCCCAGGGCCAAAAATCTAGTCTCGTACTCATCCACTGTGAGACTCCCCTGGCTCAATCCCAAAAACTCAGCCTGTAGTCTACGCTGCGCAGTATCAGGAACAAACTGCCTCCTGAAGGCCTCTAGAAACATCTCCCAACTAATCTCAGCATGTTGGGCTCTCAATATCGGCCTGGTGGACTTCCACCAATGCTCTGCCGTTCCCTTCAGTAGGAACGCAGCAAATGCGACTCTCTCAGAAGTCGTACACTCAAACAAATCGTACAACTTCTCCATCTCGCCAATCCACTCCTCAGCACTAGCTGGGTCCTTGACCCCTCGAAAAGATGGAGGTCCAAGCTTTTGGAACTGTCGCAACCGATCCAAATCACACCCATATCCTCTACCACCCTGAGCTGGTGGGGGTGTAGGAGTATCAGTAGTCTGTGGCCTCTGTACAGGCTGCGCAGGTGTATCAGGTGCAACTACCTCCCCTGTCGCAGTCTCTACATCCTGTCTCTGTCTACCTAGCAAAGTCTGTGCCAACAGCCCTACTATCGCCTCTAGGCTACGCTTTATCCTCGTGAAGCGTGCCTCGATACTCTCTGGTACCTCAATGGGACTCGACGTCACTAAGTCAAATGAGGTCTAATCTCGGCTCTCAGGCCTACCTCTAGGGCCTCTAGCCCTACCTCTCGCCCCTCTACCACGGCGGGTATTAGCCATAATGGCTCAATTCCTGCATTCACAAATATTAATTTGTCCAACTCCCATCATGTATACACAATTGTAACTGAACAAAACACAGTGATATGGGGATGTACATTTTCCTAATTACTAATACCTATTCACATCAGACCAACTAGGCTCTGATACCACTCCTGTCACGCCCTCCTCCCACACGCGACTTTACCAAAAACCACAATAAATTTTTCGCTTTTTACTTATCTTTATCTCCTCAACAGTTGGGCTGTGAATAGGCATTAGTCTCCTCATCCATGCATACCTTACCATTCTTTTTCGTATCATACATACATGACATTTATATCATAAGTAAATTCGTATTCTTAAATATAATTACATCATTACATCCCCCATATTAAAACGTGTACATCACTGTGTTTATACATTGTTCAGATACAAAAGAGTACGCGTGTGTATACCTTTCGCTAGATGGGGAGTGGCAGCGGATCAAAGGAATGCAATACCCTGGCCGACTCGATCTACTGATGAGAATCTGTAGAGATGGGGGGAAAATGAATGGGATGAGCTATCAACGCGCTCAGTAAGGAAATCAGGCAAGCAAGTAGACATCCATACTATCTACTTGAAAATAGTGCTTTGCCTTTCCTTCTCTCATTTCAAAAGCATGTTTAAAATATATATAATATAGTACAGATTTAAAATCCCATGTACTAAACACATGCTGGTTTATCAATCAGAGGCATTCATGCAAAACAGTGCATATTAAATCATTTAAGAATGCCTTTATATAAAATATGCCATTTACATTCAAAACACAGTAAATATGGCATTTTTCATCACAACACAAATAAACTGGGTTTCGACCCATCCCTTAGGTCTACCCGTATCATAAAATACATGTGATATACCTTGCAAGACTCAGTGGCTAAATGCAATCTCTCTAGACTATGTAAGAAAGCCTCCCCGCCGAACAGAGCCTCCCCGCCTATTCTGGCTTAAGGATGTTGGGCTTAAGGATCTTACTGTTAGAGAGTATCTCCGGACTATGGCCATATCCTAACAATGGTGATCCCAGGCAACACAGTACTCGGTGTGCGGGGTAATCACTGCTGTAACGGGTGGGGGGTCAGTCCATCACAACCGTCAGCTATCAACACACTCCTCCACAACTCCACAACACAAAACACGGTACAATGTACTCCATGCCACATGCACGGTACAACGTACACCCATGGACCCATACATCATGGTCGGGGTGCCTGCCATAGGTCTTAGCCTCTCATACCATGGAAATACATCATAGTCGGGGTGCCTGCCATAGGTCTTAGCCCTCATACTATGGAATCAATGCCACGTCTCTAAATCCACGTGAGAACATCTCAACAGTGTGACACTCAGTCTACACGGAGGAAATCGTCACGGTTTTTCTAACATGTGTATATATCACGAAAAACTACAGTGCGCGTCTTGAGTGTGACACACAGTCAACACTCCGCCTCAAAACATTGTATATGCATGTCAAAATATCAACACTAGTGCGAGTAAACCTCCAGCACCAGGTCATGCATCTCATGTAAAACTCGAGTACGAGCTAATCGCTCCAGCACTCTATCATGCACAAATCACATAAAAACTGAGTACGAGCAATGCTCCAGTACTCTATCATGCATGTCAAATAAATGTAGTGCGAGTCAACCTCCAGCACTAATGTATGTGAAAAACATCTGAAATCAAGTGCGAGTTATGCTCTAGCACGATTGTTTCCACATAATTCGGTAGATGGCTCTTTAAAAATAGGGATGTTAAAAATCACTAAAATCAGTACTATAAAGTGTGCTTAATTTACATCGACCTCAAATCATTAGCCCATCCACCTACTCTTCTGCTACACAGCAGTAAAAACCACTCAAAACATCATTTCCATGCTTTTTACCACTTTTCCCAAAATTTCACTTTTTGCCTAACTAGGGGCAAAATCGTAATTTACCCATATCGGGTCCCTATAATTATTATAGATTTTCTCTGACCCTCAAACAATTTCAGTGAATGTAAAATCCAACGAAAATATGCACAGATATCTCTAGCTACTTGCAAGAGTCCCCTACCTCGGATCACGTCGTGTGACCTCTCTTCCTCTGTGCTGTCTAATCTCGCAGTCCGGTCAACTCTCAATATGACTCTGGAACTGCATTTAATCATTCACTGAGTTAATTACACTTTTCTTACTGTATTACACATTTAATACAATTTATTTCACTTAAATTGGCCCTTTTACGCTTAATGGGCCTTAATCACGTTAATCGGGCCTTAATCCGTATTAAGCCCGTTCATCAAGGTCTATCGACTCATTGGGCCTATCAATACCCATTGGGCTTTATTCCAAGCTCTTTGGATAGCCCGTATGTCATTTACGACATTTTATTCAATTTTCTGAATATAATTCACTAAATCCAAAATTTAATCCGAAATGCGTAAATTAAATCTTAAATACGCATAAATCACATAAATTGTCGTAAATGAGCTTTACTTACCCGAGATTGTGCGATGGTGCGCGAATCGAAGTTCGATCGGGCTTCCGTTCGAAATTAATCGTTGAACTGCACAATTTCGTATATTTAACTCCGGGTCAATTTCTGATTAAATATAATTTAAATAAATTTATCAGAAATTAAATTGGTCACTTTTGACCTCGTATCGACTTACCCGAAGTCCGGTGAAATCCCAAAAATTTTCCTTTTCCTTTTTCTTTCCTTTTTCCTCTTTTTCCCCTTTTCTCCTTGGCTGAACCGGTCCGGTCCGGTTCAGCACAGTCACTTTCCTCTGAACCGGCCGACCGGTTCAGGCTCCTTTCGCCGTTCCGGTGCCTTCCGACCGGTTCTCCGGCCGATTCCACCGCCAAATGGTTCGGCCTCGCCTCTAGAGGCTTCTTTTGGCCTCGTCTGGGGTTTACCGGCGTCGGATTCCGTCGAATCCGTCTTTCTCTCCCGCGGTTTCCCTCTCGCAGATCTCACCGCCGGCGGCGTTTCCAGGCGCGTGATGGCCGTCGAGCTCTTCCCTGGTGCCGGTCGTTCCGTTGCCCAGCAGTCCTCGCGTCGTCGGCCGCTGGTTCGTCGCCGGTGTCTCCCTCTCTCTCGGTCGGCTTCGTTCCTTCTCTCTCCCCGCGTTTGTTTCTGATTTCTGTTTCAATTTCGTTTTTTCGTTTTTTTTTTCAATTTCTTTATAATATATTTTTAATATTATTTTAATCCTTAAAATAATATTAAAAATCCTAAAATATCCCAATAATATCCCAAAAATTTTTATTAAATTCATTTAGTCCGTAAATGAATTTATCAGTCCGATTTTACCTTTTCGGTATATTTTTCCACTATTTTTGGGCTCATTTTTTGAGATAAAAATTTTAAAAATATTAATTAAATTCATATCTCGATCAATTGGACTCGAAATTCAATATTTTCCTCGTTATTGATCAAGATCTCTCGATTTCATATTTTTAATGAAATTTTCTCATCGGATTTATATCGAATTTTGGTCATTTGACCGTCTGCTCGAAAATCACTTTAACCCTTATCTTGCTATTATGTAGCTTACATGCATTTTTAATTCTCAATAAAAAAATCGATTGCACGATAGTAAATACTCTTCTTATGATTCAACTATGAAATATAACGTTCGTACACATAGGAATCATAAGGTACAAGCTACATACGTAAATCAAAAACTCGGGTCTGACAGTCCATCAGAATAGATGTGGGTACTTCGCCTTCATGAGGCTCTCTAGCTCCCATATAGCTTCTTCAATTGAATGGTGTTGCCAGAGAACCTTTACCAGAGGTATTGTCTTCGATCGAAGTACCTTTTCCTTTTTGTCCAAAATCCGGATAGGTCGCTCAACGTAGCTCATATCCTCTTGAATGCTCAAGGACTCATACTCAATGATGTGTGAGGGATCCGAGTTATACTTCCTTAACATCGAGAAATGGAAGACATTATGTACCCCAGAAAGCTGCGGTGGTAAGGCAAGTCTGTAGGCTACGTCTCCCACTCTCTCTAGGATCTCAAAAGGACCAATGAAGTGAGGACTCAATTTTCCCTTCTTCCCAAACCGCATGATACCCTTACTCGGAGATACCTTAAGAAACACGGAGTCCCCAATCTGAAACTCAAGTGGCCGCCTAGGTTATCCGCATAACTCTTCTGCCTACTTTGTACGATCTTAAGTCTATCACAGATTATCCGAACACCTTCTGCTGCCTATTCCACCAACTCGGTAGCCAAGATCCTTCTGTCACCCACTTCTTCCCAAGCCACTGGAGACCTACATCTTCTACCATACAAGGCCTCATAAGGTGCCATCCCGATGCTAGCATGATAGCTGTTGTTGTAAGCAAACTCTACGAGAGGCAGATGATCATCCCATGAGCTCTTAAACTCCAAAACGCACACCCTTAGCATATCCTCTAAGGTCTGAATGGTCCTCTCAGATTGACCATCGGTCTGAGGATGATAGGCTGTGCTCAAATTAAGTTGAGATCCCATGGCTTCTTGAAAATGAGCCCAAAATCTAAAAGTGTATCGGGAATCTCTATCTGATGTAATGCTCACGGGCGCCCCATGCAACCGAGCTATCTCCTTCACATACAATTATGCTAAAGCACTTAAGGAGTCTGTACTTTTGGTGGCTAGGAAGTGGGCACTCTTAGTCAATCTGTCTACAATCACCCAGATTGCATCATGCCCCTTTTGGGTCCTTAGTAAACCTATAATGAAGTCCATAGTAATATGCTCCCATTTCCAAGTAGGCACCGAAAGAGACTTAAGTAATCCCACTAGCCTTTGGTGTTCGATCTTAATCTGTTGACAAATCATACACTTCAGCACAAACTCAGCTACATCTCTTTTCATACTGACCCACCAATACACCTTCCGTAAATCATGGTACATTTCTGTGCTTCCCGGGTGCATGGTGTACCGAGAACAATGGGACTCCTTTAAGATCCTTTGCCGTAGGGCATCATCGTTTAGGACACATATACGGCCCCTAAATCTCATCAACCCATCCTCACCGACCATAAAGTCTAACTGTACGTCCTGTTTTATCTGACTGACCATGTCCAATAACTCTGATCACCCCTCTGTCCAGTTCTGATCTGATCTAGTATACTAGGTTCTATATGCAAACTAGCTATGAACCCAACATCTTTTGTTTCCACACTAACACTGAGTTTGGTAAACTGCTCTAACAACTCCCTTCCTGCTTAAAGCATCCGCTACTACGTTTGCCTTGCCCGGATGATATAGAATCTCGCAATCATAATCTTTGACGAGCTCTATCCACCGTCTCTGTCTCATATTTAGCTTCTTTTGGTAAAAAAAGTACTTCAAGCTCTTATGGTCAGTAAAAATCTGAAATCTTTCTCCATACAGATAATGTCGCCATATCTTCAAAGCAAAAACAACCACGGCTAACTCCAAGTCATGGGTGGGGTAATTCCTTTCATGGTTCTTAAGCTGGCAAGAACCATATGTGACCACTCTCCCATGCTGCATAAGCACACACCCTAAGCCCTGGTATGATGCATCACTATGTACTGCATAGCCTTCAGACCCACTAGGAATGGTTAAGATAGGGGTAGTAGTCAACCTCTTCTTCAGTTCTTCAAAACTTTGCTCACACTAATCAGTCCACTCAAATAGAATATCATTGCGTATCAGCTTAGTCAGTGGAGTGGCGATCTTGGAGAAACCTTCTACAAACCTCCTGTAGTATCCAGCTAGTCCCAAAAAAACTTTAAATTTTTGTAACAGTTTTTGGCCTCTCCCAGTTAAGTACTGCCTCAACCTTAGACAGATCCACTGACACCCCATCCTTAGAAATAACATAGCCTAGAAATGCTATTTGCTCCAACCAAAACTCACACTTGTCTAACTTCCCATACAACTGCTTCTCTCGGAGAGTCTAGAGTACTACTCTCAAATGCTGTTCATGCTCCTCTAGGGACTTTGAGTAAATCAGAATATCGTCGATGAAAACTATGACGAACCGATCTAGATACTCTCGGAACACCTCATTCATCAGGCTCATGAATGCAGCTGGGGCATTTGTTAGACCAAAGGGCATCACGAGGAACTCATAGTGGCCATATCTCGTTCTAAAGACTGTTTTCGAAACATCCTCCTTCCTAATCCTCAATTAGTGATAGCCCGATCTCAGGTTAATTTTTGAGAACAACATAGCCCCTCTTAGCTGGTCAAATAGATCATCTATTATGGGCAAGGGATACTTGTTCTTAATTGTGGCCTTGTTCAGCAGCTTGTAGTCTATACATAACCTGAGACTACCATCCTTCTTCCGCACAAATAATACCGGAGCTCCCCACGGGGATACACTTGGCCTAATGAACCCTTTGTCTACCAGGTCTTATAACTACTTTTCCAGTTCTTCAAGTTTAACAAGGGTCATCCGGTAAGGAGACTTCGAGATTGGCTAAGTCTCTGGTGCCAAATCTATAGTTAATTCTAACTCTCTCTTCGGTGGTAGTCCCGGTAGTTCATCAGGAAATACATCCGGGAACTCACATACCACTGATATGTCCTGAATACTTGGACATTCCCGACTAGTATCGAGGATGAATGTAACATAACCTTCACATTAACACGTTCATCAAAAGTTTTCATCAATAGTCAAAATCATAAAATTTATTCCTTAACTGCAAAGCATACATCAAACTTACTAGGTTAGGAGAAAGTTACAGTCTTAGAGTAGCAGTCTAAACTTACACGGTTGGTGGCTAGCCAATCCATACCCAAAATTACATCAAAGCCATACATGTTCAACAAGATTAGATCTGCTAACATGATCTTATCTCCTATCTTAATTTCACAATTTCTACACACCATATCAGTCTTTAATGATTTATACATGGGTGTACTAATGTGTAACGTAAAATCTAGAGATTCAGGCTTAATATGCAATTTACGTGCGAAATGGGGTGATATGAATGAGTGGGTGGAACCTGAATCAAACAATACATGTGCCTTATGATTCCAAATTAAAAGCTTACCTCGAATGGTCTTAGTGGAGGCATCAGCAGTCTCTCTGTCCAATGCAAAGACTCTCTCATGAGCGACAAGCTTCTTGCCCTTTTCTGCTGTGGTAGCTCGTCTCTGTGGGATTTGTCTCTGGGGAGCTTGCCTCTCGGGTTGTCATGGTGGCTCTGGGGGTTGTGGAACCTGGTTCTGTGGGCAATCCCTTATTATATGTCCTTTCTGTCCACACACAAAGCAGCTCCATGTGGTCAAACGACACACACCTCTATGGAGTTTCCCACACTCTCTGCACAACGGCCTATATTATTGTAGACCTCTAGCAATCTGAGGGGCAGGTATTAGAATTATGGGTCTATCAACTCTAGGCCAAAACTCATCTGTCCTCTGCTTCTTGGGCTGACCCCTCCGAAAATCTTGTGTCACCAACTTTGTCCGCTTACTCTTATCCCTGCTCTTTCTCTTAAAGCCATACTCCATCTATGTGACATTTAGACCCATCTCAACCATTTGTGCTCTACCCAGAGCATCTTAGAATTCAAAAATCCATAACCCTAAAAGTCGATCTAGGATAGCTGCCCTTAACCCTACTGAAACCTCTTCGTACGACGCTATTCGTTCTGGAACGTCTTTGGGACATACCTCATTAGCATAGTAAACTTACTCTCGTACTCATCCACGGTCATACTGCCTATACCAAATTCAAAAAGTTCATCCTTAACTTCTGTTGGGTAGCTCGTAGAACATACTGGTTTCTAAATGTTGTAGAGAATGCATCCCAACTAATCATCGAATGTTGAGCAGTCATAAGGACCTTGGTGGATCCCCATCAATACTCTGCTTGGCCCTTCAACATATACGTGGACATAGAAACCTTCTCAACATTAGAACACCCCAAAAAAATTGAAGATCTTCCCAAGGTCTACCAGCCACTCTTCAGCCTCTACTGGATTCTTAATTCCCTTAAATGCTGGAGGCTTCATCTTCAGGAAATCCCATTTTCTATCGATATCCCTCTCCTCCCTTCGAGCCTGTACAAAAGGTTGAGGCGCCATAAGTACTGGAGGAACTTGTGGATGAGGAGGTGGTGGTGGTGCTTGCGGAGGAGTCGGCACTGGAGTGGGAGTTAGTACCATGCCAGCTGAATCAGAAACATTTGCCCCTAGGTGTTGGGCAACCATGGCAGCTATCGATTCCAAGCCTCGCTCGAGTCGCTGCTCGAACTGAGCCATACGAGTATTGGGACTCTCTGGCTACGGTGGAGGAGGTGGAGGTGGTTGAGCCTGCCTCCGAGGGCGTCCTCGTTTTCCACTCATCATGCAAGTGATCTAATACCTGCGCGTAATTCCAACGATCAACTCTTAAATTCATTAGGTATACATTACCTACAACCATACAAGCATAGACATTTGGGATGAAATTTTATCCTTATTTTCGACACTAATAGTACTAGACAACCTTCGCTCTGATACCACCTTTAACTATAACGACCCTTGACCCTTGAAAATTGAGAGATTTGTTTTAACTTAATTTACCCACTTATTCCCTTATTCACTAAGGTTGTATTCCTATTCAGTGTCAAATCACTTTTCCTAATTCTTATCATTAATTATATTTAAATTTCATGTTTTGACATACATGGCCGATAGAAATTTTGACAGCATAACGGCTTATATATGAGCCTACCCACCTGCAAATTAATTGTTTTAACAATCTAAGATATCCACAACTACCAAGCATACTTTCCAAATCCACATTTACAACCCAACACATCCATTTCGATTTAATACCAATTATCTTAAAACCTAATCCCAAAAATAATATTCTTTACATTGTTTTCCTTACAAATTACATCCCAACACAATATTTCCAATATATGTCTGTGCATACAAATATATCTGGTACAGGAATGTAATTGTATACCTTTTCTGCATGTACAAAAAGTATCTTAGGGTAGCTCTTTCCCACCAGCCTACGTCGTGTACGCAGCAGGTAACTCCTATAGATCACTGCAAATAGTCTAAAAGCTAGAGGGGTGAGCTTTTAGGAAAAAGCCCAGTAAGATAATACTTTTAAAGCAGTTCTGATATGTAAAAGCATGTAAAATTGTTCATAAAACCAATCTTTAACGTGATACATAAATTATCATTTCATGCATAGTCATCGTAAAAATCATAAAGCATGAGTTTCCTTAAAACAAATAACATGCTTAACTATTTTACAAACTTTTCATTATTCATGGATGAGTTCTTAAAATCATCATGTTTATAAACATTTCATAAAACATATCTGCTTGTAACCAATTATCGTAAATCTAAAAAAAAACACATAATCATTTATCAAAATCGACATTCATAATCAAATCGAGGATACTAGGCTATAACTAAGTCATGTGATACGTGTCATTCTCCGTAGAGAGTCATCATACCTATGGCCATGGTAAGGGGGCTGCAGACTAGATCAGGGTCGTACAGCCCTTTCATAAAATATGGGTAGTATCTATCTTACTTACTTTCACTAGCACCTAGCAAGGACACGGGCACCAAAGGCATTCTCCATGTGGGAAACATAAATACGTGCTGCGTGGGCACGAGATACTACTGAAACATCATCATAAACCACCAGTAGCAAGACATCTTCTACACAGGTTGAGTCAAGTGCTACAGGGGCCCTACGTACCGGCACCCAAGTTGTGGAGCCGAAACACCACAAGAAGTAACCATGCATGAAGCCTATAGCCTCACTTTTTTTCCCTTTTTCCTTTTTGGTAATGCTTTTGAAATTGTCAAAAGTTTCTTTAAAAATATGGATATAAAAATCATAAATCGATGTAAAGCTTCCATACGTTTCATACCTTAGGAAATATTCATTTCATAACAATGAGGTACTCGGGGAATATTTCTTCAAACTAAAACATGCTTCATAAATAGTTATACAAGTATGAAAGCAGTGATAAATCATTTGAAAATATAATGCTGTTTCATAAAGTCTTTTATCGATGAAACAAGAATGTATTATCAGAAATAAGTTAAATGGTACCCCTTACCTCGATTTATCGGATATTCCACATTCGAGGGACACCTCCAATTGTCTCCTCTAATTCCTCCTACGATTCTCCTACACCAAAGTTTGTATATTTAGCATCCTATTCATACAGATTGTCCGAATTGCGTCCAAATTATAACCTATTCGTTACTACTTCGTGTGTGCGTATAATCGTACATACCTAGCTAACACGTGTGTTTATATATTTTTATTACTATATATTTTTTGTATGTACATATACTAACATACAGATTTATCATATACACCTATATGTATATACACCTAAGTATATACACATATATTTTTATCATTTGTTTTCATTATTCATTATCACATATATATATTGTCTGTTTCTCATCTTTCCCATTTTTATTCCATATCTAATTTAATCTACACTAACATGCTTATATCCCAACATATATATATATATATATATATATATATATACATGTATATTAAATATGCATATATATAAATTTACCTTCCTTTTTTTTTAATTTCCAATTTCCAGCCCTTTTTTTCTTTCTTTCCTCCTTTTCCTTTCTCCTCTCTCGGCTAATGCTCACAGTCCTGTTCTTCAGCTACCGTGACTGCCGCTTTCCAGCCTTCCATCATCATCATCCTCATTCAATCACTTCTCCTCTTTAGCCCCTCGGTCTGCTTCAAATTTTCCAGCCTCGGTTCTGCTTCCCGTCGATCTTCCTCTCCTTTTCCCCTGCCTCACGACCCTGCTCCTAGCTTCAGCTTCCTTGGTGTGCTCCTTCCTTTCAGCCTCAGTGGCCTCTCCTTCCTCCCCTTTCTTCCTTCCCTTTTCTCCCTTTCCTTTCCTTCTTTCTTCCCCCAGTCAGCTCTCCTCTCGGTTTTCTTTCCTCCCTTTCTTTTCTTTCTTTCTTTCTTTCTCCCTCGGTGACCAGCTTTCTTCCTCTTCTCTTCTTCTTTTTTTCCTTTCCTTCTTTCCTTTCCTTCTTTCTCCCCCAGCCAACCAGCTTTCTTCTCCCTTTCTTCTTTTTTTTCCTTTGTTTTCCCGCTTCAACAGAGGATATCTCTGTTTTCGAATGGCAGCAAGCGGAATTGGCTTTCTTTGACAGCCATTTTCGTACAATACTATATATATTATGTTAATATATATTATATTAATATATATTATTTGTTTGTTGTTTAGTGTTATTATTTTTTTAATTGTTTTTGTTTGTTTTGTTTTTTTTATTTATTAACCTATATTACATACTATCTTTTACATAATACGGCTGAGAACTTGCATTCCTTTTGTCTGTTGCATTCTCATCGAGCAAGAGGTCTACACACATACGATTTTGTATCTGAACATAAAACAGCACAGTGATGTAAATGAATGTAATGTTAGGGATGTATTTGTATATAAATAAACGTGAGCTCAATTATGACATAAAAGTATTTACAGTCAACAGATAGTTTATATTGACATGTATGCATGATATAGAATGGATGATATGGTAAGTAAAGGAGATGATACTAATACTGAATCACAGCCCAACGGATGTTTAAAATTATCATAAAAGGAAAGGTAAGAAAAAGTGAAAAATTTGTTGTGATTTTTGGTAAATTAGGTAGTGACAGAATGGTATCAGAGCACAGTTGGTCTAATGTGAGTCGATGTTAGTGGTTAGAAAAATATACATTCCCATATTATTGTGTTGT
Organism: Firmiana major; assembly: GCA_033439115.1. NCBI lineage: Eukaryota > Viridiplantae > Streptophyta > Magnoliopsida > Malvales > Malvaceae > Firmiana > Firmiana major. Next base: position 72,354,046 of record CM065901.1, on the reverse strand, counting down.
GTTTAGATACAAGTGTGTATTTCGAGATGGGAATTAACTAAGTAATGGTTGTGAATGTCAGACTTGAGCCATTATGGATAATTCCAGCTATGGTAGAGGGGTGAGAGGTTGGGCTAGAGGCCATAGAGGTAGGCCTGAGAGTCAAGACGATTCTTCGTCTGACCATACATCACAGGGTTCCATTAAGGTACCAAAGAGTATCGAGGTACATTTTACAAGGTTAGAGCGTAGCTTAGAGACTATGATGGAGATGTTTACACAAGCTATGCATGAGAGGCAAGGTTTGGATGCAAGGACTGCTACTAGATAAGCAGCTACTCCTGATACGCCTGCACAGATGCCACAGCCTACAGATACTCCTACACCTCCACCAGTTTAGGATATGTCATCTTCTGTTGACCCACAACAGGGCAGTAGTGGATTGGGTTATGGTTGTGAGCTTGGTCCATTATGGCAGTATCAGAAGTTTAGACCACCGTTATTTAGTGGGGTAAATGACCCAGTAGTTGCAAAGGACTGGGTGAGTGAGATAGAGAAGTTATACGAATTCTTTTAGTGTACAACTTCTGAGATGGTTACTTTTGTCGTGTTCATACTGAAGGGAGCGGCAGAGCATTGGGGGAAGTCCACCAAATCGATATTGAGAGCCTGACACCCTGAGATAAGCTGGAAGATATTTCTAAATGCCTTCAAGAGGTAATATGTTCCAGACACAGTGTAGCGAAAGTTGCAGATGGAATGTTTGGAGTTGATCCAGGGGAACAGATCAGTGGATGAGTATAAGACAAGGTTTATGTCTTTGGAAAGGTATAACCTCGATATTATGATCAATGAGACCAAGAAGGTCCAAAGGTTATTTGACGGGCTGAGACCGACAATACGGTCTAGATTGGTTCCACTAGATATCTCTACGTACAAGGAGACAATACGCAGGGCGTAACTCTATGAGCAGGACTATGAGAGGAATGCTTATAAGTTCGGGAAGGTTAGTAGGAGCAAAGATAGAGATAGGAAGAGACCAACGAGTGATCGAAGGTTTGATTATCGAGGAAAAAGGAGACTGTTTAGGAAGAGACCACATATTGAGGAAGTACGAGAGAAGACTGTTAGACCTCTTATATATTCAACCATAACTCCGATGAAAGGTATAGCTATTAGAGGACATAGGCCTACTACCGAGCAGTGTGGTAGATGTGGTAGGTATCATGGCAATCGACCTTGTCCGATGACTATCAGAGTGTGCTTCAGATGTGGAAAGCCAGGGCATATAGCGAATGCTTGCCCATAGTGGATTGAGACTGCCCCACAGAAGGGCAAAGAGATAGAGAGAGCTCATGTTGATACCTCTGCTCCGAGAAGGAGAGCCATAGTTGACGAGAAAGGGAAGCAGGTGATTGGTCAAAGGTGAGTACATGTTTTGGACCAGGGCATAGCTGATGCTTCATCGGATGTGATTAAAGGTACCATCTTGATTTTTTATCTTGAAGCATATGTTTTATTTGATCATGGTGTCACGCATTAATTTGTATCACCTTCATTTGTATGTAAGTTATCGAAATATGTGGAGCATATATCATTAAGTAGAATGATGTTGATTGGTACGCTTATGAATAATAGTCAGCTAGTCGAGTATGTGTATAAAGACTGCAAGCTAAGAGTAAGGGAAAAAGATATGTCAACCAATCTCATTTTATTGAATATGAGTGACTTTGATATAATATTAGGAATGGATTGTTTAGCTGTAAACCATGCTATTTTAGATTGTTATTCTAGGACGGTTATGTTTCCTACCCCTGCAAAGTATATTGTAAAGTTTACTGAAAAGAAATGAAAGAAGTAGTTACCGTATTTAGAAAAGATAAATTATTACGCAACTAAATAATCAATATGTTGAAGGTTTCATTGCGTACGTGGTTGATACGGATAAGGTGCATCCGAAGTTGGCAGATCTCCATGTGGTTAGGGAGTTCTCAGATGTCTTTTCGAATGAACTGCCAAGGTTACTACCAGACAGAGAGATGGAGTTCTGTATAGATTTGGTGTCTGGTACCGAGCTAATATCCAAAGCACCGTACGAAATGAACTTAGTTGAGTAGGAAAAACTCAAGAAGCAGTTGCTAAAACTATTGGATAAGGGGTTCATCGGACCAAGTGTTTCACTTTTGGGAGCACCGATTTTGTTTGTGAAGAAGAAGGATGGAAGCCTCCAATTGTGTATTGATTACAAATTGTTGAATAAGGCTACCATCAAGAATAAGTATCCCCTTCCGCATATAGATGACTTGTTGGATCAGCTTCGGGGAGCACAAGTCTTTTCTAAGATTAATCTGAGGTCGGGGTACTATCAGTTGAGAGTTCAAAGTGGAGATATACCTAAGACAGCATTTCAGACCCGATATGGCTACTATGAGTTCTTAGTAATGCCATTCGAATTGACGAATTCTCCCACAGCTTTTCTGGCTTTGATGAATGATGTGTTCAAGCCATACTTGGATCAGTTCATTCTCATTTTTATCGATGACATCTCAATGTTTTTGAAATCTAAGGAGGAGCATGAACAACATCTGAGGATTATATTACAGACCTTCTGAGAGAAGGAGTTGTATCCTAAACTCAGTAAATGTGACTTTTAACTAGAGCAAATTTTGTTTCTAAGCCATATGGTATCGAAGGATGGAGTGTCAGTAGATTCATTCAAGATAGAGGCTATAGTTTAGTGGGAACAGCTGAGGACAGTTACCGAGATCAAGAGTTTTTTGGGTTTAACTTGTTATTACCAAAGGCTTGTTGATGGATTTTTAAAGTTAACTGCTCCGTTGACCCATCTCACTCGGAAGAATGTTGCATTTGTGTGGGACGATTATTGTGAGAAGGTTTTCAGGAGTTGAAGCGTCGATTAACCACCGCTTCAATTCTCACTATTTCTACCAGCTCATGAGGGTTTTCTATATATACAAATGCTTCACACCAAGGATTGGATTGTGTATTGATGTAGAATAGGAAGGTAGTTGCTTATGGATTCAAACAGCTGAAGGACCATGAGAAGAACTATCCGACCCATAATTTGGAGTTGGCAGTGGTAGTGTTTACTTTAAAGATATGGTGCCACTACTTATATGGTGAGAAATTTTATATTTTTACTGACCATAAGAGCCTCAAGTATCTATTCTCGCAGAATGAGCTAAATATTAGATAAAGAAGGTGGCTAGAACTTCTAAAGGACCATGATTGTTAGATACTTTATCATTCGGGTAAGGCTAATGTTGTAGCTGATGCTTTGAGTAGGAAAAGCCTTGGGATGATATCATATGTAAAGGTTAAGGAACACGAGTTGCTAGAGCAGTTCGCTAGCCTCTGTTTGGGTGTTGTGCCTTCTGATACAGATACGAGCTGTGTGATAGCGAGCTTGAGGTTGGAACCAGATATGTTGGATAGGATCAGACAGGCTCAGCAGAGTGATCCGTATGGCATTGATATGACTAGTCAAATTGAGACGGGCACGGTAGCCGAGTATGAGTTAAGTTCTGATAAACTGCTGAGGTTCAGAGGTAGGGTGTATGTTCTTAAAGATCCAGAGCTCAAGAGACTAATTTTGTCGAAAGCTCATTCTTCGAGGTACACGTTACATCCAGGGAGTAATAAGATGTATCAGAATCTCTAAAAAGTGTATTGGTGGTTAAGTATGAAGAATGATGTGGCAGAGTATGTGGCGAGGTGTCTCGTTTGTCAGCAGGTGAAGGTAGAGCATCAGAAGCCTGCAGAGTTATTGTAGCCTCTACCTATATCAACATGGAATGAGAGCATGTCACCATGGATTTCATGATGGGTTTACCAAGGACCCGTAGAAATCACGATGCTATTTGGGTGATCGTTGATAGACTAAGTCAACCCATTTCCTAGCTATAAGAGTTACCGATACTCTTAAGTTTATTGGCAGAGTTGTATGTACGTGAGTTAGTGAGGTTACATGGTGTTCCAATGAGCATTGTTCAGGACTAAGCTAGCTCCCTTCGACATTTTTACTTATGAGGAGGCTGTACATAAGGCTCAGTTGTGTGAGCAAGACTTTGAGCAAAATGCCTCCGAGCTTAGGAGGATTAGTGTCAGGAAGGACAGAGACCGGAAGAGATCTGGGTTTGGAAGAGTGGCCAAGAGAAGTGGCCAAAGGTTTTTCGAGAAGAGGCCTAAAATCGAAGAGGTGCAGGAGAGAGCTGCTAGACCTCCCATATACTCGGCTTTGACTACGCCGAGGGGTATGACTATTGGAGGACCACGACCTACCACTAATCAGTGTAGGAGATGTGGCAGATACCATGGGACTAGGCCATGTCAGATACCCCCTGTCTCTTGTTATAGATGTGAGAGGTCGGGACATATATCGAGGTTCTGTAATGAGATGATTGAAACTGCCCCACAAAAGGGCAAGGAGCCTGAGGGAGCTCCTATTGAGACAGTAGCCCCAAGGAGGAGGGCTACAGCTGAGGAAAAAGGGAAACAGGCTGTGGGTGTGAGCAGAGAAAGGGTGCACGCACTGGACCAGGACATTACAGACGCATCGACGGATGTGATTAAAGGTACCATCTGAATCTTTGATTTAGAAGCATTGGTATTATTTGATCCTGGTGCCACGCATTCTTTCATATCACCTTCCTTTACACATAAATTGTTGAAGTATGTGAAACCAACATTGTTGGATAAGATGTTAATGATTTCTACACCCATGAATGATAGTCAATTGACTGAGCATGTATGTAGAGATTGTAAGTTAAAGATAGAGGGAAAGGAAATGATAGCCAATTTAATTTTGTTGAATATGAATGATTTTGATGTAATATTGGGAATGGATTGGTTGGCTACCAATCGAGTTGTTATGGATTGTCATGCCAAAACATTAATGTTTTCAAGATTAGGCAATCTTATTGTAAACTTTGATGAAAGGAAATGATATGAAAATAGTATGGTTGTTGTAAATAAAAGAGTATGATTTTAAATGCATATTGCTTAAGAGATAAATTTATTGTTTATGATAAATGTTGAATGTAGAGTGATAGTTTATGTTACTAATAATGGAGAGGATAATGTGAAGGGTTCATCGCATACGTGGTTGATATAGACGAGGCACGCCCGAAATTGAGGGACATACCCGTAATTACGGATTACCCTGATGTCTTTTCGAATAAATTACCAGGACTACCACCTGAAAGGGAAATGGAATTCTACATAGAGTTAGTGCCTGGTACAGAGTCGATATCGAAACCACCCTATAGAATGGCTCCGATAGAATTAGAAGAGCTGAAGAAACAACTGCAAGAGTTGCTGGAGAAGGGGTTTATTAGACCGAGTGTCTCACCTTGGAAAGCACCAATTCTATTTGTAAGGAAGAAGGATGGAAGCCTCCGACTGTGTATAGATTACCGGATGTTGAATAAGGCCACCATTAAGAACAAGTACCCCCTTCCAAGAATCAATGATTTGTTGGATCAACTCCAGGAAGCCGAAGTATTTTCTAAGATAGATATGCAATCAGGGTATCATCAGTTGAGGATCAGGAGTGGAGATGTACCCAAGACAGCATTTCGTACCCGTTATGGCCACTACGAGTTTTTGGTGATGCCAGTCGGACTGACGAATGCTCCCGCAGCATTTATGGCACTAATGAATGATATATTCAAGCCATACCTGGACAAGTTTATGATAGTGTTCATTGATGACATATTGGTATATTCCAAGTCCGGGGAAGATCATGAGGAGCACTTAAGGATAGTTCTGCAGACCCTCCGAGAGGAAGAGTTATATGCTAAACTCAGCAAGTGTAACTTTTGGTTGGAACAGATCTCATTTCTGGGGCATGTTGTGTCGAAGGATGGGGTATCGGTGGATCCACCCAAGATAGAGGTGACTATAGTGGGAATAGCCCAAGACAGTTACTGAGATCAGAAGTTTTCTGGGATTGGCAGGATATTATCAAAGATTTGTAGAGGGTTTCTCTAGACTAGCTGCTCCATTGACACGACTCACGCGTAAGGACGTTAAGTTTGTATGGGATGAGGCATGTGAGGGGAGTTTTAAGGAGCTTAAGCGTCGATTGATGACTGCTCCAGTTCTCACCATTCCTACCAGCTCAGGAGGATTCTCGGTGTATACGGATGCATCACACCAGGGATTGGGCTGTGTACTTATGCAAGAGTGGAAGGTAGTTGCCTATGGATCTAAACAGTTGAAAGATCATGAGAGGAACTACCCGACACATGATTTAGAGTTGGTGGCCGTGGTATTTACTTTGAAAATATGACGCCACTATCTCTATGGTGAGAAATTTCAGGTGTTCACAGATCATAAGAGCCTTAAGTACCTGTTCTCACAGAAAGAGCTGAATATGAGACAGAGGAGATGGCTAGAACTCCTAAAGGACTATGATTATGAAATCATATACCACCCAGGTAAGGCAAATGTAGTTGCCAATGCTTTGAGTAGAAAGAACATTGGGTTGGTGTCATATATGATGGTACGGGAACATGAATTGTTAGAACACTTTGCGACCCTCAGTTTGGATGTAACCCCACCTAGTTTGGAGAGACTTGAGATCATGGCAAGTTTGAGACTGGAGCCAAAATTGATTGGTCGTATTCGACAAACCCAACAGAGCGATCGACGATGCATCGATTGGCTGAGGCAGATACAGACAGGTGTGGTATTGATTTTGAGCTGAGTGCTGATGGGTTATTGAGGTTCAAAGGCAGAGTATGCGTTCCCAAGGATCCTGAGGTCAAGAGAATGATTTTATGAGAGGCTCACTCATCGAAGTATACGATACATCCGGGAAGTACCAAGATGTATCAAAACCTTCGGAAGGTTTATTGGTGGTCGGGAATGAAAAGAGACATTACTGAATATATCGCTAAGTGTCTCATTTGTCAGCAAGTGAAGGTAGAGCATCAGAAGCCTGCAGGATTATTGCAGCCTCTACTGATACCGACATGGAAGTGGGAGCATGTCACCATGGATTTTGTGATGGGGTTGTCGAGGACCCGCAGAGGTCATGATGCCATATGGGTTATTGTGGACCGGTTGACTAAGTCTGCCCATTTCTTAGCTATGAGAGCTACCGATACACTGAGTCAGTTGGCGAACCTATATATTCGAGAGATAGTACGGCTACATGGTGTACCAGTGAGCATTGTTTCTGATAGGGATGACCGCTTCACTTCCCATTTCTAGGAACATTTTCAGAAAGCGCTGGGGAACCGACTGAGTTTTAGCATCGCTTTTCATCCTCAGACAGATGGGCAGTCAGAGAGGACTATACAGACCCTAGAGGATATGTTGAAAGCGTGTGTGCTGGATTTTAGAGGCTCTTGGGACGACCACCTGCAGTTAGCCGAGTTCGCTTATAATAATAGCTATCATGCGAGTATCGGGATGGTACCTTATGAGGCATTGTACGGGCGTAGATGTCGTTCCCCTATTAGATGGGAAGAGGTTGGTGACAGACACATTTTTGCTCCGGCTTAGTGCAGCAGGCATCTGAAAACGTCTAATTGATATGTGAGAGATTACGGACAGCGTAAAGCCGACAAAAGAGTTATGCTAACAAGAGATGGAGACCACTAGAGTATGATGAGGGTGAGCCAGTATTTCTGAGAGTTTCACCATCGAAGGGTATTATGAGATTCGGTAAGAAGGGCAAGCTGAGCCCTAGATATATCGGACCTTTCGAGATTTTGGAGAGAGTGGGAGATAAGGCATATAAGTTGGCATTGCCATCGAACTTGGCAAATGTCCACAACGTCTTCCACGTCTCGATGCTTCGGAAGTATCACTCGGACCCGACACACGTGATAAGATATGAGCCATTGGAGCTCAATGAGAGTATGACATATGTTGAGAAGTCGATCCGGATATTAGATAGAAAAGAGAAGGTGCTACGGAATAAGACAATTCCCTTAGTGAAAGTTCTTTGGCAACATCACACGGTGGAAGAGGCCACATGGGAATTGGAGAACTTGATACGGGAGAAGTACCCTCAACTTTTTGAAGAGTGACTTGGTTCTAATTTGGAGGACCAAATTCCTTGAAGGAGGGGAGAATGTGAGACCCTGTACATGTATAGTTGTAATGTGTGTAATTGGATCAATGAATGCCAATGGACTTGTAAGGTATATTGTAATTGATGTAAGTCCATGGATTCAAAGTACATATATGTAATATGATTTGTAATGTACATACAAGTTTCATTGAGTATGAATATGAAGAAATTAGTTCTTGTAAGTGATGGATGTGATTGGAACTCAAAATGAGTAGTGTGGTAAAATGGAATGAAGTTAAGCTCCCATTTAGTTTGGAATGTGATACTTTTGGATATACAAGTAATGCACACAAGTTTCAATGCGCATAATGTATGAATGGATGTCACTTTCAAGTCATAAAGGTGGATGGATGAGAAAATGGCCATGGCAGTAGATTAAGGACAATTGGGTGTGAGTTACAGCAAGAAAACTGCAGAAAATCTAGAAAGTATGAAGGCCAGATCGATCTCATAGGATGAGAGATCGATCTGGGAGAGCCAGAATGCTCTTATTTGGGCAATGAAATAGAGCAGATCGATCTCTAATAGGGCCAGATCGATCTCCTAAGCATTCTGTATTGAAAAGATCGATCCTTAAGCATACAGATCGATCTCCTTAGCTCTCTGTTTGGGAGCAGATCGATCTCATGCTTCGACAGATCGATCTCATGCTTAAAATGTCGTGAAAATGAGGGATTTAAGGGGACCAAATCGATCTCCTCTTGGACCAGATCGATCTCCTCAAGTGATTTCTATAAAAGGAGTGTTGAAAATCTAAAAATTTTGAGAAAAACACCAATCTTCCATTTCTAACCTAAAAACCTAACTTTCTCTCTCTAAAATCAGCCATTTTCAGTGAGGGGAGGCCATTAGAAGCAAAGTTGTTCATCTTGAGGAAGAGAACAACATAGTAGGAACCCAAAATCCCATTGTTGGTATTGAAGGAGCTAAGGGCATTGACATTTGGAGCAAGAAGAAAAATCAAATTTGGTAAGATTCTAACACTCCAATCCAAGTACATTGTCTATTTAATTGATTTTGGAGTTGTTTGGCATGAGTATGGATGGATGGAAAACACCTAGGTTGTGTTAGAAATAAATGTAACCTAGAAAATGGAATGCCTCTAGTGTGAGAAAGTGTGATTTGAGGAGTTGGTGGTTTATGGATTATGATAAGTTGTTAAATGAGTAATGTGGGTGATTCGGAATGGTTATGTGGAGTTATAATGTGGGTTTAAGTGAAATTATGAAAATGAGTATGTAAATGCTTAATAAATGCCATAGTGAGGAAATCAATGAAATATGAACACTATGAGCTTGATATCGATTTGGAATGAGTTGATAGGCCTAAAAGGAATCCATAGACAAGAGAAATGAAACAATGCTTTAAGAGCGTTAATAGAAACTATAGGTCGAATCGACTATAGTGAACGCATGGAGTCCTGTTATATGGATCGAACATAATGTGAAATATGATTATGCGCAGTTTCAAAGAGTCCGGTGGAGACAAATCGAACCATACGAACAAGCATCTTATGGAAGTGGAATCACGCATCGCGATTCCAGGTAAGGGAATTCTGTAAGTATATAGAGGTAGCTGCTCGTATTTTGTGGGTATATAGGGCTTTGGAAATGTGCATGGATTTATAAAAATGTATTTTGACGATGTATGGATGTGACTATGAATAATTGTATGAGATTTGGTGGTTGAAATGGTATTATGAAGAAATTTGATAGTAAGGCTAATAATTGCATAAATCTAATGTTTTGAAGTTTTTCAAAACGAAATGGCTTTGTTTTAAGCAAGCTTGTAGATGGGCCGGCTAGTGTTTTGTTGATGTTGTGGAAAAAGCATTTGTGAAGTGCTAAACCTGATTACCAGGATTGTTTGATTGTGTATGAGCCACCTATCGTATTTATATGACATAAATCGCGCTGAGCCTTGCTCACGCTGGATTTTGATATTTTCACTTGTGTGAAACGTGCTGGAGCTTAGCTCACACTTTGATTTGAATTGTGATGATGTTTTCTAAACATTACTGGAGCTTATGCTTGTACGTGGATTTGTGTAGTTTTTCTTATGCATATAATCGTACTGGAGCGATGCTCATACGTGGTTTCTTCATATTTTTATGCATAAATGTCGTACTAGAGTGTTGCTCATACGAAGTGATATATTATGATGCATGAAGTCGCGCTAAAGTGTAGCTCGCGTTGATTTTCACACTGTGGTATGTATGAGGCCGTGGTGAGAGATACGGATTAACTCATGGAACCCAACAGGCCTAACAGACCTCTTGAGTGGGGTGAGGGTGAGGGGCTAGGACCTGACATAATCCATTCAGGGAATCCAACAGGCCTAACAGACCTCTTGTGTGGGGTGAGAGTGAGGGGCTAGGACCTGAATCAGGGAACCCAACAGGGGCGAGCAAGGCCATGAGGGGCTAGGACCTGGCATTGAGGTTACTCCCACGCGCTCTTGAGACTATAAAGGTTACACTTGGTATGGGTTTAAAAATGAGGTTTCTTAATGAATTGCCTTTTTTTATGAATTTAAATGAGATTGAGCATGAGATGATTTATACATGATATTTTTACCATGTTTTATTCGCCAATGTACATGATTTTGATACATGATATATATGTATACTCATATGGCATAGTTTTACTTCCTCATGCTCCTACCATAAACAATTTATGTATAACACTATCAGCATGTAGATAGAGTAGTTATCTACCATGCTTGCATTATTACCTTACTGAGCGTGTGGTTGCTCATCCCTATCTATTTTTTCCCTCCTACAGAGCGTGCATAGTAGCCCAGTGAGGACTGAGGCGTGGTATTTTGGACTCCGCTACATCTCCATCACTTAGAGGTATATACACAGTGATTTATTTTTGTATCTAAACAATGTAAAAGCACAGTAGTCATTTGAAATGTAATTATGGGGGATGTAGATGTCAGTAATCATATTTTGTATAAGTAAACGATTAACTTCGAATGTATGACATCGTTTTATTAAATTGTGAATGAATGGTAAGTGATGTTTATTATTGACTCACGGTCCAACAGTGTGTGGTGAGTTAGTTCACGGTCGGGTAAGGTAACAGTAAAACGCGAAAAAAAATTTCAGTGATTTTCGGTTAAAGAGAATGGAATTGGGTCATGACAATATAGTGCTGGAGCATTGCTCACACTAGATTTTACATGATTTGTGTATGAGGTCGTGCTGGAGTTTAATCGCACATTTTAGTTATGGAAGAGATGACATGAAACAGCCGTGGTAGAGGCCTCGTGTAGATTGTGTGTCACATGTATGAGATACTTGCACGTGCATTTTGAGATATAGCAGTGACTATCGAACTGAAATAAGGTCCATAGAGTACTTTGTACCGTGTACAGAACATGGAGTACGCTGTACCGTGAGTATTTGTGTTGTGGAGTTGTGGAGTTGTTAGCTGCTGGGGAGGATTTGACCTATCTACTGTTACAGCAGTGATGCCCTGCACACTAGGATCCGTGTAGTCTGGGATCACCGAATTAGGATATGATCATAGTCCTCAAAATTATACCAGTAGTCGCTAGTCTCACCTAATATTTCTCACTTGATATGTCACATGATTTTATATGAAATTGGGTAGATCTGAGGGATGAGTCGAGCCTCGACATGTGACCTTGTGATTTTATATAACTGTAAATGTTTATGAACCAGGGTAAACCCGAGGGATGGGTTGAGCCTCGATTTACATGGTTTTACATGTTGAAATGCCATATTTTTTATAATTGAAATGAAATGGCATGATATGTTTTATAAGCTTTATATGAGAATGCAACATTTTGCATGAATTACCTGTTTTTATAAACAAGCATGATTTCAGTATACACGGATGCATGTGTATGTACTTTGCATAAGTTTTACAGAGAAAGATACATACTTTAGATGTGAAATGAAAAGGAATATTTTAAGGCATGGCATTAAATTCATGTAGATAGTGTGATTATATATTTGCTTGTATGATTTCCTTACTGAGCTAGTGAGCTCACCCCTTTCATTTTTTCCCTCTCTACAGAGCATCCGCAGTAGCTAGAGTACGGCTAAGGACTTGCATTCCTTTTTTTCGCTGCATTCCCATCGAGCGAAAAGTATACACACACGTACAATTTTGTATCTGAACATAGAACAGTACAGTGATGTAAACGAATGTAATGTTGGGGTTGTATTTGTATATAAATAAACGTGAGCTCAGTTATGACATAAGAGTATTTACAGTCAATAGATAGTTTATATTGACATGTATGCATGATATTGAATGGATGATATGGCAAGTAAAGGATATGATACTAACATCGAATCACACCCCAACGGATGTTTGAAATTGTCACAGAAGGAAAGGTAAGAAAAAGTGAAAAATTTGTTGTGATTTTCGAAAAATTAGGTCGTGACAAACGTGCCGAACCTTTATAAATCTCTGTGTACATTTTCTCTACCATACACTCTTATATTATTTGGTAGTTATTGCTTTACTTATCATTTCACTATTTGCTGCTTAGCTAGTATACGTTGGATGTAAGTTGGAAAGCCTAAGTTAAAGAAAAGGTTTAGAAACCGATTCACCCTCACTTCGTTTTATCAACAAGCCTACAATTTTTGTAAATATAATAAAGATAATATTAAAAATCATTTGATTTTCATATTTATTGTATTTCAAATTTATTTTATTTAATCATTTAATTTAAACATTCAATAATAATTTTTTAATAATACATTATTGATATTGTTGGCTCTAATTAAAATCAAGTTGGCATGAATCAGTTTCTACACTTTTTGCTATCTTAAAGGCATTTTCTAACTAAGGTGCAACATACACTGTCTAAATGATATGCAATCAAACAACAAGTAATGAACAATAAACAAATTAAAGAGTGTAAGAAAGAGAAGTTTTACACAATGATTTATAGAGGTTAGGCACCCTTGCCTACTTCCTTTACCTTCTGACTCTCCTAAGAATTTCTATCAAATTCACTCACTTGAAAATGGTATAATCTCTCCCTTTTGCAGGTTTAAAGGAGAAAACCTTTTTTTTTAATCGGGCTCAAGGATAATCTTCATTTTTCACAGGTTCAACGATAACCTACACATTCTCTTTTGCAAGCTGAGGGAAATAACCTTTACAACTGCTCCTTTAGTAACTCAAGAGCAAACCTTTAATTGCCCAACCTCACTTAACAAGTAGGCACTTAAGGGAACACTCCCCTTTTACAATTTTAAGTATGGGTTTACAATGTGGCTAAAGGATAAGCCTCTACTAAGGCAAAATAAGAAACTCTTTTGCTCATAAAGGAATCTTTTATAGTGAATTTGGATGAGAAATTTTGAAATTCAAAAGCATTTCAAAATGAAGACATTTTTAAAATGCATCGATTTAGAATACTAGCATTTATAATTGTTTTGTTTGGATAAATATTTGTTACAAATAATTTATGAATACTAAAATTTGATGAAATAAAAAAATAATTACAAAAGAAAAATAATTATATTATATATAAGAAAAAGAAAAATATCAAAAAATGTAATATGGGTATCATTAGATTTGTAAAAATGTGTAAATATGTTTTATAATATAAAAAAGTAAATAATATATTATATTAACTAAAATAATATATTTCTTTTTAGTATTATATCTATTAGTAGGTTATATGTTGAAGGAATTTTGAAAAACCACCTCTTCAAATGGAATTTTAAGACGGAATTTGTGCATCTCAAATTCCCTCTTGAAAACCCTTTTAAATTTAGAACTTCTTCAAAAAAAATTTACCAAATTAGGAAATTAAGTTTTGGACTTTTGATTATGATGATTGAAATGAATTTCCTCCTTCAAATCCCTCATATAAACACACCCTTATAGATAATTGATGTGGAGATCTAAACTTTTTTCTCTTCTTTTCTTACTTGAAGGTCTTGAAAATGAGTATAACTTTAAATTTGAAACTTTGCCTCTTTTTCAATTTGCTTTAAGCTTCTTGCTTTTATAGCCTGCTTCAAGACCATAGTTGTTGGATTGATTTTCCCATTGGCAGACACAGAAATTTAATCGTTAGAGCTTATCCAACTTGAAGTATATCGATACTTCATTCAATGTATTGATACTCTTTAAATAGGATCTTGCATAAACAAAATTAGTTGTATCAATACTACCTTTAACTATATCGGTACCTGGAACAGAGCATGAGCTTCTGTTTCAGAGTTACATTAGTGTACCAATACTTTGTTAGTCTTGCCAATATTCAAATTCATGTCGTATCGATACGCATTCAACTAGTATTGATACTTCTATATAAAACACAAGTAATTAGCTAAGAAAGCAGGATTACCTTAAGTTGAAATATGCATACATAATTTCAATCTTTAAGACCATACATATTTGACTTCATACATATGTTAAGCATGATCATGCAAGAGTCAAACAATTAATTCTATTTGTTCATAATTAAGATTATATTCCACTTAAGTTTTCTAAAGTCATATCAAAATCCTAGTATTTCAAAGTCAATAGATATAATTGTATAATAATTACAAATAATTATTATTTAAGAATTTAAGATTTTTAATTAAAAAATGTAACATTTATTCATTTAATTATTTTATTTTTTTAATATAATTCATATAACTATAGTTCAAGTTTTTTCAAGTTATAAATTTAGTTTTCTTTTCGAATTTTCAATCAAATTGTTCTTGGGTTCAGATCTTCCGAGTTCAAGTTATGACGAATTTAGGTAATTTAGGTTTCAGGCATTTTTGGATTCCAATTTTTTAGATTCAAAATTTTCAAATTTCCAATTTTTTTAAGGTTTAGATCTTTGACTTTTTTAAGTCAATTTGGGTCGATCTGAGTTCGGTTATGGTTTGGGCAAGTTATTGAGTTCAGGTTTACTTTACCAACTCTACTGACCCTTCTCGATTTACTTGAGCCAAAAATTGGTATTAGAGCTCGAGCTCTTAAACCTATGGTATAACCATCTAAGACTTAAAAACGATGCTTAATGGCTCAAACAAACGTGGCAACCTCACTAGAAGGAGAAGGACATTCCACTACTATCACTATTTAATGGTAACAATTACTCTTATTGGAAGATTAGCATGATGCTATTCATTCAAGTAAATGATGGAATGTGGAATTAATTCTAAAAAGTCCTATGGTCCTTAAGAATAAAGTTGATGTAGAGTTCATAAAGGATGAGGATGGATGGGACACAAATGATCTTAAAATGGCATAATTAAATGCCAAAGCTATGCACACCTTATTTCATGGTTTAGGACCCAATAAATAGAATAAGGTTTCTTTATGTGAAAATGCTAAGGAAATATAGGACAAGTTGGCTATCATACTTGAAGGAGCCAATCAAGTAAAAAAGACTAAGATTAAGATGCTTGAACTATTCAAAATGAAGCCCAAATCCAGAGCCAATTAGGCTTACAGACATAGCCAATGGACTTAAGGCTCTAGGAAATACCTTCTCCAATTTTGAGATGGTCAAAAAGATTCTTAATACTTTACCAAAAAGTTGGTAGGCCAAAGTGACCGATATTGAGAAATCTAAAGATCCTGACACCATTTCTATTATTGAGCTAATGGGGCCATTTTTCAATTATGGAATAAAGTTTAAATGAAATCAAGAGTCTCTTAAGAAAGTAGGAGTAGCTTTGGAGTCTTCCACCCAAGAGGACATTAGAGTAGAAAAAGAAAAAAAGTGTAGATGATGTTGAAATGGCAATGTTTGCCAAAAGATTAAATAGATTCTTAAAAATTAGGTCAAATAGGGACAATAAGAAACCTCAATAGAGATAAAACAAGGGAAAATCTAGTAAAGGGACAAAGAATCCATAACATGTTACTACTCTTACGATTAAGAAAGTATCTTCAAGCTTGAGTTCTTGCACTAACATTAAATTAGGTTTTTGGTTGCAGTCATATAGTTCTTATATGTTGTACAAATTTCTTTTAGAAAAACTTATCTAAGTGTTGCCATATATGCCTTATATATAAGGGTGAGCTTATATAAGTGCTACCTTATATGTAGGTTTCAGATACATCAAGTTTATTGGGGTTACGTACGTG
Organism: Firmiana major; assembly: GCA_033439115.1. Classification (NCBI taxonomy): domain Eukaryota; kingdom Viridiplantae; phylum Streptophyta; class Magnoliopsida; order Malvales; family Malvaceae; genus Firmiana; species Firmiana major. Next base: position 72,337,864 of record CM065901.1, on the reverse strand, counting down.
AAAATAACTAAATAAAGATGAAAGCTTTAAGGAAGATAATTGGTATTTTGAACTTTGAACAATTGATGATAGTTGGGAATTAAGATATCATTTAGGTTTGCTGTAGGAACTAATTCTAAGTTCTACTTGGGATTTTGTCATGACCTTTTTCGTCCTTTTTGTTCAAATTCACTATAAATTTTTCGCATTTTCATTTTCCTTACCCTGTCGTGAACACCCTTACCACTACACAGTTGGGCTGTGAGTCAATAATAATCCTCACTTACCATTCATTTTCCAATTAATCAAAAGTAATGTCATTCATTTGAAAGTTAAGACATACATTTATACATGACATTGTTATCTAACATTTTCATCCCCCACATTACAATTCAAAATGATCACTGTGCCTTTACATGTTTAGATACAAAAAGAATTCCTGTGTGTATACCTCTAAGTGATTGAGAGCAGCGGATGTCCCAACAATAACGCCTCAGTCCTCACTAGGCTACTATGTACGCTTTGTAGAGGGGGGAAGTAGAGGAATAAGGAACCACACGCTTAGTAAGGTAATAATGCAAGCATGGTAGATAACTACCCTATCTACATGCTGATAATGTCATGGAATAAATCATTTATAGTCAGAGCATGAGGAAATAAAACTATGTTGCATGTATATACATATATCATGTACTAAAACATGGAATCATCATCATGTAAAACCTATCATGCTCATCATTATCAAGACTCATCGTAAAAAAGGAAATTCATTAAGAAATATCCTTTAAGATTTCTCAATTTTTCAAACACATCAAATCTTATCACAATAGCATATCATTTCTTTAAACCAAATCCCACAAGGCTCGACCCATCCCTCGGGTCTACCTTGGACAATCACAATCACACTCAGTGTATAAAACCATGTGGTACCATGTAATATTATGTGAGACAAGCTGTCACTAATCTCAAAGACTATGTTGGCCAACTATGTCATAATCATCCTAGACCACACGGATCCCGGTGTGCAGGGCATCATGCTAGAACGAATGTGGGTTAGTTCTTCGCTAGACTTTTCAAATCATTGTCACAACCACGCAGTACAACGTACTCCATGTTATATACAGGGTACAACGTACTCCGCGGACCCATCTCATAGTTGGGGGTGCCAACCGTAGGTCTTATCCACCCCAAGCCATGTGTAACCTCGATAGTCTCAAGTGCACGTGGGAGAGTTTCGTTTCATGTAAGAGAGCTTCCCCACCCCCAGCGGGCTTAAGGATGTTGGCTTAAAGATCCTACTGTAAGAGAGCCTCCCCACCGAACAGAGCCTCTCCACCCTGTCGGGCTTAAGGATGTAGGGCTTGAGGATCTTACCATCTCCACCACAGCATCATACATACCATAGTGTGAAAACCTGTGTGAGCTAAGCTCTAGCATGATTCATGCAATGTCAATAAATCATCTCGTACGAGCAAAGCTCTAGTACGGCATTATACATAAAATCATGGAGAAATCACGTACGAGCATAGCTCTAGTACGGTTATATGCAGATGAAGATCAAACGAAATTCACGTACGAGTAGAAGCTCCAGTACGGATTATAAAACCTCATCACAAATCAAATCATGTGTAAGCTAAGCTCTAGCATGTTTCATACATGTGAAAACATAAAAATCCAGTGCGAGTGATGCTCCAACACGATTTAACTCACGTGCACACGATATTTGGCTCTATTTCAATAAAACATTCTCAAAACAATGCTTAGCACTTCATCTGTGCCTTTTCACAAAATCAAGAAATCACTAGCCAACCTATCAGTCATTTTGCTTAAACCAAAGCAATGTGTTTTCATAAAAGCATCAAAACATGTGATTTATGCAATTATTAGCTTTACTATCCCATTTTTATAAAATCTACTTCAAAACCTAATCATATACCAAAAACACTTGTAGTCATTCAACAAACCATCAATAGCTTTCTTAAATAGCTATGCACTTTACAAAGTGTAAGATCTGAGAATTTCAGACATATTTTATTGATGTAATAATAATTTGAAGTGTAATTTATTGAGCTAAGTGAATTGTGGGAATGATAATTGGAGATTTATATGTTAAGTGGGTAAAATAAGCATGAAGTATGAGGACAGATCGATCTAGGAGAAGGAGAGATCGATCTGGTAAGTTGAAAATGACGAGGAAAGAGGAATTTGAGGAGCAGATCGATCTCCAATGGAAGAGGATCGATCTCCTTATGAATCTGTTTAAGAGAAGATCGATCTCATGAGGAAGAGATCGATCTCCAAATGATTCTGTTTGGGAGAAGATCGATCTCCTTAGGAGCAAATCGATCTCATAAAGCCATAAACAGATCGATCTCACCCCTCGACAGATCGATCTCCTAGGCATAAAATTACCCAGATCGTCCCCAAAATTCAAACGCAGATCGATCTCACCCCTCGACAGATCGATCTCCTACCTCCAATCTATATAAGGAACCCCTGTTTTTCTCCTGCAAACTCACTTTCTCTCTCTTTCAACCCCATTTCCACCGAAAACTTAACTTTCTCACTCATCCAAAACACCCATTTCTGGTCGAATCAGAGGTTGTGGCAAGAAGGAAAGTTGTTCCTCATCAAAGGGAGAACAACATACTTGAAAATCGAAGGACGAATCGGATCGTGGCGTGGGTTGTGCGTCTCACAAGCTTTGGGTAATTTCTAAACCTCGATCTTGATATTTGAGATGATTTTGATGATATTGGTGGTTGTCATTGTGTTGAAATAGTTGAGAAAGGATTAGGGATTGATGAAATTGCAATGTAGTTGGAGTAATGTAGATATTTGGTAATTTTGGTAATTTTGAGAATTTGTGCTATAAATGGAAATATAGACAATGTGGTGAATTAGCATAGATAATTAGTATTAGAGATGTAGAACGTCAAGATGTTGTGAATGAGAGTGTAGTTTGGGATAGAGTTACGAAAATCAAGGGATTTGAGGTGTTATGAGCAATTATGCTCGATTTTGAGAATTGAGGTTGATGTGATAATTGAGTATTGATGTTTTAACATCGTTTGGACAGCTCGGGAGTTCCAGAGTGGAATGCGAGGCTAGTCCGTGATATGGGGGAAACGATTGCACTATACGAGGTGCAAAGAGGTAAGGGAAATCTAAACCATTTGTGTATGTGAATTGTAAACTATTTTAGCATGAATTGTGGTTTATAAAACAAGCATGTTGGGTTTTGTGTTGAGATTTAATTGCACACGATTTTTATAGCCGGTTGGAGCCCATAATTTTATGAGTTTATAAGCTGAGTGTGAAATTGCTTTATAAACCGTTGAATTTTGTGTGAGTAATGAATTGGGCTCTACGTTAAGGCAATATCGAGATTTGAGAAATGTGTGCGTGTTTTGCCGGTTGGAACTCGATTTTATTACGTTTTGTGTTGAGTACAAAACGGTTTTCAATTGAGTTTTATGAGTGAAAAACCCCTATGAGTTCTACGTGAAGGCAAACCAGTCTTATGTGATAAGACTTAGGTGTGTAGTGGTGAGTACACACCGGGCATTGCTCTGGTAGCATGTAAGCCCGATTTCTTCTCCGTTCTGGTAACGTGAGAATAACCTATTCTGTGGCTATGCCACGTATACTTGGTGGTCGTTGCCACATGAGAAACCCCATTGGTGGCCATTGCCACGTGATACCCAATTGGTGGCCGTTGCCACGTTATACCCCATTGGTGGCCGTTGCCGCGTGATACCCCATTAGTGGCCGTTGCCACGTTATACCCAATTTGGTGGCCGTTGCCACGTGAAACCCTATTCTGTGGCTGTGCCACGTGTGAATTTAAATCAGTGGCTTTGCCACGTGAGATAGTGGCTATGCCACGACTGAAATTAAATCAGTGGCTATGCCACGTGTGTTTTGTGGCTATGCCACGAGTGATTTTAAATCAGTGGCCATGCCACGTGTGTTTTGTGGCTATGCCACGTGTGAATTTAAATCAGTGGCAATGCCACGTGTGTTTAGTGGCTGTGCCACGTGCATTACTATTTCAGTGATTTTATCACGTATTTGAGAAAACGTTTATCGCATAATTTCACATGCTTTGTTATTGCCCTAGAGTGAGCTTTTTACTTCATGTTTTCACATGACTTGACACATGAGAATGTCGTTTTGAGTACTTTCATGCTATGGTTTTCAAATGAGTTTCACATACAAATAAACATTTTGTGATGTGCATTTTGGTTTATGAAATGAGTTCCTTACCCCCCTTACTGAGCGATTTAGAAGCTCACCCTGTTTTCTTTCCCCCCAGAGTTCTTCAAGTGAAAAAGGATCTCCCTGCGACGTACGGAGTAGTGGCTAGTGGAGGATTCGAGCTCCAGGCCATATATATTGTATCTTGAGGTATATTTTATCTTTTCATGTACCCAGACTATTATTGTAATTGCAGACACTTGATGTATAACATTATATGGGATGTATTAGGATTAATTAACTTGGAATTGAGTAATGTATATGATACAATATACGCTATATTATGATAAGATCCTGAGGCATGATAATTACGATGGTGTATGACACTGCACAGGAATGCACCCTTAATTGTGAATTAATGAGTAAAAAGTTTTAAATTTGCCCTATTTTTCGCATATTCGGGGCGTGACAGAGTTTTCTTGGTATCAGAGCTTAGGGTGTCTAGTACTGTCAGTGTCGGTTAAGTGAAATAGAATACATCCCAAGTGTCTATAATAGTCTGGTCATGAACTGAAATTGAGGATTGAGATTTCAATCGATTGTGATATGTACGCGCAGGAGACGAGTTGAGATAGAGAATGAGTAAACGACGAGGTCGTTCGAGGAGGCAGGCAGAGTCCCTTCCGCCACCTGTCCCACAACCAGAGAGTCCTAACTCTCGATTTAATCGAATTGAGACCGATGTGAGGCAAGGTTTCGAGCAGATGGCAGCGTTATTCGAGTAACACTTTGGAGTTAATGCCTCGGATACTACCCCTACACCACCACAAGGACCTCCCATACCCCCAGTGCCTCCCGTCACTCAGCCTGAGGACAGAAGTATGGTCCGACTAAAGGATTTTCTGAAGATGAATCCACCCACATTTAAGGGAAAGAAGGATCCTACAGAGGCTGAGGAGTGGTTGACGGAATTGAGAGTTATATTTGATTTTCTGGGGTGCACCGATGCTGAGAGGGTCAGTATGAGTGCCTATATGCTGAAGGGGAGAGCTCGAGATTGGTGGGGTATAACCCAGGGTATTCTGATGTCCTGCCAGGATGTGATTGGCTGGGAAGAGTTCCAGACAGCCTTTAGGACCCAATATGTACCACAAGCCGCCCAGAGAAAGAAACAAGCTGAGTTTTTGAGTTTGGTACAGGGTGACATGTCTGTGGATGACTATGAGAGCCAATTCACAGCGCTATTGAGATATGACCCAGAGACCTTCAAGAGTGAAGAGCTCCGCACAGAGAAGTTTGTGTATGGGTTGAAGCCCGTCATCAGAGATAGATTGATAGGGCTATGTATTACTGAGTTTGGAGATGCTCTGAGATGAGCACAAGAGATTGAAAGAGGAATTGAGATGGTACAATCCCAGAATGAGCTCAGAGCGGTGAATAGAGATAAGGGCAAGAGGCCAGCACTTTTCCAAACGGAGGCTCGGAGAGGTTCCTTCAGAAGAGGAAGGATTAAGGTGCAGAAGGACAGATTGGAGAGACCCAGAGCCTATCCTATTATCAAGGAGACCCCTCGATATGTCAGGCCGGAGATAAGGGTTTGTAGAGACTGTGGCCGATCGCATGAAGGAAGTTGTACTGGGTCGATCCGTGGATGTTTTGTCACAGAGTGAAGGACTGTCCCCAACCTCAGATACCACATGCTCCGGAGCCCACTAGACAACAGCCTCAGAGAGTGGATCCCCGGAGACGGGCCACTGCGGCAGAGAAAGGGAAGAAACCTGTGGCACAGGGATGTGTGTTTGCCCTGGATAAGGAGACCGCAGACACTTCGACAAAAACTATAAGAGGTACACTCTCTGTCTGTAATTATGAGGCTCATGTGTTGATTGATTCAGGATCCACGCATTCGTTTATTTCTGAGCATTTTGCATGTAGATTAAACTTGAAGTTTGAGCCTCTAGAATATATACTACATGTAAATACCCCTATGCGTGAATCCCAGAGAACTGAGTTAATCTGTAGAGGATGTGAGATAAAGGTGGGAGATAGAGTGATGTTAGCAGATCTAATCATGTTGAATATACATGGGTTTGATGTAATTCTGGGAATGGATTGGTTGGGGACCAATCGAGTGAGTTTAGACTGCTACACTAAGATTGTAACTTTCTCCCTACCTGAACCTTACAGTGTACGATTGAGATATTGAGGAAATGATTATGTGAAATTCTAGTAAGTAATTTGAGAATTTTAATATGATTGTTCATGTGAAGGTTATGAGACACTCATCTCAGACGATGAGCGGGAACATCCGAGGATTGAGGATATACCTATGGTGTGTGAATTTTTGGATGTTTTCCCAGATGAATTGCCAGGTTTACCACTAGAGAGAGAGCTGGAGTTTACCATTGATTTGGTACCAGATACTCAGCCGATCTCTAAACCTCCTTACAGGATGGCATTAGTGGAACTTGAGGAATTGAAGAGACAACTACAGGAGTTATTGGATCAAAGGTTTATTAGACCCAGTGTTTCGCAGTGGGGAGCGCCAGTACTATTTGTCAAGAAGAAGGATGGTAGTCTCAGATTATGCGTAGACTACCGGTTGTTGAATAAAGCCACGGTGAAGAATAAATACCCATTGCCCAGGATTGATGATCTACTTGATCAGCTGAAAGGGGCATCAGTCTTTTCTAAGATTGATTTGAGATCGGGCTATCACCAATTGAGGATCAAGGAAGAAGATATTCCAAAGACGGCCTTCAGGACAAGGTATGGCCATTATGAATTTCTGGTGATGTCCTTTGGATTGACGAACGCCCCTGCAGCATTTATGAGACTGATGATCGAGGTGTTCAGAGACTATCTAGATAAATTTGTGATAGTCTTTATTGATGATATCCTGGTGTACTCTCGGTCGTATGAGGAGCATGCACAGCATTTGTGGTTAGTACTTCAGATACTCCGAGATAAGCAATTATACGGAAAGCTTAGTAAGTGTGAGTTTTGGCTGAACCGGATAGCTTTCCTTGGTCATATAGTCTCCGAGGAAGGAATATCAGTGGACCCAAGCAAGGTGGAGGCTGTGCTTAATTGGGAGAGACCAAAGACAGTTATTGAGGTGCGAAGCTTCCTTGGTTTGGCAGGGTATTACAGAAGATTTGTGGAAGGATTTTCAAGGATTGCCGCTCCTTTGACTAAGCTCACGCGCAAAGAGACTCCATTTATATGGACTGATCAATGTGAGCTCAGTTTTCAGGAATTAAAAAGGAGATTGACAGCGGCACCTGTGTTAACTATTCCTGAGGGATCAGGAGGATTTTCGGTGTATAGTGATGCATCTCACCAAGGATTGGGGTGTGTGCTTATGCAGCACGGAAGAGTGGTCGCATACGGATCGCGACATCTGAAAGACCATGAGCGGAATTACCCCACGCATGATTTGGAGTTAGCCGCTGTGGTGTTTGCTTTGAAGATCTGGCGACACTACTTATATGGCGAAAGATTCCAGATCTTCACTGATCATAAGAGTTTGAGATATCTCTTTGATCAGAAAGAGTTAAACATGAAACAAAGAATATGGATGGAACTCCTAAAGGATTATGACTGCGAGATTCTTTATCATCCGGGTAAGGCGAACGTGGTTGCTGATGCCCTGAGTAGGAAGAGTATGATATCTGCTATGATGATCAGGGAATGGGATTTGTTAGAGCAGTTTGCCGAACTTCGGATCAGAGTTAAAGAGGTAGAGACTGGATTTTTGGCTAGCTTGCGAATAGAACCCAGGATCATGGATCAGATTAGAACTGGGCAGCGCAGTGATCAGAGATTGATAGATATGGTTAGCCAAGCTGAGCAGAGTTCGCAGTCGGATCTCACCATCAGTGAGGATGGATTGTTGAGATTCAGAGGACGGATTTGTGTACCGGACGATGATACCCTGAAGGCACAGATACTGAGAGAATCCCACTGCTCGCAATACACCATGCACTCAGGGAGTACTAAGATGTACCGAGACTTGAGAAAGGTGTATTGGTGGAGTGGTATGAAGCGAGACGTGGTAGAGTATGTGGCCAGGTGTTTAGTATGCTAGCAAGTGAAAGCTGAGCATCAGAAGCCCGGATGACTACTACAGCCCTTACCTGTACCTACATGGAAATGGGAGCATGTCACTATAGACTTTATTATGGGTTTACCGAGGACCCGAAGAGGTCATGACGCGATATGGGTCATTGTGGATAGATTGACCAAGAGTGCCCACTTCCTTGCCATCAAGAGCACAGATACTGTGGATGCCTTAGCTGAGCTGTATGTCAACGAGATAGCTAGATTACATGGGGCTCCAGTGAGTATTACTTCTGATAGAGATTCCCGGTTTACTTTCAGATTTTGGACCCAGTTTCAGGAGTCCATGGGATCTCGATTGAGTTTTAGTACCGCCTATCACCCTCAGACAGATGGTCAGTCAGAGAGGACTATTCAGACCCTGGAGGATATGTTGAGGGCGTGTACGATGGATTTTAAGGGATCATGGGATGATCACCTGCCCCTAGCAGAGTTTGCATACAATAACAGCTATCATGCGAGTATTGGAATGACACCTTTTGAGGCTCTATATGGTAGGAGGTGTAGATCCCCTGTAGCTTGGGAAGAAGTCGGTGACAGAAAGATAAATGCTCCCGAGCTTGTTGAGCAAGTCGTACAGAGTGTGAAACTCATATGTGAGAGGTTACGGGCTGCATAAAGTAGACAGAAAAGCTACGCGGATGTGCGTAGACGGCCACTCGAGTTTGATGTTGGTGATGCAGTATTTCTGAAAATATCACCGAGTAAGGGTATCATGCGATTTGGGAAGAAAGGAAAATTGAGTCCTCGATACATAGGACCATTCGAGATTCTTGAGAGAGTGGGAGAGGTAGCTTACAGATTAGCATTACCCCCACAGATGTTCGGAATACACAACGTTTTTCATGTGACTATGTTGAGGAAATACCACCTGGACCCTTCTCATGTTATAGAGTATGATGAGATGGACATACAGGAGGACATGAGCTACACTGAGAAACCCGTCCGGATTCTCGATAGAAAGGAGAAGGTACTGAGAACCAAGAGCATCCCATTAGTGAAAGTTTTGTGGAAACATCACTCAAGGGAAGAGGCAACGAGGGAACTAGAGAGTCTCATGAAGGAGAATACCCCCATCTCTTTAACTAGTTGAGTTGAATTTGGAGGACCAAATTCTATTTAAGGTGGGGAGGATGTAAGATCTGAGAATTTCAGACATATTTTATTGATGTAATAATAATTTGAAGTGTAATTTATTGAGCTAAGTGAATTGTGGGAATGATAATTGGAGATTTATATGTTAAGTGGTTAAAATAAGCATGAAGTATGAGGACAGATCGATCTGGGAGAAGGAGAGATCGATCTGGTGAGTTAAAAATGACGAGGAAGGAGGAATTTGAGGAGCAGATCGATCTCCAATGGAAGAGGATCGATCTCCTTATGAATCTGTTTGAGAGAAGATCGATCTTATGAGGAAGAGATCGATCTCCAAATGATTCTGTTTGGGAGAAGATCGATCTCCTTAGGAGCAGATCGATCTCATAAAGCCATAAAGAGCTCGATCTCACCCCTCGACAGATCGATCTCCTAGGCATAAAATTGCCCAGATCGTCCCCAAAATTCAAACGCAGATCGATCTCACCCCTCGACAGATCGATCTCCTACCTCCAGTCTATATAAGGAACCCCTATTTTTCTCATGCAAACTCACTTTCTCTCTCTTCCAACCCCATTTCCACCGAAAACCTAACTTTCTCACTCATCCAAAACACCCATTTCCAGTCGAATCAGAGGTTGTGGCAAGAAGGAAAGTTGTTCCTCATCAAAGGGAGAACAACATACTTGGAAATCGAAGGACGAATCGATCGAGCCGTGGGTTGTGCGTCTCACAAGCTTTGGGTAATTTCTAAACCTCGATCTTGATATTTGAGATGATTTTGATGATATTGGTGGTTGTCATTGCGTTGAAATAGTTGAGAAAGGATTAGGGATTGATGAAATTGCAATGTAGTTGGAGTAATGTAGATATTTGGTAATTTTGGTAATTTTGAGAATTTGTGCTATAAATGGAAATATAGACAATGTGGTGAATTAGCATAGATAATTGGTATTAGAGATGTAGAACGTCAATATGTTGTGAATGAGAGTGTAGTTTGGGATAGAGTTACGAAAATCAAGGGATTTGAGGTGTTGTGAGCAATTATGCTCGATTTTGAGAATTGAGGTTGATGTGATAATTGAGTATTGATGTTTTAACATCGTTTGGACAGCTCGGGAGTTCCAGAGTGGAATGCGAGGCTAGTCCGTGATATGGGGGAAACGATTGCACTATACAAGGTGCAAAGAGGTAAGGGAAATCTAAACCATTTGTGTATGTGAATTGTAAACTATTTTAGCATGAATTGTGGTTTATAAAACAAGCATGTTGGGTTTTGTGTTGAGATTTAATTGCACACGATTTTTATAGCCGGTTGGAGCCCATAATTTTATGAGTTTATAAGCTGAGTGTGAAATTGCTTTATAAACCGTTGAATTTTGTGTGAGTAATGAATTGGGCTCTACGTTAAGGCAATATCGAGATTTGAGAAATGTGTGCGTGTTTTGCCGGTTGGAACTCGATTTTATTACGTTTTGTGTTGAGTACAAAACGGTTTTCAATTGAGTTTTATGAGTGAAAAACCCCTATGAGTTCTACGTGAAGGCAAACCAGTCTTATATGATAAGACTTAGGTGTGTAGTGGTGAGTACACACCGGGCATTGCTCTGGTAGCATGTAAGCCCGATTTCTTCTCCGTGCTGGTAACGTGAGAATAACCTATTCTGTGGCTATGCCACGTATACTTGGTGGCCGTTGCCACGTGAGAAACCCCATTGGTGGCCGTTGCCACGTGATACCCCATTGGTGACCGTTGCCACGTGATACCCCATTGGTGGCCGTTGCCACGTTATACCCCATTGGTGGCCGTTGCCACGTTATACCCCATTGGTGGCCGTTGCCACGTGATACCCCATTGGTGGCCGTTGCCACGTTATACCCAATTTGGTGGCCGTTGCCACGTGAAACCCTATTCTGTGGCTGTGCCACGTGTGAATTTAAATCAGTGGCTTTGCCACGTGAGATAGTGGCTATGCCACGAGTGAAATTAAATCAGTGGCTATGCCACGTGTGTTTTGTGGCTATGCCACGAGTGATTTTAAATCAGTGGCCATGCCACGTGTGTTTTGTGGCTATGCCACGTGTGAATTTAAATCAGTGGCAATGCCACGTGTGTTTAGTGGCTGTGCCACGTGCATTGCTATTTCAGTGATTTTATCACGTATTTGAGAAAACGTTTATCGCATAATTTCACATGCTTTGTTATTGTCCTAGAGTGAGCCTTTTACTTCATGTTTTCACATGACTTGACACATGAGAATGTCGTTTTGAGTACTTTCATGCTATGGTTTTCAAATGAGTTTCACATACAAATAAACATTTTGTGATGTGCATTTTGGTTTATGAAATGAGTTCCTTACCCCCCTTACTGAGCGATTTAGAAGCTCACCCTATTTTCTTTCCCCCCAGAGTTCTTCAAGTGAAAAAGGATCTCCCTGCGACGTACGGAGTAGTGGCTAGTGGAGGATTCGAGCTCCAGGCCATATATATTGTATCTTGAGGTATATTTTATCTTTTCATGTACCCAGACTATTATTGTAATTGCAGACACTTGATGTATAACATTATATGGGATGTATTAGGATTAATTAACTTGGAATTGAGTAATGTATATGATACAATATACGCTATATTATGACAAGATCCTGAGGCATGATAATTACGATGGTGTATGACACTGCATAGGAATGCACCCTTAATTGTGAATTAATGAGTAAAAAGTTTTAAATTTGCCCTATTTTCCGCATATTCGGGGCGTGACACAAAGCCCTATATTCATCCACAAAATACGAGCAACTATCTCAATATACTCACAGAATTCCCTTACCTGGAATCGCGTCGCGTGATTCCACTTCCTTAGCGCTGCTTGATTACGCTGTTTGATTCGTCTCCAACGAGCTCTCCGAAACTGCACGGGATTACATTTCACATCAATTTAGTCTCATACAACACCACTCTTGTGTTTACTATAGTTGTCTCAACCGATAGTTTTCCATTAATGCCTATAAGGCTTCATTTCCTCTTCGGTCCGTTTTGATCGCCTAATAGTTTCTCGAGAGTTTATCAAACTCCTTTAGGCCTAATGATTTGTACTAAATCGATATCTAAGCCCATAGTGTTTATATTTCATCATTTACTTCAGTATGGCATTTTGTCAAACACCTCATATTCTCATTTAACTTAACTAAGCCAATCTAACAATGTGGCTTCATTCAACCTTCTAAAATCATACATATTACCTCATAAACACTTTAGCTTACTCCATTTATCATCAATTCATCCACAATACATTTTCTCACACTAGACTTATTCTAGGTTATAATGGTTCCATGGTTTTCTACATAGTTTCTATCATTAATATACATACCAATCAACTCCAAAATTAATAACTAAACAAATATACTTAGATTGGGGCATTAGAAACTCACCTAGCTTGATTTTCTCCTTACTCCAAATGGGAATGCACCTTTGCTCCTTCAATCCAACTAATGGGGTTTTAATTTCAAACTATGTTGTTCTTCTCTTTGAAAGGAACAACTTTGCTCTAATGGGTTTTTCTTAAATCTTAATTGAAATGGGGTGATTTTAGAGTGAGAAAGTTAGGTTTTGAGATTGAAATGGAAGAATAGTTTGTTTCCCGTGAAAATGTAGATCCAACTGCTCCTATTTATAGAAATGGATTGATGAGATCGATCTGCTTAGGGTGGAGATCGATCTGGCCTTGCTTAAATCCTTTAATTTCATGGTATTTCAAGGTAAGAGATCGATCTGTCGAATACATGAGATCGATCTGCTTCAGTGAATGAGATCGATCTACTTAAATGGAACATGATCAATTTGTCTCAGGCAAAGTGCTAAGGAGATCGATCTGGTCTTAAGGGGAGATCGATTTGGTCTTAAGAAGAGATCGATTTGCTCCAACCCGAGAGTTAAGGAGATCGATCTGCTTCAATGGGGAATCAATCTCTCTCTTCCAACATGCTGATTCTACATTCTTCAGGCCATGAGATCGATCTCTCCTTAGTTGGGATCAATCTGGCCTTCATCCAACTTCATTTTTGCTGCACTTTTCTCATTCAAACTCATACTAAATCATTTTAACACCCAATTATCAATCCATTCACACTTAGAACTTCAAAAACATTCATTTCTTGTAATTCATGTGTAATGTAACTTGTCTATACATCAAATAATCTTATAAATTACATAGAAAATTAAGGGTCTTATAATCCTCCCCTCCTTCAAGGAATTTGGTCCTCCAAATTAGAACTAAGTTAATATGAAAATAACTCCAAGTACTTCTCTTACATCTTGCTTTCCAATTCCCATGCAGCTTCCTCCAAAGTATGATATTGCCAAATAACTTTCACTAATGGAATTGTCTTTATCCGCAACACCTTCTCTTTCTTATCTAATATCCGAACCGGCTTCTCAACATACGTCATACTCTCATTGAGCTCCAATGGCTTATATCTTATCACATGTGCCGAGTCCGGGTGATATTTTCGAAGCATAGAGACTTGGAAGACGTTATGAACACTTGCCAAGTCAGGTGGTAACGCTAACCTATAAGCTTTACCTTTCACTCTCTCTAAAATCTCAAAGGGTCTGATATATCGAGGATTTAACTTTCCCTTCTTACCGAATCTCATAATCCCTTTTGAGGGAGAAACTCTTAAAAATACTGACTCACCCACATCAAACTCTAGTGGTCTTTGTCTCCTATCAGCATAACTCTTTTGCCAACTCTAAGTTGCTTGTAATCTCTCACATATTAACTGGACGTCCTCATAGGCCTACTGCACTAAATCTGGAGAAATAATCTGTCTGCCACCAACCTCTTCCCATCCAATAGGGGATCGGCATCTGCGTCCATATAGTGCCTCATATGGTGTCATTTCAATACTCGCATGATAGCTATTATTATAAACGAACTCGGCTAACTGTAGGTGATCATCCCAGGAGCCTCCAAAATCCAGCACACACGCTCTCAACAAATCCTCCAAGGTCTGTATAATCCTCTCTGACTGACCATCTGTCTGAGGATGAAAAGCGGTGCTAAAGCTCAAATGGGTCCTCATCGCTTCCTAAAAATGCTCCTAGAAATGGGAAATGAAGCGGACATCCAGATCAGAGATAATGCTCATTGGTACACCATGTAACCGAACTATCTCTCGAACATACAAGTTCGCCAGCTGACTCAAAGTATCAGTAGCCCCATGGCCAAGAAATGAGATGACTTCGTCAACCGATCCACAATAACCCAAATGGCATTATGACCTCTACGGGTCCTCGGTAATCCCATCACAAAATCCATAGTGACGTGCTCACATTTCCATGTCAGTATCGATAGAGGCTACAATAACCCTGCAAGCTTCTAATGCTCTACCTTCACTTGCTGATAGATGAGACATCTAGCGATATAGTCAACAATGTCTCTTTTCATTCCAGACCACCAATAAACTTTTTGAAGGTTTTGATACATCTTAGTACTCCCTGGATGTATCGTGTACTTTGATGAGTGAGCCTCTAATAAAATTAACCTCCTCATCTCTGAATCCTCAGAAATACACACTCTGCCCCTGAACCTCAATAATCTGTTAGTACTCAGCTCAAAATCTGTACCCACACCTGTCTGTATCTGACTCAACCAATCGATACACTATCGATCGCTCTACTGAGCCTACTGAATACGACAAATCAACTCTGGCTTCAATCTCAAAGTAGCCATAATCTCAAATCTCTCTGAACCAGGTGGGGTTACATCCAAATCGAGGCTCACAAATTGTTCTAACAACTCATGTTCTCAAATCAACATATAAGACACCAACCCGAGATTCTTCCTGCTCAAGGCATCGACAACTACATTCACCTTACCCGGGTGGTACATGATCTCACAATCATAATCTTTTAAGAGTTCGAGTCATCTCCTCTGTCTCATGTTCAACTCTTTCTACGAGAACAGGTACTTAAGGCTCTTATGATCCGTATACACCTGAAATTTCTCACCATAGAGATAATGGCACCATATCTTCAATGTAAACACTACAGTTGCCAACTCTAAATCATGTGTTGGATAGTTCCTTGTGATCCTTTAACTGTCTGGATCCATAGGAAACTACCTTTTCATCATGCATAAGTACACAGCCCAGTCCCTGGTGTGATGTATCCATATACACAGAGAAATCTCCTGAGCTGGTAGGAATGGTGAGAATCGGAGTAGTGGTCAACCGATGCTTAAACTCCTGAAAACTCCTCTCACATGCCTCATCCCACACAAACTTAACATCTTTTCATGTGTGGCGTGTCAATAGAGCAGCTAGTCTAGAGAAACCCTAATAAATCTCCGATAATATCCTGCCTATCCCAAAAAACTTCTAATCTCAGTAACTGTCTTGGGCTATTCCCACTGTACAACTGCCTCGATCTTGGATGGATCCACTGATACCCCATCCTTCGATATAACATGGCCCAGAAATGAGATCTGCTCTAACCAAAAGTTACACTTACTGAGTTTGGCATGCAATTCTTTCTCTCGGAGGGTCTACACAACTATCCCCAAGTGCTGCTCGTACTTTTCCTTGGACTTGGAATAAACCAAAATGTCATCAATAAACACAATCACAAACTGGTCCAGGTATGACTTAAATACATCGTTCATTAATACCGTAAATGTTGCGGGAGCATTCGTCAATCCGAATCGCATTACCAAAAACTCGTAGTGGCCATAACTAGTATGAAATGTTGTCTTGGGTACATCTCCACTCTATATCCTCAACTGATGTACCCTGATCGTAGATCTATCTTTGAAAATACTTGGGCTCCTCAGAGCTGATCCAACAAATCATCGATGCGTGGAAAGGGGTACTTGTTCTTAATAGTGGCCTTATTCAACAACTGATAATCTATACACAGTTGGAGGCTTCCATCCTTCTTCCTTACAAACAAAATCGGAGCTCCCTAAGGTGAGACGCTCGGTCTAATAAACCCTTTCTCTAGCAACTCTTGCAACTGCTTCTTTAGCTTTTTCAACTCAATCGGAGCCATTCTATATGGTGGTTTTGATATTGGCTCTGTACCAAGTACTAGCTCTATGCAAAATTCCATTTCCCTATCCGGTGTTAGTCTTGGTAATTCGTCCAGAAAAATATCCGAAAAATCCACAATTACGGGAATGTCTCTCAATTCCGGGTGTGCCTTATCAATGTCAACCACATAGGCAATGAACCATTCACATTGTTCCCTCCACCGTTAGCAACACAAATCATCACATCAACATACATAATTGATAAACAAATTTATCTCTCAAATATAATGATTAAAATCATACTCTTTTCATTTACAATAATGATGTTCTTTATTTCTTTTCAACAAGCTTACAACAAAATTATCTATCTCTTGAAACGTCAATGTCTTAGCATGACAATCCATAACAACATGATTTGCAACCAACCAATTTATTCCTAAGATTACATTAAGACCATTCATGCTTAGTAAAATTAAATCGGCTACCATCTCTTTTCCTCCTATCCTCAACTTACAATTCCTATATACATACTCTGTGAGTTGACTATCATTCATTGGGATAGATATCATCAACATCTTACCTAACAGTATGGGTTTTACATGCTTCAACAGTTTATGTGCAAAGGAAGGTGATATGAAGGAATGCATGGCACCAGGATCAAACAATACAAATGCTTCTAAGTCAAAGAGTTGGATAGTACCTTTAATTATATCTGTCGATGCGTCTGCTGTGTCCAGTGCATGCACTTGTCCTCTGCTAACACCCACTGCCTATTTCCTATTTTCCTCAGCTTAAGCCCTCCTCCTCGGAGCAGTTGTCTCAACTGGAGCTCTCTCTGGCTCCTTGCCTTTCTGTGGGGCAATCTCAGTCATCTCAAAATAATATCTCGAAATATGCCCTGACTTTCCACATCTATAACATGAAACAAGGGGCGTTTGAAAAGGTCTAGTCCCATGGTATCTGCCACATCTCCTACTCTGATCAGTAGTAGGTCATGGTCCTCTAATAACCATACCCCTCGGTGCAATCAAAGTTGGATACATAGGAGGTCTAGTAGCTCTCTCCTGCACCTCGTCAATCTTGGGTCTCTTCTCAAATAGTCTTTGGCCTCCTCTCTTGGCCACTCTATCCATCTCAGATCCCTTCTGGTCTCTGTCTCTTCTGACACTAATCTTCCCAAGGTCGGAGGCATTCCGTTCAAAGTCCTGCTTTTACACAGCTGTGCCCTATGCACTGCCTCCTCGTAAGTATGAATGTCAAATAGGGCTAGCTTGGTCCGGATGGCCAATCTCAACACATCCATGAACTTCTGAACTTTTTGAGTCTCACTATTCATTGTATCCAGGTCATATCTCCCCAACGACATGAATCTTGATTCATATTCATCCACAGAACGGTTCCCCTGAACTAAATTAATGAACTCTACCCACAATTTCCTCTATGCGGTGGCCAAAATATATTGCCTCCTAAAGGCCTCCAAGAATGTCTCTCATATGATCTCGAAGTGTCGGGCTCTCAAAATAGCTTCGGTAGATCTCCACCAGTGCTCTGCCTCGCCCTTCAACATAAATACGGCAAAGGCCACTTTCTCAGCTGATGTACATCTAAAGAATCTGTATAACTTCTCCATCTCTTAGACCCAATCCTCAATAATCATCGGGTCCTTTACCCCTCTAAACACTGGAGGTTTCAACTCCTGAAATTGCCTTAATCTGCTCAGCTCACAGTCATAACCCAAATCACTTTCGCTTGGCTGTGGAGCGATAGGAGAAGCTGTATCTTGTACTGGGCAGTCTTTGTATCCTGAGGTCTCTCTGCTTCTGCAGCTGCCTGTCCAATTTTAGTAGGCTGCGCTGCGAGACCTCGTCTATCAACGGCACCCAATGCCTGTGTGACAATCTCCACTAGGCTCTCAATACTCCACTCTATCCTAGCGAAGCGTGCCTCTGAATCCCCTGATCTCTCAACAAGGTCCTCTAGAGCCTGGTCAGTCTATGGCTCTGCATAGCTCTCAAGCCTACCTCTACGGCCTCTAGCACGTGCACCCGTCCCTCTACCTTTGCATGTAACAGGCATAATGCCTAACTTCCTATATTCGTAATTATTTATTAGTCTCAATCCATCTCGATATACACAGTTATATCTAAATAAAAGCATAGTAATATGGGGATGTAATTTTTCTACGTGTTTATACTGACTCACATCAAGCCAACTCAGCTCTGATACCAATCTCTGTCACGACCCTTTTTGTCCTTTTTATTCAAATTCACTATAATTTTTTTGCATTTTCATTTTCCTTACTCGGTCGCGAACACCCTTACCACTACACAGTTGGGCTATGAGTCGATAAAAATCCTAACTTACCATTCATTTTCAAATTAATCAAAAGTAATGTAATTCATTTGAAAGTTAAGACATTCATTTATACATGACATTGTTATCTAACATTTACATCCCCCACAATACAATTCAAAATGATCACTCTGCCTTTACATGTTTAGATACAAAAAGAATTTATGTGTGTATACCTCTGAGTTATGGAGAGCAGTGGATGTCCCAACAATAATGCCTCAATCCTCACTGGGCTACTATGTACGCTCTGTAGAGGGGAAAAGTAGAAGGATGAGCAACCACACGCTCAGTAAGGAAATAATGCAAGCATGGTAGATAACTACCTTATCTACATGCTGATAATATCAAGGTATAAATCATTTATAGTCAGAGCATGAGAAAATAAAACTATGTCGCATGTATATACATATATCATGTATTGAAACATGGAAAACAGGCATGTAAAACATGGAATCATCATCATGTAAAACCTCTCATTCTCATCATTATCAAAACTCATCGAAAAAAAAGGAAATTCATCAAGAAACGTCCTTAAAGATTTCTCAATTTTTCAAACACATCAAATCTTATCACAATAGCGTATCATTTCTTTAAACTAAATCCCACAAGGCTCGACCCATCCCTCGGGTCTACCCTGGACAATCACAATTATACTCAATGTATAAAACGATGTGGTACTGTGTAATATTATGCGAGACAGATGGTCACTATATCTCAAAGATTATGCTGGCTAACTATGTCATAATCATCCCAGACCACATAGATCCTGGTGTATGGGGCATCATGCTGGAACGAAGGTGGGTTAGTTCTTCACCAGACTTTTCAAATCATTGTCACAACCACGCGGTATAGCGTACTCCATGTGATATACATGGTACAATATATTCCGCGAACCCATCTCATGGTTGGGGGTGCCAACCGTAGGTCTTATCCACCCCAAGCCATGTGTAACCTCGATAGTCTCAAGTGCACGTGGGAGTGTTTCGTTTCATGTAAGAGAGCCTCTCCACCCCAACGGGCTTAAGGATGTTGGCTTAAGGATCCTATCGTAAGAGAGCTTCCCCACCGAACAGAGCCTCCACACCCCATCTGGCTTAAGGATGTAAGGCTTGAGGATCTTACCATCTCCACCACGGCATCATACATACTACAGTGTGAAAACCTGTGCAAGCTAAGCTCTAGCACGATTCATGCAACGTCAATAAATCACCTTGTACAAGCAAAGCTCTAATACGGCATAATGCATAAAATCATGGAGAAATCACGTATGAGCATAGCTCCAAAACGGTTATATGCGTAAGAAGATCAAACAAAATCCACGTACAAGCAAAAGCTCCAGTACGGTTTATAAAACCTCATCACAAATCAAATCATGTGTGAGACCCCGTATATGTATAAGGGTATATATGTACATAGAAATGTAAATAGAGTTGTACTATGAATTCATGAGTGAAGTATATGTGATGTAAGTCCATAAGTAATGTACACACTTGTAATAAGAGTGGTAATTGTACATACAAGTTACATTAAGTATGAATGTGAAGAAATGGACTTAAACATGTGGAGAATGTGTGTAGAATGGATTATGAGTAGTTTGGTAAAATGGAAGTAGAATTGCATAAGATATGCACTTCCATTTTTGTTTATATTAAGTACCAATGGTCATACAAAGATTCTACACAAGTTTTAATCTGTATGAAGTGAGGATGGATGCCATTTTCAAGTCTCAAAGATGAATGGATGAGAAAAGGATCATGGTAGCAAATTAAGGATGTTTGGTAAGTGTTGCTGCAAAAGAACTACAGAAAATCTGGAAATTGTGAAGGGCAGATCGATCTCATGGGATGAGAGATCGATCTGGAAGAGCCAGAATGCTCTTATTTGGGCAAAGGAATAGAGCAGATCGATCTTCAATGGAGCCAGATCGATCTCCTAAGCATTCTGTAGTGAAAAGATCAATCCCCAAGCACCCAGATCGATCTCCTTAGCTCTCTGTTTGGGAGCAGATCGATCTCATGCTTCGACAGATCGATCTCATGCTTAAAATACCGTGAAAAAAGAGGGATTTAAGGGGACCAGATCGATCTCCTCTTGGACCAGATCGATCTCCTCAAGCTATTTCTATATAAGGAGTGATGAAAATCAGAAAATTTTGGGAAAAACACAAACCTTCCACTTTCAACCCAAAAACCTAACTTTCTCTCTCTAAAATCAGCCATTTTCAGTGAGGTTTGAAGAGAGACCATTAGAGGTAAAGTTGTTCCTCTCAAAGAGAAGAACAACATAGTTGGAAATCATTTTCCCATTGTGGGTATTGAAGGAGTTAAGGGCATTGCCATTTGGAGCAAGAAGAGAAATCAAATTGGGTAAGATTCAAACACTCCAACTACGGTACATTGTTTATATAATTGATTTTGGAGTTGTTTGGCATGAGTATGGATGGTTAGAAACTATCTAAATACATTGGAATGATTATGACCTAGAAATGGTCTAAAGTGAGAAAGTGGAATGTATGGAGATTAATGATGAATGAGATATGTAGAAGTTATTAATAGTGTTGTGGTATGATTTTAAGATGTGGTTAGTGGATAAATTGTGAGATTTACCTAAAAGAGGTAAAATCTGGATTAAGGCATTTGTAAAATGCATAAGTGAATAATATTGACTAGTGAGGTCAATTGTGGGTTAAATACATTAACTCAATTGATTTAATGAATGAATCGCAGCTTCCGAGGATACGCCGAGGCGAGTTGAGCCAAAAGCATGAGAAGCTAAAAGGAAAGGAGTCACACCAAGTAAATCGAGGTAAGGGAATTGTGTGGACTCTTAGAGATATTTGTACACAATTTGGGCACTTAAATATTTTGCTAGAATGCATGAGATTAGGAAATGATGTTGGGTGATTGAAGGGTAAAAGTTCAGAGTTTGAGAAATGTGCATGAAAACAAAAGCATATTGCTTTGAAAATCATGTTTTATTGCTTTTTAGCAAATGATTGGTAGGTTCGCTAACATTGAAATGATTTACAAAAGAAATGAGTGTGTTTTGATTTTGTTAACCATACTTTGCAAAGTTTTGAGCCACCTACATGATTTCGTGAGTATGAAAGCGTGCTAGAGTATGACTAGCATGAGATTCGACGTGTTTTATACACATGAGTACAAGAGGCACTAGTTTTCACATGGATTTCATAATTGTTTTGGCATTGTACTTCGAGTTTGTCTCGCACTGGATGCCCACCTTGCATGTTGTCGTGTTTGGAGCTTCGAGTAGACTGGGTGTCATCGATTAAATAGGCTCACACGTGCATTGTTTTGACATGATTAATTAGCCGTGTTAGGAGCTTCGGGTAGACAAGAGGTCGTATCGATTAAATAGGCTCACACGTGCGTTTGAGATGTGGCGTGATATGATGTGTTGATTTGGGTCCACGGAGTACGTTGTACCGTGCATGTAGCATGGAGTACATTGTACCATGTTGAGTTGTGATGTGCTGTCTTCGGATGAGATCTGCTATGGACCGGCGGGTAGGATTTGACCCACCTCCCGTGTGGAAGCAGATAGTGGTGATATCCCGCACACCTGATCCGTGTAGCCGGTATCACAGGTTATGTACATAGGCCTTGAGGTTATTACTTGTTGTTGAACTGCCTATCTCACATGTCTACTGCTATTTGAGAATAAATCCATGTTTAAAATGATTTGTGGGTCAGGAAAGCCTGAGGGATGGGCCGAGACTTGACCAGTGTTGAAATTGATTTGTTAATGGTTTTTAAAGTGCACGGATGCATGATGTTTAATGCCATGCTTTATTGTGAATTTGCATGATGATTTATACCATGCTTTGAGTTGAAATGTGCACTGAATTTTAATAGCATGAATGCTTTACATACCATTAACACAATCATACACTCATGTTTTGAGATAAAAAAATGAATTAAATGCTTTTGAGCATGGCATCACGATCACGTAGATAGTGCAGTATCTACCTGTTCGCATGATTGCCTTACTGAGCGTGTGGTTTGCTCACCCCCCTTATTTTCCCCCTCTCTACAGAGATTTGAGTATAGAGTGAGCGTGACTAGAGGCGTTCCCTTTTTGGTAATCCGCTGCATCCCATCGCTAAAGGTATACACACTGTTGAAATTTTGTATCTAAACTTACGATAGCATAGTAGCATTTTGTATGTAACTATTGGGGATGTAAAACAATGTAAACACATGTAACAACTCTGATATATATACATTTATACAAGTGTTTACCTATGAATAATATACAAATTGAATTGTTATGGTGGACTGAGTTAGACGTTGGCACACAGCCCAACTGTTAAGAGTGTGGTTGTTCACGATCGAGGAAGGATGATTAACAATTGATGCATGAAAATGCAAAAAATTTGTACGTATTTTGGTAAGTTGAGGGTCGTGACAGAAGTTGGTATGAGAGCTCGAGTTGGTTTGACGTGTGTCGTGTCTAAAATAGTTAATAAGTTGGAAAATTACATCCCCAAGTTACTGTGCTTGTTTAGATACAAATTGTGTGTGTCGATGGGTTGACTAAGTAATTGGTTGTGGATGTAAGAATTGAGTAAGTATGCCTAATACCAGTCGTGGTAGAGGGATGAGAGCACAGGCTTGAGGCCGTAGAGGTAGGCCTGGGGGTCGTGTTGAGCCAAAAACACACGAGGCTCAGGATGATGTTGAGGTGGAGGCTGATGTTGAGCACGCTCCACAGGGTCTAGAGGAGAGGCCCGAGAGTACTGAGGCTCGCTTCGCGAGGATTGAGCGGAGTATTGAGATGATTGTGGAGTGGGTCACCCAATCTTTATCTGGAGTTGGCGGTAGACAGAGTCTCGCTACACAGGGTGATGCCGAGCAGGCGGCAGCTCCTGAGGCAAGGGCAAGGGAAGCCCAGAGGCCACAGATGACAGATACCCCACCCACACAGGATGTGCCTACGCCGATTGCTACACCAGGCAGTAGAGGTTGGGGATATGGATGTGATTTGGATAGACTGCGGCAGTTCCAGAAGTTTGGACCGCCGTCTTTCAGTGGAATAAAGGACCTAGTAGCGGCTGAGGATTGGATCAACGAGATCAAGAAATTATATGGGTTCTTTGAGCACTACTACCGAGATGGTAGCATTTGTCGCTTTTATGCTGAAGGGATCAGCAGAACATTGGTGGAAGTCCACCAGGCCTATTTTGAGAGCTCCGCATACTGAGATCAGTTGGGATGTGTTTCTAGAGGCCTTCCGGAGACAGTATGTCCTGGATACCGCATAGCGAAAGCTAAAGATGGCATTTTTGGGACTGACCCAAGGGAGCAGGACCGTGGATGAGTATGAGACTGCTTTTATATCCCTGTGCAGATATGATCCCAACACGATGAGTAATGAGGTCGAGAAAATCCAGAAGTTTGTGGATGGATTGAGACCGACCATCAGGTCTAGATTGGTTCCTCTGGATATACCGACCTATGAGGAGGCAGTGCGCAGGGTGCAACTATGTGAACAAGATGTTGATAGGATTGCCTCAGAGTTTGGAAAGGTTAGTAAGATGAGGGATAGAGATAAGAAAAGACCAGTGATGGATAGAGGCTTCAGTTATAAAGGAAGCAAGAGATTCTCTGAAAAGAGGCCAAGAATTAATGAGATCCGGGAGAGGACAGTTGATACTCCCATGTATCCGGCCATTGCTCCAGCTAAGGGAATCGTGATTGGAGGACCACGGCCTACTACGAAATAGTGTGGCAAGTGTGGTAGGTACCATGGTACTCGACCATGCTATGGATCTCCTGTAGTATGCTTCAGATGTGGGAAGCCAGGGCACATAATCAGAGATTGCCCAGAGATGATAGAGAGAGCCCCACAGAAGGGCATGGAGCCAGAGAGAGCTCCAATTGGTACAGCTGCCCCGAGGAGGAGGGCTACAGTCGAGGAAAAGGGGAAGCAAGCAGTGGGTGTAAGCAGAGGACGAGTGCATGCACTGGACCAAGACACTGCAGATCAGTCATCGGATGTGGTAAAAGGTACCATCCAAATCTTTGATTTAGAAGCTTATGTACTGTTTGATCTTGGTGCCACGCATTCCTTTATTTCGCTATCCTTTGCATGTAAATTGTTGAAGCATGTAAAACCCACGCTGCTTGATAAAATGTTGTTGATATCTACCCCTATGAATGATAGTCAGTTGACTGGGCATATATATTAGGGATTGTAAGGTGAAGATAGGAGGTAAAGAGATGGCAGCCGATTTAATTTTATTAAATATGAGTGATTTTGATGTGATCCTAGGAATGGATTGGTTGGCTACCAATCATGTTATTATGGATTGTTATGCAAAAACTTTGATGTTTCCAAAGATAGACAATCTTGTAGTTGATTTTGTGAAATAAAATTAAAGAACATGATTATTATAAGTGTGATGAGTGTAATCTTGATACATGATGTATGAAAGATAAATTTGATTTCATTTATGTATGTGATGTGATGATTTATGATTACTAATGGTGGAAAGAATAAT
This sequence comes from Firmiana major, assembly GCA_033439115.1. NCBI lineage: Eukaryota > Viridiplantae > Streptophyta > Magnoliopsida > Malvales > Malvaceae > Firmiana > Firmiana major. The sequence continues at coordinate 72,312,566 of CM065901.1, read as the reverse complement.
GTGAAGGATTCATCGCTTTTGTGATTGAGACGGATAAGGCACGTCCGGAATTGGGAGACATTCCAGTGGTTAGGGAATTTCCAGATGTCTTTCTGGATGAGTTACCAGGGTTACCTCCAGATAGGGAGATGGAGTTTGGTATAGATTTGGCACCTGGTACAGAGCCGATGTCCAAGCCACCATACAGAATGGCTCAAGTTGAGTTAGAGGAGTTAAGGAAACAATTACAAGAGTTGCTGGAGAAGGGGTTCATCAGGCCGAGCGTCTCACCTTGGGGAGCACCGGTTCTGTTTGTAAGGAAGAAGGATGGAAGCCTCCGACTGTGTATAGATTATCGGTTGTTGAATAAGGCCACCATCAAGAATAAGTATCCCCTCCCATGCATCGATGATCTGTTAGATCAGCTCAAGGGAGCGTAGGTCTTTTCCAAGATAGATCTGAGATCAGGGTACCATCAGTTGAAGATACGAGATGGAGATGTACCCAAGAAAGCTTTTCGCACTCGGTATGGACATTATGAGTTTATGGTTATGCCATTCGGGTTGACGAATGCTCCCACAGCTTTTATATCGTTGATGAATGAGGTATTCCACCAATATTTAGATCGATTTGTGATCGTGTTTATTGATGATATACTGGTGTACTCAAGGTCTAGTGAGGAGCATGAAAGGCATCTAAGGATAGTGCTACAGACCCTCAGAGAGAAGAAGTTGTACGTTAAACTCAGTAAGTGTGACTTTTGGTTGGAACAGATCTCTTTTCTGGGTCACATAGTATCGAAAGATGGAGTATCAGTGGATCCATCTACGATTGAGGCCGTAGTTCAGTGGCAGAGACCCCAGACAGTGACAGAGATCAGGAGTTTCCTGGGTTTAGCTGGATATTATCGAAGGTTTGTAGAGAGATTTTTGAGGTTAGCTGCTCCTTTGACATGCCTCACAAGAAAGAATGTGGAGTTTGTGTGGGACGATAAGTGTGAAGAAAGTTTTGAGGAGCTAAAAAGGAGATTAACCACAGCTCCGATCCTCACCATTCCTACCAGCTCAGGAGGTTTCTCGGTGTATGCGGATGCTTCACATCTGGGACTGGACTGTGTATTGATGCAGGATGGGAAGGTAGTAGCCTATGGATCAAGGCAGTTAAAGGATCATGAGAGGAACTACCCCACCCATGACTTGGAGTTGGCAGCGGTAGTATTTGCGCTGAAGATATGGCGCCACTACCTCTATGGTGAGAGATTTCAGATTTATACAGATCATAAGAGCCTTAAGTACCTATTCTCACAGAAAGAGTTGAACATGAGACAGAGGAGATGGCTCGAGCTATTAAAGGATTATGATTGTGAAATCTTATACCACCCGGGTAAAGCAAATGTGGTTGCTGATGCTTTGAGTAGGAAGTATCTTGGGATGGTATCATTTATGATGGTCAGGGAACACGAGCTGTTGGAACAGTTCACGAACCTCAGTTTGGATATGACCCCGCCTGACACTGATAGTGGATTTATGATAGCTAGCCTAGAGTTAGAACCGGATCTGGTAGATCGAATCTGACAGGCTCAGTGAGTTGATCAGCAGTGTAGTGATATTGTCGGGCAGATACATAGGGGTATAGAGACGGACTTTAGGTTGAGTTCGGATGGATTGTTGAGGTTCATAGGTAGGATATGTGTTCCTGATGACGCAGAGATCAGAAGGTTGATCCTGATAGAGGCTCACTCATCGAAGTATACGATACATCCAGGGGGTACTAAGATGTATCAAAACCTTCGAAAAGTTTATTGGTGGTCTGGAATGAAAAAACACATTGCTGAATATGTTGCTAAGTGTCTCGTTTGTCAGCAGGTGAAGGTAGAGCATTAGAAGCCTGCAGGGTTATTGCAGCCTCTACCAATACCAACATGGAAGTGGGAGCATGTCACCATGGATTTTATGATGGGATTACCGAGGACCCGGAGAGGTCATGATGCCATATGGGTGATTGTGGATCGATTGACGAAATCAGCCCATTTTCTAGCTATGAGAGCTACCAATACTCTGAGCCAGTTAGCGAACCTATATGTGCGCGAGATAGTGAGGCTACATGGAATTCCAGTGAGCGTTGTTTCGGATAGGGATGCCCGCTTCACTTCCCACTTCTAGGAACGTTTTCAGGAAGCGATGGGGACCCAGTTGAGTTTTAGCACCGCATTTCATCCTCAGACAGATGGTCAGTCAGAGAGGACTATACAGACCCTAGAGGATATGTTGAGAGCGTGTGCATTGGATTTTGGAGGCTCTTGGGATGACCATTTACCACTCGCAGAGTTCGCGTATAATAACAGTTTTCATGCGAGTATCGGGATGGCACCATATGAGGCATTGTATGGGCGTAAATGTCGTTTCCCTATTGGATGGGAAGAGGTTAGTGACAGACAGATCTTTGCTCCCGACTTGGTTAGACAAGCTTCTGAGGACGTCCAATTGATATGTGAGAGGTTACGGACAGCTCAGAGCAGGCAAAAGAATTATGCTGACAAGAGACGGAGACCACAAGAGTTTAATGTGGGTGAGTCAGTGTTTTTGAAAGTTTCCCCTTCGAAGGGAATTATGAGATTCGGGAAGAAGGGAAAGTTGAGCCCTCGATATATAGGGCCATTTGAGATACTTGATAGAGTGGGAGATAAGGCTTATAGATTGGCATTGCCACCAGAGTTGGCAAGTGTGCATAACGTCTTCCACGTATCCATGTTGAGGATGTATCAACCGGATCCTATGCATGTAATAAGGTACGAGCCATTGGAGCTCAACGAGGGTATGACATATATTGAGAAGCCAGTTCGGGTATTGAACAGAAAAGAGAAAGTGCTGAGGACAAAGACAATTCCCTTGGTGAAAATACTTTGGCAACATCACACTGTGGAAGAAGCCACATGGGAATTGGAGAGTTTGATGCGGGAGAGGTATCCTGAGTTATTCACAGAATAATTGGTTCTAATTTAGAGGACCAAATTTTTTAAGTGGGGGAGAATGTGAGACCCCGTATATGTATAAGGGAATATATGTACATAGAAATGTAAATAGAGTTGTACTATGAATTCATGAGTGAAGTATATGTGATGTAAGTCCATAAGTAATGTACACACTTGTAATGAGAGTGGTAATTATACATACAAGTTACATTAAGTATGAATGTGAAGAAATGGACTTAAGCATGTGGAGAATGTGTGTAGATGGATTATGAGTAGTTTGGTAAAATGGAAGTAGAATTGCATAAGATGTGCACTTCCATTTTTGTTTATATTAAGTACCAAAGGTCATACAAAGATTCTACACAAGTTTTAATGTATATGAAGTGAGGATGGATGCCATTTTCAAGTCTCAAAAATGAATGGATGAGAAAAGGATCATGGTAGCAAATTAAGGATGTTTGGTAAGTGTTGCTGCAGAAGAACTGCAGAAAATCTGGAAATTGTGAAGGGCAGATCGATCTCATGGGATGAGAGATCGATCTGGAAGAGCCAGAATGCTCTTATTTGGGCAAAGGAATAGAGCAGATCGATCTTCAATGGAGCCAGATCGATCTCCTAAGCATTCTGTAGTGAAAAGATCGATCCCCAAGCACCCAGATCGATCTCCTTAGCTCTCTGTTTGGGAGCAGATCGATCTCATGCTTCGACAGATCGATCTCATGCTTCGACAGATCGATCTCATGCTTAAAATGCCGTGAAAAAAGAGGGATTTAAGGGGACCAGATCTATCTCCTCTTGGACCAGATCGATCTCCTCAAGCTATTTCTATATAAGGAGTGCTGAAAATCAGAAAATTTCGGGAAAAACACAAACCTTCCACTTTCAACCCAAAAACCTAGCTTTCTCTCTCTAAAATCAGCCATTTTCAGTGAGGTTTGAAGAGAGACCATTAGAGGCAAAGTTGTTCCTATCAAAGAGAAGAACAACATAGTTGGAAAGCATTTTCCCATTGTTGGTATTAAAGGAGTTAAGGGCATTGCCATTTGGAGCAAGAAGAGAAATCAAATTGGGTAAGATTCTAACACTCCAACTATGGTACATTGTTTATATAATTGATTTTGGAGTTGTTTGGCATGAGTATGGATGGTTAGAAACTATCTAAATACATTGGAATGATTATGACCTAGAAATGGTCTAGAGTGAGAAAGTGGAATGTATGGAGATTAATGATGAATGAGATATGTAGACGTTATTAATAGTGTTATAGTATGATTTTAAGATGTGGTTAGTGGATAAATTGTGAGATTTACCTAAAAGAGGTAAAATCTGGATTAAGGCATTTGTAAAATGCATAAGTGAATAATATTGACTAGTGAGGTCAATTATGGGTTAAATACATTAACTCAATTGATTTAATGAATGAATCGCAGCTTCCGAGGATACGCCGAGGCAAGTTGAGCCAAGAGCGTGAGAAGCTAAAAGGAAAGGAGTCACACCAAGTAAATCGAGGTAAGGGAATTGTGTGGACTCTTAGAGATATCTGTGCGCAATTTGGGCACTTAAATGTTTTGCTAGAATGCATGAGATTAGGAAATGATGTTGGGTGATTGAAGGGTAAAAGTTCGGAGTTTGAGAAATGTGCATGAAAACAAAAGCATATTGCTTTGAAAATCATGTTTTATTGCTTTTTAGCAAATGATTGGTAGGTTCGCAAACATTGAAATGATTTGCAAAAGAAATGAATGTGTTTTGGTTTTGTTAACCATACTTTGCAAAGTTTTGAGCCACCTACATGATTTCGTGAGTATGAAAGCGTGCTAGAGTATGACTAGCATGAGATTTGACGTGTTTTATACACATGAGTGCAAGAGGCACTAGTTTTCACATGGATTTCATAATTGTTTTGGCATTGTGCTTCGAGTTTGTCTCGTACTGGATGCCCACCTTGCATGTTGCCGTGTTTGGAGCTTCAAGTAGATTGGGTGTCACATCGATTAAATTGGCTCACACATGCATTGTTTTGACATGATTAATTAGCCGTGTTAGGAGCTTCGGGTAGACACGAGGTCGTACCGATTAAATAGGCTCACACGTGCGTTTGAGATGTGGCGTGATATGATGTGTTGATTTGGGTCCACGGAGTACGTTGTACCGTGCATGTAGCATGGAGTACATTGTACCGTGTTGAGTTGTGATGTGCCATCTTCGGACGAGATCTGCTATGGTCCGACGGGTAGGATTTGACCCACCTCTCGTGTGGAAGCAGATAGTGGTGATATCCCGCACACCTGATCCGTGTAGCCGGTATCACAGGTTATGTACATAGGCCTTGAGGTTATTACCTGTTGTTGAACTGCCTATCTCACATGTCTACTGCTATTTGAGAATAAATCCATGTTTGAAATGATTTGTGGGTCAGGAAAGCCCGAGGGATGGGCTGAGACTTGACCAGTGTTGAAATTGATTTGTTAATGGTTTTTAAAGTGCACGGATGCATGATGTTTAATGCCATGCTTTATTGTTAATTTGCATGATGATTTATACCATGCTTTGAGTTGAAATGTGCACTGAATTTTAATAGCATGAATGCTTTACATACCATTAACACAATCATACACTCATATTTTGAGATAAATAATGAATTAAATGCTTTTGAGCATGGCATCACGATCACGTAGATAGTGCAGTATCTACCTGTTCGCATGATTGCCTTACTGAGCGTGTGGTTTGCTCACCCCCCTTATTTTCCCCCTCTCTACAGAGATTTGAGTATAGAGTGAGCGTGACTGGAGGCGTTCCCTTTTTGGTAATCCGTTGCATCCCATCGCTAAAGGTATACACACTGTTGAAATTTTGTATCTAAACTTACGATAGCACAGTAGCATTTTGTATGTAACTATTGGGGATGTAAAACAATGTAAACACATATAACAACTCTGATATATATACATTTATACAAGTGTTTACCTATGAATAATATACAAATTGAATTGGTATGGTGGAGTGAGTTAGACGTCGGCACACAGCCCAACTGTTATGAGTGTGGTTGTTCACGATCGAGGAAGGATGATTAACAATTGATGCATGAAAATGTGAAAAATTTGTACCTATTTTGGTAAGTTGAGGGTCGTGACATCATGTGCGAGCTAAACTCTAGCACGTTTCATAAATGTGAAAACACCAAAATCCAATGTGAGCGATGCTCCAGCACAATTTAACTCACGTAGCACCTCATCTGTGTCTTTTCACAAAATAAAGAAATCACTAGCCAACATATCAATCATTTTGCTTAAACCAATGCAATGTATTTTCATAAAAGCATCAAAACATGTGATTTATGCAATTATTAGCCTTCCTATCCCATTTTTATAAAATCTACTTCAAAACCAAATCATATACCAAAAACACTTGTACTCATTCAACAAACCATCAATAGCTTTCTTAAATAGCTATGCACTTTACAAAGCCCTATATTCATCCACAAAATATGAGCAGCTATCTCTATATGCTCATAGAATTCCCTTACCTGGAATCGCGTCGCGTGATTTCGTTTCCTTAGAGCTGCTTGATTGTGCGGTTCGATTCTTCTCCAACAAACTCTCCGACACTGCATGAGATTACGTTTCACGTCAATTTAGTCTCATACAACACGACTCTTGTGTTTACTATAGTTTTCTCAACCGACAGTTTTCCATTAATGCCTATAAGGCTTCATTTCCTCTTAAGTCCGTTTTGATTGCCTAATAGTTTCTCGAGAGTTTATCAAACTCATTTAGGCCTAATGATTTGTACTAAATTGATATCTAAGCCCATATTGTTTATATTTCATCATTTACTTCACTATGCATTTTGTTAAACACCTCATATTCTCATTTCACTTAACTAAGCCAATCTAACAATGTGGCTTCATTCAACCTTCTAAAATCATACATATTAACTCATAGACACTTTAGCATACTCTATTTATCATCAATTCATCCACAATACATTTTCTCACACTAGACTTATTCTAGGTTATAATGGTTCTATGGTTTTCTAGATAGTTTCTATTATTAAAATACATACCAATCAACTCCAAAATTAATAACTAAACAATTATACATGGATTGGTGCATTAGAAACTCACCTAGCTTGATCTTCTCCTTGCTCCAAATGGGAATGCACATTTGCTCCTTGAATCCAACCAATGGGGTTTTGATTCCAAACTATGTTGTTCTTCTCTTTGAAAAGAACAACTTTGCTCTAATGGGTTTTTCTTAAATCTTAATTGAAATGGGGTGATTTTAGAGTGAGAAAGTTAGGTTTTGAGATTGAAATGGAAGAATAGTTTTTCCCCATGAAAATGCAGATCCAACTGCTCCTATTTATAGAAATGGCTTGATGAGATCGATCTGCATAAGGTGGAGATCGATCTGTCCTTACTTAAATCCTTCAATTTCACGACATTTCAAGGTAGGAGATCGATATGTCGAATGCATGAGATCGATCTACTTCAATGGAACAGAATCGATTTGTTTCAAGCAGAGAGCTAAGAAGATCAATCTGGTCTTAAAGGGAGATCGATCTGCTCCAGCCCGAGAGTTAAGGAGATCGATCTGCTTCAGTGGGGAATCGATCTCTCTCTTCCAACATGCTGATTTTGCATTCTTGAGGCCATGAGATCGATCTCTCCTTGCTTGGGATCAATCTGGCCTTCATCCAACTTCATTTTTGCTGCACTTTTCTCATTCAAACTCATACTAAATCATTTTAACACCCAATTATCAATCCATTCACACTTAGAACTTCAAAAACATTCATTTCTTGTAATTCATGTGTAATGTAACTTGTCTATACATCAATTAATGTTATACATTACATAGAAAATTAGGGGTCTTACAGATTTTTAATTCTTCAATTTGTTTTTGAAATAAAATTTCCAAGTCCTATTTTCTTTTGTTCATTAAACTTATGTTCTTTCTTATCATTCCAAGAACTCTTCATGATGTTTGGCATCAATGTACTTATTAAATTCATAAACCTTGGGCTGCTTGGTTGTGGTCAAAACCAATCACAAGTATGGGTCAGAAACAATCACAAATCTTTAGTGTTTCAAATATAGTCGGGTACAGTGCAATTCCAAAGCATCAAAGGCAATCAACTTAATTCATAACTTTCATTTTGCATTTATAGATAAAAAAAAAAATTAATCTAACATATGCTTAAATCAAACAACAAATTTAAAAGAAAAGAAGTAGAGAACCGTTTGGATGAAGATCAAATTAGTAGGAAAAGTAATCCATTATCGGCACTTTAAAATGTTGTTATAAATAAATAGTTATGAAAATTTTAAATTTGAAATTTGACTTTTACCACTACATTAAAATGCATTTAAAATCTAATAAATAAGAAATATTTATGAATATCAACATTATAAAATGCCTTTAAAAGATAATAACTATGAAAAGTAATTAGAGTTATTTAAATTTTATCAACACTTTAAAATGCCTTTAAAAGCTTCTTACTTATAATAACAATTTAAAGCACTGAAAAAAAGACCTAATAGGTAAATAAAAACACTATAATTGAAGGGTTTTGGCTCATGCTCAATAAATCATACATAAGAATATGTAGCGAAATATATAAATAAACAAATAAATACTAAAACCATCCCTTGAATCAAACTTATTATAGAGAAATCAATACACACGAAACAATGGCTTTTAAAACAATTTTCATACCTTTGAGGACTTAAACTTAAGATTATAAAGTTTCACTTTATCATTTACACCACATATGTTTTTTATAAACCAACAATTATTCAATTATTCGGCCTCTAATAGTAACTCACACGAATAATAATAATAATAATAATAATAATAATAATAATAATAATAATAATAATAATAATAATAATAATAATAGGAACCTTCTGGAGACTAATTTCATTACAACAGTGTGAAACTCAAAATTTTTGTTTTATTATTTATTTGAAAACTAGAAAGCAATTAAAATACGAAATAATATTATGCATGCCCGGAATGACCGAGCACTTGGGTTAGTGGCACGAAGCTCGAGGGGCATGAAAACTGATGTAAGGTTTTAAATTCAATTATTTCTTAAAGATTGCATGTATAGGTATGCTTTGGTGGTTAGAAGGTGAAACTAGGTATTGGAAGTGAAAAAGTTAGTAAAAACTCGAGTTAACACTAAACTGAAAAATTGGGCCTAGTAAGTGAAGTAAATTCGGAATAAATTCCACAAATTCATAAAAATTATTCTGAGGCCATAGGAAATTAGTATAAGGCATAATAGACTTAAGGAATGAAAATTTAGTGGAAATATTGAGGTCTCGATAGTCAGATTAAATTTAAAGTAAACCAAAAACCTTAAGAAATCTCAATTGGTAATGACATTGGACAAAATGAGCTCAAACGGGAAACTTTTATTAAACAAGTGGGCCCAAAATTTTTATGGGAATACTAGGGACTTAGTATAACACATGAGAAGTATAAATTTGAAAGAAATTGAGTTGAAAATATTTTTTTATGGATTTTACAAAAACAGAGCTGCAGGCTGCCCTTGCCTAGAAATCTGCAAGCTCAACACAAAATGCAAAATTTGAATACCTTCCAGAAGGCTTTTGATCTGGATAATTTCCATAATTAAAGATCACTTCATGCTCTTTCTAGAAATCTAAAGAAAACCTTAAACAGACCTAAAACCCGAGAGTTCTCTTCCCTTCTTTCTACCGCAGGTGTCATTCCCACGGGTTCATTGTGCAAATTTTTTGGCCACCTTTCGACCACTTTTAGAGTTTGGTTAAAAAGGATAAAATCTTCCTTCCTAATTCCTCTACAACACATTTAAAGATCCAGTCATAAACAAGCTCATTTGCTAGCTGAAACGTTAGTGAGAAGAACAGAGGCAGAATCTGTCATGTTTCTAACGTGAGAGAAAACTTAAATTCATGAACTCTTAGCTGGTTTTTAAGTTTTTTTTTTTTATGATTCTAAGTTGTATACATGTATATATATAGCTGAGAATCATTGCTGGAACAAGAAGAAATGGTTAAAGTCGGTCAAACTAGGTGAGAAGTTGTTGGAAGATGATGATGATGTTGATGATATATGTTGTAATTTGATGAATTTGGATGATTTTTACTAAAGTAGAAATTGAAGAAATAATTTCTAGAGACATGTGTAGGTTTGCCCAGCCATGAATTGTTAGGGTAGAGATGAAATTTGGTTGAGTTGGTTGAGTATCTGACATTAAATCAATAGTAAACTCCAGCTCTCTCTCTCTAGTGGTAACCTCGGTAATTCATTAGAAAACACATCCGAGAATTCAGAAACAATCGGTATATCCTGAATACTTGGCTACTCTTGGCAGTTATCAGAAACAAAAGCTATATAACCTTCACGAAAATAAAACATCATGAAATTTACGCAAGTTCACATTTCAAAACATCATATATTTCATTTCTTAGCTCCAAAACATACATCGAATTTATCAGGTAAGGAGAAGGTTAGAGTCCTAGTATAGCAGTCTAAACTTACCCGATTGGTGGCTAACCAATCCATACCAAAAATTATATCAAAGTCGTACATGTTTAATAAGATTAGATATGTTATTATTACTCTATCTCCTACCTTAATTTCACAATTTCTACACTCTATCAGTTATTTACTTTTCATACATGGGAGTACTAATATGAAATACATGATCTAAGGGCACAGATTCTAAATGCAGACACTTTGCAAAGTGGAGTGAAATGAATGAGTGTGTGCACCCGAGGTCAAATTGTGAGACCCCGTATATGTATAGCTAGGTATATAGGAACATGGGAATGTAAATAATATCATAAGTATGATGATATATTGTAATGTGAAGTATATGCAATGTAAGTTCATAAGATTATGTACGCACTTGTAATAAGAATTGTGATTATACGTACAAGTTGCATTATGCATGAGTAGGAGGAAATAAACTTGAACACGAGAAGAATGTGATCGAAATGGAATATGAGTAGCATGGTAAAATGGAAGGAAAGATTTACATGAGTGTATATTTCCATTCGAGTAATATCGTGTATATTTGGTTATACAAAGATTTCCCAGAAGTTTTAAAATACATTAAGTGGGATGGGATGACATTTTTAAGTCTCAAGGAGCGATGAATGAGGAAAGGACTATGAAGGTAAATTGAGGAAGTCTTGAAGGGAGTTGTTGCAGAAAAACTGCAGGAAATCTGGAATTTGTGAAGGCCAGATCGATCTCATAGGATGAGAGATCGATCTGGGAGACCCAGAATGCTCTTATGTGAGTAATGGAAGGGAACAGATCGATCTCCAAAGGAAGCAGATCGATCTCTTTAGCTCTCGGGTTGGAAGCAGATCGATCTCCCCTAAGACCAGATCGATCTCCTTAAGCTTCTGTTCGACAGCAAATCGATCTCTAGTCTCGACAGATCGATCTCCTGCCTTTAAAATGTCTTAGAAAAGAGGGATTTTATAGGACCAGATCGATCTCCACCCAAGGGAGATCGATCTCATCAAGTCAAAACTATAAATAGGAGCAGTTGGATCTGCAGAATTTCGGGATAAACCATTTTCTCTCACTTCAACTTAAAGAAAACTAGCTTTCTCACTCCTAAATCCAGCCATTTTTAGTGAGATTTAAGGAGAGTCTATTAGAGACAAAGTTGTTCACAACAAAAGAGGAACAACATGGTCTAGAGGCATTTCCCCATTTGATGGATTGAAGAAATAAAGGGGCAATCCTAATTGGAGCAAGAGGAAATCCAATGAGGTAAGTTCTAATGCACAAATCCAAGTACATTGGTTTAGTTAATGATTATAAAGATATTTGGGTGTGCATATTGTGGATAGAACCACCTAGAATGGTATGAAATGAATATAACTAAGAAATAGTCAAGTGTGAGAAAGTGGAATATAGAGGTATTAACGATAAACGAGATATCTTGAGTGGATGATTATGTTGTGGGAATGGTTTGGACATGTTGATATTGGGATAAAATTGTGAGGTTTACCACAAAGGGTAAAATATGTATTTAAGGCATTGGATAAATGATTAGTTGAGTAAGAGTTAGAAACGTTAACTCGAGTATTTGATGGATGAATTTCAGTTTCGGATGATACGCCGGAGCAAGTCGAGATGAGAACGCGAGAAGCATAAAAGCGGATAGTTGCACACAAGTAAAACGAGGTAAGGGACTGTGTGTTAGCTATAGAGATGTTCATACGTATTTTACGGTAATTTCGTAGATATATTGCTAGAACTAGTACGATATTATAATTCTATGAAATGATCTGGAAGCATGAAAAGTACTAGGATGTATATATGTATTGAGAAATGGGATAGGGTAAGGAAATAGCATGATATGCATGTTTTCAATGTTTTTCTCTGTTGTACATTAATCTTGAGGATTGAGAAACGTTGATGATAGGTTGGCTAATTTTACATGTTTTAGCATGAAGAGACATGCTGTATGAATAAACATGTTTTGAATTTTAAAAAGAGAAAATAGCCATATATCAGTTTTGAGATGTGATTTGGTGTTGAAGCGCTAGCTTACACCGTTTTAATGCCTTGATGTACCGTGTTGGAGTTTTAACTCGCACGAGGGTTTTGAGAAAGTGCGGGAACTTTGCTCGCACCTGTTTTATTGAGTTAAGGTAAACCTGAGGGTCTGGGACCCAAGGGGATACCAGCCGACGGCCATTTGAACGGGCTGGGCCCTAACGATAGATTGTACCGTGCTGGAGCTTTGGGTTGACTGTGTGTCACGCTGCTTGCTCGCCTGGTATATGAGACATGATTTAGGATAAAAAGTCCATCGGAGTTGGTCTATGGACTTGGGTCTACGGTCGTACGTGGAATAGTGTAGTCACCCGTTGGTATACTATGTACCGTGCTGGGTGCACGTGAGTACGAGTATCGCGTAGATGACACACGACGTATCTTCACTGTGAGTATACGAGGAGATGAGGTGGATTAAGATGAGCCGGAGGGTAGGACTGACCCATCCCCCTTCAGGCGAAGTGATACCCTATGCACACCTGATCAGTGAGGCCTGGGATCACTGACTATGGCCATATGTCGTGGATATTTGATTGTCAAAAATTCCATGCTTGTCTCAGAGATTTGAGAAACAGAGATAATCTCAGAAAAGAAAGAGAATTGCGGAAAGAATGATTTGAGAAATGAAAGAGATTTCATGTTTTTGATAAATCTCTAATTTCACATTCGTGCCGTGAGGGCACTATTTATGAGCATGTTTTAAATGGAAGCTTGATATTCATTTTACACGAAAATGCTATTGAGAAATATATGTTTAAATGCATTATTCGTATGATATTTCCATTTATAACGAAAACATGGTTTTGGTTTATGCATGCATGGGCTATGTAGGTAGTACGATATCTACCTGCTAGCATACATTTCCTTACTGAGCTGTGGTTTTCTCATCCCACTATTTTTTCCCTCCAGGTACTGAGAAGTAAGAGAGCGGTGATCTCTAGATTTTTTGTGTTAAACAGCTCCCACAATCCGCAAAGGTATAAGATTTGCATACACAAGTATTTTGTGTCTAATATATTGTATCGCACAGTTATATCTTGGAATTGTAAACAGTATTATGGGGATGATATGTAAGCACATGGTATTTATACAATTAATTTTGTGTATCTACACACACACCTGGGAGTGTGAATTAAAGTTTTAAATATTTCGCTGTAAAAATGAATGAATTTTTAGTAATTGCATCTTCTCACAGCCCAACCGTAGTAGAGAATGTATGGATAGAAGGGTTCATAAAAGCGGGGTGTGACAGGTTTGGTATCAGAGCATGGTTGGTCTGATGTGAGTTGATGTTTAAGACTAAGAAAACATACATCCCCAAGTTACTGTGCGATATTTAGATACAAATGTGTGTACGAAACTGGTAGTGAATTAAATGTTTGTTATAACGCAGGAAAGTTATCAGGCTAGTGAGTTATGCCTGAGAGACACCGCAAGAGGGGAGAGAGCTTGAGAGCTCGAGGGCAAAATGACAGGACTGAGAGGCACAGTAGATCATCCTCTAGTCATGAGCCCCAGGAACAAATAGAGGCTTCTGATCCTCGAATAACTCGATTGGAGGAAGACATGCGCACGATGATGACCATGATGGGTCAGATCATGGCTAGGTTTGAGGGTACACCTGGTACAGCGGGACAGGCTGCACCGAATCCCCCAGCAGCTGCACCTGAACCTGAGAATGTTGCACCTGCGCAAGCTGAACCGGCTAGGCCACGGGAACCTCATATTCGACCGGTACCTCCTCCGGTAGCCCCACATCAGCATGATGATGATTTGGGGTATGGATATGATTGTGATATGGAAAGATTGAGGCACTTTATGGATTTTAAGCCTCCTTCGTTTAGCGGGGTAAAGGATCCGACAGTGGCTGAGGACTGGATCAGTCAAATGGAGAAGTTATTCGACTTCTGTAGATGTTCAGCTACGGAGAGAGTAGTGCTTGCAGCCTTTGTATTGAGAGGCGAAGCAGAGCACTGGTGGAAGTCCACTAGGCCGATGTTAAGAGCTCAAGGAATGGTTATCACTTGGGATATGTTCTTGGACGTTTTCAGAGAGCAATACATCCCAGATACTGCTCGACGGAGACTACAGATGGAATTTCTGAATCTGACTCAAGGGAATCGAACAGTTGATGAGTACGAGTCACGATTCACTTCACTGGGTAGATATGATCCGGACTCGATCAGGAGTGAGGCTATCAAAGTTCGTAGATTTGTAGATGGACTGAGGCCTTCGATCCGAGCGAAGTTGGCCCCATTTGATGTCGCTACATATAGAGAGGCCGTGCGACGGGCCCAGTTATGCGAGCAGGATTATGACTTGCAGATTTTTGAGTTTAGTTGGGGTAAGGACAAGGGTCCGAGGAAGCTGGGAGATGGCAAGAGTGCCAAATTTGGTCAAAAATTCATGAGTAAGCGTCGGAGAGAGGTAGATGAGTTCCAGAAAAAGGTTGTTAGACCTTTTATGCCTCCGACTCAGACACCAGCCAGGGGTATAGTGATTGGTGGACCCCGACCGACTACAGATCAGTATAGGTTATGCGGTCGATACCATGGTGGTAGGCCATGTCATCTTCAGGGTACCCGATGCTTCAGATATGGTAAATTTGGACATTATGCCAGAGAGTGCCCGGAGATAGTTGAGGCGATTCCACAGAGGGGTAAAGAGCCAGAGAGGGTTCCTACAGTTGCACCTCCTGGAAGAAAGAAAGCCTCGACTGAAGAAAAAGGAAAACAAGTTGTGGGTCAAGGCAGGGTGTATGCGATAGACCAGGCATCGGCTGATACCTCTTCTGAAGTGATAAAAGGTTTTGTTGCTTATATGGTGGATTTGAACAAAGTACATCCGGATATGGAGGACATCTCAGTGGTCAGAGAATTCCCTGATGTCTTTCCAGACGATCTACCAGGATTGCCACCTGATAGAGAAACGAAATTCGGTATAGACTTGACGCCTGGAACCGAACCAATATCGAAGTCACCATATAGGATGGCTCCAGTTGAGTTAGAGGAATTAAGGAAACAGCTGCAAGAGTTGTTAGAGAAGGGGTTCATAAGATCGAGCGTCTCACCATAGGGAGCCCCGGTATTGTTTGTGAAGAAGAGAGATGGGAGCCTCAGGTTGTGCATTGACTATCGGATGTTAAACAAGGCTACCATCAAGAATAAGTACCCCTTGCCACACATTGACGATTTATTGGATCAGCTTCGGGGAGCACAGATCTTCTCCAAGATGGATCTGAGGTCTGGGTATCATCAATTGAAGATTCGAAAGGAGGATGTGCCCAAGACAGCATTTCGTACCCGCTATGGCCATTACGAATTTTTAGTGATGCCTTTTGGGTTAACCAATGCGTCGACAGCTTTTATGGCTCTAATGAACGAGGTATTCAAGCTATACCTGGACCAGTTCGTAATTTTGTTCATTGATGATATATTAGTGTATTCAAGGTCCAGAGAAGAGCATGAGCAGTACTTAAGGATTATTTTGCAGACCCTCCGAGAGAAAAGGTTATATGCCAAGCTTAACAAATGTGACTTTTGGCTAGAACAGGTTTCTTTTCTAGGCCATGTTATATCGAAGGATGGGGTGTCAGTAGATCCATCCAAGATTGAGGCAGTTGTTCAGTGGGAACAACCTAGGACAGTCACAGAGATCAGAAGTTTTCTGGGTTTGGCTGGTTACTACAGGAGATTTGTAGAAGGTTTCTCTAGATTAGCTGCTCCATTGACACGTCTTACGAGGAAGAGTGTGGAGTTTTCATAGGATGAAGCTTGTGAGAGGAGTTTTTAGGAACTTAAGCGCAGATTAACTACCGCGCCAGTTCTTGTCATCCCTAACAGCTCAGGGAATTACTTGGTGTATACAGATACTTCGCATCAAGGACTAGGCTGTGTTTTGATGCAAGAGGGAAGGGTAGTAGCTTATGGATCTAGACAGCTGAAAGATCATGAGAAGAACTACCCCAAATCACGATTTGGAGTTAGCGACCGTAGTGTTTGCGTTGAAGATATGGCGCCACTACTTATATGGTGAGAGATTTCAGATCTTTACGGATCATAAGAGTCTGAAATATCTATTCTCACAAAAGGAGTTAAACATGAGATAGAGGAGGTGGTTGGAACTCCTCAAGGACTATGATTGTGAGATCTTATACCACCCGAGGAAGGTAAATGTGGTTTCCGATGCATTGAGTCGGAAGAGTCTCGGGTTGGTATCTCATATGATGGTTAGAGAGCACGAGTTATTGGAACAATTCACGAACCTTAGTCTGGATATGACCCTACCTGAGATTGGCAGCTATGGGATTATTGCTAGCTTGAGATTAGAACCGAAGTTGATTGAGAGAATCCGACAAGCTCAGCAAATTGATTAATGGTGTATTGTCATGATTAGCCAAATCCGGAAAGGGAAGGGTGTCGATTTTATATTGAGTTCAGATGGAATACTAAGGTTTAGAGATAGAATATGTGTTCCTAAGGATTTAGAGCTGAGAAAGCTGATCTTATCAGAGGCACACTCGTCGAGATACACGATACACCCGGGGAGTAGTAAGATGTATCAAAATCTCTGAAAAGCATATTGGTGGTCTGGAATGAAGAGAGACATAGCTGAGTATGTCGCCAGATGTCTCATTTGTCAGCAAGTAAAAGTCGAACATCAGAAACCAGGAGGATTATTACAACCTCTATCGATACCAACATGGAAGTGGGAGCATGTCACCATGGATTTTGTGATGGGGTTACCGAGAACCCGTAAGAACCATGATGCGATATGGGTGATAGTAGATCAGTTAACGAAATTGGCACATTTCTTAGCCATGAGATCTACAGATACATTGAGTGCACTGGCAAACCTGTATGTGCGAGAAATAGTGAGATTGCATGGAGTCCTAGTGAGTGTTGTTTCTGATCGGGATGCCCGCTTCACTTCCCACTTTTGGGGACATTTCCAGGAAGCGATGGGACCCAATTGAGTTTTAGCACCGCTTTTCATCCTCAGACAGATGGTCAGTCAGAGAGGACTATACAGACCCTGGAGGATATGTTGAGAGCGTGTGTGCTGGATTTTAGAGGCTCATGGGACGATCACTTGCCATTGATTGAGTTCGCCTATAATAACAGTCATCACTCAAGTATTGGTATGGCCCCTTATGAGGCACTATACGGTCGTAGATGCCAATCGCCCATTGGTTGGAAAGAAGTTGGTGACAGACAATTGCTCGCTCCCGATTTGGTTAAGCAAGCCTCCGAGGATGTTCAGATAATATGCGAGAGGCTACGAACAGCTCAAAGTCGATAAAAGAGCTATGCTGACAGGAGACGAAGACCACTTGAGTTTAATGTCGGCGAGTCTGTATTTTTGAAAGTATCTCCTTCTAAGGGAATAATGAGGTTTGGGAAGAAAGGAAAATTAAGTCCTCGTTACATTGGTCCCTTCGAGATTTTGGCTAGAGTAGGAGAAGGAGCATATAGGCTAGCCTTACCACCTGAGCTAGCAGAAGTCCACAATGTCTTCCACGTTTCTATGCTTCGGAAGTACTACCCGGATCCGACACATGTAATTAGTTATGAGCCGTTGGAGCTCAAGAAAGATATGTCGTACGTCGAGAGACCGATCAGGGTGTTGGACAGGAAAGAGAAGGTGTTGTGGAACAAGACGATTTCATTGGTTAAGGTTTTGTGGCAACATCACACTGAGGAAGAGGCCACATGGGAACTGGAAAGTTTGATGCGGGAAAAGTATCCTGAGTTATTCACGGATTAAATTGGTTCTAATTTAGAGGACCAAATTCTCTAAGTGGGGGAGAATGTGAGACCCCGTATATGTATAGCTAGGTATATAGGAACATGGGAATGTAAATAAAATCATAAGTATGATGATATATTGTAATGTGAAGTATATGCAATGTAAGTTCATAAGATTATGTACGCACTTGTAATAAGAATTGTGATTATACGTACAAGTTGCATTATGCATGAGTAGGAGGAAATAAACTTGAACACGAGAAGAATGTGATCGAAATGGAATATGAGTAGTATGGTAAAATGGAAGGAAAGATTTACATAAGTGTATATTTCCATTCGAGTAATATCATGTATATTTGGTTATACAAAGATTTCCCACAAGTTTTAAAATACATTAAGTGGGATGGGATGACATTTTTAAGTCTCAAGGAGCGATGAATGAGGAAAGGACTATGAAGGTAAATTGAGGAAGTCTTGAAGGGAGTTGTTGTAGAAAAACTGTAAGAAATCTGGAATTTGTGAAGGCCAGATCGATCTCATAGGATGAGAGATCGATCTGGGAGACCCAGAATGCTCTTATGTGAGTAATGGAAGGGAACAGATCGATCTCCAAAGGAAGCAGATCGATCTCTTTAGCTCTCGGGTTGGAAGCAGATCGATCTCCCCTAAGACCAGATCAATCTCCTTAAGCTTCTGTTCGACAGCAGATCGATCTCTAGTCTCGACAGATCGATCTCCTTCCTTTAAAATGTCTTAGAAAAGAGGGATATTAGAGGACCAGATCGATCTCCACCCAAGGGAGATCGATCTCATCAAGTCAAAACTATAAATAGGAGCAGTTGGATCTGCAGAATTTCGGGATAAACCATTTTCTCTCACTTCAACTTAAAGAAAACTAGCTTTCTCACTCCTAAATCCAGCCATTTTCAGTGAGATTTAAGGAGAGTCTATTAGAGACAAAGTTGTTCACAACAAAAAGAAGAACAACATGGGCTAGAGGCATTTCCCCATTTGATGGATTGAAGAAATAAAGGGGCAATCCTAATTGGAGCAAGAGAAAATCCAATGAGGTAAGTTCTAATGCACAAATCCAAGTACATTGGTTTAGTTAATGATTATAAAGATATTTGGGTGTGCATATTGTGGATAGAACCACCTAGAATGGTATGAAATGAATATAACTAAGAAATAGTCAAGTGTGAGAAAGTGGAATGTAGAGGTATTAACGATAAACGAGATATCTTGAGTGGATGATTATGTTGTGGGAATGGTTTGGACATGTTGATATTGGGATAAAATTGTGAGGTTTACCACAAAGGGTAAAATATGTATTTAAGGCATTGGATAAATGATTAGTTGAGCAAGAGTTAGAAACGTTAACTCGAGTATTTGATGGATGAATTTCAGTTTCGGATGATACGTCGGAGCAAGTCGAGATGAGAACGCGAGAAGCATAAAGGCGGATAGTTGCACACAAGTAAAACGAGGTAAGGGACTGTGTGTTAGCTATAGAGATGTTCGTACGTATTTTACGGCAATTTCGTAGATATATTGCTAGAACTAGTACGATATTATAATTCTATGAAATGATCTGGAAGCATGAAAAGTACTAGGATGTATATATGTATTGAGAAATGGGATAGGGTAAGGAAATAGCATGATATGCATGTTTTCAATGTTTTTCTCTATTGTACATTAATCTTGAGGATTGAGAAACGTTGATGATAGGTTGGCTAATTTTACATGTTTTAGCATGAAGAGACATGCTGTATGAATAAACATGTTTTGAATTTTAAAAAGAGAAAATAGCCATCTATCAGTTTTGAGATGTGATTTGGTGTTGAAGCGCTAGCTTACACCGTTTTAATGCCTTGATGTACCGTGTTGGAGTTTTAACTCGCACGAGGGTTTTGAGAAAGTACGAGAACTTTGCTCGCACCTGTTTTATTGAGTTAAGGTAAACCTGGGGGTCTGGGACCCAAGGGGATACCAGCCGACGGCCATTTGAACGGGCTGGGCCTTAACGATAGATCGTACCGCTCTGGAGCTTTGCGTTGACTGTGTGTCACGTTGCTTGCTCGCCTGGTATATGAGACATGGTTGAGGATAAAAAGTCCATCGGAGTTGGTGTATGGACTTGGGTCCACGGTCGTACGTGGAATAGTGTAGTCACCCGTTGGTATATTATGTACCGTGCTGGGTGCACGTGAGTACGAGTATCGCGTAGATGACACACGACGTATCTTCACCGTGAGTATACGAGGAGATGAGGTGGATTGAGATGAGTCGGAGGGTAGGACTGACCCATCCCCCTTCAGGCGAAGTGATACCCTATGCATACCTGATCAGTGAGGCTTGGGATCACTGACTATGGCCATATGTCGTGGATATTTGATTGCCAAAAATTCCATGCCTGTCTCAGAGATTTGAGAAACAGAGATAATCTCAGAAAAGAAAGAGAATTGCGGAAAGAATGATTTGAGAAATGAAAGAGATTTCATGTTTTTGATAAATCTCTAATTTCACATTCGTGCCGTGAGGGCACTATTTATGAGCATGTTTTAAATGGAAGCTTGATATTCATTTTACACGAAAATGCTATTGAGAAATATATGTTTAAATGCATTATTCGTATGATATTTCCATTTATAACGAAAACATGGTTTTGGTTTATGCATGCATGGGCTATGTAGGTAGTACGATATCTACCTGCTAGCATACATTTCCTTACTGAGCTGTGGTTTGCTCATCCCACTATTTTTCCCCTCCAGGTACTGAGAAGTAAGAGAGCGGTGATCTCTAGATTTTTTGTGTTAAACAGCTCCCACAATCCGCAAAGGTATAAGATTTGTATACACGAGTATTTTGTATCTAATATATTGTATCGCACAGTTATATCTTGGAATTGTAAACAGTATTATGGGGATGATATGTAAGCACATGGTATTTATATAATTAATTTTGTGTATCTACGCACACACCTGGGAGTGTGAATTAAAGTTTTAAATATTTCGCTGTAAAAATGAATGAATTTTTAGTAATTGCATCTTCTCACAGCCCAACCGTAGTAGAGAATGTATGGATAGAAGGGTTCATAAAAGCGGGGTGTGACACAAATAAAACATGAGCTTTATGATTACAGACAAGAAGATTACCTCTGATGACATCTAAAGAGGTATCTACAGTTTCTTGGTCAATAGAAAAAACACGCCCTTGGGTGACAGGCTTTTTACTTTGTTCAGCTGGGGTAGCTCGTTTCTAGGGGGTCTGCCTCTGAGCAGTCTATGTCTGTCCTTCAGACTGTAACTGTGGTTGATCCTAGGGCTGTGGGGTCCGAAGTTGCAGACAATCTTTATCAAATGTCCTTTGTCTCCACATCTAAAACAGGCACTTGTTCGCCAATGAAAAAGTCAACCATGCATCTTGCCACAGTCTTTAGAACTCTTTGTAGTGATCTGGTGGCTCAGGGTGATCACAGGGGTAGTAACAGGAGTCATGGGCCTATCAACCCTCGCTGGAGACTCATCAGTCCTCAGTCTCTTTGGTTGACTCCTCCTCAGCTTTGCTCTAGTGGTCTCCACCCTCTTACCTTTATTCTTCAGCTTCTCTCGGAATCCATATTGAGCTTGTATTATATCAAGACCCTTCTCTATTTCATGTGTGTGCCCGAGAGCGTCACCACACTTTGAAACGCGAAAATCAAGTGATCTTACCCGAATGACGGGTCTCAACCCGGATAGAAACCTTTCTATACGGCACTGTTCATCCTTGATGGTCTCAAAGTCATACCTCATCAGGGTGGAAAACCTATTCTCGTATTCGTCTATCGTTATGCTGCCCTGTAACAAATCTAAAAATTCAGCCTATAGTTTTTTCTGAGTAGCTGGCGGGGCATACTGACTTCTGAAGCAGATA
This sequence comes from Firmiana major, assembly GCA_033439115.1. NCBI lineage: Eukaryota > Viridiplantae > Streptophyta > Magnoliopsida > Malvales > Malvaceae > Firmiana > Firmiana major. The sequence goes on along the minus strand of CM065901.1, from coordinate 72,290,373 downwards.
AGAAAATTTCCTAACTAATCTCCGGATGTCGGGATATCAAATATGTTTTAGTAACTCTCCACCACACACCGGCCTATCCAGTAAGCATATATGTAGCCATAAGGACCCGCTCGAAATTAGTGCACCCCATATATTCAAAGATCCTTTTTAAGTCAGTTAGCAACTCTTCAGCCCTTACTGAGTCTTTCACCCCTTTGAACTCTGGAGGGTGCATATTAAGAAAATCCTTCATTCTACTCGCATTTCTATCATCTCTTGATCTGTACCTGAGGCTAAGTGACAGGAGGTGCTGGAGGAACTTGTGGAGGAGGTAGAGGTGGAGTTGGTATCGGTGTGGTACCCGATGCATTAGCTCCAAAATGCAGAGAAAATAACGTTGTTAGGTTCTCAAATCCCTTCCTCATGTTCTGCTCAATGAGACTTATTTGAGAGTTAAGACTCTCTAGATATAATAGGGGTAGTGGTGGTGGCTGATTTTGCCTCTTGGGGCGACCCCATCAACCACCCATGGTAAATGATGTATTACTTGCGCCAATATCAAGAGATTTTAGTTGTAACTATAATCGGTATACATAATTTATAACCAGACAAGTACAAATACTTGAGATGTAATCAAACTTAAACTATCCAACACTGACAGTACTGGACAACATTTGCTCTGATACCACAAAATTAGAAGAGTTGCTAAAGAATAACTAAAGAAGTAGTTACAAGAGTTTCTTGACAATGGTTTTGTTAGGCCCAGTGTGTCACCTTGGGGAGCTCCAGTTTTGCTTGTCAAAAAAAAGGATGGTAGCCTCTAGTTATATATAGACTATAAATGAAGGCCACAGTGAAGAGCAAATACCCCCTGCCCAGAATAGATGACTTACTTGATCAGCTTAGAGGGGCTTCAATGTTTTCTAAAATAGATCTGAGGTCCGGCTATCACCAGTTGAGAATTAGAAGGGAAGATATGCCTAAGACAGCCTTCAGGACTAGATATGGCCATTATGAATTCTTGGTGATGCCTTTTGGCCTGACCAATGCCCCTGCTGCTTTTATGAGTCTAATGAGCGAAGTATTTCGAGATTATCTGGATTGATTTGTGATTATTTTTATTGATGATATCCTGGTGTACTCTAAGTCTTGGGAGAAGCATGAGCAACATTTGAGGATTGTGCTCCAGATTCTTCGAGAGAAACAATTGTATGGGAAATTAAGTAAGTACGAATTCTGACTGGAGCAAATTACTTTCCTCGGTCATATTATATCCAAGGACAAGGTATCAATTGATCCGTCGAAGGTTGAAGTAGTACTAAAGTGGGAGAAGACGAGGACTGTGACAAAAATTCAGAGTTTCTTAGGAGTGGTAGGGTACTATCGGAGATTTGTAGAGGGTTTCTCCAAAATTGCAACTCCACTGACTAAGCTTACAAGTAAAGGGGTTCTATTTGTATAGTCGAAATCATGTGAGCAGAATTTTCAGGAGTTCAACCAGATATTGAATTCAGCACCCATCCTGACTATTTCGAGTGGATCGAGGGGATTTACGGTATATTGTGATGCCTCCTATCAAGGTATGGGATGCGTGCTTATACAGAATGACCAAATGATAGCTTATGGTTCCAAACAACTTAAGGACCATGAGCGAAATTATCCTACCCATGATTTGGAGTTAGCCGCAGTGATTTTTGCTCTAAAGATTTGGTAACACTATCTGTATGGTGAGAAATTTCAGATTTTCACTGACATAAGAGTTTAAAGTATATATTTGATCAGAAAGAACTTTATATGAGACAGAGACAGTGGATAGAGCTCCTCAAAGATTATGACTACGAGATCCTGTATCATCTGGGTAAGGTGAACGCGGTTACGGATGCCTTCAGTAGGAAGGGTATGGTGTCATCTATGATGGTCAGAGAATGAGAGTTAATAGAACAATTTTCCAGACTCCGGATCAGTGTAGAGGAAGTAAATGTCGGATTTATGGCTAGCCTATGGATTGAATCCAGTATTTTGGATCAAATCAGGGTCGGGTAGAGAAATGATAAGAGATTTTTGGATATGGTTTGCCAGGCAAAGCAGACTTTGCTGTCAGATTTTTTGGTCAGTGATGATGGGTTATTAAGGTTCAGAGGCTGCATCTATGTCTCAAACGAGGATACCATGAAGCAGCAGATATTGAGAGAGTCTCACTGTTCCCGTTACACCATGCACCCAGGCAATGATCTGCGTAAGGTGTATTGGTGAACTGGTATGAAACGGGATGTATCAGAATTTGTGGCCAGACGTTTGATTTGTCAACAGGTTAAGATTAAGCATCAGAAGCCAGTTGGACTTCTTAAGTCTCTACCAGTGCTTACATGAAAATTGGAGCATATTACGATAGATTTTATTATGGGCTTACTGAGGACTCAAAAGGGTCATGTTGCAATCTGGGTCATAGTAGACAGATTAACAAAGAGTGCTCATTTTCTTGCCATCAAGAGCGCTGATTCACTGGATAAGTTGGCAAACTTGTATGTCAGAGAGGTGGTACAGTTGCATGGGGCTCCCATGAGCATTTCTTCTGATAGAGACTCTCGGTTCACTTTCAGGTTCTGGACACATTTTCAGGAAGCCATGGGATTTCAGCTTAATTTTAGCACTACCTATCATCATCAGACTGATGGTCAGTCCAAGCGAACCATTCAGACCTTAGAGGATATGTTAAGGGCGTGTGCATTGGATTTTAAGGGATCATGGGATGATCATTTGCCTCTTGCAGAGTTTGCCTACAATAACAGTTACTATGCTAGCATCGGTATGACACTTTATGAGGCTTTATATGGCAGGAGATGTAGGTCTCCAGTTGCTTGGGAGTAAGTGGGTGAACAAAAAATATTCGCTCCCGATCTTGTAGAGCAGGCGGTTCAAGGCATACGTATTATATGTGATAGATCAAGAGCCGCCCAGAGTAGACAGAAAAGCTATGCCGATATGCCTAGACAGCGACTGAAATTTCAGATTGAGGACTCCGTATTTATAAACGTATCACCGATGAAGGGTGTCATGAGATTCGGTAAGCAATGGAAGTTCAGTCCTTCATTTATTGGTCCATTTGAAATATGATGGTTTTCGAAATCAACAATATTAAATAACTTGCTCAAACAATTAATTAGTAGTATAGGGAGCAAGGTCGTGTCCCAAGAGAGATTGATTAATTCCGATTTACTTTTCTGCAATTAAAAGAAAAATAAAACAAAAGGGGTTTGAAAGATTGATTATCTAAAATAACAAAACTTAATAAAAAGAAAACAAAATTGAGTAGAAGAATTCAATAATTTGAGAAATCCAACCCAAGGAGTAATTTTCATATTTGGTTCGGTAAGTTGATCATTGATGCAAGATAATTTTTCTTAATCCCAACTAAACTGGTTATGGTTGTTGGTATGACCTAGCAACCTATCTCTTCTTACTGCTTTGACAATCAGGAAACGTTCTCTAATTGCTGCTCTTACCAATAAACAACCCTAGATACGATCTTAGGATTTAATTTACCAATAGCTTTGAATACTAAAGAGACTACCAATTCTAATTAACAAACATACATGTAGGTTTATTTAAATCAGATCTTATAATCACATAACAAAGACTAAAAATCAGAAGTGCAATCAATCTTGTTACTTACCACTTGTTATTGAAACAACCAAACAATTACAGATTCAGATATTTCAATTGGATGTATATTACCTTGTGAATGAATCAATAGGCCTTTTTGAAGCAACCACAAAATAATAATAATAATGAAGTGCAAAAATTATAAGAATAGAAAAGATTAAAGAAAATAAATAAGAACAATTAGATCTCACAACTTATAAACCAAATCTTCAATTATCCTTAGATTGGAAAGAGAGTTTAGCAACCCATGAATATTGGGTAAAAACAGTGAAAATATTTTTATCAGAAAATCTAATAATAAAAGTCTGCCTAACCTAGATCTTCAGGAGCCTATTTATAACTAAAAATAGAGATAAGAGTCCTACTCCTAGTTGGACTTAAAGTCCTTACATTTAATTAAAATAATAATCCTATAAAAAGTCTTCCAAGTAATTAAAAAAAGTCAAATCTTTGGAGGAGAGAGAAAATTGTCGTATTAGATGCTTAGGCGAGAGTCTCGCCTAAGCCTTGACCCGTCTCTGTCCAACATATTGACGTCGCATGTCAAGAAGACCCTTAGGCGAGAGTCTCGTCTAAGGCTGCATCCGGTTCTGTCGTTGGAAGAAAAACTGCTCAGTGAAGGGAACCTTAGGCGAGAGTCTCGCCTAAGGCTACACCCAGCACTGACTTGGCTTAAAAACTGCACAATCAATAAGACCCTTAGGCGAGAGTCTCGCCTAAGGCTGCACCCAGCACTGACTTGGCTCCCATTCATCATTTCTCATTTCTTCTTCATGATTTCCCTTGTTCCAAAATCCTTCTAAATCATCCTTTTATCCATCAATTCTATGAATTCCTACAATTATTCAAGAATAATCAATTATCCGTAGATTAAGTATAAAATTCATACAAAACCATAGGAAATCAAGGTAAATTAAGTGCATAAATAATGAATTATCAAAATATTATAGAAAGTGGGAGATATCTCCTACAGACTCACTTTACCACCACAGTTGTCTCGGGTACATGATGTCTTTCATGTTTCTATGTTGAGAAAGTATCAGCCGAACCCTTCTCATGTTATTGAGTATGGATCGTTGGACATACAAGAAGATATGAGTTATGTTGAGCAACCGGTCCAGATTCTCGACAAAAGAGATAAGGTACTTTGGTCTAAAACAATCCCGTTAGTAAAGGTTCTCTAGCAGCACCACTCGACAGAAGAAGCTACACGAGAGATAAAGAGCCATATGAGAGATAAGTATCCTCAACTATTCGATGGCCTAACCTGAATTTGGAGGACCAAATTCCTAAAAGGTGGGAAAAAATGTGAAACTCAAAATTTTTGTTTTATTATTTACTTGGAAACTAGAAAGCAATTAAGATACTCGGAATAATATTATGTAAGCCCAGAATGACTGAGCACTCAGGTTAGTGGCACGAAGCTCGAGGGGCATGAAAACTGAGGTAAGATTTTAAATTCAAGTATTTTCTTAAAGATTGCATGTATAAAAATGCTTCGGTGGTTAGAAGGTGAAACTAAGGTATTAGAAGTGAAAAAGTTAGTAAAAACTCGAGTTAACACTAAACCGAGAAATTAAGCTTAGTAAGTGAAATAAATTCGGAATAAATTTTATAAATTCATAAAAATTATTCAGAGGCCATAGAAAATTAGTATAAGCCATAATCGACTTGGGAATGAAAATTGAGTGGAAATATTGAGGTCTCGATAGTCGGATTAAATTTTAAAATAAACCGAAAACCTTAAAAAATTTCAATCAGTAATGACTAAATTGGATAAAATGGGCTCAAACGGAAAACTTTTTTTAAACAAGTGGGCCCAAAATTTTTATGCTACATACTAGGGACTTATTATAACACATGAGAAGTAGAAATTTAAAAGAAATTGAGCTGAAAATATTTTTTATGGATTTTACAAAAACAAGGCTACAAACTACCCTGGCCCAGAAATCTGCTGGCCCAAAAACAATGCCAAATTTGAAGACCTTCCAGAAGGTTTTTGACTGAGATATTTTCAAGAATTAAAGAGCACTTCATGCTCTTTCTGGAAAGCCAAAGAAAGCCTTAAATCGACCTAAAACCCGAGAGTTCTCTTCCCTTCTTTCTACCGTAGGCATCATTCCCACGGGTCTATTATGCAAATCTTCCAGCCACCTTCCGGCCACTTTTAGAGTTCAGTCAAGGATAAACTCTTCCTTCCTAAGGCTTCTAAAACATATAAAAAATACAACTGTAAACAAGCTCATTTGCTAGGTGAAACGTTAGTGAGAAGAAGAGGGGCGAAATCTGCCGTGTTTCTAAGGTGAGAGAAAATTAAATTCATGAACTCTTGGCTGGTTTTAAGTTTGTTTTTGATGATTCTAAGTTGTATACATCTATATCTACAACTAAGAATCATTGCTGGAGAAAGAAGTAGTGGTCAAAGTCGGTCAAACTAGGTGAAAAGTTGTTGGAAGATGATGATAATGATATATATTATTATTTGATGAATTTGGATGATTTTTTCTAAAGTAAAAATTGAAGAAATAATTTCTAGAGACATGTGTAGGTTCAGCCAGCCACGAATTGTTAGGGTAGAGATGAAATTTGGTTGATTTGGGTGTTGTAGAATGCTTGTTTAATACCGAAAAGCTCAGTTTATAGCTCGGTTTAGTGAAAAACTGTAAAAGTGTCAAAATTGACGATTTGGTGAATGGTTGTATTAACTAAGGACTTGAATAAGTGTGTAAGCTATTAGCTTTGTAAGATTAAATTTAGATGAAGAGAAACTATCGAAATAGCTTAAACCGATACATTTATCGGTTAAATCGAGCTAATAACGAAGTTGTCAGAAATGGCCAAATTTAATGAAGTTTATGTAAGATAATGCATATTTAAGTATGTTAAGATGGTTTTGAGCATCATTTGATGGTTTTGAAACTGTTTTGGGCAGCTCGAGGTATTGGCACACAAAACGAGGTAAACCCAATACCCATCGATTTAATGCTGCCCCAGCTCCGTTTAGGTAAGGGATGCAATTTAAAGTAGTAATGGCTTCCTGTACCTATTTATTTTTCATGAAATGATTTGTATGAGTGCATAAAGAATTTATGTGGGAAAACCTAAACTTTCCATTATAGTCCCTGAAAGGAACGAAACCCCAGTTTAATCCTGAAACCAAACATTTTTATCTATGTTGTATAAGCTTTGATACATTAATATTTTATAATGGAAATTATATAATTTTTAAGTAAGTATGAAAACAAGTAAGAAAGTAAGATTTTCCAAGACTGGAGGTTACCTTAATAGTGTATGTTGTATGCATGTCATGCTCGCTACCTATGGTTCCTGGTTCCGCCACTTGTAGTGTTTGTTTCATTTCGCCTGTGTAGTTCACGTTTTTCGCCTTTGTGGTGCTTGTTCTCACAACACATGGTGCCTATTTCATAGTATCTTGTGCCCGCACGGTGAATAGCACCAGTGCCCATGCCCTAGTTGTATGCTAGTTATTCAGATACTATGCATATTTTGTTGTACGACCCTAATCCAGTCTATAGCCCCTACCATGGTCATAGGTATTTTATTCCCTCTACGGAGGATGATACTTCTGTCTGCTTGATAGCTATACGGATTTAGTCTAATCTCTATGTTTTAATGTATAAATGTTTTGAGTTATGAAAAGAAGTAAGTAAGCTTTATGAAAGTAAGTAAGTATGTGGAATTTAAGTAAGTAAGTAAGTAAGTAAGTAAGTAAGTAAGTAAGTAAGTATGTATGTATGTATGTATGTATGTATGTATGTATGTATGTATGTATGTATGTATGTATGTATGTATGTATGTTTTGTCTCAAAGTAAGTAAATAAATATTGTTTTGTTACAATAAGCAAGTAAGTTTACGTAATTTCATTAAAGTAAGTACGGAAGCTTTTAAAAAACATGTTAACCCTGAATTTTTATATACTTTTGAGGTTGTCAGGATTATTTTAAATGTCTTCTTTATTGAGCTTTTTCAGAAGCTCATTCCTCTTTTCTTCATTTTAGATTACCTGCAGTGAGACGGCTCAGCTATTTACGGAATACTTGAGTAGACTAGTAGATTTTGAGCCTCTCAGACTATCTTTAGTACACGCTCAGGTATATCATCTGATGTTTATTTTCAGACATTTATATTATACAGATACTGATGTGTAAATACTTTTGGGGATGTAATCTAATTTTACGGAGTTGAAAGAAGTGGTTTTGGAAACAAATGCAATGTATTGATTTTGTTAAGTACGAATATTACTGATTTCGTGTGGAGTATGTTGAATCAGTAAATGATAAGTTTAAGAAGATAAAAACAACTATTTACGATTATAAATTGCTATTATTGCAGAAGGTTAGATTAAGGTATAAAGGTTATGCTGCCGAAATTTTTAATAAACCTTATACGATTAAAGGATTAAGCAAAGGATGAAACTAAGTCACTAACACAGTACAGGAATACAACTTAAGTAAGAAATTAAGTTCAAAAAAAAAGTTAACCACAATTATTGCGCTTCCAAGGCGTTACAGTTTACGTATTGTAAGGACCCGAAGTGCACTGGGGTGTACCACCCCTGGCTGGCCACCGCCCCAACCACTGCTCCGCCTCACTCAATCGTACTATCTTCTTTGGCTGCATAGCGCAAGCCTCAAGGTTTTATCGTGGAGAGTGTATATGGGGCCACCGTTCCATAATTCGTGTCCCCTACGTGGTTCGAACCGTGGACACTGTGTAAGATAAATGGACTTAAGTGTCCATGGTTCGAACCACGTGAGGGACGCAAATTGTGGAACGGTGGCCCCTTGGACACCCTCCACGATAAAACCTAGAGGCTTCTGCTGCATAGCCAAAGAAGACAACACAGTTGAGTAAGGCAGAATGGTGGTTAGGGCAGTGGTCAGCCTGGGGTGGTGCACTCCAGTGCACTCCGAGTCCTCACACACAGTCTCTATGCTAGTAGATTAAGATTCAAAATCCCACAATCCAACATGAATTTCACTTTCTAAGGCTTAAAAAGTGTTTTCTTAACTTTCAAGAACCTAGGAAGCAAGGAAGAAATCAATGATCATGAGACAAAACAAAAAAGAACGAATGCAAGGAACAATTTCATAGGGCTTTCGCTGCCAACTTTAGGGTTTTTCTTCTTATGGATGGCTAGCCATAGTAAAGCTTATATAGGTTAGGGTTTTATCTCCCACTTAATTGGTATAATTGCCCTTTAGCCCTACAACTTATTATAATTAGAATTTTTAGGCCATGATTTAATTAGATCCTTTTAATTTAACCCATCTAATTAAACACTTTAATTAGGTTCAATTATAATTCTCATTAATAAGTCTAATTGGTTCAAATTTCTTAGAGCTGTCAATTTAATTCAATCCCTTTATTATCTTATTGTTTGCAACCCATTAAGTTTCCAATATATTGGCAATGAATTCAATTTCTATTTAATTCATAGATCAAAAGTGACATATAGCACTACATCATAGCCACTCGAATGTTAGAAAGGTCAAATGGTTTGACCAACTTATTCAGCGTACAACATGTCGGTGTAATTCAATCCTTACATCTCAATATCTAATAAATAGACAAAATTTGGTTTATTGTCTACTCTATGCACATTTTATTATTTACTTTTGAGCTACCAATAACTCTTATTTTTCCTTGGCTAAGGACTTCGAAGTTAATATGAGTTAGGATACATGAGATATTACCCCTTTAAGTCACTCGACGAGCTCAATCTTCATTTTGACTACTCATTCACCTTCATATACTTCGAGATATACCCAAAAACATTTGTTTTAAGTATTTGACTCTTCCAAACCCATAAGGATGAATCAAAGTATGTCGTGTTAGTCCACATATAAGATGACACTGCATATCAAGTCTAATGTTACTTACACCGCTGTGACTTGAGAGTATATTTCATAAACACTTAAGTGACACTACCAAGTGGAACTCTTACTGCGGGTCATGTTCAGTGAACTTATTCTCTAATAAACACCCACATACTATTCTCAAATATCTCAATATTTCAATCTATTGGATCGGTTGCATACTTCACAAGTATGAGGTTTAGCATGTACCGATCTTTGAGCACTATCAATGCCCATTTTTTATAGTAAAATGATCAGAAACTAGTTTAGGAACAAAGCTTTAATGCATTGTTATCCAATAATTATAACTCATTGCAATTCACTTGCAAGGCTATTATGTCCATGGGTTTAATCTACATAAGTGTAATAATCACAATTATTCTCAATACTTATGGATCAAAAATACTTCATTAATATCAAAACTCAAAGTGATAGTCCATATACAAATGACATAAATAATAACCACAAAGTATTTACATTCATAACAAGTCTCGATTAATTTCAAGGCTTACACAAACAAAGTTAGCACAAAGGTTTTGACTACTGAAATTTTTTTACCAACATTCGCCTAACCAACGGTCAACCACCAATGGTTAAGGAACTACTTGTAAAGTTAATACCGACAATTTTGTGAATTTTTACTGACACTTCGGTCAAAAGTGCATTTTTTTATAGGGAACTTTACGTATTATCAGTAAATAAATTTAGTTTTTCTTGTTTTCACTTTTTAGTTTTGTTACTAATATTCTCTGCTATTTATTTTCTAGTCCTAACCTTATCGATTAACCATACTTTTTATTAACAAAAATTAAATGAAAACGCACGTAAATATAACAAAATCATTCCCTCTTAACTTTCAATTAATTTTAAATGGAACGTCATATAAAATTTAATAGAATTGTTAGAGATCGTTCGTACCAGAAATTTAGCTGTCGTGATTTAATGTCTTACACGAGGTTAAGGCAGGCAGGGCGGCAGATTCATTGCAGCTTTGTAGAGTAAAATATAAAAAAGCAGATTGGACTTGTGCTACTGAATGATTGCTTTGAGTTGTCTTAAAAGTTGATCAAGCTCCAAGAAAATTCGGCAAAAGCTGCTGAATTATCAGCTGTTCATTTTCATGACTTTTCTTCATAGATATATGAAAAAACTTTTCCAGGTTAACTTGCAATGTTTGCTCACATGCCATTGGATTTGGAGAGATACCAACGAGTCTTGAATACAATGATAAAGTGGATCAACTAACTAAGCTCATCTCACTTCTCAACCAACAACAGAATCACCATTGTTTCTTTTGCAGTTGCTGTAGTTTTGTATGACTTGCTAATGGAAAAAGCAAATTTATGTTTGATTGTATAGTCGTCATATTACTTTTTAACATGCTTGTGTTTGAAAAAAGCAACTTTTGGGGTCATCTGTTTTCTCTTTTTTGTGCCTTTTTTTTTTAATCAAGGTCAAATTCTTGAATTCTACCCTATCCTCGTCGCATCTTTAAAAAATGGATTAAAATTTTGATAATTGTCAGCATTAGTTTTTTTCATAAAATGATTAATAATATTTTTAAATTTTATTTGATTTTTTATATTAAAAATATATTTATTTGATAATTATGATTTAATTTGACGATTATTATTTTTTTAAATAGAATTAAGTATAAATTTTGAATTTTTATTTTTTTTATACTTCTTTTGAAAAAAAACAGTATTCTATTACATCCGTATAATTAATATATTTAATTTTAAAATATTTTTTATAAGAACCGAATCCTTATTCATAAGATTTTTCTTTTTCAAGTGAAATAACTGTATTTAGTGAGTATCTTGAATTTAAGATACTAATTAGTAAAATTTTAAAACTATATTACGTAAATATTTAATTAAATCATAAGTGCATATTTTTGAGTGAATAGTCAAATTAAAATCCTATTCCTTTCAATAAAAAATAATTGAAGTTTTGTGTCATGTGAAAAAAATGATTATATCAAAGATTTCAAATAAGAGTGAGAGTGAGAAAGGACTAAAATGATTCCTTTATATACAAGCGATATCAGTTTCTTCATAAGAATAATTACAGGAAAAAAAAAATGTCTGCAATTATCATTTTCTTCGAAAGGTTAATAATTAGAGATCATTAACGGTGAGTACGAAATGTTGAAATATTTTAAATACGTTATAACTTTGTCCCAAGAGTATAATTATGAAAACAATTATTGCAGCTATAGTTAATAATGAAAATTAATTGTTATATATAAAGCATTTTTTCAAAAATTTTCACTAATGCTTATATATAGACGAAGGTGCATTTTGAGAGCTCATTTGGCTCCGATACGGTGGAATGCGGTACTAAATATTAAATATCGGAAATATAAAATTATTTTTTTATTTTTAATTTTATTTTTTATTATTTTATTAAAAATATATATTTTTAATAATTATTTTATGTCTTAATTTTATTCAAGTACTATAATATTATAATCAATTCAAACTAATCTTAAATACTTAAGTGAAAAGAGAGAATAGATTGAAATTTAAAGAGATTTTGTTAGGTTGGGTGGGGACGGGGCTAAGGCCGAAGAGGGTGCATCGAATAAATGAAGATCGTGCAATGTGGGGATCCACAGTGTATAGATGGGTAAGTGAATTTGAGGGAAAGACTTTTAGTTGTCAACATGATTGAATCAACTAGTTATACAGTGGCTTCCACCAGTTAATGTACTAATTTTTAGGTAGCTTCAAATTAATATATACATATATACATATATATATATATATATATATATATAACACTGCTTTTATTAATGTCCAAAAAATATCTTTCTTAATTCTTTTTTGTATCCAATAATAATGTTTATAAAAAAAAATCCCAAAATGATAAAATATTGTCTTTCTCACGTGAATAATTGGATAACTCAAACAAAATAAAGGACATAGCCCCATTATTCAAGGCACTTTACCACTAATTAACTGCTCAGACACAATGAGATCTGAATATTAATTTGACTCAATGATAAGTGCAAATGTTTCCTTCAATTAAAAAAAAAAAACAATTGGAAATTTTCAAATGTTATACAGCTACTCCAAGTAAAATTATAATTAAGAAGTTGACAGGTCTTTGATCCTAGAGATCGTTCATGAGCATAGGGTTGAATTTGAGTTAAAAAGTCACAATCAAGCACAAAGGGATTCAATGATACATTGAATTAACCAAAAAAAACTATGTATTTTGAATAATGCAAGTGCTCAATTATTTATTTGGTAGAAAGTGATTGAATTCGTTATTTATTTGGAAAATATATTGATGCTTTAAAATTTGATTGCGTTGTGAGAAAGTAAAAGGATAAATATGTTGCTCGGATTTTAGGCTAAGATTGAGGACTATGTTTTGTTTAATATACATGATCCAAGGGGATCAAATAACAAATTTTCAAAGATTTCCTAACAAACCAACAGAAAAGGAAAAATTAGTCAAATTTAATTTTATGAAGATTATTGCTTGATTTGATAGAAGTTCTTACTTTGGCTATAGAAAAAATTACTGTTTTGAAACAAATTTTAAAATTTAGTTCCCAAATAATATTAAATGAAAAGTTCTTTAGAAGTTCTTCTTTTTTTTTAATGAAAATTGAAATTTAGATTCTTTCTTGTCTTTTTTTTTTCTCTTCACGCATAAATCTAATGAGATAATATTAAAAATAAAATAAATTAGATTTTCAATAAATTTGAAAGGAATTATATTAAGAGATAAATTATTATTGTTTCTACCTTACCAAAATAGATTTTATTTATGGATTACCAAAGTTAACTGTGTTACATATTGGTTTAAATTTTAATTGAGAATCAATTTGAATTTTAAAAGAAATTTTCTTCTTTTTTTTTTTTATCATGTGTAGGTTTAGAATCATTTTTCTATTTTATGTAGCCTTAGAATACACTTTTACAAAATGAGATAGGTGTGATCACTATGTGATACATAGGTGAGAGATTTGTTTTGTAGGAGACGTTGAAAAGAGATTTGATACATTGTGTTACACACTGAATAGCAAATTTGGTTTATTTTGGGGTTTCAAACTAGTTTTCGTTATTGGGATGTTTTGTTCTTTTTGTTATCATAAGCGCTGATCATAGGTGGGTTCGGGGCCAACGCCAGTTTTTCTAATTTATAATGCAAACTTGAGTTTGGCTTGAATATTATTTTATTTATTTTTTTTTGAGTTTTTTGTTTACTTATTTTTATTATTTTAGTCTCTTTAAAGTTTAATTTAATTTGTCAAATTTTGTATATCAATTTTCATGTTAAATATATATTATCATATTTATTACTCAATAATGTTTTATATATATAATTACACTATATTTAGTAAATATATATATTTTTTTACAAGGTTTTAGTTTTCATTATGTTCAAACAAGGTTGGGTTGGGCTGGGGCTTGGGTTTCGAAGGGTGAAGATTGGCCTGATCTTTTACCGGGCCTAATAATTTTACCAAGCTCGTTAAATTGCATTTGATATTTTTGTCCAAACCCGACCAAATATCAAGCTGGTCATTAGGCTTCGACAAGTAGCCCGTATAGGTACTAAACAGGTCAGGCCAACCTGAAAGAATCGGCTCAGTATGCCCTAGTCCGTTTCAAAACTGATGGTTATTGATGTTTAGTATCGGGTTCGGTAAGGACTCGATCTGTATAGGTCCGTGAACATACTGTTCCTAGACCAAGCTGGACCAATTCTGGCCAGGAAACGGTCTAGCCTTATGTGGCAACAGCTATATAATCATTGCCTTCCAACTTTTCAATTTATATATATATATATATATATATATATATATATTAAATTTTCTTTATAATACCCCAATACCCCTTTCATTGTTTTCATTTTCTCTCCAAATTCTCTCCAATTCTCTCATTCTAAATTTTTAATATTATTCTTTCACTAAAATTCTTTCTAAAATTCAAAATCCACTCACTTTATCTCTTCAATTCTCTATTATTCTGTTCAATTCCTTTCTTTTTGAAAATTTTTACAAATTTAGTTCCAAATTCTAATACATATTCCTCCATTTATTTCTTTCAAATTCCAATATATATTATATTTGTAACGCCCTGAAAACACGAAAATTATGGTCGATTTTTTTCTTATAACTTAATCTTTTACTTAAGGTATAGTCCTATTCAGTGTCAGTTCCTGACTTATCATTCATGTCTTAAACTGTTATACGTTGTAAACTCCTAAAATTACCTGCTTTTCCATTTCCATATATACATAAAGGTAATTACATCTCAAATGCTCATTTTAATATAAGTATCTGTACTATACAGGACGTCTGGATACAACTGAAATATACCTTAATGTGTACAAGAGATAGCCTGGGGAGAGTCTCTTCCACCAGCCTATATCAGGTACGCAGCAGACACGAAGGTACTTATTGTAAATAATCTGGAAGGAAGGAAAAAGGGGAGTGTGTGAGACCCCGTATATGTATAAGGGTATATATGTACATAGAAGTGTAAATAGAGTTGTACTATGAATTAATGAGTGAAGTATATGTGATGTAAGTCCACAAGTAATGTACACACTTGTAATGAGAGTGGTAATCGTACATACAAGTTTCATTTTGTACAAATGTGTAGAAATGGACTTAAACATGTGGAGAATGTGTGTAGAATGGATTTTGAATAGTTTGGTAAAATGGAAGTATAATTGCATAAGATGTGCACTTCCATTTTGGTTTATATTAAGTGCCATTGGTCATACAAAGATTCTACACAAGTTTTAATGTGTATGAAGTGAGGATGGATGTCATTTTCAAGTCTCAAAGATGAATGAATGAGGAAATGATCATGGTAGCGAATTAAGGATATTTGGTAAGTGTTGTTGCAGAGGAAATCTGGAAATTTTGAAGGGCAGATCGATCTCATGGGATGAGAGATCGATCTGGAAGAGCCAGAATGCTCTTATTTGGGCGAAAGAATAGAACAGATCGATCTCCAATGGACCAGATCGATCTCCTTAGCTCTCTGTTTGGGAGCAGATCGATCTCATGCTTCGACAGATCGATCTCATGCCTCGACAGATCGATCTCATGCTTCGACAGATCGATCTCAGGCTTAAAAATGCCGTGAAAAAGAGGGATTTTAAGGGACCAGATCGATCTCCTCTTGGACCAGATCGATCTCCTCAAGCTATTTCTATATAAGGAGTGCTGGAAATCAGAAAATTTCGGGAAAAACACAAACTTTTCACTTTCAACCCAAAAACCTAACATTCTCTCTCAAAAAATCAGCCATTTTCAGTGAGGTTTGAAGAGAGACCATTAGAGACAAAGTTGTTCCTATCAAAGAGAAGAACAACATAGTTTGAAAGAAATTTCCCATTGTTGATATTGAAGGATTTAAGGGCATTGCCATTGGAGCAAGAAGAGAAATCAAATTTGGTAAGATTCTAACACTCCAACTATGGTACATTGTTTATTTAATTGATTTTGGAGTTGTTTGGCATGAGTATGGATGGTTAGAAACTATCTAAATACATTGGAATGATTTTGACCTAGAAATGGTCTAGAGTGAGAAAGTGGAATGTATGGAGATTAATGATGAATGAGATATGTAAAAGTTAATTATAGTGTTGTGGTATGATTTTAAGATGTGGTTAGTGGATAAATTGGGAGATTTACCTAAAAGAGGTAAAATGAGGGTTAAGGCATTTGTAAAATGCATAAGTAAATAATGTTGACTAGTGAGGTTAATTATGGGTTAAATACGTTAACTCAATCGATTTAATGAATGAATCGTAGCTTCCGAGGATACGCCGAGGCGAGTTGAGCCAAGAGCGTGAAAAGCAAAAAGGAAAGGAGTCACACCAAGTAAATCGAGGTAAGGGAATTGTGTGGACTCTTAGAGATATTGTGCGCAATTTGGGCGCATAAATGTTTTGCTAGAATGCATGAGATTAGGAAATGTTGTTGTTGGGTGATTGAAGGGTAAAAGTTGGGAGTTTGAGAAATGTGCATGAAAACAAAAGCATATTGCTTTGAAAATCATGTTTTATTGCTTTTTAGCAAATGATTGGTAGGTTGGCTAACATTGAAATGATTTGCAAAAGAAATGAGTATGTTTTGGTTTTGATAACCACATTTTGCAAGTTTTGAGCCACCTACATGATTTCGTGAGTATGGAAGAGTGCAAGAGGCACTAGTTTTCACATGGATTTCATATTGTTTTGGCATTGTGCTTTGAGTTTGTCTCGCACTGGATGCCCATCTTGCATGTTGCCGTGTTTGGAGCTTCGAGTAGACTTGGTGTCACATCGATTAAATAGGCTCACACGTGCATTGTTTTGAGACATGGCATGTTAAAACAACCTGATGAGCCCGAACGAGGGATAAGGGTTGGAGATCCGCCTGATGAGCCCGAACGAGGGATAAGGGTTGGAGGAACAGCTGATGAGCCCGAACGAGGGATAAGGCTGGGGGTCCACGGAGTACGTTGTACCGTGCATGTAGCATGGAGTACATTGTACCGTGTTGTGATGTGATGTGCCGTCTTCGGACGAGATCTGCTATGGACCGGCGGGTAGGATTTGACCCACCTCCCGTGTGGAAGCAGATAGTGGTGATATCCCGCACACCTGATCCGTGTAGCCGGTATCACAGGTTATGTACATAGACCTTGAGGTTATTACCTATTGTTGAAACTGCCTATCTCACATGTATAATGCTATTTGAGAATAAATCCATGTTTGAAGTGATTGTGGTCAGGAAAGCCCGAGGGATGGGCTGGGACCTGACGTTGAATTGATTTGTTAATGGTTTTTAAAGTGCACGAATGCATGATGTTTAATGCCATGCCTTATTGTGAAAATGCATGATGTTTAATGCCATGCTTTTATTGTGAATTATGCATGATGATTTATACCATGCTTTGAGTTGAAATGTGCACTGAATTTTAATAGCATGAATGCTTTACATACCATTAACACAATCATACACTCATGTTTTGAGATAAACAATGAATAAAATGCTTTTGAGCATGGCATCACGATCACGTAGATAGTACAGTATCGACCTGTTCGCATGATTGCCTTACTGAGCGTGTGGTTTGCTCACCCCCCCTTATTTTCCCCTCTCTACAGAGATTTGAGTATAGATTGGACGTGACTGGAGGCATTCCCTTTTTGGTAATCCGCTGCATCCCATCGCTAAAGGTATACACACTTGGATTATTTTGTATCTAAACTAGACATAGCACAGTAGCATTTTGTATGTAACTACTGGGGATGTAAAACAATGTAAACACATGTAACAACTCTGATATATATACATTTATACAAGTGTTTACTCATAAATAATGTTTCAAATTGAATTGGTATGGTGGAGTGAGTTAGACGTCGACACATAGCCCAACTGTTAAGCGTGTGGTTGTTCACGATCGAGGAAGGATGATTAAGGATTGATGCATGAAAATGCGAAAAATTTGTACGTATTTTGGTAAGTTGAGGGTCGTGACAGAGTGAGTTTCAAATAGCCCAGTAAAGAGTGCATTAAAATAATAATATTCAAAACATTTAGAAAAATAATAATACTAGATAACAAAGTACCATTTTCAAATTGGACGGTTAAAAATCATATAAGTCACATACTCAAAATCATATACCTTTTCATACCAAAACATAATTCATATGCTTTTCTTACTTCCGTCAAAATCTCAAAAAATTCATAATTACATAACTAAGCATAGGTAATAGACGGATCGTAACAAAATCGAAATATGGAAACTAAGCATTCATTATTACTGTCAGGAGAGTCACTATTTCATCCTCAAAAGATGGCATCCTCCGAAGAGGGAATAGAATACATATGGCCATGGTAGGGCTGTAGACTGGATCAGGATTGTATAACATCACATAAACGTCATACAGGCGAAAACACATACTGCCACGAAGGCTACATGACAGACCCATAGAAATATGTACGATATAGTCAAATCTCATCTCGTTCATAGGCCGTCGACTAGAATTCCCTTGGGTCTCTTTAAATCGACCCTCAGGTTTACCTTGATAAGCACTTTTTGAGCCTATAGTCTCGAAATCAAATGTATCAATATTTACAGAATTTATTTTCAAGTTTATTTGTACCAAAAGCTTACAAAAGTAGTATTTTCAAAATTTTACATATACATACACATGCTTAATTCAAAATATTAGTAGCTTTTGATTTATACGAAAATCATGCACTCGAATTAATAAATACAGGCCTAAGGTCATTTCGAAACTTGTGCTTATTATATAAAAGGTTTTTCATGCTATAAATATATATTTTCAAGTAAGGAATATCGTTACTAAAATAGATTGCATCCCTTACCTGACCAAGGTTGAGATAGCACTAAATTGCCAAGTACCGGGTGTGCCTCGTTTTGGGTGCCAATGTGTCGGTCTACCAAAAAATAATTTCAAATCCATCAAATGATACTCACATTCATCTTAATATACTTAAATATACTTCAACCTATGTAAAACTCACTAGATTTGGCCATTTTACCCATTTTCTCTACTTTCTCAGTTTTACCGATAAAGTCTCGATTTAAGCTATTTTCAATGGTCTCTTTCCTTCTAATTTCAATTCATTAACCTAATTTCTTACACAATTATTCCAAGCTCCAATTAACAATTCACAACATACCAAATCATCATATTTTCACACTTTCACAGTTTTCAACTAAACCGAGCTATAAACCGAACTTTTCAGTATAAATCTAACATTCCACAACATCAAACTCAACCAAATTTCATCTTTTCTACAACCTATAAATGCTGGTCGAAACTATACATACCCCCAGTTTTCTTCCAATTCTACTTAAGTAAAAACTATTCGAATTCATCAAATATCAACATATCAAGTCATCATCAACTTCCAACAACTTTACCTCGGGTTTGACCAAGTTTGACCCAAATTTCAGCATTCAACAATGACCCTCAGCTGTAAGTCAACATATATACTACTTATAATCATAAAAAACAATCTCAAAAACCAACCAAAAACTCATAAATTTAAGTTTTCTTCTTACCCAGAAACAGGGCAGATTCAGACCATGTCTCACTAATGTTTCACCTAGCAACTGAATTTTTTGGGGGCTTAATTTTTTATATGTTGTATAAGACTTAAGGGGGAAGGTTTTATCCTTATTTACTATGCTCCAAAAGTGGCCGAAAGGTGGCGAAAAAAATTGTACAATAAATCCTTCAAGAAGACACGTATGACAGAAAAGGAGGAGGAGAAGTAGCTGAGTTTAGGTCGGTTTAGGTTGGTCTATACCATTCCAGAAAGGGAATAAGGTCTATTTTTATTTTGGAAAATATGGGGTTCAAAATATTTCTGGAAGGTCATCAAATTCAACCATTTTTTTGGGTCAGCAAAATTCTGGGCTAAGGTAGACTGCTGCCTTGTTTTTATGAATTCAACAAAAATTATTTTCAGCCCATTTTCTTCCACATTTCCACCATTCATATGTTATACTAGATTTCTAGTATGTCCCCTAAAAATTTGGTTTCCATTTGCTTAAGAAAAGTTTCCCGTTTGAGCCCATTTTGCCCAATTTAGTCTTTACTGATTGAAATTACTTAAGATTTTCAGTTTATTTTAAAAATTAATTCAACTACCGAGACCTCAAGATTTTCACTCAATTTTATGTTTCCCAAGTCAATTATGCCTTATACTAATTTCCTATGGCTTCAGAATAATTTTTATGAATTTATAGAATTTATTCCAAATTTATTTCTCTTATTGTGCCAAATTGCTCGGTTTAGCGCTAGCTCGAGTTTTCTCTAACTTTTTCTCTTCCAATACCTTAGTTTCACCTTCTAAATACAAAAACATACATATACATGCAAGCCTTGAGAAATTCTCAAATTTAAATCTTTACCTCGATTTTCGTGCTTCGAGCTGTGTGCCATTATTCTCAGTGTTTCGATCATCTGAGCCTACATAATATTATTTTGAATATCTTAATTGTTTTCTAACTTCAAAATAAATAATAAAATGAAAATTTTGGGTGTCACATTTCTCTCCACCTTTTAGGAATTTGGTCCTCCAAATTCAGTCAAGTTCGTCAAATAAGCGAGAGCATTTCTCTTTCATAAAGCTCTTAAGCTCCCAAGTTGCTTCTTTTGCTTAATGGTGCTGTCAGAGAACCTTTACTAATAGAATTCTCTTAGTACAAAGTACCTTCTCTTTCTTGTCAAGGATCTGGATAAGTTCTTCTACATAACTCATATCTCCCTGGATGTCTAATGCTCCATACTCGATGACATGGGAGGGTTTCGGATTATATTTCCTCAACATAGAGACGTGAAAGACATTATGTATCTCATAAAGTTGTTGGGGCAAAGCTAACCGGTAGGCAACATCTCTCACTTTCTCCAATATCTCGAACGGACCGATGAAATGAGGACTCAACTTTCGTTTCTTCCCGAAACGCATGATACCCTTACTCAAAGACACCTTAAGAAATACAGAGTCCTCAACCTAAAATTCAAGTGGTTGTCTACGCACATCGACGTAACTCTTCTATCGACTCTAAGCAGCCTGAAGTCTGTCACAAATAATCTGGACACCCTTTGTTGCATGTTCAATCGGATCGAGAGCAAACATTTTCCAGTCGCCCACTTCTTCCCAAGCTACAAGGGATCTGCACCTTCCGCCATATAGAGCCCCATAAGGTGCCATGTCGATGTTAGCATGATAGCTATTATTTAAGTAAACTCTGCAAGGGTTAAACGATCATCCCACGATCCCTTAAAGTCTAATGTACACGCCCTCAACATATCCTCTAAGGTCTAAATTGCCCCATCGGACTGACCATCAGTCTGAGGATGATAGGCGGTACTGAAATTTAGCTGAGATCTCATGGCTTCCTGAAAATGAGTCCAAAATCTGAAGGTGAACCTATAATCTCTATCAGACGTAATACTCACAGGAGCCCCATGCAAACAAGCTAATTCTCTGACATATAACTCGGCCAAGGCACTCAAGGAATCCGTACTCTTAATGGCTAGGAAGTGGGCACTTTTTGTCAATCAGTCAACTATTACCCAGATCGCATCGTGACCTCTCTGGGTCCTCGATAAACCCATAATAAAATTCATTGTTGTATGCTCTCATTTCCACACAGGCACGAGCAAAGGCCTAAATAGTCTTGCGAGTTTCTGGTGCTCAACTTTAACCTGCTAACAGATCAAACATATGGCCATAAATTTTGTCACATCCCATTTCATACCACTCCACCAATACACCTTGCGCAGATCACGGTACATCTTGGTACTTCCTATATGTATGGTGTAATAGGAATAGTGGGACTCTCTCAAAATCTGCTGCTTCAGGGCATCATCACTCGAAACACCGATACGACCCTTAAACCCTAATAACCCAACATCACTGATCGAAAAATTTGACTGTGCGGCCTATTGTGCTTGGCTAACCATGTCCAACAACCTCTGGTCATTCCTCTGCCCTGATCTGATCTAATCCAGGATACTGGGCTCTATCCGTAGGCTAGCCATAATCTCTACCTTTACTTCTTCAACACAGATCCTGAGTCCGATAAACTATTCTAATAAATCTCATTCTCTGACCAACATAGCAGAAACCATGTTTTTCCTACTCAGAGCATCAACAACTATGTTTGCCTTACCCACATGATAAAGAATCCTATAGTCATAATCCTTAAGGAGCTTCATCCATCATCTCTGCCTCATATTAAGCTCCTTTTGATCAAAATTGTACTTTAGACTCTTGTGGTTAGTGAAGATCTAAAACATTTCTCCATATAAGTAATACCGTCATATCTTCAAAGTAAACACCACAGCGACTAATTTCAAATCATACGTGAGGTAATTTCTCTCATGGTCCTTAAGCTGGAATTGTCAGAACAAGTGTTGTAGTCAATCTCTACTTAAGCTTCAGGAAACTCTACTTAAACTAATTAGACCATACAAACAGAACGTCTTTACGTGTAAGCTTAGTCATAGGAGCTGCGATCCTGGAGAATCCCTTAACAAATCTCATGTAATACCCTGTCAGTCCCAGAAAACTCTGAATCTCTATAACTATCCTCGGTCTCTCCAACTTGAGTACAACCTCTACCTTTGACGGATCAACTAACACCCCATCTTTAGATACAATATGACCAAAGAAAGCTATCTGATCTAACCAGAACTCACACTTACTAAACTTTCCATACAACTGCTTAACTCGGAGCTTCTGAAGCACAGTTCGTAAATGTTGCGTATGTTTTTCCCGAAACCTAGAATAGATGAGAATGTCGTTAATGAAGACTATTATAAACCGATCCTAATACTCCTGAAACACCTCATTCATCAGATTCATAAAAGCAGCAAGAGCATTAGTTAAGCCAAACGACATCACTAAGAACTCATAATGGCTGTATAGTCCGGAAGGCTGTCTTAGGAACATCCTCCCTACGAATTCTCAACTGGTGATAGCCCGACTTCATATCAATCTTGAAAAACACTGACGCCCCCCTCAGCTAGTCAAATAAATCATTTATTCTCAGCAGGGGATATTTATTTTTCACCATAGCCTTGTTTAGTAATCTGTAATCTATAGGCAATCTTAGGCTACCATCCTTCTTCTTGACAAATAAAATCGAAGCTCCTCATGGTAACACACTGGGTCTAACTTATAAACAATTGTTGCAACTGCTTCTTCAGTTCTTCTAGTTCAACCAGTGTCATTCTATAGGGAGGTTTAGAGATTGGCTGAGTATCTGGCACTAAATCGATAGTGAACTCCAACTTTCTCTCCGGTGGTAAGCTTGACAACTCATCTTAAAATACATCCAAAAATTCACATACAACTGGTATTTCTTCTATCCTCGGATATTCTCAACTAATATCGGAGATGAGTGCAATATAACCTTCACCTCAACAAATTCATCAGTAATTACAGGAAATTATCATTATATCGTAAGATTTTATACATTGAACTTCACCCGTTTACTGCTTATCAACCAAATGTACAGTGACTTTTTTAGGTATGGAGAAGGTTACAGTTTTAGTATAGCAGTCTAGACTTACGTGATTGGCAGCTACCAAATCCATACTTAGAATCATATCAAAACCATACATATTTAACAAAACTAGATCTACTAACATTACCCTGTCTCCTACCTTAATTTTGTAGTTTCTACATACTTTATCGGTCCTTTGAGACTCACACATAGGTGTATTTACATGCAATATATGATCTAAGGTTCAGGCTCTAAGTGCAGTTTATATGCAAATTATGGCGAAATAAAAGAATATGTGGATTTGAGGTCAAATAATACATGTGCTTTATAGTTACAAACAATAAGTGTACCTTGGATAGCCTCAGATGAAGTGTCTGCAGTCTTCTTATACATAGCGAACACACACCCCTTTGCGGCAGGCTTCTTACCCTTCTCAGCGGCGAATGCCCGTCTCTAGGCAGCCTGTCTCTAAGATTATTGTCGTGGAGGCTCTTGGGGCTGTGGCGCCTGAAGTTGTGGGCAATCCCTTGTGGCCTGTGTCTCCACACTTAAAATATCCACATGTAACCCAGTAGCAAACACCCTTGTGCGGACGACCACAGTCTTTACAGATTTTAACACCTAGCCTAGGGCGTCGAGTGGTCTTCGCAGTGCTGGAAGGAATCTTGGGCCTATCAACCCTCGTCCTAGACTCCTCGGTCCTTTGCCTCTTTGGTGAATCCCTCCTATAATCTGCTTGGGATGCCTCAGGTCTCTTACCCTTATCTCTGACCTTCACCCGGGACACATACTGAGACTACATCAAATCTAATCCCTTTTTAACTTCCTACGTGTGACCCAGAGCATACTTAAATTCTATAACACGGAGCCCCAGTAATATATCCCTGATAGCTGGTCTCAATCCATATAAGAACCACTCTGTACAGCGCTTATCGTCCTTGATAGTCTCGAGATCATATCTCATTAAAGTAGTAAACTGATTCTCGTACTCATCGACTATCATACTACCCTGGACTAAATTCAGAAAATTAGCTTGCATCTTCTTTTAGGCAGTGCAAGGGACGTACTAGGTTTTAAAAGTTGACTGAAAAGCATCCCAACTGATTACCAGGTGGCTGGCAGTCAGTAGTCTCTTGGTGGTCTTCCACCAATGTCGAGTATGTCCCTTAAGCGTATATGTACCCATGCTAACCTTTTCTGCATTAGTGCACCCAAAATAGTCAAAAGTTGTCTCCATCTCTGATAGTCACTCCTTTGCCTCAACGGGGTTCTTAACCCCCCAGAAAAAAAGCGGATTCAACTTAAGAAAATCTCTCAACCAGCCCACGTCTTTATCCTCAGACCTGGTCTGTACCGGTGGTGGAGCGGCTTGAGACACTGGAACAGTATATGGAGGAGGTGGGGGTGGATCCTGTGGTGGTGTGGGTGTAGAAGCTGGAGTAGGTGCAGTACCAGAAGCATTAGCCCCAAAATGTTGAGCGAACAACGCTGCGATCTGATCAAATCCTTGCCTCATCCTGCTCTAACAAATTTATCTGAGAGTTAGGACTCTCTGGCTGTGGGGCAAGTGGTGGCAATTTATAACCAAACATGTACAGACACTTTGGAAGTAATCTATCTCCAATTGACCAACACTGATAGTACTAGACACATTTGCTCTGATACCAAGAAACTATAACGCCTCGAAAACGTGAAAATTATGGCCGATTTTTTTTATACCGTAATCTTTTACTTAAGTTGTTTTCCTGTTCAGTGCAGTTCCTGACTCATCATTTATTTCTTAAACTGTTATACGATGAAAACTCTTGAAATTACATACTTTTCCATTTCCATATATACATAAAAGTAATTACATCCCAAATGCTCTTTAACATATAAGTATATGTACTATACATGACGTCTGGATACAACTGAAATATACATTAATGTGTACAAGAGATAGCCTGGGGAGAGTTTCGTCCACCAGCCTATATTGAGTACGCAACAGGTACGGAGGTACTTACTGTAAATAATCTTGAAGGAAGAAAAAATGGGAGTGAGTTTCAAATAGCCCAGTAAGGATTGCATTATAATAATAATATTCAAAACATTTAGAAAAAAATAATACTAGATAACAAAGTATCATTTTCAAATTGGATGGTTAAAAATCATATAAGTCACATACTCAAAATCATATACCTTTTCATACCAAAACATAATTCATATACTTTTATTACTTCCGTCAAAATCTCAAAAATTTCATAATTACATAACTAACCATAGGTAATAGACGGATCGTAACAAAATTGAAATATGGAGACTAGGCATTCACTATTACTGTCATGAGGGTAATCACTATTTCATCATCAAAAGAGGGTATCCACCGAAGAGGGAACAAAATACAAATGGTCATGGTAGTACTGTAGACTGGATTAAGGTCGTACAACATCACATAAACGTCATACAGGTGGAAACACATACTGCCACGAAGGTTACATGACAGACCAATAGAAATATGTACGATATAGTCAAGGCTCAGCCCGTTCATAGGCCGTCGGCTAGAATTCTCTTGGGTCCTTTTAAATCGACCCACAAGTTTACCCTGACTCGCATATTTTGAGCCTATAGTCTCGAAATCAAACGTATCATTATTTGCAGAACTTATTTTCAAGTTTATTTGTACCAAAAGCTTACAAAAGTTTTAGTTTCAAAATTTTACATATACATACACATGCTTAATTCAAAATATTAGTAGCTTTTGATTTATACGAAAATCATGCACTCGAATTAATAAATATGGGCTTAAGGTCATTTTGAAATTTGTGCTTATTATATAAAAGGTTTTTCGTGCTATAAATATATATTTGCAGGTAAGGAATATCGTTACTAAAATAGATTGCATCCCTTACCTGACCAAGGCTAAGATAGCACTAAACTGCCAAGTACCAGGTATGCCTCGTTTTGCATGCCAACGTGTCAGTCTACCAAAAATAATTTCAAAAAATCCATCGAATGATACTCACATTCATCTTAATATACTTAAATATACTTCAACCTATGTAAAACTCACTAGATTTGGCCATTTTGTCGATTTTCCCTACTTTCTTAGTTTTACCGATAAAGTCTTGGTTTAACCTATTTTCGATAGTTTCTTTCATTCTAATTTCAATTCATTAACCAAATTTCTTACACATTTATTCCAAGCTCCAATTAACAATTCACATCATACCAAATCATCAGATTTTCACACTTTCATAGTTTTCAGCTAAATCGGGCTATAAACCGAACTTTTCGGTATAAATCTAACATTCCACAACATCAAACTCAATCAAATTTCATCTTTTCTTCAACCTATCAAGGCTGTCCAAAACTATACATACCCTTAGACAAGTTTTCTTCCAATTCTACTAAAGCAAAAACTATCCAAATTCATCAAACATCAACATATCAAGTCATCATCAACTTCCAACAACTTTACCTTGGGTTTGACCATGTTTGACCCAAAATGCAGCCTTCAAAAAAGACCCTTAGCTGTAAATCAACATATATACTACTTATAATCATAAAAAAAAAAATCTAAAAAACCAACCAAAAACTCATAAATTTAAGTTTTGTTCTTACCCAGAAACATGGTAGATTTGACCCATGTCCTTCTTACTAATTTTTCACCTAGCAAATGAATTTGTTTGGGGTTGAATTTTTTATATGTTGTAGATGACTTAAGAGGAAAGGTTTTATCCTTGTGACTGAACCCCAAAAGTGGCCGGAAGGTGGCCGGAAGGTGGCCGAAAAAATTGCACAATAAACCCTTGAAGAAGATGCAAATGGTAGAAAGGGAGGAGGAGAACTTGCTGAGTTTAGGTCAGTTCGGGTTGGTCTATACCTTTCCAGAAAGTTCATAAGGTCTATTTTTATTCTGGAAAATATAAGGTTCAAAATATTTCTGGAAGGTTATCAAATTCAACCAATTTTTTTGGCCAGTAGAATTCTAGGCCAGGGCAGTCTGTTGCCCTGTTTTCATAAATTCCACAAAAATTATTTTCAGCTCATTTTCTTTCAAATTTCCACCATTAATTTGTTATACTAGGTCTATAGTATGTCCCCTAAAAATTTGGGCCTCACTTGTTTAAGAAAATTTTCCTTTTGAGCCCATTTTGCCCGATTTAGTCTTTACCGATTGAAATTGCTTAAGGTTTTTGGTTTACTTTAAAAATTAATTCAACTATAGAGACCTTAATATTTCACTCAATTTTCATTCCCTAAGTCAATTATACCTTATATTAATTTCCTATGGCTTCAAAATAGTTTTTATGAATTTATAGAATTTATTCAGAATTTATTTCTCTTATTTGGGCCCAATTGCTCGGTTTAGCGCTAACTTGAGTTTTCTCTAACTTTTTCACTTCCAATATCTTAGTTTCACTTTCTAACTATAAAAAATACCTATACATGCAATGCTTGAGAAATTCTCAAATTTAAGTAAAATGAACTATACTTATACCCCTGGTGGAAGTGCTAGGGGTACAAGCACGTTTAACATACATTTAATTAGTAAACATCAATTCGATCTAGGTATGATACAACCAAAAATTAAGTAAGGTAAACAATCTCAAATTAATAGACAAAAAGATGGAACTAAATGAATTTTCCAAAATGATAAAGTAAGGAGTGGTTTAGTTAATTTTTAGTTAGGTGTGAACAACCATTCACAATATATGAAAAAGTTTGATATTTAGAATATGTTTATCAATATTTACAATCTGCATATGAATCCATTTCTAGACATACATTGAAAAATAATTGTATGGAAATGTTTGAAGAATATAGGGAAGCTTCAAGGCATAAACTTATTAATATTTCATTTGAGTTAGTTTAACTATTGACATTTGGACTAGTATTAACGATTTAAATTATCTTGTTATAACTTGTCATTGGATAGATGAAAATTAGTGGATGCAAAAAATACATTTTATCTTTAGATGTATTAGAACAATCGCATAATTTACATAGTATTACTCAATGTATTACTAATGTTTTGTAAATTGTATGGAATTGAAAATAAAGTTTTTCTATTACTTTAGATAATGCTTGGACTAATACTGCAGCGATTCCTATGTTAATGAGAAATTTAAACCCAATTATGCAAGTGCATATTATATTATAAATTTGTGCGTTTAAAATGGTTTTAATATTAGTGGAATATTTTCAATCGAAAATAAAACTTTAGCAAAATAGATCTACAACCTAAGTTAGAAATGTGAATAGCAAAGCGAATAACATAAATCCTAAAGCATTTCCACTTCTCGTGGGAACAAAATGGAATTCACTCCATGGTTTGCCTTCTTCTATTTTATCTTATAAAGATATTATTACTCTTTTTTATAACAATTTTACAAATAGCCCAACCTTAGCAATTTTAGATGATGATTGGATTTTCATTGAAAGTTATGTTGATTTGTTATCTACTTTTAAAGAACCAACAAAGAGATTTTCAACCCTATATTATCCAACCACATAGTTTTTTATTCCTGTAATTTTTACAATTTAAGAATGATGATTTTTTTTTTGGTATGTGACATGGAGGGAAAATTTAGAAAATATTTTGAAAAAATTCCTTCTATTTATTATATTGCAACTTTATTAAATCATAGTTAAGGTAAGAAAAATGTAGAGATTTTTTTAATATTATAAATATTTTCTTAGACTTGATTCTATTGACAACTAAATGTCCTTAATTAACATGTATTTTCAAGATTTGTTTACTTTTTTATGAAAGTGAGAGGAAGCAGTCCAACCAAGGGCAAGAAGAATCAAATGAAGAAACCAATAGTGGTGGCAGTAGCCAAGGCATTTTTAACACAATTAAGGCAGCAACAAGGAAGAGATTGAAGTTGAAAGGAAAAAACAATGATCCGAATCATCATCCTCTTCTCGACAGTCATGGAGGTAGTTCCAATGAAATATAGTTTTCTTAAGTCAAAGTTTTCAAATAAGCAAGAACTTTGATCTTCTTCAATGGTGGAAGGAAAACAAAAGACAAATTTTGATTTTAGCTTTTATAGCCCTTGTTTTCGCATTGCAAGCATTATTTATTGCTTCATAATCCGCATTCTGACATGTGGAATAATTGGAGATCATCAAACCAGTCTTAATCCAACTTCATTATTCATGCTAACATGCCTCAAATATTGGTTTGAAATGGAATCTTGCAATAAAGAACTTCGAATGGTCAATGAGTTCACTGATAATTTTCGGAGGAGGAAGAAAATTCAATGTCAATCCCAATAAATTGTAAGACCCGAATTTAATTAAAATATGAAATGAATGAGTTTTCGTGAAAGGAAGTCGGGTTAAATTAATCCCGAATATGTGTAAGGGCAAAATGGTCAAAAGACCGAAAGCCGGTATAATTTCGATAAAGAAATTTAATTAAAAATAATGGATTTAAGAAATCTTGGTCAATAAAAGTGAAATAAATTTATTTTGGGTTAAATTGATCAAGATATTAATTTATTGGAATTAATCGGGATTAATTGAAATTTTTAGTTCGGAAAAATAATCCCGAAAATAATCGAAATATATACTGAAAAGTCACCCGGGACAATATCCCGAAAATACGGAGAACTTATACCCGGAAAAGGGGTTAAAATATAATAAATAAATTAAATAAAAAAATTAAATTAAATAAATTAAATTAAAATAAAAATAATAATTTTGTAGATATTTTGGGATTTTATGGAGTTTTTAATGAATAGTAAAATAAATAAAATAAGTAAAAATAAAAATAATAAAAATGATAAAACAAAAAAAAAAAGAAGAAAAAAGGGTCGGGGAGAGAGAAACTGAGGCAGAGGAAACGGGAAGGAAACGGAGCAGCCGACCGAGGGGCTGCCGGCGGCCAGGTGACCAGGCGAGGGCCGACGAAGGTAGCCCGACGCCAGGCGACCTTGCTGCCACCGGTGACGCGCCGTGGGAACGCCGAAATCCGACGGAAAACGGAAGAGAAGCCGCGGGGGAGAAAGTTTCGATCGGCGGCGAACGGCGCCGATCTAGCCCCAGCCGACCCAGCCGAAGCTTCCCCAAGCGACGGTGAGCAGATTGGCGGTGGTGGCAGCCACCGAAACCGGCGGACGGCGCCGGAAACAGAAAGAGAGGAAATGGGTCCGACGGCGAAGAGGAGAACAGCCGGACCGGCCATTTTTCGGCGAGCTCGAGGCGAACCGAGGGCAGATCTGAGATGCGGACGACCCAGCGGAGCGATTGGAGGTGGAAGCCGGCGAAGAACCGGCCGGCAAGGCGGTGAACCGACGGTGAACCGGTCGAACCGGGGTGAACCGGCGGTCTGAACCGGTCCGAACCGGACTGAACCGGTTCAGCCAAAAAGAGAGGAAAAAAGGAAGAAAAAAGGGAAAAAGAAAGAGAAAAAAATTGGGGAAAATTCCTGTGATGCAATCGAGCTTCGGGTAAGTCGACAAGCGGTCAAATTGACCCGATTTAAATTTGGAATATTTTATTTAATTAAATTTCGACTGAAAAGTTTACCCGAAAATGTAATTAATTGTGTAGCTCGACGATTGGCATCCACCGAGGGCTCGAGACAGTCTCGATTTGAGGACTAGCATGGAATCTCGGGTAAGTGATCCCTATTTACGATAATTACCTCGTTATGCGTGATATTGATTTAATTTACGCATAAATTGAATTAATTTATGGAAATTTAGACTAATTGTCGTAAATATTGAATTTAGATATTCGAGAATTAGAACGAGGCTCAATAAATTATTGGTGGGCCCAATGAGCCCAATAGGCCTCGATAAAGAGAAAATTAAGTGGAAAACGGGCTTAAGGCCGATTAAGGCCCATTAAGGTGCAATCGGGCCCAATAGGAGTAAATGGGCCCAGCGATTTAAATTAAGCCCAGAAAAGATTAAGTACAATTAAATTATATGTTATCTGACCTGAGGAATGTTAATACGCAGTTCCGGGCATTGGATTGGAAGCATATCGGACTGCGCGACAGGACTACATTGAAAAAGAAAAAGGTCAGACTCGACGAGAATCGAGGTAAGGGAATTCTGCGGACTGCTAGAGGTAACAGTACGCAATTTGAATTCATTGCAGTCTTTTTAAAATTTATCTGAAGGGTCTAGAAGTCGAATAATAATTTTAGTGCCCTGAATGGGCAAAATTACTAAAATACCCTTGTTAAGGGAAAAATCTAAAAATTTAGGAAAAATTGGGAGGAGCAAGAACAAGAGGTTCCTGCTCATTCTGGAGGTATTTCAACACATGCATGAGTAGGCTGGCTCACTTTTAAAGATAAATGCATAGCATTGCATATCTTGAACGATGTGTTTTCTGTGAAAATTATTTGGAGATAACCGAGCCGCCTACGTGTTCTTATTTACATGTGACGTGCTAGAGCTCAGCTCGCACGATGTTTGATTGGTGTAATGCATGCATTAGTGCTGGAGCGAAAGCTCGCACTAGAGTTTTACATGCATAGGTGCTAGAGTATAACTCGCACCAGATTTCACATGCTTTCTCATGACACGGTGCTAGAGTCTAACTCGCACCAGATTTTACATGATTTTCATGACACGGTGCTAGAGTCTAACTCGCACCATATTTTTATATATACGATTTTCATGACAGAGTGCTTGAGCTTAGCTCGCACTAGTTTTATTTGAATTACTGATAGTGTTAGAGCACCGCTCGCACTACTTTTCAGAGATCATACGATAAGCCGTGCTTGGAGCATCGGGTAGACTGTGTGTCACCGATTTAATAGGCTCGCACGTGCGTTTTGAGACATGGCATGAGTATAGAGATATTATATGGGTCCACGGAGTACGATGTACCGTGCAAGTAGCATGGAGTACGATGTACCGTGTGGTATCTTCGTGATACGTTGGACTTGTGGCGTTGTTGGACCACCCGTTGTTAGACCACCAGCGTTGTCGATGGGCCCAAGAGGGGTTGCCATGGCCGTTGGCAGGGGTTGGCCGGGCAGGGGTTGGCCGTCACGATATGATGCATCAGCATCTTCGGATGCATGGAAATCGGATAAGACCGACGAGATGGAGTGACCCACCTCTCGGGCGGTTCCCGATCATGGTGAGAACCCGCACACTAGGATCCGTGTAGCTGAGGAACTCCCGAGGACAGATATGGCCATAGTCCTGGTTATTGCCGTTATACAATTACTGCCTCGTCTCGCATGTCGACGATTTCGATGATTTAAATTGGGTTTTAAAACTAAATTGCATG
Source organism: Firmiana major (assembly GCA_033439115.1). Classification (NCBI taxonomy): domain Eukaryota; kingdom Viridiplantae; phylum Streptophyta; class Magnoliopsida; order Malvales; family Malvaceae; genus Firmiana; species Firmiana major. Next base: position 72,257,584 of record CM065901.1, on the reverse strand, counting down.
ATGGTATTTCCATGCTTTTCAACCCATGTGTGAAATGTAAACCGTTTTCATGGTTTTGTGTGAGTCAGGATCACCCGAAGGAGGGGTCGAGTCTTGACTTTACTGTGAAATTTTTTAAATAAGAAAGAAATGATTTGAATATACTTGCATGTTGATTTTCCGTGCAAATGTGTTTTACATAACACCATAACGCATATCATTGTTTTTAAATGTGTGGAGAAAGGGTGGTTTATGCATGGCACCACGTTCATGTAGGTAGTATGGTTACCTACTTGTTCGTAGGATTGCCTTACTGAGCTTGATGTGCTCACCTCTTTCATTTTCTCCCACAGATCTCCAGTTGAAGTTGCGACGACTCAGTGCTGCATTCCAGATACCCGCTGCTGCCCATCAACATAAGGTATATATACACTTGTACATATTGTATCTACATAAGCATAGCACAGTAACATGTTTGTAGGTAACTTTAGGGGATGTATAAATAGTATAAATAATTATAAATGACTGGAAAAGAAATAAGTATTAGGGTAGGTGTATGGTGGGACTGGCATTGACGCACAGCCCAATTTATTAGTGGAGTGTTGGTCACAATTCGAGGATAGGTAAGAATTTAAGTAAGAAAATAATAAAATGCGAAAAAATTCACTCTGATTTTTGGGTAGTTTGGGTCGTGACATATAAAGGTGGTATCAGAGCGCAATTGGTCTGAAGTGTGTCAGTGTCAGTAATTAGGAATTACATCCCCGTGTTACTGTGCTTAGTTAGATACAATAGTGTATATCGAGATGGGCTTGACTAAGAAATGGTTGAGAATGCAGGAATGCTTAATATGAGTCGCGTTGGATGAGATAGTGCACGAGGCAGAGGTCGTAGAAGTAGACCTGAAATCTGCTAAGTCGTGCTGAGTTTGACTATGAGAGTCAGTATGAGATTGGAATAGAGGCTAATGTTAAGCATGCCTCACAGAGTCCGACAGAGAGATCGGACAGTATTGAGACACGCTTCGCGAGATTGGAGCGGAGTGTGGAGATTATTTTGAGGAGCTAATTGCTCAGATTATGAATAAGATCAGAGGGCGTAGCGGAGCATTGGTGGAAACCCGCTCGACCCATCTTAAGAGTTGAGATGAGAAATATCTTAGATATATTCCGGTGACAGGATATCCCGGACATGATTTAAAGGGAATTATGGATAAAAGTCCTTACTCTGACCCAGAGGATTTGATTTAATTATGAGCATGGAGACTCGATTATATTCTGGGTAGATATTACCTCGACACTATGAACAAGTGACTGTCGAGATGTCTAAAAGTTTATGGAAGGGCTCAGATTTTCAAATTAGAGTCCAATTGGCCCGTGAGATATTACCTATACCGAGGCAGTGCGCAGATTTACAGTTGGGTAAATAAGAATATGAACTGTACGCCTCTGAGATTGGGAAAGGTAGTGAGGGCTGAAATAGAGACAGAAAAGAGAATCGAGAAATGACAAAGATGTTGAAATGGGAAAATGGCAATTGGTAAAATATTTAATTTGACGAGTCATGGAGTAAGATAATTGGTAAGGCCCTAGTGCATCCAATTTTGGCACTGTTGAGGGGCATTGTGATTGGAGGACCCCGACCTGCTACGAAGCAGAGTAGCAGTGTGATCACTGTAGAATGTGTGGTGGATACCACAGAAGGATGGTCTATACCTACACGGTATTGATGAAAATGGCCGTTAAGTGTGGTAAGACGGACCATTGATTTGATTGCACAGAATTGGGCGAGATCGTCCCACAGAAAAGTAAAGAGACAGAGAAAAACTTCGTTGGTATAGCTGCAACGAAAAGGGAGACCATAGCCGAAAAGAAAAAGAAGAAAGTAGGCTGTTGGACGAAGGCGAAAAGATGTTTTGGACCAGGACACTATTGATGTTTCATGGATGTGGTATAAGATACCACACTTGTTATGAATAATGAAGTACATATGTTTATTGATCCTGGTGCCACATATTTATTCATACCGCCTTCATTCGCATATAAGTGAGTAAAAGGCATGAATGCCTACATCATTGGGCACAATACCGATAAATGAGTACCCCAATAGAGGAGGATTAATTAACGGAATATGGTTATCGAGATTTAATTGACAAAAAGGGGTGTAACAGTTGAAATTAAAGGAGTAAAGGATAGTACTCGCAGAATGAATAAAGACAAGAGTTTTATTATAATTGATACGCAAAGGAGAAAATCTTTAAGATAAGATAGATTCTAAATACAAGATGTATTGGAGTAAGAGTGCGTATGCGAAGTCATTAGGATTAAGCAATTAGTAAGGAATATAAATTATAACCAAGGATAAAGATGAGTATAACCATAACCAGTAGTTGTGGTTAAGTCTGAAGGCTAATAAAGGTATTTTAAAATACCTCCCCGCCTGAAGACTTGACAGCGTCTAGATAGATATATATATATAACCTATAACGTGAAATCGAGCGTCATAATAAATGTCTTTAGCATTAGTATACATTTACTAAGATGATAAGAATATTAAAATTCGACAAATCATAAAGATTATCATAGTAAAAATTTAATAAGAGCCGTTAAGATAAGTAAAGGAAATGACGCAGGTTAGTACCTGAAAACGTAAGCGCTTTTGAAGGATTTTATACGCTTATGCGTAAATAAGTCAAGGATTGGACCGAATTGTAATTAGCAGTATCGGTGATATGCTGGGTGTAGTTTAAGTCTAGGGCGATTTATAAGCAACAATTGGGGAATTACTTTTACAATGGGTTGCTGCAAGTTCTAAAAGGATTTACCTTGTTGACACGTTTAATTAAGAAACGTGGTCTCAGAAAGAGATGATAAATAAGATGATAGAAGTGACATGAATTTCGGTGTAGTGAAGTACGAACTGACCACCGTGATTAATTTCACCATACCCAACAGCTCAAGAGGTTCTCAGTGAGTATGGATACCTCAAAAAAATTATGAAGGAGCTGTGTATTGATGAATAATGGGAAGATAGTCAATTTTGGAGTCAGACAGCTCCTTGATCATGAAATAAACTATCTGACCCATGATTTGAAGTTGGCAACAGTATTTGTACTGAGGATATGGTACTATTATGTACAGGGTGAGAAATTATAGATATGCACTGATCATAAAGCCCGAGTATCTGTTTTCACAGAAAGAGGCGAATATGAGAATACATAATGGGAAAGAGCTTCTGAGGGATTTGATCGTGAAAATTGTACCACCCAGGAAAGGCTGATGCTTTGAGTAGAAAGAGCCTCGGGATGGTACTACACATGATGGTCAGGGAGCGTGAGCTGCTAGATGCAGTTGTGAGCCTCAGTATAGATGTGATCCCTTCTGATGAAGACAGTGATTGTGTGACAGCTAGCCTGATGATTAGAACCGGATGAGAGTGCCCGGATTTGCCAGGCTTAGCGTGATGATCTGCAGGATGTCGATGGTGTGGGTCAGATTCAGAAGGGTACAGTGACAGAGATCACAGAGAGTGTGATAATGATTTACAGAGAGGTTCTGAGATAGTATAAGTGCTCCCTAGGATCACAGTTGATGAAATAGTGATATTGTCAGAAGCTCACTCTTTGGGATATACAGTGCATACGGAAAGTAATAAAGATATATTGAAATCTCGAAAAGGGTATTGGTGGTCAGATGTGAAAGGAGATAAGGTAGAGATTGTGGAAAAAGGTGCCTAGTGTGTCAGCAGAGTAAGGTAGAGTATTAAAAGTCTGCAGAGTGATTGCAGCACCTACCTATATCGACACGGCACGAAAAACGAGAGCAGTCTCCATGAATTTTATAATGGTTACAGAGAACCCAGGTGAATTACGAAGCTATTTAGATGATAGTCGACAGACTACCTAAGTCTACCCACCTTTTTGGTTATGAAATCCCCAGATACTCAGAATGTGTATGAGGATTTATGTATAAGGAAGATTGTGGAACATTAAGTAGCGTTCCAGTGAGCATGGTATCATATAGAGATTCCCGCTTCACTTTCTACTTCAGGGAATATATTTAAGGAAGCTATGGGAACTCGACTGAGTATTAGCACAGCTTTTCGCCCTCAGACAGATGGTCAGTCAGAGAGGACTGTACATGTTTTGGAGGATCCGATGAAAGCGTGTGCCCTTGATTTTATAAGCTCCTGGAATGACCAGTTGATTTCTAAATTAAAGTTGTCAATAGTGACAGTTGGCAGTTGAGTATCGGGATAACAAGATATGAGGCAGTATATGGTTGTAGGGGTTGTTCCCCAATTTGGATAAGAAAAAGTGGGTGACAGATAGTATTAATTTCGACTTGGATAATAAGTCTCTGAGGATGTTTAGTTAAGGATGAGAGATTAAGAACACCTCAGAGCAGATAGACAAGTATTGGAATTTACCCTTGGTGAATTAGTATGGTTGAAAGCTACTCGTCCTAAGAGAGTAAGGACATAGTGAGCTTTTGGAAGAAGTAAATTGAGATACGTTGGATTAAATCTTTGGGAGATTGGACAAGTGGGAAATAAGACCTGTAGGTTGGTGTTATCATTTGAATTAACAGGCACCCACAATGTCCCAGCTTTTGATGCTTCAGAAATACCATCCAGATCCAGCACAGGTGATAGGATATGAGATCCAACAGTTAAGCTTAATGAAAAGATAAGTATATTGAAGAAGTCGATTCGGACATTAAACAGGAAAGAGACAGTATTGAGGTTGAAGATCTCCCTAATTAAAGTCCTTTGATAGTAATACACTCCGGAGAAGGTCACGTAAGAATTAAAGAAGTATGATATGATTGATGTACCCGGAGTTGTATATGGACTCATATGACTTGGTTCTAATTTGGAGGACCAAATTTCTTAAGTGGGGGAGAGTTGTAAGACCCGAATTTAATTAAAATATGAAATGAATGAGTTTTCGTGAATGGAAGTCGGGTTAAATTAATCCCGAATATGTGTAAGGGCAAAATGGTCAAAAGACCGAAAGCCGGTATAATTTCGATAAAGAAATTTAATTAAAAATAATGGATTTAAGAAATCTTGGTCAATAAAAGTGAAATAAATTTATTTTGGGTTAAATTGATCAAGATATTAATTTATTGGAATTAATCGGGATTAATTGGAATTTTTAGTTCGGAAAAATAATCCCGAAAATAATCGAAATATATACTGAAAAGTCACCCGGGACAATATCCCGAAAATACGGAGAACTTATACCCGGAAAATGGGTTAAAATATAATAAATAAATTAAATAAATAAAAAATAAATTAAATAAATAAATTAAATTAAATTAAAAATAATAATTTTGTAGATATTTTGGGATTTTATGGAGTTTTTAATGAATAGTAAAATAAATAAAATAAGTAAAAATAAAAATAATAAAAATGATAAAACAAAAAAAAAAAGAAGAAAAAAGGGTCGGGGAGAGAGAAACTGAGGCAGAGGAAACGGGAAGGAAACGGAGCAGCCGACCGAGGGGCTGCCGGCGGCCAGGTGACCAGGCGAGGGCCGGCGAAGGTAGCCCGACGCCAGGCGACCTTGCTGCCACCGGTGACGCGCCGTGGGAACGCCGAAATCCGGCGAAAAACGGAAGAGAAGCCGCGGGGGAGAAAGTTTCGATCGGCGGCGAACGGCGCCGATCTAGCCCCAGCCGACCCAGCCGAAGCTTCCCCAAGCGACGGTGAGCAGATTGGCGGTGGTGGCAGCCACCGAAACCGGCGGACGGCGCCGGAAACAGAAAGAGAGGAAATGGGTCCGACGGCGAAGAGGAGAACAGCCGGACCGGCCATTTTTCGGCGAGCTCGAGGCGAACCGAGGGCAGATCTGAGATGCGGACGACCCAGCGGAGCGATTGGCGGTGGAAGCCGGCGAAGAACCGGCCGGCAAGGCGGTGAACCGACGGTGAACCGGTCGAACCGGGGTGAACCGGCGGTCTGAACCGGTCCGAACCGGACTGAACCGGTTCAGCCAAAAAGAGAGGAAAAAAGGAAGAAAAAAGGGAAAAAGAAAGAGAAAAAAATTGGGGAAAATTCCTGTGATGCAATCGAGCTTCGGGTAAGTCGACAAGCGGTCAAATTGACCCGATTTAAATTTGGAATATTTTATTTAATTAAATTTCGACTGAAAAGTTTACCCGAAAATGTAATTAATTGTGTAGCTCGACGATTGGCATCCACCGAGGGCTCGAGACAGTCTCGATTTGAGGACTAGCATGGAATCTCGGGTAAGTGATCCCTATTTACGACAATTACCCCGTTATGCGTGATATTGATTTAATTTACGCATAAATTGAATTAATTTATGGAAATTTAGACTAATTGTCGTAAATATTGAATTTAGATATTCGAGAATTAGAACGAGGCTCAATAAATTATTGGTGGGCCCAATGAGCCCAATAGGCCTCGATAAAGAGAAAATTAGGTGAAAAACGGGCTTAAGGCCGATTAAGGCCCATTAAGGTGCAATCGGGCCCAATAGGAGTAAATGGGCCCAGCGATTTAAATTAAGCCCAGAAAAGATTAAGTACAATTAAATTATATGTTATCTGACCTGAGAAATGTTAATACGCAGTTCCGGGCATTGGATTGGAAGCATATCGGACTGCGCGACGGGACTACATTGGAAAAGAAAAAGGTCAGACTCGACGAGAATCGAGGTAAGGGAATTCTGCGGACTGCTAGAGGTAACAGTACGCAATTTGAATTCATTGCAGTCTTTTTAAAATTTATCTGAAGGGTCTAGAGGTCGAATAATAATTTTAGTGCCCTGAATGGGCAAAATTACTAAAATACCCTTGTTAAGGGAAAAATCTAAAAATTTAGGAAAAATTGGGAGGAGCAAGAACAAGAGGTTCCTGCTCATTCTGGAGGTATTTCAACGCATGCATGAGTAGGCTGGCTCACTTTTAAAGATAAATACATAGCATTGCATATCTTGAACGATGTGTTTTCTGTGAAAATTATTTGGAGATAACCGAGCCGCCTACGTGTTCTTATTTACATGTGACGTGCTAGAGCTCAGCTCGCACGATGTTTGATTGGTGTAATGCATGCATTAGTGCTGGAGCGAAAGCTCGCACTAGAGTTTTACATGCATAGGTGCTAGAGTATAACTCGCACCAGATTTCACATGCTTTCTCATGACACGGTGCTAGAGTCTAACTCGCACCAGATTTTACATGATTTTCATGACACGGTGCTGGAGTCTAACTCGCACCATATTTTTATATATACGATTTTCATGACAGAGTGCTTGAGCTTAGCTCGCACTAGTTTTATTTGAATTACTGATAGTGTTAGAGCACCGCTCGCACTACTTTTCAGAGATCATACGATAAGCCGTGCTTGGAGCATCGGGTAGACTGTGTGTCACCGATTTAATAGGCTCGCACGTGCGTTTTGAGACATGGCATGAGTATAGAGATATTATATGGGTCCACGGAGTACGATGTACCGTGCAAGTAGCATGGAGTACGATGTACCGTGTGGTATCTTCGTGATACGTTGGACTTGTGGCGTTGTTGGACCACCCGTTGTTAGACCACCAGCGTTGTCGATGGGCCCAAGAGGGGTTGCCATGGCCGTTGGCAGGGGTTGGCCGGGCAGGGGTTGGCCGTCACGATATGATGCATCAGCATCTTCGGATGCATGGAAATCGGATAAGACCGACGAGATGGAGTGACCCACCTCTCGGGCGGTTCTCGATCATGGTGAGAACCCGCACACTAGGATCCGTGTAGCTGAGGAACTCCCGAGGACAGATATGGCCATAGTCCTGGTTATTGCCGTTATACAATTACTGCCTCGTCTCGCATGTCGACGATTTTGATGATTTAAATTGGGTTTTAAAACTAAATTGCATGATGGTATTTCCATGCTTTTCAACCCATGTGTGAAATGTAAACCGTTTTCATAGTTTTGTGTGAGTCAGGATCACCCGAAGGAGGGGTCGAGTCTTGACTTTACTGTGAAATTTTTTAAATAAGAAAGAAATGATTTGAATATACTTGCATGTTGATTTTCCGTGCAAATGTGTTTTACATAACACCATAACGCATATCATTGTTTTTAAATGTGTGGAGAAAGGGTGGTTTATGCATGGCACCACGTTCATGTAGGTAGTATGGTTACCTACTTGTTCGTAGGATTGCCTTACTGAGCTTGATGTGCTCACCCCTTTCATTTTCTTCCACAGATCTCCAGTTGAAGTTGCGACGACTCAGTGCTGCATTCCAGATACCCGCTGCTGCCCATCAACATAAGGTATATATACACTTGTACATATTGTATCTACATAAGTATAGCACAGTAACATGTTTGTAGGTAACTTTAGGGGATGTATAAATAGTATAAATAATTATAAATGACTGGAAAAGAAATAAGTATTAGGGTAGGTGTATGGTGGGACTGGCATTGACGCACAGCCCAATTTATTAGTGGAGTGTTGGTCACGATTCGAGGATAGGTAAGAATTTAAGTAAGAAAATAATAAAATGCGAAAAAATTCATTCTGATTTTTGGGTAGTTTGGGTCGTGACATAAATTATAAAGAATAAGACTCTTTCTTTGTAAATTGTATGTAAAATTGTAAATAAATTTGGTTATAATAATTTTTTATGGTTACAGTCCTGTGGTTTTTATCCTTCTAACTTTTGAAGGGTTTTTCACGTAAAAAAATCTTTAGTCTCCTTCTTCTCCTTCATTATTTTCATTTATTATAAGTGTAGAAAATGAATAAATATTTAAAATACAAAATGACAAGTTTAATTATATTTTAAATGATAAATGATAATTTTAATTATATTTCAAATGTAATAAATAAATTTAACTTTACCAAAACAAATTAAAAAAATTTTAAAAGTATTATAATTTTTTAAAAAATAATAAATTTATTAAATAAGTTATAATATCTTTATTTATTTTAATAATAATTTTATTAGATAATAACTTTTTCTTTGTTACAATAGTTTTATTAAATAAGTTATAATAGCTTTATTATGATAACTTTATTAGATAATAACTTTATCTTATTACAATAACTTTATTAGATAAAAATGTATTAAATAAGTCATTATTTTTGTTAAATTTTATAATCAAATTTGAAAAATTTATAAGAAAATGTAAATGGCTCAGAGCTTGTTGGTTAACCGGATGTGATCGATTCTGTATGAGCCTCATTAAGGCTTGGCCCGGTCCAACCCTGTTTTTAAACTGGGCCAAGTCGATTCTAAAGGTAATGGGGTTGGAACTGGTTTAGCACAACTCGTAATCAGCTTGGTCAGGTCCATTACTAGCTTTTATAGTCTGACCCTTAAGTAGGTCTAGTTATCATTATATTTATAATGGATATTTTTTTCTCCCGTCCGTGAATGTAGGTATTTGAACCAAACTACATTAAATAAAAAAATATTGTGTATTTTGTGTATATGATATAATTTCTTGTTGACTCGTTACGAAATTCGTTTCTGCTTAAATATATCAATGAAGTGTTTATAAAATTAAAAAATATATATGCATTTAATACATTGATTTTATTAAATTTAAAAAAAATAATATTAGTTACATTTTTAAATATTATCTTAACCAATATTATTAAACATTAATTAACATTCTCAATTACATTTCTTTCTGAGTTATAAGCAAGAAATATCATAATTAACAACATTAACTTCCTTAATTTATAATTGACTCAACTATCTTAATTTATAATGTAATTCAAAATTTAAATGTAAAAGATAAAAGGGAATAAAGAGTTAAGTTATTGGTCTAAAAGAATACATAAATTTATTATAATAAAATAAAAATTATTTTCTACAATATTATTTGAATTTTTAGACTTTACATTTGAGGTTAACATGGTGATAAATACTTTGAAGGTATATTAAAATGAAACAAAAAAAAATGAAATATGTGGTAACCTTTTAACATCATTACATAAAATTAAAGTTTTTCACAGTCAGCATATCAAATGTGAACTCATTAATTAAAAGATAATTATCCAATACACCATCAATGAATTTTTTACTCTATAAATAAATTAGAATGATAACATATATTCTTTAAAAATATTAAAAATAAATAAATAAAATAGGACATATGTTGTATCTTAATCCTACTTGTGAAGCAAAAATTTTTTATTAACGATATATTAAATATTAAACCTTAATTAAATTCTAATATATCAAGAACAACAAATATTCGCTACCAAAAACTAAGTTAACAATTTAGAAATAAATTATTGTTAATAAAAATCATTCTGTTTCTAACTAAGAATAAAAAATTAATATTATTATTTAATACAGTATCAATTAAAAATTTAAATTTTATTAATAAAATTAAATTGGTGATTCATTTTTTTTTTTACATTAAATTAAATAATAGTCCGAGAATTGTGCGTTTCTATGTTTTGTGATTTCAACGGTGGCATAAATTTCATGCGCGGATGGCCACAGAAGGTCACTTGATTCTGAAAACGTGGCTAAATGTTTATGCCGGTAGAAAGATACTTTTTGCAGAAAGCATCACAATTTTGGTGTTGAAATTCGAGCAAGCTGCTTCAGTGCAGCCACAATTACTGACTCTTTGCAACCTACTTCCGATTAAAAAACAAGAGATAGTACTAATAAAATTTCATTGATAAAAAAGAAAAGAAGAAAAACCCCATAAAAATTAATATTTTAAATATACTTTAAACAAAGAATTATAGTCCGGTTAGTAGTAAATAAATATCGATCCAACAGAATTAGTAGAAGTCAAAGTGAGGAATTCTACATTCAAATTCAATTCAAAGCACAGTGACCAAGGATATTTTAGCAGTACATCACATGGGGGCCATTTTTTTGGTCTAATGAAGAAATGGGCAAATCCCATGGCTCCCTCGCATAAGATATTCGCTCTTGGTCTTGGATTGGCTAATTGTTAATCTTATGTATTGTTTAAGACAGTTTTCTCTTTGCTGTTTCTTAATTTTCCAAGGAGTGTTAGGCTCCTCCCTACATCTTCATTCACTGTCCTTTTCGTAGGACAGAATTTTTATAGGGGAAGAAAATTTGAGTTGAATTGAATTGAATAGTGACTTGTCTTTCAGGATGATCAGAAACAAGTTTAAAATTGAGAGGGGCTCGACCTGACAAAGGAGCTGAGTTACAAACACTAAAAATGCATTTAAATAGAGAATTTTAAAATTAAAATATTTTAAAATTTATTAATTTAAAATATTAATATTTATAATTATTTTATTTAGATAAATATTTTTGAATACAAAATTTGATAAAATAAAAAATAATTATAAAAAAATAATGATAGTACTTATTAAAAAATATCAAATAAAATATGTCATTTAAGTATAATTAAATTTGTAAAAATATAAAAATATTATTAATGATATAAAAAGTAAAAAAATAATTATTATATTTAATTAAAATAATATTTTTATCAATTATTGAATTTCACACTTTTAATATCTCAATTAAAATAAATACTCCTCGTGAAATCCTCGTCCAAACGCTCGTTAGGTGTTATAAATGTCACATCAAATAATGGAATAGATGAGTTCAAGCAGCTTTACTTGTTTATAGCTATAGCTAAAATTATTATGCTTACTCTAGTTTTGGAACTGCTAGGTCAGTAGGTTAGGGAGCCGATAAATATATCAGACGGTTTCATTTCTTGGATCAGTGGATCACAAATTGTAGCAGTGGAGATTTAGCTTGGAAATTGGATTTTTTTTTTTGAGAGAATTTATCTTATATATCTCAATTGAAAATTTCTAATTTTATTATTGATATTAACAAAATAACATATATCTAAATTATATTAAAAAATAAAATACATTATTTTTAAAATTTTATTTATGAAATTAAAATTTTTCTATAAAAATGAATTCTATCTTTATCTAGTTTTACAGATGGTTAAGAACATAATTTCTCTATATATTTATTCCTCATAGCATTAAATACTCAATTGTTCATGATCCAAATCAGCAACTAATATTAATTTTGTTTTGTATTTTTCATCTTTACAACTGATTCGAAATGAAATGCATCAACTAATTTATATAAACATATAATTTCAGATTTCATCAGTTGATTCTATTCATATTAAAAACCATGATTAGGTAGAAATCAATTTAATGTGGAGTTGGGTTGTACTTGAATTAAAAGCAATGGTCATTGGGAAGGGGAAACTAAAACTTAAGCTTATACTGTTTGACCACCTATGATCAGTGCTAGTTGAAGAATACCAATTGTGGCATTAGAAAAAGAAAATTTTGGTGATAATGCAATGCCGCCTATTAAAGCTAGTTTTTAGGGCAAAGAAGGGGCCGACACAGCTCCCTGGATTCATGGTCTGATGATCTATGCATTAAACAATTAGTTAATTACTGAAATCTAAATTTGAACCTTATAATTCCCACTTCAAAATTCCACTCTGCCTATATTCAGCATTACACAAACACTAAATTCCTCACTGAAACCCATATATTAGTTTATATGGTAATATTGGTATGATAGACTTCATCTTTTGAGTTCTTTAAGAATGTACCTTTTGTTTAAAGGGAAGAAGTAGATTTATTTGAGACAGCTAGTGAACTATGGCAACATTAAAAACTTGAAAAGTAGTGAGTATTGAAGTAATCACTTGTGATTCTATTATTTACTTCGTTTTAAATATATATGAAGTAAATTTGTCAACACTCCAATTATTAAAAGAGTAAAAATTACAAATGATGTAAAAATATAAAAAAATTAATAAAGATTGAAAAGAAATAATTTGAAATGATATGATGAATAAAAATTTAAAAATATATATTATTTTAGATAAAAATAAATAGAAAAAAAATTATACTAATTACTTAATATAAAATTATATATTAATTCATATATTCTATTTTAATATTAAAATAAAAATTTTAATAATAATAATATTCATGCTTATATATATTTATTTATATATTGCGTTCATCGTCTTCAAGACGGATCTAGAATTAACTTTCTGAAAGGAAAATTTTTTATATGAAATAAAGTATATATATATATATATATATAGTACATTTATTTATAAGTAAAATAAGTTTTTTAAAATTTAAAAAAATTAAGAAAATTCTTTTAACTTCATAGCATTCCAATTCTCACTTTTCTTATTTTAATCGGGTGAAAAGATGTTGCGCAAAATAGTGAACGTACGATTGTTGATCCGCAAGATTTTGTGCAGTAATCTTGCAGCCTTCCTAAGGAATTAGGTTTATTTATTTATTTATTTATTATTTTCAAACAATTAGTTACCTAAAAAGGTAGTGGAGGGTTAAATCTGCATTACAAAACAGGGTATTTTAACCCAAAAGGATGAGTTAGTAATGGCAAAGTTTAATGAATTCTTATGTGAGAATTATTTATAAAGAGAGGATTTATATTTTAATTTTTATCAGATTATTTTTTAAATTATTATTAATCACGCAATACAATTAGAGATTAATCACGTATTTAATATGTTATTAAAACATTTCGTGGTTTGAAAATAATGTATATGTGAAAACAATGTATGTTTCTATTTTTTTTGGGTAAAAATATATTTTCGAAAGATTCCATTTAGTTCTTTTCTTTAAATATATATATATATTTATATAAATTATAATATAATATAAATTAAATTATATACATTTTTAATTTACATAGTTATATATGTGATTTAAATAAATTTTAAAATTTGTTGTTGTTATAGATATCATTTAGAATAAATGTGTTGTATTTTTTTTTAATAAATGTTTGAATTCGAATTTAAATATTATAATATGTTAAAACTCTTTTTTAATCGCTTAATCAAAAGATTGTTGACTAAATGTGTTATTTTTAATTTTAAAAGTAAAATCTCTTATCATATGATTTTTTACTAAGTACTTAAAATAGATCATTAATATTTATATATTATCATAATATTTTATATATTAATGTTGCGCTATAATAATCCCTGGTCATGTACTTTATATTTAGAATTACAAAATTTTATAATTTTAAGTATAACTAACAAATTTAATTTCATAATTAAGTTTATTATTATATTTCATTTATTATTTTTTTTACCAACAATATTTTATTAAACTTGATAATTAAGCTTTCAAGTATAGTTTGTTCTACGATAAATGAATTTTTCATAGCGAATTATTTCAAATTCAAAGATTGGTTCACTTGGTAAAATGTTTAGTGATAAGAGTTTTTTCGCCAAGGTTTAAATCTTCTCACAAACATATTATTAATTGCATACCCAAAAAATTATCTTGTTATACACGTGTTAAATGTGTACACGTATGAAATGATTATTTGAATATGCTTTTCATGTCTTGCACATGTCATATCATCTATGTTACTCATGTTTTATTATGTTAATCATGTCTAATTATATCATGTTATGATAACCTATCATGTGACACAGATAATTATAAACGTATTAACCATATTGTATTGCGTGTAACACTATAATAAACATGGCGTATTTGTTTTTAAAATTTAGACATGTTTTATTATTTGTGCCATGCATTTCGTGTCTGACACGAAACATAATATGGATACACAGATTGCTAGGTTTAGTTAAAGGTGTTCATCGATCAAATTTGGTCAGGTTTGGACCGGATTTATCTAAGATATTAAAAGATTGAATGTGAGTTCAAATCAAATTCGACCCCATATTTCGGTAGTAATTTTTTTCCAAATCCCTTTTTACTTAAAACGAATAAGCCTAAGCCCATCTGCTAGCTCAAGTGTTTATGACAATCCTAGAAGGGTGAATAGGATTAACCATTATTTTTCTCAAATTTCGGTTTTCAATATTAATTGGTGGGAAAATAACATTTCAAATGAAAAAGATAAAACTTAAAGTATAATTGAATTGTTAAAAGTGTAGGGATAGAAAGAATTGACACAAGGAATTATAAAGGTTTGGCTATACCTTGAGCCTACATCTTCTCCCTTAGCATCCACACGAAGGAGTTTCCAATCCACTAGATTAAATTATTTTCAAGACTAAAGTTGTAAGACCCGAATTTATTTAAAAACACGAAATGAATGAGTATTCGTAAAAGGAAGTCGGGTTAAATTAATCCCGAACACCTTGAAGGGCAAAACGGTCAAAAGATCGAATACCGATATAAATTCGATGAGAAAATTTAATTAAAAATAATGGATTTGAGAATCTTGATCAATATCGAAAAAATAATTAAATTTCGGGTTAAATTGATCAAGACATGAAATTATTGGAATTAACCGAAAATTTCACATTGGAAAATAATCTCGAAAATAATCGAAAAATATATCGAAAAGCTGAAATAATACCGAGAAAATTATTTATTCATTAAATAAATTAAATAATAATTTATCTTAGATATTTTGACAAAATAATAATATAATATTGAATAAAATAATAATAAAATTAAATAATAAATAAAATTAAATTACTTCAAAAAAAAGAGAGAGAAAGAATCAGAAAATTGGTCAGGGAAAGAGAAGAAGAAAGAAACCGAAAATGGAGATAGCGTGTGGCCCGATCGACCCACGGCCACCGGCGACCGACGGCTCCGACGAACAGCCGAGGAGAAAGAGGAGAGGCCGGTGAAGCTCTGGGCACCGGAGACGGGCCGTCAGGAAGCCGAAAAACGCTGATCGGAGGAGAGGAAAAACCGAGGAGAAATGAGACGATTCCCGACGAACCATGGCGGCTAGGCTTGAACGGAGGCTACCGACGAGTTCAGGGGGATGAGCCGGTTCTTTCGAGACCGGTATCGGTCGGAGAAACCACCGAAATCTGACGAATCGAGAGGGAGAGTGCCGCGGAGGGAGAAGATGAATCCGACGGCCACCGGCGTGATTCGGCCAACCCCGACCCCAGCCAAACACTCCCCCAGTGTAGGCGCACCGTTTGGCGCCAGAAACGAGCTGAGAACCGGCCGAAAACACCATGAACGGCGGCGGAAAGGTTTGAACCAGTACGGACCAGTTCAGCAAGAGGTGAATCGGACTGAACCGGCTGAACCGGATCGGTCTGAATCGGGTTTGAACCGGACTGAACCGGTTCAGCCAAGAAAGAAGGGAAAAAAGGAGAAAAAGAGAAAAAGGAAAAAGGGGAAGAATTTTTGGGGATACATCGGACTTCGGGTAAGTCGGTAAGAGGTCAAAAGTGACCGATTTGAATTTTGAGAAATTTATTTAAATTATATTTAATCAAAAAGTAACCCGAAATTAAATATTAATTGTGTTGTTTTACGACAAAACCCGAACGAGAGCCGATTGAGCTCCGATTTTTGTATTCCGCATCATATTGGGTAAGTATATTTTAAATTCGATAATATGAGTCCTTTAATACAGAGTTCGATTATTTTACAGAATTTATGGATTAATTCTGTATGAAAAAGGCATATTAATCTGAATTGCAACGTAATTATTGAAAATAGTATACGGGCTATCCAATGAGTTTGGAATGAAGCCCGATGATTATTGGTAAGCTGAATGAGTTCAATAAACCCAAAGAAGGGATTTAATAAGTAGAAACGGGCTGAAAACGGGCTCGAGGTCCATTAAGGTGCAATCGGGCCCAATAAAGTAAAACGAGCCCAGTACGTTAGATTCGATCAGTAAATGTGATATACTGATAAAAATAAGTGAATTAACCCAAAATATGTGGTTATATGCAGTTTCGTAGACTTGGTTGACGTACAGTTGGACTGAGAGATCGGATATTATTGAGACGAGATAAGTTTACACGTAAATCGAGGTAAGAGAATTTTGTAGGTGCATAGAGATTTCTATACGTATTTATTGAGGGGATTTAAAGGGCTTAGAATTCCTTAAAAGTATCTAGAAATGAAATAATAATTTTTACGAAAATCGGGGATTAGGTGAATAAAGAAAAAGATGATTTTGCCCATGGGAGTAAAATTTACAAAAAGGGTAGTAAGACAGATAAATTGCATGATTTTCATGTTTTAATGTTTTATATGAATATATTGCTTTGATTTAAGCAAATATGCACATAGGTTGGCTGTTGATTTTAAGAATTATACGAAAGGGAACCGGTTTGTACCGGTTACGATTTTAAAGATGTTTTATCAAGATTGAGCCACCTATCATATTTACACGAGTAAAAAGAGTGCTAGAGTCTTACTCGCACTAAAGTTTATTGATTTATTACTCATGAAAAGCCGTACTGGAGCATTGCTCGTACGAGAAATTTGTGTGTGCACAAAACCGTGCTGGAGCTTCGCTCGCACGAGATTTTAGATATCATGATATGCATAGTGTGGTGCTGGAGCTTCGCTCGCACTAGATGTGAGTTGACATGCATATAGTCGTGCGGAAGCCTCTTGTAGACTGTGTGTCACAGAGAGTTGAGATGCTCGCACGTATACTTTGAGACATGGGTTGGTTATCGACATAGTATTAGGGTGGATAAGACCTACGGCAGGCACCCCTAGACTATGATATGGGTCCACGGAGTACGATGTATCGTGTATGTCACACGGAGTACGCTGTACCGTGCAGTCATGATGACTCGATGATGTTACTTGATATTTTGGTGGGTAGGACTTGACCCCACCTCCCGTTGCAGTTGTGATACCCCGCACACCGGGATCCGTGTAGCCTGGGATCATAGGGACAAAGTATGGCCATAGTCCTCGATTTTCATACAGTAACCTACATGCCTCACATGATATCATACGGTCTGAATAGACCAGGACGAACCCGAGGGAGGGGTAATGTCCCGATTTATGTTTTTAAATGAGATGCGATTTAATGAATCAAGGTATTCCCGAGAGATGAGTTTGACCTTGATGAGGTTGTTTTATGATAAAACAAATAAATTTTAACGTGATGAGTTTGTAATGAAACAAATAAGTTTTAATGTGACGAGCATGAGATGTCATACATGATGATTTTCCATGTTTGATTTATATGTCGATTTCATGATTTCTCTTATATGATATATACATACATACATGTGTCATCGTTTTAGTCTTACCTCATGCTTCAAATATAAACGATTTTATATCATGACATTATCAGCACGTAGATAGTATAGTTATCTACCTGCATACATTATTGCCTTACTGAGCTATTTATGCTCACCCTTTCATTTTCCACCCCACAGGGTATATTCAATAGAAGAGAACGACAGTAGTCATATCCGCTGCTTCTTATCAAGACCAGGTATACACATTTGTATAATTTTTGTATCTGAACATATAGAAGCACAGTACTGTACATGGATGTAATATTGGGGATGTATTTATTTAAAATAAATTGATATGTAAATGAAATATGAAAATGGAAGGGTAAATAGGTGAGAGGTGACTAACACCGAATCATAGCCCAACTGTTTAGTAGTGTAACTGTTCACGACGGGTAAAGAAATGAAAAAGCGAAAAATTTACTCTGATTTTTAGGTAATTTGGGTCGTGACAAAAGTATACTCTTTACATCCCTATCTTTTTAAGACTCAAGGTAGAAACCTCTTCTACCTTTTCTAGGGCTAAGGTATAACATGGAACACTACTTTTTGTAAGGCTATACCTTTACTCGCTATCTTTTTCCAAAGTTAAAAATAGAAACCTTTACAACATGAGTTTCTACAAAACTTACACAATGACTACAAGAGGATGCCTCACCTCTTGATGAATTACAAGTTCTAAATTTAGTTTTGCAAACTTTAAGACTACTTCTGAGGTTGGGCTTTTGCTTAGTAAGCTCAGGGGTACATACTTCAAGAATGGATCAATTTTGGATACAAGATAGAAAAAATAAAATCTAAACCTTAAGCACTCTTATTTTTTGTAGAAAAATAGATTCAATCCACTTGGGGTGAATTCTCATGCCTCTCTACATGTGTTGATGTGTTAGAAGACTCTATTTATATGTGGACTTGATTTTGGGGCCTTTGAGAATCATTTAGAGAAGAACTAGCTGTTGCAATATATAGAAAAAATATAGTCGTTGGAAGTATTCTGGCGCGATGAGTATCGGTACCTTAACCTTGGGTATGGATATTGGTATTGATACCTTTACCTTAGGCATTAATTGTTGGTGTATGCCTTAGTGTTAACTCATTTGGCATGAGGCATGGTGCCATGGCCACTTATGTTTACTTATGGTAAATAATATAAAGGTTTCCTTTCACCATTTAGAATGACAATAATAATAATAATAATAATAATAATAATAATAATAATAATAATAATAATAATAATAATAATAATAATTGGTCACTAAATAAGTGAAGCCTCTGGAGCTGTATAAGCTTTGCAAGATAATTGTAAAGAGTTATAATTATGAGAATCCCTATGCATAAAAGCTTTGTTCTTAAATTTTATTCTTGGTCATTGTATTATCACGATTGTGTATTGGTAGTATGTAAAGATTGGCACATGCTAAACCTCCTTACTTTTGAAGTAAGAAACTGATCTCATAGCTTGAAATATGAGAACATTTGAGGGTACCATGTGGTTGCTTATTAGAGAATAAGTTCACTGAACATGGCTTGCTGTGAGAGCTCCACTTGGTGGCGCCATTTAAGTATTTATAGAAATGCTCTTATGTGTCAGTAGTATAACTGATCCTTTGATTTGATATGCTAGGTCATCTTATATGTATTTTGTCATACTTTGATTTCAACCTTATGGGCTTGGATTGCCACATGCCTAATTATGATGTTTTAAGCATGGCTTGAAGCATATGAATGTGAATGAGTAGCCAAGATGAGAATTCATCACCTCGGATGAAAAAGAAGATAGTATCTCGTTTATCTTAGCTGATATTGATTTAGGAGCCTTTGGCTAAATTAATATCAGCATTTGATTTAATATTGAAAGCGCATGGATAAATATGAAAATTCACATGAAGTAGACATTGCAACATGCTTTATAAGTTTTTGAAATATTATGAAGAAATAATTCAATTACACCCCGTAATATTGTAGACTAACCTCTTTGATGTTTTCTAACATTTGGATGGTCATGATGTGTTGCTAGATACCACTCTTAATTTATGAATATAAATGAATATTTAAATTCGTTGCCAACATGTTGGAAACTTAATGGGTCACACACATAAGAACAACAATTGGATTGAAATGAACTGGCAAGTCTTGAGAAACTTGAAATTTCTCAATTGGCCTTTTATTTGTGGATTTATGACTAGTTGTGAAAATTTAATTAAAATGTTTAATTAGATTGATTTAATTAAAATTGTTTAACTAAAGCATAATGCCCTAATTTGTAATATTATAAGCTTAATTAAAAGAGTTTAATTAAGTTATAGGGATCACCAATTTAATTAAAAGGATATTGGGCATAACTAAATTTGTTTAGTTTATTTAATTAAATTGTTTAATTAAATTTTCCCACCTTTAAATTATAAATGGATAAATCAATTTAATTAAAAGAGTTTAATTAAATTGTTGTCTCTTTAATTCATTAAAATTGTTTTAATGGATAACGGGCAAATAGTCATAACTAAATTGAAAGACTAAGTAGGTTAGTAGAATTAGAACATTACCAACCCTAAAATAGATATATTATGGAATGCCACCCTTGTTTAATGTGCTGTTAGATTGTTAAAAATCCTTGAAAAAAAAGTAATCCTTGAGATTGGCGGCAAATAAGATTTACCTTTAAGTGACTTGTGCCAATTAGTTGACTTTTAAACTAACCACTATCATTAGCAAGCACTCTAATTCCTATGTTGAAG
The DNA here is from genome assembly GCA_033439115.1 of Firmiana major. Classification (NCBI taxonomy): domain Eukaryota; kingdom Viridiplantae; phylum Streptophyta; class Magnoliopsida; order Malvales; family Malvaceae; genus Firmiana; species Firmiana major. The sequence goes on along the minus strand of CM065901.1, from coordinate 72,236,849 downwards.
TTTCCTACAAACTTGTGATTTTTTTTTTTTTAAAAGAACACTTGGGGCATTCAAGTCAAACTTGAAACAAACGTTGAGAGTTTGCCCTAGGAAAATCAAGAAGCAGAATAGTTGTGCTACCTTGTACTAATTTCCTTAAGTTATTTTTGGATTAGTTTTCTTGCTCAAGAAGAAAGGTGTTTCTTCTCCGTGTCGAGAGCAAGTGTTTCGGGATTAAAGATTTAAGATTGAGAATCTTGGTGGTGAGTTATTGAAACTTGAACTACTAACATAATAAAGACCATAATCCAATTAAACCTTTGAAATGGTTCCTTTGAAACTTAAACTACTAACATAATAATGGCCATAATCCAATTGAACCTTCGAAAAGGTTCCCCTGTTGCTTGTGTGGATTATTGTTAATGGCTAAACACTTGGATGTCTTGGTTTGCAACAACTTTTCTTCGATGTACATGTATAACAAGTGGGATCAAGTATATTGATTGCGATATCATTAGATAAGGTAAAATTTTAAAACTCGTTGTTTGCATAATCCATGCTAAATTCAATTTCTATGTTTTCATCAAGTTGATCCTTTTGGTTTTTGATCTTCTGTGTATGTCACGACCTCCCCTCCCATGACCTACCAATATCACCAAATTTTTTTTTTCACATTTCACTTACCTCTTCTTTTGTCATCACTCCACACCAAATAGTTGAGCTGTGATTTGATATTAGTAACTCATTCATATTCATTCATAACATGCATACAAGTCAACATTCTTTTCTATAATGTAAGCTCTTATACATTAATACAATTACTTGTACATATACATCTCTGATCGTACAATCGTTTACATAACTCTGCTTTTACATTGTTCAGTACAAAATATTTCAAATGTGTATACCTCTCGTAAGATGGATATGCAGCGAATCAAAGTCTACCAATCCTCAGCCGTGTCCACTTACTGTGGATGCTCTGTAAAGAGGGGAAATAAAAAGGGGGTGAACTCACAACTCAGTAAGGAAATCAAACAAGCAAGTAGATAACCACACTATCTACAAAATATTACGCTTGTGCCTTGAAATCATTTCCTTATCTAGTCGTATCTAAATCATGTATCTTGCTTAAAGCTTTTATGCAATATATATATATATAAATATAGATACAAATCATCAGTTAGAAAGACTGAAAACATGCTGGTTTAACAACCTCAACAGTTTATGCAAAATATTGCGTTTCTCATGTAATTTCACACAAATCACTTTTTTGTCATGCCATTCAATTAAATCAAAATAATATGGCATATCATCATGTTTAAAAACATGAAAATCTGGGCCTCACCCATCCCTCGGGTTATCCCTTTTTACAATTCACATATTCACATGTTCATATCATAAAAATCGCGTGATAGTTCCTTCAAGAAATCTCAATTTACATTGCATGAAAAGAAACGACATAGGTGACTACATGTTCCGAGATTATGGTCATAACCCATTTTCTATGATCCCAGGTGACACAGTATTCGGTGTGTGGGGTCTCACAATTGTTGTAACGGGAGGTGGGTCAAATCCTTATCGTCAGCTCACAACTCACTCTCATCGTGTACTCACGATACAACGTACTCCATGTGACATACATGGTACACAGTACTCCATGGACCCTATCTCAAAGTGGGATGCTCACCATGAGTCTTAGTCCTCATACCTTGGATATATCTCATAGTCGGGATGCTTGCCATAGGTCTTAGTCCTCATACTATGGGTTCTATTTTCGATAGCCCTCGGCCATATCTCAAAATATTGCATGTGTGAGCATATAATCGGTGCGACACAGTCAGCACAGGCTCCTAACACGACTGTTTCATGCTCTCTTTCAAAATTGGTACGTGAGAGTAAACTCCCAGCATGACCATATCATAATGACACAACTCTAGTGCGATCAATGCTCTCAGCACTATATCATGTAAAAACACGAGTATGAGCAAAGCTCCCAATACTCTATAATGTATAATCAATGAAAACTGAGTACGAGCTAAGCTCCCAGTACTCTATCATGTAAAATTGAGTATGAGCAAAGCTCCTAATACTCTATAATGCATTAATCAATAAAACTAAGTACGAGCAATGCTCCTAGTACTCTAACATGCATAAATCGCATTTAAAATTTAGTACGAGAATACACTCAAGTACTATGTGATGCATATCTCAAAATCAAGTGCGAGTATCCTCTAACACTTATGGTTTACGCACAAACCCCGATAGATGGCTTATTCAAATCATAATTCACCCAACTCAAATCAAATCGGCACTCAAATGTGTTGTTTTCGCATGTACATGAAAACATTAGCCATTCTATCATGCAACTATGAATTTTAGTCATAACATGTTTCTGAGGCTTTTTCACCCTATTTTTGGATAAAATCACATTTTATCTCATCAGTCCCTATCACAACGTGTCTATTCACGAGAATTCATATTGGATATAGTATCGAAATTATATTTGAAATACGTGTAGCTATCTCTAGCTACTCACGAAATTCCTTTACCTCAGATCACGTTGCGTGACCTCTCTTCCTCAGTGCTGCTCACTCTCGCAGTCCGATCAGCTTCCACGGTGATTTTTAAAGCCGTTATAATTATCTACGTTAGTATACCGTAATATACTTTTTTCATTTGCAAAATCTCAATTCAATACATCAATCTCATCACTTTCTTCCATTATGGTGTTATACCATATTTTTCACATATCTATATTCATTTCTCCTCATTTCCAATTTATGCATTTCATAACACCACCTTACAATCTTCCATACATGCATATTCCATCATTTAATTCATGCCAACACAACTTTCTCATCATTTTCTCACTTCCATGCCAATAGCTAGGTCATGTACATTTTTTCATGATCCTTTTGTTTTCAACAATTTATACATATACCATTTAACTCACTAATACACCTAGATTAACATATATGAACTTGGTGCATTGAATCTTACCTAGTTGAAATTTTCTTCTTTTTCTCTAAAATTGGCAAAATCCTTCTTGTTGTTTCAATCTTTGATCCCAACTTCTTGTTTCCAAGTATGTTGTTCTCCTCTTTACTAAGAACAACTTTGCTTAGTTATATCTCACTCAAAACTGATTGCAAACTGAAGTTTTCTTATGTATATAGGTTAGGTCATACTCTAGTTGTTGAATGGAATAGGCTCTCTCGGGAAAACTGAAGTGCAGAGTCGTATATTTATAGAATTGGCTCATGGAGATCGATATGCTAACTACATGAGATCGATCTTCCCTGCACTTTTCTCCTCAGAAATCGACCTTTCAAGCTAATGAGATCGATCTGCTTCATACAGAACCTTAAGGAGATCAGTCTGACCTTGCAATGAGATCGATCTGTTACAACATGAGCCTTATGGAGATCGATCTGCACTAAATGAGGGATCGATCTGTCACTTGTAGATGTTGTAATATTGCATATTCAACCTATAAGATCGATCTGTATTGCCAATGAGATTGATCTGCTCCCCTTCTGAAGCAGTTTTGCTGCAACTTCCATCCCAAAATCACTGTTACATTGGTATTTGATTTACTTAACAATCCATTTTTCATTTCATACACATTTACAAATTCAAAACATCATTTCCTCATGATTTATATCAATTGTGACTTGTCTATACATAAAAACAAAAATCATAAAGGTTACATGTTCAATTACGAGTCTTACAATCCTCCTTACTTTAAGAAATTTAGTCATCTAAATTATAACCAAGTTAATCTCTAAACAACTGGGGGTATCTCTCTCGCATCAGATTCTCTAGTTCCCAAGTAGCTTCCTCTGAAGTGTGATACTGCAAGAGAATCTTCACTAACCCGATAGTCTTGTTTCTCAAGACTTTCTCCTTCTATCCAGTATCCGTATCGGTTTCTCTACATAAGTCAAATCATCTTTGAGCTCCAATGGCTCATACAGAATCACATGATTTAGATCTGGGTGATATTTCCTCAATATCGAAATGTGGAAGACATTGTGCACTCCCGATAAATCTGGTGGCAAAGCCAACCTGTACGCCTTATCTCTCACTCTGTCCAGTATCTCAAATGGTCCAATGTAGTGAGGACTCATATTACCTCTCTTCCCAAATCTCGCTATACCCTTGGAAGGAGAAACCTTTAAAAATACTGACTCACCAACTACGAATTCTAGTGGCCTCCGCCTCTTGTCAGCATAGCTTTTCTGTCTACTTTGAGCTGTCCACACTCTCTCAACTATCAACTGGACATCCTCAGAGGCTTATGTAACCAAGTCAGGAGCAAAAATCTTTCTGTCACCCACTTATTCCCAACCGATAGGAGAACAGCATCTACGACCATATAAAGCCTCATACGGTCCCATCCCGATACTCGCATGATAACTGTTGTTATAGGCGAATTCGGCTAGTGGCAAATGATTATCCCAAGAGCCTCTAAAATCCAGCACACACGCTCTCAACATATCCTCCAGAGTCTATATAGTCCTCTCGACTGACCATCTGTCTGAGGATAAAAAGCAGTGCTTCAACTCAACTATCACCCATATTGCATCGTGATTCCTCTGGGTTCTCGGTAAACCCATCACAAAATTCATGATGATATGCTCCCATTTTCATGTCGGTATAGGTAGAGGCTGCAATAACCCTACAGGCTTCTGATGCTCTACCTTCACTTACTGATATACGAGACATCTTGCCATAAAATTCGTCATATCTGTCTTCATACCTGACCACCAGTACACCTTTCAGAGGTTTTGATACATCTTGTTACTCCTCGGATGTAACGTGTACCTCGATGAATGAGCTTCTGTCAATATAAATCTCTTGAGCTCTGGGTCCTCGGAAACACATAATCTGCCTCTGAACCTCAGAAGTCCATAAGAACTTATCTCAAAATCGGTCTCTATGCCTTTCTGTATCTGACCAGCCATATCAATGCAATATGGATCAGTCGGCTGAGCCTGTCTGATCCTGTCCAACAGATCTGGTTCCAAACGTAGACTAGCAATCATACAGTCCGTATCCATATCAGAAGGTACGACTTCCAAACTGAGGCTAGCAAACTGTTTTAGCAACTCATGTTCCCTGACCATCATATACGATATCATCCAAAGGCTCTTTCCGCTCAAAGCATCGGCTATAACATTAGCCTTACCCATATGATAAAGTATCTCACAATCATAGTCCTTTAGAAGCTCTAGCCATCTTCTCTGTCTCATGTTCAATTATTTCTGTGAGAACAGATACTTGAGGCTCTTATGGTCGGTAAAAATCTGAAACTTTTCACCATACAAGTAGTGGCGTCATATCTTCAACACAAACACTACTGCTGCTAACTCCAAGTCGTGGGTCGGATAGTTCTTCTCATAGTCCTTCAACTGTCTAGATCCATAAGCAACTACCCTCCCATCCTGCATCAATACACAGCCTAGTCCCTAATGCGAAGCATCAGTATACACTGAAAATCCTCCTGAGCTGGTAGGGATAGTGAGAATCGGAGCAGTAGTCAATCGACTCTTCAACTCCTTAAAGCTCTTCTCACAATCCTCATTCCACACGAATGCTACACCCTTCCAAGTGAGACGTGTCAACGGAGTAGCTAACTTTGAAAATCCTTCAACGAATCTCCGATAATACCCTGCTAAACCCAAGAAACTTATGATCTCAGTGACTGTCCTCGGCTGTTCCCACTGAACACAGCCTCGATCTTGGATGGACCCACTGATACACCATCCTTCGACACAACGTATCCCAAAAATAGATCTGTGATAACCAAAAATCACACTTATTGAGTTTAGCTTACAACTTCTGCTCTCATAAAGTCTGCAATACAATCTTGAGGTGCTTCTCATGTTTTTCTTCAGATTTCGAATACACCAAGATGTCATCTATGAAGACGATCACAGACTGGTCTAAATATGGCTTAAGCACATCGTTCATCAAAGCCATGAAAGCTGCGGGAGCATTCGTCAATCCAAATGGCATAACCAAAAATTCATAATGGCCATATCGGGTCCTAAATGCTGTCTTGGGCACATCTGCACTCCTAACTCTCAGCTGATGATACCCAGACCTCAGATCAATCTTAGAAAAGATCTGCGCTCCCCGGAGCTGATCCAACAAATCATCTATACGTGGAAGGGGATACCTATTCTTGATGGTTGCCTTATTCAACAATCTGTAATCTATATATAATCGGAGGCTTCCATCATTCTTCTTTACAAACAAAACCGGTGCTCCCCTAGACGAATCACTCGGTCTGATGAAACCCCTTTCCAACAACTCTTATAATTGTTTCTTGAGCTCCTCCAGCTTAACTAAGGCCATGCAATATGATAGTTTCGATATAGGTTCAGTACCAGGCACCAAGTCTATACAGAACTCTATCTCTCTGTCTGGTGGTAACCTTAGCAATTCATCGGGAAAGACATCTGGGAATTCACTAACCACAGGAATATCTGTCAACTCTGGATGTACCTTATCCGTATCAACCACGTACGCAATAAAACCTTCAATATATCCATTTCTCAGTCAACATAGTTGTGAGACCCCGTATATGTATAGCTATGTATATATGAACATGGGAATGTAAATAAAATCATAAGTATGATGATACATTGTAATGTGAAGTATATGCAATGTAAGTTCATAAGATTATGTACGCACTTGTAATAAGAATTGTGATTATACATACAAGTTGCATTATGAATGAGTAGGAAGAAATAAACTTGAACACGAGAAGAATGTGATCGAAATGGAATATGAGTAGTATAGTAAAATGGAAGGAAAGATTTACATAAGTGTATATTTCCATTCGAGTAATATCGTATATATTTGGTCATACAAAGATTCTACACAAGTTTTAATGTGTATGTAGTGAGGATGGATCCCATTTTCAAGTCTCAAAGATGAATGAATGAGGAAATGATCATGGTAGCAAATTAAGGGTGTTTGGTAAGGGTTGTTGAAGAGGAACTGCAAGAAATCTGGAATTTGTGAAGGCCAGATCGATCTCATAGGATGAGAGATCGATCTGGGAGAGCCAGAATGCTCTTATGTGAGAAATGGAAGGGAACAGATCGATCTCCAAAGGAAGCAGATCGATCTCCTTAGCTCTCAGGTTGGAAGCAGATCGATCTTCCCTAAGACCAGATCGATCTCCTTAAGCTTCTGTTCGACAGCAGATCGATCTCTAGCCTCGACAGATCGATCTCCTGCCTTTAAAATGTCTTAGAAAAGAGGGATTTTAGAGGACCAGATCGATCTCCACCCAATGGAGATCGATCTCATCAAGTCAAAACTATAAATGGGAGCAGTTGGATCATCAGATTTCGGGACAAACCATTTCCTTTCCACTTCAACACAAAAACCTAGCTTTCTCACTCCTAAATTCAGCCATTTTCAGTGAGATTTAAGGAGAGTCTATTAGAGACAAAGTTGTTCACAACAAAAAGAAGAACAACATAGTCTAGAGGCATTTCCCCATTTGATGGATTGAAGAAATAAAGGGCAATCCTAATTGGAGCAAGAGAAAATCCAATGAGGTAAGTTCTAATGCACAAATCTAAGTACATTGGTTTAGTTAATGATTATAAAGATATTTGGTGTGCATATTGTGGATAGAACTACCTAGAATGGTATGAAATGAATATAACTTAGAAATAGTCAAGTGTGAGAAAGTGGAGTGTGGAAGTGTTTATGATGAATGAGATATCTTGAGTGGAGGAACATGTTGTGAGAATGATTTGGACATGTTGATATTGGGATAAAATTGTGAGATTTACCACAAAGGGTAAAATATGTATTTAAGGCATTAGATAAATGATTAGTTGGGTAAGAGTTAGAAACGTTAACTCGAGTGTTTGATGGATGAATTTCAGTTTCGGATGATACGCCGGAGCAAGTCGAGATGAGAACGCAAGAAGCATAAAGGCGGATAGTTGCACACAAGTAAAGCGAGGTAAGGGACTGTGTGTTAGCTATAGAGATGTTCGTACGTATTTTACGGCAATGTCGTAGATATATTGCTAGAACTAGTACGATATTATAATTCTATGAAATGATATGGAAGTATGAAAAGTACTATGATGTATATATGTATTAAGAAATGGGATAGGGTAAGGAAATAGCATGATATGCATGTTTTCAATGTTTTTCTCTATTATACATTAATCTTGATGATTGAGAAATGTTGATGATAGGTTGGCTAATTTTACATGTTTTAGCATGAAGAGGCATGCTGTATGAATAAACATGTTTTGAATTTTAAAAAGAGAAAAATAGCCATCTATCAGTTTTGAGATGTGATTTGGTGTTGAAGCGCTAGCTTACACCCGTTTTAATGCCTTGATGTACCGTGCGGGAGTTTTAACTCGCACGAGGGTTTTGAGAAAGTGCGAGAACTTTGCTCGCACCTGTTTTGTTGAGTTGAGGTAAACCTGGGGGTCTGGGACCCAAGGGGATACCAGCCGACGGCCATTTGAACGGGCTGGGCCTTAACGATAGATCGTACCACGCTGGAGCTTTGCGTTGACTGTGTGTCACGCTGCTTGCTCGCCTGGTATATGAGACATGGTTTAGGATAAAAAGTCCATCGGAGTTGGAGTATGGACTTGGGTCCACGGTCGTACGTAGAATAGTGTAGTCACCCGTTGGTATACTATGTACCGTGCTGGGTGCACGTGAGTACGAGTATCGCGTAGATGACACACGACGTATCTTCACCGTGAGTATACGAGGAGATGAGGTGGATTGAGATGAGCCGGAGGGTAGGACTGACCCATCCCCCTTCAGGCGAAGTGATACCCTACGCACACCTGATCAGTGAGGCCTGGGATCACTGACTATGGCCATATGTCGTGGATATTTGATTGCCGAAAATTCCATGCCTGTCTCAGAGGTTCGAGAAACAGAGATAATCTCAGAAAAGAAAGAGAATTGCGGAAAGAATGATTTGAGAAGTGAAAGAGATTTCGTGTTTTTGATAAACCTCTCATTTCACATTCGTGCCGTGAGGGCACTATTTATGAACATGTTTTAAATGGAAGCTTGATACTCATTTTACACGAAAATGCTATTGAGAAATATATGTTTAAATACATTTTTCGTATGATATTTCCATTTATAACGAAAACATGGTTTTGGTTTATGCATGCATGGGCTATGTAGGTAGTACGATATCTACCTGTTAGCATACATTTCCTTACTGAGCTGTGGTTTGCTCATCCCACTACTTTCCCCCTCCAGGTACTGAGAAGTAAGAGAGCGGTGGTCTCTAGATCTTTTGTGTTAAATAGCTCCCGCAAATCCGCAAAGGTATAAGATTTGTATACACGAGTATTTTGTATCTAATATATTGTATCGCACAGTTATATATTGGAATTGTAAACAGTATTATGGGGATGATATGTAAGCACATGGTATTTATACAATTAATTTCGTATATCTACACACACACACCTGGGAGTGTGAATTTAAGCTTTAAATATTCCGCTGTAAATGAATGAATTTTTAGTAATTGCATCTTCTCACAGCCCAACCGTAGTAGAGAATGTATGGATAGAAGGGTTCACAAAAGCGGGGTATGACAATAGTACATTATTTATTGTAATCGCAACTACTACTTTCATTTCTTTTCATAAAACTTTACAACACATTTTTCAGGGTTAGAAAACATAACTGTTTTAGTGTAACAATCTAACACCGCATGGTTTGACGATAACCAATCCATTCCTAAGATTACATCAAAATCACTCATACTTAGCAATATTAGATTGGTTGTCATATCCTTTTCCCCTACTCTTAACTTACAATCATTTAATACATACTCCACTAGCTGACTATTATCCATAAGCGTACTAATTTACATCATCCTACCTAAAGATGTACGCTCTACATGCTTTTCTAATTTACATGCAAATGAAGGCGATACAAATGAATGTGTGGCACCAGGATCAATTAAAACATGTGCTTCTAAATCATATATCAAGATGTTACCTCTGATCACATTCGATGAAGCATCGGCTGTCCCTTGGTCCAAAGCATGCACTCGCCCTCGTCCAATAACCTGCTTCCCTTTCTCCTCTGCCGTCGCTCTCCTCCTCGGAGCAGATATATCAGCTGGAGTTATCTCCAACTCCTTACCCTTCTGTGGGGCAATATCAATAATTTCTTGGCAAACTCTGGTCATGTGTCCTGGCTTCCCACATCTGAAGCATAATCCGCTAGAAACAGGACAAGGTCTACCTCTATGGAATCTACCACATCTACTGTACTGCTCAGTGGTAGGCCTCGGTCCTCCAATCACAACTCCTCTAGCTGGAGCTATAGCCGGATACGTAGGAGATCTACTAGTCTTCTCTTGTACTTCCTCGATCTTTGGTCTCTTACCGAAGAGTCTCCTCCCTCCTCAATATCCAAAACCTCAGGCACTGTTACTCATCGGCCTCTTCCTATCTCTGTCTCTACCCTTTCTGACTGTCCTAAACTCTAAGACATTCCTCTCAAAATCTTATTCACAGAGTTGACCCTACGCACTACCTCATCATAGGTAGAGATATTAAATGGAACCAGTTTAGATTGTAATACTGGTCTTAGTCCATCGATGAATCTGCGAACCTTTTTGGTAACGCTACTCATGGTGTCGGGGTCATACCTTCCCAGGGATAGAAATCTGGTCTCGTACTCATCTACTGAATGAATCCCTTGGTTCAAGCTTAAAAATTTAGCTTGCAAGCTCCGCTGAGCCGTATCTGGAACAAACTGTCTCCTGAAGGCATCCAAAAATATCTCCCAACTGATCTCTGTATGTCGAGCTCTCAATATGGTTCGAGTGGACTTCCACCAATGCTCTGTCGTCCCCTTCAGTAGGAACGCAGCAAATACGACCATCTCTAAAGTCGTACATTCAAAGAATCCGTACAACTTTCCATCTCTCTTATCCACTCCTCCGCCAAAATTGGGTTCTTAATCCCATGAAAAGTTGGAGGTCAAGCTTCTAGAATTGTCGGAGTCTGTCAAGGTCACAACCATACCCCAAAACATTATTGCCCTGTCGTGGAGCAACATGAGACGGCATATCCTGAACTAGTGGGGATGTAGGTGTATCCGTAGATTGTGACACATGAGCTGGCTGTGCAGGCATACCAAGTGCAGCTGCCTCTCCAGGCACAGTCTCTGCATCCTGCACCTGTCCTCCTGGCATAGTTTGTGCCAGTATCTCCACTACGATCTCAAGGAGACACTCTAGTCTCTCGAAACATGCCTCGGTACTCTCGGGTACCTTAGTGGAACCTGTAGTCTCATCTCGGGTTCTAGCCTACCTATACAGCCACGAGCCCTACCTCTAGCCCTCTACCACGGCGAGTATTAGCCATAATAGCTAAATTCCTGCATTTATAACCGTAAATTAGTATGATTTTCATCTCGTATACACAATTGTATCTTAACAAAGCACAGTACTATAGGGATGTACACTTTCCTATTTACTAATATCGATTCACATCAGACCAACTCGGCTCTGATACCATTCTGTCATGACCTGCCCTCCCATGACCTACCAATATCAGCATAATTTTTTTTCTTCACATTTCACTTACCTCTTCTTCTGTCATCACTCCACACCAAATAGTTGGGCTGTGATTCAATATTAGTCACCCATTCACATTCATTCATAACATGCATACAAGTCAATATTCTTTTCTATAATGTAAGCTCTTATACATTAATACAATTACTTGTACATATACATCCTTGATCGTACAATCGTTTACATAACTGTGCTTTTACATTGTTCAGTACAAAATATTTCAAATGTGTATACCTCTCGTAAGATGGATATGCAGCGGATCAAAGTCTACCAGTCCTCAGCCGTGTCCACCTACTGTGGATGCTCTGTAAAGAGGGGAAATAAAAAAAAAAGTGAGCTCACAGCTTAGTAAGGAAATCAGGCAAGCAAGTAGATAACCACACTATCTACAAAATACTATGCTTGTGCCTTGCAAATCATTTCCTTATCTAGTCGTATCTAAAGCATGCATCTTGTTTAAAGTTTTTATGCAATATATATAGATACAAATCATCAGTTAGAAAGACTGAAAACATGCTGGTTTAACAACCTCAGTAGTTTATGCAAAATATTGTGTTTCTCATGTAATTTCGCACAAGTCACGTTTTTGGTCATGCCATTCAATTAAATCAAAATAATATGGCATATCATCATGTTTAAAAATATGAAAATCTGGGCCTCACCCATCCCTCGGGTTACCTTTTTTACAATTCACAAATTCACATGTTCATATCATAAAAATCGCGTGATAGTTCATTCAAGAAATCTCAATTTACATTGCATGAAAAGAAACAAGATAGGCGACTACATGTTCCGAGATTATGATCATAACTCATTTTTTGTGATCCCAGGTGACAGAGTACTCGGTGTGCGGGGTCTCACAATTGCTGTAACGGGAGGTGGGTCAAATCCTTACCGTCAGCTCACAAATCACTCTCATCGTGTATTCACGGTACAACGTACTCCATGTGACATACACAATACACAGTACTCCATGGACCCTATCTCAAGGTGGGATGCTCGCCATGAGTCTTAGTCCTCATACCTTGTATATTCCTCATAGTCGGGATGCTTGCGATAAGTCTTAGTCCTCATACTATGGGTTCTATTTTCAATAGTCCTCGGTCATATCTCAAAATATTGTACGTGTGAGTATCTAATTGATGCAACACATAGTCAGCACAGGCTCCTAATACGACTGTTTCATGCTCTCTTTCAAAATTGGTACATGCGAATAAACTCCCAGCACGACCATATCATAATGACACAACTCTAGTACGAGCAATGCTCCTAGCACTATGTCATGTAAAAATACGAGTATGAGTAAAGCTCCCAATACTCTATAATGTATAATCAATGAAAAATGAGTACGAGCTAAGCTCCCAGTACTCTATAATGTAAAACTGACTATGAGCAAAGCTCTCAATACTCTATAATGCATCAATCAGTAAAACTGAGTACGACCAATGCTCCCAACACTCTAACATGCATTGTCACTGTGAGAACTGTAAATTTTATGTACTTTAGTTGTAAGATTTACAATTGTGAGATTTGTAATTTGGTGAGTGTAATTATAATATGTTGATGTACATGCAAGTTTTAAATCTAATGAAGTATAAGGAGATGAAGTTTTCAAGTCTTAAAGGTGGTTGGATGAGAAAATGGCTAAGACAGCAAATTAAGGATGTTTTGTATGAGTTACTGCAGAAAACTGTAGTAAAATCTTGAAAATATGAATGCCAGATCGATCTCATTGAAGGAAAGATCAATCTGAAAGAGTAAAAAATGCTCTTATTTGATCAATGGATTAAGGCAGATCGATCTCTAATGGGGCCAGATCGATCTGCTAAGCGTTCTGTAAATGAAGAGATTGATCCTTAATACAAGCAGATCGATTTCCTTAGCTCTCGAGTTGGAGTAGATCGATCTCCTCCCTTAGCTAGATCGATCTCCTTAACTCTCGGCTTGGGAGATATCGATCCTTAATTCAATGCCAGATCGATCCCCTCTTAGAAGAACAGATTGATCTTCACCTCGACCAGATCGATCTTGTAGTTGTTAATGGAGCAGATGGAGCAGTTGAAATGAAGCAGAGATCGATCTCCTTCAATACCAGATCGATCTCATAAGCCTTGTCTATATAAGGACCACGAGATTTTTGCCTGAAACTAAACCTTTCTCTCTCTGCAACCCAAACCTTCACCATTTTTACCCAAACCAAGCTTTCTCTCTCTAAGATTCACCCTATTCTAGATGAAATTAGACAAAGGGGCAAGAGACAAAGTTGTTCCTCTTGGCAAGGAGAACAACATACTAGAAAATCAAAGGTGGGCTTGAGCAAAGGGAAGAGACAAGCATTCTACAACTTGGTCAAGAGAGGACAAGCTAGGTAAGCTCACAAAATCCTTGGTTTAAGCATTATTATTGGGTACATTGGTGAATAAATGCATTTATACATATATTTGGTTGGAAATGTTTAAGGCATGATGGAACCAACAAATAGGTTTAGTTAGAAGATTTAATGTGGATATCTTGTGATGGTTATGATTAGCTTAAGTGTTGATAAAGATGTAGAAAGAGTTTTGAGATAATGTTAAAGTTAGAATGAGTAAGAGAAAGAGATGAAAAATGAAAATGATGTCTATTGATGGGTTAATGATGTGTATGGACAGCTCGAGAATTCGACGTGAGAAACGAGGCTAGTCTTAGAATCCGAGGGTATTGTAACACTCAAGGTGCAAGAGGTAAGGGAAATAAACCATTTGTGCTTGTGAGTTTTCTAGTGAATGAAAACGTTTTAAGAGCATAAAAAAAAGTTTGCTTAATGAGCATATTTTAAGAGATGATTTGATGTGTTGATAAATGTGTGAGTGTTTTATTGGTTTGAGCTTGATTTTGATGTGATTTGTGTAATTGTGAACATATGATTTATAACTAAAATGGGTTTTGTGATAATCACCATGAGCTCTACGTGAAGGTAAAACGATTTATATACAACAATGGCATGTCTTTACTATGTAAGTGTTTTACCGGTTTGAGCTCGATCTGATGAGTTTTGTGTAAATGTGAACACAATGTGTTATAACCGAAATAGGTTTTGTGATAACCACTAAGAGCTCTACATGAAGGCAAAACGATTTTTACTGAAACTAAGGCTTGTCATGAGATGCACATCGGGCTTTGCTCTTGTAGCATGTAAGGCCGAGTCGTGCTCTAGTAGCATGTAAGACCGACGCCTCCGTTCTAGTAACGTGAGATGACCCTTCTCCGCAGTAGCGATGAGTGGCTTTGCTTTGATAGCATGTAATATCAGGTTGTGCTGTGATAGCATGTAAGACTGACGGCTGTACGAGTCTGGTCAAGTCTATAGCGAACCATAGCCATGTGTGTATTATCATCGACGAAATCCCTTGATTGGGAATGTCCGCCTAGGGGACGAAATCAATCGTTGTGATGTGCCTATGACGATGAGTTTTATCTGAGTTTTATAAATGCCTAGTCTGGATTTATTTGATGATGATGTGATTTTACTACTGTGATTTATATCACGCGATAAGATTTGATATAATGTGATTGGTGATTTTTATCATGTGCTTTATGCTAATGCCATTGTTTACATAATTATTTCTATAATGATTTGCATGCTCATTATTTCCATCATATTGTGTTTGTGATGATGATTTTTATAACTTCTTTTATCCTCCTTACTGAGCGTTTTGAGAGCTCACTCATTTGCCTCCCCCCTCCAGATTACTTGAAGTAAGCGAGATAGAGCCTGCCGTGTACGTGATATAGGCTGGTGGACAAGATCTCCCCAGGCTATCGCTTGTACACGCATAAGGTATAATTCAGTTCATTTTGTATCCAGACAATGATGTAATACAGACATTTGTGATGAGTATTTTGGGATGTAATTAGGTTGATATGAAAGAAATGATTTGAGACTTATGGGTTGATTCTTTTTGGAATATTATGTATTTGATTTCATTAAGTATGAGTTGTATGATCTTGGGGGATAATGTTGGTTTGATAAACAATAGCGATTTTAAGATACTGCACAAGAATACACCCCGAGTTAGTAGTTTTAATTTAAGAAAAATTTTAAATTAACCATCTTTTTCGCATTTTCGGGCTGTCACAGTCATAACCCTTTTTATCCAATTCATTTAAAAATCACTACAAATTTTTCGCATTTTTCATTTCCCTTACCTGATCGTGAACAACCCTCTCCAATAACAGTTAGGCTGTGAGTCAATATAAATCATCATTTCTCATTCATTTCCAATTAATCGAAAACAATGTCATGCATTGAAGTTAAGTTATAAGCTTATACATGGCATGTTTTCTAACATTTGCCTCCCCCATATCACAATTCAAAATGACTACTGTGCCTTTACATGTTTAGATACAAAAAGAATCTCTGTGTGTATACCTCTTGGTGATGGAGTGCAGCGGATGTCCAAATACAACGCCTCAGTCCTTAATGGGCTACTATGTGCACTCTGTAGAGAGGAAAAGTAGAGGGATGAGCAACTACACGCTTAGTAAGGTAATAATGCAAGCATCGTAGATAACTACACTATCTACATGCTGATAATGTCATGGCATAAATCATTTATAATCGAAGCATGAGGAAATAAAACTATGCCGCATGTATATACATATATCATGTACTAAAAACATGGAAAGTAGGCATATAAAACATGGAAAGATCAACAGGTAAAACCTCTCATGCTCGTTATCATTAAAATTCGTCATAAGAAAGAGGTCAACACAAAACATACCTCAGGATTCATCCTTTTCTCAAAACACATCAATCTCATCACAAAAAGAACATCATTTCTTTAAATAAATCCTATAAGGCTCGATCCCTCCCTCGGGTCTACCCTGGACAACACAATCACACACAATGTATATAAACCATGTGGTACTATGTAATATTATATGAGACAGGCGATCACTATATCTCAAGGACTATGTTGGCCAACTATGTCATAATCATCCCAGACCACACGGATCCCGGTGTGCAGGGTATCATGCTAGAACAAAGGTGGGATAGTTCTTCACTAGACTTTCCAAATCATCGTCATAACCATGCAGTACAACGTACTCTATGTGATATACATGATACAACATACTCCGCGGACCCATATCATGGTTAGGGGAACTAGCCATAGGTCTTATCTACCCTATACCATGCATAATCTACTCAGTCTCAAGTGCACGTAGGAGAGTTTCGTTTTCATATAAGAGAGACTCCCCACCAAACATAGACTCCTCGCCCCAATGAGCTTAAGGATGTTGGCTTAAGGATCTTACCGTAAGAGAGCCTCCCCACCGAACAGAGCCTCCCCACTCTGTCGGGCTTAAGGATGTAGGGCTTGAGGATCTTACCATCTCCATGGCATCATACATACCACAGTGTGAAAACCTGTGCGAGCTAAGCTCTAGCATAATTCATGCATCATCAACAAATCTCCTCGTACGAGCAATGCTCTAGTACGGCTTTATGCATAAAATCATGAAGAAATCACGTACGAGCATAGCTCCAGTACAGTTATATACATAAGAAAGTCTATTGAAATCCACATACAAGCAGAAGCTCTAGTACGGTTTATAAAACATCATCACAGTTCAAATCAATGTGCAAGCTAAGCTCCAGCACGTTTCATACATGTGAAAACACCAAAATCCAGTGCGAGCGAAGCTCCAGCATGATTTAACTCATGTAAATACGATAGGCGGCTCTATTTCAACACAACTTATTTCAAAAACAAAGTAAGCATATACCTCGTGCTATTTCATGAAATTACAAAAATCAAATAGCCAGCCTATCCATCAATTTGCTTAAACCAAAGCAATGTGTTTTCATAAAACATCAAACATGTGATTTATGCAATTATTAGCCTTACTATCCCCTTTTATAAGAATCACTTCAGAAACCAAATCATATCTACTCGTAGTGGTTTACACAATCATAAATACTTTTCTAGATATCCAAGCATTTGAAAAGCCCTATATACACCCACAAAGTACATGCAGCTATCTCTATATACTCACAAAATTCCCTTACCTAGAATCGCTTCGCGTGATTCCACTTCCTTAAAGCTGCTTGATTGCGCGGTTCAATTCGTCTCCAACGAAGTCTCCAAAACTGTACAAAATTATATTCCACGTCAATTTAGTCAGATATAACATAATTTGTGCGTCTACTATAGTCGATTCTACTATAATATGCATTAACACTTATAAGGCTTCATTTGATCGCTCTACCTATATCTCGAAAGCCTATTGGATTCTTTTAGATCCATTGATTCATACTAAACCGATATTTAATGCTCATAGTGTCTCCAATTCATCATTTACTTCACTATGGCATTTTGTCATACACCTTATATACTCATTTTCATAATTTGACTATCCCCACAATGTAGCTTCATTTCATCATCTTAAAATCATGCATATTATTCCACTAACACTCTAACATAATCCATTTATCATCAATTCACCCATAACACATTTTCTCACACTAGATTTATTCTAGGTTTTACTTGTTCCATTACATTCTAGGTAGTTTCTATCACTAATATACACACCAATCACTTCAAAATCAATAACTAAACAAATGTACTTGGGTTGGAGCATTAGAAACTCACATAGCTTGATTTCCTTCTTGCTCCAAATGAGAACACTCCTTGCTCCTTCAATCCAACTAATGTAGTATTGATTCCAAGCTATGTTGTTCTTCTCTTTATTTTGAACAACTTTGCTCTAATGGCTTTTTCTCAAATCTTAATGGAAATAGGGTGATTTTAGAGTGAGAAAGCTAGGTTTTAGATTGAAAATGGAAGAATGAAGTTGTTTCCATGAATTGCAGATCCAACTGCTCCCCTTTTTATAGAAATTGCTTGATGAGATCGATCTACATAGAGTGGAGATCGATCTGGCCATGCTTAAATCCTTCAGTTTCTCGACATTTTGAAAGTATAAGATCGATCTGTTGAATGCATGAGATCGATCTGTAGTATTGCATGGGATCGATCTGCTCAATGAAACATGATCGATTTGTCTCAGGCAAAGAGCTTAGGAGATCGATCTGGCCTTACTCGAGAGTAATGGAGATCGATCTGCTTGAGTGAGGGATCGATCTCCCTCTTGCAGGATGCATGACATTGTGCTTTCCTAGCCATGAGATCCATCTCTCCTTGCATGGGATCGATCTGGCCTTTATCCTGCACCCTTTTGCTGTAATTCTTCCCATTTAAACTTATACTTAATCACTTCAACACTCATTTATCAATTCATTCACATTTAGAACTCAAAAACATTTATTTCTTGTAATTCATATGTAATGTAACTTGTCTGTACAAATAATTATATACATTACATAGAAATTTAATGGTCTTACATGCATAAATCACATTTAAAATTTAGTACAAGAATACACTCAAGTACTATGTGATGCATATCTCAAAATCAAGTGCGAGTATCCTCTAACACTTATGGTTTACGCACAAACCCCGATAGATGGCTTATTCAAATCATAATTCACTAAACTCAAATCAAATCGACACTCAAATGTGCTGTTTTCGCATGTATATGAAAATATTAGCCATTTTATCATGCAACTATGAATTTTAGTCCTAACATGCTTCTAAGGCTTTTTCACCCTATTTTTGGATAAAATCACACTTTATCTCATCAGTCCCTATCACAACATGTCTATTCACAGGAATTCATATAGGATATAGTATCAAAATTCTATTTAAAATACGTGTAGCTATCTCTAGCTACTCACGAAATTCCCTTACCTCGGATCATGTAGCGTGATCTCTCTTCCTCAGTGCTGCTCACTCTAGCAGTCCGATCAGCTTCCGCTGTGATTTCCAAAGTTGTTATAATTATCTACGTTAGTATACCGTAATATACTTGTTTCATTTGCAAAATCTCAATTCAATACATCAATCTCATCGCTTTCTTCCATTATAGTGTTATACCATATTTTTCATATATCTATCTTCATTTCTCCTCATTTCCAATTTATGCATTTCATAACATCACCTTACAATCTTCCATACATGCATATTCCATCATTTAATTCATGCCAACACAACTTTCTCATCATTTTCTCACTTCCATGCCAATAGCTAAGTCATGTACATTTTTTCATGATCCTTTTGTTTTTAACAATTTATACATATACCAATCAACTCATCAATACACCTAAATTAACATATATGAACTTAGTGTATTGAATCTTACCTAGCTGAAATTTTCCTCTTTTTCTCCAAAATTGGGAAAATCTTTCTTGTTGTTTCAATCTTTGATCCCAACTTCTTATTTCCAAGTATGTTATTCTCCTCTTTACCAAGAACAACTTTGCTTAACTATATCTCACTCAAAACTAATTAAGAACTGAAGTTTTCTGATGTATATAGGTTAGGTTATACTCTAGTTGTTGAATGGAATAGGCTCTCTCGAGAAAACTGAAGTGCAGAGTCGTATATTTATAGAATTGGCTCATGGAGATCGATCTGCTAACTACATGAGATCGATCTTCCCTACATTTTTCTCCTTAGAAACCAACCTTTCAAGTTGATGAGATCGATCTGTTTCATAAGATCCTTAAGGAGATCAGTCTGGCCTTGCAATGAGATCGATCTGTTGCAACCCGAGCCTTATGAAAATCGATCTGCACTATATGAGGGATCGATCTGTCCCTTGTAGATGTTGTAATATTGCATATTCAACCTATAAGATCGATCTGTATTGCCAATGAGATCGATCTGCTCCCCTTCTAAAGCAGTTCTGCTGCAATTTCCATCCCAAAATCATTGTTACATCGGTATTTGATTTACTTAACCATCCATTTTTCATTTCATACACATTTACAACTTCAAAACATCCTTTCCTCATGATTTATATCAAATGTGACTTGTCTATACATAAAAAAAAAAATCATAAAGGTTACATGTTCAATTACGGGTCTTACAGTGTACTTTCTGCTGTGCAAGCTCTCATTGTGTATGTTTAAGCATGAACCAAAACTTGAGCTTCTGTTTTAGGGTAACAATAGAGTTATCAATACCATGCCAAATTTTCAAATAAAGGTATTAATATCATGAACATGAAACATGCAAATTTATCCATTTTAAGCATGCAATCACTTCACCAAAGCATTTTTAAGATCAACAATACAAGAACATGCACATTTATCCTTTAATGAATTTTCAAAATATGTAGTAATTTTTCCAAAATCATTTAACAAAATATTTCAATGAAAAATCAAAACATCTTTCTTTCTCAAAAACCAATTATATTAAGTCCAAGTAAAATACTTTCTGTTAAGATTAATTAGATATATATTTCAAATTAAGCACATAAGATAACAATCAAAAGTAATCTTTGAGTTTGAGAAGTACTTGATTATTAAAAGGAAATTTACTTTGTAAAATCTCATTTAAATGCACTTGAGTTTTTATTATTTCAAAATATATATATCAATTTAAAGCTAACATAATTTAACCCTGTCAAAACACTATTAAATTTAAATAAAATAAAATAAAATCTAAAGACATAAAAAAACACATAATAATTAATAAATATAAAACAATAAGTTCAAATAAATTCTTACAAAAAGACTATAAAAACATGAAAAATCTAAATCAATGTCTAAAAAAACACAAACTCAAATTAAATTACACAACAATTTAAACTAATTTTAAATGTATTAGTATATTTCTCAATATCTTCCTTACTTTACATATCTTCAATTTTTTTTTGAAATTTACAATATAAAATATCATATTTTAATCAAATATCAAATTAGCTAAGTTATAAAAGATAGTAAAATAACAATTATTATTATTGAGCTAGTCTCTCCTAGGTTTGGACTTTAAATGGTGATTCCAAACACAACCCTTTTTTCTTTATTTATAACCTCCACTCTCTTAACTGGAGCATTTACAGGTCTACGTCATATATGTCCAAACCAACATAAACAAATTTTACTCATCTTGTCTTCGATAGATATCATTCCAACCTTTTTAACGTATGTTTTAATTTCTCATTCTATCCTTCCTTGTATATTTGTACGTCCACCCCAACATTCACATTTCTGCTAAACTCCTATTTTGTGTATGCAATCTCTTAGTCGTCCAACATTCTCTACCATATAGCTATATTGGTCTAACAATCGTCTTGTAGAACTTGCCTTTAAACCAAATAGGAATTCTTTATTGCATAGCATACATGTAACGTTATTCTATTAACTACAACTAGCTTATTACCTAATAGGTCATATTGCCATCAATCTCTCTATCTATCTGTATGATCGATTCAAATATTAGAAATGATCTTGCTTAGGTATCGCTACCCCATGTAACATTACTATGTTCTGATCTTCTTTTTTGTTTGAATTGAATTTGCATTCTATGTATTCAACCTTCACTCTTATTAATCTGAACCATCTTGATTTTAACGTTTGTCTCCACAATTTTTTAACTTTACTTTGATATTCGCTCTAGTCTTTGTTGTAAGACCCAAAAGACGCGAACTTTCAATAATTTATTACAGAAGTTTAAAATTTGGGCTAAATTTTTCATTTTTCTTTTAACATTTGTTTGTCATGTGAGAACAATCTTACAATGTTTTTAGGTCTCAAACTACCAGCTAGGTTTAAGGTTATGAACTTAAGGTCTCAGTCTAATTTCTTATTAACTTTCCTAATCATGTCTTAATTTAATACACATCTCGACACATGCACTGAAAGGTAACTATCTAAAATAAGTATAATTAAACAATATAAATAAATATACCGATATAAGTTGCGAGATCTCGAAGCATTTACTTTGAAGCCGATACTGATATCGATGCTAATGCACCTCTACTCTGAACCAGTGATAGAAAATAGAGGGGGTGAGTTTTGGGAAAAGCTTAGTAAGTAAACTACACAAGCACATAAGTGATAACATACACGATACTGAATTTCTAATGCATGCCTAATCATTCCCATTTGATCATTTTTTCTTATCACTTATCTGAATCACAATTCGGAACTTATCAAAAGTCACACTTTTCTTGGGTTTACGAACTAGAATATTATCTAGACGCTGTCAAGGTTTTCAGGCAAAGAGGTATTTTGAAATACCTTAATTAGCCATCAAACCTGACCACCCGAACTGAATATACCCATAGGGGTTCAAAATTTGAAATAGTTGAATGCAGAAAATCAAAGTTTAATACAATCCACATTCATCCTTCAGAAACAACCATCTCGAAATCATATCACATAATCTGAATCATACCACATATAGAAAAATATTCATATATCGGAAACATCTCTTATTCAAAACATAACTTGTATTCAAAGCTTATCACACATCGAACACATCTTATTTCGAACATAATCTATATTGCAACATCTTCCTTATCCAAAACATGTCTCTATTTGAAAAATATTCACATTTGAAGCATATGCCTTATCTAGAATATATTTCATATTCAAAACATATTTCTTATCTGAAATATATCAGTTCGAAATATATTCATATATTCAAAACATGTTTCATATTTTGAACCCTTCTTCATAGTTCAAAACGTAGTTCTTATTACAAAATATACTTCACAATTCAAAATGTATATCATATTTTCTTTGCTAACTATTCTAACCTGTTAGCAGGGCACTACTGACTATTATATCCCGTCAGCTAGGGCTACATCACTAACTATTATCATCCCCAGAAGCAGGGGCCACAACATATTCATTCCATATCATTAGGATATGTTCTGTGAACCATGCTCATGTTTGTAAAACATTTTCGAAAACATATGTCATACTTCAAAACATTTTTCACGTTTCGAAACACAATTCAATGCATATTTCGAAGTTCGAAACATATTTCATATGATCACTATTTTAACTCGTGATCAGAGAAATATTAGAGTCTCAAAATACATTACCATTGCTAACTATTATAACTCGTTAGCAGGGCTCGAAATCATCAACTATTATATTCCCCGTTAGTAGGGGCCGAAACATTGTCAACTATTATGTCCCGTTAGTAACGGCCAAAACATTGCTAACTATTATATCCCGTTAGCAAGGGCTGAAACATTGTTATTTATATCGCCAATAGCAGGCTACATCATTGCTAACTATTATATACCCCGCTAACAGGGGCCAAAATTGGTTATGGCTAACTATTATCGTCTGTCAGTTAAGGCAAAACATTTAGCTGTAAAAGCTATCAGAATGCATGTTCTGAAGTCATTTCTAATTACAATGTGGATAAAAGCAGAGTTAGCTTAAATCCAAAATACAAAGACGTATGTCTCACATACTTTCAAAACATGCCTTGAGTGAGATTTAAAGCTTCTTAAATGCAGGTATAAACCAATGCAAGCTTTCTAAATCCTACAAAATCATAATATGCATTGAGATGCAATTTTAATTCAAAATAATGTTTATATAAGAACATATCCATTTCGATAATCTTATCGCCAATATTTTCACATACTTATAACACTTAGATCCTTGAACATCATTTGCTTTTTCCCTAGGATCCGATTTAAATCGTTCGATGCTATCTCGCATCAAAGAGATTAATTCTATCATGTTTATATATCAAAAAACAATTTTGAAACCATATAGTTCGACATATTATTCACAAAGTTCGATGATTGGATCATACGAATATAGGCGAAGCCAACAAGTATATACCAATAAAGACTTTCCTACTGTAGCTATTAGTGAGACGAAACTACCCCAAAAACTAGGGTGTTACCTTTGGTCATAGATCTGAAAGTCTCCAGTCCTAGTGATTAGCCAGAATCAGAACCTGTCACGATAATGTCGGACAAGCCAAATTGTTCGTATAAGAGTCATAAATTCAGGGTTGTCTCTATGTGCATTACCGGGAATAACATAGTCAGAACGCCCATAAACGATAAAACATTTGAAAATCACATTTCCAAAAGTTATATAGCAATTGGGACAAAAATCAGTTTATACTTAAATCTAAAAACACAAAACATAAGCTAAATAAGTTATATGCTCCAATTTATCCAAAACAAATTCGAAATGAGATTATAAAGTAATACATGCATGCAAATAAAAATTTGTGCAAGTTTTTAAATCTCCCACACAATGCCATGTAACGATTTTAATGTATGAAAATCATCGCAGAGTTCAAAATATATCAAAACGAATTGAAATCACATTTCCAATAACACAAGGGTCTTAGTTTGAAACATATAGATAATTTACGAAATTTTTGCAATAAGACCAGGTAACAATTGCTTATTACCCAACCGGCAAAGTAGAGAATAATTTATATTCTCAATCCAGTTGATTCAATACGTTTCATATTTCAAATCGATTAAAAGGTTCACATACATCTTCGAAAAGTTCAAACAAAGCATTTACGATATCAAAGGTTTGATTCAAAACATCAAGTAATTTGTAGGGGATTAACCCGCAGCTTATGCAATTAAACTTAACTCATATGCCAATACAAGTTGTAGCAAGTGAGGTTCACTTACTTGAGATTCCGCGATGGCACGCAAATCAAGGCTTGAACGAACTCGTGTTCATCGTCTATTGTCACGCTACACGTTTATATATTTAAACCAAGTTAGTTTCGATTAAATATAAATTCAAATAAAATTTTAAAAAATTAAAACAGTCAAATTCGACTGTTTACCGGTTTATCCTTAAACTAAGGCATCCAAAATTTTCTCCCCATTTTTCTTCTTTCTTCCTTTTTTTACTGAACCGGTTCGGATCGGTTTAGTTCACTTAGCTTCAACTAAACTGGTCTGAATCGGTTCAGCCTCTAATCTTGCTGATTTGGGCTCCGTCGATCGGTTTTCAGCCCTATCTCTCGTCAGCGGCGTCGTACAGTGGAGGGAAAGCTTCGGTCGGGTTGGCTTGGGGAGATCGATGGCGGTTTCGCCCTTTTTTCCTCTTCTCTCTTTTCACCTATCTCTCTCTCTTTCGTCGGCTTTTCCTTCTTGGGTCGATGCCGACCACTTCCTCTCCCCTCGCCGACGACGTTGTGACGCCTCCCCTTGTCACAACCTTTCCTTTTCTTTCTTCTTTCACTATCGTCTTTCTCCTCTATTTTACAGAGGAGAAAGATAGGGGAGGATCGGATTTTCGCGATCCTTCCCTTTCTTTTTCTTTTATATATATATATATTAATATATATTATATAACTAAATATCTAAATATATAATATAATATATATATATATATATAAATATCTATCTACATATATTATTTTATATATTTCTATATATATTTATTTAATGTATATATAGACATTTTTCTCTTTAAAGAAATATTATCCCGTACTTCTGAGATAAATTCTCAAGGTGAAAAATTTCGGGTTATCACATTTGCTGTCGCGACCTGTTTTCCCAAAAATCATTACAAATTTTTTTGTGAACTTACTCACTTCACTTGTTGGGCTCTGAGTCAATATCCATCACTCAGTTTCATATGTTATATATATACATATCATGCAATGCTTTCGTCACAGGCACTAACATTCGTGGAAGCTCATAAAGTTATCATTTTATAATTAGAAAGTCTTTTACATTGCCTTACATATACATCCCCCTATAAATTGACTACATCACTGTACACCATTATTCAGATACAAAAAGTACATATGTGTGTATACCTCGATGCTGCTGAATAGTTATGTGTAAATGATCGTAGGACAGACGCAACTAACACACTCTACTGAAAATACTTTAAAGAGGGGGAAAAGTAAATGGATGAGCACCACACGCTCAGTAAGGAATAAATGAAAACAGGTAGATAACCACACTATCTACGATGCTCATAATGCATGGTTTATACCGAAAACTAATGTCATTCACAAAACCGTCATACTAAAACACATACCAATTTAATGCCATAAAATCGAATATCAAAACTCATTCGGAGTAAAATATTTATGTGTTCAATATTGAAACTCACATTTAAATCATATTCTCATTTCAAATGGTTTCATCACAGAAATTAAATCACAGATAGTTTCGTCACCAAAATCAGTAAAACAAGCGAGACTAGGCAAGGATCCACACAAATCCATAAGACATTTGGCCAAAGTTCGAGACCTCGAACTATCACTAGCTAGGTGTGCAAGTGTGTTTCTGAGTCCGAGGAGGGGATTAGTCTATCCATTGGCTCCTATCTAAGGACTATCACAAATAAGAGCAATGACACAGCACGCCCGAGTCCAAAGACGCAACCCTCACAACTCATAGTTGCACGGTACAGTGTACTCCATGTTGTCTGCATGGTACAACATACTTCGTGAACCATAGTATAATTACCACATAGTTGTAGGTGTCTGAGTCACAAGCTAACCACCCCAACGAAATACATTATCAACCATAGTCTGTCATCTCAGATCTAGTGCAAGTAAGTCAGTGTGAAACACAGTCCAACACGAGGGTTTCAACACGATCTCAATCATACATCACAACAGAATCCAGTGCGAGCAGTGCTCCAGCACGGTCTGTTCATATGCCATACAAAAATCAAGTGCGAGCGGATCAGGATAAATCCACAGACCTCATCATAGCTCTAGCACCTTATCGTTTATCAAATTGTATCAAATCTAGTGCGAGCAAGGCTCAGCACTATATCATGTAAAAATCATATAAAATCATGTACGAGCCAGTATGTGTAAGTCACAGGAAATTCGACGACTCCCGCCCGATTCACACACGCAAAATAGATAGCTGACTCTATTTCCCACCACAGTGGTACTCAAAATCGAGTGCGATATGTAAAATAGTGCAAAATAGAGTGAGAGGGTAACATCCCATCAAATCAGTTATCAAACAAATCACACTTTAGAAAAACGTGCAATTTAATGTGTATAGTCAAATCGTGAGCCAGTATCATTTCAATGTTACAAAATCTCTTTTTCACTGAGAAAACATGGATTTCATGCACTTTATGCATTTTCAAAAATTCTCAGGTCTAAGGGTATTTTCGTAATTTTTTCATATTTGGGTATTATCCAGAAATTTCATATCCATACTCTGTATGAAATTTAAGTGTATACAAACGACGATAAAAATACGTACAACTATCTCTAAGAGCTAGCATAGATCCCTTACCTGGAATCCTGTCGAATGCTCTTTTTCACCTATTTTCACTTTCCGTATGTCAGTCTATTTGGCTCCGAATATAACTCCTGGAGCTGCAAATAGTTATCAATCATATTAATTAAGTCTGATAACTCATTTATCCATTTCTATGTAGTCTATTTCATCAAATGGGCCCAATTGCTCTTATTGGGCCTCGTTGCCTCTTAATGGCACAACTCTATTTTAAGCTCATTTTGACTTTACTATTTATTCTGTTACGGCCCATTGGGCTCCTTAGGCCCATTAACAATTATTGGGTCATCCGTAGGGCCCGTTAACACTACCATCACGCCATCTTAAGCCTTTTCTAACATAAAGCATTTTATACGGAGTTAATCTGCAACTTATGCGATTAATTCTAACTCGTATAACTATACAAGTTATAGCAAGTAAGATTCACTTACTTGAGTTTTCGTGATGGCTTGCAAATCGAGGCTCGATCGAGTTCATGTTCGTCGCCTATTGTCGCGCTACACATTTATATATTTAACCCGGGTCAATTTCGATCAAATATAATTTCAAATAAATTTTTTGAAAATTAAATTGGTCAATTTTGACCGCTTACTGGCTTCTCCTTAACCCGAGGCATCACCGAATTTTTCTCTCATTTTTTTCTATTTTTTTTCTTTTTCCTTGGTTGAACCGGTTCGGTCCAGTTCAGCTCACTCTCTTTAGCTGAACCGGCCCGAATCGATTCAACTTCGATTCCTCCGTTCTCGACTCCGATGGTCGATTCTCGGGCCGTTCCTTCCACCCATCACCTCGGCTTGAGCTGGAGAGCCTTCGATCGGTGGTGGTACTGGCCAAATCGGCGCTGAGCTCGTCGGATTTCCCTTCTCCCTTTTCGATCTTCTCCCTCACCGATCTCTCCATCGCCGGTGATCCCAGGCGCGTTGAGGTGCTTGGTGGTTCCTTGGGTGCCGATTGTCCCTTGCCAGTCGTCTTCGTCACGATCTCCCTCCATTATCACCGTCGGTGAAAGGGAAAGGGGAGGATCGTGTTTCACAATCCTCTCCCCTGTTTCGTCTTTCGCTTCTTCTTTCGTTTTCCATCTTTTTATTTTCGTTTTCTATTTCTTTTTTTTCATTTATTTATATATATAATATAATATAATTTATTACACCTCAATATATTATAATACATATATATATATCTTATAATATAATAATATTATAATAATGATAATACAACAAAATAATCTTGTATTATTATAATAATATTATATTATCAAAAATGTATCTTTTATACATTAATATTCACACACATGTACATATATATATTATTTGATTTATTTCTACAAATATATATATATATATATGCACATCATATTTTATTATTTCTCTGAAAATATATTTTTATTTATTATTATTATTTTTTTGAAAATATTTTTCATATTCCCGAGCTAAATTCTCGACGTGGAAAAATTTTGGGTCTTCACAATAAATTCATATCTTAATCAATTGGACTTAGAATTTGATTATTTCTTCTTTATTGATCAAAATTACATTAATTCATGTTTACAATGACAACTTCTTAAGGAAACGATACCGAATTTTCGGGTCTTACATTTGCACACTAGACAATATCATCTACAAACAACATACATCAAGGTACCTTATCTGGATGAATTTTGTTAGTTCATCTATTACTAGATCAATCAAGAATAGATTTAGTGTTGACCCTTGATATAATCCCACTGTGATAGGAAATTCACTTGTTCGCCCTCCACATGTCCTCACATGTTTTATTGCATCTCCATACATGTATTTGATTAGTTTAATATATTTCATAAGAACTCTTTTCTTAATTAAGGACCACCGTAGCATTTTCTTAGACACTTTATCATATACTTTTGCTAGATTTATGAAGACCATATGAAGATCTTTATCTAACAATTGAGAACGCTCCATAAGTTGTTTAAGCAAGTTTATTGTCTTTATAGTTGATCAACTAGACATAAAACTAAATTGATTCTCTGCTATTTCTATAGTCTTCCTCAATCTTCATTCTGTTACTTTTTTCCATAATTTCATCATGTGACTAATCAATTTTATGCTTCGGTTGTTGGAATAACTTTTAATATCTTCATTTTTATAGAAAGGTATCAAGACATTCTTCCTTCATTCCTCAAGTATTTTGTTAATGTGCCAAATTTTGTTAAGAAAATCTGTCAACCACCTAACTCCTACTTCCATGTCATTTCCAAACTTCAGTTGGAATATTGTTATGCCCAACAGCTTTCTTAGTCTTCATCCTATTTAGTGTTTCCTTTCTTTTGCTCGCACCAATGTATATATCTTTTTCTCTTCATCCTTTGTGTTTAACTTGTCGTAAATTTCTTTCACAACTTTTGTTTAGCTTTCGCCACCACTTTCTTTGCATTCTTCCTAGTTAACCTATATTTTGCAAAACTCTCTTCGCTATTATTCTTCTTCAAAGTCTTATAACACTCTTGCTTAGTCGTTATAGCTTTCTTACCTGATGTAGTCCAACATGTTGCATCTTTTCTAGTAAGGGCTCTTCCATTTGATACTTCTAGTATCTCATTGCTCTCCTCTCGAATGCATTTTACCCCCGTTTTCCATAGTATATTTGGATTCTCCTCTGTTGATAGTACTTTTTTAATGTTTTCATTTTTTTTAAATTTTACATAAAATATCTAATACCAAAAGTATTATTTGATATAAAAAGAGTTTTTAATTTATTAAAAAAAATTTCATATAAAATAATTTTATGAAATTTATTATTATTTTATCAATTTTATAAATAAAAATATATTAAAAAATTCATTATAATGATCATTTGTTCTTTTCATTACACTCATCTTACCGCCAACGCTACAATTGCATTCAAACACATATCATTGTTACATTATTCAATCTCACCACCGTCACTGTTTTTGATCTCATTAGAACCAATCTTATCGCCATCCAAAGTAATTTTAAGAAGTTACAAAGAGTGATTTCCTAAAAGTTTCTAGGTAAAAAATTCCTTTAAATTTTTCTAAAATAATGAAAGATTTAGAAAGAATTTTCAATACCAATGATCATCATCATCATTAATAATAATAATAATAATAATAATAATAATAATAATAATAAGTGACACAAAAATAATATAAATAAAATTAGGGAAAATAAAAAATAAATTGAAAGGGTAATGATAAGAATAGGTAAAAAATTCTTCATAAGTATAAAATAAATCCAACAATGGAAACTTTTCAAGGAAAGTGAATGAGTTTCCTTGAATACTTTTTAGGTTGATGCAACTTTCTAGAGATTCTATCATTTTTCAACATTTAAATAATAAAAAAAACACTTTAACCAATACCATTTTAGGGAACATATAATTGATATTGTGTTTTAGGCAATACCATTTTAGGGGACATATAATTGATATTGTCTTTTAGGCATACTCTTTGGGGGTATTAATGTTTTTTTTATACGTAACTGTACTCTCGAACTCAATTCTAAAATGTAAATCAAAACTTATATTTCTTAATTTGCCTCAGCCAAATTTAGGATTACTAGATGGATGTATTCAAATAAGTGGTCAATCACATCTAAGTAAAAAATGTTGATGATGACACTCTAATTTTACATTTAGAAGTCAAGTTTATAGAATTGCATGCATTCTATGACACCATTTTTATTAATTTTTAATTATTGCTTAAAAATATTATTTGACATTTATAAATTTTTAATTATTTATTAATTTATTAAATATAAAATAATTTAGTTTTTTTTTACATATTGTAATGCAATAATTTTAGAATTATTATTCAATACACTATCGGTGAAGTTTTATACTTTACAAGTAAGGTTAAGATGATGATACATAACCCTTTAGGAATATTAAAAATAAATAAAAATAAAATATATTTTGTGTCATCATCTTAATCTAGCTTATGGAGTTTCAAAACTCCACTAATAGTGTATTAAATAATAATTCATAATCCTAACAATCATTTTTTAACTATCATGACTAGAGTGTTAAAAAAGCCCTTGAACTTTAATGTGATTATAATCTAAGTTTTTAACATTTTTTCAATCAAGTAAGTCTTTAAATATTAAATTTTATCCAATTGGGTACTTTCATGAACGAATCTAACATTTTATCTGTCATCTATAAAGATTTTAAAGAATTTAGTGAAATCTAATTAAAAAAAAAAGGACTTTTAGAGGAATTTTTAGATTTTTTTTTAGAAATTTTCAGGCACAGTCAAACGTCAATGAAAAGATTTTATTGAATAAAAATTAAAATTTAATGACTTAATTAATTGAAAAAATTAAGACTTGAATGTTATTCACATTAAATGTCAACAGTTTTTTTCCTCTTAAACCAGCTACATTTCATTTCATTATTACCATTACTTTTCCATCCAAACATATTTCCCTTTTTTTGGTACATACTTTCAAACATATTTCTCCCTACTAAATACTAATTTAATCTCATGATCAAGAATAATACTAATTTTATCACTATCAGATTTCGTCTAAAATAGATTTGTTTTTTTTTTTCTATTTTTTCGAATTTGCTTAGAGTTTTATCATCTTTTTTAGTTGAAATCTTTTATAAAGATGGAATACCAGTATCGAATAAGAGGAATTATACGAGAGTTGCAATTTGTATACTCTGACTGTTATATAATTATCTTATTTGGATGTTTCTTTAAAGCAATAACATGACGGTTTTTTTTTCCCATAAAAAAAATAGATCTAAATTAATTGGCTTTATCTTGTAATCTCCAATTTGATTTAAATTCTTTGAAACCATAAATAATGAGCTTAGTGGGAAGAGTCACTAGCCGGAGAGCTCGAGCCGCGCCGAGATGAGCCATTAAAGTGAAACGGTAAAAAAACGGAGAAAACAGTTAAGAAGGGAAAACTGAAATGTGAAACTGAAGATTTAAGGAGAAGGAAAAGAAAACGGAAGCCTATAAACGGCGAAATTTGTCAATTAGCCTGTGAAGAAGGGCGCGGGAATCTTTTTATTTTTGTTTTATATTTTATTTTTAAGGCTGATGGCCAAGGGTAGTACGGATAGGGTAAATCAAAGCTGGGTCCCACAAAACAACAAATCCAGTACGCATCCATCCATGTTTCATTATTACACCCGCTGCATCCCCCTATGTTTCGTGTTTATACATGAGATATGATTTACGGCATACCCACCAAAATGTCATGTTTTGCTAAATTAAGTTGAGCATATCATTTATTCTTATTAAAGTCTTAGATTCTAAAATAAGATGCGCCCCGTTACTTTCTCAAAAAAACCTCTAAATTAATACAATCAAATTTTCCAATAATTAAGATTATCAAAAATTAAATTTTGATGATTGAAATTAAAAATATAACATTTTGTTAATAAATTATTTTATTATCGATAAATTTAAACTATTATTTATTATAAAAATATAAGAATTTTTTGTGTGAATTATTAAATATTTTTATATTATATTAAATATAAAATTAATTTTTGTTAGTAATTTGTGATTTATACTAATTTAAAAAAAATCAAGCTAATAAGAAAGTAATTTATTAATTGAACTTTCTCTTTGTTGGTATCCTGTTAATAGAAAATTGAAAATGTTAATTAAAGTGAATCTCAAAATATTTATATTTTTTTGTTATGATGGGATCGGCCACTTGTTTTTCTAGATAGCATCATTTGCATGAGTGGGGTTAGAAACGCGTTAAGATGGTCAAACCTTCCAGGCTTTCATGATTAAATTAAGTTTTTCTATGAGAAAGTTTCTTAACGCACAACATTTTTTCGCTCTTTATCACATTCCTTTCGAAATTTTTAAGATAAAAATATATTTTCAAACGAAATAACATTTTTACCCTCAATTATACCCTCAATTATAACATTTTTTCGTTTGGTATCGTTTCTTGTTTTTTGTTTTATGTTTTTTATTTCTGAAATTTTTATTTTTGTTTTAGTTTGTTTTGTTTTCGATTTCTAAAAATAAAAAACATGTTTGGTTAAAATTGTTACGTATTCAGAACAAATTTTTAAACTGATTTAGATACAATAATTCAATCATAAAATAAAATTTAAAAATTGAACAAAAATAATAATATATTTATTATATAATATTATGTACATATTATTAAATTATATTATTTATAATATTTAATACTAATATGAAATATCTACTTTTAATCATATTAAAATTTAATATTATTTAAATTTTATTATAATTAAATATAATATTAAATAAAATAATTACTTAAAAAATAATTCAATTAAAATAATAATAAATAAATTTTTAATATTAATTTTATTAGATAATAATGGAGATTAATAAACATTTTAAATTTTATATATTAAATAATAATATGAATTAATAAATTATTACCTATATTTAATAATATTATTTACTTTAATTGAAATAATATTAAATTACTAAAAAAATATATTTAACTAAATAATTTATAAAAAATATATATTATTAAAACATGTTATATTTAATATAAATAATTTTATTTAATGTCAAGTATTCACTTTTTAATAATATTAAATTATTTTATGTTAAGAGTGATATGTTTTAAATTTAATTAAAAATATATAATATTAAATAATAATATCATTTAATAAAATATTTATTAAATATATTATATAATAGCAATTAGCAATAATATTAATTATTAACATATCTAAATTATAATAAATTATATTATTTAAATTTATAATATATTCAATCAATTATTATACAAGTTTAAATTAAAAATATTATGATATTATAGTTTATGCTATTTCTTGTTATTTTTTACATTTTTCAATTTTTCTAATTTAAAATAAATATATTAAAATTAAACTATTTTTTAATTAAATAATATTTTATATTAAACATTAATATTATTTTTATTTTAAAAAATTAATTAATTTTATTTTATAATTTTATTATGAAAATATATTAATATTATATTAATATATAAATACTGTTCACTTATTTATGAAGTGTAACAAAAATGAAAACATGTTTCCGAAAACAATGAAAACATCAAATTCTTGTTTCCAACAATTTTGAAAATTTTCATTTTCATTTTGTTTTTTTAAAACAGAAATCAATACCAAACATATTTTCTGTTTTTATTTTCCAAAAAATTGAAAACAAAAACAAAAAACAAAAAACAAAAACAAAAACAAACAACCCCCAAGCCTCTCACGACTTAAATTGCTTGGGCCTTTAAGCCTCACGTAACTGGAGTTGCGCAAGACCTTTAAGCCTTGCAGAATCCAAGTTGCACGAGGCTTGTATTTTATAATTTATAAGTTTATAATTATAAATTGATAATATTATCAATGTTTAAGGTTATTAATATTTAGATTTTTTTATATATTGTTAATTTATAATTATAAATTGATAATTCTATTAACGAGTAGGGCTATTTGTATTTAGAATTTTTTTCTATATATTGATATTTTATAATTTATGAAAAATATATTTTATAATTATAAAATTTTTATAAAAAAAATTTATAAAAATGATAAATTATCAATATGTAAGAAACCTAAATATTAATAAAATTATTAATTTATAATTTTATTATCAATTTATAATTATAACCCAAATTATGTGAGACTTAAAGTCTTGCATAACAAGGTTACGCGAGACTTAAGACTTGAAGCCTCACAATTTTTTAGAAAATTGTAAAAAAAAAAAAGATTTGAAGGGCCTTTTTTATATTTTATGTAAAATTTAAGTGATGTAAGGAGTAATTTTTATAAATAAATGTGGTGTATTTAATAGTAGTGTAAAATGAGTAAAAAATGAAGTGTATAAGAAGCATATTTAGAAGCCTTCTTTCTTTGGTTTTTATTTGGCTGGATTATTTTTTATTGTTTATTGCATTGGTTCTAATGACAGATTAATTTTGATTTTAACTTTAGATATCCTCTCTTTCTATTTTTTTTTTTAAATTTACATATGTCTTCTCTGTGATTGTAAATTAACTAATAATTAAAAAATTATTTTATAAATTTATGGTGAAAATTTTAAATTGCATAAATGTGTTTAAAATTGATAAATAGTATCTTATTAGGATGTATTTATGATAAAGGGTCCTTTTATTTCACAAGTGAAATTTAAATTTGACACCAATACATAATAATAATAATAATAATAATAATAATAATAATAATAATCCAGTATTAACTTGTTTTAAAAATTGGTTTTGTGCCATGTAATTTTAGTCAGACATACTTTGTATTACAATTTCTAACTTTAGTAATTTTCTCTGAAATTCTAACTATATTATATTTTTGTGACTGGGACTGTTAAATATTTGAAAATGATGAAGTGTTGCGGATTGATATTGTCTTTATAAAAAAAAAAAAAATAGTTGTTGAAGTTTAAGCCTTCTCTATATAGTAAGTATGAGGTTCTAGCTAGGTAGATGATGATGATGATGATGATGATGAGATACAGTTTAGGTTACATGAATGTCAAAAAAGTGGTATATTAACACAATGATTGATTGAACAAAGACAAATTCAACATTGGTGAATGTCAAAGCAATAGTTTCATCTCCACACTCTTAGAGGCAAAGCCAATAATTGGGGCTAAGCTTTGCTGAAATTATGCCTCATTTTGCTTATAATAAATTAATTAATCAACTATCCAATAACCCATCACAAGATTCTCAGAAGCTTGTAGATATTGACAACTTGGCTGGTTTCGCAATGAGAAAAAAATGGTGATTAAAAGTGAAATTTCAATCGTTCTCATATTTGCTGGACAAGAAGAAATGTTTTTGACCTATTATAACCAAATAAGAGAGTTTTTGCACGGAATAAATAAAGCCAAAAGCTACTTGCTCTGATCCAAAACATTAACAACAAAAAACAGCAATATTAACTGGACATCATCAAATTATTCAATAAAATGTCAAAGTTCATGTGAGTTTGACCTCAGCAGAAAATTTGTTGTCGGGGATGGAGAACTTTTTGCTTGAAATTTCTCTTCTACAACTTTTTCTTAGAATCGAATATATATATATATATATATATATATATATATATATATATATATATATATGTGTGTGTGTGTGTAAACAGTGTTGAAAATTGAATGTGGGTCAGAAAGACAATGCAGAATACAAAGAAACACTGCCAAACATACCATGAATTTGGCAATTATGAAAATAGAGTACTGGGGTTGATCTATCAATTTCTTCACTGGTGGACCCAAAAAAACCATTAATTGAACATAAAAAAACCTTTAATTATAAGCTAAAATTAATTGATTTGTTTGATTGAAATATAGCCTTGCCGGGGCTGTGGGCTGGTATAGTTCTTTATAGATAATTACATGGGGCCAACTTTGCTTTCTTCATCTTCATTCTTCATGTAGCTGTAACTTAAACATGGGCTTAGCATCAATTCCTTTTTCAGTACTTTTATTAGGACAATTCAAAGGGTATGAAAGTTAATGTGGAAAGGATATGGAAAATGGATAATTATTCTATATATTATTTATTGAATTTTTTATATTCTATAAGCGAGATAGGATGATGGTATATATATATATATATATTATTTTTTTTATTTTTTTTATTTTCTTAATATATTTAAGGACATATATTATAATCTTAACCCTACATATGGAGTTAAAAAATTTTACTTACGTTGTATAAAATATTAATCCATGAAAAATACTGTTTCTTTGGATATGGTAAAAAGATTAAAAATAATAGCAAAGTGGTGTGCTGATCTGTTAACTTTTAGAAACCTAATTGCTAGATACAAATTTAAGGAGTCGTCATCGATCTTTTTCTTTTTAAATGTGATTGGTCACTTAAGGATTGGTATTGGTTTATGTTAAAAGTTAAGGTTTGGGAATATGAATACGTGTAATGATACATCTTTACAAAGCCTTATGTGATACCAATTAAACTTACCTTAAAGTTACTTTTAATTTTTTTATTAATTTCAATCCTTAAATATGGAAAAAAATTTAAAGATTTTTTCGTCAATTTGAGTCTTTATTTTTTTTCAAAAAAAAATTCTTAGATTTAAGAGTATTCAAAAAGTACTATCTTCGAAAGGCTTCATCATCGAATTGTTAAAAAAATCTTATAAAATTCAATTTCTAAACTCTTTATCCGATACATATTTTAATTATTCTTGTAATTTATTTTCATTATTATTTACACTTTATTTCTGTTTTATTTTTATTTCACTTTTTTATGTTTTAATATTGAATATGAATTATTGGTTATTAAAAATTCTCTTTCAGCCTCTCATCAATTTGACTCAAACCAAAGAAATTTTCTTCACCTAAAAATTTTCAAAGAGTACTTTGGATAATTCATATTTTTCCTCAGTTTATTATTTTTATTACATGCTTTATTTGCCGATGATTTTAATTTACAAAAAAATTTAAATCTTATAGAGTTTAATACTCCTAATTTGATAGTTTAATTCCAAAATTTTTCATATTATATTTGATGCTTTTAAAAAAAAAAAATCTTAGTCCTAAAGTAAAATAATTAAACTAAATTAAAACACTAAACAAAGTAAAGTAAACAAATAGATGCGCAAGTTATGAAACAAATCAAATATTAGTCAATTTAAATGAGGTAATTAAATTGATATATTAATAAATCAAACTAACCAATTAATTAACTTATTAAAATTAATCATTTTAACTAATTGCTCGAATTAACCAATTAACAAATTTATCAAACTATTTTATCTCTATTCTTCTTTACTCTAACATTACCTTTTTTTTACCATATTTATTACCATAAGAAAAAAAAAAGATTTCTAATGGGTTTGATTTCTATTAGATGAACTCTTTTATTTATTTACAATGTAAACTGTACAAGAATATTCTATTTATATACAAAAGATTCTCACCAATTAGAAAGTGAATTAATGTCCCTTAAATAAGTAATCCTAAATATTATTCTAATTAAATAATTTTAAGATCTTATATTATGATTGACTACATTACATTAATACAAAATATTATATTAACACCCCCTCAAACTCAAGGTGATATTGTAAATACCTCTTTGAGTTTGTTAACTATAGGTATCTCTTTGAGTTTGTTAACTAAGTCTTGAAAACGACTTGAAAAATGTATCTTAATAGTTTGATCTTAAGAAACTACTGAAATAAAAAAAATAATTCCTTGTGTTACATGATGATGTATGAAATAATAATCAATTTTAATATATTTGATGCGCTCATGAAACACATTATTATGAGTAATTTGAATGACACTACAATTATCATATCGAAGTTTAGTAAAAGGGGACAGTAGGATACATATATTTTCTAATAGAACGTCAACCGCTAGGATTTCTCACCCAATCAGCTTTAGAATACCTAGATATGAAGTCAACGAAGTATCCGCAGAAAAAAAGAAATCCATTATGTAGTGTACTTTGACATAATAAAGAATCCGAAGAACTACTAAAAAATGTTTTGAATGAAATCAAAAGTTGAAAATTAAATAATATGGACGAAACCAAAGATCATAAGTAGAATGACTTGGGAGAAACCAAAAGTCGAAAACAAAATAATTTAGGCAAAATCAAAGATCGAAAATAGAATTACCTAGAAAAAACTAAAAGTTGAGAATAGAATGATCTGGATGAAACCAAAGATCAAAAATAAAATGATCTGGACCCGAATATTAAACTAGACTAAATCAAATGGTTAAGAAGAAGAAGATTCACTTTTATTGATTGGTAATGCACTTTGTTTAGCAAGTTGACAAGATAAGCAATAATAAATGTCATGAAAAAATTTACCTAAAACATCAATTGAAAATAATGATTTTATTTGAGAAAAAGATGCATGACCTAACCTAGATTACCACAAATCTAAAGAAGCTGGAAGGGAAGTTTGGAATGTAGCAGCGGTGATAAAATGCTGTGGGATTTTCAAAATTTCGAGCTCAAATAATGTTCCATTCTTACACCTTTTCCAACTTTTTAGCATGTACAAGAATCCTCCACAATATAACCTCGTTGTTTAAGAAGATGTAAGTTAAGATTGAGATCACAAAATTGACCAACAAATAGCAAATTAAAGGCAATGTTGAGAACAAGATAAGTTTTAGGTATGCAAAGAGTGGAAGTTTCGATGTTACCAATGTGGGTGGCTTTCAAGTTGGAAGCATTTGCAGTTTTAATGATGGAACTATCAGAAATAGATATTGTTTTCTTAAATAAAGAAGAACGTCATATGATTTCTAGAAGCAATATCTAACAACCAAGTGTTTCCTAATTAGTAACAGACATGGCAGTAGTGTGAGATTAGAACACTACTTGATTGATCAGAGTTGAAGGTCATCAGTGGAGAATGTAAACTTGTCAAACGAAGATTAAGAGGTAATAGACTTAGTGTTTTCTTTTTGAGTACTTGTCATCTTTTTTCGATGTTTGATTTTAATCAAGTAGGGATTTTTGGTCTTGGCTTCTGAAAAAAAATTGAATTTTTGAAAGAGAAAGAAATTAGTTATCCCAAGATGATTTATCTTCGAGATGAACAAAAAATTTGCTCAATACCATATTAAATGAATTTTTTTGTTCATTGATTTTGAATAAAAATTATACATGAATATTCTATTTATAAAAAAAAGATTCTTACCAGTTAAGAAAAGAATTAATCTATCATAATTATGTAATTTTTAATATTTTTTAATTAAAAAATTGTAATATCATATATTATGACTGACTGCATAATTAGAGAATATTTCATTAATACAAAATATTAAATTGGCAGTTTTATTACACTGTCTATCACAATCCTAGCTAGTCACTGAAAAAATCTTGGAAACTTTAGAAATCATTTTTGTCACCTTGTCAACCCAAATATGAGTTACGATGTTAGCACTTTCTACCCAAGATCAAATGTATCAAAACCCAAAACCAAAATCTCTTAGTATTTTTATTGCGTAAATGGCTTTCTTTTTTTTTTAATTGATTTTCAAGTGTTTTTGGATAATTTGAATGTGTCTTCGGTTGAATTTGCTTAGGGCTGATTTCTTTTTCTTTTTTTTTTTTTTTGGTGGGGGGAGGGGTGGTTCTTAAGATTCTAGGTTGGTTTGTGTTTTGGGTTTGGTTTATGGGTTATATTTTTCTAGTTAAGCTAGGATTTTTGGGTTCATTGATTATTGGTTCGATGAACTAAGTTCTTTTTTTCGGCTATTGACTGATTGATGAATTTAAATGCTTGGGAGTTGGGTTCATTGATTATTGGTTCGATGAACTAAGTTCTTTTTTTCGGCTATTGACTGATTGATGAATTCTAAATGCTTGGGAATTGGTGCTTACTTGAACGAACTGGGTTAGGGATTAATGTGGTTTTCGGATGAATATTTTTCTATTCTAGATGATGAACTCTCTTGATTTCTGCTCTTTTTTGTTGTGTTTTTTCGATTGAATTTATAGACCTTAAGGGTGAATATTTTCCTTTGATTTTTAAAAATTTCATCTATTGATTTGAATTTCGATTTTCAATTTTTCAATCTTATCCCAATACGTTTTCTTTGCATCCATCTAAATCGATCAATTCTTTCTTTTAATTAATTTTTTTAATTTTCAAAAATTGAATGACAAAAATAAAATAAAAAAAATGAGGAAAATGCATTTTGTGCCCAAACTGAAGTCAATGTCCAATTGACCAACCCAAACCTAGATTAAATGCCTAAAAGCTCTTTGAAACGCAAATTGATTATTTAAAAAATTTACGGACCAAAAGAAAAGAACGAGATTTACTAAACATTAAATAAAAATATTTTTTTTTAAAAAATATCGGACAAATACTCTGTCTACAAGTGCGACAATATATCCCAACATCAAGTTCATATTTATTAAATAGTATAGTTAATGCATCAATCTTTCAGAACTGTTCAGGCTGATTCACTTGTTTGCTTACATTTTAGGGTTTATTATGAGACTGGAATACACAGACCAGGCCTGATTTATTTGGGTTTTGGGCCATCACTCTACAGCTCCAATCCAAAGCAATCATCTTTAATCGTATTCTCACACGTATATATGGCTGTATTTTGAACGCTTTAAAACTAAAATTTAGTAGTATGGTTGTATTTTGAACACTTTAAAACTAAAAATTAGTAGCACTCAGTATTTTTTTTGATTGATGAATGCACATTGCATGATGCATGAGCAGGAATTCAACCTTTTTCCTCTCAAATAAGAAAAAAAAAAACACCATCGAAATTTGTTTGAAAACAGACTACACTATTTGCATAATTAAATAACACCGATGCCCTCCATCATTTTCTAGTTGTTTTCCGTTCATTCCCTTTTAGCCTTTCTATGCTACTTTAACATCTATCGTATTGAGTAAAGAAACTGGTATTTTTACTATTGTTTTAAAGTAGAAAAGATGGAATGGAGTATTGAAAGCTAATTTTATGCATGCTCCAAAAAAGAAAGATAAACATGATTGGATTTGAAATATCTTCAAATTGACTAGGGAATCCAATATATGCATATTAATATAAACCTGTATATGATAATTAGTAAATGATATTTTAATACAATTTCAAGTAATAATAGTATGTAACGTGTCATTAAAGAATTAATAGCTTGATGACCCAGAAAATACAGATAAAATTCACTACTAATAATTCAAACGGGGTTGCACTTTATTTTTGGTGCTTGAAAATTGAAAATTCACTTCTAAATGATGGGATAGTTTTATAGAT
Source organism: Firmiana major (assembly GCA_033439115.1). Lineage (NCBI taxonomy): Eukaryota > Viridiplantae > Streptophyta > Magnoliopsida > Malvales > Malvaceae > Firmiana > Firmiana major. The sequence goes on along the minus strand of CM065901.1, from coordinate 72,194,397 downwards.
CTTAATTGACCTTGGAATTCTCCGAGCCAAATTGAGTGTAAATCTAGCAAGTTACTTAGGTTTGCTATCAGAAACACACACATATAAATTTTATAGTAATAAGAAGTTATACGTTAAGTTTCAATTGGGCATTTAGGTTGAACATATTAATAATGTGCCTTAGAAGACGGAAAGTATTATACTTTTTTCTGTTTCAGTTAATTGCTCGTCTTTCTTTGACTTTCAAATCATTATATTAAAATTTTAATTCTTCTTATAAAATAGATGTATCATGATTTTTAGTGTTGAAAAGTAAAAAAAAAAAAAAAAATCATGAAAAAAATTTAAAGTATAAAAAATTTAAAAAATTTCAGTATTTTTAAAAAAATTGAGATATAAAAAAAATGAACAAAGAAAATAGGATGGGAGGGCGTAGTTAGTTCGGTCCAATTTGATGGGACATTGAATTTAATTTCTGTTAATTAAAGGCTAAATAAAAAATAAACATAATAATGCCAAGAGAAGTATTAAGAACACAGACAAATAATAAAATTAAAACCTCTAATTCAATTAGTTAAAGTACTATCCCTCTGCGGATGGCGGAAAAAGTGGAGAAGTTGATAATTTCACATTCATATTTATGTTAGCAGTAATTATGTTTTAACTTTATGTTAAAACCAAAGGAGAAATGAAATTATATGTTTCATTTCTTGTATGAATATATAAATACACACACACATATATATATATATATATATATTTTTATATTTATTTATTTATTTATAACAACCACGAAATCCTAAAAATGTTAAGCTATGAAAAACTATATCTCGTTTAGAAAAACAGGCTCTGAGAAGAAGCTTTTCTGAACTTCAATAGCTAGTTCCTCCAAGCTCAGTTGACATTCTAGACCAATCTGCCAAAAATAAAGACAGTTGTAAATAAGTGAGGGCTTCATTTTATATATATATATATATATATATATATATATGGAGATTAAGTTATCATTATCAACTGCAACTATAAAATGGTCATTTCTACTTGAACTAGAATTTGCATGTAGAAGTAATGTATAAAACATGGCTTTCTATGGTGAAAATAAAAAGTAATTCTCTCAAAAAGTAAGAAGAAAATGGTATCCAAAGTCATCCAGAAATACTGGTTCAATGTTTTAACTTTATTAATTACTACTTTCAGTGATTTAGTTAGTTAGTGCCCTAGTTCTGATGTGTTCCTGTGCTTGCACCTTGATGGGTGCAATGTCGAGCCATTTTTTTTCTGCTACAGAATGCTTGCCTTTCTGTATTTGCAAATGAAATCTGCTTCAAATGAACATGATTTGAAGCACGTAGGACAGCGAAATCTCTCATCTTGTACAAAATATCTAACATTGCTTATTATATATATTCTAAAAAATTATTATTCAATATACTTTACAACAGAATTAAGATAATAATACATATCTCATATTTTTATTATTTATTATTTAATATTTTTAATACGTCATCATCCGAAACACGTTTATGAAATTTAAAAATTTTATTGATAATATATTCAATAATAATTATATTTTAAAACCTATGTTTAGTACAAGAATCTGATTAATCGAGTATCTCATTGATTTTCTCTCTCTAATTCTTGATTCAATATTATAGAATTATTGGGGGTTTAGCTTTACTTAAATAGTTAGAGTAGAAACAAAGTAACGGATTCCTAATCATATACCTTGATGACAAAGGAATATAAAACAGTGTCTTCCATGCTGCTGATGTTGAGGTGAAGAACCTCAAATGAAAATTTCTCCAGCACATCTATTATCTTCAGAATTTGACCCGCTATTCGTCGGGAAACAATTTTCAGCATCACGTTGGATCCTGAGATCCTTGCCTCAACATCTGCGAGTGAAGAGTTGCAACATGCCCCTAGTTCTCCCAGGGGGCTATGATCAGGTTGGGTAGGCAGCTGTAGTGGCCTTGGAGTACTTGGACCAGGGCTAGGGCTCAAACTCTTCCTTTGTTTCTTCGACTCCAGAGCTTGTAAAACTTGATGCAACTCCTTGATGAACTCTATCACACCGCCTATGATTGATGCTTGATCACCCTAAAACATCATTAAAAAAAATCACCAAGTTAATAACTGAAAAAAATAAATATTTTCTTTCTTGATAAGAATAAAAAGCTAAATAAATTAAGAAACCAGGAACAAGAAAAAGAAACAACAATTATGTGAGCTATTGATAGAGAGCTAGACTTTTAATTTGAATAATTAGGATTCGGAAAAAAAAAAATACCCTTTTAATGTAGAAACAAGGGGTTAAAGAGCGCAAAACTTTGAGATGCTCATTCATTTGCCTTCTCCTATTTCTCTCCACAGTTATATGAGACATATTATAATGATTTTAATTTCTACTAGGTTTTCCTTATATATATAATTAATCTTCACCTGTAACTCTTCAATTTTGTTTTAACATGAAGTAGGGTTTCGTTTTGCTTAGTTCTGTGTTTTTTTCCCCTATTTATAGTTATAGGCGACAATAGGGTAAATAGGGTCGGGAAAGTGGTGAATGATGACTTAATTGGGAAATAAATGCTGTATGTTGCAGTCTCGTGAGGTTCTTGGTTAAAATTATTGTTATTACGTAGAGCTCACGTTTATTATCTTGGAACAATTACATGCCTCCGCGTTAGTTAAAACAAAGGCCAGAGACAGGCTTTCGCTCTTCTTTTAACTGCCTATATCCATCTTTCATGCACTTTCCCCCTCTCTACTATATATTCATGCATGCGTAATTTACGTAAGGAATAAATGAATTGTCTAATACCCCCGGTCGTGATCCATTTTCCTTAAAATTACTATAAATTTTTCATTTTTTCACGATCAGTTACAGTTAAATAGTTGAGTTATGAGTCGACATCAGTCCAATCACTTTACTTATCTTACCATCCATCTTCTATATCAATTTATCAGTAGGATCGACAATCAGTAAACTTTATACGGAAGTTGTCGTGACCCAATTTCAAAAATCACTACAAATTTTTTTGCGAACTTCCCACATTTCACTTGTTGAGCTGTGAGTCAATATTCATCACTCAGTTTCATATATTATATATATGCATAACAGACAATGCTTTCGTCCCAAGCACTAACATCGCGGAAGCTCATAAAGTTACTATTTCATAATTAGAAACTCGTTTACATTGCCTTACATATACATCCCCCATATAACGTGACTAAATTACTATACACTATTATTCAGATACAAAAAGTACATGTGTATACTTCGATGCTGCTGGATGGCTGTGTGTAAAAGATTGCAGGATGGACGCAGCTTATACAATCTACTGAAATGCTTTGTGGATGGGGAAAAATAAAAGGATGAGCACCACACGCTCAGTAAGAAATATATGAAAGCATGTAGATAATTACATTATCTACGATACTCATAATGCATGTTTTATCATCTTGTAAAACAAATGCATTTATTTTTCAAAACACTTGCATTAATATATGAAAGCAGGTAGATAATCATACTATCTACGATGCTCATAATGCATGGTTTATGTCGAAAAATTCATGACATTTACAAAACCATTATAGTAACACACATAGCAATTTACTGCCAAAAATCGAATATCAAAACTCGTTCAGAGTAAAATATTTCTGTGTCCAGTATTGAAACTCACATTTAAATAATATTATCATTTCAAATGATTTCATCACAGAAATCAAATCACAATTAGTTTCATCACCGAAACCAATAAAACAGGTGCGACTAGGCAGAGATCCACACAAATCCAAGGGACAATTGGTCAAAGTCCGAGACCCACAAGCTATCACGGATCAGGTGTGCCAGGGTATCTCTGAGTTTGAGGAGGAGATTAGTCTATCTATCGGCTCCTATCTAAGGACTATCACAAATCAGAGTAATGACATAGTGTGACGCCCCGGAAGCGCGGAAAACAGAGCAAATTTAAAATTTATTTACATCTTTTCACAATTCTAAGTGCATTCCTGTGCAGTGTCATGCATAATCATATATATATATAAGTTATAAAACTTTAACCTCAGGATCTCATCAACCAATTTATATATCACACCATATACATTCCTCAATTTTGAATTAATAAATCCTAATACATCTCATACATCACTGTTCATCAAGTGTCTGTAAATACAATATTAGTCTGGGTACATGAAATGATAAATTATACTTCACAGTACAATATATGGCCTGAAGCTCAAGTTCTCCACTAGCCACTACTCTATACGCCGCAAGGAAACTCTCTTCACTTGAAGAAATCTGGGGGGGGGATATAAAACAGGGTGAGCTTCTAAATCGCTCAGTAAGGGGGTAAGGGACTCATTGATAAAATAATGATTTGCACAACACAATCATTTTGTTTTGTGGGTGAAAACCCAATAAAACTCAGTAGAAAAGTGTAGCATGAATAATCAGAATACCATCTTAACTCATTTTTCAAAGCTCATGCAGAAACATGAGAATAATTGGTTTAATATAAAAACCACAGTTACAAGCATGTAGAAAAATAGGATGTGATAATGGTTTTTCTCATAAAACGTGATGAAAATCACCGCAATAGTAATGCACGTGGCGTAGCCACCAAATACAATCTCATGTGTAAAATGAGACTAGACAAATAAAACTCATATAAAAATTCGTCATGGCACATCAAAACGATTGAACTCGTCCCCTAGGCGGACATCCCCAATCGAGGGATTTCGAACGACAATAATACACTCATGGCCATGGTTCGCTGTAGACTTGATCAGAGTTGTACAACCGTCGGTCTTACATGCTATCAAAGCACGGCCCGATCTTACATGCTATAAGAGTAATGCCACCCATCGCTACTGCGGAGCGGGGTCATCTCACGTTACCAGAACGGAGGAGTCGGTCTTACGTGCTGCTAGAGCACAGCCTGGACTTACATACTACAAGAGCAAAGCTCGATGTGTATTCAACGTGACACGCCTAAGTCTCAGTAATAGCCATTATCATATAAAACCGTTTTGCCTTCACGTAGCGCTCATAATGGGTTTTTATCATAAAATTCATCTCAAAACCATTTTGTACTCAACACAAAACATGTCAAAACCGAGCTCAAATTGGCAAAATCACACACACATTTCTCAAATCTCAGTACGCCTTAACGTAAAGCCCAAATCACTTTTCACTTTTTTAAACTCAAAACGGTTGTGAAACAATTTCACATTTAGTTTACAACTCACAAAAATTGGGCACCAACCGGCTATAAAATCGTGTACAATAACTCATTCACAACTCATAAAAACATGCTTGTTTTCTCAAATCACATTTCATGCTACAATATCATCACAAAATTGCATACACAAATGAGTTTAACTTTCCCTTACCTCGTTGCACCTCGTATAGTGTAATCGTTCCCCCACACGATGGACTAGCCTCGCATTCCTCTCTGGAACTCCCGGGCTGTCCAAATGATGCTAAAACATCAATAATTCATCTCAATCACATCATTGAGCACATATTTGCTCATATTCTCGTTAAATACTACAACCTTGTTTTTCTCATATTCCTATCCTAATCCACATTCTCATCCACTACATTTCAAATCCTACATTTCTCATGCATAATATCCATGCCAAAATCACCTCATTGCCTTAATTTCAATTTATAGCTAAAATCTCAAAATTACCACAAATTGTATAATATCAGCATCACTCTAACAAAATCACAATTTCATCATCTCTAATCATTTCCTAACTATTGTATCACAACACCCATAGTCACAATCACCAAAATCACCTTAATATCAAAGATTAAAGCTTAGAAATTTATCTAAAACTTATGGAGAGCTCTATTCACACCTCAATTCGATTCGTCCTTCGATTTCTAAGTATGTTGTTCTCCTTTGGGTGAGGAACAACTTTCCTTCTTGCTTATGCCTGAGATTTGGATGGAAATGAGGGTTTTGGAGGAGAGAGAAAGCTAGGGTTGCAAAAATGGCGATTTAGAGAGAGAGAGAGATCGATTTCCAAAAAAACAAAGGGGTTCTTATATAGGCCGAAGGTAGGAGATCGATCTGGTCCTTGATGAGATCGATCTCTATTTGAATTTAGGAATTTTTTGGGACAATTTTATGCCTAAGAGATCGATCTGTCGTAGGGTGAGATCGATATCGTAATTGCTTCATGAGATCGATCTGCTCCTTGAGGAGATCGATTTGCTCCTTGAGGAGATTGATCTTCTGTTTATAGAATACTTCATGAGATCGATCTGCTCCTTGAAGAGATTGATCTTCTGTTTACAGAATACTTCATGAGATCGATCTGTTTCTTGAGAAGATCAATCTTCTGTTTATAGAAACATTTGGAGATCGATCTGCCTATCTGTTCTTGCACATTTTTTGCATTTTGGAGCCATGAGATCGATCTTTCATCCTTGGAGATCGATCTGGCCTTCATAGATTGTACAGTTGTTGCATCAATTTGTAGAAAACTCAATGTAAAACTTCCCAAAATCTACCCCATAGTCCATAATTCAATCCATACACATTCAAGACTTAAAAACCTCATCTTCTTATACTTCATCATATTTAAAACTTGTATGTACATTAACATATCATAATTACATACACCAAATTACAATTCTCATAACTGGGATATACAAAATTCTTAGTTCTCACACACAGCATACCCGAGTCCAAAGACGCAATCCTCATATCCCATAGCTACATGATATAGTGTACTCCATGTTGTCTACAGGGTATAACATATTCCGTGAACCACAGTACAATTACCACACAGTTGTAGGTGCCTGAGTCATAAGCTCACCACCCCAACCAAATAAATTATCAACCATAGCCTGTCGTCTTAGATCTAGTGTAAGCAAGTCAGTGTGACACACAGTTCAACACGAGGGCTCCATCACGATCTCAATCACAAATCACAACAGAATCCAGTGCGAGCAGTGCTCCAGCACGGTCTGTACATATGTCATATCAAAATCAAGTGCGAGCAGATCTGGATAAATCCACATATCTTATCATAGCTCTAGCACGATTTTTCACACACAAAATAGACAGTAGGCTCTATTTTCCACCACAGTGGTACTCAAAACCGAGTGCGATATGCAAAACGGTGTAAAACAGAGTGAGAGGGTAACATCCCATCAAATCACTCGTCAATCAAATCACACTTTAGAAAAACGTGCAAGTTAATGCATATAGTCAAATCATGAGCCAGTCTATCATTTTAGCTCCATAAAATCTCTTTTTCATAGAAAAAACATAGATTTCATGCACTTTATGCATTTCCAAAAATTCTCGAGTTTAAAGTATTTTCGTAGTTTTCTCATATTTGGGTACTATCCAGAAATTTCATATTCATGCTCTATATTGAATTTAAGTGTATGTAAACAATGATTAAAATACGTATAACTATCTCTAAGAGCTCGCATAGATCCCTTACCTAGAATCCAGTCGAATACACTTTTTCACTTTTTTTCGCTTTCCGTAATTAGTCTATCTGGCTTCGAACATATCTCTTGGAGCTGCAGATAGTTATCAATCACATTAATTAAGTCGGATAATTCATTTGTCCTTTTCTATGCAGTCTATTTCATCAAATGGGCTTAATTGCTCTTATTGGACCTCGTTGCCTCTTATTGAGCCCAACTCTATTTGAAGCTCATTTCGACTTTACTATTTATTTTGTCACGGCTCATTGGGCTCCTTAGGCCCATTAACAATTATTGGGTCATCCGTGGGGCCCATTAACACTTCCATCACGTTATTTTAAGCATTTTCTAACATAAAGCATTTTATACGGAGTAAATTCGCAACTTCTACAATAAATTCCTAACTCGTATAACTAACAAGTTATAGTAAGGGAGAATCACTTACTTGAGATTCTATAATGGCTCGCCATTCGAGGCTTGATCGAACTCACATTTGTCGCTTATTGTCGCGCTACACGTTTATATATTTAACCCGGATCAATTTCGGTCAAATATAATTTCAATTAAATTTTTTGAAAGTTAAATCGGTCAATTTCGACCGCTTACTGGTTTATCCGTAAACCCGAGGCATCATTGAATTTTTCCAAAAATTTTTTTCTATCTCTTGCTGAAACGGTTCAGACCGGTTCAGCCCTTTTTCACACTGAATCGGTCCGAACCGGTTCAGTGGCGATTTGGCCGTTGTCGGAGTTTTCAATCGGTTCTCGGGGTGATTTGGCAACCGTTCGACGCGTCTTATCCTGGGGAGTGTTCGATTGGTGGTGGTGCAGGGCAAATCGGCTCCAACGCCGACGAATCTCCCTTCTCCCCCTTTCGGTCTCTCCCTCGGCGATCTCCTCACCGCCAACGACTCAGGTGCGCGTGATGGCTCTGGAGGGGTCCCTCGGTGCCGGCCGTCCCTCGTAGGTCTTCTCCCTCCTCCGTTCGCCGCTGATGGCCATGAATTAGGGGATCGAGTTTCGCCCAATCCCTCATTTTCGCCTGGGTCGCGTGACTATTTCATGCAATCTAGTTTCCCTTTTTTTTTCATTTTGTTTTTTTTAATATATATTATATTATATTTTTAATATAATATAATATATATAAAATATCATATTTCTTATTTTTATATTATTATTATTATAATAATATAAAAATAAAATATCCCTTATTTATTTATTTATTTATATTTTATTTTCCCGAAAATATTTCTCCATATTTTCACAATAATTCTCGAGATGGAAAATTTTCGGTTCTATCGAAATAAATTGATATCTTGATCAATTGGACTTGAAATTTAATTATTTCTTCCTTGTTGATCAAAATTACATAAATCCAAGTTTACAATGACAATTGCTTAAAAATGACACCGAATTTTTCGGGTCTTACAGAAGCATTAACTATAAACACATGTTTACATCCCCTAAATATTACATCCATATGCATTACTGTGCTGTTACATGTCCAGATACAAAAGCTAGATAATTGTGTATACCTTCTTGTACGATGGGAAGCTACGAGCGATAAGAATGTAGAACTGACGCTGACTCTCTATCTATAACAAATGCTCTGTAGAAAGGGAAAAATGAAGGGATGAGTACAACTTGTTCAGTAAGGTAATTATGCAAGCCAGTAGATAACTACACTATCTACGTGCTCATAATGCCATGAAGTAAAACAACCATTTTCATATAAAACAATGGCAGTAAATCTGACATGCAATCTTTTTAATAGATTGAAAGCTCGTTCAGTGAAAAGCATGCTCGGTTCAGTACAGTAAATTAGTTTGGTTCAGTGTAGTAAAACAATTCAGTTCAGTGTAGTAAAACAGTTCAGTTCAGTAAATCCGTTCAGTTCAGTAATTTAGTAGATCAAGGTTCCAACCCATCCCTGGGGTTTACCTTGTCTCAGTATAAAATATGTTCAGTTTTATCAATACAGTAATATATGAGATCATGAGAGCATAGGCAGGATTCGGTAAACAGTAAGAAGTATGAGCATATCTTGTGGATTCCAAGCATTATAGATCAGGTGTGCGGGATATCCAACCGCTTAGGGAAGTAGGTCAAATCCTACCTATCAGCCAGTCAGTTCAGTACAGTTCAGTAGTTCGAAGACTTAAGCACGGTACAATGTACTCCGTGTTACGTATACGGTATAACGTACTCTATGGACTCGGTATTCAGTATCTAATGCCATGTCTCAAAATCCAGTGCGAGCAAGGTCAGTGTGACACACAGTCTACACGAGGGCTCCAGCACAGTTTTACTCATTTCCTTATTTCAAAATCCAGTGCGAGCCTTGAGTGTGACTCTCAATCAACACCCCGCTTCAACATTGTTTCATTTACACATCATATCATAAACACGACAAATAGCTCAAATATAGTGAAAACGATACTCAAAATCGAGTTCAGCACGCAAAATGATGCAAAACAGTGTAAAACGGTGCAAGAGGGTTAACTTCCCATATTGTCACCCATCATGGGATTGCTCCCACTCAAGCACGCTTAACTTATAAAATGTGCAATTTAATGCAGACTACAAAATCCTAAGCCAGTGTATCATTACACTATTACAAAACAATATTTTACGATAAAAACACTAAAATCATGCATTTTATGCATTTTTAAATTCTTTCCATTTCCAATGACATTTTCGTAATTTTTTCCAATATTTGGGGTACTATCCAGAAATTGCATATCTATACTCTATACGAAATTTAGATGAATGCAAATGACGATGAAAATACGTACAGCTATCTCTAACAGCTCGTATAAATCCCTTACCTGGATTTCAGTCGAATACACTTATAACTTTTTCACTTTTTGTATATCGGTCTATCCGGCTCTCGATGTGTCTCCCAGAGCTGCAGATAGTTATCTATCATGTCAATCCATCTTTATAACCCGTATTTTACTTTTGCTACGGTATATTTAAACTATATATTGAGCCCAATTACTCTTGTTGGGCCTTATTTCTCCTTAATGGCCGAACTCTATCTTAAGCCCATTCTTACTTCACTATTCATTTTATCAAAGCCCATTGAGCTCATCAGGCCTATTAACACTTATTGGGCTTTATCCGAGGCCCATTGGCCTTATTGGGCCGATTGCACCATGTGCTTGGCCCATGAAACCTCTCAGCCATGGATGGTGTGCCGAACACCATCACGCTTAGCCATGTCGATTGGCTATCACCGTGGCTTGCCATGCTTGCCTAGCTCACTTAGGTATTTTATCAAACACTTGGTTGACATGCCTTATGAACAAATTAATTAAAACTAACCATGCCATAATCATGTATACATGCATATCACCTATACATGTCTTAAAATCATATGGGTATTCATCAAAACTCATATACCCATTTTTGGTCAACTTGTGTTCATGGTGTTTTCATGTGTTTCAATCCATAAAATATATACAAATCAACTCCATATAATTCATAAATCAACATAAATGAATTTGGGAGCTTGAAAACTCACCTAGCTTATACTTCTCACTTTGGTCGAAACTTCCTTGATTTTTGAGTTGCTCAATATAGCTCCTTGATAGCTGATTCCAAGATATGTTATTCCTCTCTCAATATGGAACAACTTTCATGAAGATTACTTGTTCCAAATATGTCTCTAGGTAGGTGATTTCTAGAGAGAGAAAGCTTGAATAAGGTTTAGTAATGGTGTCTCCTAGTTTGCCGAAAATGATGGGATGAGAAAGACAATGTGTTGGCTGATTTTATAGCCTAAAGACTTAGCTATTAAGTCATAAAATTCAGCCATCTTATTTGACTTGAAAAGGGTTTGGGTTATGGTTACCAAATTGGATTTTGTAACATTTTACTAATGGGTTTTAACTTAAACTAATGAGCTTTAACTTTTGGGCTTTCAGTTTGGGCTGAAAATTTTTCTATCAATTGGGCCTTAAATTGACTTAATATTGGGCCCACCAATTGACCCAACAACTCGGCCCAATGGGCCTAAGAAACTCGTCCCACACTTGGTATACCTAAATGGACTTTGAGAATTCCAACTTTGGCCCATTGTGTTTTACCCATTTAATTTAATCTGGTTTTCGATTAAATTAATTTTCCACACTTTGGGGGATGAATATCTAGTATTTTAACCAAAAATATTTCTTCCCCACTTTTTAACCTTAGGTTAAATTTTAACCATGGTTAGTCAACTAAGGTTAAAGTTCACTTTTCTTAACTACCATTGACTTTTTTGACCATTGACCACATTCGACTTTTTCTTAAATATTCGAAAGTGTCATTTTTCATGGTTTACACTCTCATCTTTACGTTTTGGCCGTTTTCGGGAGACGAATATGTCAAAAACACCTCAAACGAACCATTTCGAGCTCGTTTAGACCATTTTTGATAATTTCACTTCTTTAACCTTATCGAGACTAAACCAAACTAACTTTCCTTCTTGGACCCTCTATATTTTAATGTTCTGAGTCCATATCTTCAATCGAAATGGTCGAAATCCCTATGGTTTAGCTTGAGCTCACTTTAGCTCACATTTGGCTCTTTAATACTTTTAAAGCATTTTCTACTTGCACTTGAACTTGGAATTGTAATATCCTCTTCCTTATGATTCCAATAACCTATTTAAATGTTTACTATGTTGAATCATAAGTGATACAATGCAAAATTACTAGTCTTACACCCCCCAACAAAAAAAAAAAAAATGAAAAAAATGAAGAAAATCTATGAATAAAATCTCTAGGTAACTTGTGTACATATGCATTTATATTAATAAGTTGTTATATATAATTATTTCTGTAAGATGGTTTTTGTTTAAGTTCATTTATGTTTACTTGCTTGGTCTTTTTGGGGTGCTAATTATATATTACAAGCAGAATTGGGTTCATAAAGCATGCACAAGGGTTTTGTTTTTTTTTTGTTTTTTTATTAGGTTGTTTAAAGAGGCAACGTTGTGATTGATGCATGATATTTATTTATTTTCTTAATAAAAAAATGATGCATCATTTGTAAAGAAAGACATTGCTAATTAAAATTCTACTTGAATAGATAATAAGATTAATTCTAATAAAATTGAAAATAATGATGGGAGTAAGAGTAGTTGGAAATATTAGTTTGGAATCTCAAGTATTGAGAAAGAAAAGAACACAAAAAGTCTTTAAATATGTAAGCACTATAGTTTATAATATAAAGGAAGTCTTAATATAAAGGAAACCGCTCAATTAGACTCTGCAAGTGTAATTGAGAGTCTAATGTATCTGTGAGACCCCATATATGTAAAGCTGTACATAGGAACATAGAAATGTAAATGAAATCATAAGTACGATGATACATTTGTAATCTGATGTATATGCAATGTAAGTCCATAAGATTATGTACGCACTTGTAATAAGAATCGTAATTATACATACAAGTTGCATTATGAATGAGTATGAAGAAATAAACTTAAACACGAGAAGAATGTGAATGAAATGGAATATGAGTAGTGTGGTAAAATGGAAGGAAAGATTTATATAAGTTGTATACTTCCATTCGGGCAATATCGTGTATATTTGGTTATACAAAGAGTGCCCACAAGTTTTAATACATGCTAAGTGTGATTGGATGGCATTTTTAAGTCTCAAGGAGGGATGAATGAGGAAAGGACTATGGAGGTAAATTGAGGAAGTTTTGAATGAAGTTGTTGCAGAAAAACTGCAAAAAAATATGAAAATATGAAGGCCAGATCGATCTCATAGGATGAGAGATCGATCTGGAAGAGCCAGAATGCTCTTATGTGAGTAATGGAATGGAGCAGATCGATCTCCAAGGGAATTAGATCGATCTCCTTAGCTCTCGGGTTGAAAGCAGATCGATCTCCCCTAAGACCAGATCGATCTCCCCTAAGACCAGATCGATCTCCTTAAGCTTCTGTTCGACAGCAGATCGATCTCAAGCCTCGACAGATCGATCTGCTGCCTTTAAAATGTATTAGAAAAGAGGGATTTTTAGAGGACCAGATTGATCTCCACCCAAGGAAGATCGATCTCATCAAGTTAAATATATAAATAGGAGCAGTTGGATCTGCAGATTTCGGGATAAACCCACTTCAACTCAAAAACCTAGCTTTCTCACTCCTAAATCCAACCATTTTCAGTAAGATTTGAGGAAAAGCTATTAGAGACAAAGTTGTTCACGTCTAAGAAAAGAACAACATAGTCTAGAGGCATTTCCCCATTTGTCGGATTGAAGGAATAAAGGGCATTTCTAATTGGAGCAAAGAGGAAATCCAATGAGGTAAGTTCTAGTACACAAATCCAAGTACATTGGTCTAGTTAATGATTATGAAGTTAATTGGGTGTGCACATTGTGGGTAGAACTACCTAGAATGCCATGAAATGCATATAACTTGGAAATGGTCTAGTGTGAGAAAGTGGAATGTAGAAGTGTTAATGATGAATGAGATATCTTGAAAGGATGATTATGTTGTGGACATGGTTTGGGTATGTTGATATTGGGATAAAATTATGAGATTTACCACAAGGGGTAAAATGTATGTTTACAGCATTGGATAAATGCTTAGATGAACAAGAGTTAGAAACGTTAACTCAAGTGTTTGATAGATGAATTTCAGTTTCGGATGATACACCGGAGCAAGTCGAGATGAGAACGCGAGAAGCATAAAGGCGGATAGTTGCACACAAGTAAAGCGAGGTAAGGGACTGTGTGTTAGCTATAGAGATGTTCGTGCATATTTTACAGCAATTTCGTAGATATATTGCTAGAACTAGTACGATACTATAATTCTATGAAATGATATGGAAGCATGAAAAGTACTATGATGTATATATGTATTGAGAAATGGGATAGGGTAAGGAAATAGCATGATATGCATGTTTTCAATGTTTTTCTCTATTTTACATTGATCTTGATGATTGAGAAATGTTAATGATAGGTGGGCTAAATTTACTTTTTTTTTTTTTGCATGAAGAGGCATGCTGCAATACATAAACATGTTTTGAGTTTTTAAAAATGGGAAATAGCCACCTATCAGTTTTGAGATGAGATTTAGTGTTGAAGCGCTAGCTCACACCCGTTTTAATGCCTTCGATGTACCGTGCTGGAGTTCTAACTCGCACGATGGTTTTGAGAAAGTGCGGGAGCTTTGCTCGCACCTGTTTTATTGAGTTGAGGTAAACCTGGGGGTCTGAGACCCAAGGGGATACCAGCCGACGGCCATTTGAACGGGCTGGGCCTTAACGATAGATCGTACCGCGCTGGAGCCTTGCGATGACTGTGTGTCACACTGCTTGCTCGCCTGGTATATGAGACATGGTTCAAGATGAAAAGTCTATCGGAGTTGGAGTATGGACTTGGGTCCACGATCGTATGTAGTACAGTGTAGTTGTCCGTTGGTATACTATGTACCGTGCTGGGTGCACATGAGTATGAGTATCGCGTAGATGACACACGATGTATCTTTACCGTGAGTATACGAGGAGATGAGATTAATTGAGATAAGCCGGAGGGCAGGACTGACCCATCCCCCTTCAGGCGAAGTGATGCCCTATGCACACCTGATCAGTGAGGCTTGGGATTACTGACTATGGCCATATGTCTGGATATTTGATTACCGAAAATTCCATGCCTGTCTCAGAGATTCGAGAAACAGAGATAATCTCAGAAAAGAAAGAGATTTGCAGAAAAAGTGATTTGAGAGAAGAAAGAGATTTTGTGTTTTTGATAAATCTCTGATTTCACATTTGTGTCGTGAGGGCACTATTTATGAGCATGTTTTAAATGGAAGCTCGACATATTTGATTGACACGAAAATGCTATTGAGAAATATATGTTTAAATGCATTTTTCGTATGATATTTCCATTTATACTGAAAACATGGTTTTGGTTTATACATGCATCGGTTATGCAGGTAGTACGATATCTACCTGCTAGCATACATTTCCTTACTGAGCTGTGGTTTGCTCATCCCACTATTTTTCCCCTCCAGGTACTGAGAAGTAAGAGAGCGGTGGTCTCTAGGTCTTTTGTGTCAAACAGCTCCCACAATCCGCAAAGGTATAAGATTGTATACACGAGTATTTTGTATCTAATTTATTGTATCGCACAGTTATATCTTGGAATTGTAAACAGTGTTATGGGGATGATATGTAAGCACATGGTATTTATACAATTGATTTTGTATATCTACACACACACACCTGTGAGTGTGAATTAAAGTTTTAAATCTTCCACTGTAAATGAATGAATTTTTGTAATTGCATCTTCTCACAGCCCAACCGTATTAGAGTAAGTATGGATAGAAGGGTTCCCGAAAGTGGGGTGTGACAGTATCAATACATTGTACTAGGCCAACTATAGCATTCGCTGAACGCAAATTATCAAATTTAGGAGTAAACCAAGTAACAAACATTGAAAAGCCAGTAGAAGAATTTTTGGTTATTCGAAGAAAACAAAAGAACTTGGTTTATTTACTTAGATTATGTGGCTGTTTTAAAAGGCTATGAAATGCAAGTTGGATTACAAGTGAAAGAGCAAATAAATCCACATTAGTTTGATTTTCACTTTTGGAGGAGGTGCTATAAGTTAGGCCTCAAAGAAACAAACTTGTATTTTACATTCCACCATGGAATTTGAGTTTATTGCTTTCACTTCAGAAGGCAAGGAGGCAGAATGACTGAGAAATATGCTACTTGATATAAAGTTGTAGCCACAACCTATGCCAACAATCTCCATGCACTATGATAGGGAGACTACAATGTCTAAAGCATATAGCAATAATTATAATGGGAAATCTAAACATATCAGTCTAATACATGATTATCTTATATGGTTGATCACTAATGAAGTTATAACCATAATGTAAGCAAAGTCTGTAGATAATTTAGCTGATCTTCTCAACAAAAAACATTATCAAGAGATGTGATAAAAGAATGTTAAGAGGAATGAGACTTAAATTCACAAATTAGGCATCAGTAAATGGAATTCAACTTTAGTTTAGTAATCTCTAAACTTAAAGTTTAATAAGTAGTTGTACGTTACTGAATATGCTTGCTTAGCATTTGATTCTCATTTTTAAACTACCTAGTCAAGTCTGTCTGTGGTGATTATAAAAGAATGAGTTTTACTCTTAATGGGTTGCAATAAAATGTCCATAGCAACATGGACACAAAAGAACTCCACCTAAGTGATCAAAGAAGTGTTGTCGCTTCAAATAAGAAATTGGCATATTTTCTTGTAAAATGATCATGATTAGCAAGAAGAGCATAAGGCAATAATAGTGCTATAAAGGTAGTAAACCTCTTGGAACAGGAAAGACAAGTCTTATGTGTATCATATTATTAAATCTAACATTAGGAGTTGGGTTTAATCCACGATACACAATTAACTTCGTTAGATACTAAAATATGAACACTAATGGAAGATCTTGTCACGACTCTCAACTTACCAAAAAATCATCACAAATTTTTCACTTTTCATACACTATTTATTATTCGTCCTTACCTTACCTCGATCGTGATCAGCTATTCTCTCAACAGTTGGGCTGTGTATTAATGTCTACCTCACCCAACCATAACAATTTCATTTGTCAATAAAATTTAGAAGTAAACACTTGTATAATTAAATCAGAGTTGTTGTTACATGTGTTTACATTGCTTTACATTCCCAATAGTTACATACAAAATGCTACTGTTCTATCGAAAGTTTAGATACAAAATTACATCAGTGTGTATACCTTAAGCGATGGGATGCAGCGGATACCAAAAGGAAAGTCTCCAGTCGCCTTCAGTCTATACTCAAATCTCTGTAAAGAGGGGAAAATAAGGGGGTGAGCAAACCACACGCTCAGTAAGGCAATCATACGAACAGGTAGATACTGCACTGTCTATGTGATCGTGAAGCCATGCTCAAATCCATTCATTTCATCATTTCATCTAAAAACATGAGTTCATGCTTGTGTTAATGGCATGTAAAGAAATTTATGCTATTTGTTAATGCACAAATAAAATTCAAAGTATGACATTAATCATCATGCATATTTCATAAGTAAAGCATGACATTAATCATCATGCATATTGTCACAACCCCTTTTTATCCATTTTAACCAAAAATCTCAATAATTTTTTCGCATTTATTCCTTTCCTTCTCGGTCATGAACAAACTTACCACTACACTGTTGGGCTGTGAGTCAATAATAATCCACTCGCAACATTCATTCTCAATTAATAAAAGTGATGTCATATGCATGAAAGTCCATCATTCACTTATACAAAATAAGATTACTGACATCTACATCCCCTATAATTACAACTCAATGGTTATTGTGCCCTTACATTGTTTAGATACAAAAAGAATCCTGTGTATATACCTTTTAGCGATGGAAGCAGCGGATGTCCAAAAATAAAATGCCTCAGTCCTCATTGGGCTACTATGCACGCTCTGTAGGAGGGGGAAAATAGAGAGGGATGAGCAACCACGCGCTTAGTAAGGCAATAATGCAAGCATGGTAGATAACTACTCTATCTACATGCTGATAGTGTTATGCATAAATCGATTATAGTAGGAGCATGAAGGAATAAAACTATGCCATATGAGTATACATATATATCATGGATTAAATCATGTAAAATTGGCATATAAAACATGGAATATCGACATGTGAAAACGTCTCATGCTCATTCTCATTTATCTCATAAAAATGGTAATTCATTTAAGAACCTCCTTTTTTGAAATCACATTACAAAACTCTTTCTCAACCACACCGAATCCCATAAAAATGGTTTCTCAATCACAACATCATTATCATTTCTCAATTTAAAATTCCACAAGACTCAACCCCTCCCTCGGGTCTACCCTGGACAGTTCGCAATCGCACTTATATGTCAAAACATGTTGTAGTCAGTAAATCAAATGAGACAGGTCACTATATCACAAGACTATGTTGTCAACTATGTCGTAAATCATCCCAGACCACACAGATCTCTGTGTGTGGGGTATCATGCTTGAACGAAGTGGGTTAGTTCTCCGCCAGACTTTCTCAAATCAAGTAATCACCATGCGGTACATCGTACTTCATATGAATACACGGTACATCGTACTCCGCGTACCCATATCATGGTTGGGGGTGCCTGCCATAGGTCTTATCTACCCCATTCCAAGTGTAACCTCTATATAGTCTCGAGTGCACGTGGGAGTACTCTTAGTACCAGATCTTAGCCCCTTATGGCCTTGCTCTCCCCTGTTGGGTTCCCTGATTCAGGTCCTAGCCCCTCACCCTCACCCCACTCGAGAAGTCTGTTAGGTCTGTTAGGTTCCTTGAATGGATTAGTGTCAGGTCTTAACCCCTCACCCTCATCCCACTCAAGAGGTCTGTTAGGCCTGTTGGGTTCCCTGAACACCAACTCGTATTACCCTCACCATGGCATCATACATACCACAACGTGAAAAACCTGCACGAGCTACGCTCTAGCGCGAATTAATGTATCATAAACAAATTACCTTGTACGAGCAACGCTCTAGTACGATATTTATGCATAAAATATGAAGAAAACCATGTATGAGCATAGCTCAAGTACGATTATATGCATAAGAAATCCACTCGAAATCCACGTATGAGCAAAAGCTCCAGTACAGTTTATAAAACATTACCATAATTCAAATTAAAGTGCGAGCTAAGCTCCAGCATGTTTCAAACATGGGAAAACATCAATATCCAATGCGAGCTAGGCTCCAACACAGTTTAATTCACCTAAACATGATAGGCAGCTCATAAACATTCAAAAACCAATCTCAAAACACATTTAGCAACTCACATATGCTATCACACAACATCATTCAAACACTAACCAGCCTATCCATCAATTTGCTTAAAACAAAGCAATATGCTTTGCGAAAACGTTCAAAACATTTGATTTATGCAATTATTAGCCTTACTATCCCATTTCTTTCTAATACCATTTCAACAACCAAATCTCATACAACTACTCATAGTAATTTCCATACATTGTCAAACACATTTCTATAAACTCATACACGTTTCCAAAGCCCTATATACCCACAAAGTACGAGCAGCTACCTCTATATACTTACAAAATTCATTTACCTAGAATCGCGTCACTTGATTCCACTTCCTTAAAGCTGCTTACATGTGCGGTTTGATTCGTCTCAAATGAACTCTTTGAAACTGTAAATAATCGCATTTCACATTATTTTAGTCTATTATAACGCAACCTTTGGGTTTGCTATAGTCAATTCACTCTATATCCTCTATTATCTCTTATAAGGCCTCATTTCATTTCTCTATTCATATCTCGAGTCTATGGATTCCTTTAGGCCTATTTATTCATAATGAATCGATATTAGGCTCATAGTGTTCATATTTCGTCAATTTCCTCACTATGGCATTTTGTCAAGCATCTAATATACCCATCTTCATAAATTCTCTAAATTCACAATATAACTCCTCATGACCAATTCAAATCACCCACATTACTCAAATAACAACTTAACAAATCCCATAAATCACCAACTCATCCAATTTATACTTTCTCACACTAGACTTATTCCATTTTCTAGGTTTAACTTATTCAAATACATCTTAGGTAGTTTCAACCATCACTACCCATACAAATAAACTCCAAAGTTGATAAATAAATAATGTACTTGGGCTGCAGTATTAGAAACTTACCAAATCTAGTTTCTCTTTTTGCTCTAAATGGGAAATGCTCCTTGCTCCTTCAATACAAACAATGGGACATTGGTTCCAAACTATGTTGTTCTTCTCTTTGAAATGAACAACTTTGTGTCTAATAACTCCCTTTCAAATCTTAATGGAAATAGGTGGATTTAGGAGTGAGAAAGTTAGGTTTTGGGTTAGAAATGGAAAGGGTGATGTTTTTCTCGAAAGTTGCAGATTTTAACGCCCTTTTTATAGAAATCACTTGATGAGATCTATCTGCATTAGGAGGAGATCGATATGGTCCCCTTAAATTCCTCTTTTTCACGGCATTTTCAAGCATGAGATCGATCTGTCGAAGCTTGAGATCGATCTGCTCCAACCAAAGAGCTAATGAGATCGATCTGTATGCTTAAGGATCGATCTTTATTTTTACAGAATGTTTAGGAGATCGATTTGGCCCCATTGGAGATCGATCTGCTCTATTCCATTGCTCAAATAAGAGCATTCTGGCTCTTCCAGATCGATCTCTCATCCTATGAGATCGATCTGGCCTTCATATTTTCTAGATTTTTTTTGCATTTTTCTGTAGCAACTCATACCAAACTTCACACATTTTACTGCCATAGTCATTTTCTCATCCAACCACATTTAGGACTTGAAAATGGCATCCATCCATATCTTATGCACATTAAAACTTGTGTGTATTCATTGTATAGCCAAAGGTATACAATATAAGACTAAATGAAAGTATTTAGATTCATGCAACTTCCTTCCATTTACCACACTACTCACTTCTCATTCCACTCACATTCATCACTTATAAAAGTCCATTTCTTCATATTCATATAAAATGGAACTTATGTGTACATTACAAAATCATATTACAAGTATGTACATTGAATCCATGTACTTACATCACTTATGCTTAAATTGCCATTACATCACCATACTCATGATTTCATAACGTTTACATCCAAAAATATGGGTCTTACACATATTTCATAAGTAAAGCATGACATTAATCATCATGCATTAGTACACTTTAAAACCATTAACATTCTTTCTCATCTCAAACAAAACAACACTTGTCAGGACATCAGCCCCTCCCTCGGACTGTCCTGACCCACAAAGCATTTCAAAACATGGATTTATTCATAAACAAAGACATGTGAGATAGGCAATATAATAAGGAAAATCTCCTCTAAGACTATAGCCATATCCTATGATCCCAAGCTACACTGATCAGGTGTGCAGGGTATCACCACTATCTGCTTCCACACAGGAGGTAAGTCACGTCCAGCCCACCAGTCCAAAGCTGATCTAAATATCATCCGAAGATGGCATATCACAATCTCAACACAGTACAATGTACTCCCTGCTATCTGCACGGTACAACGTACTCCGTGGACCCATATCAACACATCATATCACGCCACATCTAAAAAATGCACGTGCTAGCCTATTTAATCGGTACAACTTCTTGTCTACCCAAAGCTCCTAGCACGGCTATCAACATGTCAATTCTAAAAAATGCATGTGCGAGCCTATTTAATCGGTGCGACACCCAGTCTACTCGAAGCTTTTAGCACGACAACAAGTATGGTGGGCATCTAATGCGAGCTATGCTCCAGCACCATGCCAAAACTAGTATAAAGTCTATGCGAGCTCAACTCAAGAACAACGTCATAAAAATCCATGTGAAAACTAGTGTGAGCTAAGCTCCAGCACTCATGCGTATGAAAACACATTAAATCTCATGCGAGTCATACTCTAACACGCTTTTATTCTCACGAAATCCATGTAGGTGGCTCAATTCTTTACAAAACATGGTTATCAACCAAATCAAATCATTTCTTTTGCAAATCATTTCAAATATTAGCCAACTCACCAATCGCTTGCTAAAAAGCAACAAAACAAGGTTTTCAAAGCATCATGCTTTTATTTTCATGCATCTTTCTCAAAATCTCACTCTTTGCCCTTCAATCACCTAATATCATTTCCTAGTAACACATGCATTCTAGTAAAACATTTAAGCGCCTAAATTGTGCATAGATATCTCAAGAGTTCACACAATTCCCTTACCTCGATTTACTTGAGGTGCGACTCTCTTCCTTTACGTTTCTCGTGCTATAGGCTCAAATTGCTCCGGTGTATTCTCGGGAACTGTAATTTATTCATTAAACGCTTGAGTTAGTGTTGCTAACTCTCATTCACTATGCATTTTACCCAATGCCTTAAATACTCATTTTACCCCTTTTTGGGTAAGTCTCACAATCCATTCCATAATCACCATCTTAAATCCATACCCACAACACTATTATCACCTAAAGATATCCTATTAATCATTTATTCCACTACATTTCACTTTCTCACACTAACCCATTTCTAGGTTATAATCATTCCATTGTATTCTAGATTGTTTCTACCATTACTACGCACACCAAATCAACTTCAATATCCATAACTAAACAAATGTACTTAGTTTTATACATTAGAAACTCACCTCTTTAGATTTCCTCCTTGCTCCAAGTAGGAATGCTCCTTGTTCCTTAAATCCAATAAATGGGGAAAATGCCTCCAAGCTATGTTGTTCTTCTTCTTGATGTGAACAACTTTGCGTCTAATAGCCTTCCCTCAAATCTTCTTGAAAATAGCCAGATTTAGAGAGAGGAAACTAGGTTTTGGGTTAAAAATGGTAGAGTGAGAGTTTCTTCCCGAAATCTACAGATCCAACTGCTTCTATTTATAGATTTAGCTTGATGAGATCGATCTGCCTTGGGTGGAGATCGATCTGGTCCTCTTAAAATCCCTATTTTTCACGATAATTTGAAGGCATGAGATCGATCTGTCGAAACCTTGAGATCGATCTATCTCAAATAGAGAGTTGAGGAGATCGATCTGGCTAGGGAGGAGATCGATCTGGCTCTAACCTGAGAGCTAAGGAAATCGATATGCTTGCCTTAAGAATCGATCCTCATTTTACAAAATGTTTAGGAGATCGATCTAGCTCCATTGGAGATTGATCTGCCCTATTCTATTGCTTGAATAAGAGTATTTTTTGCTCTTCCATATCGATCTCTCATCCTTTGAGATCGATCTGACATTCATATTTTTCAGATTTTACTACAGTTTTCTACAGAAACTTACACCAAAACATCCTTAATTTGCTGCCATAGTCATTTTCTCATCCGATGTCACGACCCAAACTACCCAAAAATCAGAGTTAATTTTTCGCGTTTTATTATTTTCTTACTTAAATTCTTATCTATCTTCTGATCGTGACCACACTCCACTAACAAATTGGGCTGTGCGTCAATGCCAGTCTCACTATTCATTTACCGTATAACTTAATTCTTTCTCAGTCATTTATAAGTGTTTACAATATTTATACATCCCCTAAAGTTACTTACAAACATGTTACTGTGCTATGCTTATTTAGATACAATATGTACAAGTGTATATACCTTAAGTGATGGGCAGCAGCGGATATCTGGAATGCAGTACTGAATTGCCTCAACGTCTACTGGAGATTATCTGTGGGAGAAAATGAAAGGGGTGAGCACATCAAACTCAGTAAGGCAATCCTACGAACAAGTAGGTAACCATACTACCTACATGAACGTGGTGCCATGCATAAACCACCCTTTCTCCACACATTTTAAAACAGATGATATAAGTTATGATGTTATGTAAATTAAGTTTGCATGGAAAATTCAACATGCAATTATTTCAAATCATTTCTTTCTCATTTAAAAATTTCACAATAAAGTCAGGACTCGACCCCTCCTTCGGGTGATCCTGGCTCACACAAAACCATAAAAATCGGTTTACATCACACATGGGTTTAAAAAAGCATGGAAATAGCATCATGCAAATTTAGTTTAAAACCCAGTTTCAAACATCGTCAAGATCATCAACATGCGAGACTAGGCAACGTCTGTATATCGGCAATAACCAGGACTATGGCCATATGTGTCCTCGGGAGTTCCTCTGCTACACGGATCCTAGTGTGTGGGTTCTCACCATGATCAGGAACCGCTCGGGAGGTGGGTCACTCCGTCTCGTTGGTCTTATCCGATCCCATGCATCCGAAGATGCCAACGTATCACAAAGATACAACGTATCACAAAGATACCACACGGTACATTGTACTCCATGCTACTTGCACGGTACATCGTACTCCGTGGACCCCCAGCCTTATCCCTCTTTCGGGCTCATCAGCTGGACCTCCAACCCTTATCCCTCTTTCGGGCTCATCAGGTTGTTTTAACATTAAACGTATTGCCATGTCTCAAAACGCACGTGCGAGCCTATTTAATCGGTGACACTCAGTCTACCCGATGCTCCAAGCACAGTTTATCGCATGTTCTCATAAAATCAGTGCGAGCGATGCTCAGCACTCTTATCAAATCAAGTAAAACTAGTGCGAGCTAGGCTCTAGCACTCTATATATGAATCACATGAAAATCTTATAAAATCTGGTGCGAGTTAAACTCCAGCACCCTGTCTCGAAAATCATATAAAAATATGGTGCGAGTTAGACTCCAGCACCGTTTCACAAAAATCATATGAAAACCTGGTGCGAGTTAGACTCTAACACCGTGTCACGAAAAAGCATGTGAAATCTGGTGCGAGTTATACTCTAGCACCTATGCATGTAAAACTCTAGTACGAGCTCTCGCACCAGCACTAATGCATGCATCACCCAAATCAAAACATCGTGCGGGCTGAGCTCCAGCATGTCACATGTGAATAAAAACACGTAGGCGACTCTGTTTCCTCAAAATAGTTTTCAAAACAATTATATCGTTGAAAGTATGCAATGCTGTGCATTTTCTTTCAAGGTTAGCCAACCTACTCATGCATGCATTAAAATGTCTCCAGAACGAGCAGAAACCTCTTATTCTTGCTCCTCCCAATTTTTCCTAAATTTGTAAATTTTACCCTTAACAGGGGTATTTTGGTAATTTGCCCATTCGGGGCACTAAAATTATTATTTGACCTCTAGACCCTTCAGATAATTTTTAAAGGACTGCAAATGAACTTAAAATTTTGTAAAGTTACCTCTAGCAGTCTGCAGAATTCCCTTACCTTATTTTCCTGTCGGGTCTGACCTTTCCATTGATGTCATGTCGTGCAATCCGCTCTGCTCCCAATCAAACCTCCAAACTGCGTATAAATATTCCTCATGTCAGATATTATACAACTTAATTGTATTTCCTATTTTCTGGGCTTAATTTAAATCATTGGGCCCATTTACCTCTATTGGACCCGATTGCACCTTAATGGGCCTTAATCGGCGTAAAGCCCGTTTTCCACTTAATTTTCACATTATCGAGGCCTATTGGGCTCATTGAGCCCACTAATAATTTATTGAGCCTCGTTCTAACCCTCGAATATCTCAATTTAGTATTTATGACAATTTATCTAAATTTCCAGAATTTAATTCAATTTATACGGAAATTAAATTCATATTACGCATAACGATGTAAATTGTCGTAAATAAGGGTTACTTACCCGAGATTCCATGCTAGTACGTAAATCGAGGCT
The DNA here is from genome assembly GCA_033439115.1 of Firmiana major. Lineage (NCBI taxonomy): Eukaryota > Viridiplantae > Streptophyta > Magnoliopsida > Malvales > Malvaceae > Firmiana > Firmiana major. Next base: position 72,168,707 of record CM065901.1, on the reverse strand, counting down.
ATCTCGAGCTCTTGTGGGATGCCAATTGTCGAGCTACATAATTTCATAATTTTTTCCTTCTCTTTTGGCTGAATCGGTTCAGTCCGGTTCAGACTGGTTCGGACCGCCGGTTCACCCCGGTTCACTCCAGTTCACCGCCTTGCCGGCTGGTTCTCCGCCGGCTTCCACCACCAGCAGCTCCGCTGGGTCGTCCGCATTACAGATCAGCTCTCGGTTTCACCCAAGTCCGAATCCCATTCCTTTAAATTTGTGAACATTTTTCTACCTCATAACATTTACGATTTAATTTCGGGTCTTACAACTCTCCCCCACTTAAGGAATTTGGTCCTCCAAATTAGAACCAAGTCATATGAGTCCATATACAACTCCGGGTACATCGATCGTATCATACTCTTAAATTCTTATGTGACCTTCTCCGGAGTGTATTACTACCAAAGGACTTTAATTAGGGAGATCGTCTTAAACCTCAATACTTTCTCTTTCCTGTTTAATGCCCGAATCAACTTCTTCAATATACTTATATTTGCATTCAGCTGAACTGTTGGATCTCATATCCCATCACCTATGCTGGATCTGGATAGTATTTCCGAAGCATCAAAAGATGGGACACATTGTGGGTGCCTGCTTATTCAAGTGGAAATGCCACCTACAGGTCTTATCTTCCACTTGTCCAATCTCTCAAAAGATTCAATCCAGCGAAACTCAATTTACCTTCTTCTAAAAGTTCGCTATGTCCTTATTCTCTTAAGACAATAATCATTTCAACCATACTAATTCACCCTCGGTGAATTCCAATACTTTTCTATCTGTTCTGAGGTGTTCTTAATCTCTCATCCTTAACTAAACATCCTCATAGACTTATTATCCAAAGTCGAAAATAATTCTATCTGTCACCCACTTTTTCTTATCCAATTTGGGGAACAACCCCTACAGCCATACACTGCTTCATATCTTGTTATCCCGATACTCAAGTGGCAACTGTCACTATTGACGAATTTGATTTATTATAACTGATCATTCCAGGAGCTTATAAAATCAATAGCACACGCTTTCATCGTATCCTCCAGAACCTGTACAGTCCTCTCCGACTGACCATCTGTCTGAGGATGGAAAGCTGTGCTAATACTCAATCGGGTTCCCATAGCTTCCTGAAAAATATCCTCTGAAGTAGAAAGTGAAGCGGGAATCCCTAGATGATACCATGCTCACTGGAACGCTACTTAATGTCCCACAATCTTCCTTACACATAAATCCTCATATACACTCTGAGTATTTGGGGATTTCATAACCAAAAGGTGGGTAGACTTAGTCACTCTATCGACTATCATCCAAATAGCCTCGTAATTCACCTGGGTTCTCTGTAACCCATCACGACATTCATGGAGACTTGCTCCCATTTCCCGTGCCATGTCGATATAGGTAGAGGCTGCAATAACCCTGCAGACTTTTAATACTCTACCTTATTCTGCTGACATACTAGGCACTTTTCCACAATCTCTACAATGTCTCTTTTCACATCTGACCACCAATACCCTTTTTAGAGATTTCGATATATCTTTATTCTTTACTTTCCGTATGCACTGTATATCCCGAAGAGTGAGCTTCTGACAATATTACTATCCCATCAACTGCAGTCTTGGGGAGCACTTATACTGTCTCAGAACCTCTGTAAATCATCATCACACTCTGTGAGCTCTATCACTGTACCCTTCTGAATTTGACCCACACTATCGGCATCATGCCGATCATCACGCTAAGCCTGTCAAATCCGGGCACTCTCATCCGGTTCTAATCTCAGGCTAGCTGTCACATAATCACTGTCATCATCAGAAGGGATCACATCACTATTGAGGTCCATAACTGCTCTAGCAGCTCACGCTCCCTGACCATCATATGTGGTACCATTCCGAGGCTCTTTCTACTCAAGGCATCAGTCATCACATTAGCCTTTCCTGGGTGGTACAATTTTCACAATCAAAATCTCTCAGAAGCTCTCACCCACTATGTATTCTCATATTCGCCTCTTTCTGTGAAAACAGATACTTGAGACTTTTAGGATCAGTTGTGAGATCTGAGAATTTCAGACATATTTTATTGATGTAATAAGAATTCGAAGTGTAATTTATTGAGCTAAGTAAATTGTGAGAATTATAATTTGAGATTTATATGTTAAGTGTGTAAAATAAGCATGAACTATGAGGACAGATCGATCTGGGAGAAGGAGAGATCGATCTGGTGAGTTAAAAATGACGAGGAAGGGGAAATTTGAGGAGCAGATCGATCTCCAATGGAAGAGATCGATCTCCAAATGATTCTGTTTGAGAAAGGATCGATCTCATGAGGAAGAGATCGATCTCCAAATGATTCTGTTTAGGGAGAAGATCGATCTCCTTAGGAGCAGATCGATCTCATAAAGCCATAAAGAGATCGATCTCACCCCTCGACAGATCGATCTCCTAGGCATAAAATTGCCCAAATCGTTCCCAAAATTCAAACACAGATCGATCTCATCAAGAGGCAGATCGATCTCCTACCTCCAGCCTATATAAAGAACCCGTGTTTTCTCCTGAAATTTCACTTTCTCTCTCCTCCAGCCCCCATTTTTCCGAAAACCTAACTTTCTCACTCCTCCAAATCCCCCATTTTCGGTCGAACCAGCTATTGTGGCAAGAAGGAAAGTTGTTCCTCATCTAAGGGAGAATAACATACTTGGAAATCGAAGGACGAATCGGATCGAGGCGTGAGTTGTGCATCTCACAAGCTTTGGGTAATTTCTAAACCTCGATCTTGATATTTGAGCTGATTTTGATGCTATTGGTGGTTGTCATTGTGTTGAAATAGTTGAGAAAGGATTAGGGATTAATGAAATTTCAATGTAGTTGGAGTAATGTAGATATTTGATAATTTTGGTAATTTTGAGAATTTGTGCTATAAATGGAAATATAGACAATGTGGAGAATTAGCCTAGATAATTGGCATGAGGGATGTAGGACATTAAGATATTGTGAATGAGGTTGTAGTTTAGGGTTGTGTTACGAGAAATCAAGAGATTTGAGGTGTTATGAGCAATTATGCTCGATTTTGAGAATTGAGGGTATGAGATAATTGAGTATTGATGTTTTAACATCGTTTGGACAGCTCGCGAGTTCCAGAGTGGAATGCGAGGCTAGTCCGTGATACGGGAGAAACAATTACACTATACGAGGTGCAAAGAGGTAAGGGAAATCTAAACCATTTGTGTATGTGATTTGTAAACTATTTTAGCATGAATTGTGGTTTATAAAACAAGCATGTTGAGTGTTTTGTGTTGAGATTAAATTGCACACGATTTTATAGCCGGTTGGAGCCCAATGTTTTATGAGTTTATAACTGGGCTCTACGTTAAGGCAATATTATGATTTGAGAAATGTGTACGTGTGCTTTGCCGGTTAGAACTCGGTTTTATTACGTTTTGTGTTGAGTGCAAAACGATTTCAAATGAGTTTTATGAGAGAAAAACCATCATGAGTTCTACGTGAAGGCAAACCAGTCTTATGTGATAAGACTTAGGTGTGTAGTTGTGAGTACACACCGGGCATTGCTCTGGTAGCATGTAAGCCCGATTTCTTCTCCGTTCTGGTAACGTGAGAATAACCTATTCTGTGGCTGTGCCACGTTATACCCCATTGGTGGCTGTGCCACGTTGAGAAACCCCATTGGTGGCTGTGCCACGTTATACCCCATTGGTGGCTGTGCCACGTTATAGCCCATTGGTGGTTGTGCCACGTTATACCCCATTGGTGGCTGTGCCACGTTGAGAAACCCCATTGGTGGCTGTGCCACGTTATACCCCATTGGTGGCTGTGCCACGTTGAGAAACCCTATTCTGTGGCTATGCCACGTGAGAAATTAAATCAGTGGCTTTGCCACGTGTGTTTTGTGGCTATGCCACGTGAGAAATTAAATCAGTGGCTTTGCCACGTGTGTTTTGTGGCTATGCCACGTGAGAAATTAAATCAGTGGCTATGCCACGCGTGTTTAGTGGCTGTGCCACGTGCATTATTTTTACTGTGATTTTATCATGTATTTGAGAAAGCATTTATCGCGTTGTTTTCACATGCTTTGTTAATGCTCTAGAGTGAGCCTTTTTACTTCATGTTTTTACATGACTTGAGACATGAGAATGTCATTTTGAGTATTTTCATGCTATGGTTTTCAAATGAGTTTCACATACAAATAAACCTTTTGTGATGTGTATTTTGGTTTATGAAATGAGTTCCTTACCCCCTTTACTGAGCGATTTAGAAGCTCACCCTGTTTTTCTTTCCCCCCAGAGTTCTTCAAGTGAATAAGGGCTTCCCTGCGACGTACGGAGTAGTGGCTAGTGGAGGATTCGAGCTCCAGGCTATATATTTTGTACTTTGAGGTATATTTATCTTTTCATGTACCCAGACTATTATTGTAATTGCAGACACTTGATGTATAACATTATATAGGATGTATTAGGATTAATTAACTTGAGATGGATTAAATGTATTTGATATGATATATAAATTCTAGTGATGAGATCCTGAGGCATAATAATTATGATGATGTATGACACTGCACAGGAATGCACCTTTAATTGTGAATTAACGAGTAAAAAGTTTTAAATTAGCCCTATTTTCCGCACTTTCGGGGCGTGACATCAGTGCATATCCACAATTCCTCATCGTGTACCTAGTACTACCACATCCTCAGTACAAATACTATCGCTGCCAACTTTAAATCATGGGTCAGATAGTTTATTTCATGATCAAGGAGTTGTCTGACTCCATAATTGACTATCTTCCCATTATACATCAATACACAGCTCTTTCATAACTTTGAGGTATCCATACTCACTGGAACCTCTTGAGCTGTTGGGTGTGGTGAAATTAATCACGGTGGTCAGTTCATACTTCACTACATCGAAATTCATGTCACATCTATCATCTTATTTATCATCTCATTCAAAGACCACGTTTTTCTTAGTTAAACGTGTCAACCAAGTAGGTCATATTGAGAATTCGCAACAACCCATTTGTAAAAGCCACTTTCAATTATTGCTTACAATTTGCCCTGGACTTTAACTACACCCAACATATCATCAATAAGGATGATGACAAATCGGTCCAGGTAAAGTTTAAATACTTCATCGTTGTCGAGCTCCACTACTTATTTCAATCGTCCATATCCTTGACTTATTTATGCATAAGCATATAAGATCCTTCAAAATCGCTTACGTTTCCAGGTACTAACTTGCGTCATTTCCTTTTCTTATCTTAACGGTTCTTATTAAATTTTACTATGTTAACCTTTATGATTTGTCGAATTTTTAATGTTCTTATCGTCTTGGTAAAGGTATCCTAATGCTAAAGGTATTTATTACGACGATCGATTTCACGTTATAGGTTATATATACATACTTTTAGACGCTGTCAAGCCTTCAGGCGGGGAGGTATTTTGAAATACCTTTATTAACCTTCAGACTTAACCACAATTACTTTACAAATCAGTCCATGTGGTCACAATTTATATTCGCTACTAATTGCTTTAATCCTAATGACTTCATATCGTAAAGATGTTCTTACCTAGCATACGCCTCTTACTCCAATACATCTTGTATTTAGGATCTATCTTATCTTAAAGATTATCTCCTTTCGTATATCAATCATGACAAAACTCTTTCATTATTCATTCCGTGAATACAATCCTTTACACCTTTAATTTCAACCGTTGCACCCCTTTTTTTTTAACTTAAAATCTCTATATCCATATTCCGTTGATTAATCCTCCTCTATTGGGGTACTCATTTATCGGTATAGTGCTCAATGATGTAGGCATTCATGCCTTTTACTCACTTATATGCGAATGAAGGTGGTATGAATAAATGTGTGGCACCAGGATCAATGAACATATGTACTTCATTATTCATAACAAGTGTGGTATCTTACACCACATCCATGAAACATCAATAGTGTCCTGGTCCAAGACATCCTCTCGCCTTCGTCCAATAGCCTACTTTCCTTTTTCTTTTCGGATATGGCCTGCCTTTTCGTTACAGCTATACCAACGAAGTTTTTCTCTGTCTCTTTACTTTTCTGTGGGGCGATCTCGCCCAACTCTATGCAATCAAAATCAATGGTCCGTCTTACCACACTTAACGGCCATTTTCATCAATACAGTGTAAGTATAGACCTTCCTTACGTGGTATCTACCACACATCCTACAGTGATCACACTGCTACTCTGTTTCGTAGTAGGTCAGGGTCCTCCAATCACAATGCCCCCCCAAGAGTGCCAAAATTGGATGCACTGGGGCCTTACCAATTATCTTACTCCATGACTCATCAAATTAAATCTTTTACCAATTTCTATTTTCCATTTTAACATCTCTATCATTTCTCGATTCTCTTTTCTGTCTCTATTTCAGCCCTCACTACCTTTCCCAATCTCAGAGGCGTGCAATGCATGTTCTTATTTACCCAACTGTAAATCTGCGCACTGCCTCGGTATAGGTAATATCTCACGGGCCAATCAGACTCTAATTGAAAATTTGAGCCATTTCATGAACTTTTAGACATCTCGACTGTCACTTGTTCATAGTGTCGAGGTAATATCTGCCCAGGAATATAATTGAGTTTCATACTCATAAGCATACTCATCAATAAATCAAATCCTCTGGGTCAGAGTAAGGACTTTTATCCATAATTTCCTTTAAATCATGTCCGGGATATCCTATCACCGGAATACATCCATAAACATTTCTCACGTCAGCTTTGGATGTTTAACACTTAAGATGGGTCGAGCGGGTTTCCACCAATGCTCCGCTGCGCCCTCGAATCTCATTCATAATCTGAGGAATTAGCTCCTCAAAATAATCTCCACACTCCGCTTCAATCTCGCGAAGCGTGTCTCAATACTATCTGATCTCTCTATCGGACTCAGTGGGGCATGCTTAACATTAGCCTCCATTTCAATCTCATCCTGATTCTCACAGGTCAACTCAGCACGACTTAGCAGACTCAGGTCTACCTCTTAGACCTCTGCCTCGTGCACTATCTCATCTAACACGACTCATATTAGGCATTCCTGTATTCTCAACCATTTCTTAGTCAAAACCCATCTCGATATACACTATTGTATCTAACCAAGCACAGTAACACAGAGATGTAATTTCCTAATTACTGACACTGACACACATCAGACCAATTGCGCTCTGATACCACCTTTATATGTCACGACCTAAACTACCCAAAAAGTCAGAGTTAATTTTTCGCGTTTTATTATTTTCTTACTTAAATTCTTACCTATCTTCTGATCGTGACCACACTCCACTAACAAATTGGGCTGTGCGTCAATGCCAGTCCCACCATTCATTTACAATATAACTTAATTCTTTCTCAGCCATTTATAAGTGTTTACAATATTTATACATCCCCTAAAGTTACTTACAAACATGTTACTGTGCTATGCTTATTTAGATACAATATGTACAAGTGTATATACCTTAAGTGATGGGCAGCAGCGGATATCCGAAATGCAGTACTGAATTGCCTCAACGTCTACTGGAGATTATCTGTGGGAGAAAATGAAAGGGGTGAGCACATCAAGCTTAGTAAGGCAATCCTACGAACAAGTAGGTAACCATACTACCTACATGAACGTGGTGCCATGCATAAACCACCCTTTCTCCACACATTTTAAAACAGATGATATGAGTTATGATGTTATGTAAATCAAGTTTGCACGAAAAATTCAACATGCAATTATTTCAAATCATTTCTTTCTCATTTAAAAATTTCACAATAAAGTCAGGACTCGACCCCTCCTTCGGGTGATCCTGGCTTACACAAAACCATGAAAATCGGTTTACATCACACATGGGTTTAAAAAAGCATGGAAATAGCATCATGCAAATTTAGTTTAAAACCCAGTTTCAAACATCGTCAAGATCATCAACATGCGAGACTAGGTAACGTCTGTATATCGGCAATAACCAGGACTATGGCCATATGTGTCCTCGGGAGTTCCTCTGCTACACGGATCCTAGTGTGCGGGTTCTCACCATGATCGGGAACCGCCCCGGAGGTGGGTCACTCCGTCTCGTCGGTCTTATCCGATCCCATGCATCCGAAGATGCCAACGTATCACAAAGATACAACGTATCACAAAGATACAACGTATCACAAAGATACAACGTATCACAAAGATACCACACGGTACATCGTACTCCATGCTACTTACACGGTACATCGTACTCCGTGGACCCCCAGCCTTATCCCTCTTTCGGGCTCATCGACTGGACCTCCAACCCTTATCCCTCTTTCGGGCTCATCAGGTTGTTTTAACATTAAACCGTATTGCCATGTCTCAAAACGCACGTGCGAGCCTATTTAATCGGTGACACACAGTCTACCCGTGCTCCAAGCACGGCTCATCGCATGTTCTCATAAAATCAGTGCGAGCGATGCTCAGCACTCTTATCAAATCAAGTAAAACTAGTGCGAGCTAGGCTCTAGCACTCTATATATGAATCACATGAAAATCTTATAAAATCTGGTGCGAGTTAAACTCCAGCACCCTGTCTCGAAAATCATATAAAAATATGGTGCAAGTTAGACTCCAGCACCGTTTCACAAAAATCATATGAAAATCTGGTTCGAGTTAGACTCTAACACCGTGTCACGAAAAAGCATGTTAAATCTGGTGCGAGTTATACTCTAGCACCTATGCATGTAAAACTCTAGTGCGAGCTCTCGCTCCAGCACTAATGCATGCATCACCCAAATCAAAACATCGTGCGGGCTGAGCTCCAGCACGTCACATGTGAATAAAAACACGTAGGCGGCTCTGTTTCCTCAAAACAGTTTTCAAAACAATTATATCGTTGAAAGTATGTAATGCTGTGCATTTTCTTTCAAGGTTAGCCAGCCTACTCATGCATGCATTAAAATGTCTCCAGAACGAGCAGAAACCTCTTGTTCTTGCTCCTCCCAATTTTTCCTAAATTTGTAAATTTTACCCTTAACAGGGGTATTTTGGTAATTTACCCATTCGAGGCACTAAAATTATTATTTGACTTCTAGACCCTTCAGATAATTTTTAAAGGACTGCAAATGAACTTAAAATTTTGTAAAGTTACCTCTAGCAGTCCGCAGAATTTCCTTACCTTATTTTCCTGTCGGGTCTGACCTTTCCATTGATGTCACGTCGCGCAGTCCGCTCTGCTCCCAATCAAACCTCCGGAACTGCGTATAAATATTCCTCATGTCAGATATTATACAACTTAATTGTATTTCCTATTTTTTGGGCTTAATTTAAATCATTGGGCCCATTTACCCCTATTGGGCCCGATTGCACCTTAATGGGCCTTAATCGGCCTAAAGCCCTTTTTCCACTTAATTTTCACATTATCGAGGCCTATTGGGCTCATTGGGCCCACTAATAATTTATTGAGACTTGTTCTAACCCTCGAATATCTCAATTTAGTATTTACGACAATTTATCTAAATTTTCAGAATTTAATTCAATTTATGCGGAAATTAAATTCATATTACGCATAACGATGTAAATTGTCGTAAATAAGGGTTACTTACCCGAGATTCCATGCTAGTACACAAATCGAGGCTATCTCGAGCTCTCGTGGGATGCCAATTGTCGAGCTACATAATTTCATAATTTTTTCCTTCTCTTTTGGCTGAACCGGTTCAGTCCAGTTCAGACCGGTTCGGACCGATTCGGACCGCCGGTTCACTCCGGTTCACCGCCTTGCCGGTCGGTTCTCCGTCAGCTTCCACCGCCAGTAGCTCCGCTGGGTCGTCCGCATCACAGATCAGCTCTCGGTTTCACCCAAGTCCGAATCCCATTCCTTTAAATTTGTGAACATTTTTTTACCTCATAACATTTACGATTTAATTTCGGGTCTTACATCCGATCACCTTTGAGACTTGAAAATGGCATCTACTAACACTTCATACACATTAAAACTTGTGTAGAATCTTTGTATAACCAAATGTATTTAATATAAACTAAATGGTAGTGTACATTTCATGCAACTTCATTCCATTTACCACACTACTCATATTCCATTCCACTCACATTCATCGCATGCAAAAGTCCATTTCTTCATAGTCTTACTTAATGAAACTCGTATGTACATCACAATCTCTTATTACAAGTGTGTACATTTAACTTATGGACTCTACATCATTTATGCTTCACTTTAAAAATACATCACCATTTACACATATACAAAGTTATACATATATGGGGTCTCACAGATCTAAATCAAGAAATATCTTCTTTAAACATATTACTTATTATATGAAACATGAACAGAGCAATTTTTACAAACTAGTGAGGGTTGTTAAGTAGTTTGAAATACACATTTAGAAAGAAAATAAGATAAAAAGTCCTTAAATATGTAAGCACTATAGTTTCTAATAAATTGGTCAAAAGTCTTAGGTTTTGGACTGAAGGCTTAGGCTAGGAGACATGCATCTTTATATTAATTTATAAAGGGCAGTTAGGCATTTGGGCATCTTGGGCTTGTCAAGTTAGCTAAAAGGTTATTTATTTTTTATTTTATTTTAAATTTCAAAAATAAATAATAAATGAATAAATAAAATCATTAAGAGTTATGTCTAACAGACATTAGACATAACTAGTCAGAATTAAGAGTTTTGTCTAACAGACTTAACTTTCTGAAGTGGTGCCCTTTGGGCAAGAGATGTCTATTCAAAAAGTGTTGTTTGGCCATTATAAATATGCAATATTTTTTTCTTAAATTAATTCATAATTTCATGCTTGTTTTTAAAAGAGTTCGTAAAATTTTGTTATATATTGAAAGATTTTTGAATCATTAAGGAAAGTAATTAAAGTCTATGCCTCAGAATTATTTCTTCTTCCTTTATGTTATTTATTAATTTTCTAATAGTATTTACTGTAACGGTGAAATTAAAATTAATGGTAAGATATTTGTTTTGATGTAAACGCAATGTTAAAAGTGAGGTGTAGACATTATTTTTGCTGAAAATTTTTGGAATATCAATTAATTCATTTTAAACTTTACTCTTGATTTTGGTTTTTGGGCTTATTGAATTTGTATTTGATATTTTATTTTTTTTAAAAAAAATTGGATTTGTCATGAAGTTTCAATCTTGGATTTTGAGCCCAAATGCAAATGTCAGGTCCAATTCCTTTTTCATTATTATTATTATTTCAATTATTATTATTTTGATTAGGAAAAATGAATATAATTAAAGTAAAAATAAAATAAAAGTGACAACAAATAAAATAAAAAATAAAAATATAGAAAAAGAGAAATATGTTTAAAATCTTGAAAAAAAAGGAAAGGAAAAAAATTGATTAAAACAAGTCAACGGTCAAATCGGTTTGGAAAAAGTTTGAGAAGTAAATTAAGGATTAAAACAAGACAGAATCAAATCAAAAGTAAAATAAAAAATAAAAATTGAATTTGCCTTGGTAGCTCTGATTTTTAATTTCCATTAAAGTTTCCAAAAGCAACAAATCCTAATGTTTGTAATCGACACGTAATATCAAGCAAGAAAACTACTATAGATGGAAATATGGAAGAAAGATAGACACTAAATGATGAGAATTCTTATATGTTTTTAGCAATAAAAGACTTAAAATGAGAATTTACAATCGAAAAGTTTATATTTACACTTCTAGATGATTGTTAACCTTCTAACTTTCCCTCAAAGCCTGTTAACTGCTAATTAACATTTTCAACAATTAACAAACTCCTTAACAACTTATCATCAACTAAAATAAGCTAATAATTCTACTAGTCTACACACAACTTCATATCAATTCTCTCATCTTTCAAGTATCCTTGTCTTCAAGGATAAAACTAGGAAATTGTAACTTTAATTCTTCAAGGAATTCCCAAATTGCAATATTTGCATAGTTTCCCACCCATTACACTAAAATTTTAGTAGTTGCCCTCTATCCATGCTTAACCATCATTCTATCCAGAATTGCAGCTGGCTTAACCACATCTCCAACACCCTCATTAGGTATATAACTAGCGATTATAGGGTCAACAATAAAATCATAAAAAAAGGAACCATAGGCCGCCCGCTATCCATGCTTAGCCATCCTTCTATCCAGAATTGTAGCTGGCTCAACCATATCTCCAACACCCTCATTAGGTATATAACTAGGGATTATAGGGTCAATAATAAAATCATAAAAAAAAAAAGAAACCATAGGCCTTCTTCAACTTAGAAACATGGAAAACAAGTATATTGACTTTGAAATACTTAGGATTTTGATATGAATTTTCATGAACTTAAGAAGAACGTAATTTTAATTTGTTGGCTCTACCGAGAGGGGGGTGAATCGGCTTTCTAACAATTATGGCAGATTTTAAATTAATCGCAATTTAAACACAAATGATAATGAATAAAACAGTGCAATATAACAATTTTAATGCAAAGAGAGGGAAAGAGAAACAAACACAGCGACTTATAGAGGTTCGGCCAACTCTTGCCTACGTCCTCTCTCCTTGACCTTCTTGTCAAGTGGATTCTTTCTCTCTTTCAATAGAGTTTACAAAGTTCCTTTTTCAGGTTAAGGAATAACCTCTCTACCCTTAGCAATACAGAAAATGTATTCACCCTTTTACAATAACACTCACTGAGGAACAATCCTCTTTTCTTTTAAGGTGTGGATGAATACAGAATAAGGCTTTTTCAGTGGGTAGGACTAACAAAGCTTGTAGTACTTAAGCTTGTACAATAAATCACAATAAATATGCAATAGAGACACAAGGAATAAAAGAATTAAAGCTTCAGAATCTTGAGAATGTGCAGTAATAGTCTCTCCCTTTGTTTTGTCTTCAATGCTTGGTTATATACTGAAGGTTGGGTAGTTGGAGCATTAAATGCAGTTTTTCCCATTGAGATTTGAAGAAAATAGCCGTTGGGAACCTCCAGTGGTCAGACAGATCGATCTCCTATCTTGGCCAGATCGATCTCCTAGTTTTAAATCCTGCAATGACAAAGCACAAATACACAGGGAGATCGATCTCATACATTACCAGATCGATCTGTTAGTTTGAATAGGCAGAGGCAGATCGATCTGTCGAATAGGCAGATCGATCTCCTATCCTCTCTGTTTGAGGCAAGATCGATCTCTCAATACACCAGATCGATCTCTTAAGCTCACTGACTTTGAGCAGATCGATCTCTTCCTTACCAGATCGATCTCCTAAGTTCTCTGACTTAGAGGAGATCGATCTCTTAACCCTGGCAGATCGATCTCTTTTTACCTTAAACCCTTTACACCGTTTTAAGGCTTGCCAGATCGATCTCTTCCATCATGAGATCGATCTCTCATCAAGTATAAACCCAGGAGATCGATCTCTCATACCCCAGATCGATCTCTCATCAGCAGAACTCTAAGTTCTGATCCTGATATCTTCTAAACATGTTTGTATACCATTTTAACATTATTGTATTAACTTGTTTTGTCATTTCAAAATACATTAACTCAACAATCTCCCCCTTTTTGATATGACAAAACTCATCTAATAAACATGTTTAGTGAGTTTGCAAAATTCCCCCTTTTTGTGAGCTTTTGACTTTGTTAAAGATTTAACTCATCCTTAGTTAAATCTTAACTCCCCCTTAGTTAGCTCTAGCTCTTAACTCCCCCTCAATTAAATCATCCTATAACTCCCCCTCAATTAAATCATCCTATAACTCCCCTTTTAAACATTTAACAAATGTTTCTTCTCCCCCTTTTTGTCATATCAGTCACAAAAGATCGAAGACTCATGGCATTTCAAAATCAATATTTGCATTAACACAGCCAATATTCAATCAAATCACATTTCATTCAAGCAAATTTTTCACAGAAAACATCAAGTAGCTTAATAATGTTGTAACTACACTAAATTAAAACACCTAATGCCTAATGTGAGGGAGGATCACGATCCAAAAGCTCCTCAACATGCGTGCGTGTTACTTGGAGCTCATCGAACATCGCCTCTTGAGTTTCTTGAAATTTATCGAACATCGCCTTTTGAGTGTCTTGAAGTTTATCCACTCGTTGATTCAATTCGGCAAACATACGCTGCTGAGTGGTATGTCCTTCATCGATCCTCTGACTGAGGTCGCTTATCATCTTCACGATCAGCTCCAAGTCAGCAGGAGACGATGTTTGTGTAGTTGGCGCAGCCGTGGAGGACGACGGTTCTGGAGCGGGTGCTGCAGGTGGGTGTGCTGGTTCAGCAGTGTGGTCCTCCTCAGCATCAGCAGGTTGCTGTTCTTGCTTTTTCGTCCACTCTCCCCGAAAATTTTTGTAGTACCCCATATGATGTAGGGTCCCAATGTTAAGCTCGCTTTTAGGAGATGGAAGTTCGCCAGTTTCGCCGCTGCAGTCGATGCCAAGGCGACGGAGAAGATAAGCCACTGGTTGTGGAAAAACTATTGTGGTAGCTTGGCCACGCACAATCTTCAGCCAATCTTCGTATATAAAACGGGCAAGATTTGGTTTCTGGTTTGTGGTGTGAAGGTGATGGAGCCAAAAACGATCTAGACGCCTAACGGTTGAGTGACGGGTACCGTAAGGGCGGAGATTCCACGAGATTATGAGGTGGAGTAACCGAAGGTGCATTGGAAGGTTACTCGCCTTGTCCCCGGGGAGTTCAAACGCAAAGGGGACTTCCTCATCCTCATTAGTTAAGCCTTCATCGCGTATATCAAATACTTTGGCTATAACTTCAGAATCAATTATTATTGATTGACCCATGACGAAGGTTTTGAAGGCAAGGATTTTGCAGGTGTCATCGGGGTCATAAACGAGTTCGGCATTGGAAAAGAATGCGCGAACGAGATTTGGAGGGACAGGAGTGTTGATTCTCAAGAATTTCACCCAACCAAATTCCTCAAATTTTGATAGGTATGGAAAGTCTATGTGATTGAGGAAGGAAAAATCAATGGTGCGCCAATGCTTGATTGGCATTGTTGAAAAATATTCCTCATATCGCTTTCTTTTTGCTGGTGTTTTAAAACACCTATTGAAAGAAGCGATGGAAGCGGAAGGAGTGGGTTGGGATGAGGAACCTGCCTCTCCTGTGGTTCTAGGGGGTTTGTTTGCTACTGACTTCCTAGGCATGATTCTAGATTCTAAATTCGCCTAAACAAATTCAACAGAGAGAAAAGCAATGAAACAGTACCTCGGGTTGCCCTAGAATGAATAACAACACAAATCAGAGAAAATTTTTGAGAAATTTGTAAGAGATGTGGGTTAAAATACCAGAATACGACACTGGGATGCAGGAATGACCGTACGAAGATCGATCTGAGAAGGAATTGAAGAAGAGGATGCGAGGGAATTGGAGAATTTGAAAGTTAGGTTTTGTGAGAATTGGGGATTTTTTGCGAGATATTTATACTGCAGGACACAGGAGATCGATCTGTCGAGGCGACAGATCGATCTGGTACTCTCAGAAGCGAAGAGAGATCGATCTGTCGTAGGGACAGATCGATCTGGTCGCAAACAGAGGCTTAAGGAGATCGATCTGGTACATGCATAGATCGATCTGTAGAATGCGGAAGCTTGATGAGATCGATCTGTCGTGTGGACAGATCGATCTGCCTTTAAACAGAGACGTAAGGAGATCGATCTTATGGTTAGAAGATCGATCTTCTTAGATTAACCTTGACGATTTAGGCTTGATAGAAGCATGGAGATCGATCTATATCACAAGGAGATCGATCTCTCATCCTCTTTGCCAGAAAATTTTTGCAAAAACTCTTTAAAAATCAACTTGAAATCAAGATTTTTACAACATGAAAGTCCTAAGGCATATTCATGAGTCCTAATTCACCTCTAAGGATACAGAACCTATCTCTATCAAGGGGTTTGGTGAATATATCAGCTATTTGATGTGTAGTATCAATATACTCTAAGATTATATCCCCTTTTTGTACATGATCTCTAAGGAAGTGATGTCTAATTTCTATGTGCTTGGTTCTGGAGTGTTGAATAGGATTCTTAGACAGATTAATGGCACTGGTATTATCACATTTAATTGAGACTTGCTTCATGTCAATACCATAATCTCTCATTTGTTGTTTAATCCACAACACTTGAGCACTACAACTACCAGCTGCTATATACTCAGCTTCAGTTGTGGACTGAGCTACACTGTTTTGCTTCTTGGAGAACCAAGAAATTAACCTATTTCCTAAGAATTGGCAAGTACCTGAAGTACTTTTCCTATCTATTTTGCATCCTCCAAAATCAGCATCTGAAAATGCATGAAGGGCAAAAGTGGAGTCTTTGGGATACCAAAGTCCTAGTGAGGGAGTATCTTTGAGGTATCTAAAAATTCTCTTAGTTGCCAATAGATGTGATTCCCTAGGAGATGATTGAAATCTAGCACAAAGGCACACACTAAACAATATATCTGGTCTACTTGCAGTTAAATAAAGCAATGATCCAATCATAGACCTATAGAGTTTAGTGTCTACACACTTACCACCTTCATCTTTGTCAAGCTTGATGTTGGTGCCCATTGGAGTGGCTTGAGGTTTGCAACTCTCCATTCCAAATCGCTTGAGCAAGTCCTTGGTGTACTTTGCTTGATTGATGAAAGTTCCATCCTTTGTTTGCTTCACTTGAAGTCCCAAGAAGAATGTGAGTTCTCCCATCATGCTCATCTCAAATTCCCCTTGCATGATCTTAGCAAACTCTTGACATAAAGACTCATTAGTTGAACCAAAAATAATATCATCTACATATACTTGTACAACTAGTAAGTCCTTATTTTTATTTTTGATGAATAATGTGGTGTCTACCTTTCCTCTTGAGAATCCTTTTTCTATTAAGAACTTTGACAACCTTTCATACCAAGCTCTAGGAGCTTGTTTTAACCCATAAAGTGCCTTAGACAATTTGAAAACATGTTCAGGAAATTCATGATTTTCAAATCCGGGAGGTTGCTCTACATAGACTTCTTCATTAATGAAACCATTCAAGAATGCACTCTTTACATCCATTTGATATAACTTGAAATCTTTATAACATGCAAAGGCAAGTAACATTCTTATTGCCTCTAATCTAGCTACCGGTGCATATGTTTCATCATAGTCTATGCCTTCCTCTTGTCTATAGCCTTGAGCAACTAGCCTAGCCTTATTCCTTATGATCACACTATTTTCATCCATCTTGTTCTTGAATATCCATTTAGTTCCAATTATTGAGTGATCATTAGGCCTAGGAACTAGTTTCCATACTTTGCTTCTCTCAAATTGATTTAATTCTTCTTGCATTGCTAGGAACCAATTATTATCCTCTAAGGCTTCATTGACATTCCTAGGCTCTATTTGAGATACAAAGGCTATATATTGGCACATATTCCTTAAGGATGACCTAGTTCTAACTCCAAGAGTTGGATCTCCTACTATTTCACAATCTTTTACATATCCTAACTCTCTTGGTGCTCTAGGTTCTCTTTCTAAAACTTCTATTTCTTCTTCATCTTCTTTATTCAAATCAAGCTTTTCTAGAAAGTCATCTTCTAAGCCTTCATCAAATATCTCAACATTTTCATCATTGTTGGTTGAATCTTTAGATATATTATTTGATTCATCAAATACAACATGAATAGATTCTTCAACCACTAATGTTCTTTTGTTATAAATTCTATAAGCCTTTGAATTCAATGAATATCCTAGAAATATTCCCTCATCACTTTTGGCATCAAATTTTCCTAAATTATCTTTTCCATTATTTAGAACAAAGCATTTGCAGCCAAAAGGATGGAAGTAACTAATGTTAGGCTTCTTACCTTTGTAGAGCTCATAAGGAGTTTTCTTTAGCATGGGTCTTATCGTAGCTCTATTGATTATATAACATGATGTGTTTATAGCTTCAGCCCAAAAGTACTTTGGCAAGTTATTTTCACATAACATGGTCCTAGCCATCTCTTCCAAAGTTCTATTTCTTCTCTCAACTACACCATTTTGTTGTGGTGTCCTAGGGGCTGAAAAGTTATGACTAATTCCTTGATCATTGCAATACTCATCAAATCCTATATTTTCAAATTCTTTGCCATGATCACTTCTAATGCTTGTTATTGTATATCCTTTTTCATTTTGAGTCACCTTTGAGTAAGTTATGAATTTCTCTAAGGCTTCATTTTTTACTCTCAAAAAGAACACCCAAGTGTATCTAGTGTAATCATCAACTATTACAAAACCATAGTGTTTCCCACCTAGGCTAGTGGTTCTAGTTGGTCCAAATAAGTCTAAATGCAGTAATTGAAGAGGCCTAGTGGTGGATACACTATTCTTAGGCTTAAAGGTTGTTCTCTTGTGTTTTCCTTTAACACAAGCTTCACATATTTCTTCATGATCAAAGGATATTTTGGGTGAGCCTATAACTAGATCCTTTCTAGCTAATTTGGATAGCACATGCATGCTAGCATGACCTAGTCTTCTATGCCATAACCAAGATTCCTTTTTGTTATCTACCATTAAGCATATGTTTTCGTTTTTGAGTTCATTAAGGTATACTATATATATGTTACCTTGCCTATGACCTAGAAGAAGAATTTTATTTGACTTAGGATCTATAACATTACATTTCATGCAATCAAAAATTACTTTGTAACCTTTGTCACAAAGTTGACTAATGCTTAGTAAGTTATGCTTTAGACCCCTAACAAGTAATACTTTTTCTAAAGAGAAATGATTATTACCTATTGAGCCACTTCCTTCCACTTGGCCTTTGGAGTTGTCCCCAAAAGTGACTTCTCCACCAATTTTCGATTTGAAGGAATTTAAATGGCTTTTATCACCCGTCATGTGCCTTGAGCATCCACTATCTAAGTACCAAGCTTCTTTTGTTTTAGCTTTGTGGCTATGCTCAATCACCTACAAAAATAAAATAAACACACTCAAGTCTTAGGTACCCAAATTCTCTTGGGTCCTTGGAGGTTAGTAAATGAAATTCTTGATCCCATTGGGATCCATTTTGCTAAAGCATTGCAGTCCTTGGAATGAATTACCTCTTTTGGAATCCATATCCTTTTTACAATTTTTCCTTTAAGATTCCTCATCTTTATATTGCAATAATGTGACTTATGTCCCTTCTTATTACAATATGAACAAGTAATTGCAGGTTTATTCATGCTCTTCCTAGCAATGAAACTCTTAAGATGGGTCTCCCTACTTTGTGCATTATACCCTAAGCCATTTTTGTCAAAAAATGCCCTTTGGGTTTCTAACATGCTATCTAGCTTTTGTTGCCCCATGTGAAATCTATTAAAGGAGTTATGTAAATTGCTATTTTTCTCCTTAAGGTCACAAATTTCTAAATTTGCAATTTCTAGTTTCTTCTCACATTCCAATTTATCTTTTAACATTATCTCATTTTCCCTTTTTAATTTAGATATTAACTTTTTATACTTCATGCTCATAGATTCATACTCTAATGCTAAATCATCAAATGCATCTTGCAGTTCATCAAAAGAGTATTCATTGATATTAGAAGTTACCTTTTCATCATCATCAATAGCCATGAAGCATAGGTTGGCAATGTCCTCATTTGATTCATCATCGGAGCAGTCACTGTCACTCCATGTTGCTACCATTGCCTTCTTTTTATGAAACCTATCATTAGATCTTTTGAGAAGAGGGCAGTTAAACTTTATGTGTCCAGGTTTTTTACATTCATAACATACAATAGAGTCTTTTCTACCTACTTCCTCTTGTTCTCTCCTATTGTTTCTTCTATTGCTATTACCAGCTCTCATCCTCATGAATTTATTAAATCTTTTGGCAAACATTGCCATCTCAATATCCTCCTCACTGCCACTCTCATTTTTAATTTCCTTTTCAGCAGTGGATTTTAGAGCAACACCCACTTTCTTGGGTGGCTCTTCATTTCTTTTAAGCTTCATCTCATAAGTTAGCAAGGAACCTATTAATTCATCTAAGGACAGTGTGTGTGGATCCTTAGATTCCTCTATTGCTGTCACTTTAGCTTCCCATGACTTAGGTAAGCTATTTAAAATCTTCTTTACCATTTCAATATTAGAATATATTTTTCCTAAAGATTTTAATCCATTAATTATATCTGTAAATCTAGTGAACATATCACTAATCGATTCTCCTTCCTTCATTCTAAAGAGCTCATAATCATGTGTGAGCATACCTACTT
Organism: Firmiana major; assembly: GCA_033439115.1. Taxonomy (NCBI): domain Eukaryota; kingdom Viridiplantae; phylum Streptophyta; class Magnoliopsida; order Malvales; family Malvaceae; genus Firmiana; species Firmiana major. The sequence continues at coordinate 72,148,503 of CM065901.1, read as the reverse complement.
TTGTCTCCTTCACTTGGGTTGTACCCTCATGAGTTATTGCCAATTTATCCCTTATTTGCTTGGCATTATCACACCCGGATACTCTATTATATTCATTAGGACCTAAAGCACAAAATAATGTGTGCATAGCTTTAGCATTTAGTTGTGCACATTTAATGTCATTAGAGTCCCATTCATCTTCTTCTTTGGGAATATCTCTTCCCTCTATTTTCTTTGTAGGGATTTGAGGTCCCTTAAATATAATTCTCCATACTTCATAGTCATTTGCTTGAATGAATAGCATCATCCTAGTCCTCCAATATGAATAATGTTCACCATTGAACATGGGAGGTCTAACCGTGGAGTGCCCCTCTCCTATCAAACTAGTTGTTACATTGTTAAGAGCCATTTGATCGTTTCTACTCTTAGGAAGTTGTTCCTACGTGATTAAAGAGTCCTAGCTCTGATACCAATTGTTGGGTCTACCGAGAGGGGGGGTGAATCGGTTTTCTAACTATTATGGCAGATTTTAAATTAATCGCAATTTAAACACAAATGATAATGAATAAAACAGTGCAATATAACAATTTTAATGCAAAGAGAGGGAAAGAGAAACAAACACAGCGACTTATAGAGGTTCGGCCAACTCTTGCCTACGTCCTCTCTCCTTGACCTTCTTGTCAAGTGGATTCTTTCTCTCTTTCAATAGAGTTTACAAAGTTCCTTTTTCAGGTTAAGGAATAACCTCTCTACCCTTAGCAATACAGAAAATGTATTCACCCTTTTACAATAACACTCACTGAGGAACAATCCTCTTTTCTTTTAAGGTGTGGATGAATACAGAATAAGGCTTTTTCAGTGGGTAGGACTAACAAAGCTTGTAGTACTTAAGCTTGTACAATAAATCACAATAAATATGCAATAGAGACACAAGGAATAAAAGAATTAAAGCTTCAGAATCTTGAGAATGTGCAGTAATAGTCTCTCCCTTTGTTTTGTCTTCAATGCTTGGTTATATACTGAAGGTTGGGTAGTTGGAGCATTAAATGCAGTTTTTCCCGTTGAGATTTGAAGAAAATAGCCGTTGGGAACCTCCAGTGGTCAGACAGATCGATCTCCTATCTTGGCCAGATCGATCTCCTAGTTTTAAATCCTGCAATGACAAAGCACAAATACACAGGGAGATCGATCTCATACATTACCAGATCGATCTGTTAGTTTGAATAGGCAGAGGCAGATCGATCTGTCGAATAGGCAGATCGATCTCCTATCCTCTCTGTTTGAGGCAAGATCGATCTCTCAATACACCAGATCGATCTCTTAAGCTCACTGACTTTGAGCAGATCGATCTCTTCCTTACCAGATCGATCTCCTAAGTTCTCTGACTTAGAGGAGATCGATCTCTTAACCCTGGCAGATCGATCTCTTTTTACCTTAAACCCTTTACACCGTTTTAAGGCTTGCCAGATCGATCTCTTCTATCATGAGATCGATCTCTCATCAAGTATAAACCCAGGAGATCGATCTCTCATACCCCAGATCGATCTCTCATCAGCAGAACTCTAAGTTCTGATCCTGATATCTTCTAAACATGTTTGTATACCATTTTAACATTATTGTATTAACTTGTTTTGTCATTTCAAAATACATTAACTCAACATAATTAATAACATGATTCACACTAAAGGCTTTAATGAGTAATGAATCATTTAAAATCATGCTAAACATTTGGAGAATGGATAAAAGCTCAAATATGCCTTTAAATTAAATGATTGTATCACTTATGCATGTTTAATGTTTTTAGCTTAAGAATTTCTTGCTTTAAATGCCAATATAGTATGCTTACTGTAAAAAGTATCAATATACTTAAAAAATTTATTGATACCTCTTATTTAAATATTAGTGAATCAAATGGGTATATCGATACCCTACACTATTAAACAAAAGCTTTAGGCTCTGTACTGGTATGGATACGCTAGGGTGTAGTATCGATTTATTTTTGTTTAAATGTATAGGAAGTTTTTTTATGAAGTATTGATACGTTGAAGTAACGATTTGTTACTCTCAAGTCTAGTTGCACCTAATAGTCAGATTCTTGTATATATCAATGGAAAAAAAAAACAAATACTCTTCACCAACGACCTTAAACTCAAGAGGTATAAAAGAGAGAAGTGTAAAGCCTGTAATTTAATATGTACTCATTATGATTTTGTGATGTACAGACAAGTCACATTTGATATAAATCATAAGGAATGAATGTTTTTAAGTTTCGAATGTGTAAGAAATGCAAAACGGGTAGTGAAGCAAATTGGATATGAATGTAACAGTGAAATTATAGGAAAAATTACAGCAGAACTGCAGTAGAAGAGGAGCAGATCGATCCCTCATTCAATGCAAATCGATCTTGGTTAGAATCTGGGTAAAACATATCGATCTCATTCAAGGGCCAGATCGATCTCCATATGGTTCTGTGTTAAGCAGATCGATCTCATGCTAAAGAGCAGATCGATCTCCTAAGCATAAAAAGTCATTTTTTGAAGAGATAAACACAGGACAGATCGATCTCTCACTGTTAGGAGATCGATCTCTAAGGGCAATTCTATATATACACGACTCTGCACTTTATTTTTCCTGAGAGCAACAATTCCTATTGAAAACCAAAGTAAAACCTAACCTTTCTACTCCAAAAATCTTCATATTTCAAGCAGTTTTGAGTAAGATTCATTTAAAAAAAGTTGTTCCTAGTAAAGAGTAGAACAACATAGTTGGAAACTAGAAGTTGGAATCAAGGATTGAAGGAGCAATGTGAATTTTCCCAAATTTCGTAAAAAGAGGAAAGATCAAGCTAGGTAAGATTCAATACACCAACTTCATATATGTTATTATAGGTATTTTGGAGGGTTGATTGGTGTATATTTGATTTGCTGAAAACACCTTGATCATGTTAAATATCCATGACCTAGAATTGACATGAAATTGAGAAAATGATGAGAAAGTTGAGTAGGCATGGATTTAAGGATGAAATAAGCATGTATGTATGATTGTAAGATAATTTTATGAAATACATAAATTTGAATAGATGAGAAATGAAAATAAGTATATGAGGTATATGGTGAAATACCATGATAGGAGGAAATGATGAAATTGAGGCATATGAGAGATTAAACTGGTTTAAATTGAATTAGTAGACTTGGACAAGTCTAATAGGTTCTCGAGGAATCAGTTGTAAAATCGAAATGGACTTAAGAGAGAGTAAAGTCCAATGAGCTAAAATAAGGCCAAATGAATATAAAAAGGGGATAATTGCATTGATTTAGATTCATACAAGTGAGAACTAAGTATATTAAGGTATACTGATGTGAATGATTATTAACAGTTTCGAAGTTGATATTGGAAGCTGATCGGACTACGAGGTTTAGCAGCACCGAGGAAGTGAGGTCACGTGACGTGATCCGAGGTAAGGAAGTTTTGTGAGCAGCTAGAGGTAGCTACACATATTTCGAATAGAATTTTGATTATTATACTATATATGAAATTCTGTGCATAGAAAAATTTCGGTAGAAATCAATAATGGTTAAAATTTGGTTTTATCCAAATTGAAGGGTAAAAAGCTTATGAAGCATGTTTGTGACTAGTTTTGATAGTTGCATTAATAAAATGGCTAATGTTTTTCATGTATATGCGAAAAACAACACGTTATAGTGCTAATTTGATTTAATTGAGTGAAATTCAATTGAAATAATCTATCTATTGGTTTGTGTGAAAACCATTGGTGCTAGAGTGATACTCGCACTAGATTTTATAAGATATGCATCACATAGTACTTGAATATATCTCGTACTTGATTTTAATGCGATTTATGCATGATAGAGTACTGGAGCAATGCTCGTACTCAGTTTTCTTGATTGATGCATGATAGAGTATTGGAGCACTGCTCATACTCAGTTTTACATGACATAGTGTTGGGAGCATTACTCGCACTAGTTTTATATGACTATATGCATGAGGTCGTGTTGGGAGTTTACTCGCACGTACTGGTTTTGAAAGAGATAGCATGAAACAGCCGTGTTGGGAGCCTGTACTGACTGCGTGTCACACCGATTATATGCTTGCACGTGCAACATTATAAGATATGGCCAAGGGCTATCGAAACTATTATCCATAATATGAGGTCTAAGACTTATGGCAAGCACCCTGACTATGAGGTATATCCATGGTATGAAGGCTAAGACCTATGACAGGCACCCCGACCTTAAGATTGGGTCCATGGAGTACTTTGTACTGTGTATGTCACATGGAGTACGATGTATTGTGAGTACACAATGTTATTGAGTTGTGAGCTGACAGTAGAGGATTTGACCCATCTCCCGTTACAATAAATGTGAGACCTTGCACACCGAGTACTGTGTAGCCTGTGATCACAAAAAATGAGTTATGATTATAATCTCGAAACATGTAGTCGCCTATCTCGTTTCATTCACTTGAGATTTCTTGAATGAATTATCACATGATTTTATAATCTGAACATGTGACTTTGTGTGTGAAAAGGGTAACCCGAGGGATAGGTGAGACCTAGATTTCCATGTTTTTAACATGATGATATGCCATATTATTTTGATTTAATTGAAATAGCATGATAAAATGTGATTTATATGAATTACATGAGAGATGCAATGTTTTGCATAAACTGCTGAGATTATTAAATCAACATGTTTTCAGTTCATAACTGACGATTTGTATCTGTATGTATATATTGCATAAATGTTTCAAGAAAGACACATGCTTTAGATATAAGTCGAAAAGGAAATGATTTAATGGCATGAGCATTATATTTTGTAGATAGTGTGGTTATCTACTTGCTTGCCTTATTTCCTTACTGAGCTGTGAGCTCACCTTTTTTTTATTCCCCCTCTCTATAGAGCATTTACAGTAGGTGGACACGGCTGAGGACTGGTATTCCTTTATCCGCTGCATATCCATCTTATGAAAGGTATACACATTTGAACGTTTTGTACTGAACAATGTAAAAGCATAGTTATATAAACGAATGTATGGTCGGGGATGTATATTGTTAGCAATGAAATTTATATATGTTTAGAACCCTTTTTACTTAGTTATTTGATTTGTTCTTTGCTATATTAGGTATGTTTTATATGTTTTGTGCATTTGTACAGGAAAAAGAACAATATGGAGAAGTTAAAGCTTTTGGAGCTGATTCTGATGATTCTATGAAGAAGTGAAATTGCAGGATGCTGATCGTGACTTATGCTACAGCAATAGAAGAAACTGGACAGTGCAGAGCAGATCTGGGGAATCAATACCATTGTCATAGCATAGCAGTCTGATTAGGATAACACTATTTTTCCATGTGGCATTCCGTGTTTTAGTGCTTGGGAACATTATAAATAGTCTTTTTATCAGAATATCGAAGGAGGCTGCGATAGAAGGCTTCAGGATTGATTTAGCTCCATAGAAACTTCATCTTTTACATCTTTTTCGATCAATGTTTATTCTAAGGATGATGATTTGGAATTATTGGATGTTTATCATGATTTCTAGGAACTAAACTCCTTTTTCCTAGAATCGATGTAGCCAACTTTGGGCAGATTGCAACTATTTTGTGATATTGTTTGGATGATTTCAATTATGTTTATTTAATCTACTTGTTCTTAATGCTCTAGTTGATTGGCCACCAATTGGATGAATTAGTATAGGAATCCGGCACTCGGGAGAGGGGATTATTTATATGCACAAAGGGTAGATTAACATAGGACATTGTTGAATCGGGAGGTTGACAATTCTTATGAGCCATAGAGAAACGGATTACCATCGCTTAATGAACTTTATTATTTAATTCTGATTCGGGAGGTTAGGATTAGGTAATTTGGGTATGATTGTTTAAAACTCGGGAGAGATAAACAAGAAATAGTTTCGGCTATAAACAATTTGAAATCAAAAGAACAATTGATCAAAGGAATTGTATGAACCCTAGTTAGGTGAAATCGAGTTCTAGGAATATTTTGCCATTGATATTTTCATTCGTAATAATTGTGATTTGTTTTAATTAATTTTTTCCGTAATTAATAGTTAGAATAGTAAACAGGATCTTAACCAATATAAATTACTTTTTCTAAATAAAGTTCAAGGTTGTTGATTACAGTGATTTGCGGTAGGCACAATTCCCTGTGGGACGATACTTATATTTACTCTATACTCGAAAACTGACCTGTGCACTTGCAGTAGTGTTCTATTTGAGCACAACAAGTTTTCTGGTGCCGTTGCCGGGGAATTGTTGATTCGTTTTTCGTTAACACTGTTTCCCAATAGCCTTTACTTTAATTTAGATTTTTATTTTTGTTTTAATTTACTATCTACAAATTTTTATTTTAGGTGAATGGTAAAAACCCGCAGAAGTGGAAATACAGACATAAAAGAAGAGTTAGATCTAGAAATTGAGAGAACCATAAGGCAAATTCAATAGAAGAGATTTGAAGAGAAAGACAAAAATTTAATCATGACAGATGAAAATCAGCAGCAGCGAGCTATACGCGATTACTTTACCCCAATTGTGAATAAAAATTTTGCTGCTATAAGAGAGGTTCCTGTAAACTGTAATAACTTTGAGTTGAAGTCGACATTGATCAATATGGTTATGCAAAATCAATTTGGAGGTTCAGCCTTAGAGGATCCTAACACACATTTGACAAGTTTTCTGCAGATTTGCAGCACCACTAAGATTAATGGAGCCCCTGATGATGCTATTCGACTGAGATTGTTTCCATTTTCTCTTCGGGATAAAGCCTTGAGCTAGTATCAAAATTTACCAGCAGGAAGCATTCTGACATGGGCAGTGATGGCACAAAAATTCTTAGCAAAGTACTTCCCACCAGGAAAGACAATGCAGATGAGATTAGAAATTGCCCAGTTCACACTGTTAGATCAAGAACCATTACATGAGGCATGAGAGCTATTTAAAGAGTTATTGCGTAGATGCCCTCAGCATGGATATGATGAAGGAAACCAGATATAAGTTTTCTATATAGGCATGACTCCGCAGACATGAGCTACTGTGGATGCTTCAGCAGGAGGTTCACTGTGGTCTAAGACACCTGATCAAGCTATGCAGTTAATTGAGGAGATGGCTATAAACTGTAGCCAATGGCCAGCTGAAAGAGTTAATGTCAGAAGAGTAGCAGGTATGCATGAGTTAGATACGTAGACAGCTATCCTAGCAAGACTTGAGCAGATTTTAACACAGATTTCTTCAATGGGTATACAAGGGCCGCAAGCTATGATTCATCATGACAGCACAAATCCTAACTTGATGGGGACAGATTTGGAGTAGGTGAATTATGTTAATAATCGTAACTTTGGTTTTCAAGGGAATCGAGTTCCTAACTACTACCAGCCAGGATTCAAAAACCATGAGAATCTATCTTATGGTAACTCTAAAAACGTTCTAAACCCACCAGCAATAAGTAACAGCAATACATGATTCAATAACCAAGGGAATTCCCAAGGTTATGGTGGAGTTAGAAGGAACGAATTTGAGGAATTCATAGTTGAAACTAGAACAAGATTTAGCAAAACTGATGCGCGATTAGCAACGTGGAAGCTAAAATGTCAGAGATGAATACCAGTCTTGGTGCACAGATGAAGTCTGTTGACACCACTTTGGGACAGTTAGCTGCAGCTGTCAGTTCTTTAAATGAAAGAGGTAAGTTTCCAAGTGACACAGTGCTCACTCCGAGAGAGCACTGCAATGCTATATCTTTAAGAAGTGGGAACACATATGAGCCACCGAAGGTAGTAGAGAAAGAAGAAACTGCACCAATAACTGAGGTGCAGAAGAAGCAGAATGAACCTGTTAGGACAAAGGATGCAGAATCAGAAACAGTAAAACAGGGAGTTAATTCTAAACCTTTTAGTAAACTTTTTCCTGATAATCCTCCTTTGTTAAAACCATCTATTCCTTATCCTCAAGCTTTGTATAAAAGGAAGATTGAATCTGAGTTTAAGAAATTTCTTGATATATTTAAGAAATTACATATTAATATTCTGTTTGTTGATGCTCTGCAGCAGATGCCACATTATGCAAAGTTCATGAAAGAAGTGCTGTCAAAGAAAAGGAGACTTGAAGATTATGAAACTATAAACTTGACAGAGGAATGCAGTGCAATTTTGCAGCAAAAATTACCACAAAAATTGAAAGACCCTGGAAGCTTTACCATTCCATGCGAGATTGGAGGATCGAAAGTGGGTAAGGCATTGTGTGATTTAGGTGTTAGCATAAATTTAATGCCTTTATCTATTTTCAGGAGCCTAGGTCTTGGAGAGGTAAAGCCGACCACCATAACACTGCAACTAGCGGATAGATCAATTACTTATCCCAGAGGTATAATAGAAGATGTACTTGTTAAAGTTGATAAGCTAATTTTTCTTGTCGATTTTGTAGTTTTAGATTATGAAGAGGACAGAGAAATTCCACTTATACTTGGGAGACCATTCCTTGCCACTGGGAGAGCACTAATCGATGTTCAGAGAGGGCAATTAACCCTAAGGATGAATGATGAATCAGTTATGTTCAACATCTATAAGGCGATGAAATTTGCTGATGAGCCAGAGACCTGTAAGTTGATTAAAGTAGTGCAGAGTTGTGTAAGAGAAGTTGAAACAAATGAAGCACCAACCGATCCTATGGCTCAATGTCTGGTAAATTCAGTTTCTAATTTAAATGATGAATTACTAACTGATGAAATTAAAAGTTGTGTTGTTACTTTGGAAGCCAATCCATTAGAAAGTACGACTACAACAACTAAGGAGAAGATTGACAAGTCACAGGTAAGTGAAGAAAAAGAAGGCAAAACTGAATTGAAAGAATTACCAAGTCATTTGAGGTATGCTTTCTTAGGTCATGATAGTACTTGTCCTATAATTATTTCATCATTTTTATCAGTTGCAGAGGAAGACAAGTTGCTTAGAATTTTAAGAGAGCACAAACCAGCAATTGGATGGTTTATTACTGACATCAAAGGAATTAGTCCCTCTGTTGTGATGCACAAAATTCGATTAGAGGAAAATCATAAACCCTCTATCGAACCACAAAGAAGACTAAATCCAGTAGTGAAAGAAGTTGTTAGAATTGAGATTTTAAAATTATTAAATGCTAGTATTATTTATGCTATATCTGATAGTTCTTGGGTGAGTCTTGTGCAGGTTGTACCTAAAAAGGGTAGAATGACAGTAATTCGTGACACAAACGATGAAATCATATCCACCAGAACTGTAACAAGATGGAGAGTTTGCATCAATTATAGGAAGCTGAACAAAGCTAGTAGGAAAGACCACTTCCCGCTTCCGTTCATCGATCAAATGCTAGACAGACTAGCCAGACACAATTATTATTGCTTTTTAGATGGCTACTCGGGCTATAACCAGATTGCGATAGCCCCAAAAGATCAAGAGAAAATAATATTTACTTGCCCATATGGAACTTTCGCATATAAAAGGATGCCTTTCGGGTTGTGTAACGCCCCAGCAACCTTCCAGAGATGCATGATGTCAATGTTCACTGACATGGTTGAAAAAATAATGGAAGTCTTCATGGATGACTTCTCGGTATTTGGTAGGACTTTTGACCAATATTTATCTAATTTGGTACTTGTTTTGCAGAGATGTGAAGAGACAAATCTGGTCTTAAATTGGGAGAAGTGGCATTTTATGGTGCAAGAAGGGATCGTCCTTAGACACAGAATTTCAGCTCACGCCATTGAGGTGGATAGAGCTAAAGTCGCTGCCATTGAAAAGCTTCCTCCTCCAAAATCAGTTAAAGCCGTGAGGAGTTTTTTGGGACATGCAGGCTTCTATCGTAGATTTATCGGGGACTTTTCAAAAATCTCAAAACCTCTATGTCACTTATTGGAAAAAGATGCTAATTTTACCTTTGATAATTTTTGCTTGCAGGCATTTGAAAAGATCAAGAAGGAGCTTATTTTTGCACCTATTATGATCACACCGGATTAGACAGAACCATTTGAAATGATGTACGACACGAGTGATTTTACAATTGGAGCTATCCTGGAACAAAAGAGAGACAAGATTTTTTGGGTTATCTATTATTCAAGTAGGACCTTAGATGATGCTCAGAAAAATTACACTACAACAGAGAAGGAGATGCTTGCAGTTGTACATGCATTTGATAAGTTCAGACCATATTTAATTGGGAGCAAGGTCATTGTCTATACAGATCATGCAGCTATTCGTTATCTATTTGCAAAAAAAGATGCCAAACCCAGACTTATTAGATGGATCTTACTTTTGCAAGAATTTAATTTTGAGATCAGGGATAAAAAAGGATCTGATAATGTTATAGCTGATCATTTATCTAGGTTGGAGCAATCCGAAATTCAGCAAGAACAGCCTATTCAAGAGGAATTTCCAGATGAGACAATAATGAAGATTGATGAAAATCTGCATTGGTTCGCAGACATAGTAAATTACTTAGCAGGAGGATTAATGCCAAAGTGGTTTAACTTACCAACAGAGGAAGAAATTCTTCCATGATGTCAACTCGTATTTTTGGGATGATCCTCTGCTATTTAAGAAGTGTTCAGACCAGATTATAAGACGATGTGTACCAGAAGATGAAGCTCAGGAAATCCTGCACCACTGCCATGCTGTAGTATATGGAGGACATTTTGGTGCATAACGTACAATAGCAAAGGTGCTGCAATCAGGTTTTTATTGGCCTAGTGTATTTAAAGATAGTTACATGCTTGTAAAAACATGTGACAGATGTCAAAGGGTTGGAAACATCTCAAGAAGACATGAATTACCTTTGACAAATATTCTAGAAGTGGAAATCTTTGATATGTGGGGTATCGATTTTATGAGACCGTTTCCTCCATCTTTTGGGAAGCTGTACATTCTCCTTGCAGTTGATTATGTCTCTAAGTGGGTTGAGGCAATAGCAACACCAGCAAATGATGCAAAAGTGGTAATTCGATTTCTGCACAAGAATATATTGACAAGATTCGGTACCCCAAGAGCCATTTTGAGTAATGAAAGCACTCATTTTTGTAACAAAATCTTTAATGGTTTGATGTCAAAATATGGAATTCGACATAAAGTAGCTCTCGATTATCATCCGCAGACAAATGGCCAAGCTGAAATTTCAAACCGAGAAGTAAAGTTGATATTAGAGAAGACTGTCCACCTGAATAGAAAAGACTGGGCTAACAAGTTAGATGATACACTTTAGGCATACAGGACAGCCTATAAGACTCCAATTGAAATGTCTCCCTATAGGTTGGTATTTGGTAAGGCATGTCATCTACCTGTAGAGCTTGAGCATCGAGCTTATTGGGCCATTAAGAAGCTAAATTTTGACTATAACAAGGCTGGAGAAAATCGGTCACTCCAATTGAATGAGCTTGATGAGCTGAGAAATGAGTCCTATAACAATGCAAGAATTTACAAGGACAGGACCAAAAGATGGCATGACAAGATGATAATGAGAAGAGAATTCAGTCCTGGACAGCAAGTTCTATTGTATAATTCAAGGCTTAAATTATTTTCTGACAAATTGAAGTCAAGGTGGTCAGGACCGTTTGAGATAAACCAAGTTTTCCCATATGGAGAAATTGAGTTGAAGAAATCAGATGGAGGCTTGTTCAAAGTCAATGGGCAGCGTATAAAGCATTATTATGGAGAGGGAGTGCATAAATTAGATAGCATTCCCCTTGGTGAATCGAATTAAAGAGACTGGAAGCAGTCTGGCTGAAGACTTGAAATTCAGCGCTTTTGGGAGGTAACCCAATTTATCTTTTTAGGATTCTTAGTTTTTCATCTCGTTTTATTTTCTTTGATTTTAATAGTTTGTTTTTATTTTTATTTTTTTAGTTTGAATTTTATTTTTCAGGCATATCAGAAGAGCACAGTTTGGAAGAATAATTATCATGATCCTACAAGCAAGAATGCATGAGTGCGTGATCAGGTGAAAGAACAAGAAAAATTTTTGCAAGGGCTTAGTAGCTTCAGTGTAGACAAACAGAACAGAAAAGAAACGAAAATGGTTTTTCAAGAACAAAAGTGAAGAAGTACGTGAACAGTACCTATGCTGAAAAACTAAATTCTTCAATTGAAGAAGAGAGGGCAGAATAATGTCAATAACGGTAAGAAAAGGAAAGAAAGACAGAAAGGGCATAAGATGAAATTCTGTCAAAATAAGAAATAAATGTCTACAGTAGTGAGGTGAATGGAATCCACATGTCCGTGTCTTATTGGAAAACGGATTCCTTTATCCTGTCAACGCCACTCACTATTCGGTAAAGCCAAAGAACCCTACCAAATTGATTTGAAAAAGGCGGCCGAACCTTTTACTTACTCAGACTATCTTTTTCTAGTCCTGCATTTTTCCTTGTTCCCTTGGAAGTACACCGATTACCCCACACCCATCATTTTTCTTTCTTCTGATCCTGTTGTTTTTTGCTGATTTGGTAGTTTCGTCGACAACATTTTTGTGGGTTAGAAATTTAGGTGGTCTCGAAACCCTCGGGGGTAGCAGAAAGCATTTTCTTGTCCGATTGTGATAAAGACACAAAGTGGTCCAACTTGAGCCTACGTGATTTTCATTTCGGGTATTGTACTGCTTTCTTCAATTGTTTTCGATTTTCAGCGGAGTTCCTTTTGGTTTCTGCAACTTAGATTTTGAAGCTCTTCTCGGTTTGGTCGATTGTTGTTTGAGAAATTCTGGTTATGACACAAATTTTTGGGATTAGTTTGTGTGCTTGTCTGATTGGGGTCAGCTGAACATTATTCCTGTCAACATTGAGCTGCCATTGGTAATGGCACCCAAAACCCGAGCAAGACGAAACCTGGAGAGTTCGAGTCAAGAGACTGATAGTACAGCCCCATCTCCCCAGAGGGAAGAGCCGGTCATCACTACTTATGATCCCTCTAGATTTTTTAACAGCCAAGCCGCAAAAAATTTCAAGAAAATTATGGGCAAAAACATGATTATCGAAAGGAGTTTTTGACCTGATATTGGTGGCTGGGACATGTATCATGAGTTTTTGAGGGATTTCGGGTTGCTGAAATTAGCAGGACAACCTGAAGATGCCATTCTTGATGTAGTCCGAGAATTTAATGCTAATGCAATGGAGAGCACCCATTCGATATCTGAAGTCAGGGGTATTCTTGTCACGACCCAATTCCATTCTCTTTAACCGAAAATCACTGAAAATTTTTCGCGTTTTACTGTTACCTTACCCGGTCGTGAACTAAACTCACCACACACTGTTGGGCTGTGAGTCAATAATAAACACCACATCTCATTCATTCTCAATTAATTAAAACGATGTCATACATTTGCATTTAATCGTGTACTTATACGAATACATGTTTTACTGACATCTACATCCCCCATAATTACGACTCAAAAGAATACTGTGCTTTTACATTGTTTAGATACAAAAAGAATCACTGTGTATATACCTTTTAGCAATGGAGATGCAGCAGAGTCCAAAATACCATGCCTCAGTCCTTACTGGGCTACTATGCACGCTCTGTAGGGGGGAAAATAGAGTGGGATGAGCAACCACACGCTCAGTAAGGCAATAATGCAAGCATGGTAGATAACTACTCTATCTACATGCTGATAGTGTTATGCATAAATCATTTATGGTAGGAGCATGAGGAATAAAACTATACCATGTGAATATACATATATATCATGTATCAAAATCATTTGCATTGGCATATAAAACATGGTAAAAACATCATGTATAAATCATCTCATGCTCGATCTCATTTAATTTCATAAAAAGGGCAATTCATTAAGAAACCTCCTTTTTAAACCAACATCATAAACACCACCAAATCAACTCACAATCACAACCATATTTTTGTTCCACAATTCACGCATGTGTATAAATCTAGGTCACTATATCAAAAGTGCCTATGTGAACCCTTACATCATAAATCATCCCAGACCACACGCATCCAGGTGTGCGGGGTATCATGCTGACACGAAGATGGATTATCCCTCGCCAGACTTTCTCATCACATAACCATCATGCGGTACATCGTACTCCATGTGATATACACGGTACAACGTACTCCGCAACTCATATCGTGATTGGGGGTGCCATCCCTAGGTCTTATCTACCCCATACCAAGAGTTTTCCATATTCCGTGAAGGAGAGCTTCCCTGCCGAACAGAGCCTCCCCGCCTAACAGAGCCTCCCCGCCTCTTTGGGCTTAAGGATGTTAGCTTAAGGATGTAGGGCTTAAGGATCCTTCCGTAAGAGAGCCTCCCCATCGAACAGAGCCTCCCCGCCTCTTTGAGCTTAAGGATGTTGGCTTAAGGATGTAGGGCTTAAGGATCTTACCGAACCCATGTAGGAGAGCCTCCCTGCCTAACAGAGCCTCCCCGCCCCTCCAGGGCTTAAGGATGTTGGCTTAAGGATCCCACCGTAAGAGAGCCTCCCCACCGAACAGAGCCTCCCCGCCTAACAGAGCCTCCCCGCCTCTTTGGGCTTAAGGATGTTGGCTTAAGGATGTAAGGCTTAAGGATCTTACCAACTTTCACAACCTTATACGTGTCACAATGTGCAAACTTGTGCGAGCAAAGCTCTAGCACGACTCATGCATCCTATCATAAAGAGACGCGTACGAGCATAGCTCTAGTACGGTTATACTCATAGAACAGACCACTCACAAGCCACGTACGAGCAGAAGCTCCAGTACGGTTTATAAACATCATCACAGTTTCCAAATCGAGGTGCGAGCTAAGCTCCAGCACGTTTCATACAAATGAAAACATAGAAATCCAGCGCGAGCGAGGCTCTAGCGTGATTTATGTCATACAAATACGATAGGCGGCTCATACACAATCAAACAATCCTGGCAATCGGGTTTAGCACTCACAAATGCTTTTCCACAACAACCATACAATACTAGCCGACCCATCTACTAGCTTGCTTAAAACCAAGTAAATTTCGTTTTCAAAAGCATCAAAACATTAGATTTATGCAATTATTAGCCTTACTATCCCATTTCATAAAATCCACTTCAAATCCAAAACCACGCATATACTCCTTATCATTCACGAATACCATCAATCATTTATTTGAGCAACCATGCATTTCATAAAACACCCAATATTCACCCACAAGTTCAAACTACGAGCAGCTACCTCTATATACTCACAAAATTCCCTTACCTGGAATCGCGATGCGTGATTCCACTTCCTTAAGCTGCTTACTCGTACGGTTCGATTCGTCTTCAACGAACTCTTCGGGACTGCACAAAATCGTATCCCGCATTATATTCGATCCATATAATATGACATCGTGCGTTCACTATAGTCAATTCGACCTATAGTTTTCTATTAACGCTTATATGCCCTCGTATCATTACTTTACCCATAACTCAAGTCTATGGATCTTCTTAGGCCTATTATCTTATTCAAAATCGATATCAAATTGACATAAAGCTCATAGTGTTCATATTTCATGAATCCCCTCACTATGGCATTTATCAATCATATACATACCCATTTTCACAATTCCTCCAACTCACTATGTAATTCCATCTAACCATCTAAAATCATAAACATTACCCCAATAACAACTTTAGCATGCCATAAATCATAAGCTCATTCAATCCCACATATTCTCATTTTATACCCATTTTTGATTTCTAGGTCACACCAATTCCACTACATTCCTAGGAAATTTATCCATCAATACTCATACCAAACAACTCCAAAATCAATTAAATAGCTAATGCATTTGGATTGGGGTGTTAGAATCTTACCAACATGATTTTTCTTCTTGCTCCAAATGGTAATGCCCTTAACTCCTTCAATTCCAAAAATGGAAAAATGCCCTCTCACTATGTTGTTCTTCTCTTTGATAGGAACAACTTTGCCTCTAATGATCTCTCTTCAAATCTCACTGAAAATGGCTGATTTTAGAGAGGGAAAGTTAGGTTTTTGGGGTTGAGATTGTAAAGTTAAGTGTTTTTCTGAGATTTCCAGATTTTCAGCCCTCCTTATATAGAAATAGCTTGGGGAGATCGATCTGGTTTATGAGGAGATCGATCTGGTCCCTTAAAATCCCTCTTTTTCATGGCATTTTTTTAAGCCTGAGATCGATCTGTCGAAGCATGAGATCGATCTGTTGAAGCATGAGATCGATCTGTCGAAGCATGAGATCGATCTGGTCCCAAACAGAGAGCTAAGGAGATCGATCTAGGTGCTTGGGGATCGATCTTTTCACTACAGAATGCTTGAGAGATCGATCTAGCCCCATTGGAGATCGATCTGCTCTATTTTTTTGCCCAAATAAGAGCATTCTGGCTCTTCCAAATGGATCTCTCATCCTATGAGATCGATCTGGCCCTCATGTTTTCTAGATTTCCTGCAGTTTCCTTGCTGCAACTCATACCAACATATCCTTAATCTATTGCCATGGCTATTTTCTCATCCATCCACCTTTATAACTTGAAAATGGCATCCATTCATACCTTATGCACATTGAAACTTGTGTGCATTCATTGTATGTCCAAAGGTATGCTACATGAAACCAAATGGAAGCATAACTCCATTCCATTTTTACCACACTACTCATCTTGAGTTTCAATCACATCCATCTCTTGTCAGAACTCATTTCTTCATATTCATACTCAATGAAACTTGTATGTACGTTACAATTCATATTACACAGACATACATTGAATCCATGGACTTACATCAATCATACTTTACATTACAAGTCCATTCATATTATTTGATCCAATTATACACATTACCATTATACATATACGGGGTCTTACATTCTCCCCTCCTTCAAGGAATTTGGTCCTCCAAACTAGAACCAAGTCACTCTTCAAAAAGTTGGGGGTACTTCTCCCGTATCAAGTTCTCCAATTCCCACGTGGCCTCTTCCGCCGTGTGGTGTTGCCAAAGAACTTTCACCAAGGGAATTGTCTTATTCCGCAACACTTTCTCTTTTCTGTCCAATATCCGAATCGGCTTCTCAACATACGTCATACTCTTATGGAGTTCCAACGGCTCATATCTTATCACGTGTGTCGGGTCCGGGTGATACTTCCGAAGCATCGAGACGTGAAAGACATTGTGGACATTTGCCAATGTTGGCTCTACCGAGAGGGGGGGTGAATCGGTTTTCTAACAATTATGGTAGATTTTAAATTAATCACAATTTAAACACAAATGATAATGAATAAAACAGTGCAATATAACAATTTAATGCAAAGAGAGGGAAAGAGAAACAAACACAACGACTTATAGAGGTTCGGCCAACTCTTGCCTACGTCCTCTCTCCTTGACCTTCTTGTCAAGTGGTTTCTTTCTCTCTTTCAATAGAGTTTACAAAGTTCCTTTTACAGGTTAAGGAATAACCTCTCTACCCTTAGCAATACAGAAAATGTATTCACCCTTTTACAATAACTCTCACTGAGGAACAATCCTCTTTTCTTTTAAGGTGTGGATGAATACAGAATAAGGCTTTTCAGTGGGTAGGACTAACAAAGCTTGTAGTACTTAAGCTTGTACAATAAATCTCAATTAATGAGCAATAGAGACACAAGGAATGAAAGAATTAAAGCTTGAGAATGTTTTGAATGTTCAGTGATAGTCTCTCTATTCTCTTTGTCTTCAATGCTTGATTATATACTGAAGGTTAGGTAGTTGGAGCATTAAATGCAGTTTTTCCCGTTGAGATTTGAAGAAAATAGCCGTTGGGAACCTCCAGTGGTCAGACAGATCGATCTCCTATCTTGGCCAGATCGATCTCCTAGTTTTAAATCCTGCAATGACAAAGCACAAATACACAGGGAGATCGATCTCATACATTACCAGATCGATCTGTTAGTTTGAATAGGCAGAGGCAGATCGATCTGTCGAATAGGCAGATCGATCTCCTATCCTCTCTGTTTGAGGCAAGATCGATCTCTCAATACACTAGATCGATCTCTTAAGCTCACTGACTTTGAGCAGATCGATCTCTTCCTTACCAGATCGATCTCCTAAGTTCTCTGACTTAGAGGAGATCGATCTCTTAACCCTGGCAGATCGATCTCTTTTTACCTTAAACCCTTTACACCATTTTAAGGCTTGCCAGATCGATCTCTTCCTTCATGAGATCGATCTCTCATCAAGTATAAACCCAGGAGATCGATCTCTCATACCCCAGATCGATCTCTCATCAGCAGAACTCTAAGTTCTGGTCCTGATATCTTCTAAACATGTTTATATACCATCTTAACATTATTGTATTAACTTGTTTTGTCATTTCAAAATACATTAACTCAACAATCTCCCCCTTTTTGATATGACAAAACTCATCTAATAAACATGTTTAGTGAAATTGCAAAGTTCCCCCTTTTTGTGAACTTTTAACTTTGTTAAAGATTTAACTCATCCTTAGTTAAATCTTAACTCCCCCTTAGTTAGCTCTAGCTCTTAACTCCCCCTCAATTAAATCATCCTAACTCCCCCTCAATTAAATCATCCTATCATCCTTTTAAACATTTAACATAAATCATCCTAACTCCCCCTCAATTAAATCATCCTATCATCCTTTTAACCATTTAACACATGTTTCTTCTCCCCCTTTTTGTCATATCAGTCACAAAAGATCGAAGACTCATGGCATTTCAAAATCAATATTTGCATTAACACATCCAATATTCAATCAAATCACATTTCATTCAAGCAAATTTTTCACAGATAACATCAAGTAGCTTAATAATGTTGTAACTGCACTAAATTAAAACACCTAATGCCTAATGTGAGGGAGGATCACGATCCAAAAGCTCCTCAACATGCGTGCGTGTTACTTGGAGCTCATCGAACATCGCCTCTTGAGTTTCTTGAAATTTATCGAACATCGCCTTTTGAGTGTCTTGAAGTTTATCCACTCGTTGATTCAATTCGGCAAACATACGCTGCTGAGTGGTATGTCCTTCATCGATCCTCTGACTGAGGTCGCTTATCATCTTCACGATCAGCTCCAAGTCAGCAGGAGACGATGTTTGTGCAGTTGGCGCAGTCGTGGAGGACGACGGTTCTGGAGCGGGTGCTGCAGGTGGGTGTGCTGGTTCAGCAGTGTGGTCCTCCTCAGCCTCAGCAGGTTGCTATTCTTGCTTTTTCGTCCACTCTCCCCGGAAATTTTTGTAGTACCCCATATGATGTAGGGTCCCAATGTTAAGCTCGCTTTTAGGAGATGGAAGTTCGCCAGTTTCGCCACTGCAGTCGATGCCAAGGCGACGGAGAAGATAAGCCACTGGTTGTGGAAAAACTATTGTGGTAGCTTGGCCACGCACAATCTTCAGCCAATCTTCGTATATAAAACGGGCAAAATTTGGTTTCTGGTTTGTGGTGTGAAGGTGATGGAGCCAGAACCGATCTAGACGCCTGACGGTTGAGTGACGGGTATCGTAAGGGCGGAGATTCCAGGAGATTATGAGGTGGAGTAACCGAAGGTGCATTGGTAGGTTACTCGCCTTGTCCCCGGGGAGTTCAAACGCAAAGGGGACTTCCTCATCATCATTAGTTAAGCCTTCATCGCGTATATCAAATACTTTGGCTATAACTTCAGAATCAATTATTATTGATTGACCCATGACGAAGGTTTTGAAGGCAAGGATTTTGCAGGTGTCATCGGGGTCATTAACGAGTTCGGCATTTGAAAAGAATGCGCGAACGAGATTTGGAGGGACAGGAGTGTTGATTTTCAAGAATTTTGACCAACCAAATTCCTCAAATTTTGACAGGTATGGAAAGTCTATGTGATTGAGGAACGAAAAATCGATAGGACGCCAATGCTTGATTGGCATAGTTGAGAAAAATTCCTCATACCGCTTTCTTTTGGCTGGTGTTCTAAAACACCGATTGAAAGAAGCGAGTGGAGGTGGAGTGGGTTGGGAGGAAGAACCTGCCTCTACATTGGGTCTAGGTGGTTTAGTTCCTGCTCTCTTAAGCCTAGGCATTATTCTAGACCTTAAAGATTTGATAACTAAATTCAACAAAAAGAAAGGCAATGAAACAGTACCTAGGTTTGCCCTAGACGCAAAACAAACACAAATCGAAGAAGGATTTTGAGAAAATCAGTGAGAAATGTAGGTTACTATACCGGAATTTGACACCGAGACGCAAGGAAGACCGTACGAGGATCGATCTGAGGAGGAATTGAAGAAGAGGATGCGAGGGAATTGGAGAATTTGAATTTTAGGTTTTGGGAGATTTGGGGATTTTTCGCGGGTATTTATACTCCAAGGCATAGGAGATCGATCTGTCGAGGCGACAGATCGATCTGGTACTCCCAGAAGCGAAGAAAGATCGATCTGTCGTAGGGACAGATCGATCTGGTCGCAAACAGAGGCTTAAGGAGATCGATCTGGTACATGCATAAATCGATCTGTAGAATGCGGAAGCTTGATGAGATCGATCTGTCGTGTGGACAGATCGATCTGCCTCTAAACAGAGACGTAAGGAGATCGATCTTATGGTTAGAAGATCGATCTGCTTAGCTTAACCTTGATAATTTAGGCTTGTTTAAGGGATAGAGATCGATCTATATCTCAAGGAGATCGATCTCACATCCTTTTTGCCAGAAAATTTTTGCAAAAACTCTTTAAAAATCAACTTGAAATCAAGATTTTTACAACATGAAAGTCCTAAGGCATATTCATGAGTCCTAATTCACCTCTAAGGATACAGAACCTATCTCTATCAAGGGGTTTGGTGAATATATCAGCTATTTGATGTGTAGTATCAATATACTCTAAGATTATATCCCCTTTTTGTACATGATCTCTAAGGAAGTGATGTCTAATTTCTATGTGCTTGGTTCTGGAGTGTTGAATAGGATTCTTAGACAGATTAATGGCACTGGTATTATCACATTTAATAGACACTTGTTTCATGTCAATACCATAATCTCTCATTTGATGTTTAATCCACAACACTTGAGCACTACAACTACCAGCTGCTATATACTCAGCTTCAGTTGTGGACTGAGCTACACTGTTTTGCTTTTTGGAGAACCAAGAAATTAACCTATTTCCTAAGAATTGGCAAGTACCTGAAGTACTTTTCCTATCTATTTTGCATCCTCCAAAATCAGCATCTGAAAATGCATGAAGGGCAAAAGTGGAGTCTTTGGGATACCAAAGTCCTAGTGAGGGAGTATCTTTGAGGTATCTAAAAATTCTCTTAGTTGCCAATAGATGTGATTCCCTAGAAGAGGATTGAAATCTAGCACAAAGGCATACACTAAACAATATATCTGGTCTACTTGCAGTTAAATAAAGCAATGATCCAATCATAGACCTATAGAGTTTAGTGTCTACACACTTACCACCT
Organism: Firmiana major; assembly: GCA_033439115.1. Lineage (NCBI taxonomy): Eukaryota > Viridiplantae > Streptophyta > Magnoliopsida > Malvales > Malvaceae > Firmiana > Firmiana major. The sequence continues at coordinate 72,127,130 of CM065901.1, read as the reverse complement.
TCATCTTTGTCAAGCTTGATGTTGGTGCCCATTGGAGTGGCTTGAGGTTTGCAACTCTCCATTCCAAATCGCTTGAGCAAGTCCTTGGTGTACTTTGCTTGATTGATGAAAGTTCCATCCTTTGTTTGCTTCACTTGAAGTCCCAAGAAGAATGTGAGTTCTCCCATCATGCTCATCTCAAATTCCCCTTGCATGATCTTAGCAAACTCTTGACATAAAGACTCATTAGTTGAACCAAAAATAATATCATCTACATATACTTGTACAACTAGTAAGTCCTTATTTTTATTTTTGATGAATAATGTGGTGTCTACCTTTCCTCTTGAGAATCTTTTTTCTATTAAGAACTTTGACAACCTTTCATACCAAGCTCTAGGAGCTTGTTTTAACCCATAAAGTGCCTTAGATAATTTGAAAACATGTTCAGGAAATTCATGATTTTCAAATCCGGGAGGTTGCTCTACATAGACTTCTTCATTAATGAAACCATTCAAGAATGCACTCTTTACATCCATTTGATATAACTTGAAATCTTTATAACATGCAAAGGCAAGTAACATTCTTATTGCCTCTAATCTAGCTACCGGTGCATATGTTTCATCATAGTCTATGCCTTCCTCTTGTCTATAGCCTTGAGCAACTAGCCTAGCCTTATTCCTTACGATCACACTATTTTCATCCATTTTGTTCTTGAATATCCATTTAGTTCCAATTATAGAGTGATCACTAGGCCTTGGAACTAGTTTCCATACTTTGCTTCTCTCAAATTGATTTAACTCTTCTTGCATTGCTAGGAACCAATTATTATCCTCTAAGGCTTCATTGACATTCCTAGGCTCTATTTGAGATACAAAGGCTATATATTGGCACATATTCCTTAAGGATGACCTAGTTCTAACTCCAAGAGTTGGATCTCCTACTATTTCACAATCTTTTACATATCCTAACTCTCTTGGTGCTCTAGGTTCTCTTTCTAAAACTTCTATTTCTTCTTCATCTTCTTTATTCAAATCAAGCTTTTCTAGAAAGTCATCTTCTAAGCCTTCATCAAATATCTCAACATTTTCATCATTGTTGGTTGAATCTTTAGATATATTATTTGATTCATCAAATACAACATGAATAGATTCTTCAACCATTAATGTTCTTTTGTTATAAATTCTATAAGCCTTTGAATTCAATGAATATCCTAGAAATATTCCCTCATCACTTTTGGCATCAAATTTTCCTAAATTATCCTTTCCATTATTTAGAACAAAGCATTTGCAGCCAAAAGGATGGAAGTAACTAATGTTAGGCTTCTTACCTTTGTAGAGCTCATAAGGAGTTTTCTTTAGCATGGGTCTTATCATAGCTCTATTGATTATATAACATGATGTGTTTATAGCTTCAGCCCAAAAGTACTTTGGCAAGTTATTTTCACATAACATGGTCCTAGCCATCTCTTCCAAAGTTCTATTTCTTCTCTCAACTACACCATTTTGTTGTGGTGTCCTAGGGGCTGAAAAGTTATGACTAATTCCTTGATCATTGCAATACTCATCAAATCCTATATTTTCGAATTCTTTGCCATGATCACTTCTAATGCTTGTTATTGTATATCCTTTTTCATTTTGAGTCACCTTTGAGTAAGTTATGAATTTCTCTAAGGCTTCATTTTTTACTCTCAAAAAGAACACCCAAGTGTATCTAGTGTAATCATCAACTATTACAAAACCATAGTGTTTCCCACCTAGGCTAGTGGTTCTAGTTGGTCCAAACAAGTCTAAATGCAGTAATTGAAGGGGCCTAGTGGTGGATACACTATTCTTAGGCTTAAAAGTTGTTCTCTTGTGTTTTCCTTTAACACAAGCTTCACATATTTCTTCATGATCAAAGGTTATTTTGGGTAAGCCTATAACTAGATCCTTTCTAGCTAATTTGGATAGCACATGCATGCTAGCATGACCTAGTCTTCTATGCCATAACCAGGATTCCTTTTTGTTGTCTACCATTAAGCATATGTTTTCATTTTTGAGTTCATTAAGGTAGACTATATATATGTTACCTTGCCTATGACCTAGAAGAAGAATTTTATTTGACTTAGGATCTATAACATTACATTTCATGCAATCAAAAATTACTTTGTAACCTTTGTCACAAAGTTGACTAATGCTTAGTAAGTTATGCTTTAGACCCCTAACAAGTAATACTTTTTCTAAAGAGAAATGATCATTACCTATTGAGCCACTTCCTTCCACTTGGCCTTTGGAGTTGTCCCCAAAAGTGACTTCTCCACCAATTTTCGATTTGAAGGAATTGAAATGGCTTTTATCACCCGTCATGTGCCTTGAGCATCCACTATCTAAGTACCAAGCTTCTTTTGTTTTAGCTTTGTGGCTATGCTCAATCACCTACAACAAAAAAATAAACACACTCAAGTCTTAGGTACCCAAATTCTCTTGGGTCCTTGGAGGTTAGTAAATGAAATTCTTGATCCCATTGGGATCCATTTTGCTAGTGCATTGCAGTCCTTGGAATGAATTACCTCTTTTGGAATCCATATCCTTTTTACAATTTTTCTTTTAAGATTCCTCATCTTTATATTGCAATAATGTGACTTATGTCCCTTCTTATTACAATATGAACAAGTAATTTCAGGTTTATTCATGCTCTTCCTAGCAATAAAACTCTTAAGATGGGTCTCCCTACTTTGTGCATTATACCCTAAGCCATTTTTGTCAAAAAATGCCCTTTGGGTTTCTAACATGCTATCTAGCTTTTGTTGCCCCATGTGAAATCTATTAAAGGAGTTATGTAAATTGCTATTTTTCTCCTTAAGATCACCAATTTCTAGATTTGCAATCTCTAGTTTCTCCTCACATTCCAATTTATCTTTTAACATTATCTCATTTTCCCTTTTTAATTTCGATATTAACTTTTTATACTTCATGCTCATAGATTCATACTCTAATGCTAAATCATCAAATGCATCTTGCAGTTCATCAAAAGAGTATTCATTGATATTAGAAGTTACCTTTTCATCATCATCAATTGCCATGAAGCATAGGTTGGCAATGTCCTCATTTGATTCATCATCGGAGCAGTCATTGTCACTCCATGTTGCTACCATTGCCTTCTTTTTATGAAACCTATCATTAGATCTTTTGAGAAGAGGGCAGTTAAATTTTATGTGTCCAGGTTTTTTACATTCATAACACACAATAGAGTCTTTTCTACCTACTTCCTCTTGTTCTCTCCTATTGTTTCTCCTATTGCTATTACTAGCTTTCATCCTCATGAATTTATTAAATCTTTTGGCAAACATTGCCATCTCGATATCCTCCTCACTGCCACTCTCATTTTTAATCTCCTTTTCAGCAGTGGATTTTAGAGCAACTCCCATTTTCTTGGGTGGCTCTTCATTTCTTTTAAGCTTCATCTCATAAGTTAGCAAGGAACCTATTAATTCATCTAAGGACAATGTGTGTGGATCCTTAGATTCCTCTATTGCTGTCACTTTAGCTTCCCATGATTTAGGTAAGCTATTTAAAATTTTCTTTACCATTTCAATATTAGAATATATTTTTCCTAAAGATTTTAATCCATTAATTATATCTGTAAACCTAGTGAACATATCACTAATGGATTCTTCTTCCTTCATCCTAAAGAGCTCATAATCATGTGTGAGCATACCTACTTTTGTCTCCTTCACTTGGGTTGTACCCTCATGAGTTATTGCCAATTTATCCCATATTTGCTTGGCATTATCACACCCGGAGACTCTATTATATTCATTAGGACCTAAAGCACAAAATAATGTGTGCATAGCTTTAGCATTTAGCTGTGCACATTTAATGTCATTAGAATCCCATTCATCTTCTTCTTTGGGAATATCTCTTCCCTCTATTTTCTTTGTAGGGATTTGAGGTCCCTTAACTATAATTCTCCATACTTCATAGTCATTTGCTTGAATGAATAGCATCATCCTAGTCCTCCAATATGAATAATGTTCACCATTGAACATGGGAGGTCTAACCGTGGAGTGCCCCTCTCCTATCAAACTAGTTGCTACATTGTTAAGAGCCATTTGATCGTTTTCTAACTCTTAGGAAGTTGTTCCTACGTGATTAAAGAGTCCTAGCTCTGATACCAATTGTTGGCTCTACCGAGAGGGGGGTGAATCGGTTTTCTAACAATTATGGCAGATTTTAAATTAATCACAATTTAAACACAAATGATAATGAATAAAACAGTGCAATATAACAATTTAATGCAAAGAGAGGGAAAGAGAAACAAACACAACGACTTATAGAGGTTCGGCCAACTCTTGCCTACGTCCTCTCTCCTTGACCTTCTTGTCAAGTGGTTTCTTTCTCTCTTTCAATAGAGTTTACAAAGTTCCTTTTACAGGTTAAGGAATAACCTCTCTACCCTTAGCAATACAGAAAATGTATTCACCCTTTTACAATAACTCTCACTGAGGAACAATCCTCTTTTCTTTTAAGGTGTGGATGAATACAGAATAAGGCTTTTCAGTGGGTAGGACTAACAAAGCTTGTAGTACTTAAGCTTGTACAATAAATCTCAATTAATGAGCAATAGAGACACAAGGAATGAAATAATTAAAGCTTGAGAATGTTTTGAATGTTCAGTGATAGTCTCTCTATTCTCTTTGTCTTCAATGCTTGATTATATACTGAAGGTTGGGTAGTTGGAGCATTAAATGCAATTTTTCCCGTTGAGATTTGAAGAAAATAGCCGTTGGGAACCTCCAGTGGTCAGACAGATCGATCTCCTATCTTGGCCAGATCGATCTCCTAGTTTTAAATCCTGCAATGACAAAGCACAAATACACAGGGAGATCGATCTCATACATTACCAGATCGATCTGTTAGTTTGAATAGGCAGAGGCAGATCGATCTGTCGAATAGGCAGATCGATCTCCTATCCTCTCTGTTTGAGGCAAGATCGATCTCTCAATACACCAGATCGATCTCTTAAGCTCACTGACTTTGAGTAGATCGATCTCTTCCTTACCAGATCGATCTCCTAAGTTCTCTGACTTAGAGGAGATCGATCTCTTAACCCTGGCAGATCGATCTCTTTTTACCTTAAACCCTTTACACCGTTTTAAGGCTTGCCAGATCGATCTCTTCCTTCATGAGATCGATCTCTCATCAAGTATAAACCCAGGAGATCGATCTCTCATACCCCAGATCGATCTCTCATCAGCAGAACTCTAAGTTCTGGTCCTGATATCTTCTAAACATGTTTGTATACCATCTTAACATTATTGTATTAACTTGTTTTGTCATTTCAAAATACATTAACTCAACAGCCAAGTCCGGTGGCAATGCCAATCTATACGCCTTATCTCCCACTCTCTCCAAAATCTCGAAGGGTCCGATATAATACCCTTCGATGGTGATACCCTCAGAAACACCGACTCACCCTCATCAAACTCCAGTGGTCTACGTCTCTTGTCAGCATAACTCTTTTGTCGGCTTTGAGCTGTCCGTAATCTCTCACATATCAACTGGACATCCTCAGATGCCTGCTGTACTAAGTCCAGAGCAAAAATCTGTCTGTCACCAACTTCTTCCCATCCAATGGGGGAACGGCATCTACGCTCGTACAATGCCTCATAGGGTGCCATCCCGATACTAGCATGATAGCTATTATTATAAGTGAACTCGGCTAACTGCAGGTGGTCATCCCAGGAGCCTCTAAAATCCAGCACACACGCTCTCAACATATCCTCGAGGGTCTGTATAGTCCTCTCCGACTGCCCATCTGTCTGAGGATGAAAAGTGGTGCTAAAACTCAATCGGGTCCCCAGCCTTCCTGAAAATGTTTCCAAAAATGGGAAGTGAAGCGAGCATCCCTATCAGAAACAACGCTCACTGGTACACCATGTAGCCGTACTATCTCTCGAATATACAGGTTCACCAACTGACTCAGTGTATCGGTAGCTCTCATAGCCAAGAAATGGGCGGACTTAGTCCCCGGTCCACAATAACCCATATGGCATCATGACCTCTATGGGTCCTCAGCAACCCCATCACAAAATCCATGGTGACATGCTCCCACTTCCATGTCGGTATCGGTAGAGGCTGCAATAATCCTGCAGGTTTCTGATGCTCTACATTCACTTGCTAATAAACGAGACACTTAGCGACATATTTAGCAATGTCTCTCTTCATTCCAAACCACCAATAAACCTTCCAAAGGTTTTGATACATCTTGGTACTTCCTAGATGTATCGTATACTTTGATGAGTGAGCCTTTGATAAAATCGTTCTCCTGATCTTAGGATCCCTGGGAACGCATACTCTGCCTCTGAACCTCAATAAGCCATCAGCACTCTGCTCAAAATCAATACCCACACCTGTCTGTATCTGCCTTAGCCAATCGATACACCGTCGATCGCTCTGCTGGGCTTGTCGAATATGGCCAATCAACTCTGGCTCTAGTCTCAAACTAGCAATGATCTCAAGTCTCTCAGATCCAGGTGGGGTTACATCTAAACTGAGGTTCGCAAAGTGTTCTAACAATTCATGTTCCCGTATCATCATACAAGACACCAACCCAAGGTTCTTTCTACTCAAAGCATCGGCAACTACATTTGCCTTACCCGGGTGGTACATGATTTCACAATCATAGTCCTTCAGGAGTTCGAGCCATCTCTTCTGTCTCATATTCAGCTCTTTCTGTGAGAACAGGTACTTAAGGCTCTTATGATCTGTAAACACCTGAAATTTCTCACCATAGAGATAGTGGCACCATATTTTCAAAGCAAATACTACAGCCGCCAACTCCAAATCATGTGTCGGGTAGTTCCTCTCATGATCTTTCAGCTGTCTAGATCCATAGGCAACTACCTTCCCATCCTGCATAAGCACACAGCCGAGTCCCTGGTGTGATGCATCCGTATACACCGAGAATCCTCCTGAGCTGGTAGGAATGGTGAGAACTGGAGCAGTCGTCAATCGACGCTTGAGCTCCTCAAAACTCCTCTCACATGCCTCATCCCATGTAAACTTAACATTCTTATGCGTGAGGCATGTCAATGGAGCAGCTAGTCTGGAGAAACCCTCTACAAATCTCGGATAATATCCTGCCAATCCCAGGAAACTTTTGATCTCAGTAACTGTCTTGGGCTGTTCCCACTGTACAACTGCCTCTATCTTGGATGGATCCACTGATACCCCATCCTTTGACACAACATGCCCCAGAAATGAGATCTGTTCCAACCAGAAGTTACACTTGCTGAGTTTGGCATACAATTCTCTCTCTCGGAGGGTCTGCAGAACTATCCTTAAGTGCTCCTCATGATCTTCCCTAGACTTAGAGTACACCAAAATATCATTTATGAAAACAATCACAAACTTGTCCAGGTATGGCTTGAATATATCATTCATCAATGCCATAAATGCTGCGGGAGCATTCGTCAATCGGAATGGCATCACCAAAAACTCGTAGTGGCCATAACGGGTACAAAATGCTGTCTTGGGTACATCTCCACTCCTGATCCTCAATTGATGATACCCTGACCGCAGATCTATCTTAGAAAATACTTCGGCTCCCTGGAGCTGATCCAACAAATCATCGATTCTTGGAAGGGGGTACTTGTTCTTAATGCTGGCCTTATTCAACAACCGGTAATCTATACACAGTTGGAGGCTTCCATCCTTCTTCCTTACAAATAGAACTAGTGCTGCCCAAGGCGAGACACTCGGTCTAATAAACCCCTTCTCAAGCAACTCTTGCAGTTGTTTCTTTAGCTCTTCCAACTCTATCCGAGCCATTCTATAGGGTGGTTTCGATATCGGCTCTGTACCAGGCACTAACTCTATGTAGAATTCCATGTCCCTTTCAGGTGGTAGTCCTGGTAATTCATCCGGAAAGACATCAGGGTAATCCGCAATTACGGGTATGTCCCTCAATTCCGGTTGTACCTCATCTATATCGACCACATATGCAATGAACCCTTCACATTATCCTCTCCATCGTTAGTAACATAAACCATCACTCCAAATTCAACATTCATCAAAAACAAATAATTTATCTCTCAAGCAATATGCATTTAAAATTATACTCTTTTATTTACCACAATTATACAAGTTTCATATCATTTCTTTTCATCAAAATTTACCATAAGATTGTCTAATCCTGAAAACATCAATGTTTTGGCATGAAAATCCATCACAACACGATTGGTAGCCAACCAATCCTTTCCCAAAATTACATCAAAATCATTCATATTCAATAAAATCAGATTGGCTATCATTTCCTTCCCCTCTATCTTTAACTTACAATCCCTACATACATGCTCAGTCAATTGACTATCATTCATGGGTGTGGAAATCCTTAACATTTTATCCAACAATGTTGGTTTCACATATTTCAACAATTTATGTGCAAAGGAAGGTGATATGAAAGAATGCGTGGCACCAGGATCAAATAATACCAATGCTTCTAAATCAAAGATTCGGATGGTACCTTTAATCACATCCGTCGATGCGTCTGCAGTGTCCTGGTCCAGTGCATGTACTCTTCCTCTGCTCACACCCGCAGCCTGTTTCCCTTTTTCCTCAGCTGTAGCCCTCCTCCTCGGGGCTGCTGTCTCAACTTGAGCCCCCTCAGGCTCCTTGCCCTTCTGTGGGGCAATCTCCATCTTCTCGGAACAATACTTAGCTATATGTCCTGGTCTCTCGCATCTAAAACACACCATAGGGGTCATCAGATAGGGCCTATTCCCATGAAATCTCCCACATCTCTTACACTGATCAGTAGTAGGCCGTGGTCCTCCAATAGTCATGCCCCTCGGCGCGGTCAAGGCTGGGTATACGGGAGGTCTAGCAGCTCTCTCCCGCACCTCCTCAATCTTTGGCCTTTTCTCGAAAAATCTTTGGCCATCTCTCTTGGCCACTCTTTCAAACCCGGATCTCTTCCGGTCTCTATCCTTTCTAACACTGACTCTCCCAAGCTCGGAGGCATTTCGCTCAAAGTCTTGCTCACATAACTGAGCCTTATGTACAGCCTCCTCATAAGTCACAATATCGAAGGGAGCTAGCTTAGTCCGGATGGCCAATCTCAATCCATCCATGAACTTCTGATTCTTTCGGGTCTCACTACCCATCGTGTCCGGGTCATATCTCCCCAATGACATAAACTTGGACTCATACTCGTCCACAGTTCGGTTCCCCTGAACCAAATTCATAAATTCCATCCGCAATTTCCTCTGTGCGGTAGCTGGAATATATTGTCTCCTGAAGGCCTCTAGGAATATCTCCCACGAGATCTCAGAGTGTCTGGCCCTCAAAATAACCTCGGTGGACCTCCACCAATGCTCGGCCTCACCTTTCAACATAAACACGGCAAAGGCTACCTTTTCAGCTGAAGTGCATCGGAAAAACCTATATAGTTTCTCCATTTCATACACCCAATCCTCCGTAATCACTGGGTCCTTCACCCCTCTAAACACTGGGGGTTTCAGCGCTTGAAACTCTCGCAACCTGCTCAAGTCGCAGTCATAACCCAAATCACTACTGCTCTACTGTGGAGCGATAGGAGAATCTGTATCCTAGGCTGTAGGTGGTGTAACTGTAGCTGTCTCAGCAGCATGAGGTCTCTCAGCCTCTGCAGCTGCTTGTTCAGTAGTAGGCTGTGCTGCGGGACCTCGTCTATCGCCGGCGCCCAAGGCCTGCATGACTATCTCCACCAAACTCTCAATACTCCGCTCTAATCTAGTGAAGCGAGCCTCAATATCCTCTGCTCTCCCAGCAGGGTTCTGTGGAGCCTGCTCAGTCTGTGGCTCCGCACGGCTCTCAGGCCTACCTCTACGGCCTCTAGCACGTGCTCTCGCCCCTCTACCTTGGCGTGTAACTGGCATAGTGCCTAACTTCCTGTATTATAATAATTCATTAAGCTCAATCCATCACGGTATACACAGTTATATCTAAACAAAAGCACAGTATTATAGGGATGTACTTTCCTACGTTTTATTAATGACTCAAATCAGGCCAACACAGCTCTGATACCAATCTCTGTCAAGACCCAATTCCATTCTCTTCAACCGAAAATCACTAAAAATTTTTCACGTTTTACTGTTACCTTACCCGGTCGTGAACTAAACTCACCACACACTGTTAGGCTGTGAGTCAATAATAAACACCACATCTCATTCATTCTCAATTAATTAAAACGATGTCATACATTTGCATTTAATAGTATACCTATACGAATATATGTTTTACTGACATCTACATCCTCCATAATTACGACTCAAAAGAATACTGTGCTTTTACATTGTTTAGATACAAAAAGAATCACTGTGTATATACCTTTTAGCAATGGAGATACAGCGGAGTCCAAAATACCATGCCTCAGTCCTTACTGGGCTACTATGCACGCTCTGTAGGGGGGAAAATAGAGTGGGATGAGCAACCACACGCTCAGTAAGGCAATAATGCAAGCATGGTAGATAACTACTCTATCTACATGCTGATAGTGTTATGCATAAATCATTTATGGTAGGAGCATGAGGAATAAAACTATGCCATGTGAATATACATATATATCATGTATCAAAATCATTTGCATTGGCATATAAAACATGGTAAAAATATCATGTCTAAATCATCTCATGCTCGATCTCATTTAATTTCATAAAAAGGGCAATTCATTAAGAAACCTCCTTTTTAAACCAACATCATAAACACCACCAAATCAACTCACAATCACAACCATATTTTTGTTCCACAATTCACGCATGTGTATAAATCTAGGTCACTATATCAAAAGTGCCTATGTGAACCCTTACATCATAAATCATCCCAGACCACACGCATCCAGGTGTGCGGGGTATCATGCTGGCACGAAGATGGATTATCCCTCGCCAGACTTTCTCATCACATAACCATCATGCGGTACATCGTACTCCATGTGATATACACGGTACAGCGTACTCCGCAACTCATATCGTGATTGGGGGTGCCATCCCTAGGTCTTATCTACCCCATACCAAGAGTTTTCCATATTCCGTGAAGGAGAGCCTCCCTGCCGAACAGAGCCTCCCCGCCTAACAGAGCCTCCCTGCCTCTTTGGGCTTAAGGATGTTAGCTTAAGGATGTATGGCTTAAGGATCCTTCCATAAGAGAGCTCCCCACCGAACAGAGCCTCCCTGCCTAACAGAGCCTCCCCGACTCTTTGGGCTTAAGGATGTTGGCTTAAGGATGTAGGGCTTAAGGATCTTACCGTACCCATGTAGGAGAGCCTCCCTGCCTAACAGAGCCTCCCCGCCCCTCCAGGGCTTAAGGATGTTGGCTTAAGGATCCCACCATAAGAGAGCCTCCCCACCGAACAGAGCCTCCCCGCCTAACAGAGCCTCCCCGCCTCTTTGGGCTTAAGGATGTTGGCTTAAGGATGTAAGGCTTAAGGATCTTACCAACTTTCACAACCTTATACGTGTCACAATGTGCAAACTTGTGCGAGCAAAGCTCTAGCACGACTCATGCATCCTATCATAAAGCGATGCGTACGAGCATAGCTCTAGTACGGTTATACTCATAGAACAGACCACTCACAAACCACGTACGAGCAGAAGCTCCAGTACGGTTTATAAACATCATCACAGTTTCCAAATCGAGGTGCGAGCTAAGCTCCAGCGCGTTTCATACAAATGAAAACATAGAAATCCAGCGCGAGCGAGGCTCTAGCGCGATTTATGTCTTACAAATACGATAGGCGGCTCATACACAATCAAACAATCCCGGTAATCGGGTTTAGCACTCACAAATGCTTTTCCACAACAACCATACAATACTAGCCGACTCATCTACTAGCTTGCTTAAAACCAAGCAAATTTCATTTTGAAAAGCATCAAAACATTAGATTTATGCAATTATTAGCCTTACTATCCCATTTCATAAAATCCACTTCAAATCCAAAACCACGCATATACTCCTTATCATTCACGAATACCATCAATCATTTATTTGAGCAACCATGCATTTCATAAAACACCCAATATTCACCCACAAGTTCAAAGTACGAGCAGCTACCTCTATATACTCACAAAATTCCCTTACCTGGAATCGCGATGCGTGATTCCACTTCCTTAAGCTACTTACTCGTACAGTTCGATTCGTCTTCAACGAACTCTTTGGGACTGTACAAAATTGTATCCCGCATTATATTCGATCCATATAATATGACATCGTGCGTTCACTATAGTCAATTCGACCTATAGTTTTCTATTAACGCTTATATGGCCTCGTATCATTACTATACCCATAACTCAAGTCTATGGATCTTCTTAGGCCTATTATCTTATTCAAAATCGATATCAAATCGACATAAAGCTCATAGTGTTCATATTTCATGAATCCCCTCACTATGGCATTTATCAATCATATACATACCCATTTTCACAAATCCTCCAACTCACTATGTAATTCCATCTAACCATCTAAAATCATAAACATTACCCCAATAACAACTTTAGCATGCCATAAATCATAAGCTCATTCAATCCCACATATTCTCATTTTATACCCATTTTTGATTTCTAGGTCATACCAATTTCACTACATTCCTAGGAAATTTATCCATCAATACTCATACCAAACAACTCCAAAATCAATTAAATAGCTAATGCATTTGGATTGGGGTGTTAGAATCTTACCAACATGATTTTTCTTCTTGCTCCAAATGGTAATGCCCTTAACTCCTTCAATTCCAAAAATGGGAAAATGCCCTCTCACTATGTTGTTCTTCTCTTTGATAGGAACAACTTTGCCTGTAATGATCTCTCTTCAAATCTCACTGAAAATGGCTGATTTTAGAGAGGGAAAGTTAGGTTTTTGGCGTTGAGATTGTAAAGTTAAGTGTTTTTTCGAGATTTCCAGATTTTCAGCCCTCCTTATATAGAAATAGCTTGGGGAGATCGATCTGGTTTATGAGGAGATCGATCTGGTCCCTTAAAATCCCTCTTTTTCATGGCATTTTTTTAAGCCTGAGATCGATCTGTCGAAGCATGAGATCGATCTGTTGAAGCATGAGATCGATCTGTCGAAGCATGAGATCGATCTGGTCCTAAACAGAGAGCTAAGGAGATCGATCTGGGTGCTTGGGGATCGATCTTTTCACTACAGAATGCTTGGGAGATCGATCTGGCCCCATTGGAGATCAATCTGCTCTATTCTTTTGCCCAAATAAGAGCATTCTGGCTCTTCCAGATCGATCTCTCATCCTATGAGATCGATCTGGCCCTCATGTTTTCCAGATTTCCTGCAGTTTCCTTGTTGCAGCTCATACCAACACATCCTTAATCTATTGCCATGGCCATTTTCTCATCCATCCACCTTTATAACTTGAAAATGACATCCATTCATACCTTATGCACGTTGAAACTTGTGTGCATTCATTGTATATCCAAAGGTATGCTACATGAAACCAAATGGAAGCATAACTCCATTCCATTTTTACCACACTACTCATCTTGAGTTTCAATCACATCCATCTCTTGCCAGAACTCATTTCTTCATATTCATACTCAATGAAACTTGTATGTACGTCACAATTCATATTACACATACATACATTGAATCCATGGACTTAAATCAATCATACTTTACATTACAAGTCCATTCATATTATTTGATCCAATTATACACATTACCATTATACATATACGGGGTCTTACAATTCTTATTCCTTACAATGCCAATGCCATTAATCTGTACCTGGACCATCCGCAAGGGGTGCAGGATGAATATACCAGTTATGTTGCAGCTCTCCACACTGATACTGATGAGCTGTACCGAGTCATTAACGAACTTACAGTACCACACACCCATTGGCAGAAAAGGCCAGAGGCTGAATCTATGGCATTCCCTTCCAATCGACTTCAATATGGTCTACATAAATGGTATGACTTCATTTGCTCACAAATCATGCCTACAACTCATAAAAGCAGCATTGATGTCGATAGAGCTGCTCTCCTTTACTGTTTTCTGACTGACAAGATTGTTGATTTTGGAGCCATTATTTTTCGGTCCATCCAAGAGTTTATACGCAGGGAAAATAGAAGGGGTTTACCTCACCCTTCATTGGTTTGTGGACTTTGCAAGAAATATGGCATATATTGGACTGAGTTTGAACCACGACTGGCTAGGAAATCTGCAATCACTTTCAGAAATCCTCGGGTACCTCTGACTCAGAGAGAAGTTGCTCCTCCTACTGCCCCACCACCAACTTCTGCTGGTCCATCTATTGCACCTTCCACCACTTCCGACTCCATTACAGCTGTGCTAAATAAGATTAAGGAGTTACAGATGGAGATGCGCAACAATAACCGAGACTATCGAACTTTCTATGCATATGTTGCCTCCTACCATAAATCATTAGTCGACTACCTAAATATGAGGGGTCGTGCGGGAGAGGTGATATTCCCCATGCCGCCACAATGGTGTACTTCTACTGATGATGACATGGAGGAAGATGCTTAGGAGGAAGCTGATGCTGAAGATGGCTCAGAAGAGGATTCAGACAGTTAGACTACCCCAGGGAAGTCCTCTTTACTACTTTTTCTAATTCATTGAGGACAATGAAGATCTTAAGTTTTGGGGAGTATTGGCTGTGCTCTGTGTCATGCTTTGCTATGTTTTTCATGCCTACTGTTATGTTTTTCATGCTTTGTTATGTTTTATGTGCCTGTTTCAATTTCTTTTTATGTGTTTCTTTTTAGTGTTTGTGTGCAATTATACTCAGTTTTACAGATTAGTTTTCTAGATTGTGGCCAAAGATGGATTTTGCAAGGAATTGATCAAATTTTGTTTAAATGGATGATTTTTATTGTTTGAGTATTGGTATGTGGATAGAAAGCTTCACTTGAATCTTTTCACTCCAACTATGCACCAATCATATTCAGTTTATGCACTTATTGTGTTGATATGTGAAACTAAAAAGACTTTAGAACTTGATTAGTTATTACTGGAGGCGAAATTGATAGACCATGCATGATTAGGAAAATGATCTAGGCCATTTTTGTTTGAGATTGAGCCTTTCAAGCCTACCAAATTATATTAATCCCTTGGAAAACCCTTTGAGCCAAAATTTACCATTTTGTTGTTATATAACCATATTACAAGCCATGACCTAATTGTTTGATTATCCTATTCTTTTGGTCCCTTACTTAAAGCACTATCAATCAGAATTTTTAGATTAAGGGATGAGCTCAAAAGAAAACAAGGTGGTTTATAAATTATTGGTTTGAGAACTTGAACGTTACAAACAAGGGTTTGTTCTCGGGTTTTGATGAAAATTTAGTGTCATATGCAGTTACAGGTAGTGAAAAATCAAATTCTAGAGTGTGACACTGCAAAAAAAAAAAAATATCAAACTCGAGAATGAGTAAAGCTGGGTAGTGATTCATGAGCTCAAAACAAATTAAATCCAAAGGTGATTACAGTGCTTTAGGTGGATTAAACTTCATATTATATCCTTTATCCCACCTAAAACCCAAGCCTTATGTTACAACCTTTGAAAAGTCCTTTTGATTCTTGGTTATGCATGAGTCTATTAGTGGAGAGTGGTAGTTAATTCAAGCATATGAAGTCTTGTGTTTAATTTTTATTTAGGTTTCGCATTGACACTTGAGTGCATGAATTTGAGTAAATGGTTGTACACACACACACAAGTGGAAAGTGAAGAGTGAAGGGGGATTGGTTTGCTTAGATTGACTTGAACAATATAAATCTGAAATTTATCTTAAGTTGAGAACCTTGTGAATTCTTGAGGAAAATCCCAATTTAGTATGACAAGTATGTGAGCTGAGTATGGTTGAGAGTCTTTAATTGTTCTGTTTCTAGTATGTGTTTGCTTGAGGACAAGCAAATTTCTAAGTTTGGGGGTATTTGTTAGCACTAAAATTTATATATGTTTAGAACCCTTTTTACTTAGTTATTTGATTTGTTCTTTGCTATATTAGGTATGTTTTATATGTTTTATGCATTTGTGCAGGAAAAAGAACAATATGGAGAAGTTAAAGCTTTTGGAGTTGATTCTGTGAAGAAGTGAAATTGCAGGATGCTGATCATGACTTATGCTGCAGCAATAAAAGAAACTGGACAGTGCAGAGCAGATATGGGGAATCAATACCATTGTCACAGCATAGCAGTCTGATTAGGGCAACACTGTTTTTCCACGTGGCATTCCGTGTTTTAGTGCTTGGGAACCTTATAAATAGTCTTTTTATCAGAATATCGAAGGAGGCTGCGACAAAAGGCTTCAGGATTGATTTAGCTCCATAGAAACTTCATCTTTTACATCTTTTTCGATCAATGTTTATTCTAAGGATGATGATTTGGAATTATTAGATGTTTATCATGATTTCTAGGAACTAAACTCCTTTTTCCTAGAATCGATGTAGCCAACTTTGGGCAGATTGCAACTATTTTGTGATATTGTTTGGATGATTTCAATTATGTTTATTTAATCTACTTGTTCTTAATGCTCTAGTTGATTGGCCACCAATTGGATGAATTAGTATAGGAATCTGGCACTCGGGAGAGGGGATTATTTATATGCACAAAGGTAGATTAACATAGGACATTATTGAATTGGGAGGTTGACAATTCTTATGAGCCATAGAGAAACGGATTACCATCGCTTAATGAACTTTATTATTTAATTCTGAATCGAGAGGTTAGGATTAGGTAATTTGGGTATGATTGTTTAAAACTCGGGAGAGATAAACAGGAAATAGTTTCGGCTATAAACAATTTGAAATCAAAAGAACAATTGATCAAAGGAATTGTATGAACCCTAGTTAGGTGAAATCGAGTTCTAGGAATATTTTGCCATTGATATTTTCATTCGTAATAATTGTGATTTGTTTTAATTAATTTGTTCCGTAATTAATAGTTAGAATAGTAAATAGGATCTTAACCAATATAAATTACTTTTTCTAAATAAAGTTCAAGGTTGTTGATTACAGTGATTTGCGGTAGGCACAATTCCCTGTGGGACAATATTTATATTTACTCTATACTCAAAAACTGACCTGTGCACTTGCAGTAGTGTTCTATTTGAGCACAACATATATGTACAAGTATTTGCAATTATGTATTTGAATTTACTTTTAAGAAAAGCGTACTTACAATCAATGGATAATTGTATTGACATGTATGCTTGTTATGAAAAGAATGTGGTTAAGGTAACTAATATCGAATCACAGCCCAATGGTTTGGTGTTGAGTTATGACAGAAGGAGCGGTAAGTAAGATGCGAAAAATTTGTGACAATTTTGGTAGGTCACGGGAGGGGAGGTCGTGACAAGAAGTAAAGAGGTCAACTTACAAGAGTAAAACTTTCAAATCTTTTACCAAATCTATATCAAACTTCAAAGTAGAAAAGAGACAAAGTACATTGTACTATCCTTAATCTTGGTTTGTAATTCCTTCATAGAGCTAAACTTGTATTCATCTAACCTTTATAAAGGTTTTAAGAATATTCTTTGCACACCTATCCATACATTGTAAAAGAGAGTGAACACTTTAGAGCTAAAATTGTAAAGGAAGAATGGGTATAGTTTAAAGGTTTTCTTCTTGAGCCTAAAAAAGGAGAGCTTATTAAAGGTTTCTTCCTTGAGTCTATAAGGAAGGGATTTAGGCTTTTTCCTTGAGCGTGGGTAAAATGAGACATTTTAAAGGTCATCCTTGAGCCTTGGGAAAAAGAATGTTACTCTTGAACCTGTAAAAAGAGTGGTTGATTGAAAAGTCCAAAGTTTATAGTGAATTTGGCAATCCTTCAGAGAAGTTCAAGGGAAAGGACGTGGGCAAGGTTTCCAAATCTTTATAAAATCAATTTTATATAATTTCTTTTGTCTACACTCTTATTTTACTTGTTGCATATTTGTTTTATTTGTTTAACATTAAAGCAATTGGATAAGTAGTGTAGAAGAAATTAGAATTGAAAAGTAAAATTTTAGATAGTCCCAAAACCGATTCACCCCTTCTTAGTTTAATTAGTGAGCCAATGATTAGTATAAGAGTTTGGACTATAGAGAATAGATTTAACCACCTTACAATAGAAATGATCCTTAGAAATGACTTAATTTAACATAGGTAACCTTGTTTCCCTGAAAAATCATTCCATCATTAGACCCTTGCTGTTTAATGGTAAGAATTATGCTTATTGGAAGACTAGGATGATGTTATTCATTCTAGCAAATGATTATAAGATGTGAAGAGTTATAGTAAAGGGTTTTTTTATCCAAAAGAAAATTATAGAAGATGTAAAATTTATTAAAACTAAAAAAGAATGGGATGAGAATGATGTTAAAATGGCATGACTCAATGCTAAAGCTACGCTTACACTTTTTTGTGCCTTCAGACCTAGTCAAGATAATAGAGTTTCCTTGTGTGACAATGCAAAAGAAATTTAGGACAAGTTAGTTATCACACAAGATGGAACAAACCAAGTAAAAGAGACCAATATTGGGATGTTCATCCAAGATTATGAAATGTTTAGAATTAAACCCATAACTGATATGGCAATAGGTTCCCAGACATAGTGAATGGCCTTAAGGGGTTGGGAAAGATCTACTCCAACATGGAGATGGTCAAAACGATATTGAATGGCCTCCCCAAGTTGTAGGAAGAAAAAGTGACTATAATAAGGGAATCAAAGGATGCCAATACTTTTTCAATTGATAAACATATGAGATCTTTGATTACATATGAAATGCAGTTGAAGAGGAATAAAGAGCCCCCTAAGAATATAGAAGTAACATTAAAATCCTCTACTAGTGAGGATTCTAGGATAGAAAAAAGAAAATAGCTCCATGAACGAAGAATTAGAATGAAAATATTTGCCAAAAGGTTTGATAAGTTTATGAACATTAGAGCTAAGGGGTTAGATAGAAGACCAACTAGAAAAAATACATTTAGAAGGGAAACTAGTTGAAGGGATAAAAATCACATTATTTATAATGAGTGTAATAACCAGGACATATTAGGTAAGATTGTCCTTTACTTAGAAGAATGAATGAGAAGAAGCCAAAAAAGAAAGCTATGATTGCTACTTGGAGTGATAGTGAACATTCCAAGATAAAGGAAGAATAAAATGAAGAAAATGAAGTCGCAAACTTATGTCTCATGTTCAATGAAGAATCCTTATATTCTTCTAACCTTTTTAAGGTGAATGCTCATTTGAAGAGTTACAAGATACATTCTATGATTTAGCAAATGAATATATAAAAATGAATGATAACTTTAGGAAGATGATCAATAGATTAACTAGTGAGAATAAGGTTTTGAATAGGACTATGTCAAGGCTCAGCCCGTTTCCTTGGTCGTCGGCTGGCATCCCTTTGATCGACCATGGCCACCCCTCTTAGGCCCACAACATCGATCCCAAGTTTACCTTGACTCAACCGTATTGTCGGCTCTGCGGACACTAGGCCCCTCACGGTTTTGTCCTGGCCTCTACCAGAATTTGTATCCTCAGAGGTTCGAACTCAGTACATAGTCCTAGTTGACACTCTGCTGCTACCACTGAGCCAACCAGCACAACATCGACTAGGACTATGTCGTGAGTTCGAGCCTCTAGGGACACAAATTCTGGTAGAGGCCAAGACAAAACCTTGAGGGGTCTGGTGTCCCCAGAGCGGACAATACGGTTGAGTCAAGGTAAACCTGGGATCGATGTTGTGGGCCCAAGAGCGGTGGCCATGGCCGATCAAGGGGATGCCAGTCGACGACCAAGGAAACAAGCTGGACCTTGACAATAAAATGCGCGTTTTATTGTGATGACCCCGAGTGCACTTAGGTGCACCACCCCTGGCTAGCCACCACCCTAGCCACCACTCTGCCTCACTCAACCGTATTGTCCTCTTTGGTTGCATAGCGGAAGCCTCAAGGTTTTATCATGGAGGGTGTCCAGGGGGCTACCGTTCCACAATTCGCGTCCCCAGTGGTTTGAACCTAAGACCTTAAAGCTTTAGTTCTTACACACTTGGTACCAATTGTTCCACAAGATAGAGCTAGAAGGAAAAATAGAATGTTTAGAAATAGGAGAACAAGAAAAGAAGAACTAAAATTTGCATAATTCATTTTCGAGGTTCTATATGACCCAACAAAAGCTAGATCATATGTTAAAGACACAAAGGGTCTTTTTTGACAAAGATGGTTTTAGGATACAAAAATATTGAGAAAGAGATTCAACTTAAGAATTCCTTTGTTAAAGAAATTGATGCACATATTACTTCTAGATGTAGTTTATGCCATAGAATATGACATTCTTCTTTTTCTTGCTAGTTTAGAAAAGGTAAATTTAGGAGAAAGTTAAAAATGTGTGGGCATCAAAGCATGTACTTCATAAAAATGATGATTTATTTACATAGTTACCTAAAGGTAAAAAAAAAAAATTTAATGTTAACCCACAAGGACCTAAAGCCACTTAGGTACCTAAGCATTGATGAAGCTTTTTTTTGTAGGTGTGATAAAGCTCGGAGCAACGAAGAAGAAAATAAAATGCTCTAGTCACATTATTTGAAGAGAAGGCATGCATAGAGAGAATCGAGAAAAATGCATAAAACACTTCGCCTTCATCAAGTTAAATACACTTTTAAATGAAATTCAATAAGGATAAAATGAGATCATGAATAACTCCTATCAAGCTGTGGAGTTTTGTAAAATTATTCTCATTTCCTTAAAACTCCACTTTGATAAGTGATCCTTATGCTTGAAGTTAATGATGTATTAATGGATGATTGGATTTATGATTAGTGCACGAATACTTAAAGTATGAATGAACAAGAATAACACTTTGAACTTATTTAAAAGAATTGCAGTACATAAATTGACAAAGAATGACTTGATGCCTTGAAGTGTTCTGTGTGTTTCTTGATACATTTAAAAGCCATCTTGAATGCGTTATAGAATAGGACAAATTGATTCATTTGTTTATGTTTGTAATTGTTTGAATGTTTGTGTGCTTTAATTAAATAAATTGATTAGGAAATTGTTGTGTTTTGTGTGCTGATATGAGAATTGATACTTTTCACAAAGTAGCGATACTTTGGACTAGAAGCACTAGAAATTAAAAAAGTACACATTTATGTGGTACCAATACTTGTTGGATATGTATTGATACACTTTATGTAAAACCCATTTCTGGTGATGTATACATTGTGATTCATACGATGTAACACATTTACACATGTTAAATTGAATCATAAGAAGAGATTTTGGATTGAATGAAGTTGCAAAGAGAATGAATGAATGAACATCCATGAATCCATGTAAAGGTTAAATAAGGGCTGAAATGGCCATAAACTAAACAAATAGAACTCAAACAACGAGACCGAATATGTCACGACCCAAATTACCTAAAAATCAGAGTAAATTTTTCGCTTTTTCATTTATTATTTAATTCTTACCTTTCTCTCATCTTGACCATCCTACAAACAGTTGGGCTATGATTCGGTGTTAGTCACCTCTCACCTATTTACCATTCCATTTCCATAATCACATTCACATATCAGAGTTTACTATCTTTTGACTTTAACTAAATACATACACAATGGTATTTATAACTCTACATCCCCGACATCATATCCATTTACAGTACTGTGCATTACATATTTAGATACAAAACCATACAAATGTGTATACCTATTTCTCGATGGGAAGCAGCAAATACCAAGAATGCAAGTCCTCAACCGCTCAATAACTATTGCGAGTGCTCTGAAAAGATGGGAAAATAACGGGGGTGAGCAAACCACACGTTCAGTAAGGTAATTATGCAAGTAAGTAGATAGCTCCACTATCTACATGCTCATAATGCCATGCCCTTAAATCCATTTCTTTTCATTAAAATCTCAAGCACAAAGTCAAGCATACATCAATGACATAGTTTATCAAAACTATTTGTGCATATATAAATCATACTACTTATGCATCAATGGCATTTTATGTGACATCCTTAAAACATAATTAGCATGAAGTAAATCAAGATCATGCATTCTTCCATGTCATGTAAGACAAATCATGAATTTGAAATGAAAGCATGGAAACAATTATCATGCTACTGCATTCAAATCATTTCACTAAAACTGCAGTATAAACTAACCATTCCGAGTCAATCATCTCATAAAACAATTTATTAAAATTCATTATAAAACTTTGGTTATAAAACCACCCTTCTTCTAGGGTCATATATCATAAAATCCTCTAAAACATATATTAGCATATTATAAAAATCATAAAATCAGGGGCCTGACCCCTCCCTCGGGTCTACCCTGGTCATCGACCAATAGTTATATCATGTAAGACATGTAGGTGACTATCAGTAACAACATAGGACTATGGCCATAACCTAGTGATCCCTGGCAACACGGTACCTAGTGTGCGGGGTATCACACCTGAAACGAGAGGTGGATCTATCCTACCCACCAGAACAGCATAACATCAGGATTGCGAGGGCAAGGCTTACTGCCTCGTGGCTAATGCCACTCCACTCCAACAATCCCCATGGTACAACGTACTCCGCGTGACATACACGGTACAATGTACTCCGTGAACCCAAGCTCAGTCAGGGGTGCCTATAATAGGTCATATCCACCCATATCATCTCTGTCTCAGTATGCGCGTGTGTGTCACGACCCAATTCCATTCTCTTTAACCGAAAATCACTGAAAAGTTTTCGCGTTTTACTGTTACCTTACCCGGTCGTGAACTAAACTCACCACACACTGTTGGGCTGTGAGCCAATAATAAACACCACATCTCATTCATTCTCAATTAATTAAAATGATGTCATACATGTGCATTTAATCGTGTACTCATACGAATACATGTTTTACTGACATCTACATCCCCCATAAGTACAACTCAAAAGAATACTGTGCTTTTACATTGTTTAGATACAAAAAGAATCACTGTGTATATACCTCTTAGAGATGGAGATGCAGCGGAGTCCAAAATAATACGCCTCAGTCCTCACTGGGCTACTATGCACGCTCTGTAGGGGGAAAATAGAGTGGGATGAGCAACCACACGCTCAGTAAGGCAATAATGCAAGCATGGTAGATAACTACTCTAATCTACATGCTGATAGTGTTATGCATAAATCATTTATGGTAGGAGCATGAGGAATAAAACTATGCCATGTAAATATACATATATATCATGTATCAAAAT
Organism: Firmiana major; assembly: GCA_033439115.1. NCBI lineage: Eukaryota > Viridiplantae > Streptophyta > Magnoliopsida > Malvales > Malvaceae > Firmiana > Firmiana major. The sequence continues at coordinate 72,103,939 of CM065901.1, read as the reverse complement.
CATGTGCATTGGCATATAAAACATGGTAGAAACATCATGTATAAATCATCTCATGCTCAATCTCATTTAAATTCATAAAAGGGCAATTCATTAAGAAACCTCCTTTTTCAACCAACACCATAAAACCACCAAATCAACTCACAATCACAACCACATTTTCATTCCACAATCCACGCATGTGTATAAAACTAGGTCACTATATCAAAAGTGCCTATGGGAACCATTACATCATAAATCATCCCAAACCACACGCATCCAGGTGTGCGGGGTATCATGCTGGCACGAAGATGGATTATCCCTTGCCAGACTTTCTCATCACATAACCATCATGCGGTACATCGTACTCCATGTGATATACACGGTACAGCGTACTCCGCAAACTCATATCGTGATTGGGGGTGCAATTCCTAGGTCTTATCTACCCCATACCAAGAGTGTTCCATATTCCGTGAAGGAGAGCCTCCCTGCCGAACAGAGCCTCCCCGCTTAACAGTGCCTCCCCGCCTAACAGAGCCTCCCCGCCTCTTTGGGCTTAAGGATGTTGGCTTAAGGATGTTAGCTTAAGGATGTAGGGCTTAAGGATCCTTTCCGTAAGAGAGCCTCCCCACCGAACAGAGCCTCCCCGCCTAACAGAGCCTCCCCGCCTCTTTGGGCTTAAGGATGTTGGCTTAAGGATGTAGGGCTTAAGGATCTTACTGTACCCATGTAGGAGAGCCTCCCTGCCTAACAGAGCCTCCCCGCCTCTTTGGGCTTAAGGATGTTGGCTTAAGGATCCCACCGTAAGAGAGCCTCCCCACCAAACAGAGCCTCCCCGCCTAACAGAGCCTCCCCGCCTAACAGAGCCTCCCCGCCTCTTTGGGCTTAAGGATGTTAGCTTAAGGAAGTAGGGCTTAAGGATGTAAGGCTTAAGGATCTTACTAACTTTCACAACCTTATGCTTATCACAATGTGCAAACTTGTGCGAGTAAATCTATAGCATGACTCATGCATCCTCTCATAAAGAGACGCGTACGAGCATAGCTCCTAGTACGGTTATACTCATAAGACAACCACTCAAAAGCCACGTACGAGCAAAAGCTCCAGTACGGTTTATAAACATCAACATAATTTTCAATCAAGGTGCGAGCTAAGCTCCAGCACGTTTCATACAAATGAAAACATAGAAATCCAGCGCGAGCGAGTCTCTAGCGCGATTTATGTCATACAAATACGATAGGCGGCTCATACACAATAAAACAATCCCGAAAATCGGGTTTAGCACTCACAAATGCTTTTTCCACAACAACCATACAATACTAGCCTACCCATCTACTAGCTTGCTTAAAACCAAGCAATTTCGTTTTGAAAAGCATCAAAACATTAGATTTATGCAATTATTAGCCTTACTATCCCATTTTATAAAATCCACTTCAAATCCAAAACCACGCATATACTCATCATCATTCACGAATACCATCAATCATTTATTTGAGCAACCATGCATTTCATAAACACCCAATATTCACCCACAAGTTCAAAGTACGAGCAGCTACCTCTATATACTCACAAAATTCCCTTACCTGGAATCGCGATGTGTGATTCCACTTCCTTAAGCTGCTTACTCGTACGGTTCGGTTCGCCTTCAACGAACTCTTCGGGACTGCACAAAATCGTATCCCGCATTATATTCGATCCATATATTGCAACCCTTGTGCTTGCTATAGTCAATTTAATCTATAGCCTCTATTAAAGCTTATTTGGCCTCGTTTCATTACTTTATCCATAACTCGAGTCTATGGATCTTCTTAGGCCTATTAACTTATTCAAAATCGATGTTAAATCGACATTAAGCTCATAGTGTTCATATTCCATGAATTCACTCACTATGGCATTTATCAATCATATACATATCCATTTTCACAATTCCTCCAACTCACCATGTAATTCCATCTAACCATCTAAAATCACAAACATTACCCCAATAATAACTTTAGCATGCCATAAACCATAAGCTCATTCAATCCCACATATCCTCACATTATACCCATTTTAGATTTCTAGGTCACACCATTTCCACTACATTCCTAGGTAGTTTATCCATCAATACTCATATCAATCAACTCCAAAATCAATTAAATAGCTAATGCATTTGGATTGGAGTGTTAGAATCTTACCAATATGACTTCTCTTCTTGCTCCAAATGGTAATGCCCTTAACTCCTTCAATTCCAAGAATGGGAAAATGCCCTCTCACTATGTTGTTCTTCTCCTTGATAGGAACAACTTTGCCTCTAATGATCTCTCTCCAAATCTCACTGAAAATGGTTGATTTTAGAGAGGGAAAGTTAGGTTTTGGGGTTGAGATTGTAAGGTTAAATGTTTTTCCGAGATTTCCAGATTTTCAGCCCTCCTTATATAGAAATAGCTTGAGGAGATCGATCTGGTCCAAGAGGAGATCAATCTGGTCCCTTAAAATCCCTCTTTTTCACGGCATTTTTAAGCCTGAGATCGATCTGTCGAAGCAATGAGATCGATCTGTCTAGGCATGAGATCGATCTGTCGAAGCATGAGATCGATCTGGTCCCCAAACAGAGAGCTAAGGAGATCGATCTGGGTGCTTGAGGATCGATCTTTTCACTACAGAATGCTTGGCAGATCGATTTGGCTCCATTGGAGATCGATCTGCTCTATTCTTTCGCCCAAATAAGAGCATTCTGGCTCTTCCAGATCGATCTCTCATCCTATGAGATCGATCTGGACCTCATGTTTTCCAGATTTCCTGCAGTTTCTTTGCTGCAACTCATACCAACACATCCTTAATCTATTGCCATGGCCATTTTCTCATCCATCCACTTTTATAACTTGAAAATGGCATCCATTCATACCTTATGCACATTGAAACTTGTGTGCATTCATTGTATGTTCAAAGGTATGCTACATAAAACCAAATGGAAGCATAACTCCATTCCATTTTACCACACTACTCATCTTGAGTCTCAATCACATCCATCACTTGCTAGAACACATTTCTCCGTATTCATACTCAATGAAACTTGTATGTACGTTACAATTTATATTACACATACATACATTGAATCCATGGACTTACATCAATCATACTTTACATTACAAGTCCAATCCTATTATTTGATCCAATTACACACATTACCCTTATACATATACGGGGTCTTACATTCTCCCCTCCTTCAAGGAATTTGGTCCTCCAAATTAGAACCAAGTCACTCTTCAAACAGTTGGGGGTACTTCTCCCGTATCAAGTTCTCCAATTCCCACGTGGCCTCTTCCGCCGTGTGGTGTTGCCAAAGCACTTTCACCAAGGGAATTGTCTTATTCCGCAACACTTTCTCTTTCCTGTCCAATATCCGAATCGGCTTCTCAACATACGTCATACTCTCATGGAGCTCCAACGGCTCATATCTTATCACGTGTGCCGGGTCCGGGTGATACTTCCGAAGCATCAAGACGTGGAAGACGTTGTGGACATTTGCCAAGTCCGGTGGCAATGCCAATCTATACGCCTTATCTCCCACTCTCTCCAAAATCTCGAAGGGTCCGATATATCTAGGGCTCAGCTTGCCCTTCTTACCGAATCTCATAATACCCTTCGATGGTGAAATTCTCAGAAATACCGACTCACCCTCATCAAACTCTAGTGGTCTTCGTCTCTTGTCAGCATAACTCTTTTGCCGGCTCTGAGCTGTCCGTAATCTCTCACATATCAACTGGACGTCCTCAGATGCCTGCTGCACTAAGTCTGGAGCAAAAATCTGTCTGTCACCAACCTCTTCCCATCCAATAGGGGAACGGCATCTACGCCCGCATAATGCCTCATAGGGTGCCATCCCGATACTAGCATGATAGCTATTATTATAAGCGAACTCGGCTAACTGCAGGTGGTCATCCCAGGAGCCTCTAAAATCCAGCACACACGCTCTCAACATATCCTCGAGGGTCTGTATAGTCCTCTCTGACTGCCCATCTGTCTGAGGTTGAAAAGCAGTGCTAAAACTCAGTCGGGTCCCCAGCGCTTCCTGAAAATGTTCCCAGAAATGGGAAGTGAAGCGGGCATCCCTATCAGAAACAATGCTTACTGGTACACCATGTAGCCGTACTATCTCTCGAATATACAGGTTCGCCAACTGACTCAGTGTATCGATAGCTCTCATAGCCAAGAAATGGGCGAACTTAGTCAACCGGTCCACAATAACCCATATGGCATCATGACCTCTACGGGTCCTCGGCAACTCCATCACAAAATCCATGGTGACATGCTCCCACTTCCATGTCGATATCGGTAGAGGCTGCAATAATCCTGCAGGCTTCTGATGCTCTACCTTCACTTGCTGACAAACGAGACACTTAGCGACATATTTAGCAATGTCTCTCTTCATTCCAGACCACCAATAAACCTTCCGAAGGTTTTGATACATCTTGGTACTTCCCGGATGTATCGTATACTTCGATGAGTGAGCCTCTGATAAAATCGTTCTCCTGATCTCAGGATCCCTGGGGACGCATACTCTGCCTCTGAACCTCAATAAGCCATCAGCACTCTGCTCAAAATCAATACCCACACCTGTTTGTATCTGCCTCAGCCAATCGTTACACCGTCGATCGCTCTGCTGGGCTTACCGAATACGGCCAATCAACTCTGGCTCTAGTCTCAAACTAGCAATGATCTCAAGTCTCTCAGATCCAGGTGGGGTTACATCCAAACTGAGGTTCGCAAAGTGTTCTAACAATTCATGTTCCCGTACCATCATATATGACACCAACCCAAGGTTCTTTCTACTCAAAGCATCGGTAACTACATTTACCTTACCCGGGTGGTACATGATTTCACAGTCATAGTCTTTCAGGAGTTCGAGCCATCTCCTCTGTCTCATATTCAGCTCTTTCTGCGAGAACAGGTACTTAAGGCTCTTATGATCTGTGAACACTTGAAATTTCTCACCATAGAGATAGTGGCGCCATATTTTCAATACAAATACTACAGCTGCCAACTCCAAATCATGTGTCGGGTAGTTCCTCTCATGATCTTTCAACTGTCTAGATCCATAGGCAACTACCTTCCCATCCTGCATAAGCACACAGTCCAGTCCCTGGTGTGATGCATCCGTATACACCGAGAATCCTCCTGAGCTGGTAGGAATGGTGAGAACTGGAGCAGTCGTCAATCGACGCTTAAGCTCCTCAAAACTCCTCTCACATGCCTCATCCTACACAAACTTAACATCCTTACGCGTGAGGCGTGTCAACGGAGCAGCTAGTCTGGAGAAACCCTCTACAAATCTCCGATAATATCCTGCCAATCCCAGGAAACTTCTGATCTCAGTTACTGTCTTGGGCTGTTTCCACTGCACAACTGCCTCTATCTTGGATGGATCCACTGATACCCCATCCTTTGACACGACATGCCCCAGAAATGAGATATGTTCCAACCAAAAGTTACACTTGCTGAGTTTGGCATACAATTCTCTCTCTCAGAGGGTCTGCAGAACTATCCTCAAGTGCTCCTCATGATCTTCCCTGGACTTGGAATACACCAAAATATCATCTATGAAAACAATCACAAACTTGTCCAGGTATGGCTTGAATATGTCATTCATCAATGCCATAAATGCTGCGGGAGCATTCGTCAATCCGAATGGCATCACCAAAAACTCGTAGTGGCCATAACGGGTACGAAATGCTGTCTTGGGTACATCTCCACTCCTGATCCTCAACTGATGATACCCTGACCGCAGATCTATCTTAGAAAATACTTTGGCTCCCTGGAGCTGATCCAACAAATCATCGATTCTTGGAAGAGGGTACTTGTTCTTAATGGTGGCCTTATTCAACAACCGGTAATCTATACACAGTCGGAGGCTTCCATCCCTCTTCCTTACAATTAGAACCGGTGCTCCCCAAGGTGAGACACTCGGTCTAATAAACCCCTTCTCCAACAACTCTTGCAGCTGTTTCTTCAGCTCTTCCAATTCTATCGGAGCCATTCTATAGGGTGGTTTCGATATCGGCTCTGTACCAGGCACTAATTCAATGCAAAATTCCATTTCCCTTTCAGGTGGTAGTCCTGGTAATTCATCCGGAAAGATATCAGGGTAATCCGTAATTACGGGTATGTCCTTCAATTCTGGGTGTGCCTCATCTATATCGACCACATAGGCAATGAACCCTTCACAATATCCTCTCCATCGTTAGTAACATAAACCATCACTCCACATTCAACATTTATCAAAAACGAATAATTTATCTCTCAGCAACATGCATTTAAAATCATACTCTTTTATTTACCACAATTATACAAGTTTCATATCATTTCTTTTCATCAAAATTTACAATAAGATTGTCTAATCCTGAAAACATCAATGTTTTGGCATGACAATCCATCACAACACGATTGGTAGCCAACCAATCCATTCCCAAAATTACATCAAAATCATTCATATTCAATAAAATCAGATTGGCTTTCATTTCCTTCCCCTCTATCTTTAACTTACAATCTCTACATACATGCTCAGTCAATTGACTATCATTCATGGGTGTGGAAATCATCAACATTTTATCCAACAATGTTGGTTTCACATATTTCAACAATTTATGTGCAAAGGAAGGTGATATGAAAGAATGCGTGGCACCAGGATCAAATAATACCAATGCTTCTAATTCAAGGATTCGGATGGTACCTTTAATCACATCCGTCGAAGCGTCTGCAGTGTCCTGGTCCAGTGCGTGCACCCTTCCTTTGCTCACACCCGCAGCCTGTTTCCCTTTTTCCTCAGCTGTAGCCCTTCTCCTCGGGGCTGCTGTCTCAACTGGAGCTCCCTCAGGCTCCTTGCCCTTCTGTGGGGCAATCTCCATCTTCTCGGGACAATACTTAGCCATATGTCCTGGTCTCTCGCATCTAAAACACACCATAGGGGTCATCAGACAAGGCCTATTCCCATGAAATCTCCCACATCTCCTACACTGATCAGTAGTAGGTCGTGGTCCTCCAATAGTCATACCCCTTGGCGCAGTCAAGGCTGGGTATACGGGAGGTCTAGCGGCTCTCTCCCGCACCTCCTCAATCTTTGGCCTCTTCTCGAAAAATCTTCGGCCATCTCTCTTGGCCACTCTTCCAAACCCGGATCTCTTCCGATCCTTGTCCTTTCTAACACTGACTCTCCCAAGCTCGGAGGCATTTCGCTCAAAGTCTTGTTCACATATCTGAGCCTTATGTACAGCCTCCTCATAAGTCACAATATCGAAGGGAGCTAGCTTAGTCCGGATGGCCAATCTCAATCCATCCATGAACTTCTGAATCTTCCGGGTCTCACTACCCATCGTGTCAGGGTCATATCTCCCCAATGACATAAACTTGGACTCATACTCATCCACAGTTCGGTTCCCCTGAACCAAGTTCATAAATTCCATCTGCAATTTCCTCTGTGCGGTAGCTGGAATATACTGTCTCCTGAAGGCCTCTAGAAATATCTCCCACGAGATCTCAGAGTGTCTGGCCCTCAAAATAACCTCGGTGGACCTCCACCAATGCTCGGCCTCGCCTTTCAGCATAAACACGGCAAAGGCAACCTTCTCACTTGAAGTGCATCGGAAAAACCTATACAGTTTCTCCATCTCATACACCCAATCCTTCGTAATCACTGGGTCCTTCACCCCTCTAAACACTGGGGGTTTTAGCGCTTGAAACTCTCGCAGCCTGCTCAAGTCGCAGTCATAACCCAAATCACTACCACTCTGCTGTGGAGCGATAGGAGAAGCTATATCTTGAGCTGGAGGTGGTAACTGTAGCTGTCTCAGCAGTCTGGGGTCTCTCCGCCTCTGCAGCTGCCTGTTCAGTAGTAGGCTGTGCCGCGGGACCTCGTCTGTCACTGGCGCCTAAGGCCTGCGTGACTATCTCCACCAAACTCTTAATACTCCGCTCTAATCTAGCGAAGCGATCCTCAGTATCCTCTGCTCTCTCAGCAGGGTTCTGTGGAGCCTGCTCAGTCTGTGGCTCCGCACGGCTCTCAGGCTTGCCTCTACGGCCTCTAGCACGTGCTCTCGCCCCTCTACCTTGGCGTGTAACTGGCATAGTGCCTAACTTCCTGTATTATAATAATTCATTAAGCTCAATCCATCACGGTATACACAGTTATATCTAAACAAAAGCACAGTACTATGGGGATGTACTTTCCTACGTTTTATTAATGACTCACATCAGGCCAACACAGCTCTGATACCAATCTCTGTCACGACCCAATTCCATTCTCTTTAACTGAAAATCACTGAAAATTTTTCGCGTTTTACTGTTACCTTACCCGGTCGTGAACTAAACTCACCACACACTGTTGGGCTGTGAGCCAATAATAACCACCACATCTCATTCATTCTCAATTAATTAAAACGATGTCATACATGTGCATTTAATCGTGTACTCATACGAATACATGTTTTACTGACATCTACATCCCCCATAAGTACAACTCAAAAGAATACTGTGCTTTTACATTGTTTAGATACAAAAAGAATCATTGTGTATATACCTCTTAGAGATGGAGATGCAGCGGAGTCCAAAATAATACGCCTCAGTCCTCATTGGGCTACTATGCACGCTCTGTAGGGGGGAAAATAGAGTGGGATGAGCAACCACACGCTCAGTAAGGCAATAATGCAAGCATGGTAGATAACTACTCTATCTACATGCTGATAATGTTATGCATAAATCATTTATGGTAGGAGCATGAGGAATAAACTATGCCATGTAAATATACATATATATCATGTATCAAAATCATGTGCATTGGCATATAAAACATGGTAGAAACATCATGTATAAATCATCTCATGCTCAATCTCATTTAAATTCATAAAAGGGCAATTCATTAAGAAACCTCCTTTTTCAACCAACACCATAAAACCACCAAATCAACTCACAATCACAACCACATTTTCATTCCACAATCCACGCATGTGTATAAAACTAGGTCACTATATCAAAAGTGCCTATAGGAACCATTACATCATAAATCATCCCAGACCACACGCATCCAGGTGTGCGGGGTATCATGCTGGCACGAAGATGGATTATCCCTTGCTAGACTTTCTCATCACATAACCATCATGCGGTACATCGTACTCCATGTGATATACACGGTACAGCGTACTCCGTAAACTCATATCGTGATTGGGGGTGCCATTCCTAGGTCTTATCTACCCCATACCAAGAGTGTTCCATATTCCGTGAAGGAGAGCCTCCCTGCCGAACAGAGCCTCCCCGCTTAACAGAGCCTCCCCGCCTCTTTGGGCTTAAGGATGTTGGCTTAAGGATGTTAGCTTAAGGATGTAGGGCTTAAGGATCCTTTCCGTAAGAGAGCCTCCCCACCGAACAGAGCCTCCCCGCCTAACAGAGCCTCCCCGCCTCTTTGGGCTTAAGGATATTGGCTTAAGGATGTAGGGCTTAAGGATCTTACTGTACCCATGTAGGAGAGCCTCCCTGCCTAACAGAGCCTCCCCGCCTCTTTGGGCTTAAGGATGTTGGCTTAAGGATCCCACCGTAAGAGAGCCTCCCCACCAAACAGAGCCTCCCCGCCTAACAGAGCCTCCCCGCCTCTTTGGGCTTAAGGATGTTAGCTTAAGGATGTAGGGCTTAAGGATGTAAGGCTTAAGGATCTTACCAACTTTCACAACCTTATGCTTATCACAATGTGCAAACTTGTGCGAGTAAATCTCTAGCACGACTCATGCATCCTCTCATAAAGAGACGCGTACGAGCATAGCTCCTAGTACGGTTATACTCATAAGACAACCACTCAAAAGCCACGTACGAGCAAAAGCTCCAGTACGGTTTATAAACATCAACATAATTTCCAATCAAGGTGCGAGCTAAGCTCCAGCACGTTTCATACAAATGAAAACATAGAAATCCAGCGCGAGCGAGTCTCTAGCGCGATTTATGTCATACAAATACGATAGGCGGCTCATACACAATAAAACAATCCCGGAAATCGGGTTTAGCACTCACAAATGCTTTTTCCATAACAACCATACAATACTAGCCGACCCATCTACTAGCTTGCTTAAAACCAAGCAATTTCGTTTTGAAAAGCATCAAAACATTAGATTTATGCAATTATTAGCCTTACTATCCCATTTTATAAAATCCACTTTAAATCCAAAACCACGCATATACTCATCATCATTCACGAATACCATCAATCATTTATTTGAGCAACCATGCATTTCATAAACACCCAATATTCACCCACAAGTTCAAAGTACGAGCAGCTACCTCTATATACTCACAAAATTCCCTTACCTGGAATCGCGATGCGTGATTCCACTTCCTTAAGCTGCTTACTCGTACGGTTCGGTTCACCTTCAACGAACTCTTCGGGACTGCACAAAATCGTATCCCGCATTATATTCGATCCATATATTGCAACCCTTGTGCTTGCTATAGTCAATTTAATCTATAGCCTCTATTAAAGCTTATTTGGCCTCGTTTCATTACTTTATCCATAACTCGAGTCTATGGATCTTCTTAGGCCTATTAACTTATTCAAAATCGATGTTAAATCGACATTAAGCTCATAGTGTTCATATTCCATGAATTCACTCACTATGGCATTTATCAATCATATACATATCCATTTTCACAATTCCTCCAACTCACCATGTAATTCTATCTAACCATCTAAAATCACAAACATTACCCCAATAATAACTTTAGCATGCCATAAACCATAAGCTCATTCAATCCCACATATCCTCACATTATACCCATTTTAGATTTCTAGGTCACACCATTTCCACTACATTCCTAGGTAGTTTATCCATCAATACTCATATCAATCAACTCCAAAATCAATTAAATAGCTAATGCATTTGGATTGGAGTGTTAGAATCTTACCAATATGACTTCTCTTCTTGCTCCAAATGGTAATGCCCTTAACTCCTTCAATTCCAAGAATGGGAAAATGCCCTCTCACTATATTGTTCTTCTCCTTGATAGGAACAACTTTGCCTCTAATGATCTCTCTCCAAATCTCACTGAAAATGGTTGATTTTAGAGAGGGAAAGTTAGGTTTTTGGGTTGAGATTGTAAGGTTAAATGTTTTTCCGAGATTTCTAGATTTTCAGCCCTCCTTATATAGAAATAGCTTGAGGAGATCGATCTGGTCCAAGAGGAGATCGATCTGGTCCCTTAAAATCCCTCTTTTTCACGGCATTTTTAAGCCTGAGATCGATCTGTCGAAGCAATGAGATCGATTTGTCTAGGCATGAGATCGATCTGTCGAAGCATGAGATCGATCTGGTCCCCAAACAGAGAGCTAAGGAGATCGATCTGGGTGCTTGAGGATCGATCTTTTCACTACAGAATGCTTGGCGGATCGATCTGGCTCCATTGGAGATCGATCTGCTCTATTCTTTCGCCCAAATAAGAGCATTCTGGCTCTTCCAGATCGATCTCTCATCCTATGAGATCGATCTGGACCTCATGTTTTCCAGATTTCCTGCAGTTTCTTTGCTGCAACTCATACCAACACATCCTTAATCTATTGCCATGGCCATTTTCTCATCCATCCACCTTTATAACTTGAAAATGGCATCCATTCATACCTTATGCACATTGAAACTTGTGTGCATTCATTGTATGTTCAAAGGTATGCTACATAAAACCAAATGGAAGCATAACTCCATTCCATTTTACCACACTACTCATCTTGAGTCTCAATCACATCCATCACTTGCTAGAACACATTTCTCCGTATTCATACTCAATGAAACTTGTATGTACGTTACAATTTATATTACACATACATACATTGAATCCATGGACTTACATCAATCATACTTTACATTACAAGTCCAATCATATTATTTGATCCAATTACACATATTACCCTTATACATATACGGGGTCTTACAGTGTGAGCATATCATCTCATTGTGACACACAGTCTACAAAAGGCTCCAACACGGCTATATGCATGTCATAAATATCCCTGTACGAGCAAGCTCTAGCACGGCTCCATGTATATTCATGATATCAAAAAATCTCGTGTGAGTGAAGCTCTAGCACGGTTTCATAGAAATCAATGAAATCTGCGTACGAGCAGCGCTCCAGTATGACTTAAAATAATGATTAATTCAAGTAAAATCCACGTACGAGCAATGCTCTAGTACGAATATGTATAAAAACTCAGTGAAAACCTCGTACGAGAAAAATTCCAGTACGACTTTAAAATGAGTTATAAAACCATATAAAACTTCGTGTGAGCAAGCTCCAGCACAAATGAATGCTTAAGTAAATCAAATCTCGTGCGAGTTACACTCCAGCACGGCTTTATGCAATTATCATGCCAAAATAGGATGCGAGCTAAGCTCCAACACCTCTCATGCATGTCAAATCATTAAAACTAGTACGAGCAATCGCTCAGCACCTTTTTATGCATATCAAGTCAAAACAAGTCAAAACATGTCAAAACATGTCAAAACAGAGTGCGAGCTAGGCTCCAGCACTTCTCATGCATATCACAAGAATAAAACCAGTGCGAGCAACCGCTCTAGCACATTTCATGCATATGATGTCACACAAGTCGGTGCGAGCAACCGCTCAAGCACATTTATGCACACTCACAAACGCAGATATAGTGCGAGCTTTATGCCAGCACTATCTGTTTCCATATAAACTTAATAGTTGGCTGTTTTTCAAAGAAATTTCATTTAAATATAAATAACACCTACGTAGTGTTATCTTGTGAAATTTATACAATTATTGGCCAATCTACCGATTTGCTTTGATTAAAACTAATAAAATTTCTTAATTCGAAAAATTCCTTAAATCATGCATTTCATGCATGTCATGCTTTCACCATCCTTAGGTGAACTTCCCTCAATAGGGGTAAAATAGACTTTTACCTATTCCGAGTCCTTAAAATCTTTAAACCATTTTTAGGACCTTTATACATAATCAGGGTATACATACATATTCAGTGTACAGAAAAGCTATTAAAATACGCGTAGCTACCTCTAGCTACACACACAATTCCCTTACCTCATTTTCTGTACAGTTTGACATTTCCATTGATGACTCGTCACGGAGTCCAATTTACTCTCAATTCGAATCAAATCTCCGGCACTGCGGATAAATATTCATCAGGTCAAATACAATATGTGTAATTGTATTTCATATTTTCTGGGCTTAATTTAAATCATTGGGTCCGTTTACCAATAGTGGGCTCGATTGCACCATAATGAGCCTTAATCGGCCTTAAACCCGTTTTCCACTTACTATTCACAACATCAAGGCCTATTGGGCTCATTGGGCCCATCAATATTTATTGAGCCTCATTCTAAACTCTCGGATAGCTAAATTAATTATTTACGACAATTTATCCCAATTTCCAGAATATAATTCATTTCATACAGAAATTAAATCCGTAATTTATGCGGTAAATTTAACATGTATAACGATGCAATATTATCGTAAATAAGGGTTACTTACCTGAGATTTCATGATAGTATGCAAATCGAGGTTGTCTCGAGCTCTTGTTTGACGTCAATCGTCGAGCTACAAAATTTAATATTTTTTTCGGGTAAATTTTCAGTCGGATATTAATCAAATTAAATATTCCAAAATTTAAATCGATCAATTCGATCACTTACCGACTTACCCATAACTTGATTGCATCACTGGAATTTTTTTAAATTTTTTCTCTTTTTCTTTCCTTTTTCTTTCCTTTTCTTTTTGGCTGAACCGGTCGAGTCCGGTTCAGCAAACCCTCACTGTGCCGAACCGGTCGTACCGGTTCAGGCCTCATTTACTTGTTTCGACACTGTCCGGCCGATTTTCAGCGCTATTTCGGTGTCGTTCGGCTCGACTGCACTTGGGCGTCCTTCGTCGGCCCTCGGGGTAGAGCGATTCAGCGCCAATGGCCGCCAATTGCCTCTTCTCTCTTTCGGCCTACCTCCATCGATCTCCTCTCTTTCGGCATCTCCACGGCGCGTCGACGCTGCTGGTGGGTCACCCGATGTTGGGTTGCCTTCGCCAGCCCTCGTCGGCCCCTCAGTCCCGCCGGTGGTGTCGGATCGAAGGGAAATCGCCTCGGGTCGGCTTCTTCGCTCCTTTCGCGCCGTTTCCTCTTCAGTTTTCAGATTTCGTTTCTGTTTGTTTTTTTTTGCAAAATCGCAAATTTCAGTTTTTTTTCATTTTATTTATAATAGATTTTTATTATTATTTTATTCATTAAAATAATATTAAAATTCCAAAAATATCTTAAAAAATATATATTTTATTCATTTAATCAATTAAATGAATTTATCGGTCTCATTTCGTCTTTTTGGTATATTTTTCGATTATTTTTTGGATAATTTCCCGAGGTAAAAATTCTAATTAATTCCAATAAATTCATATCTTGATCAATTGAAATCGAAATTTAATTATTTCTTCGTTATTGATCAAGATTTCTCAATCCAATATTTTTAATTAAATTTTCTTGTCCAACTAATATCAAATTTTGATCTTTTGACCATTTTACCCTTCACGTGTTCGGGAATACCTTTTCAATCCTTTTGCATTTTTCATTTCGTGTTTTAATTAAAATCTGGTTTTACAGAATATAAAGACTTAAAAACACGAAATGATAATGCAAGAAATTACGAATTCTAAGTACCTTTTATGATTCCAAGTAATACACCCAAGTCACATTGTATGTGAATCATAAGAAATGAACCTTTCTATGCTCTAAGTGGGATTAGAATGTAAAATGAGTATTGGAGTAATGAAATAGGAGTTTACCTTTGAAAAATCTGGGAAAAATGCAGCATGAATGCTCCAGATGAAGGCCAGATCGATCTCTTATTCAAAGTAGATTGATCTTTCATTCAAGCAATCGACCCCATATGATTCTGTAAGGCACTGATCGATCCCTTCCTACGTGCAGATTGATCTCCATTTGATTCTGCCAAGAGCAGATCGATCTCCCCATGACCAGATCGATCTCTGTTTGCTTCTACTTAAAGCATATCGATCTCTCTCCATGAGCAGATCGATCTCCAATTGCCTTGCAAGGATTGATCCCTTCCCAAAGAGCAGATCGATCTCCCCATGAAACAAATCGATCTCCAGTTTCTTCTGCCTAGCAGAGATCGATCTCTCCCTAAAGAGCATATTGATCTCTCCCTTACAAACTGACTATTTCGATAGCTCAACCAAGGGAAGATCGATCTTCTACCATAGGAGATCGATCTCATCACCCCTGCTCTATAAAAACTCAATGGCCAAACAACCTTCTTCACTAAATTAACACATTCTTCCATTTTTGACCAAAAAGACCAAGCTTTCTCACTATAGAATACACCCTCTTCCAAAAAAGATTTGAGAAAAAACTATTAGAGCAAAGTTGTTCATTGAGAGGAGGAGAACAACATAGCTTGGAGCCAATATTCAACATGTTGGATTGAAGGAACAAAGGAGTCTTCTTATTTGGGACAAGAGGAAAGTCAAAATAGGTGAGTTTCCAATACACCATCTCTAAGTATGTTTATCTAGATGTTGTTGTGAGTAGATTGGTGTATGAATTGCTGGTAGAAACTGCCTAGAATATGATGAATCAAGCATGTCCTAGAATGGGTTTAATGTGAGAAAATATGGTATGGCTGATTTAATCATAAATGGATTGTACTAAGGTGTTAATAATGTTATATGCATGATTTTGAGATGGTTTTGTGAAATAAGTTTATGGAATAGGATGAGGTTATATAATGTGCATATAAGGTGTTTGTAAAAATGCATGAATGAATGGAAGAGTTAAGGTTAGAGCAATGCAAACCAAGTGCTTGATTAGATAACTAAGAGAGTTTGCTAAACCAAAATGGACTAAGAATGGCATGATGGGAGTTTAACCCCCATGCCATGGTCGAAGGTGATTATAGGCCAAACTTGAATTCAATCGATTTGATAAGGTTGATGGACCTAGAATTCGGTCCAACGAGTGATAACGAGCCTAAGGATCTCAATGGGCCTAGGTGAAATGATAAGTGTAATTGAAATCGACGTAAGAAGAGAATTAGGCTCAATAAGATATGTTGACTAGGATCGATTTATAATATGAGTTATTTGTAATTAACTCATATAATAATTGAATGTTTACAGCTCCGAGGATATATCCGGAGCAAATTAAGCCCGATCATGAAAAGCAAGACAGGAAAGAGTTGCTTCTCAAAGAGTTGAGGTAAGAGAATTGTATTGGCCCCTAGAGGTATCTGTACACGTTTTTGGGAGCATAAAGGTTTTCTAGAATGTTTGTGGGTCATAGGAAAGTAATTAAATGTTTGAAGAGCAAAGAAGATTGGGATTTGAGAAAAGTTCATGAAAAACAAGAATCATGATGTTTTGAATCTTCTTACTAACCTTTTTAGCATGTGGATTGGTAGGTTGGCTAGCATTTAAATGCTTAGCAAGAAAATAGTTTTATTTGGTTTTAATAACCATACTTTGCAAATAAATTAGCCACCTACATGAGTTTTATGGAAACAAAGCGTGCTAGAGCGCTGCTCACATGAGATTTGATATGTTTTTACATGCATGAGTGCTGGAGCCTAGCTCACACTAGTTTTCACATGGATTTTACGATATCGTATTGGAGCATAGCTCGCACTAGAGTTTTACATGCATGAGTGCTACAGCCTAGCTCGCACTAGTTTTCACATGGGTTTTGACATTGTGCTGGAGCGTTGCTCGCACTAGATGTCCACTATATACTTATTGTCGTGCTAGAGACTACTCGCACGTGGTTTTACGACATGTTGGGAGTCGTGTTAGGAGCTTCGGGTAGGCTGTGTGCCACGTTGATTAAATAGGCTTGCACATGCGTATTGAGATGTGGCAAGATATGTTGCTATTATATGGGTCCACGGAGTCCGTTGTACTGTGCATAAGCATGGAGTACGTTGTACCGTGTATGGATATTATATATATATACCATCTTTGGATGATGGATATTCTGCTATGGACCGGTGGGTTGGACATGACCCACCTCCCGTGCGGAAGCAGATAGAAGTGATGCCTCGCACACTAGGATCCGCCTGGGATCACAGAGGATATGGCCATAGTCCTAGTTATTTCCCTTATTATTATTATTTGCCTATCTCACATGTCTTCTTTTATGATGAATCCATGTTTTTAAATTGTTTTGTGGGTCAGGACAGTCCATGAGAGGGGCTGAATCTTGACGAGTGGAGAATTTTATGATGATTTGTGTTGAGTAAGAAATGCTTTTAAGTGAACCTCGCATGATGATTTTCCATGCTTTAATTACTACTTGTGCATGATGATTTTCCATGTTTTGTGTAAGAATTGTGCACTGATTTAAATAGCATGAATTGCTTTACATATCATGAACACGTGCATGAACTGATGAATTTGGTATGACGAGAAATTGTGTGGATTTATGCATGGCATCACGATCATGTAGATAGTACAGTTATCTACTTGCTCGCATGATTGCCTTACTGAGCACGTAGTTTGCTCACCCCCTTATTTTCTGTCACGACCCAAAAATCAGAGTAAATTTTTTATTTTTCTTTCATACTTACCTATCCTCTGATCGTGACCACACACCACTAACGGTTGGGCTGTGCGTCAATGCCAGTCCCCCCCTTCATTCTCCATACAACTCAATTCCTTATTAAAGGAAAGGTAAACACATGAGTTTTTCACTAATTCTTTCCCATTCATTTACAAGTGTTTACAGTGTCTATACATTCTCTAAAGTTACTTACAAACATGTTACTGTGCTATTCTTATTTAGATACTATATGTACAAGTGTATATACCTCAAAATGATGGGCAGCAGAGGATATCGGGAATGCAGTACCCAGTCGCCTCAAAGTCTACTAGAGGAAATCTGTGTAGGAAAATGAAAGGGTGTACATCAAGCTCAGTAAGGCAATCCTACGAACAAGTAGGTAACCATACTACCTACATGAATGTGGTGCCGTGCATAAACCACCATTTCTTCACATCATTTCAAAACAGATGCTAAATGCTATAATTAATGATGTCATGTAAAACAAGTTCACATATGGATTTCAAAGAGCATGGAAAACTCAACATGCAAATCCATTTAAATCATTTCATTCTCGTTAAAATTTCACAATACAGCCAGGACTCAACCCCTCTCTTGGGTGTTCCTGACTCACACAAAACCATGAAATCAAATGCTTTTCAAAATAATAGTAACATGCGAGACTAGGCAATATATATATCTCAGGAAAATAACCAGGACTATGGCCATATCCTCGTGATCCCAGGCTACACGGATCTTGTGTGTGAGGTATCACCACTATCGGGAACCGCCACAGGAGGTGGGTCAAATCCAACCCGTCGATCCAACCCGATCACTCAACAATCATGTTCATAGACGGCATATCATCAATCATAGCATGGTACAACGTACTCCATGAGACAAGCACGGTACATCATACTCTGTGGACCCACATCTCATATCAATAATCGTGCCTATCTCAAAACGCACGTGTGAGCATATTTAATCAGTGTGACACACAGTCTACCCGAAGCTCCAAGCACGGCTCATCGCATGTCTCAAATCAAAATGCACAAATGAGCCTATTTAATCGGTGTAACACTCAATATACCCGAAGCTCCAAGCACGACTGTAGTTCCATCATGAAAACCAGTGTGAGCAATACTCTAGCACTCTATCAAAATCATGTGAAAATCTAGTGCGAGCTAGGCTCTAGCACCAATGCATGTAAAACTCTATGCGAGCCCTGCTCCGGCACTAATGCATGCATCACACAAATCAAAACTCATGCGAGCTGAGCTCTAACACGTCACATTTCCATAAGATCACGTAGGCGCTCTGTTATCTCAAAACAATTTCCAAAACAAATCACATTGTTGAAATCATGAGATGCTGTGAATTTTTATTTAAAAGTTAGCCATTCTACCCATGCATGTGTCAAACCACCTAAAAAACAAGCAAGAACCCCTTATTCTTGCTTCTCGTAACTTTTCCTAAATTTGGAAATCTTACCCTTCATAGGGGTATTTTGGTCATTTACCAATCCGAGTACCAAAAATTTTTATCTGAAATCTAGACCCTTCAAACTGTTTAAGAGAATGTAAAAGCAGTCGAAATTGCATAAAGTTACCTCTAAGAGTCCGTAAAATTCCCTTACCTGGAATCTCTTCGCAAGCTGATCTTTTTTTTCCACCAATACCATATCGCTCGATCCGATACTCTCACAGTCAACTCTGCGGAGCTACACATAACCAAATCTTGGGTTAATTACTGTGAGTTCAACTGTATTTCAATCTTACTGGGATTTATTTACAGTATTGGGTCCATTCACAATCAATTGGGCCCATTTAATTCTTAATGAGCCTTACTCCATTTTAAGCTCGTTTTCCACTAATTAATTCCCTTCATTATGGTCTATTGGCTCATTGGGCCTACCAATACCCATTGGGCTTTGTTCCAAACTCTTTGGATAACCCGTATATCATTTACGACAATTAATTCAAAAATCCAAATATAATTTATTTTATGCAGAAATTAATTCGAAATCCGCAAAATAAATTCCAATTGCGCGATAATCATACTATTGTCGTAAATGAGCTTTACTTACCCGAAATTATGCAATGGTGCTTAAATCGGAGTTCGATCGGGCTCACATACGCGATTTATCATCTAATTGCACAATTTTATATTTAATTTCGGGTTAATTTTCAATCAAATATAATTTTAAATAAATTTCTCGAAAATCAATTCAGTCAATTTTGACCGCTTACCGACTTACCCATAATCTGAGGTATCCTCGAGAATTTTCCTCTCCTTTTTTTCCCTTTTTTTCTGTTTCTTTTCTTTTTTTTCCTTTTTCTTTTCTTTTTCTTTTTTTTTCTTTTTTCCTTTCCTACCATTTTTGGCTACGGTGACGTTTTAGCTCTCGTCACCGTCGTCGGCATTCCCGACCGTTTCGTTGGTCGCTACTGGTACCAAAAGAAGCACCTCAACTAGGGGGTCACTCGGCTGGGGTCGATCGGAGCTAAATCGTAGTGGATCGTCGACAATCAGCTCTGTTTCCTTTCAGTTTTCTCTTCCTCGGTTTGTCGAAATTCGACGCCATTCGTGCGAGTGGCCGGTACTAGCGAGGCTCGCTCGGTGGCCCTCTCTCTTCTCCGACCCTCGTCTAGCCTCGTCGGTTGCCGGTGCTTCGTCGGGCTTCTCCCCCGGCTTGTTCATCTTCAAGCTTTTTCTCTCTTTCGCAATTTTCGCGATTTCTACTTTTCTTTTTTTTTCTTTTTTTCTCTTATTAGTATTTTAATCAATTAAAATACATTAAAAGCCCAAAATATCTGAAAAAATTCTATTTAATTCATTTAATCAATAAATAAATTTATTTGTCTTATTTCGTCTTTTCGGTATATTTTTTCAATATTTTTGGGATAATTTTTCGAGGTGAAAATTCTGATTAATTCCAATAAATTCATATCTTGATTAAATTAGACTCGAAATTCAATATTTCCTCGTTATTGATCAAGATTTCTCAATTTCATATTTTTTAATGAAATTTTCTTATTGAATTTATACTGGATTTTGGTCTTTTGACCGTTTTACCCTTGCACGTGTTTGGGACCAAATTGAATCGACTCTCCTTCTTGAACCCACTATCTTTCCTTATCTTAAATCCTTATCTTCGGTTAGCATGTTTCCAATCCCTTTCTTTCAACTTGTGGCCATCTCGGTCCTCATTTTGCTATTACATACATTTCCATGCACATTCATTCATTTCCTTTGCAATTTAAATCAGTAAAAACTCTTCTTATGATTCATTAATATGTGAACAAATGTACATCACATGAATCATAAGGAATATCATTCAAAACATCATCAAAAGTAGCATAAAAGTGGGGTTTACATAATCTCCCCCACTAAAAGAATTTAGTCCTCCAAATTGGAACCAAGTTAACCAGTAAGCAACTCCGGGTACTTCTCCCGTATCAAACTCTCTAGCTCCCATGTCACTTCCTCCGGAGTGTGATGCTGCCACAATACTTTCACTAGGGGAATCATCTTCGACCTCAATACTTTCTCCTTCCTATCCAAAATCCGAATCGATCTCTCCACATATGACATATTCTCACTGAGCTCCAGTGGCTCATATCTGATCACATGTGACAGATCCGGCTGATACTTCCGAAGCATAGAGATATGGAATACATTATGGACGCTCGCTAGGTTAGGTGGCAACGCTAGCCTATAAGCTTTGTCTCCTACTCTCTCTAGTATCTCAAAAGGTCTAATAAAATGAGGACTCAACTTTCCTCTCTTTCCGAACCTCGTAACACCCTTGGAAGGAGAAACTTTCAGAAACACGGACTCCCCTGCCGTAAACTCCAACGGTCTATGTCTTTTGTCAGCATAGCTCTTCTGTTGACTCTGAGCTGTCCTCAACCTCTTACAAATCAACTGGACATCCTCAAAGGCCTGACATGCCAAATCAAGAGCAAACATCTGTCTGTCACCAACTTCCTCCCATCTAATAAGAGATCGACATCTGCGACCATACAAAGCCTCATACGGTGCCATCCCGATACTCGAATGATAACTGTTATTGTAGGTGAACTTTACGAGCGGTAGGTGATCATCCCAGGAGCCTCTAAAATCAAGCACACAAGCTCTCAACATATCCTCGAGGGTCTTTATAGTCCTCTCTGACTGCCCATCTGTCTGAGGATGGAAAGCTGTGCTAAATCTCAATTAGGTTCCCATAACTTTCTGAAAATGTTCCCAAAAATGAGAAGTGAAGCGGGAATCCCTATCTGACACAACACTCACTCGGACACCATGTAGTCTCACAATCTCGCACACATACAGATCCCCCAATCTACTCAAAGTATCAGTGTCTCTCATAGCTAGGAAATGGGCAAACTTTGTCAACCTATCCACTCACCCATATGGCATCATGTCCTTTACGTGTCCTCGGCAAACCCATCACAAAATCCATGGTGACATGCTCCCACTTCCAAGTCGGTATAGGTAGAGGCTGCAATAATCCTGTAGGCTTCTGATGCTCTACCTTCACCTGCTGACAGACGAGACATCTCGCAACAAACTCTGCGACATCCCTTTTTATCCCCGACCACCAGTATACCTTCCGGAGATTCTGATACATCTTTGTAATACCTTGATGTAAGGTATAGTTCGACGAATGAGCTTTCGATTAATTCTAATAAATTCATATCTTGATTAAATTAGACTCGAAATTCAATATTTTCCTTATTATTGATCAAGATTTCTCAATTGCATATTTTTTTAATGAAATTTTGTTATCGAATTTATATCGAATTTTGATCTTTTGACCGTTTTACCCTTGCACGTGTTTGGGACCAAATTGAACTGACTCTCCTTCTTGAACCCACTATCTTTCCTTATCTTAAGTCCTTATCTTCGGTCAGCACACTTTCAATCCCTTTCTTTTGGCCTGTGGCCATCTCGGTCCTTATTTTGCTATTACATACATTTTCATGCACATTCATTCATTTCCTTTGCAATTTAAATTAGTAAAAACTCTTCTTATGATTCATTAATATGTGGAAAAATGTGCATCACATGAATCATAAGAAATATCATCCAAAACATCATCAAAGTAGCATAAAAGTGAGGCTTACATTTTTCCCATCTACAGAGCACTTTCAGTAGATAAAGAGCGACTGAGGATTGGATTTTGGTGTTCGATGCATCTTATCACACAAGGTATACACATTTGTATAGTTTTTATATCTAGACATACCAAAGCACAATAATATTTTGAATGTAATTTTTGGGGATGTAAAGAATTGTAAACACACGTAAATAACAACTCTGATTTAGAAATACAAGTGTTTACGTTTAAATGAATTGTAAATTGAAATGATTTAATTGGATGAGATTGACACCGATACACAGCCCAACTGTTGGTGGTGTAGCTATTCACGATTAAGTAAAGTAAAGGTAAAGAAAAATAATAAGAAATGGATTAAATAATAAACGAAAAATAAAAAATTTGTAGTGGATTTTTAATGGATTGAGGGTCGTGATAGAGGTGGTATTAGAGCAGAGTTGGTTTGATGTGTGTCGGTGTAAAAATTTAGGAAAATTACATCCCCATGTTACCGTGCTTGTCTAGATACAACTGTGTATATCAAGATGGGTTTGACTAAGAAATGATTGTGAATGTAGAAATCTTGGCATAATTCCTAACACCAGTCGTGGTAGAGGGGTGAGAGCATGAGCTAGAGGCTGTAAGGGTAGGCCTGGGGGTCGTGCTGAGTCGTTGTCACATGAGACTCACGAGGAGGTAGAGGTGGAGGCTGATGTTGAGCATACTCCATAAGGTCCAACAAAGAGATCAAAAAGTACTGAGGCGTGCTTCGCGAGGATAGAACGGAGCTTATAGGAAATTTTGGTGTTGATTTTCTAGTCGTTTCCTAGAGCTGGGGGCGAGCAGGGGCCAGCTACACAAGGTGATGCTGAACAAGCGGTTGCTCTTGAGATGCCTGTATAGCTAGCCCAAAGACCTCAGACTACAGATACTCCTACACCCCCACCAGTATAGGATACACCTTCTACTATTGCTCCACCACAAGGTAGTAGAGATTGGGGTTATGGATATGACCTGGATAGGTTACGGTAGTTTCAAAAATTTAAATCGCCAAGGACCAAGTAGCTGCAGAGGATTGGGTGAATGAGATTGAGAAATTATATGAGTTCTTCGAGTGCATTACTATAGAGATGGCTGCTTTTGCCGCATTCATGCTGAAAGGATCGGTAAAGCATTGGTGGAAGTCCACCAGACCCATTTTGAGAGCTCAACATACATAGATCACCTGGGACATATTTTTGGAGGCCTTCCGTAGATAATATGTTTCGGATATTGCGCAATGGAAGCTGCAGATGGAATTTTTGGGATTGACCCAGGGGAGTAGATCAGTGGATGAGTATGAGACAGTTTATCTCCTTGGGCAAGTATGATCTTGATACGATGGACAGTAAGGTCAAGAAGGTTTGGAAGTTTGTGGATGGACTGGGACCAGCCATCAGGTCCCGATTGGTTCCCTTTGACATACTGACCTACGAGGAGGCAGTGCACAGGGCACAGTTGTGTGATATTGAGCGAGTTACCTCAGAGTTTGAGAAGGTTGGTAGTGTGAAGGACATAGATAGGAAGAGACCAGCAGTGGATAGAGGCTTCAGTTATAGAGGAAACAAGAATTTTTTTAGAAATGGCTGAAGATTGAGGAGATCCGGGAGAGGACAGTTAGGCCTCTCGTGTATCTGGCCATAGCTCCAGCAAAGGGTATAGTGATTGGAGGGCAACGACCTACAACAGAATATTGTAGTAAGTGTGGTAGGTACTATGGTACTTGGTCGTGTTATGGACCTCCTGCTGTATGTTTTCGATGTGGGAAACCAGGACACGTGATCCGGAATTGCCCAGAGATGACTGAGAGTGCCCCACAGAAGGGCAAAGAGCCGAAGAGAGCTCCAGTTGATACTCCTACTTCGAGACGGAGAGCGACAACTGAAGAGAAGGGGAAATAGGTAGTTAGTAGAGGACGGGTACATGCACTGGACCAGGATACTGCGGATCAGTCGTCAGATGTGGTGAAAGGTACCATCTTGATCTTTGATCTTGAAGCTTATGTTTTGATAGATCCTGGTGCCACACATTCATTTGTATCGCCTTAATTTGCATATAAATTGTTTAAACATGTGAAACTTACCCCGTAAAGTAGGAAAATGCTGATAAGCACTCCTATGAAGAATAGTTAGCTAGTAGAATATGTGGGGATGGTAAGTTGAAAGTAGGGGAAAGAGAAATGTCAACCGACCTCAATTTAATGTATATGAAAGACTTTGATGTAATCTTAGGAATGGATTGGTTGGCTGCAAATCATGCTGTGGTAGATTATTTTTCTAAGACGGTAACTTTTTCAGGAATAGATAGCATTACAGTACGTTTTCCCAAGCAATGTAATGTAAAATCCCCTTGAAAAGTAATGAAAGCAGTAATTGTTGTAAGTGAAATAGATGCATATCTATGCTGACTAAATGGTTGATGTTTTGAAAGGTTATATTGCGTACGTGGTTAAGGCGAATAAGGTGTAAGACCATATTTTTTTGCATTGTACTCTTTATGATTTCATGTTGTAAACGTTTGATATATGTTGTGGGAATCATAAGAGAGTCAATTTTAGCATTTGTAAATGCTAATGAAATGAAAAGTGCTTATAAAGCACTAAAACGTGACATGTGAGCTATGGTGAGCTCAGACTAAACCAAGGGCATTCTGACCATTTTGACTGAAGATAATAATTAAAAACATGGAAATATAAAGGGTCCATGAAGAAGAGTTGGTTTGGTTTGGTCCCGATGAGGTGGAAATCATGAAAAGGCCAAAAAGGGCCTAAACGAGCTCAAAATCAATCGTTTGGGTAGTTTTTAGCGTTTGCACCTCCTAGAAATGACTAAAACGTATAGACGGGAATGTTAACCATGAGAAACCACACTTTTGGATTTTTGGATAAAAGTCAAATGTAGTCAATGGTTAAGAAAAGTCAAAGTTAGCTTGAAAATGTTGACTTTGACTATAAAGAACTAACCATGGTTAAAAGTTAGCCCAACCATAGTTAAAAGTGTGAGAAAAGTTAGTTTGGCTAGAACACTCAATTTTTAGCCTATTATATATGGAAAACAAATTAAATCAAATAAATGGAATAAATTGAGTGGGCTGAAATTGAAGAAACAATATTGGGCCAAGGATTGAAATTTTTAAAGCCCAGTAAGCATGAAAAACTAATGGGCCAAATGTGTAAGCCAATTGGGCCGAAGCCTTAGGCCCAATTTATAGGCTGAAATTATGGGTAATTGATGGCCCAAACAACAATGAAAATCCAGCCCAATAGATTGAATAGGAAAGCCCAAAGTCAAAGCCATTAGTATAAGTTAAAATTCATTAATAAAAATGTATCAAAGTCCAAATTGATAATCATCACTTACATCTTTTAAAAGTCAATTTTAGTGGCTGAATCCATGACTTAATGGCTAAGTCTTTGGCTTATAAAATCAGCCCACACCACATCACCTTCTTCCTTAAGCATTCGGCTAAGTGAAGAAACCATATCCATAAAGCTTTAAAGCTTTCTCTCTCTAGCTTTCACCCATTTGCAAATAGAATTGGAACAAGTTGTCTTCAGCAAAGTTGTTACCCATGACGAGGAGAATAACATAGTCTAAAACCAGTAACCAACAAGCTGATTTGGAGAAGTCAATCCCTCCCACAAGTTTCGATCAAATTGGGGTTTTCATACTATGTGAGTTTTCAATACACCAAGCTTATATATGTTGCTCTAGGATAAATATGTAGTTGATTGGTGTAAGAATCATGGATAAAAACAACCTAAAACACCATGAATCAAGCATGGTCGAAATTGGGTATTTTGCTTGATAAGGATGTGTTAGTTTTTAGTTGGTATACATGTGATAATTAGCAAGTATACATGATTATGGAAAGGTTTTGTGAAATCAAAATGTTTGATTGGATGAGTTTTACATGCATGCATCAAAGGTGTTTGTTGAAATGCCATGAAAAACCAAGTTAAGGACATAAGACATGCATGATAGGTGTTTGACAAAATGCCTAAGAGAACACCAAACAAGTTGGCGTGGTGATGGTGGCCATTTGGCCATTGGTGGCATGATGGTGCTCGACCACCATGCCATAGCCGAGAGGTGCCATGGCTTAAGCCTAGTGCAATCAGCCCAATAAGGCTAATGGGTCCCACGGATGGCCCAATAATTTTTAATTGGCCTAATAAGCCCAATGAGTCTTGATAGGATGAATGATGAAGTAGAAAAGAGCTTAAATTTATAATAAGGCAATAAGAGTAGTCGGGCCCAATATGTCAATCTGACTATAAGGGAAGTGGGATATGCATTATCAGACTTATATGATATAATCGATAATAAATTGCAGCTCCCAAGGACACGAATGGAGCCGCAAAGACTGTGTGATCTAAAGAGATCGAGAAGTAATATTTTGCAGTCGACTTATTTCCAGGTAAGGGATTTATGCAAGCTATTAGAGGTAGCTGTACATATATTTCTTACCTTCTGTATACAAATAAATACTATAAAGTATATAGATATTATATATCTACATGAAAACTAAACTATACGAAATTCCCAAAATGACCAATTTACAAATGAAAATATACTGTAAATTTACTGAAAAAACATAAATGCCTGAAATGCATGTTTCAGTGTCTTTATCGTGAAAAGTTATTTTGTAAAGGTATAATGATAGACTGGCTCAAGATTTTACTGTCTAAATTAAATTGCACGTTTTTCAAAGTTAAGCGTGCCTGAGTGGGAGAAATTCCATGATGGGTGACCATACGGGAAGTTACCCCTTTTGCTCCGTTTTGCACCATTTTTCGTGCTGAACTCAGTTTTGAATATCGTTTCACCATAATTGAGTCATATATATGATTTATGTGATAACAAATAGTGCTGGACCTTGCTCGCACTCGATTTGATATGGTTTTCACATGACATAGTGCTGGAGCCTTGTTTTGCTTGCAGTAGATTTTCTTGTGTGATATACACAAACTGTGTTTGGAGACGTCGTGTAGGCTATGTGAGCTGCACTGATCCTCGCACGTGAATTGATAAGCCGTGTTAGAGCCTCGTGTTGACTGTGTGTCACATTGACTTGCTTGCACGTGATTTTGAGACATAGCGCAAGCATAACTGGAGATGAGACTATAAGCCTCGAACCTTTGGGCACTCCCAGTCTTTCGATCTGGAATTGGGGTTCACGGAGTACGTAGTACCGTGTGGAAAATATGGAGTACATTGTACCGTGATGCTGGGTCTTCGGACTCCGATCTGTGTCTAATGAGTGGAGTACCCCCTCTGCCTTCAGCCATCTGGGGATATTCATGCACACCTAGCTAGTGATTGCATGGAATCCATTGACTATGATCATATGTCTATATGTTACGTTATTGTATGCTCTGCTTGTCTCCACATATGAAATTTGATCTATTTTTGAGATCTTTATCTGTTCTATATCTGATTTTATTTCTGACTTCATGTTTTGTGTTTTGAAACACTTATATACATGTGAATTTGGAAGTCGATTGATTTGATGCGATTTCAAAGAGAAATGCATATTTTTCGTTTTCTGAAAACGTGATTTGTTTAATGAATTATGTATTTCTGCATGACATGGAGTGTGAGCATGTAGATAGTATAGTTATCTACCTGTTTACATGATTTTTTACTAAGCGTGTTGTAGCTCACCTCCTTTTTCCCTCATCTCCACAGAGTTCCCTCAGCAGTGAGTGCTGTAAATTTTCCTGAGCGGTTGATAGCCCACACATCGTAGTGCGCAAAGGTATACACCTATTTTGTTTTGTATCTAAACTTTTGCGGCACAATTATGTATTTAAAGGGATTCTAGGATGTAAACGTATGTATGTATAATATATATGAATAAAGAAATTAGTTGAATTATAGTGTAACGATATCAATTACTATGAATACTATGTATCACGTGTGTAAGATAAGTATCGACTTGTGTGCCCAACCATCCGAGTGTTGTCTACTCCGTTATTGTATGAATAAATGATAAGAATTAAGCGTGAAACGGGGTGTGACAGAAGTTGGTATCAGAATAAGGTTGGTCTGAATACGAGTCGATATAAGTCACTAGAAAAGTTTACATCCCTTTGGTACTGTGCCTTGTTTAGATAGAAATGTGTATACCGAGCTGTGACTGTACTAAGAATTGATTTTATGTATAGGAAAATCATCAGTATGACTAATAGACACCGTAGTCGAGGGGAAAGTTCTCGATCTTGAGGGCATAGAGACAGGCCCGAGAGATGTACTGAGTTATCTTCGACCATGTCTCTCAAGATCCGACAGATACTACTGATGCCCGAGTTGCAAGGTTAGAACAGCCTGTGGAGAATATGAAGATGTTGTTTGGCCAGGTAATGGTGAGATTGAAGAGTCTGCAGGGTGCTAGAGGCCCAGTAGTAGCTCCTACCACACCTGCCCCACAGACCGCTGGACCTTCTGGTTCTACTCGTCCGGCACCCCCATCGCCTCTACCCGTTCAGCCTGAGACTGTACCTCCACCTGTTAGACCCCCAGTACCACTAGAGACCCCAGTTGAGCCTCCAAAAGCTCCACAGAGGGGAGGTGATGGGGCGAGGTATGAGTGTGATACGGATCGACTCAGACAGTTTTAAAAACTTTGACCGCCATCCTTTACAAGGGCGAAAGACCCAATAGCTGCAGAGGAGTGGATTAACCGGTTGGAGAAGTTATATGAGTTTTCTCAGTGTTCTCTAATAGAGAAAGTGGCCTTTGCCTCGTTTATGTTGGAAGGTGAGGCCGAGCATTGGTGAAAATCTACCCAGCCTATTTTGAGGGCCCAAGATCCGATAGTGACTTGGGAAACTTTTCTGGATGCCTTCCAAAGGAGTATATTCTAGAGACCGCCCGTAGACGTTTACAGATGGAGTTCTTTGATTTAACTCAAGGAAACCATTCAATAGACGAATATGAGTCCAGATTTATATCTTTGGGCAGGTATGATCCAATTACTATGAGTAGCGAAGATAGAAAGGTCCGAAAATTTGTAGAAGGGTTAAGACCTTATACTAGAATGCGACTTGCCCCTTTTGGCATTTCTACTTATGAAGAGGTAGTACGCAGAGCGCAGTGGTGTGAGCAAGATTACGAGTTACATGCCTCTACTTTTGGTAAGTTGAATAAGGACAGAAAAAGGTTAGTTGATGACCGAACTATCAGAGAGGGGAAGAGGTCGTTTAAGAAGCGGCCAAAGTTTGGGGTGTTTCGAGGTAAGACAGCGAGACCCTCTGTTCTGCCAGTTTCAGCTTCGTCCAGAAGCATAGTGATTAGTAAACCCCGACCTATTTTCGAGCTATGTAAGTTCTGTGGGGGGACTCATCCTGGTAGGAGATGTTATCAGACATCTGGAGCTTGTTTTAGATGCGAAAAGATCGGCCATATGCTCAGAGATTGCCCGAAACTTGCTACCCCTATTCCACAAAGGCAAGAGGAGCCACAGAAAGCTCCGATTGCACCCCTACCCCAGAGAAGGAAGGCCACAACTGAAGAGAAGGGGAAGCAGACTGTTGGCCAAGAACGTGTGTATGCTTTGGATCAGGACGTTGTCGAGGCTTCATCCGATGTGATTAAAGGTACAATTTTGGTGTTTAATTCTGAAGCATTAACGTTATTTGATCTTGGTGCTACACATTCATTTATATCCCCATCATGTGCATTTAGACTATCAAACCTTGTGAAACTTATACCACTAGGTAGGAAGCTATTAATCAGCACACCCATGAGAGATAGTCAAGGGACTTAAATGATGTGTAAGGATTGTAAATTGAAGGTCGGTGATAAGAGCATGAAAGCCGATCTTATTCTGTTAAATATGTACGATTTCGATGTAATATTAGGAATGGATTGGTTAGAGGCAAATCATGCTATTTTAGATTGCTACTCTAAGGAAACAATGTTTTCTCTCCCTGAGAAATATGTTGTAAAATTTTCGGAGAAGAAATGAAAGAAAGAATTGTTGTAATTAGAAATGATGAAGGTTGGTGCTAACCAAATGGTTAATGTTTTGAAGGTTTTATTGCCTACATGGTTGATATGGATAAGGCACGTCCAGAGTTGACTGACATCCCATAGTTAGTAAATTCCCAGATGCCTTTTCGGATGATCTACCAGGGTTACCACCAGACAGAGAGATGGAGTTTTGTATCGATTTGGTGCCTGGTACTGAACCTATATCTAAACCACCATACAAAATGGCTTTAGTGGAATTGGAGGAGCTAAAGAAGCAGTTATATGAACTGCTAGACAAGGGGTTTATTAGACCGAGCGTCTCACCTTGGGGAGCTTCGGTTCTGTTTGTAAAGAAGAAGGATGGAAGTCTCCGACTGTGCGTTGACTATCGATTGTTGAATAAGGCTACCATCAAGAATAAGTTTCCCCTTCCACGCATTGATGATCTATTGGATCAACTTCGAGGAGCATAGATCTTTTCCAAGATCGATTTGAGGTCTGGGTACCATCAGTTGAGAATTCAGAGTGGAGATGTACCTAAGACAGCCTTTTGTACCCGTTATGGCCACTATGAATTCTTTGTCATGCCTTTCGGGTTAATGAATACTCCTGCAGCTTTTATCGCTCTGATGAATGATGTGTTCAAGCCATACCTGGACTGATTTGTTATCGTCTTTATCGATGACATTCTGGTATATTTGAAGTCCAGGGAGGAACATGAGCAGCACTTAAGTATTATTCTGCAAATCATTCGAAAGAAATAACTTTATGCTAAGCTCAGCAAGTGTGACTTTTGGTTGGAACAGATATCGTTTCTAGGTCATGTAGTATCGAAGGACGGGTGTCTGTTGATCCGTCCAAGATCGATGCAGTAGTCTCGTGGGACAGACTCAAGACAGTCACAGAGATCAAGAGTTTTCTGAGTTTAACTGGGTATTATAGGAGATTTGTAGAAGGTTTTTCGAAATTGGCTGCTCCTCTGACTCGTCTTACTCGGAAGGAAGTGGCATTTGAGTGGAATAATGATTGTGAGAAGAGTTTTAAAGAGTTGAAGCATCGACTGACCACCGCACCGATTCTCACCATTCTGACCAGCTCAGGAGGTTTTTTTGTATATATAGAAGCCTCGAGACATGGACTGGGCTGTGTATTGATGCAGAATGGGAACGTAGTTGCTTATGGATCCTGACAGCTTAAGGTTCATGTGAAGAACTACCCAACCCATGATTTGGAGTTGGCAGCCGTGCTGTTTGCACTTAAGATATGGCGCCACTATTTGTACGATGAGAAATTTCAGATATTTACTGATCACAAAAGCTTGAAATATCTGTTTTCACAGAAGGAGTTGACACGCCCTAAAGGTATTATTTGCAAGTGCACGGGTCGTACAAGTAATAATGGGATTTGAGTCCCGAGTTATCGTCCCTCAGAGAAGTTGGTTAGCCTAATTAACTACCGGTTAATCTTACCTTAAGTATATTCTAGCAAATTATAAAATTGAAGTGGGTGATCTACTAAGTCTAGAGTTAAAATTACTAGAAAGCAATAAAATAAAAAGAACTAAATAAAATCGAGCAAAATTACTTAATAGTGCTCCACGCAATTAAAATCAAAAGCCTACAAAAGAAATTAAAACAGTTAACACTAATTAACGCAAATAAAATGCAGATAAGAAAATAAAGCAATAAAATTGATTAAACTAAAATTAAACTATCCTAGAATAAGATATGCACGTAATTAGACTAATTAATAAAAATACAATTTAATTAAGAAACTAACTACAAATCTAAAAGATTAAAATATTAAATCTAAATTAATCCTAATTATCACTAATTACTAACTTAACAATAAAAATTAACTAATGCATGAAAAATAATTTTTGAAATTTTAATTAAAACTTAAAATGCATAAAATCAATTTATCTAAATTAATTTTAAGCACAACCCCTAATACTAGAATAAAAATTAATTACTGATTTAACTAAATCTAAGTTAAACTAATGAAAGAAAGAAAATATAACTAACATGCAATTGAGAAATCAACTAACTAAGCTAACTAATAAACTTGAAATTAATCTATCTAAAAATGCATGCAAACTGAATTAAACAACTACAATGATTTAGCCAAACGTGGCCTTAGACATTTGCAAATCCAAGTGGTCTCGATTGTGCATGTGTACACTGTACACGTTCTTCTCCAGCAAAAATTGTCCTGTCCTCGGTTTTGTCCTACTGTTCTCGGGTATCCAGGAATTGTCTGCGGCTTCTACTCCAGGTGCTGCTATTCCCAGCTATACACAGTATAATGCATGTCTCTGCTGCCTGTCTCAGGTGCTATGTCTGATGTACTACTCCTGCTCCTGGTGAGTATCCTCAAACTGTCCAGCTAGTGTATGTCCCCCTCTGCTACACAGGAAGCTGCAACAGATCGCGCACATTCCTCGTCTGCCCAGCTAGCGTCTGCTTCAGTCCAAACTAATCACTAGTACACCCTCTTCTCAACCAACATTATTATAAGGTGTATCTCGGCATCAGCTGGGCATTGGTTACTAAGCAGCTGCTGTCACCACTTCTTGCCGAACAACACATCAAATCTTATCAGAATATGAACAGCAAGACAGACCATGGAATGAAAGAGAACATTAGCAAGAGAATATGTAATATGCATTTTAGTCAATGAAGAACAACAACTTAAAGGGACTGAAACTAAAAGTTAAAACAAAATAAAATATGAACAGCAAATCGGTGGGAAAACATGGGAGAACAGAGAATCAATTGGCTTGCTAGTTTGTTTCATTGATCCATCCAGCTACCTGTCGAACACTATCTCTCGGTACTAAACTTGAGCATCTCCACAAAAGCAGGAACTAAGATGACAATATACAAAACCAAAACTA
This sequence comes from Firmiana major, assembly GCA_033439115.1. Lineage (NCBI taxonomy): Eukaryota > Viridiplantae > Streptophyta > Magnoliopsida > Malvales > Malvaceae > Firmiana > Firmiana major. The sequence continues at coordinate 72,070,370 of CM065901.1, read as the reverse complement.
AACGCTAAATCAATAATGTAGAAAAATCTAAGACATGAAAACAGGAAACTCCCGAGCTATGGTTTCTTTCACTGTCTTCTCCTACCGAGTTCCACTATGCTCTTGATGTGGATAAATAATTAGCATCAATCCACATCAAGGCAACAGAACCATAAGGTGGAAGAATGAATGAAATAATGATGCCACCCGAATAAAAAAAATCTAATCGAGAGTTGCAAGAACAATAGTTTAACAAACAAAAACATAAGCAAGTTGGAAAACCGAGAGCTAACAGCTAGAAAAAACAATGATTTTCATGGTAACACTAAAATAAAGATCTGGGATTGAAACGGAATCAAACAGTAGAGAAAATGGAAATGAAACTATTCATTAATAAAACAAAGAACTAGAAATGAACAAAAACTTTACATGAAAATAAAATTTAACATGAATAGTAATCTAACAATGGTGGCTATCGAAAAAAGAAAAAAAACTTAAAAACAATAAATCCTAAAATAAACCCTAAAACTATTCTACCCTAATTTTACCTCTATTCTAACCTAGGCTACCCCTTTTTCAATTGACATCTTTTTCTATTTATACACACACTTAGGGGTACAATTGTAATATTTCCATCCTAGATGAGTTGACATTGTTTGGCCACTTGTCTTCACACCATTGGCTCCTTGAAAAATAATATTTCCATGTCATCTGTCTTTTTATCCAATTAGATATGCTAGGTTCGTGTTGTCCGCGTGGTCCAATCTCGATTTTAGCCCAATTTCGGTCCATTTTCTACCAAAATATTCAAAATTCAGTCGAATTTAATTTATCTGCAAACATGAGAATTTTAATTAAATAAAGGGGATAATTAACATTCTAAAAATATAGAATTATCAAGAGTTAAATATGAGGCAACGAAGATGGATTGAGCTTCTGAAGGACTATGATTGCGAGATACTGTATCATCCGGGTAAGGCAAATGTAGTTGCTGACGCTTTGAGCTGAAAGAGCCTCGGGATGGTATCGTACATGATGATCAGGGAACATGAGCTGCTAGAGCAGTTCATGAGTCTCAATTTGAACGTGATTCCTTCTGATGCTGACGCCTATTTTGTGATAGCTAGTCTGAGATTTGAACCAAATTTGATTGACTGGATCAGACAAGCTCAGCGTGTTGATCGCTTCTGTATTGATATGGCTGGTTACATCCAGATGGGTACCAGTGTTGACTTGGAGTTGAGCACTGATGGACTACTGAGATTCAGAGGCAGGGTGTGTGTTCCCAAGGATCCTGAGTTGAGGAAACTCATTTTGTCCGAAGCTCATTCATCACTATATACGTTACATCCGGAGAGCAGTAAGATGTATCATAATCTCTGTAAAGTGTATTGGTGGTCAGGGATGGAGAGAGACATAGCAGACTATGTGGCTAAGCGTTTAGTGTGTCAGCAGGTTAAGGTAGAGCACCAGAAACCTGCAGGGTTATTGCAGCCTCTACTTATACCGACCTAGAAGTGTGAGCATATCACCATGGATTTCATCATGGGTCTACCAAGTACTAGAAGGAACCATGATGCCATTTGGGTGATTGTGGATAGATTGACAAAATCAGCTCACCTTTTAGCTATGAAAGCTACGGATATTCTGAGTACATTGGCGAATTTGTATGTACGAGAGATTCTGAGGCTACATGGTGTTCCAGTGAGTATTGTATCTGACAGGGATTCCCGCTTCACTTCCCACTTTTGGAAACATTTTCAAGAAGCTATGGGAACCCGATTGAATATCAGTACAGTTTTCCACCCTCAGTCTGATGGTCAGTCAGAGAGGACCATCCAGACTTTGGAGGATATGTTGAGAGCTTGTGTGATGGATTTCAGAGGCTCCTGGGATGATCATTTGCCATTAGTCGAGTTCGCCTATAACAATAGTTATCACTCGAGTATTGGGATGGCACCGTATGAAGCATTATATGGCCGTAGGTGTCGATCTCTGATTGGATGGGAAGAAGTGGGTGATCAAAAGATCTTTGCTTTTGACTTAGTGAAACAGGCCTATGATAATGTACTGTTGATATGTGAGAGGCTAAGTACAGCTCAGAGTAGACAGAAGAGCTATGCTGACCGAGACGTAGACCATTAAAGTTTATGGTCGATGAGTCTGTATTCCTGAAGGTATCCCCTTCTAAAGGCATCATGAGATTCGAGAAGAGAGGTAAGCTAAGTCCCTACTACATTGGACCATTTGAGATCTTAGATTGAGTGGGAGATAAGACTTATAGGTTGGCTGTTGTGACCCTTTTTACTTACATTTATATCATTACTTACCCCATATCACGACACACTCACATCAATTGGTTGGGCTATGAGTCGATATTAGCCGATCACTTTCCACATTTATCAATTCCTATTTCATTTGTACACATGTATAATACGAAAAGTGTACTTGTATTAATTTACAATGGCGCACATCTGTTTATATTTATTTATTTTCGTTTACATCCCCCAAACTATCTAATATACATAACTGTGTATCATAAGGTTCAGATACATAAGATAACAAGAGTGTATTCCTTATGTGATGTGGTAAACGCAGTTAGCGGAAGGAAACGCTGTAACTAACCCCAAGTTCTCAAACTACTGGGGTGAATCTGTGGAGAGGAGAAAAAAAAGGGGTGAGCTAATACGCTCAGTAAGGAAAATATGGAAGCAGGTAGATAACTGTACTATCTACATGCTCAAATACTGTGCATACAAAAAAAAACCGATTTCATAACATAAAACTTTCACAATAAACAGATAGCGAATCTTCGCTACACATCCGAATATAGAAAACTCATTCAGAGTGAAACATTTTCATAAACTTAACGACTGTGTGATACTTTGTTTCCTCAGAATTTAAGAGGTGGCCCCCACAATCACATTCATATCAAATCACTTTTCAATAAATGCTTTCAATAACGGATGAGACTAGGCAGAGATATACTTATCATAGAATCAGATGACATATGGCCATAGTCAATGACCCCCAAGCTAATCACGGGCCAGGTGTGCAAGGGTGGTCCTGAAGCCTCTCAGCTAACACATGCAAGTCTGAAGTTTGAAGACTAGTGGTACGGTACAGTGTACTCCGTATTGTCTATACGGTACAACGTACTCCATAACCACAACACCGTAACTAAAGGTTGTGGGGTGCCCTAATTAGGGACTTATCATCCTAACCTGAAATCATCAACCTTAGCCGATCTCAAAACTGAGTGCGAGCGGACTTGGAAAAATCCACAGATCTCATCATAGCTCCCGCACGATTTTACACATACAAATAGACAGCTGACTCTATTTCCCACAACAATGGTACTCAAAACAGAGTGCGATACGTAAAACAGTGCAAATCAGAGTGAGAGGGTAACATCCCATCAAATCACTCGTCAATCAAATCATGAGCCAGTCTATCATTTTAGCTTTACAAAAATCTCTTTTTCACCTGTAAAACTTTGAATTCATGCATTTTATGCATTTCTAAATTTTCGCCATTCCTAGTGGCATTTTTGTAATTTTTCCATATTTGGGTATTATCCAAGAATCTCATATTTATAATCTATATGAAATTTAGGTTACTGCAAATGACGATTAAGATACGTATAGCTATCTCTAAGAGCTAGCACAGATCCCTTACCTGGAAATCACGTCGATTGCGAAATCCTTAATTCTTCGCTTTTTGTAAATCACTTTAAAAAGCTTTAATTCAATTCTCGGGGCTGCAATTAAGCACATATTATATAAGTTTGCCCCGATATATTGATTCTTTCACTTTTTCTACAATTACTTTAACAGATCGGGCTCATTTACCCTTAGTGGGCCCAATTGCTCTTTAATGGGCCTAATACCCTTACCGTGTCATTTTAAACCTTTCTAGCCTTTTGGATCGTTCATTTAATCATTTACGATCACAAATTTTTAATTCCACACATACAATAATTTATACTGAATTTAATTTGTAATTTACCCTATTTATTTCGAATTCGCATACGATTAAATTTCAATATTGTATAATTACACCAGTTATAGTATGTGAGGATCACTTACTCAAATTTTTGTGATGACACGCAAATCGTTGCTCGCGCAAACTTGTATTCGTCGTCTACCGTCGCGCTACACATTGATATATATTTAAACCGATCAATTGCGGTCAATATAAATTCAACTTAATATTTCAAAAATTAAATCGATCAAATCCGACTGCTTACCAGTCTAGCGTTGAGCCGGGACAACACCGAATTTTTTTCCCAAATCTTTTTTTTCCTGAATCGGTTCGGATCGGTTCAGTTTCTTTCACACTAAACCGGTCCGAACCGATCCAGTTCCTTTCACACTAAACCGGTCCGAATCGGTTCAGGTGAGATTTGGTCGTTGTCAGCGTCTCTGGCTGGTCCTCAAGCCGTTTCGGCCACCGTTCGACGCAGCGTCGCTTGGAGAACCTTCGATTGGCTGGATCGGGGTCAGATAGACGTCGGTGACCGTCGAATCTGCCTTTCCCCCTTTCAGTCTTCGCTTCGCCGATCAGCCTCCTGTCGGCGATCCACGGCGCGTCACGGGGCTCGGCAGTCGCCTGGGTGCTAGTGGTCCCTCGCAGGTCTCTTCCCGACGCTCTCTCGCAGTCTTTGCTCACCGGAGACGGAAGCAGTTCCTCGGTCCACTGTTCACGCTAGTTTTTCGCGTTTTCTGCTTCGTTTTCTCTTTTTTTTTTCAATGTTTTTCTCTCTCTTCTCTTATATATATATATATTATATTTTAATAAAATATAATATATATATATATAATATCTTAGATTAAAATATACATATAATATATTATATTATATTCTAATATAATATAATATCTATATGTAAAAACTGCTATAAAAATTTAAAATCCACATTCATGTACATTTTTTTTTTGAGATAAGTTCTTAAGGTGGGTACATTTTTTTCCGGGTCTTACATTTCTCCCCCCCCCCCTTAAGAAATTTGGTCCCCAAATTGGAACCAAGTCAGTCCTCGAACAACTGTGGATACTTCTCTCACGTCAGGCTCTCCAACTCGCACGTGGCTTCCTTAGAAGTGTGGTGCTGCCAGAGAACCTAGACTAGAGAAAACGTCTTGGATCGCAATACTTTTTCCTTCATGTCCAAAATTCGAATCGGCTTTTCCACATACGACATGTCCTCTTTTAACTCCAGAGGTTCATACTCAATCACATGTGTCGGATCCGGATGGTACTTTCGAAGCATCGAGACATGGAAGACATTATGTATGCCTGCTAACTCAGGTGGTAACGCTAACCTGTAGGCCTTATCTCCCACTCGATCTAATATCTCAAATGGTCCAATGTAACAAGGACTCAATTTGCCTTTCTTCCCAAACCACAGTATGCCCTTGGAGGGAGAAACTTTTAGAAACACTGACTCACCAACCATAAACTCTAATGGTCGTCGTCTCGTGTCAGCGTAACTTTTTTGCCTACTCTGAGCTGTCCTCAATCTATCACATATCAACTGGACATCCTCAAAGGCTTGCTGTACTAAATCAGGAGCAAGTAGCTTACGGTCACCCACTTCTTCCCAACCAAGCGGAGAACGACATCTGCGACCATACAATGCCTCATACGGTGCCATTCCAATACTCGAGTGGTAACTATTATTGTAGGCGAATTCGACTAATGGCAAGTGATCATCCCAGGAGCCTTTAAAGTCCATCACAGAAGCTCTCAACATATCCTCTAGAGTTTGGATGGTTCTCTTTGACTGACCATCTGTCTGAGGATGGAAAGCTGTACTAAAACTTAATCGGGTTCCCATGGCTTCCTGGAAGTGCTCCCAGAAATGAGAAGTGAAGCGGGAATCCCCATCAGAGACTATACTCACTAGAACGCCATGTAACCTCACTATCTCCCGTACGTACAGATCCGCCAACGTACTCAAAGTATCAATGGACTTCATAGCTAAGAAGTGCGCTGACTTCGTCAGTCGATCCACAATCACCCAAATACCATCATGGTTCCTCCTAGTCCTCGGTAAACCCATGATAAAATCTATGGTGATATGCTCCCATTTCCATGTCGGTATAGGTAGAGGCTGCAATAGTCCCGCAGGCTTCTGATGCTCTACCTTAACCTGTTGGCACACTAGACATTTAGCCACATACTCTACTATGTCTTTCTTCATCCCTGACCACCAATACACTTTTCAGAGATTCTGGTACATTTTATTGCTCCCCAGATGCAATGTATACCGCGATGAATGAGCTTCTGACAAAATTAATTGTCTCAACTCTGAATCATTGGGAACACACAATCTGCTTCTGAACCTCAGTAATCCATCAGTGCTCAACTCAAAATCTGCACTAGTACCCATCTATATCTGACTGGCCATATTAATACAGAAGCGATCAATACGCTGAGCTTGTCTGATCCGATCTATCAAATCCGGTTCTATCCTCAGACTAGCTATCACAAAATGGGCATCAATATCAGAAGGGATCACATCCAAACTGAGGTTCGTAAACTGCTTTAACAGCTCATGTTCCCTGATCATCATATACGATACCATCCCCAGGCTCTTTCTACTTAATGCATCAGCAACCACATTTGCTTTACGCGGGTGGTACAGTATCTCACAATCATAGTCCTTTAGAAGCTCTAACCATCTTCGTTGCCTCATATTCAACTCTTTCTGTGAAAACAGATACTTGAGGCTTTTGTGATCAGTAAATATCTGAAATTTCTCATTGTATAAATAGTGACGCCATATTTTCAGTGCAAACACAACGGCAGCCAACTCCAAATCATGGGTCGGATAGTTCTTCTCATGGTCTTTGAGCTGTCTGGATCCATAAGCGACTACCTTTCCATGCTGCATCAATACACAACCCAGTCCCTATCTCGAGGCGTCAGTGTACACTAAGAAACCTCCTGAGCTTTTCGGTATGGTGAGAATCGGTGCAGTGGTCAGACGATGCTTCAATTCTTGAAAACTCTTCTCACATGCATCATCCTACTCAAATACCACATTCTTTCGAGTGAGACGTGTCAAAGGAGCAATTAACTTCGAAAAACCCTCAACAAATCGTCTGTAATACCCAGCTAAACGCAAAAAATTCTTAATCTCTGTGACTGTTCTGGGCCGTTCCCACTGAACCACAGCTTCTATCTTGGACGGATCCACAGACACCCCGTCCTTCGATACCACATGACCTAGAAATGAAATATGTTCTAACTAGAAGTCACACTTACTCAGTTTGGCATACATCTGCTTCTCTCGGAGGGTTTGCAAAACAATCCTTAAGTGCTGCTCATGTTCCTCCCTGGACTTCGAATATATTAGTATATCATCGATAAAAACGATCACAAACCAGTCCAGGTATGGCTTAAATACATCATTCATCAGAGCCATAGAAGCTGCGGGAGCATTCGTTAACCCGAATGACATAACCAAGAACTCATAATGACCATAACGGGTACAAAATGCCGTCTTGGGTACATCTACACTCCGAATTCTCAACTGATGGTACCCAGACCTCAGATCAATCTTAGAAAAGATCTGTGCTCCCCGAAGTTGATCTAACAAATCATCAATCCGTGGAAGGGGGTACTTGTTCTTGATGGTACCCTTATTCAACAACCGGTAATCTATGCACAGTCAGAGGCTTCCATCCTTCTTCTTAACAAACAATACCGGAGCTCCCCATGGTGAAACGCTCGGTCAAACGAACCCCTTATCCAACAGTTCTTGTAATTGTTTTTTTAGCTCCTCCAATTATACTGGAGCCATACGGTACGGTGGTTTGGATATCAGCTCAGTACCAGGCACCAGATCAATACAAAATTCCATCTCTCTCTCTGGAGGTAATCTTGATAAATCACCCGAAAAAACATCAAGAAATTCCCTGACCACTGGAATATCAACTAATTCCGGGTGTGCCTTATCCAGATCAACCATGCACGCAATGAAACCTTCAAAACAACATCATACCATAAATTTCACACTTCATTCGTTTAATTGCCATAACTGCTTCTTTCATTAATTCTCAAGAAATTTTACAATGTGTTTCTCGTGAAGAGAAAACATTAGGGTCTTAGCATAACAATCTAAGATAGCATGATTTGCAGCCAACCAATCCATTCCTAAAATTACATCAAAATTAAACATACTTAATAGGATCAGATCGGCTGTCATACTCTTATCTCCTACCCTTAACTTACATTGCTTACACACATACTCAGTCATTTGACTACTTCCTATCGGTGTGCTAATTAACAACCTTTTGCCCAAAGGTGTGGGTTTTACAAAATCCACTAATTTAAATGCACAAGATGGTGATATGAATGAATGCGTTGCACCAGGATCAATCAATGCAATTGCTTTAAGATTGAAAATCAAAATTGTACCTTTCACCACATCGGGTGTAGCATCTGTAGTACCCCGATCTATCGCATACACTCTACCTTGGCCGACGACTTGCTTTCCCTTCTCCTCGACCGTGGCTCTCCTTCTCGGAGTAGAAGTAGAAGGTGGAACTGCCTCGGGTTCCTTGCCCTTTTGTGGGGCTACCTCAGCTAACTTCGGGTAATCTCTTATCAGATGCCCTGTCTTACCGCATCTGAAACATGCTCTGATTATCGCATAACAAGGTCGATTGCCATGGTATTTCTCACACTTTCTACAAGGCTCAAAAGTAGGTCGAGGTCCACTAATCACAATACCCCTAGCCGCCGATGTAGTCGAGTGTACATGGGGTCTCATGGCCTTACTCCGCGACTCCCCAATCATCTGTCGCTTGTCAAAAGGCCTTTTCCCCTCTTTACCACCTCTATCATCCCCAAATCTCTTTCGATCTCTATCTTTGCCCTTACCACCCTTCCCATACTCTGACACATGGAGCTCGTAATCCTGCTCACACAGTTGAGCCCGTCTAACTGCTTCCTCATATGTCGAAATATCCAATGGGGCTAGTCGAGCTCTAATCGATGGTCTCAGGCCTTCCATAAACTTACGAACCTTCTTCCGTTCACTGCCCATGGTATCAGGATCATATCTGTCCAGAGATGTAAATCGAGATTCATACTCGTCTACTAACTTACCTCCCTGGGTCAAAGCTGAAAACTCAGTCTGTAACTTTCGTTGAGCAGTGTCTGGAATGTATTGCCCCCTAAAGGTGTCCAAGAACATCTCCCAAGTAATTACCTGATGTCCAGCTGACAGAATAGGCATGGTGGACTTCCACCAGTGTTTCGCCTCACCCTCTAGTATAAAAGCTGTAAAAGCCATTTTCTCAGTAGTAGAGCATCAGGAGAATCTATAAAGTTTTTCCATTCTATTAATCCAATCCTCTACCACTACCGGATTCTTCACCCCACTAAATGACGGAGGCTGTAGCTTTTGAAATTGTGTCAGTCTATCTAAATCTCAACCATACTCCAAATCATCATCATAACCCTGAAGAGGGGCTACTGGAGGAGGTGTAGACTGAATAGGAGGTGCCTGTGGGGGTTCAGCTGGCTGTGGTGCGATTGCAGGCTGTGCAGGCGCAGGGCAATCAGGTACGGGTGCTGCAGCTGTCGGTGCAGCCTGTCCTGCTGTACCCTGAGCACTATCCAATCTAGCCATAATCTGCCCCAATATAGTCATAATCGTATCCATGCCCCGCTCTAGACTCACTATGCGGGTGTCAGCACTCTCTATAGGGTTCTGAGACGTGCGCTCAGACGAAAATCCACTCTGTCTCTTAGGCCTATCTCTCTACCCTCCAGATTGTGAACCCTCTCCTCTACTGCGATGTCTGTCCGACATCCTGATCGTTTCCTGCATGTATAACACAAATTTTCAGTGAACTCATATCTCGGTATACACAATTGTATCTAAACGATGCACAGTCACACAGGGATGTAAACTTTCCTAATTACTAACAACGACTCATATCAGACCAACCCTGCTCTGATACCAACTTCTGTCGTGACCCTTTTTACTTACATTTATATCATTACTTACCCCATATCATGACACACTCACATCAATTGGTTGAGCTATGAGTCGATATTAGCCAATCACTTTCCACATTTATCAATTCATATTTCATTTGTACACATGTATAATACGAAAAGTGTACTTGTATTAATTTACAACGACGCACATCTGTTTATATTTATTTATTTTCGTTTACATCCCCCAAACTATCTAATATACATAACTGTGTATCATAAGGTTCAGATACATAAGATAACAAGAGTGTATACCTTACGCGATGTGGTAAACGCAGCTAGCGGAAGGAAACGTTGTAACTAACCCCGAGTTCTCAAACTACTGGGGTGAATCTGTGGAGAGGAGAAAAAAAAGGGGTGAGCTAATACGCTCAGTAAGGAAAATATGGAAGCAGGTAGATAACTGTACTATCTACATGCTCAAATACTGTGCATACACAAAAAAACGATTTCCTAACACAAAACTTTCACAATAAACAGATAGCGAATCTTCGCTACACATCCGAATATAGAAAACTCATTCGGAGTGAAACATTTTCATAAACTTAACGACTGTGTGGCACTTTGTTTCCTCAGAATTCAAGAGGTGGCCCCCACAATCACATTCATATCAAATCATTTTCAATAAATGCTTTCAATAACGGATGAGACTAGGTAGAGATATACTTATCATAGAATCGAATGACATATGGCCATAGTCAATGACCCCCAAGCTAATCACGGGCCAGGTGTGCAAGGGTGGTCCTAAAGCCTCTCGGCTAACACATGCAAGTCTGAAGTCCGAAGACTAGTGGTACGGTACAGTGTATTCCATATTGTCTATACGGTACAATGTACTCCGTAACCACAACACCATAATTGATGGCTGTAGGGTGCCCTAATTAGGGACTTATCACCCTAACCTGAAATCATCAACCTTAGCCTGTCTCAACACTGAGTGCGAGCAGACCTGGATAAATCCACAGATCTCATCATAGCTCCCGCACAATTTTACACATACAAATAGACAGCTGGCTCTATTTTCCACAACAATGGTACTCAAAATCGAGTGCGATATGCAAAACGATGCAAATCAGAGTGAGAGGGTAACATCCCATCAAATCACTCGTCAATCAAATCATGAGCCAGTCTATCATTTCAGCTTTACAAAAATCTATTTTTCACATGTAAAACTTTAAATTCATGCATTTTATGCATTTCTAAATTTTCGCCATTCCCAATGGCATTTTCGTAATTTTTCCATATTTGGGTATTATCCAAAAATCTCATATTTATAATCTATATGAAATTTAGGTTACTACAAACGACGATTAAAATACGTATAGCTATCTTTAAGAGCTAGCATAGATCCCTTACCTGAAAATCACGTCGATTGCGAATTCCTTAATTCTTCGTTTTTTTTGTAAATCACTTTACAAAGCTTTAATCCAATTCTCGGGGCTGCAATTAAGCACATATTATATCAGTTTGCCCCGATTATTCATTCTTTCACTTTTTCAACAATTACTTTAACAGATCGGGCTCATTTACCCTTAGTGGGCCCAATTGCTCTTTAATGGGCCTAATACCCTCATCGTGTCATTTTAAACCTTTCTAGCCTTTTGGATCGTTCATTTAATCATTGACTATCACAAATTTTTAATTCCACACATACAATAATTTATACTGAATTTAATTCGTAATTTACGTGATTTATTTCGAATTCGCATATGATTAAATTTCAGTATCGTATAATTACACCAGTTATAGTATGTGAGGATCACTTACTCGAATTTTTGTGATGACACGCAAATCGTTGCTTGCGCGAACTTGTATTCGTCGTCTACCATCGCGCTACACATTGATATATATTTAAACCGGTCTATATAAATTCAACTTAATTTGTCAAAAATTAAATCGATCAAATCCGATCGCTTACCAGTCTATTGTTGATTCGGGACAACACTGAATTTTTTTTCCAAATCTTTTTTTTTCTTGAACCGGTTTGGACCGGTTCAGTTCCTTTCACACTGAACCGGTCCGAACCGATTCAGGTGAGATTTGGTCGTTGCCGACGTTTTCGACCGATCCTCAGGCCGTTTTGACCACCGTTCGATGAAGCGTCGCTTGGAGAACCTTCGATTGGCTGGATCGGGGTCAGATCGATGCCAGTGACCGCCGAATCTGCCTTTCCCCCTTTCTGTCTTCCCTTCGCCGATCAGCCTCTTGCCGGCGATCCACGGCGCGTCACGGGGCTCGACAATTGCCTGGGTGCTGGTGGTCCCTTGCCGGTCTCTTCCCAACGCTTTCTCGCCGTCGTTGCTCGTCGGAGACAGAAGCAGTTCCTCGGTCCACTGTTCACGCGAGTTTTTCACGTTTTCTGCTTCGTTTTCTCTTTTTTTTTCAAGGCTTTTCTCTCTCTTCTCTTTTTATATATATATATATATATTATACATTATATTATATTCTAATATAATATAATATCTATATGTAAAAACTACTATAAAAATTTAAAATACACATTCATGTACATTTTTTTTTCGAGATAAGTTCTTAAGGTGGGTACATTTTTTTTCGGGTCTTACATTGGCATTGCCACCGGAGTTGGCAAGTATGCATAACGTCTTCCATGTGTCCATGCTTCGGAAGTATCATCCGGACCCATCACATGTGATCAGGTATGAACCTCTGGAGTTAAGGGAGGATATGTCATATGTAGAGAGACCGGTTCAGATATTGGACAGGAAAGACAAGGTGTTACGATCTAAGACGATTCCTCTAGTTAAGGTTCTCTGGCAACACCACAGTTCAAAGGAAGCCACGTGGGAACTGGAGAGCCTAATGCACGAGAAGTACCCCCAACTGTTTGAGAACTGAGACTTGGTCAATTTGGAGGACAAAATTTCTTAAGGTGGGGAGGAATGTAAGACCCGTATTTTTTTGCATTATACTCCTTATGATTTCATGTTGTAAACGTTTGATATATGTTGTGGGAATCATAAGGGAGTTGATTTCAGCATTTGTAAATGCTAAGAAATGAGAAGTGCTTATAAAGCACCAAAACGTGACATGTGAGCTATGGTGAGCTCAGACTAAACCGAGGGCATTCCGACCATTTTGACTGAAGATAAGAATTAAGAACATGGAAATATAAAGGGTCCATGAAGGAAAGTTGGTTTGGTTTGGTCCCGATGATGTGGAAATCATGAAAAGGTCAAAAAATGGCCTAAACGAGCTCAAAATCAATCATTTGGGCAGTTTTTAGCTTTTTCACCTCCCAGAAACGACTAAAACGTATAGACGGGAATGTTAACCTTGAGAAACCACACTTTTGAATTTTTGGATAAAAGTCAAATGTGGTCAATGGTCAAGAAAAGTCAAAGTTAACTTAGAAATGTTGACTTTGACTATAAAGAACTAACCTTGGTTAAAAGTTAACCCAACCATAGTTGAAAGTGTGAGAAAAGTTATTTTGGCTAGAACACTCAATTTTCAGCCTATTATATATGGAAAAGAAATTAAATCAAATTTGGAATAAATTGAGTGGGCTAAAATTGAAGAAACAATATTGGGCCAAGGATTGAAATTTTTAAAGCCCATTAAGCATGAAAAACTAATGGGCCAAATGTGTAAGCCAATTGGGCCGAAGCCTTGGGCACAATTTATGGGCTGAAATTATGGGTAATGGAAGGCCTAAACAACAATGAAAATCCAGCCCAATAGATTGAATAGGAAAGCCCAAAGTTAAAGCCATTAGTATAAGTTAAAATTCATTAATAAAAAGGTATCAAAGTCCAAATTGATAACCATCACTTACATCTTTTAAAAGTCAATTTTAGTGGCTGAATCCATGACTTAATGGCTAAGTCTTTGGCTTATAAAATCAGCCAACACCACATCATCTTCTTCCTTAAGCATTTGGCTAAGTGAAGAAACCATAACCATAAACTTTAAAGCTTTCTCTCTCTAGCTTTCACCCATTTGCAAACAGAATTGGTACAAGTTGTCTTCAGCAAAGTTGGTACCCATGATGTAGAGAATAACATAGTCCAAAACCAGCAACCAAGAAGCTGATTTGGAGAAGTCAATCCCTCCCACAAGTTTCGGTCAAATTGGGGTTTTCATACTATGTGAATTTTCAATACACCAAGCTTATATATGTTGCTATAGGATAAATATGTTGTTGATTGGTGTAAGAATCATGGATCAAAACAACCTAAAACACCATGAATCAAGCATGGTCAAAATTGGGTATTTTGCTTGATAAGGATGTGTTAGTTTTTGGTTGGTATATATGTGATAATTAGCAAGTATACATGATTATGGAAAGGTTTTGTGAAATCAAATTGTTAGATTGGATGAGTTTTACATGCATGAATCAAAGGTGTTTGTTGAAATGCCATAAAGAACCAAGTTAACGACATAAGACATGCATGATAGGTGTTTGACAAAATGCCTAAGAGAACACCAAACAAGATGGCGTGGTGATGGTAGCCATTCGGCCATTGGTGGCATGATGGTGCTCGGCCACCATGCCATAGCCGAGAGGTGCCATGGGTTAAGCCCATGTACAATCAGCCCAATAAGGCTAATGGGTCCCACGGATGGCGTAATAATTGTTAATGAGCCTAATAAGCCCAATGAGTCTTAATGGGATGTATGATTAAGTAGAAAAGAGCTTAGATTTATAATAAGGCCAATAAGAGTAGTCGGGCCTAATATGTCAATTTGACTGTAAGGAAAGTGGGATATGCATTATCAGACTTATCTGATATAATCGATAATAAATTGCAACTCCTGAGGACACGAAAGGAGCCACAGAGACTGCGTGATCCAAAGAGATCGAGAAGTAATATTTTACAGTCGACCTATTTCCAGGTAAGGGATTTATGCAAGCTATTAGAGATAACTGTACGTATATTTCTTACCTTCTGTATACAAATAAATACTATAGAGTATATACATATTGATATATCTACATGAAAACCAAACTATAGGAAATTCCCAAAATGACCAATTTACAGATGAAAATATACTGTAAATTTACTGAAAAAGCATAAATGCCTGAAATGCATGTTTCAGTGTCTTTATCGTGAAAAGTTGTTTTATAAAGGTATAATGATAGATTGGCTCAAGATTTTACTGTCTACATTAAATTGCACGTTTTCCAAAGTTAAGCGTGCTTGAGTGGGAGAAATTCCATGATGGGTGACCATATAGGAAGTTACCTCTCTTGCTTTGTTTTGCACCGTTTTTCATGCTGAACTCAGTTTTGAATACTGTTTCACCATAATTGAGTCATCTATATGATTTATGTGAAAATAAATAATGCTGGACCTTGCTCGCACTTGATTTGATATGGTTTTCACATGACATAATGCTGGAGCCTCGTGTTGATTGTATGTCACATTGACTTGCTCACACGTGATTTGGAGACATAGCGCAAGCATAGCTGGAGATGAGATTATAAGCCCTGAACCTTCGGCACTCCCAGTCTTTCGATCTGGAATTAGGGTTCACGGAGTACATAGTACCATGTGGAAAACATGGAGCACATTGTACCGTGATGCTGGGTCTTCGTACTCCAATCTGTGTCTGATGAGTGGAGTACCCCCTCTGCCTTAAGCCATTTGGGGATATTCATGCACACTTAGCTAGTGATTGCATGGAAACCATTGACTATGATCATATGTCTATCTGTTACGTTATTGTATGCTCTGCTTGTCTCCAAATATGAAATTTGATCTATTTCTGAGATCTTGATTTGTTCTGTATCTGATTTTGCATTTGACTTCCTGTTTTGTGTTTTGAAACACTTATATACATGTGAATTTGGAAGTCGATTGATTTGATGCGATTTCAAAGAGAAGTACATATTTTTCGTTTTCTGAAAACATGATTTGTGTAAGGAATTATGTATTTCTTCTTGACATGGAGTGTAAGCATGTAGATAGTATGGTTATCTACCTGTTTACATGATTTCTTACTGAGTGTGTTGTTGCTCTGCCCCCCTTTTCCCTCATCTCCACAGAGTTCCCTCAGCAGTGAGTGCTACAAATTTCCTGAGCGGTTGATAGCCTACACATCGTAGTGCGCAAAGGTATACACCTATTTTGTTTTGTATCTAAACTTTTGAGGCACAGTTATGTATTTAAAGGGATTTTGGGATATAAACGTACGTATGTATAATATATATGAATAAAGAAATCAGTTGAATTATAGTGTAGCGATATCAATTGCTATAAATACTGTGTATCACGTGTGTAAGATAAGTATCGGCTCGTGTACGCAACCATCCGAGTCTTGGCTACTCCGTTATTGTATGAATAAATGATAAGAATTAAGCGTGAAACGGGGTGTGACATAAGGCACATCCGAAATTAAGAGACATCCTTGTGGTTAGGGAATTCCCAAACGTCTTTCCGGATGATTACTAGGGTTACTGCTGGATAGGAAGATGGAGTTTTGTATAGATTTGGCACCTGGTACGGAGCCGACATCCAAGCCTCCTTACAAAATGGCTCCGATTGAGTTGGAGGAACTGAAGAAACAGTTACAGGAGTTGTTAGATAAAGGGTTCATCAAACTGAGTGTATCACCTTGGGGAGCACCGGTTCTGTTTGTAAAGAAGAAGGATGGAAGCCTTCGATTATGTATTGACTACCGGTTGTTGAATAAGACAACCATCATGATTAAGTACCCCCTTCCATGCATCGATGACTTGTTAGATCAGCTTCACGGAGCACAAGTATTTTCTAAGATAGATCTAAGATCAGGGTACCATCAGTTGAGAATTCGGGATGGAGATGTACCCAAGACAGCCTTTTGCACTTGGTATGGTCATTTTGAGTTTATGGTTATGCCATTCGGGTTGGCGAATGCTCCCATAACTTTTATGTCGTTGATGAATGAGGTGTTTCACCAGTATTTGGATAGATTTGTTATTGTGTTCATCGATGACATTATGGTGTTTTCGAGTTCTAGAGAGGAGCATGAGCAGCACCTAAGGATAGTGCTACAAACCCTCCGAGAGAAGAAGTTATACGCTAAACTCAGTAAGTGTGACTTTTGGTTAGGGCATATCTCTTTTCTGGGCCATATCGTATCGAAGGATGGTGTGTCAGTGGACCCATCCAAGGTTGAAGTAGTGGTTCAGTGGCAGAGACCCTAGACAATCACAGAGATCTGAAATTTCCTGGGTTTAATTGGGTATTATCGACGGTTTGTGGAGGGATTCTTGAGGTTACCTACTCCGTTACACGTCTCACGAGAAAGAATATTGAATTTGTGTGGGACGATAAATGTGAGAAGAGTTTTCAGGAGTTGAAGAGAAGATACATACCACAGTGGCGCCAAAAACTTGACACGCCCTGAAGGCATTGTCCGCAAGTGCACGGGTCGTACAAGTAATAATGGGATTTGAGTCCTGAGTTATCGTCCCACAGAGAAGTTGGTTAGCCTAATTAACTATCGGTTAATCTTACCCTAAGTATATTCTAGCAAATTATGAAATTAAAGGGAGTGATCTTCATGGCTAGAATTAAAATTACTGGAAAGCAATAAAATAATAAAAACTAAATAAAACCGAGCAAAATTTACTTACAGTGCTCCGAGCAATTAAAAGCAAAAACCTGCAAAAATGATTAAAACAGTTAAAACTAATTAACACAGTTAAAATAAAGTGTGAATATGAAAGTAACAAAACAAGATAAATTAAACTACAATTAACTAACCTAAGATAAGATATGCATGTAATTAAGCTAATTAATAAAAATGCAAATTAAACTAAACTAAAATTTAATGAAAATAAAATCCTAGGAAATTAAGAAAATAACTATAAAACTACATGTCTAAAATATTAACTCTAACTAGTCATAACTATATCTAATTACTAACTTAACCATAGAATCTAACTAATGCATGTAACAAATTTAATCTAACTTAATTCTAAAGGTAACTTGTAAAATGCTAAACTAAAATTAAATCCTAAAACATATAATATAAAATTAACTACTAACTAAAAAATTAAAACTAAAAATTAAATTAACAAACTAAAACACTAGAGCTAATCTAAATTGACAACTAATAAAAGGAGCAATTAAACTAATATAAGTGCAATGAACATCAACTTGTAAAGAGGAAATAGCCAAACGTGGCCTTAAGCTTAATTGGAAACCATGCTAGTCCTGATATTGTCACTGTTCACGTCTTCACATTTTCATTTTCATTTTTGCTTTGGTCTGTCCAGGCATGTCCAGCTGAATGTTTTAGAGTCTGTCCTGGTCTGCTATCCTCACCAACTCTGCTCGGTTCTGTGTGCTTCTTCATTCCCTGCACTCAACACATCGCGTTTCATTCATCAGCAACCAAGCTCCAACACGCCAGCCTGCCCAGACCTGCTCTACACGTCCAGCTCCTGCTCTATCCTGCACTGCTATGTTAGGTACAAACCACAACGTGCTCCAAGTGCTGCTCTAATCTTTCGGGTTTGTAGATGGCACACTGCCAGTTCATGCTGCTACACGTCTTCAGCTTGCCCAGCTAACCAGTATGCATGTATCCTGCTCAAATTGTTTTCTGTACCATGACGTGATTATCGGCATTCCAGCAAGCATTTGCTCTATCAATCATGCCCGAATTCTGCTTACTGCCAAGCATCTCTTCTTCTGTCCCATATACTTAAGAGATAGCCAGTAATTCTTCGATCACCCGAGCATCACAGCATGAAGCAATGAACCAGCAAACAACTAAATGCAGAAAATCATAAGTGAATAGTAAGTAGGAAATGAAACAGGGGAGAGCAGAGAGTGATTAGTGGTTCTCGGTTATGGCTACTTCTGCTGTTTTCGGGATGCTAGCTACTGCCTCTCCAGGTCTGCACCACAACCAGCCAACTCCTCTCCACTAGTCACAATTTAAAAGAATCCAGCAAGCTTTAGCTAATTCATGGCAAACCGAGAGCAATGAAAAAAATAAAACTTGAAAATTAAGGGAAACTGAGAGCTACCTAGGAGAAATAAAAGTTTTTCAACTAAAAACTTAAGCAATTCCTTTGCACACCAAGAGTTACTGGGAGTTAAGCTATGTAAATAACACTTGAAAAATAAAAGAACTAGATTTAACAGAACCGAGAGGAAGGATGAGCAAAAGAGGCTGCAATTAAAACATGAAAAGCTATTCATCAAAGATAATAAATGAAGATTAACAGTAAAATAGAAAATGGTTTTCAAGAAAAGCTTCTAAAAATAAAAAATAAACTAATCTAACTAAGCCACTCTAACACTACTTCTAAACTAACACTACTCCTAACTTACATTACATTCCCTACTCCTACTTACATTCCTTTTTTCAATTGTCATCCATGTCTTATTTAAACACAAACTAAGGGGTATAATTGTATTTTTTTCATCCTAGATGAGTTGGCACTGTTTGGCCACTTGTCTTCACACCATTGGTTCCTTGAAAAGATACTTCCATGTCATCTGTCTTTTTGTCCAATTGGATGTGCTAGGTGGCATGGCTCGTGTTGTCTGCGCGGTCCAATCTCGATTTTAGCCAAATTTCGGTCCATTTTCTATCGAAATATTCAAAATTCATCCGGATTTAATTTATCTGCAAACATGAGAATTTTAATTAAATAAAGGGGATAATTAACAAAATAAATTGGAGATTTAAATAATTAATTAGGAAATTAAGTACAAATAATTCTAAAAAATATAGAATTATCATTAACCACAACTCCGATTCTCACAATTTCTACCAGCTCAGGAGGTTTTTCTGTATATACAGATGCTTCGTACCAAGGACTGGGCTGTGCACTGATGCAAGATGGGAAGGTAGTCGCCGATGGATCTAGACAGCTGAAGGATCAGGAGAGGAACTACCCGACCCACGATTTAGAGTTGGCGACCATGGTATTTGCCTTGAAAATATGGCGTCATTATCTTTATGGTGAGAAATTTCAAGTATTTACTAACCACAAGAGCCTTAAGTATCTATTCTTACAGAAGGAGTTGAACATGAGACAGAGGAGGTGACTTGAGCTTCTTAAGGACTATGATTGCTAGATCTTGTACCACCGGGTAAAGCGAATGTAGTAGCTGATGCACTGAGTAGGAAGGACCTCGGGTTGGTACCGTATATGATGATCAGGGAACACGAGCTGTTGAAATAGTTCGTGAGCCTCAGTTTGGATGTGACCCCACTTGATACCGATAGTAGCTTTATGGTAGCTATCCTGCGATTGGAACTAGACCTGGTAGATTGTATCCGACAGGCTCAGCGGATTGATCAGCAGTACAGTGATATTATCGGGCAGATACAGAGGGGTACAAAGAAGTGATTTTGAGTTGGGTTCAGATGGATTACTGAGGTTAAGGGGTAGGATATGTGTTCCTAATGATCCAAAGATCAGGAAGTTGATTTTATCAGAGGCTCACTCAACGAAGTATACACTACATCCGGAAGTAACAAGATGTATCAGAACCTCCGGAGAGTGTATTGGTGGTCAGGAATGAAGAGAGATGTAGCTGAATATGTGGTAAAGTGTCTCGTCTGTCAGCAAGTGAAGGTAGAGCACCAGAAGCTTGCAAGGCTATTGTAACATCTACCTATACCGACTTGGAAATGGGAGCATTTCACTATAGACTTCGTGATGGGTTTACCCAGGACTCGTATGAATCACAATGCGATTTAGGTGATAGTGGATAGATTGACGAAGTCGACACACTTCCTAGCTATGAGAGCCACTGATACTTTGAGTACTTTGGCAAAATTGTATGTGCGCGAGATAGTGAGGTTACATGGTGTTCTAGTGAGCATTGTGTTAGATAGGGATTCCTGCTTCACTTTCCACTTTTGGGAACATTTTCAGGAAGCGATGGGGACCCAGTTGAGTTTTAGCACAGGGTTCCATCCTCAGACAGATGGTCAGTCAGAGAGGACTATACAGACCTTGGAGGACATGTTGAAAGCATGTGCATTGGATTTTGGAGGCTCCTGGGATGACCATTTACCAGTCGCAGAGTTCACCTATAATAATAGTTATCATTCAAGTATCGGGATTGCACCGTATGAGGCTTTGTATGGCCGAAGATGTCCCCTATTAGATGGGAAGAGGTAGGTGACTGACAGATATTTGCTCCCAACTTAGTGGGACAAGCCTCTGAGGATGTCCAATTGATTTGTGAGAGGTTACAGACAGCTCAGAGCAGACAAAAGAGTTATACTAACATGAGATGGAGACCATTGGAGTTTACAGTGGGTGAATCGATATTTTTACGAGTTTCTTCTTCCAAGGGTATAGCGAGATTCAGAAAGAAAGGAAAGCTAAGTTCTCGTTACATTGGACCCTTTGAAATACTTGATAGAGTAGGAGATAAGGCCTATAGGCTAGCATTGCCACCAGAGCTAGCGGACATTCACAACATCTTCCATATCTCTATGATACGAAAGTACCACCCGGATTTGGCACATGTAATTTGATATGAGCCATTGGAGCTCAACGAGAGTATGTCGTATGTTAAGAAGTTGGTTCGGATATTGGATAGGAAGGAGAAGGTGTTGAGATCGAAGACGATTCCCCTAGTGAAAGTTCTTTGGCAGGATCACACTGCGGAGGAAGTTACATGGAGTTAGAGAATTTGATGCGGGAGAAGTACCCCAAGTTATTCACTGACTGATTGGTTCCAATTCGGAGGACCAAATTTCCTTAGTGGGGGAGATTATGTAAAACCCATTTTTGGTGATGTATACCTTATGATTCATACGATGTAACACATTTGCACATGTTAAATTGAATCATAAGAAGAGATTTTGGATTGAATGAAGTTGCAAAGAGAACGAATGAATGAACATCTATGAATCCATGTAAAGGTTAAATAAAGGCTGAAGTGGCTACAAACTAAACGAATGGAACTCAAACAACTAGACCAAATATAAAGACTTAAAAACAAGAAATGATAATGCAAGAAATTACGAATTCTAAGTACCTTTTATGATTCCAAGCAATACACCCAAGTCACATTGTATGTGAATCATAAGAAATGAACCTTTCCATGCTCTAAGTGGGATTAGAATGCAAAATGAGTATTGGAGTAATGAAATAGGAGTTTACCTTTGAAAAATCTAGGAAAAATGCAGTAGGAATGCTCCAGATGAAAGCCAAATTGATCTCTTATTCAAAGAAGATCAATTTTTCATTCAAGTAATCGACTCCATATGATTCTGTAAGTCACAAATCGATCCTTTCCTAGGTGCAGACCGATCTCCATTTGATTCTGCTAAGAGCAGATCGATCTCCCAATGAGCATATCGACTCCATTTACTTCTTCTGCTTAGAGCAAATCGATCTCTCCCCATGAGCAGATCGATCTCCAGTTGCCTAGCAAGGATCGAACCCTTCGTAAAGAGCAAATCGATCTCCCCATTAAACACATCGATCTCCAGTTGCTTCTGCCTAGTAGAGATCGATCTCTCCCCAAAGAGCAGATCAATCTCTCCCTTACAAACTGAATATTTCGATAGCTCAACAAAGGGAAGATCGATCTTCTACCCTAGGAGATCGATCTCATCACCCCTTCTCTATAAAAACCCGACCGCTAAACCCCCTTCTTCACTAAATCAACGCATTCCTCCATTTTTAACCAAAAAGACCAAGCTTTCTCACTCTAGAATACACCCCTTTCCAAAAAGATTTGAGAAAAAGCTATTAGAGCAAAGTTGTTCATTGTGAGGAGAAGAACAACATAGCTTGGAGCCAATTTTCAACTTGTTGGATTGAAGGAGCGAATGAGTCTTCTTATTTGGGACAAGAGGAAAGTCAAGCCAAGTGAGTTTCCAATACACCAACTCTAAGTATATTTATCTAGATGCTGTTGTGAGTAGATTGGTGTATGAATTGTTGGTAGAAACTACCTAAAATATGATGAATCAAGCATGACCTATAATGGGTTTAGTGTGAGAAAATATGGTATGGTTGATTTAATGATAAATGGATTGTACGAAGGTGTTAATAATGTTATATGCATTATTTTAAGATGGTTTTGTGAAATAAGTTTATGGAATAGGATGAGTTTATAGAATGTGCATATAAGGTGTTGTAAAAATGCATAAATGAATGGAAGAGTTAAGGTTAGAGCAGTGCAAATCAAGTGCTTGATTAGATAACTAAGAGAGTTTGCTAAACTAAAATGGACTAGGAATGGTGTGATGAGAGTTCAACCCCCATGCCATGGCCAAAGGTAATTATAAGCCAAACTTGAATTCAATCGATTCGATAAGGTTGATGGACCTAGAATTCGGTCCAACGAGTGATAACGAGCCTAAGGAGCTCAATGGGCCTAGGTGAAATGATAAGTGTAATTGAAATCAACTTAAGAAGAGAATTAGGCTCAATAAGATATGTTGACTAGGATCGATTCAGAATATGAGTTATTTGTAATTAACTCATATGATAAATGAATGTTTGCAGCTCCCAAAGATATATCCGGAGCAAATTGAGCCTGATCACGAAAAGCAAGAAAGGAAAAAGGAGTTGCGTCTCAGAGAGTTGAGGTAAGGGAATTGTGTTGGCCCTTAGAGGTATCTATACGCGTTTTCAAGTGCATAAAGGTTTTCTAGAATGTTTGTGGGTCATAGGAAAGGAATTAAATGTTTGAAGGGTAAAGAAGATTGGGATTTGGGAAAAGTTCATGAAAAACAAGAATCATGATGTTTTGAATCTTTTTACTAACCTTTTTAGCATGTGGATTGGTAGGTTGGCTAGCATTTAAATGCTTTGCAAGAAAATAGTTTGATTCGGTTTTAATAACCATGCTTTACAAATAAATTAGCCACCTACATGAGTTTTGTGGAAACAAAGCGTGCTAGAGAGCTGCTCACACGAGATTTGATATGTTTTTACATGCATAAGTGCTTGAGCCTAGCTCACACTAGTTTTCACATGGAGTTTACGATATAGTGCTGGAGCATAACTCGCACTAGAGTTTTATATGCATGAGTGATGGAGCCTAGCTCGCACTAGTTTTCACATGGGTTTTGACATTGTGCTGGAGTGTTGCTCGCACTAGATGTCCACTATATACTTGTTGTTGTGCTAAGACTACTCGCACGTGGCTTTACGACATGTTTGGAGCCATGCTAGGAGCTTCGGGTAGACTGTGTGGCACGCCGATTAAATAGGCTCGCATGTGCGTATTGAGATGTGGCAAGATATATTGTGATGACATGGGTCCACGAAGTATGTTGTACTGTACATATAGCATGGAGTACGCTGTACCATGTATGGATATTTTATATATACCATCCTCGGATGATGGATATTCTGCTATGGACTGGCGGGTTGGACGTGACCCACCTCCCGTGCGAAGGCAGATAGAGGTGATGCCCCGCACACTAGGATCCGTGTAGCCTGGGATCATAGAGGATATGGCCATAGTCCTAGTTATTTCCCTTATTATTATTATTATTATTATTATTATTATTATTATTATTATTTGCCTATCTCACATGTCTTGTTTTATGATGAATCTATGTTTTTAAATTGTTTTGTGGTTCAGGACAGTCCAAGGGAGGGGCTAAATCTTGACGAGTGGTGATTTTTATGATGATCTGTGTTGAGTAAGAAATGCTTTTAAGTGCACCTCGCATGATGATTTTTCATGCTTTAATTACTACTTATGCATGACGATTTTCCATGCTTTGTTTAAGAATTGTGCATTGATTTAAATAGCATGAATTGCTTTACATATCATGAACACGTGCATGAACTGATGAATTTGGTATGATGAGAAATTGTGTGGTTTTATGTATGGCATCAAGATCATGTAGATAGTACAGTTATCTACTTGCTTGTATGATTGCCTTACTGAGCGCGTAATTTGCTCACCCCCCTTATTTTCCCATCAACAGAGCACTTTCAGTAGATAAAGAGTGACTGAGGATTGGATTTTGGTGTCCGCTGCATCCCATCACACAAGGTATACACATTTGTATAGTTTTTGTATCTAGACATGCCAAGACACAGTAATATTTTGAATGTAATTTTTTGGGATGTAAAGAATTGTAAACACATGTAAACAGCAACTCTGATTTAGAAATACAAGTGTTTATGTTTAAATGAATTGTAAATTGAAATTATTTGATTGGATGAGATTGATGCCGATACACAGCCCAACTGTTGGTGGTGTAGCTGTTCACGATTAAGTAAAGTAAAGGTAAAAAACAAATAATAAGAAATGGATTAAATAATAAACGAAAATTGAAAAATTTGTAGTGGATTTTTGGTGGATTGATGGTCATGACACTTTAGTTAAATATCGATACGATCGTAGGCAGAACGATAGAATAAGTAAAAATAGGCAAGTCTTTTCATATATTTACACTATTTCACTGAGAAAAATTTCTATATTCTTTCACTATCAAATAAAATTCCCTCATAAACCATAAGTTAAAAGCATAACAATTTGCTGCTCACTAGTTTAGATTCTAGCATCACCATATCACTATTCCACCCTACAAGAAAGCCAAACTAAAGGAACCTTCTAGACCTTCCTTATCTAAACATTTCACCAAAGAAACTCATAAAGTATCTTTTCAACTATGTATTCGTAGTCATGTTTATTTAGCACGATACAATGACTTCTTCCTTAATTCTAATGAAATCTAAATGAGTCATCGATTTTGACTTCCTCGAGCAAATCAACCTTTAATACCTCTCAACCTTCAAGACATCGGTTGGACCAAATTTCTCAAAATCCACATGTCCATCCTAATGAACTTTCTCCACGCTTTCATTTCAAATGCCAAATCAGTTATGTCACAACCCGTGACCTCTATAATTATTCCGAAGCACGGAATTTAGCGAAAAGCGTTTTAAAGTGAACTAACATTAGTTAAAGTTTGTTAATTGTTACTTTAGGATCTTTTACATGTCGTTTTTGTGCCCGATATAGGTTAAAACTTTAAACCTATTAGGTGAAGGAATTTATTAAAGTCCTAAAATTTTTTAAAAATTTCGACAGCATAACGGCTGCAATTGGACCTAACCCATCTGCAAATAAGATCAATCTGGCAACATTATGTCCTCAATCATAATAATATGGTTTATTTCACATCTACAACATTTAGAAAAGTGGAACCTACGCACTTTCTGAGCGTTCCTACTACAATGACCACAAATTTAGCTAATACATCCCAATTTAGATATAATTAAATCTGTGCATACAAAAGATCTGAAATAAATACATCAACTTATAGCGCATACCTCTACAAAACTGAATTTCTCACTTAACTGGAAGAGTCTGTGTAACGACCCTTGACCTTAAAATTTGGAGGAATTTTTTTTTTTAAGTTTTAAATTCCTACTTATTCCTTCATTCACTTAGACTGCATTGTTGTTCAGTGTCATTTCTTTTATCTTACTTATTCACCGATAATTATACTTAAATTAAATTTTACATCTAAATGGCTTATAGAAATTTCGACAGAATAACGGCTTATATATAAACCTACCCACCTGCAATCAAACACTTTAACAATCCTAGATATCCACAACTATCAAACATGCTTCCCAATTTGCCTCATCAAGCCAACATATATCCGTTCCAACTAAGATTAGTACTCCAAGATTAATTCTCAAAAGAGATATTCTTTAACTTTGTTTTATCTTTATATTTGTTTTCTTACAAATTACATCCCAACAAAATATTTTCACTATATGTCTAAGCTTACAAAATGTGTCTGGTGAATGAATGCAATTGTATACCTCTGTGTGTACAAAAAGTAGCCTAAGGTAGCTCTTTCCACCAACCTACATCGTGTACGCGGCAGGTAGCGTCGGTAGATCACTGCAAATAATCTGAAAGGTTTCGGGAAAAAGTCCATTAAGAAATGCATTTAAAATGATCATAGTGTTTAAAACATACAGAGTACATAGTAATACCAAAAGGTAGCATTTCTTTACAAATATTACATCACTTTCAAAACGCATATCACGAAAAACACATTTAACAGAAACATGGTTTCGA
The DNA here is from genome assembly GCA_033439115.1 of Firmiana major. Classification (NCBI taxonomy): domain Eukaryota; kingdom Viridiplantae; phylum Streptophyta; class Magnoliopsida; order Malvales; family Malvaceae; genus Firmiana; species Firmiana major. Next base: position 72,043,369 of record CM065901.1, on the reverse strand, counting down.
AATAAGAAAATCTTAGCAGATCGATCAGAATCTTTCATGATATACAAGACTTCAAAAACATAGCTGAGCATGAAGCATGTATCGAAAGATCAAATATCCTAAACAAAAATCATATCGAATGGAAATCAGAACCTTTCAAATCATACAGAACTTCAAAAGCATTGCTAAATATAAAACATATTTCGAAACATTAACATCTTAAAACAGAGATCATGTCAGATGGAAATTAAAACCTTTCAGATCATACAGAACTTCAAAAGCATTACTGAGTAAATCACATATCAAAGAATCAAATCTTAAAATAGAGTTCGTTTTGGATGGAGACTAGGCTAGCTCATGTAATCGTCATGCGGAAATAACGTATTCATCCTCCGTAGAGGGAAAATCATAAACATGGCCATGGCAAGGCTGTAGACGTGATTAGGGTTGTACGATAAAACATACGCACCTAGGCCTTTTGGCTACCTCACCCCACTCAAGAGGTTTTTCTGGCTAGCTGGGCCTTTTGGCTACCTCACCCCACTTAAGAGGTCTTTCTGGCTAGCCTCATCTCAGGTGGTAATCATACACACGCTACCTCACTCCACTCAAGAGGTCTTTTTGGCTAGCCTCATCCCAAGTAACAAACATATACGCCACGAAGGCGAGCGTGACAATTATGCATTGACTGTGTGACACTTTGCATCTGTAGGACCCAAGAGGTGGCCCCCACTGTCACACAGACTTGTGTGGAACTTTGCTCCCACAAAACCCCACGATCGCATATCATTAAACATTGCCTTTGTCTTAAAACAGAGTTTTCAAATTTTTCTTGGGCTGCATAAGCCTTGTGAGGGCCTGGGCCTTTTGACTACCTCACCCCACTTAAGAGGTCTTTCTGGCTAGTCTCATCCCAAGTGGGCCTCACTCACATATTTAAAATTTATAAACCAAATTTCAAATCAATTTTCTTTTGCGGTTGAAAACTCTTTCATAAAATAGAGAAACTGTGCTCATATAACAGATTCCATTTCTCGCAGAATATGTAACAAGTTCGTGCATAAGTCAAAATCATATCATTTCGTTCAAGAAACAAAATCAGAAATCATGCTTACAGATTTGAAGACATGCTCAAAACTCATGTATTTAAATTCATAAATCTTTCTTTCAGTTTTGAAAAAATGACAAGATAAAGCTGGGGCTCAAAAAAAGTTGGGCTTGGTTTTGTTTAAATGTTAACTTGGACTAAAGAACGAACGCTTGGTATAAATTCTGATCATTTACTAAAATATTGCGTAACTCAAATATTTTCATAAATCCAAGTTTGAGGGAAAGGGGGATACTATTACCATTTTAAATTACACCCCTTACCTCGATTCATCGGGAGTTCAAGGTTCGAGTAGTGACGCCTCTAAGTGTCGCCCTTTTATCCTTCTACGATTTTCCTACACCGAATTTGGTATTCTTAGTATCCTTATTTAAATCGAATAGCTTACAATGCTTCAAAATCGAAATCTTATTAGCCTAAGAAAAATACATTCAGAATTTAAATTCTAACTCTTTAAGATCACATTAAACTATACATATTCAACATTTGGAGCTCATCAATTTCCTCTTTTCTTCCTACTACTTGCAGAAATTTCTTTCCACTATAAACTTCATCATCACATTGATAAAATAAATAATCCCTATATGTTATTTCTTTATGTGTGTATACAATTGTACCAAATAGCAGGACATTTAATATTCATAAGCTTATATACTAATACCCACACATGTATATATGTGAGACCCCGTATATGTATAATTATATATATGCACATAGAAATGTAAATGGAGTTATACTATGAATTCATAACTGAAGTATATGTGATGTAAGTCCATAAGTTAATGTACACACTTGTAATAAGAGTTGTGATTGTACGTACAAGTTACATTATATATGAATATGAAGAAATGGACTTAAATATGTGAAGAATGTGAGTAAAATGGAAAGTGAGTAGAGTGGTAAAATGAAAGGAGGATTGCATAAGTTATGCACTTTCATTTGGTTTATATCATGTACCTTTTACTATATAAAGATTCTACACAAGTTTTAATGTGTATGAAGTATTAATGGATGCCATTTTCAAGTCTCAAAGATGATTGGATGAGAAAATGACCATGGCAGCAAAATTAAGGATGTTTTGGTATAGGTTTCTGCAGGAAATTGCAGCAAAATCTAGAAATTATGCAGGCCAGATCGATCTCATAGGATGAGAGATCGATCTGGAAGAGCCAAAATGCTCTTATTTGAGCAATGGAATAGAGCAGATCGATCTCATAAACATTCTGTAATGAAAAGATTGATCCTCATGCACACAGATCGATCTCCTTAGCTCTTTGTTTGGGAGCAGATCGATCTTCTTAGCTCTCTGTTTGGGAGCAGATCGATCTTTAGCATTGACAGATCGATCTCATGCTTAAAATGTCATGAAAAAGAGAGATTTAAAGGGACCAATCGATCTCCTCCTAGTGCAAATCGATCTCATCAAGCAATTTCTATAAATAGGAGCAGTTAAATCTGTTGATTTCGGGATAAAACCATTTCATTCCCTTTCCAACCCAAAACCTAGTTTTCTCTCTCTAAATCCAATCATTTTCAAGGAGATTTGAGGGAAGACTATTAGAGGAAAAGTCGGTCACATCAAAGAGAAAAACAACATAGTTTGGAGGCATTTACCTATTTGTTGGATTAAAGGAACAATGGGCATTTCTATTTGGAGCAAAGAGGAAATCCAAAGAGGTGAGTTTCTAAAGCACCAACTTAAATACATTGTTAAGCTATTGATGTTTGGGGTTGATTGGGAGTGAGTTTCTAAAGCACCAACTTAAGTACATTGTTAAGCTATTGATGTTTGGGGTTGATTGGGGTTCTTAATATGGTTAATAACTATCTAAAATGCATTGGAATTAATATAACCTAGAAATGGGTTAGTGTGAGAAGTGAAATGTGGTGGAACAAATGATGAATGGGATATCTTGATGTGATAATGGTGTTAAGGAGATAATTTTAAGATAATAATATGGAATGAATAGAGAGGTTTACCCAAAAAGGGTAAAATTAGCGTTTAAGGCATTGGGTGGAACATATAGTTGAATGAGAATTAGCAATACTAACTCGAACGTAGGATGAATAAATTGCAGCTTTCGAGGATACGCCGCAGCGAGTTGAGCCAAGAGCGTGAGAAGCTAAGAGGAAAAGAGTCACACCAAGTAAATCGAGTTAAGGGAAGTGTGTGGACTCTTAGAGATAACTATGCATAATTTGGGGCGTATTAAATGCTTTGCTAGAATGCATGAGTGACACGCCCAAAGGGTATTGTTCGCAAGTGCACGGGTTGTACAAGTAATAATGAGATTTTGAGTCCCGAATTATCATCCCTCAAAGAAGTTGGTTAGCCTAATTAACTACCGGTTAATCTTACCCTAAGTATATCCTAGCAAATTATAAAATTTTGAGTAGGTGATCTACTAAGTCTAAAGTTAAAATTACTGGAAAGCAATAAAATAAAAAGAACTAAATAAAACCGAGCAAAATTACTTATTGTGCTCCACGCAATTAAAATAAAAAAACCTATAAAAGAAATTAAAACAGTTAAAACTAATTAACGCAATAAAATGCAATTATGAAAATAAAGCAATAAAATTAAACTACAATTAAATTAACCTAAAAATGCATGTCATTAAACTAATAAAAATTGCAAATTAAACTAACCTAAAATCTAAAAAAATATAAATCAAATTAAAAATGCATGAAAAAATTTAATCTAGATTAATTCTAAATGCCGCTTATAAAGTACTAAACTAAAATAAAATCCTAAAACATTTAATATAAAATTAACTACTAACTAAACATTAACACTACAAATTAAATTAACATGCAAAACAATAAAGCTACCCTACCATTACTTAATTAAATTACCTAAATGACAACTAACAAGTATTAATCAATTTAATTCATTAAAGTAAAAACATGAAATAACACATTAATTGGCCAAACAAGGCCTTAAACAATTTAAATCAACAAAGAACTCCCTCAATTCACTGTTCACGACTTTCACATTTTCTTCTTTTCCAGGAGATGGCCTAGTTTGTCCAGGCGTGTCCACTTTGTTTGCTCTCGATTCTCACTCTCACCAACCCTGCTCAGTTTCCATGCACTGCACCATTCCCTGCACATCTCCACAGCTTCACGTTTTCATTCATCAACAAGGCAAGCAACTACTCTTACCAACTCCAGCTGCTGTTTCTTACCAGACCAGCATGCCCTCTGCTCCAGCAATGTTCGGCTCCTACTCCTACTTCCTGTTTCAAGCTGCGTTTCTGGCCAGACCTGCTCATTCTTCAGGTCACAACTTCTGTCCCTGCATTTGCTTCCAATTCCAGCAATAAAAGCCCCCCCATTCTGCTTCAGTTGCTAGCTTATGCTTCTGCCTTGCTTCTATTCTAAGCTCCAGGTAAGGTTCTTGGTCTGCTCTGTATTGCCACACCTTCACGCCAGCTCCTGTTTTAAGCTGAAACCTATCGTGTCCATCAACTTCTTACAACCAAGAGTAACCGAGAGCATGAAAGCACCGAGTTTCTTGCTATCAGCTTCTTCAATCACCAAGAGAAGCTCTTAAAACAGAGCAGAACAGAGGCAAAAATTGCTCCCTGTCCACTGCTGCATCATGCCCGATTTGCTCAGTCCAATCTTACACATCCTCAGCTTCATTCCCTGCACCCATCTGCTGGTTCAAGTTTGCATTACGGTTCTGTGCTAGCTTACACATCCGATCATCCCAGTAGCATGAACAAGGAAAATAGAAAGTAGAAAGATGCCAACCCGAGACTAACAACTAGGAAATAAAGCTATGTAAATGTGACGGCCAACCCCTGCCCGGCCAACCCCTGCCAACGGCCATGGCAACCAAGCCCAGGTCCACTGACCCGCAAGGCCCATCGACAACGTTGGTGGTCTAACAACGGGTGGTCCAACAACGCCAACAACATCCACGTATTGTCCGCTTTGGGCCGAGGCCCGCACGGCTTTGTTTCATTCAGGGAAATTCCCCTCAGAACGCATCCTCAGTGGTTCGAACTCGGGTAAACACCCTTGTTCTTGCCACTGATGACGCGTTCTGAGGGGAATTTCCCTGAATGAAATAAAGCTGTGCGGGCCTCGGCCCAAAGCGGACAATACGTGGATGTTGTTGGCGTTGTTGGACCACCCGTTGTTAGACCACCAACGTTGTCGATGGGCCTTGCGGGTCAGTGGACCTAGGCTTGGTTGCCATGGCCGTTGGCAGGGGTTGGCCGGGCAGGGGTTGGCCATCACAATAAAAACGCGCGTTTTTATTGGCATTATTGGCATCATCAGTGGCAATTATTGTGACGGCCAACCCCTGCCCGGCCAACCCCTGCCAACGGCCATGGCAACCAAGCCCAGGTCCACTGACCCGCAAGGCCCATCGACAACGTTGGTGGTCTAACAACGGGTGGTCAAACAACGCCAACAACATCCACGTATTGTCCGCTTTGGGCCGAGGCCCGCACGGCTTTGTTTCATTCAGGGAAATTCCCCTCAGAACGCGTCCTCAGTGGTTTGAACTCGGGTAAACACCCTTGTTCTTGCCACTGATGATGCCATTGAGCCAAACGGCCATGGCAACCCTTCTTGGGCCCATCGACAACATTGGTGGTCCAACAACGGGTGGTCAAACAACGTCAACAACTCCACGTATTGTCCGCTTTGGGCCGAGGCCCGCACGGCTTTGTTTCATTTAGGGAAATTCCCTTCAGAACGCGTCCTCAGTGGTTCGAACTCGGGTAAACACCCTTGTTCTTGCCACTGATGATGCCAATGAGCCAGTTGGCTCAATGGCATCATCAGTGGCAAGAACAAGGGTGTTTACCCGAGTTCGAACCACTGAGGACGCGTTCTGAAGGGAATTTGCCTGAATGAAACAAAGCCGTGCGGGCCTCGGCCCAAAGCGGACAATACGTGGAGTTGTTGACGTTGTTTGACCACCCGTTGTTGGACCACCCGTTGTTGGACCACCAACGTTGTCGATGGGCCCAAGAAGGGTTGCCATGGCCGTTGGCAGGGGTTGGCCGGGCAGGGGTTGGCCGGGCAGGGGTTGGCCGTCACAGTAAAAAAAAAAAAATCTTGAAGAATAAAAGAGCTCATTATAACCAAACCGAGAAGAGCAAATGAAAATGATGCATTGTTTGCTATCAATAGAAAATATCCAAGTAGATGAAGAGCATAAACATGGAATGAAATGGAAGCTAACGGAAAACAGGAAAATAAATCTTCAAAATGTAATCTAAAAACTAAACTACTCTAAACTACATTACATTATACTACTGCTACTCCTAAAACTAAATTACATCTACTTCTACTCCTAAAATTACCTCCTCTTTCAATTGTCATCATTTCCTATTTATAAACACACTAGGGGTAAAATTATAATTTCCAAATCCTTGATGAGTTGGCATTTTTTTGGCCACTTGTCTTCACTCCATTGGCTCCTTGAAAAGATATTTCCATGTCATCAATCTTGTCCAATTGTATGTGCTAGGTGGCATGACTCGTGTTGTCCGCGTGGCTCAATCTCGATTTTAGCCCAATTTCGGTCCATTTTCTACCGAAATATTCAAAATTCATCCGAATTTAATTTATCTGCAAACATGAGAATTTTAATTAAATAAAGGGGATAATTAACAGAATAAATTGGAGATTTAAATAATTAATTAGGAAATTAAGCACAAATAATTCTAAAAATATAGAATTATCACATCCCCAAACTTGAGCTTTTGCTTGTCCTCAAGCAAAACAAAATGATTCTAGGAATGATAAGTACAAAACACAATAAGTTCCCCAATATCATCCTTAAAGAAAAAGTACAGACTATGAAATCAAAGACTCGCAAATACAAGTCCAGCACTTAGAATTATTCAATCATAAGTCCTAACCCAAATTGGACTCCTCGTGAGTGTGTGAAAAATGTCTAAGTCACTTCAGAGTACATTATCCAGATCAGATTATGCAACACAATGAATGCAAAGTCAATGACATGTGATCATTCCTATAAGTTTGTTTTTCACTTCTCTCTCCACTAATGTAGTCACACTTAACCAAAGATCAATAGGACTTCATTAAGCTTGTAATGTAAGGTTGGGGCTAAGGTATGATAAAGTCAATTTAGGTTTAATTACCCCTTAACATGCATTACTTCTAGGATCTATAATGTAAGAGCTCAAATCATTTCCCCCAAACTTACTTATTTCACTAAACTTTTTTTTTTCTATTTTTTTTCTTCTTTCTTCTTTTCTTTTTCTTTTTCTTTTTCTTCCATTTTTTTATTTTTTATTTTTATTGTCACGACCCCTTTCTCAATCCCTGACTTAACCAAAAACCACTACAAATTTTTTGCATTTTTAACTTACCTTTCCTCTCTCAATAGTTGGGCTGTGATTCGATGTCAGAGTCCTCGCTTACCACATCATCCATTATCATACATACATGTCAATATACTATTACTGACTGTAACAGCTTTTATTATACATGTGAGATTATATAAAATCTAATACAAATACATTCCCCATAATATATATCGTATACATCACTGTGCTGTTTCTATGTTTAGATACACAACTGTACAAACTAGGTATACCTGACGATCGATAGGAATTAGCAGTGGACTCAGGAATACGATCCCTCGATAGCTCTCGCTCTACTGACGCTCTGTAGAGAGATGTAAAGAAAGGGGGGTGAGCATACAACGCACTCAGTAAGGAAATCAGGCAAGCAACTAGTATCTACACTATCTACTCAAAATAATGATATGCCTTGAAAACATTATTTCCTTTACTCACTTTAAAAGCATGTCTTTAAATATAATATATATATACTTGTACAGATTAAACCCCATGTACAAAAATCATGCTTTCTTTCTCAAATGTAGGCATGTAGTGCAAAACAATGCATCGTATATAAATCATGCCTTTATGTATATCATGCCATGTATATTTAAATCACAATAAATATGGAATTAAATAATTCACATCACAAAATCGGAGTCCGACCCATCCCTCAGGTCTGTCCGCAATTTAAATCAGTCAATCAATAAATGTGATATATCATGTGAGACTCTGTGGTTAAATGCAAATAATATCCTGGACTATGATCATATCCGAAATGTAATCCCAAGCAACACAGATCTCGGTGTGCGGGGCATCACTGCTGCAACGGGAGGATGGTCAGTCCACTACAGCCGTCAGCTATGCGTAATACACGGTACAGCGTACTCCTCGTGCCCCCAAGCACGGTATAAAGTACACCCGTGGACCCTACATCACAGCCAGGGTGCCTGCCATAGGACTTAGCCCTCAAAACCATGGAATATCAACATCATAGTCAGGGTGCCTGCCATAGGTCTTAGCCCTTGCACCTGTGGAATATCATACCACATCTCTAATACCCTCATGCTGGCCATCCTCTCAAAATGTGACACTTAGTCACACGAGAATGCGACATGAATGGGTAACATGTAAATAATATTACATACAGTGCGCGCCCTTGAGTGCGACACACAGTCGACACTACGCTCGAACACTGTTTCACATCATAAACTCAACTCTAGTGCGAGTAAACCTCCAGCAACTAGGTCAATGCATAGTTCATGTATTAAATCAAGTACGAGCAATAGCTCCAGTACCATGCTATGCACAATATCAAATCAAGTACGAGCAATAGCTCCAGTACTATGTCATGTATAAACCATGAAGAATCGAGTACGAGCAACGCTCCAGTACCCTATCATGTATCTCATATAAAACTCGAGTACGAGCTAATCGCTCCAGCACTCTGTCATGCATATATCATATAAAACTGAGTACGAGTAAAACTCCAGTACTCTATCATGCATGTCATGGAAATCTAGTGCGTATCAAAATCCAGCACTAATGTATGTGGAAAACATGAAATCCAGTGCGAGCTGTGCTCTAGCATGGTTCATTCTCACATAATATGATAGATAGCTATTTAAAAGGGATTGTTTACAAAATATTAAAATCAGCACTACAAAGTGTGCTTAAGTTACATCAACCTTAAAATCATTAGCCCATCTATTTATTTTCATGCTAAACAGAAGTTAAACAATCACAATAATAGTTTCCATGCTTTTTACAACTTTTCACTAAAGTTGACTTTTTGACTAACTAGGGGTAAAATCGTAATTTGCCACTATCGGGTCGCAATAATTATTATTCACTTTCTCTGACCCTCAGAGTTTTTAAGTGAATGTAAAAGCAGACGAAAATACATGTAGGTATCTCTAACTACTCGCAAAAGTCCCTTACCTCGGATCACGTCAAGTGACCTCAATTCCTCGGTGCTGCTTAATCTCGCAGTCCGATCAGCTCTCAATGTAAACTCCGGAGCTGTAAATAACCATTCCTCAGGTTAATTATAATTTTCCTACTGTATTACACATTAATACAGTCTATTTCCCCTTAATGGGCCTTAATAATCTTTAATGGGCCTATCAATACCCATTGGGCTTTATTCCAAGCTCTTTGGATAGTCCGTATTTCATTTACGACATTTAATTCAAAATTTTGAATATAATTCACTAAATCCGAAATTTAATCCGAAATGCGTAAAATAAATCTTAAATACGCATAAATCACATAATTTGACGTAAATGAGCTTTACTTACCCGAGATTATGCGATGGTATGCAAATCGAAGTTCAATCGGGCTTCCGTTCGAAATTTATCGTCGAACTGCACAATTTATTATATTTAACTCCGGGTCAATTTCCAATTAAATATAATTTAAATAAATTCATCGGAAATCAAATCGGTCACTTTTGACCTCGTATTGACTTACCCGAAGTCCGGTGAAATTTCAAAAATTTCCCTTTTCCTTTTTTCTTTCTTTTTCCTCTTTTTCCCCTTTTCTCCTTGGCTGAACCGGTCCGGTCCGGTTCAGCGCAGAACCTTCTCCCCTGAACCGCCAACCGGTTCAGGCATCCTTTGGCTGTGTCGGTGTCTTCCGACCGGTTCCCGATGCATCATCACCGCCTTTCGGGGCGCTCAGCCTGGGCAACTCTCGGCTGGGCTCGATCGGGACCAAGCACCGTTGTTTGCCACCGAATCTCTTCTTTTCCTCCGCGGCTTCTCCTCTTCGATTCGTCGGCGTCCGACGTCTGTGGAAGGAGTGACCGGTGCCGATGGGTACGCACGGTGCCGGGATTCCCTTTTCGGCCGCTTTCCTGTCCGTGGGGTGGCCGGTGGTGGCCGTCCGGTGGTCTTCTCCCTCGGGTCGACTTGCTTTCGTTTCCTCTGTTCTCTCTCCCCGATTTTCAATCCGTTTCTCTCTTTTTTTAATATATTTTTATTATTATATTATTATAAAATAATAATAAAAATCCCAAAAATATCCCATAAATATCCCAAAATATCTAAAAATATCTCAAAAAAATCATATTAAATTTATTTAATCCGTAAATGAATTTATCAGTCCAATTTTACCTTTTCGATATATTTTTCCACTATTTTGGGCTCATTTTTCGAGGTAAAAATTTTGATAAATTCTAATAAATTTATATCTTGATCAATTGAGCTCGAAATTAAATATTTTCCTCGATTTTGATCAAGATTCCTCAATTTCATATTTTTAATGAAATTGTCTTATCAAAATTATACTGAATTTTAGTCATTTGACCGTTTTACCCCTGTACTCGTTCGGGAATCAACTTAACCCTTATCTCGCTGTTATGTAACTTACATGCATTTTTAATTTCTTAATTAGTCGATTGCATGTTAGTAAATTATCTTCTTATGATTCAACTATGTAATAAAGTGTTCATACACATAGGAATCATAAGGTACAAGCTACAAAAATTCGGGTCTCACAATCCTCCCCCACTCAAAAAATTTGGTCCTTCAAATTTGAACCAAGTCAATCATCAAATAGGTGAGGGTACTTCTCTCGCATCAGACTCTTTAGCTCCCAAGTAGCTTCTTCTGAAGTATGATACTGCCAAAGAATCTTCATTAACCCGATGGTCTTCGATCTCAATACCTTCTCCTTCCTATCCAATATCCGAATCGGTCTCTCTACATATGACAAGTCCTCTCGGAGCTCCAAAGGCTCGTAACTAATCACATGCGCCGGATCCGGGTGATACTTCAGAAGCATCGATATGTGGAAGACGTTATGGACACTTGATAAGTCCGGTGGCAATGCCAACCTGTACGCCTTATCTCCCACTCGATCAAGTATCTCAAAGGGTCCAATATAGCGAGGATTTAGTTTCCCTCTCTTCCCAAATCTCGCTATGCCCTTGGTAGGAGAAACTCTCAAAAACACATATTCACCAACTGCAAACTCTAGTGGCCTACATCTCCTGTCAGCGTAACTCTTCTGTCTGCTCTAAGCTGTCCTCAATCTCTCTACAAACAAGCGGACATCCTCAGATGCTTGCGTAACCATATCAGGAGCGAAAATCTTACGGTCACCCACTTCTTCCCATCCAATAGGGGAATGACATCTACGGCCATACAAAGCCTCATACGGTGTCATCCCGATACTCGAATGATAACTGTTGTTGTAGGCGAACTCGACTAGTGGCAAGTGGTCATCCCAAAAGCCTCGATAATCTACCGCACATGCTCTCAACATATCCTTCAGAGTCTGTATAGTCCTCTCTGACTGACCATCTGTCTGAGGATGGAAAGCGGTGCTCAAACTCAACTGGGTTCCCCTGGCTTCCTGAAAATGTCCCCAAAAGTGGGATGTGAAGCGGGAATCCCTATCAGAGACTATGCTCACTGGTACACCGTGTAACCTCACTACCTCGCGTACATACAGTTCCGTTCATGAACTCAGAGTATAGGTCGCTCTCATAGCTAGGAAGTGGGCTAACTTCGTCAGTCTGTCAACGATCACCCATATAGCATCGTGATTCCTACGGGTTCTCGATAAACCCATAACGAAATCCATGGTGATATGCTCCCATTTCCATGTCGCTATAGGTAGAGGCTGCAATAATCCTGTAGGTTTCTGATGCTCTACCTTCACCTGCTGACATATGAGACACGTTGCCACGAAGTCTGCTACATCTCTTTTCATACCCTCAACGAATCTCCGATAGTATCCAGCTAAACCCAAAAAACTCCTGATCTCGGTGACTGTCCTCGGCTGTTCCCACTGAACTACAGCCTCTATCTTAGATGGATCAACTGATACACCATCTCTCGATACAACATGTCCCAAAAAGGAGATCTGTGACAACCAAAAGTCACACTTACTGAGCTTAGCATATAACTCATGCTCCCATAGAGTCTGCAACACGATCCTGAGGTGCTCCTCATGCTCCTCCTTGGATCTCGAATACACCAATATGTCAGCAATGAAGACGATAACAAACTGGTCCAAATATGGCTTGAACACATCGTTCATCAAAGCCATGAAAGCAGCTGGAGCATTCGTCAATCCGAATAGCATGACCAAGAACTCATAATGGCTATATCGGGTACAAAATGCTGTCTTGGGTACATCTCCACCCCGAACCTTCAGCGGATGATACCCAGACCTTAGGTCAATCTTGGAAAAGACCTGTGCTCCCTAAAGCTGATCTAACAAGTCGTCAATGCGTGGGAGGGGGTATCTATTCTTGATGGTGGCCTTATTCAACAATCGGTAGTCTATACACAATCGGAGGCTCCCATCCTTCTTCCACACAAACAAAATCGGTGCTCCCCAAGGTGAAACACTCGGTCGAACGAAACCCCTATCCAACAGCTCCTGTAATTGTCTCTTAAACTCCTCCAGCTCAACTAAGGCCATGCGATATGGTGGTCTCGAAATAGGCTCAGTACCAGGTACCAGATCTATGCAGAACTCTATCTCTCTGTCTGGTGGTAACCCTGGCAATTCATCCGAAAAAACATCTGGGTAGTCACTGACCACAGTAATCTCTGACAACTCCGGATGTGCCTTATCCATATCTACCACGTACGCAATGAAACCTTGATATGTTGAAGGTTTTCTAAATCAGTAATCATGTAATAATCATAACTACTCCTTTCATTTATTCTTATTAAACTTTACAACATATCTAGTAGGGTTAGAAAACATAACTGTCTTATCATAACAATCTAAAACAGCATGGTTTGCAGATAGCCAATCCATTCCTAATATTATATCAAAGTCACTCATACTTAGTAATATTAGATTGGCTGTCATCTTCTTATCCCCTACTCTCAATTTGTAGTCATTAAATACATATTCTACAACTTGATTACTATTTATAGGCGTACTAATCAACATCATCACTACATGTCTTGCTAATTTACATGCAAATGAAGGTGATACAAAAGAATGCGTAGCACCAGGATCAATTAAAACATATGCTTCAATATCATAAATCAGGATGTTACCTCGAATCACATCCGATGAAGCATCAGCTGTCCCCTGGTCCAAAGCATGTACTCGCCCTTGACCCATCACTTGTTTCCCCTTCTCCTCTGCCGTCGCTCTACCTCTCTGAGCTGATATACCAGCTAGAGTTCTATCAGGCTCCCTGCCCCTCAGTGGTGCAGTAACAAATGTCTCCTGGCACTCTCTAGCCATGTACCCTTGTTTCCCACATCGGAAACACACAATAGGAGTTAGCGGACACGGTCTACTTCCATGTTGTTTACCGCATCTTCTGCACTGATCAACAGCAGGTCTCTGTCCTCCCATAATAATGCCCTTTGCTGGGGCTACAGTCGGATAAGCAGGAGGTCTAACATATCTCTCTCGTGCCTCCTCTACCCATGATCTCTTACCGAAGAGTCTCTTCCCTCCTCGATAACTGAAATCTCTAGCCGGCCTCTTCTTCTGTATATCTCGGCTATGGCTAAACTTCCCAAACTCGGAAGCATTCCTCTCGTAATCCTCCTCACATAGTTGCGCCCTGCGCACTGCCTCCTCATAGGTCACTATGTCTAATGGGACCAACCTGGACCGCAACACTGGTCTCAACCAGTCAATAAACCTGTGGACCTTCCTGGTCTCACTGTGCATGGTATCCGTGTCATATCTTCCTAAGGATAGGAATCGAGTCTCATACTCATCTACAAATAAGCTCCCTTGGTTTAGTCCCAAAAACTCTGCCTGTAGTTTTCGCTGTGCGGTATCGGGAACAAACTGCCTCCTGAAGGCCTCCCGAAATATATCCCAACTAATGTCTGTGTGTCGGGATCTCAATATAGGTCGGGTGGACTTCCACCAATACTCTGCAGCTTCTTTCAGTAGGAATGCAGCAAACGCGACCATCTCCGAGGTCATACACTCAAAGAATCCATAAAGCTTCTCCAGCTCTGCTAACCACTCCTCAGCAGCTACGAGGTCCTTGACCCCACTAAAGGATGGAGGTCTAAACTTCTAGAATTCTCTCAACCGATGCAGATCACATCCATACCCGAATCCAATACCACCCGAAACTGGTGAAGGTGTAGGAGTATCTACAGTCCTCTATGCATCAGCTGTCTGCGTAGGTGTATCAGGGGCAACTGTCTCTCCTGTCGTAGCTCCGGCCTCCTGTCTCTGTCTACCTGGCATCGTCTGTGCCAGTATCTTGATAATAGTCTCGAGACCACACTCTAATCTCGTGAAGTGCGTCTCTGCACACTCGGGTGCCTCAGTAGCACCTGGAGTCTCATGCGTAGGTAATAGTCTGGCAGCGACTCGTCCATCGGGTCTATCTCCCCGGCCTCGAGCCCTACCTCTCATAACTCTACCACTACGCGTATTTGCCATATAGGCAAGGTTCCTGCATTCATAATAATGAATTAGTCCGTCTCCTATCTGGTATACACAGTTCTATCTAAACACAGCACAGTACTATGGGGATGTACACTTTCCTATTTTCTAACACCGACTCATATCAGACCAACCTCTGCTCTGATACCATTCTGTCAGGACCCCTTTCTCAATCCCTGACTTAACCAAAAATCACTACAAATTTTTTACATTTTTAACTTACCTTTCCTCTCTTCAATGGTTGGGCTGTGATTCGATGTCAGAGTCCTCACTTACCACATCATCCATTATCATATATACATGTCAATATACTATTACTAACTGTAACAGCTTTTATTATACATGTGAGATTATATAAAATCTAATACAAATACATTCCCCATAATATATATCGTATACATCACTGTGCTGTTTTTATGTTTAGATACACAACTGTACAAACTAGGTATACCTGACGATCGATAGGAATTAGCAGTGTACTCAGGAATACGATCCCTCGATAGCTCTCGCTCTACTGACGCTCTGTAGAGAGATGTAAAGAAAAGGGGTGAGCATACAACGCGCTCAGTAAGAAAATCAGGCAAGCAAGTAGATATCTACACTATCTACTCAAAATAATGCTATGCCTTGAAAACATTATTTCCTTTACTCACTTTAAAAGCATGTCTTTAAATATAATATATATACTTGTACAGATTAAATCCCATGTACAGAAATCATGCTTTCTTTCTCAAATGTAGGCATGTAGTGCAAAACAATGCATCGTATATAAATCATGCCTTTATGTAAATCATGCCATGTATATTTAAATTACAATAAATATGGCATTACATAATTCACATCACAAAATCGGAGTCCGACCCATCCCTCAGGTCTGTCCGCAATTTAAATCAATCAATCAATAAATGTGATATATCATGTGAGACTCTGTGGTTAAATGCAAATAGTATCCTGGACTATGATCATATCCGAAATGTGATCCCAAGCAACACAGATCTCGGTGTGCGGGGCATCACTGCTGCAACGGGAGGATGGTCAGTCCACTACAGCCGTCAGCTATGCGTAACACACGGTACAACGTACTCCTCGCGCCCCCAGGCACGGTACAAAGTACACCTGTGGACCCTACATCACAGCCAGGGTGCCTGCCATAGGACTTAGCTCTCGAAACCATGGAATATCAACATCACAGTCAGGGTGCCTCCCATAGGTCTTAGCCCTCGCACCTGTGGAATATCATACCACATCTCTAATACCCTCATGCTGGCCATCCTCTCAAAATGTGACACTCAGTCACACGAGAATGCGGCATGAATGGGTAACATGTAAATAATATTACATACAGTGAACGCCCTTGAGTGCGACACACAGTCGACACTACGCTCGAACACTGTTTCACATCATAAACTCAACTCTAGTGCGAGTAAACCTCCAGCAACTAGGTCAATGCATAGTTCATGTATTAAATCAAGTACGAGCAATAGCTCCAGTACCATGCTATGCACAATATCAAATCAAGTACGAGCAATAGCTTCAGTACTATGTCATGTATAAACCATGAAGAATCGAGTACGAGCAATGCTCCAGTACCCTGTCATGTATCTCATGTAAAACTCGAGTACAAGCTAATCGCTCCAGCACTCTGTCATGCATATATCATATAAAACTGAGTACGAGTAAAACTCCAGTACTCTATCATGGATGTCATGGAAATCTAGTGCGTATCAAAATCCAGCACTAATGTATGTGGAAAACATATGAAATCCAATGCGAGCTGTGCTCTAGCACGGTTCATTCTCACATAATATGATAGATGGCTATTTAAAAGGGATTGTTTACAAAATATTAAAATCAGCACTACAAAGTGTGCTTAAGTTACATCAACCTTAAAATCATTAGCCCATCTATTTATTTTCATGCTAAACAGCAGTTAAACACTCACAATAATAGTTTCCATGCTTTTTACAACTTTTCACTAAAGTTGACTTTTTGACTAACTAGGGGTAAAATTGTAATTTGCCACTATCGGGTCGCAATAATTATTATTCACTTTCTCTGACCCTCAGAGTTTTTAAGTGAATGTAAAAGCAGACGAAAATACGTGCAGGTATCTCTAACTACTCGCAAAAGTCCCTTACCTCGGATCACGTCAAGTGACCTCACTTCCTCGGTGCTGCTCAATCTCCCAGTCCGATCAGCTCTTAATGTAAACTCTGGAGCTGTAAATAACCATTCCTCAGGTTAATTATAATTTTCCTACTATATTACACATTAATACAGTCTATTTCCCCTTAATGGGCCTTAATAATCTTTAATGGGCCTATCAATACCCATTGGGTTTTATTCCAAGCTCTTTTTTGATAGCCCGTATTTCATTTACGACATTTAATTCAAAATTTTGAATATAATTCACTAAATCCGAAATTTAATCCGAAATGCGTAAATTAAATCTTAAATATGCATAAATCACATAATTTGACGTAAATAAGCTTTACTTACCCGAGATTATGCGATGGTATGCAAATCGAAGTTCAATTGGGCTTCCGTTCGAAATTTATCGTCGAACTGCACAATTTATTATATTTAACTCCGGGTCAATTTCCAATTAAATATAATTTAAATAAATTCATCGAAAATCAAATCGGTCACTTTTGACCTCGTATCGACTTACCCGAAGTCCGGTGAAATTCTGAAAATTTCCCTTTTCCTTTTTTCTTTCTTTTTCCTCTTTTTCCCCTTTTCTCCTTGGCTGAACCGATCCGGTCCGGTTCAGCGCAGAACCTTCTCCCCTGAACCGCCAACCGGTTCATGCATCCTTTGGCTGTGCCGGTGTCTTTCGGCCGGTTCCCGATGCATCACCACCGCCTTTCGGCGCGCCTCAGCCTGGGCAACTCTCGGCTGGGCTTGATCGGGACCAAGCACCGCCGGTTGCCGCCGAATCTCTTCTTTTCCTCCGCAGCTTCTCCTCTTTGATTCGCCGGCGTCCGACGTCGGTGGAGGGCGTGACCGGTGCCGATGGGTGCGCACGGTGCCGGGCATCCTTTTTCGGCCGCTTTCCTGGCCGTGGGGTGGCCGGTGTTGGCCATCCGGTGGTCTTCTCCCTCGGGTCGGCTTGCTTTCATTTCCTCTGTTCTCTCTCCTCGATTTTCAATTCGTTTCTCTTTTTTTTAATATATTTTTATTATTATATTATTATAAAATAATAATAAAAATCCCAAAAATATCCCATAAATATCCCAAAATATCAAAAAATATCTCAAAAAAATCATATTAAATTCATTTAATCCGTAAATAAATTTATCAGTCCGATTTTACCTTTTCGGTATATTTTTCCACTATTTTGGGCTCATTTTTCGAGGTAAAAATTTTGATAAATTCTAATAAATTTATATCTTGATCAATTGAGCTCGAAATTAAATATTTTCCTCGATTTTGATCAAGATTCCTCAATTTCATATTTTTAATGAAATTGTCTTATCGAAATTATACCGAATTTTAGTCATTTGACTGTTTTACCCTTGCACTCGTTCAGGAATCAACTTAACCCTTATCTCGATGTTATGTAGCTTACATGCATTTTTAATTACTTAATTAGTCGATTGCATGTTAGTAAATACTCTTCTTATGATTCAACTATGTAATAAAGTGTTAATACACATAGGAATCATAAGGTACAAGCTACAAAAATCCGGGTCTGAAATTTATTTTTTTACATACTCCTTCACTATCACTTAATACCCATATAGCTCACAATATATCCAATGACTTTTCATGCTTTCAGGGTAAAGGATAAGAAAAAGTATTTAAGTGAAGGAAACAAAAATAAGCAGGTGTATTTACAAAGAAAAGCTTATTTGGCCCAGATGGGTGACTAGGGGTAGAATATGTATAAGGATAGCTGAAAAGGCTCAAACGATCCAAAGATGGCCTAAATCATCTCCCTAATTAAGTGTGATCTAATATTTTGCCTTGAGATTAGATCAAACAAATTCTAGAATATGATGCACAAAATCAACTAAACAAATGCAATCCTATGTACACATAAGCTTTCTCTAAATAAATATACTGATTCATGACATGACATGTGCATAAGATGAGAAAATCACAATCAGAATTAAGACAAATTCAAGAGTTCAACTTCATGCTTTTCCTATAATCATGCTTCTCAGTCAATCAAAATCAGACTAAATCATGGGGTCATATCATCGGAATATGGGAAAACTACATGCTAAGCACTAAATCATCCAAAAATCAAACAATTTAAGCTCATAATATCGAAAAAATTTTGAAAATTCTTTCTCAGATTTTTGAAAAATATTTTGAAAATTTTTTCAATTTTTCACAAAATTGCTCAAGTGACATCCCTTCCCCCACACTTAAAGTGCACAGTGTCCTCAGTGTGCAGATAATATAAGAATTTAAGCTCAAGAACAGAATACTCCCCTATCTGATGATGATGAACAACTGAAGCTTAATTGAAAGCATAAAACTAGAAAATAAACCTGCAAAATAAACAAGGAAAGAAACAACAGAAAAGAAAAAGAAAAACGAACTATATACAAAGTGAAAAGGAAAACACAGCCACTTCAAAAGCAGCTGAAGAAAACAACACTCAGCAGCAGGGCGAAGAGTAGGAGGGTCATCCAAAGTGGTGACAGGGTGCTGACAGTTAACTCCTCTTGAGCCCTATCTACTTCCATTCTTCTTTCAGATTTTATATGGTCAAGCCTTATATTCTCCTCAATCTCTATCTTAAAACACTCTTGAGAGTCATCAGGGAGCTTCAAAGGTTTGAAAACATTAAACTTTACTTCCTGATCTTGGACTCTCATCGTTAACTCCCCTTTTTATACATCAATTACTGTTCTACCAGTAGTTAGGAAAGGTCTGCCTAGTATAATGGGGACTTCCCTGTCTTCTTCCGTGTCCAAAACGATAAAATCTGCAAGGAAGATAAACTTGTCCACCTTTACTAACACATCCTCAATGACCCCCTTCGGATATTTAATTGATCTATCAGCTAGCTGGAGGGTCACTGTGGTGGGCTTGGCATCCCTTATTCCTAACTCCTGATAGATAGACAAAGGCATCAAATTTATACTAGCTCCTAAATCACATAGGGCTCTACTAAAGAATAAATTTCCAATAGTGCATGGTATGGTAAAACTCCCGAGATCCTTGAGCTTGGGGGGTAATCTTCTCTGGATAATGGCACTACATTCCTCAGTTAAGGCCATCGTCTCATAGTCTTCCAGTCTTCTCTTCCTCGAGAGGATATCCTTTAGAAACTTCACATAACTTGGCATTTGCTCTAAGGCATCTGCGAAAGGAATGTTGATGTGAAGTTTCTTAAAAACCTCAAGGAATTTAGCAACTTGTCGTTCCAGCTTTTGATCTTGGAACCTCTGAGGAAAAGGTACTGGTGGTCTAACTAGAGGCAATGTAGTGGAAACATGTATAACATCAGAGGGCAATGAAGGCTGTAAAATAGAAGAAGGTATAGATGAAGAAGTGCCTAGCTTGGATTCTTTTGCAACCTGATCCTGATGTTCCTGCTCTTTCTGAGCTGCTTCATTAGAACTTATGGGTTTTTCAACTCTGGGCTCAACAGGATTGGACTTACTTTGTGGCTCATCTAGCTCTTTGCCACTCCTAAAGGTAATGGATTTGACATATTCCTTACCCTCCCTTTGCTTAACAGGATTAGCTTCAGTGTTACTAGGAAAGGTCCCTTAAGGACATTGGCTAAGAGCATTTGCTATTTGTCCTACATGAACCTCTAAGTTCTTAATTGAAGCAGCTTGATTTTAAAGGATAGTCGTGAACATTTCCTCAAGCGAGGGCTTCTTCTCAGCTGCTGGTGCATGGTAAAGTTGTGGCTGCGTAGATTCTGGTGGTGGTGGTGGTGGTTGATGGAAGTGAGGTGGATGATGTTGAAATTGAGGTGGGGATGGTTGATAAGGCGGATGATATGGATATTACGGCGTGGTGGTACATGAACTAATGGAGCTTGAAAATTAGGGGGTTCTACAGGTCTAAAACTAAAATATTGCCCTTGGTTTTGGCTCCAAGAGAAGTTAGGATGGTTCCTCCACCCTGGGTTGTAGGTGTTTGACAATGGGTTGTTCTGTTGCTTAGGAGGGGCAATGTACTGAATCGATTCTAAGTTAAGTGGACACCTATCTACATAGTGGGTACCGCTACACAGCTCGCAGGAAAGGAAAGGACTTTGGACAGAATACAGAAGGTTAGGACTAGTGGGAGGATTATGTTAGGTACTGAGCGACTCTACCTTCTTTGTAAGATTAGCGATATGAAAGGTCAAGGTAGACAGTGTGTCGAGCTCATAAATACCCTTCGGCTTATTTGGCATTTGCCTCTCCGAGGACCATAAATAGTTATTAGCCGCCATCTTCTCTAAAAGCTCGTAAGCTTCCTCCTCTGTTTTGCACATCAGGGCTCCACCCGTAGCAGCATCAACAATGGTCCTATTTTGGCTTGTAAGTCCATTGTAGAAGGTCTGGACTTGCAACCACAAAGGTAGGCCATGGTGAGGGCACTTCCTAAGAAGCTCCTTATATCGTTCCCATGCTTCGTAAAGAGATTCAAAGTCGTACTGGGCAAAGGAAGATATATTACTACGGAGTTGGGCCATTTTAGAGGGAGGGAAAAACTTAGATAGAAATTGATGGGCTAACTCGTCCCATGTAGAAATGGATCCTGGAGGCAGGGAGGTTAACTAGTGTCTCACCCTATCCCTAAGTGAGAAGGGGAATAATCTAAGCCTAAGCGCATAATCAGATAATCCATTATGTTTGAACGTGTTACACAAGTCCAGGAATTGCCCAAGGTGAGCATGTGGGTCATCGTGCGGAAGCCCACTGAACTGCAATGAAGTCTGGATCATCTGGAGGATGGAAGACTTAATTTCAAAATTATTTGCATGGACAGCTGGTGGCCTAATGCCGATATAATAACCTTCAATAGTCGGTATTGCATAATCTCCAACGGTATTAATTTCCCTATTTTCTGTCATGATGCTTTGCAACGGAGCTATAAATTTCCTGGAATCCTTTCGAATTTTCTAAGTGTGCGTTAAATTTCAAGATCTAGAGGAAAGTAATCAAAACTTCTGGCTCTACGCATGCAATCATCAAAAAGTCCTTAGAAATTTTTTTTGAATTTTTAAATTTTTCAATTTTTTTTACTTTAATTTTTTTAATTAACTAATCTAGATTAAACTTCTAAATATTTACAACCTAAATATTTACAAGCTAGAATTACACCTAACATAATTTCACCGATATTAACTAATGGCTAATTAAGACTTTCCCGGCAACGGCGCCAAAAACTTGACACGCCCAAAGGGTATTGTCCGCAAATGCATGAGTCGTACAAGAAATAATGGGATTTTGAGTCCCGAATTATCGTCCCTCAGAGAAGTTGGATAGCCTAATTAACTACCGGTTAATCTTATCCTAAGTATATCCTAGCAAATTATGAAATTTTGAGTGAGTGATCTACTAAGTTTAAAATTAAAAATACTGGAAAGCAATAAAATAAAAAGAACTAAATAAAACCGAGCAAAATTACTTACAGTGCTCCACGCAATTAAAATACAAAAACCTACAAAAGAAATTAAAACAGTTAAAACTAATTAACGCAATAAAATGCAATTATGAAAATAAAGCAATAAAATTAAACTACAATTAAACTAACCTAAAAATGCATGTAATTAAACTAATAAAAATTGCAAATTAAACTAACCTAAAATCTAATAAAAATATAAATCAAATTAAAAATACATGAAAAACATTTAATCTAGATTAATTCTAAATGCCACTTATAAAGCACTAAACTAAAATAAAATCCTAAAACATTTAATATAAAATTAACTAGTAACTAAACATTAACACTACAAATTAAATTAACATGCAAAACAATAAAGCTACCCTACCATTACTTAATTAAATTACCTAAATGACAACTAATAAATATTAATCAATTTAATTCATTAAAGTAAAAACATGAAATAACACATTAATTGGCCAAACAAGGCCTTAAACAATTTAAATCAATAAAGAACTCCCTCAATTCACTGTTCACGACTTTCACATTTTCTTCTTTTCCAGGAGATGGCCTCGGTCTGTCCAGGCGTGTCCACTTTGCTTGCACTCGGTTCTGACTCTCACCAACCCTGCTCGGTTTCCATGCACTGCACCATTCCCTGCACGTCTCCACAGCTTCAAGTTTTCATTCATCAACAAGGCAAGCAACTGCTCTTACCAACTCTAGCTGCTGTTTCTGACCAGACTAACATGCCCTCTGCTCCAGCAATGTTCGACTCCTGCTCCTACTTCCTGTTTCAAGCTGCGTTTTCTGGCCAGACCTGCTCCTTCTTCAAGTCACGACTTCTGCCCCTCAATTTGCTTCCAAATCCAGCAACAAAAACCCCTTCATTCTGCTCCAGCTGCTAGCTTATGCTCCTGCCTTGCTGCTGTTCCAGGCTCCAGGTAAGGTTCTCGGTCTACTCTGTATTGCCACACCTTCACGCCAGCTCCTGCTTTAAGTTGAAACCTGTCGTGTCCATCAACTTCTTACAACCGAGAGTAACCAAGAGCATGAAAGCACCGAGTTTCTTGCTATCAGCTTCTTCAATCACCGAGGGAAGCTCTTAAAACTGAGCAGAACGGAGGCAAAAATTACTCCCTATCCACTGCTGCATCATGCCCGATTTGCTCAGTCCAATCTTACACATCCTCGGCTCCATTCCCTGCACCCATCTGCTGGTTCAAGTTTGCATTACGGTTTTGTGCCAGCTCACACATCCGATCATCCCAGTAGCATGAACAAGGAAAATAGAAAGGAGAAAGATGCCAACCCGAGACTAACAACTAGGAAATAAAGAAATGTGAAAAAAAATAAAACTTGAAGAATAAAAGAGCTCATTATAACCAAACCGAGAAGAGCAAATGAAAATGATGCATTGTTTGCTATCAATAGAAAATATCCAAGTAGATAAAGAGCATAAACATGGAATGAAATGGAAGCTAACGAAAAACAGGAAAATAAATCTTCAAAATGTAATCTAAAAACTAAACTACTCTAAACTACATTACATTATACTACTCCTACTCCTAAGACTAAATTACATCTACTTCTACTCCTAAAATTACCTCTTCTTTCAATTGTCATCATTTCCTATTTATAAACACATTAGGGGTAAAATTATAATTTTTAAATCTTTTATGAGTTGGCATTTTTTTGGCCACTTGTCTTCACACCATTGGCTTCTTGAAAAGACATTTCCATGTCATCGATCTTTTTGTCCAATTGGATGTGTTAGGTGGCATGACTCGTGTTGTCTGCGTGGCTCAATCTCGATTTTAGCCCAATTCTGGTTCATTTTCTACCGAAATATTCAAAATTCATTCGGATTTAATTTATCCGCAAACATGAGAATTTTAATTAAACAAAGGGGATAATTAACAAAATAAATTGGGGATTTAAATAATTAATTAGAAAATTAAGCTCAAATAATTCTAAAAATATAGAATTATCAATGAGATATTAGGAAATAATGTTGGGTGATTGAAGGGTAAAAGTTGGGTGTTTGAGAAATGTGCATGAAAGTAAAAGCATAATGCTTTGGAAAATCATGTTTTATTGCTTTTTAGCAAGTGATTGGTAGGTTGGCTAGCATTTGAAATGAATTCCAAAAGAAATGAGTCATTTCAGTTTGTTAACCACACTTTGCAAAGAAATGAGTCACCTACATTGTTTTCGTGAGAATGAAAGCATGCTAGAGTATGACTCGCACGAGATTTGACGTGTTTTATACACATGAGTGCTAGAGCTTAACTCGCACTGGTTTTCACATGGATTTCATACTGGTTTTGGCATGGTGTCAGAGCTTAGCTCGCACTAGATACCCACCTTATTTGTTGTCGTGGTCGGAGCTTCGGGCAGACTTGGTGTCGCACCGATTAAATAGGCTCGCACGTGCAGTTTGTGATTTTGACATGTTGATAGTCATGTCAAGAGCTTCGGGTAGACAAGAGGTCGTACCGATTAAATAGGTTCACGTGTGCGTTTTGAGATGTGGCGTGATATGATGTGTTGATTAGGTCCACGGAGTACGTTGTACCGTGCAGGTTGCATGGAGTACGTTGTACCGTGTTGAGATGTGATGTGTCGTCTTCAGACAAGATCTGCTATGGACTGCTTGGTAGGATTTGACCTACCTCCCTTGTGGAAGCAGATAGTGGTGATATCCCACACACCTGATCCGTGTAGCCGGTGTCACAGGTTATGGCCATAGACCTAGAGGTTATTACCTTTTATTGAATTGCCTATCTCACATGTCTAATGCTTTGTGAATAAATCCATGTTTGAAATGATTTGTAGGTCAAGACTGTCCGAGGGATGGGCTGAGACCTGACAAGTGTTGGATTGATTTGTTAATGGTTTTAAAGTGCACTGAAGCATGATGATTAATGCCATGCTTTATTGTGAAAAATACATGATGATTAATGTCGTGCTTTATTGTGAAATATGCATGATGATTTATACCATGCTTTGAAATGAATTGTGCACTAGATTTTAATAGCATGAATGCTTTACATACCATTAACACAAGCATGAACTCATATTTTGAGAAACGATGAAAAGTATGATTTGTGCATGGCATCACGATCACGTAGATAGTACAGTATCTACCAGTTCGCATGATTGCCTTACTGAGCGTGTGGTTTGCTCACTCCCTTTATTTTCCCCCTCTCTACAGAGATTTGAGTATAGTTTGAGAGCGACTGGAGGCTTTCCCTTTTGGTATCCGCTGCATCCCATCGCATAAGGTATACACACTTGAATTATTTTGTATCTGAACTAGACATAGCACAGTAGCATTTTGTATGTAAACATTGGGGATGTAAAGCAATGTAAACACTTATGAACAGTAACTATGATGTATCTATAAAAGTGTTTACTTCTAGAATTATATTACAAATTGAATTGTTATGGATGGATGAGGTAGACATTGGCACACAGCCCAACCATCGAGTGTGTAACTGATCACGATCGAGGTAAGGTAAGAACACATGATGAATAATGCATGAAAATACAAATATTTACGCTAAATTTGGTAAATTGAGGGTCGTGACAGAAGTTGGTATCAGAGCCAGGTTGGTCTGACGTGTGTCGATGTCTAAAATACTTAATAAGTTGAAAAATTACATCCCCATATTACTATGCTTGTTTAGATACAAATTGTGCGTGTGTCGATGGGTTGACTAAGAAGTTTATGTGTATGTAGGGAAGTGAAACAATATGCCTAATACCAACCGCAGTAGAGGGATGAGAGCGCAGGCTCGAGGCCATAGAGGTAGGCCTGGGGGTCGTGTTGAGCTAGAAACACACGAGGCTCAGGATGAGGTTGAGGTGGAGGCTGAGGTTGAGCACGCTCCACAGGGTCCAGAGGAGAGGCCCGAGAGTACTGAGGCTCACTTCGCGAAGATTGAGCGGAGCATTGAGATGATATTGGAGTTGGTCACCCAATCCTTACTTGGAGTTGACGGTAGACGGAGTCCCGCTACATAGGGTGATGTCGAGCAGGCGACAGCTCCTGAGGCACGAGCAAGGCAAGCCCAGAGGCCACAGACAACAGATACCCCGCCAACACAGGATGTGCCTACGCCGGTTGCTACACCAAGCAGTAGAGGTTGGGGATATGGATGCAAGTTGGACAGATTGCGACAATTCCAGAAGTTTGGACCGCCGTCTTTCAGAGGAGTTAAAGACCCAGTAGCTGCTGAGGATTGGATAAATGAGATCGAGAAGCTGTATGGGTTCTTTGAGTGCACTATTATCGAGATGGTTGCGTTTGCAGCTTTTATGCTGAAGGGATCAGCAGAACATTGGTGGAAGTCCACCAGGCCTATTTTGAGAGCTCGGCATACTGAGATCAGTTGGGATATATTTTTAGAGGCCTTCCGGAGACAGTACGTTTCGGATACCGCACAGCGAAAGATGAAAATGGCATTTTTGGGACTGACCCAAGGGAGTAGGACAGTGGATGAGTATAAGATGACCTTTATCTCCCTGGACAGATATGATCCTAAAACAATGAGTAATGAGATCGAAAAAGATCTAGAAATTTGTTGATGGATTGAGACTGACCATCAGGTCCAGATTGGTTCCTCTGGATATACCGACATATGAGGAGGCATTGCGCAGGGCGCAATGGTGCGAACAACATGTTGATAGGATTGCCTCAGAGTTTGAAAAGGTTAGTAAGATGAGGGACAGAGATAAGAAAAGACCAGTGATGGATAGAGGCTTTAGTTATAAGGGAAGCAAGAGGTTTGCTGGAAAGAGGCCGAGGATCGAGCAGATCTGGGAGAGGAACGATAATACTCCCATGTATCCGACCATTGCTCTAGCTAGGGGAATTGTGATTGGAGGGCCACGGCCTACGACAGAGTAGTGCGGTAAGTATGGTAGGTACCATGGTACTCGACCATGTTATGGACCTTAGGTAGTATGCTTCAGATGTGGGAAACCAGGGCACATAATCAGGGATTGCCCAGAGATGACAGAGAGAGCCCCACAGAAGGGCAAAGAGCCAGAGAGAGCTCCAGTTGGGACAGCTGCTCCGAGGAGGAGGGCTACAGCTGTGGAAAATGGAAAGTAAGCAGTGGGTGTGAGTAGAGGATGAGTGCACGCACTGGACCAGGACAGTGCAGATCAGTCATCGGATGTGGTAAAAGGTACTATCCAAATCCTTAATTTAGAAGCTTATGTACTGTTTGATCCTGGTGCCACGCATTCCTTTGTATCACCATCCTTTGCATGTAAATTGTTGAAGCATGTAAAACCCACACTGCTAGATAAAATGTTGATGATATCTACCCCTATGAATGATAGTCAATTGACTGAGCATGTATATAGAGATTGTAAGATGAGGATAGGAGGTAAAGAAATGGCAGCCGATTTAATTTTATTAAATATGAGTGATTTTGATGTGATCTTAGGAATGGATTGGTTGGCTGCCAATCATGTTGTTATGGATTGTCAAGCAAAAACTTTGATGTTTCCAAAGATAGACAACCTTGTTGTAAATTTGGTGAAATGAAAAGAAATGATATGTTATTGCAATTAAAAAGAGTATAATCTAGTTACATGATAATTTAGAGATAAATTTGATTATCATTTATGTATGTGATGTGATGATTTATGTTACTAACGATAGAAAGGATAATGTGAAGGGTTCATCGTTTATGTGATTGAGACGGATAAGGCACGTCCAGAATTGGGAGACACACCAGTGGTTAAGGAATTT
Source organism: Firmiana major (assembly GCA_033439115.1). Taxonomy (NCBI): domain Eukaryota; kingdom Viridiplantae; phylum Streptophyta; class Magnoliopsida; order Malvales; family Malvaceae; genus Firmiana; species Firmiana major. The sequence goes on along the minus strand of CM065901.1, from coordinate 72,015,207 downwards.
CTTGATGTCTTCCTAGATGAATTACTAAGGTTATCTCCAGATAGGGAGATGGAGTTTGGTATAGAGTTGGCACCTAGTACAGAGCCGATATCCAAGCCACCGTACAAAATGGCTCAAGTTGAGTTGGACGAACTAAGGAAACAACTGCAAGACTTGCTGGAGAAGGGATTCATCAGGTCGAGTGTCTCACCTTGGGGAGCACCGGTTCTATTTGTAAGGAAGAAGGATGGAAGCCTCCTACTGTGTATAGATTACCGGTTGTTGAATAAGGCCACCATCAAGAATAAGTATCCCCTTCCACGCATCCATGACTTGTTGGATCAGCTTAAGGGAGCGCAGGTCTTTTCTAAGATAAATCTGAGCTCAGGGTACCATCAGTTGAAGATGCGAGGTGGAGATGTACCCAAGACCACTTTTCATACCCGGTATGGACATTATGAGTTTATGGTTATGCCATTCAAGTTGACTAATGCTCCCGCAGCTTTTATGTCGTTGATGAATGAGGTATTCCACCAGTATTTGGATCGATTTGTAATCGTGTTTATTGATGATATATTGGTGTACTCAAAGTCTAGAGAGGAGCATGAAAGGCATCTAAGGATAGTGCTACAGACCCTCCGAGAGAAGAAGTTGTGCGCTAAACTTAGTAAGTGCGACTTTTGGTTGGAACAGATCTCTTTTTTGGGTCACATAGTATCGAAAGATGGAGTGGCAGTGGATCCATCAAAGATTGAGGCAGTGACACAGTGGTAGAGACCCTAGACAGTGACAGAGATCAAAAGTTTCTTGAGTTTAGCTAGGTATTATCGAAGGTTTGTAGAGGGATTTTCAGGGTTAGCTGCTCCTTTGACATGTCTCACGAGAAAGAATGTTGATTATGTGTGGGGCGATAAGTGTGAGGAAAGCTTTGCAGAGTTGAAGATGAGGTTAACTACAGCTCCGATGCTCACCATTCCTACCAGCTCAGGAGGTTTCTCGGTGTATGCGGATGCTTCACATCTGGGATTGGGCTGTGTATTGATGCAGGATGGGAAGGTAGTAGCCTATGGATCAAGACAATTAAAGGATCATGAGAGGAACTACCCGACCCATGACTTGGAGTTGGCGGCCGTAGTGTTTGCATTGAAAATATGGCACCACTATCTTTATGGTGAGAGATTTCAGATCTACACAGATCATAAGAGCCTTAAGTACCTGTTCTCGCAAAAAGAGTTGAACATGAGACAGAGGAGATAGCTCGAGCTCTTAAAGGATTATGATTAGAGATCCTGTACCACTCGGGTAAAGAAAATGTGGTTGCTGATGCATTGAGTAGGAAACATCTCGGGATGGTGTCATTCATGATGGTCAGGGAACACGAGCTATTGGAACAGTTCACGAACCTCAGTTTGGATGTGACCCCGCTCAGTGTTGATGGTGGTGTTATGGTAGCTAGCCTGCAGTTAGAATCGGATCTGGTAGATCGAATCCAACTGGCTCAACAGATTGATCAGCAATGCAGTGATATTGTCGGGCAGATACAGAGGGGTACAGAGATGGACTTTGAGTTGAGTTCCGATGGATTATTGAGGTTCAGAGGTAGGATATGTGTTCCTGATGATGCAGAGATCAAAAGGTTGATCTTGATAGATGCTCACTTATCGAAGTATACGATACATCTAGGGAGTACTAAGATGTATCAAAACCTTCGAAAGGTTTATTGGTGGTCTGGGATGAAAAAACACATTGCTGAATATGTTGCTAAGTGTCTCGTTTGTCAGTAGGTGAAGGTAGAGCATCAGAAGCCTGCAGGGTTATTGCAACCTCTACCGATACCGACTTGGTAGTGGGAGCATGTCACTATGGATTTTATGTTGGGATTACCGAGGACTCGCAGAGGTCATGATGCCATATGGGTGATTGTGGATCGGTTGATGAAATCAGCCCATTTTTTAGCTATGAGAGCTACCAATACTCTGAGCCAGTTAGTGAACCTATATGTGCGTGAGATAGTGAGGCTACATGGAATTCCAGTGAGCGTTGTTTCTGATAGGGATGCCCGCTTCACTTCTCACTTCTGGGAACGTTTTCATGAAGCGATGGGAACCCAGTTGAGTTTTAGCACCGCATTTCATCCTCAGACAGATGGTCAGTTAGATAGGACTATACAAACCCTAGAGCTCAATGAAGGTATGATGTATGTTTTGAGGCCAGGTCGGATACTGGATAGAAAAGATAAAATATTGAGGACAAAGACAATTCCCTTGGTGAAGGTTCTTTGGAAACATCACACTGTGGAAGAGGCCACATGGGAATCGGAGAGTTTGATACGGGAGAAGTATCCCGAGTTATTCATAGAATGATTGGTTCCAATTTGGAGGACCAGATTTTCTAAGTAGGGGAGAATGTGATACCATATATGTATAATTGTATATATGCATATAAAAATGTAAATAGAGTTATACTATGAATTCATAAGTGAAGTATATGTGATGAAAGTCCGTAAGTTAATGTATACACTTGTAATAAGAGTTGTGATTGTACGTACAAGTTGCATTATGTATGAATATGAAGAAATGGACTTAAATATGTGAAGAATGTGAGTAAAATGGAAAGTAAGTAGAGTGGTAAAATGAAAGGAGGATTACATAAGTTGTGCACTTCCATTTGGTTTATATCATGTACCTTTGGCTATACAAAGATTCTACACAAGTTTTAATGTGTATGAAGTATTAATGGATGCCATTTTCAAGTCTCAAAATGATTGGATGAGAAAATGACCAAGGCAACAAAATTAAGGATGTTTTGGTATAAGTTTCTGTAAGAAATTGCAGCAAAATCTGAAAACTATACAGGCCAGATCGATCTTATAGGATGAGAGATCAATCTGGAAGAGCCAGAATGCTCTTATTTGAGCAATGGAATAGAGCAGATCGATCTCCAAAGGGGCCAGATCAATCTCATAAACATTCTGTAATGAAAAGACCGATCCTCAATCACACAGATCGATCTCTTTAGTTCTCTGTTTGGAAGCAGATCGATCTCTAGCTTCGATAGATCAATCTCATGCTTAAAATATCATGAAAAAGAGGGATTTAAAGGGACCAGATCAATCTCCTACTAGTGCAGATTGATCTCATCAAGCAATTTCTATAAATATGAGCAGTTGAATCTACTGATTTCGGGACAAAACCATTTCCTTTCCTTTTCAACCCAAAACCTAGTTTTCTCTCTCTAAATCCAACCATTTTCAAGGAGATTTGAGGGAAGACTATTAGAGGCAAAGTTGTTCACATCAAAGAGAAGAACAACATAGTTTGGAGGCATTTACCCATTTGTTGGATTGAAGGAACAATGAGCATTTCTATTTGGAGAAAAGAGGAAATCCAAAGAGGTGAGTTTCTAAAGCACCAACTTAAGTACATTGTTAAGCTATTGATGTTTAGGGTTGATTGGGGTGCTTAGTATGGTTAAAAACTATCTAAAATGCATTGGAATGAATATAACCTAGAAATGGGTTAGTGTGAGAAGTGAAATGTGGTGGAACAAATGATGAATGGGATATCTTGAGATGATAATGGTGTTGAGGAGATAATTTTAAGATAATAATATGGAATGAATAGAGAGGTTTACCCAAAAAGGGTAAAATGAGCGTTTAAGGCATTGGGTGGAATATATAGTTGAATGAGAGTTAGTAATACTAACTCGAACGTATGATGAATAAATTACAGATTTCGAGGATACGCCGAAGCGAGTTGAGCCAAGAGCGTAAGAAGCTAAGAGGAAAAGAGTCACACCAAGTAAATCGAGGTAAGGGAAGTGTGTGGACTCTTAGAGATAACTGTGCGCAATTTGGGGTGTATTTAATGCTTTGCTAGAATGCATGAGACATTAGGAAATGATGTTGGGTGATTGAAGGATAAAAGTTGGGTGTTTGAGAAATGTGCATGAAAGTAAAAGCATAATACTTTGGAAAATCATGTTTTATTGCTTTTTAGAAAGTGATTGTGTCACGACCCAAACTACCCAAAAATCAGAGTTAATTTTTCACGTTTTATTATTTTTTTTCATTGCTTACCTGTCCTCGAATCGTGACCACACTCCACTAATAATTGGGCTGTGCGTCAATGCCAGTCCCACCATACAATTACCATCTAACTTATTTCTTCTCCAGTCATTTATAATTGTTTACATTATTTATACATCCCCTAAAGTTACTTACAAACATGTTACTGTGCTATGCTTATGTAGATACAATATGTACAGGTGTATATACCTTATGTTGATGGGCAGCAGCGGATATCCGGAATGCAGTACTGAGTCGTCGCAACTTCAACTGGAGATTATCTGTGGGAGAAAATGAAAGGGGTGAGCACATCAAGCTCAGTAAGGCAATCCTACGAACAAGTAGGTAACCATACTACCTACATGAACGTAGTGCCATGCATAAACCACCCTTTCTCCACACATTTTAAAACAAATGATATGAGTTATGATGTTATGTAAAACAAATTTGCACGAAAAATTCAACATGCAATTATATTCAAAATCATATCTTTCTCGTTTAAAATTTCACAGTAAAGTCAGGACTCGACCCCTCCTTCGGGTGATCCTGACTCACACAAAATCATAAAAATCCATTCACATCACATATGGGTTTAAAAAGCATGGAAATAACTATCATGCACATTTAATTAAAAACCCAGTTTAAATCATCGTCAAGATCATCAACATGCGAGACTAGGCAATGTCTGTATATCAGCAAATAACCAGGACTATGGCCATATGTGTCCTCGTGAGTCCCTCTAGCTACACGGATCCTAGTGTGCGACGTCTCACCCTGATCGGGAACCGCCCGGGAGGTAGGTCAATCCAACCCGTCAGTCTTATCCGATCCCATGCATCCGAAGATGCTAACGTATCACAAAGATACCAAGTATCACAAAGATACCAACGTATGCAAAGATAACACACGGTACATCGTACTCCATGCTACTTGCATGGTACATCGTACTCCGTGGACCCCCCAGCCTTACCCCTCGTTCGGGCTCATCAGCTGGTCCTCCAACCCTTATCCCTCGTTCGGGTTCATCAGGTGGATCTCCAACCCTTATCCCTCGTTCGGGCTCATCAGGTTGTTTCTCTAACCCTTATCCCTCGTTCGGGCTCATCAGGTTGTTTTTAACATGCCATGTCTCAAAACGCACGTGCGAGCCTATTTAATCGGTGACACACAGTCTACCCGATGCTCCAAGCACGGCTTATCGCATGTTCTCATAAAATCGGTGCGAGCAATGCTCAGCACTCTCATCAAATCAAGTAAAACTAGTGCGAGCTAAGCTCTAGCACTCTGTATGCAAACCGTATAAAAATCTGGTGCGAGCGAAGCTCTAACACCCTATCTCAAAATCATATAAAAATATGGCGCGAGTTAGACTCTAGCACACTGTCACGAAAATCATATATATATATATAAGAATCTGGTGCGAGTTGGACTCCAGCACCTATGCATGTAAAACTCTAGTGCGAGCTCTCGCTCCAGCACTAATGTGTGCATCACATAAATCGAAAATATCGTGCGAGCTGAGCTCTAGCACGTCACATGTCAATAAAACACGTAGGCGGCTCTATTTCCTCAAAATAGTGTTCAAAACAATTTCACGTTGAAAGTATGCAATGCTGTGCATTTTCTTTCAAGGTTAGCCAGCCTACTAATGCATGCATCAAAACACCTCCAGAATGAGCAGGAACCTCTTGTCCTTGCTCCTCCCAATTTTTCCTAAAGTTGGAAACATTTATCCTTAACAAGGGTATTTCGATAATTTTGCCCTACGGGGCATTAAAATTATTCTTCGACCTCTAGACCCTCCAGAACATTTTTAAGGACTGCATATGAATTTAAAATTGCGTAAAGTTTACCTCTAGCAGTCCGTAGAATTCCCTTACCTTATTTTCCTGTCGAGTCTGACCTTTTCTTTTCCACTGTTGTCTCGTCGCGCAGTCCGATATGCTCCCAATCAAATGCCCGAAACTGCGTATTAATATTCCTCAGGTCAGATATTATACAATTTAATTGTATTTAATATTTTTGGGCTTAATTTAAATCATTGGGCCCGTTTACCCCTATTGGGCCTGATTGCACCTTAATGGGCCTTAATCGGCCTTAAGCCCGTTTTCCACTTAATTTTCACCTTATCGAGGCCTATTGGGCTCATTGGGCCCACTAATAATTTATTGGGCCTCGTTCTAGCTCTCGAATAGCTAAATTTAATATTTACGATAATTTATCTAAATTTCCATAATTTAATTCAATTTATGCGGAAATCAAATCAATATCACGCATAACGAGGTAATTATCGTAAATAAGGGTTACTTACCCGAGATTCCATGCTAGTACGAAATTCGAGGCTGTCTCGAGCTCTCGGTGGATGTCAATCGTCGAGCTATACAATTTCATAATTTTTTGGGTAAGTTTTCAGCCCAAAATTAATTAAATTAAATACTCCAAAATTTAAATCGGTCAATTTGACTGCTTATCGGCTTACCCGAAGCTCGATTGCATCACTGAAATTTTCTCCAATTTTTTTTCTTTTTCTTTTCCCCCTTTTTCTCCTTTTTCCTCTCTTTTTGGCTGAACCGGTTCAGTCCGGTTCGGACCGGTTTAGACCGTCGCTTCACTCCGGTTCGACCGGTTCACCGCCGGTTCACCGCCTTGCCGGCCGGTTCTCCGTCGACTTCCACTGCCAATGGCTCCGCAAGGTCGTCCGTAGCACGAATCTGGCCTCAACTTCGGTCAAGGTCGCCGGAATGCCGCCGGTTCGGCTCTTCTCCCTCGGCTGTCGGACCCATTTTCTTCCCTTGGCCGTCGCCGGCGTTTCTCGCCATTTCGTCGGCTGATACCGGTGCAGAAAGGACCGCCGTCGCCTGGGCTTTCAAAATCGGGCCTCGGTTCCGCCCGAATCGCCGCCGTTCGTCGCCGATGACCCTTTCTTTCCCGCGGCCTTCTCCTCCGTTTTTCGCCGGATTTCGGCGTCCTTGGCGCGCGTCTCCGGTGGCAGCAAGATCGTCGGTCTCTCCTCTTCCTCTTCGGCTCCTCGTCGGGGTCGTTGGTCGCCGGACGGCTCGCCGGCCATCCTCGGTTCGCTCGGCTTCGTTTTCGTTCTCTCTCCCCGATGTTTTTTTTTCAATCTGTTTCCTTTTTTTCCATTTATTTTATTAATTATTTTTATTATTATTTTAATCATTAAAATACATTAAAAATACCCAAATATCCCTTAAAATATCCTTAAAATTATTATTTAATTCTAAATTCATTTATTTAATTTTATTTAATTTATTTAATTTATTTAATTTATTTTAACCCTTTTTCGGGTATAATTTCTCCGTATTTTTCGGATATTGTCCTGAATGACTTTTCGGTATATTTTTCGATTATTTTCGGGATTATTTTTTCGAACTAAAAATTCTGATTAATCCCGATTAATTTCAATAAATTAATATCTTGATCAATTTAATCCGAAATAAATTTATTTCACCTTTATTGACCAAGATTTCTTAATCCCTTATTTTTAACTAAATTTCCTTATCGAATTTATTCCGACTTTCGGTCTATTGACCGTTTTGCCCTTACACGTGTTCGGGATTAATTTAACCCGACTTCTCTTCACGAATACTCATTCATTTCATATTTTAAATTAAATTCGGGTCTTACAACTCTCCCCCACTTAAAGAATTTGGTCCTCCAAATTAGAACCAAGTCATATGAGTCCATATACAACTCCGGGTACATCGATCGTATCATACTTCTTTAATTCTCATGTGACTTTTTTTCCGGAGTGTAATGTAACACTATCAAAGGACTTTTATTAGGGAGATCCTCTTAAATCTCAATACTTTCTCTTTCCTGTTTAATGCCCGAATCAACTTATTAATATACTTATATTTTCATTAAACTGGACTTTCGGAGTTCATATTCGATCACCTATGCTGGATCTGGATAGTATTGCCGAAGCATCAAAAGCTGAGACACATTGTGGGCGCTTGTTAATTCAGGTGATAACACCAACCTACAGGTCTTATCTCCCACTTGTCCAATCTCTCAAAATATTCCATCCAGCGCAACTCAATTTACCTCCTTCCAAAAGTTCGCTATGTCCTTATTCTCTTAGGACAAGTAACTTTCAACCATACTAATTCACCAAAGGTGAATTCCAATACTTTTCTATCTGCTCTGAGGTGTTCTTAATTTCTCATCCTTAACTAAACATCCTCAGAGACTTATTATCCAACGTCGAAAATGATTCTATCTGTCACCCACTTTTTCTTATCCAATTTGGGGAACAACCCCTACAGCCATACACTGCCTCACATCTTGTTATCCCAATGCTCAAGTGGCAACTGTCACTATTGACTAATTCGATTAGAAATCAACTGATCATTCCAGGAGCTTAAAAATCAAGGGCACATGCTTTCATCGGATCCTTCAGAACTGTACAGTCCTCTCTGACTGACCATCTGTCTGAGGATGAAAAGCTGTGCTAATACTCAGTCAGGTTCCCATAGCTTCCTGAAAAATATTCCCTGAAGTAAGAAGTGAAGCGGGAATCCTATATGATATCATGCTCACTGGAACGCTACATCATGTTGCCCAATCTTCCTTATACATAAATCCTCATACACACTCTGAGTATCTGGGGATTTCATAACCAGAAGGTGGGTAGACTTAATCAATTTAGAGACTATCATCTAAATAACCTCGTAATTCACCTGGATTCTCTGTAACCCATCACGACATTCATGGAGACTTGCTCTCATTTTCCGTGCAGTGTCGATATAGGTAGGTGCTGCAATAACTCTGCAGACTTTTAATACTCTACCTTATTCTGCTAACATACTAAGCACTTTTCCACAATCTCTACCATATCTCTTTTCACATCTGACCACCAATACCCTTTTCAGAGATTTTGATATATTTTCGTTACTTCCGTATGCACTGTATATCCCGAAGAGTGAGCTTCTGACAATATTACTATCTCATCAACTGTGGTCTTGGGGAGCACTTATACTGTCTCTGAACCTCTTTAAATCATTATCATACTCTGTGAACTCTGCCACTGTACCCTTCTGAATTTGACCCAAACTATCGACACCATGTCGATCATCACGCTAAGCCTGTCAAATCCGGGCACTCTCATCCGGTTCTAATCTCAGGCTAGCTGTCACATAATCACTGTCACCATCAGAAGGGATCACATCACTACGGAGGCCCACAACTGCTCTAGCAGCTCACGCTCCCTGACCATCATATGTGGTACCATCCCGAGACTCTTTATGCTCAAGGCATCAGTCATCACATTAGCCTTTCCTGGGTGGTACAATTTTCACAATCAAAATCTCTCAGAAGCTCTAACCCACTATGTATTCTCATATTCGCCTCTTTCTGTGAAAGACTGATACTCGGGGCTTTATGATCAGTGCATATCCATAATTTCTCACCGTGTACATAATAGTACCATATCCTCGGTACAAATACTGTTGCCAATTTTAAAATCATGAGTCAGATAGTTTATTTCATGATTAAGGAGTTGTCTGGATCCACAATCGACTATCTTCCCATTATACATCAATACACAGCTCCTCATGATTTGAGGTATCCATACTCATTGAAAACCTCTTGAGCTGTTGGGTATGGTAAAATTAATCACAGTGGTCAGTTCATACTTCACTACACCGAAATTCATGTCACATCTATCATCTTATTTATCATCTCATTCAAATACCACGTTTTCTTAATTACACGTGTCAACCAAGTAGACCATATTGAGAACTCGCAACAACGCATTTGTAAAAGCCATCTTCAATTATTGCTTACAATTTGCCCTAGACTTTAACTACACCCAACATATCATTGATAATGATGATTACAAATCGGTCCAATCCTTGATTTATCCACGCATAAGCGTATAAGATCCTTCAAAATCGCTTACGTTTTCAAGTACTAACCTGCGTCATTTCCTTTTCTTATCTTAACGGCTCTTATTAAATTTTACTATGTTAACCTTTATGATTTGTCGAATTTTAATATTCTTATCGTCTTAGTAAAGGTATCCTAATGCTAAAGGTATTTATTACGACGATCGATTTCACGTTATAGGTTATATATACATACTTTTAGACGCTGTCAAGTCTTCAGGCGGGGAGGTATTTTGAAATACCTTTATTAACCTTCAGACTTAACCACAATTACTTTATATGTCAATCCATGTGGTCACAATTTATATTCGCTACTAATTGCTTTAATCCTAATTACTTCAATCCTAATTACTTCGTATACGCACTCTTACTCTAATACATCTTGTATTCAGAATCCACATATCTCAAAGATTATCTCCTTCGTATATCAATCATGACAAAACTCTTTCATTATTCATTCCGTGAGTACAATCCTTTACTCCTTTAATTTCAACTGTTTCACCCCTTTTTATCACTTGTCAACACTTACAGTATACTCTTCAGTGATGTTTTCACCCCTGTTTTCAACTTAAAATCTCTATATCCATATTCCGTTAATTAATCATCCTCTATTGGGGTACTCATTTATCAGAATTATCCCCAATGATGTAGGCATTCATGCCTTTTTACTCACTTATATGCGAATGAAGGCGGTATGAATAAATGTGTGGCACCAGGATCAATGAACATATGTACTTCATTATTCATAACAAGTGTGGTATCTTACACCACATCCATGAAACATCAATAGTGTCCTGGTCCAAGACATCCTCTCGCCTTCGTCCAACAACCTACTTTCCTTTTTCTTTTCTTTTCGGCTATTGCCTCCCTTTTCGTTGCAGCTATACCAACGAAGTTTTTCCCTGTCTCTTTACTTTTCTGTGGGGCGATCTCGCCCAACTCTATGCAATCAAAATCAATGGTCCGTCTTACCACACTTAACAGCCATTTTCATCAATACAGTGTAGGTATAGACCCTCCTTCCGTGGTATCTACCACACATCCTTCTCTGCTTACACTGCTACACTGTTACACTGCTACATTGCTTACACTGCTTCGTAGCAGGTCAGGGTTCTCCAATCACAATACCCCTCATGAGTGTTGAAATTGAACACACTGGGGTCTTACCAATCATCTTACCCCATGACTCATCAACTCTAATCTCTTACCAACTGGTCTCTTTCTCGCTCTGACATCTCAGTCATTCTCTATTCTCTTTTGTGTTTCTATTTCAGCCCTCACTACCTTTCCCAATCTCAGAGGTGTGCAATTCATGTTCTTATTTACCTAACTGTAAATCTGCACACTGCCTCGATATAAGTAATATCTCATGGGCCAATCGGACTCTAATAGAAAAGTTGAGCCATTTCATGAACTTTTAGACATCTCAACTGTCACTTGTTCATAATGTCGAGGTAATATCTGCCAAAGAATATAACTGAGTTTCATACTCATAATCAATTTAGTATTCCTGGGCAGTGTAAGAAATTTTTTTTCCTTTAAATCATGTCCGAGATATCCTGTCACCGGAATACATCCAATAAGATTTCTCATCTTAGCTATGGATGTTTAACACTTAAGATGGGTCGAGCGGATTTCCACCAATGCTCCGCTACGCCCTCTGATCTTATACATAATCTGAGCAATTAGCTCCTCACAATAATCTCCACACTCCGCTCCAATCTCGCGAAGCGTGTCTCAATACTGTCCGATCTCTCTGTCGGACTCAGTGGGGCATGCTCAACATTAGCCTCCATTTCAATCTCATACTGATTCTCACAGGTCAACTCAGCACGACTTAGCAGACTCAGGTCTACCTCTACAACCTCTGCCTCGTGCATTATCTCATCTAACGCGACTCATATTAGGCATTCCTGCATTCTCAACCATTTCTTAGTCAAAACCCATCTCGATATACACTATTGTATCTAACTAAGCACAGTAACATGGGGATGTAATTTCCTAATTACTGACACTGACACACATCAGACCAATTGCTGCTCTGATACCATAAAATCTGTCACGACCCAAACTACCCAAAAATCATAGTTAATTTTTCACGTTTTATTATTTTCTTTCATTGCTTACCTGTCCTCGAATCGTGATCACACTCCACTAATAATTGGGCTGTGCGTCAATGCCAGTCCCACCATACAATTACCATCTAACTTATTTCTTCTCCAGTCATTTATAATTGTTTACATTATTTATACATCCCCTAAAGTTACTTACAAACATGTTACTGTGCTATGCTTATGTAGATACAATATGTACAAGTGTATATACCTTATGTTAATGGGCAGCAGCGGATATCCGGAATGCAGTACTGAGTCGTCGCAACTTCAACTGGAGATTATCTGTGGGAGAAAATGAAAGGGGTGAGCACATCAAGCTCAGTAAGGCAATCCTACGAACAAGTAGGTAACCATACTACCTACATGAACGTAGTGCCATGCATAAACCACCCTTTCTCCACACATTTTAAAACAAATGATATGAGTTATGATGTTATGTAAAACAAATTTGCACGAAAAATTCAACATGCAATTATATTCAAAATCATATCTTTCTCGTTTAAAATTTCACAGTAAAGTCAGGACTCGACCCCTCCTTCGGGTGATCCTGACTCACACAAAATCATAAAAATCCATTCACATCACATATGGGTTTAAAAAGCATGGAAATAACCATCATGCACATTTAATTAAAAACCCAGTTTAAATCATCGTCAAGATCATCAACATGCGAGACTAGGCAATGTCTGTATATCGACAAAAAACCAGGACTATGACCATATGTGTCCTCGTGAGTCCCTCTAGCTACACGGATCCTAGTGTGCGAGGTCTCACCCTGATCGGGAACCGCCCGGGAGGTGGGTCAATCGAACCCGTCAGTCTTATCCGATCCCATGCATCCGAAGATGCTAACGTATCACAAAGATACCAAGTATCACAAAGATACCAACGTATGCAAAGATAACACACGGTACATCGTACTCCATGCTACTTGCACGGTACATCGTACTCCGTGGACCCCCCAGCCTTACCCCTGGTTCGGGCTCATCAGCTGGTCCTCCAACCCTTATCCCTCGTTCGGGCTCATCAGGTGTCATGCCCCGCTTTCGGGAACCCTTTCTATCCATACATTCTCTACTACGGTTGGGCTGTGAGAAGATGCAATTACTAAAAATTTATTCATTTACAGCGGAATATTTAAAACTTTAATTCACACTCCCAGGTGTGTGTGTAAATACACAAAATTAATTGTATAAATACCATGTGCTTACATATCATCCCCATAATACTGTTTACAATTCCAAGATATAACTGTGCGATACAATATATTAGATACAAAATACTCGTGTATACAAATCTTATACCTTTACAGATTGTGGGAGCTGTTTAGCACAAAAGGTCTAGAGATCACCGCTCTCTTACTTCTCAGTACCTGGAGGGGGAAAATAGTGGGATGAGCAAACCACGGCTCAGTAAGGAAATGTATGCTAGCAGGTAGATATCGTACTACCTACATAGCCCATGCATGCATAAACCAAAACCATGTTTTCGTTATAAATGGAAATATCATACGAACAATGCATTTAAACATATATTTCTCAATAGCATTTTCGTGTAAATCAAATGTCAAACTTCCATTTAAACATGCTCATAAATAGTGCCCTCATGGCACGAATGTGAAATCAGAGATTTATTAAAACACGAAATCTCTTTCACTTCTCAAATCATTCTTTCTCGCAAATCTCTTTCTTTTCTGAGATTGTCTCTGTTTCTCGAATCTCTGAGACAGGCATGGAATTTTCGACAATCAAATATCCACGACTTATGGCCATAGTTAGTGATCCCAAGCCTCACTGATCAGGTGTGCATAGGGTATCACTTCACCTGAAGGGGGATGGGTCAGTCCTACCCTCCGGCTCATCTCAATCCACCTCATCTCCTCGTATACTCACGGTGAAGATACGTCGTGTGTCATCTACGCGATACTCGTACTCACGTGCACCCGGCACGGTACATAGTATACCAACGGGTGACTACACTATTCTACGTACGACCGTGGACCCAAGTCCATACTCCAACTCCGATGGACTTTTTATCCTTAAACCATGTCTCATATACCAGGCGAGCAAGCAGCGTGACACACAGTCAACACAAAGCTCCAGCGCGGTACGATCTCTCGTTAAGGCCCAGCCCGTTCAATTGGCCGTCGGCTGGTATCCCCTTGGGTCCCAGACCCCCAGGTTTACCTTAACTCAATAAAACAGGTGCGAGCAAAGTTCCCGCACTTTCTCAAAACCCTCGTGCGAGTTAAAACTCCCGCACGGTACATCAAGGCCTTAAAACGGGTGTGAGCTAACGCTTCAACACCAAATCTCATCTCAAAACTGATAGATGGCTATTTTCTCTTTTAAAACTCAAAACACGTTTATTCATACAGCATGCCTCTTCATGCTAAAACATGTAAAATTAGCCAACCTATCATTAACATTTCTCAATCATCAATAACAATGTAAAATTGAGAACATCATTAAAAACATGCATATCATGCTATTTCCTTACCCTATCCCATTTCTCAATACATATATACATCATAGTACTTTTCATACTTCTACATCATCTCATAGGATTATAATATCGTACTAGTCCTAGCAATATATCTACAAAATTGCTGTAATTACGTGCGAACATCTCTATAGCTAACACACAGTCCCTTACCTCGTTTTACTTGTGTGCAACTATCCGCCTTTATGCTTCTCGCGTTCTCATCTCGATTGCTCCGACATATCATCCGAAACTGAAATTCATCCACCAACATTTGAGTTAATGTTTCTAACTCTTATTCAACTGAGCATTTATCCAATGCCTTAAATACACATTTTTACCCTTTGTGGTAAATCTCACAATTTTATCCCAATATCAACATGTCCAAATCATTCTCACAACATGTTCCTCCCCTCAAGATATTTCATTCATCATAAACACTCCCACACTCCACTTTCTCACACTTGACCATTTCTAGGTTATATTCATTTCATACCATTTTAGGTAGTTCTATCCACAATATGCACACCCAAATATCTTTATAATCATTAACTAAACCAATGTACTTGGATTTGTGCATTAGAACTTACCTCATTGGATTTTCCTCTTGCTCCAATTAGGATTGCCCTTTATTTCTTCAATCCATCAAATGGGGAAATGCCTCTAGACTATGTTGTTCTTCTTTTTGATGTGAACAACTTTGTCTCTAATAGCCTCTCCTTAAATCTCACTGAAAATGGCTGGATTTAGGAGTGAGAAACTAGATTTCTTTGAGTTGAAGTGAAAAGGAAATGTTTGTCCCGAAATTCTGATGATCCAACTGCTCCCATTTATAGTTTTGACTTGAGGAGATCGATCTTCCTTGGGTGGAGATCGCTCTGTTCCTCTAAAATCCCTCTTTTCTAAGACGTTTTAAAGGTAGGAGATCGATCTGTCGAGACTGGAGATCGATCTGCTTTCAAACAGAAGCTTAAGGAGATCGATCTGGTCTTATGGGAGATCGATCTGCTTCCAACCCGAGAGCTAAGGAGATCGATCTGCTTCCTTTGGAGATCGATCTGTTCCCTTCCACTTCTCACATAAGGGCATTCTGGCTCTCCCAGATCGATCTCTCATCCTATGAGATTGATCTGGCCTTCACAAAGTCCAGATTTCCTGCAGTTTTTCTGCAACAACCCTTATCAAACACCCTTAATTTGCTACCATGATCATTTCCTCATTCATTCATCTTTGAGACTTGAAAATGGGATTCATCCTCACTACATACACATTAAAACTTGTGTAGAATCTTTGTATGACCAAATATATACGATATTACTCAAATGGAAATATACACTTATGTAAATCTTTCCTTCCATTTTACTATACTACTCATATTCCATTTCGATCACATTCTTCTCGTGTTCAAGTTCATTTCTTCCTACTCATTCATAATGCAACTTATACGTATAATCACAATTCTTACTACAAGTGCGTACATAATCTTATAAACTTACATTGCATATACTTCACATTACAATACATCATCTTACTTATGGTTTTATTTACATTCCCATGTTCCTATATACATAGCTATACATATACGGGGTCTCACATCAGGTGGATCTCCAACCCTTATCCCTCATTCGGGCTCATCAGGTTGTTTCTCTAACCCTTATCCCTCGTTCGGGCTCATCAGGTTGTTTTTAACATGCCATGTCTCAAAACGCACGTGCGAGCCTATTTAATCGGTGACACACAGTCTACCCGATGCTCCAAGCACGGCTTATCGCATGTTCTCATAAAATCGGTGCGAGCAATGCTCAGCACTCTCATCAAATCAAGTAAAACTAGTGCGAGCTAAGCTCTAGCACTCTGTATGCAAACCGTATAAAAATCTGGTGCGAGCGAAGCTCTAACACCCTGTCTCAAAATCATATAAAATATGGTGCGAGTTAGACTCTAGCACCCTGTCACGAAAATCATATATATATAAGAATCTGGTGCGAGTTGGACTCCAGCACCTATGCATGTAAAACTCTAGTGCGAGCTCTCGCTCCAGCACTAATGCGTGCATCATACAAATCGAAAATATCGTGCGAGCTGAGCTCTAGCACGTCACATGTCAATAAAACACGTAGGTGGCTCTATTTCCTCAAAACAGTGTTCAAAACAATTTCACGTTGAAAGTATGCAATGCTGTGCATTTTCTTTCAAGGTTAGCCAGCCTACTAATGCATGCATCAAAACACCTCCAGAATGAGCAGGAACCTCTTGTCCTTGCTCCTCCCAATTTTTCCTAAAGTTGGAAACATTTACCCTTAACAAGGGTATTTCGGTAATTTTGCCCTACGGGGCATTAAAATTATTCTTCGACCTCTAGACCCTCCAGAACATTTTTAAGGACTGCATATGAATTTAAAATTGCTTAAAGTTTACCTCTAGCAGTCTGTAGAATTCCCTTACCTTATTTTCCTGTCGAGTCTGACCTTTTCTTTTCCACTGTTGTCTCGTCGCGCAGTCCGATATGCTCCCAATCAAATGCCCGGAACTGCGTATTAATATTCCTCAGGTCAGATATTATACAATTTAATTGTATTTAATATTTTCTGGGCTTAATTTAAATCATTGGGTCCGTTTATCCCTATTGGGCCCGATTGCACCTTAATGGGCCTTAATCGGCCTTAAGCCCGTTTTCCACTTAATTTTCACCTTATCGAGGCCTATTGGGCTCATTGGTCCCACTAATAATTTATTGGGCCTCGTTCTAGCTCTCGAATAGCTAAATTTAATATTTACGACAATTTATCTAAATTTCCATAATTTAATTCAATTTATGCAGAAATCAAATCAATATCACGCATAACGAGGTAATTGTCGTAAATAAGGGTTACTTACCCGAAATTCCATGCTAGTACGAAATTCGAGGCTGTCTCGAGCTCTCGGTGGATGCCAATCGTCGAGCTACATAATTCCACAATTTTTCGAGTAAGTTTTCAGCCCAAAATTAATTAAATTAAATACTCCAAAATTTAAATCGGTCAATTTGACCGCTTATCGACTTACCCGAAGCTCGATTGCATCACTGAAATTTTCTCCAATTTTTCCTCTTTTTCTTTTTCCCCTTTTTCTCTTTTTTTCCTCTCTTTTTGGCTGAACCGGTTCAGTCCGGTTCGGACCTGTTCAGACCGCCGGTTCACTCCGGTTCGGCCGGTTCACCGCCAGTTCACCGCCTTGCCGGTCGGTTCTCCGCCGGCTTCCACCGCCAGTGGCTCCGCAAGGTCGTCCGCAGCACGAATCTGGCCTCAGCTTCGGTCGAGGTCGCCGGAACGCCGCCGGTTCGGCTCTGCTCCCTCGGCCGTCGGACCCATTTTCTTCCCTTGGCCGTCGCCGACGTTTCCCGCCGTTTCGTCGGCTGATACCGGTGCAGAAAGGACCGCCGTCGCCTGGGCTTTCGGAATCGGGCCTCGGTTCGGCCCGAATCGCCGCCGTTCGCCGCCGGTGACCCTTTCTTTCCCGCGGCCTTCTCCTCCGTTTTTCGCCGGATTTCGGCGTCCTTGGCGCGCGTCTCCGGTGGCAGCAAGATCGCCGGTCTCTCCTCTTCCTCTTCGGCTCCTCGTCGGGGTCGTTGGTAGCCGGACGGCTCGCCGGCCATCCTCTGTTCGCTCGGCTTCGTTTTCGTTCTCTCTCCCCGATGTTTTTTTTTCAATCTGTTTCCCTTTTTTTTTTCATTTATTTTATTAATTATTTTTATTATTATTTTAATCATTAAAATACATTAAAAATACCCAAATATCCCTTAAAATATCCTTAAAATTATTATTTAATTCTAAATTCATTTATTTAATTTTATTTAATTTATTTTAACCCTTTTTTGGGTATAATTTCTCCGTATTTTTCGGATATTGTCCTGAATGACTTTTCGGTATATTTTTTGATTATTTTCGGGATTATTTTTCCGAACTAAAAATTTTGATTAATCCCGATTAATTCCAATAAATTAATATCTTGATCAATTTAAACCGAAATAAATTTATTTCACCTTTATTGACCAAGATTTCTCAATCCCTTATTTTTAACTAAATTTTCTTATCGAATTTATTCCGACTTTCGGTCTATTGACTGTTTTGCCCTTACACGTGTTCGGGATTAATTTAACCCGAATTCTCTTCACGAATACTCATTCATTTCATAATTTAAATTAAATTCGGGTCTTACAGATTGGTAGGTTGGCTAGCATTTGAAATGAATTGCAAAAGAAATGAGTCGTTTTGGTTTGTTAACCACACTTTGCAAAGAAATGAGCCACCTACATTGTTTCCGTGAGAATGAAAGCGTGCTAGAGTATGACTCGCATGAGATTTGACGTGTTTTATACATATGAGTGCTAGAGCTTAGCTCGCACTAGTTTTCACATGGATTTCATACTAGTTTTGGCATGGTGCTTGGAGCTTAGCTTGCACTAGATGCCCACCTTATTTATTGCCGTGCTTGGAGCTTCGGGCAGACTTGGTGTTGCACCGATTAAATAGGCTCGCACGTATAGTTTGTGATTTTGACATGTTGATAGCCGTGTTAGGAGCTTCAGGTAGACAAGAGGTCGTACCAATTAAATAAGCTCACACGTGCGTTTTGAGATGTGGCGTGATATGATGTGTTGATTGGGTCCACGGAGTATGTTATACCGTGCAGGTAGCATGGAGTACGTTGTACCATGTTGCGATGTGATGTGCCTTCTTTGGACGAGATCTACTATGGATCGGCTGGTAGGATTTGACCCACCTCCCGTATGGAAGTAGATAGTTGTGATATCCCGCACACCTGATCCGTGTAGCCGGTATCATAGGTTATGGTCATAGACCTAGAGGTTATTACCTTTTATTGAATTGCCTATCTCACATGTCTAATGCTTTGTGAATAAATCCATGTTTGAAATGATTTGTGGGTCAGGACAGTCCGAGGGATGGATTGAGACCTGACAAGTGTTGGATTGATTTGTTAATGGTTTTAAAGTGCACCAAAGCATGATGATTAATGCCATGCTTTATTGTGAAAAATGCATGATGATTAATGTTGTGCTTTATTGTGAAATATGCATGATGATTTATACCATACTTTGAAATGAATTGTGCACTGAATTTTAATAGCATGAATGTTTTACAAACCATTAACACAAGCATGAACTCATATTTTGAGAAACGATGAAAAGTATGATTTGAGTATGACATCACAATCACGTAGATAGTGCAGTATCTGCCGGTTCGTATGATTGCCTTACTGAGCGTGGTTTGCTCACCCCCCCTTATTTTTTCCCTCTCTACAGAGATTTGAGTATATATTGAGAATGACTGGAGGCTTTCCCTTTTGGTATCTGCTGCATCTCATCGCATAAGGTATACACACTTGAATTATTTTTTATCTAAACTAGACATAGCACAGTAGCATTTTGTATGTAAACATTGGGGATGTAAAGCAATGTAAACATTTGTAAACAGTAACTCTGATGTATATATAAAAGTGTTTACTTCTAAAATTATATTGCAAATTGAATTGTTATGGATGGATTACGTCAGCATCATTCAATCATTGTTGTTCAGTACTACAACATTAATGAATATATCTTTGATGAAACAATCAACTCATAATTAGATCTCTCTGTAATTCTCTTGCAAATTTTATTTATTCCTAAGACTTCATTATTAAACATATATAAATATAATATAATTGAAAGCTTGCCAATTAATTAAAACCTTCATTACATATAAAATCTCTGATATAACACAAGTATTTAGAAAAATCTGATTGTCTTCGGGGACGTACTCCAACACCAGCTCCAAGGAGTTGATGCCTAGAAAGGTTCTAGTAGCCCTTGAACCCAAGTTCTTAAGGAAGATAACATGTACATCTATCCATCAAGATCAAGGTAGGGCTAATGCCTAGAAAGCTTCATTTCAATAGTTGATGCACACTATGTTGGGACTTGTGTGTCAAGGGACAAATATATATATGTATCCTAATTAATTGATAAAAAAATATTACGATGCACCTCGAAGCGATTTTTCAAGATCTTCCAATTGTCGGATGAAACCAGCATTAGGAGCCGCCAGTGGTCGTTTGCTCTTCACATGTTCCAAGGCTTGTGATAGGCTCATACCATGCTTTTTCATTAGATAGGCAACAACGATGGTCACACTGCATGGCATAACAAGTGAAGGCACAATATGACTTGTGTGAAAGAAAGAATCTACAATGTGCTTTAGCTCTAACAATTCAAGGAAGACAGGTGTAACTAGAAACAATGTCTTGCTAAAATGGACCTTGATAATTTGAGTTATCCATGATACAATGACAACATTCCTTGGATAATTTATCTTTATTTCCAAATTTAATTAATTACAATACTTCCAATTTCACTTTTACATCTTCCTCTTAACATTTGCTTCGGATAATGCCAACATCAACAACACAAGCAAAGTAACCATTCTTAAAAACGTCCCTAGGTACATTTGCCATTTTTATACCGATTACATTCAATTACAATTAACAAAATATTTTGTTCACGGTTTAAATCTGAGATCTGAATGTAAAGAGCTTTCTTGATATGACATAGTTTCAATCAAACTTCCACAAGTGACTGTTAAGTTCTCTATATATAGGTGTTCTTTTCTGTTTCCAAAATTTTTTGGGAACAGAAGATGCAGTCTCGAGTCTGTGACTTCATTTCATTGAGTACAGGCATAAACATTCATAACTGAGTTGTAAAAATCAAAATCACTCAGCAAAACTATGGCTTTTAACTCAAGGCTTGCACCTAATTTTTTAAGCATAGTTCATTCAAAGATTTGAGTTGTGTATTTTTTAACCATAGAGCTAATACTTTTTTGTTCAGGCTACCTCAGTAACTGATTCCAGCAATAAAAACTTCAGAATATCGACCTTTAGTTAGATAGACCACAGCGAAGACATGAGTGTGGCAAGTAGGCAACAAAACATTAAAATGTGGATATTGAACAGGAGTGAGCATGTTAAACATGTGTTAACAAGAAATATCTGTAGGAACAATCATGTCAGAAAGATGAACAGAAGATCATCAGAAACATTACCTTCTCGATTTTCCAACAAAGCAGTGAACTAATACACCACAACCCTGTCTTTTTGCTTCATCAATGAAATTAAAGCATTCCTCGAAGTACTGACTTATGTTTGTGTCTTCTTTGTCCAAGACTGAATTAGCAGAAAAAAAACTTTTAAGTGTTAGGGCTAAATGACTCTTCAGGATGCTCAATATGCCCTATATCATTAATAATCATTGAGAAACATTTGCATCAGGACACACATAAGGTTAAGTTATTGAAAAACTTGTTTTGTGTGTACAAGAAATCACAATGCTGCAGTTTGAGGAAAAAAAATTCATATAACAAGAGGAACAAACACGGTAATCATATAACAAGGGGAACAAACACGGTTGAAATTGATAAAACAAGAAGGCAACTCAGGGTATGCTTCAGTGCAAAGAGCAAACAACTTATTATGTGGAGATTAGCATCCAATTATATGTTAAGGTTAATTTGTTATAATCCTAGTTAGAAACTCATTTTAGCACAATATTCCTGCAGAGCTAACTCTCACTACATAAAAAGCCAATTGCTTAGTCACACTGAACAAATGCATACCATCTAAACAACCACAAAGATGGAACTACAAATCCCAACGAATCACAGCACAAAAACTCTAAGCTTTATGTCACCTGATTAAAGAAAAGCTTACCAACCTGGTATAATTTTGTACACAAAGTCATTACTATGGGCGGGTTTGAGGGAACTAGCCACAGTTAAGATGTGTGTGATATTTAAGCTTTTAAGTGCATCCACATTAGTAGCAGCTGCAATAGAACCCAAAAAGAGACCCTGAGAAATTGAAAGCAAAAACAGCAAAAGCCTTCAGAAAAGAATCAGGGAATAAGCGAAGCAATAAACTGAAAAATTGAACTGTCTGTTACCTCTTCTATTTGACATGGAACATTGTCTTCTTTGAAACATCGTGTGAAATTTATAACTCGCAAAAGAGCTGCTATTTGATTTCGCATGGAATCGTCAATCTGACTCATTGTAAAAAAAATAGATAAAATCTTCTTCTTCTTTATCCTTTTTCTCCTTCAAAACAAGCATAAAACTACCATGAATTGCATGTTTCACAAATCTGAACTAGAATAGGCATCCTGATCAAATTTCTAAAACAGTGTAAAGAAACGCTCAAAGATACATCAAATAGAACTGATACAACATTTCATAGCCAATCGCAATTTCAAACAATCGCTTAAATCATCATTTTTAATAAACGATTTTGTACAAGAATTTAACTTAATGAAAGTGACAAATTGCTCAGAAAAACGAGCATCCAAGTAATTTTTTCAGATTTTTAATTTAACAGAAGAACTAAGATATCTATGACATTACAAATTTGAGGATCTGGGTTTCATTCTCTTTCCAATACTAGATTAATCAAAATTCTAGATTAATTAAAATTCACTGAACATTCAATTTATCATTTTTTTTCCACCAAAAGAAAACCACCATCAAAAGCAGATTATATTACAAGGTGAAAATTTGATTTCTCTGAAAAAAGAGAGATGGGTAGTTTAAGAAACAAATGCATCATAAGAACTCAAACAAAAAAATCAAAAGAAACATCTTTAAAATCATCAAATTCCATCTCAATATGAAAGGGCTGCTAACATATCCACAAAAAAAAAAAAAAAACCAGCAACATCAAGATGTAACGAAGATCAAATGCCAGAGATGTAAAATAAATTCTTATTAAACAAAATAATTTAATTGTTAAGATGTGAATCTACTGCGGAATTCAGGGGGAAAACCGGAAATGTAAGAAAAAATAGCGATGACTTGAGAAAATAACGATGTTATTCTAAATGAAAAACTCGGAAAGAAAATCCAACGCTGATCGCTCGGGTCGGGTATACTAAAACTGGACTTAAAAGTTTGAGCAAATTTCAGCAACTTAAAAATTCTATTCACAAACCCACATTTGGTTTTAAATGGAGAATAAACAAATCAAATTGTTTATGAATTATTTAAATTTGATTCGATAATTTATTAAATTTAATTTATTTATTTTTTATTTGAATTCAAATTCAATTTCGAGTTATTCGAATAATAAGTCAAGTTGAGTTTAAATATTTTAATACTCTATTCAAATGGTTCATGAGTTAAAATTGAGCTCTTTTAATAAATATTTTTATATTTTATTAATAATATATTATTTTACTCTAATAATATATGATTAAAAAATGATAAATTGAATTTATCAAGCAGGACTCGAGTTTATTTAGTTTAGGTTAAGTAGTTCGAATATTTTATTAAATCAAATTTAAACTTTAAAAACTAAACTCGATCAAAATCGAACAAAACTTCAAACCTCAAGTTTTTTAAAATTCGGTGGCTTATTGCAAAAATACAAAAATTTATGCTATATTTTTTCAGATTTCCTTTAACATTGATTTGTTATATGAATAGTCCAATTCAATTGATTTTTTTTTTTTAATTTTGAAGATTTTTCATATTTTCATCATTTTTCATTTACTTGCACTTTCCAATTTTTCAATTTTTTCTTAAAAAATTATTTTCTTTCCTCAGTTAAATTGTCAATTTGGTAAGCTATGGATTGTCATAAACTTTGTGTGAATTTTGGGATCACTTATATTAAATTAGTATGATCCAATTCAAGCACATGGTGATCCATAAGCAAGGATCTCGAGGTCTAAATTACATTTTACATCACCTTATCTCAAAATTTAACATGAAATAGTCAAATTTTAAATTGATCAAAAATTCAACTAATTATGACTTAATTGAAATTAGAGAATGTAGCAAGTATTCTAAGACTCGCATTATTATATAAAAAAAAATTCAAAAACTACTTTTAAAAAATTTGTCTATAACAAAAGTACAGTTGGCAAAGCATGCTTGAACTCAATAACTCACTCGAGTCAACTTGTGATTGAACTCGGATCTATTCAAATTGACTTTAAAAAGTTAAAGATTTGAATCTAGTTTAATCTGAATTCAAAAAAAAAAAATATCGAATTCGAAAAAATTTAAACTCCAAAAAATTTGAATCTAAAAAAACCTGAAATTGAAATGACTTTAATATTTTATAACCCAAATACAAAATGATTTGAACCCAATATCAAACCGATTCGAAACCCGAAAAAGTCTAACTTAATAATCAAAAAAACTCAAACTTTAATTATATGATCTTATATTAAAAATTAAATTAATTAAATGATTGAATGATACATTTTTTTTCATAATTAAAAATCTTAAAATTTTTAAAATAATTATTATTTTAACTATTATATAATTATATCAATATTGTATCATCAAAAGCAATCAAGGCTTATCTTAGCAGTTGCTGTCACTTTTTAGGATGAATTAGGTCGGATAACTAAATCCCCTTCCACCTGTGTGCCTCTATATGAATAAAAAAAAAGTATTATCAACAAAATTAATATTGAATCATTAAATTACATTATTAAAGAAAATAAATTTGAAGTACAATTAATATGAATATCAAATAATTTTTAATAATATCTTTATTTTATTTAGATGTAAAAAAAACAAATAAAATATATTATTAATTTAACATTTGATTTTATTATAAAATAGTCATATATAACATTTTCTTATATTTGAGATCCACGTGTTGCTGCGGGATAGAGAGTGAAGAGTTGGGACAGGGCGATTCAGTATTGAAAGGAAATTGAAGTTGCAACAATAAAAATGGTAAAAAGTCTTCAAAACCACCTAAAAAGTAAAAAAAATCAGTTAGAGACATCGAAAACAGAAGATTACAAAAATTTAAATCCATCCAATGAAAAGCAGATATTCAATTGAGAGATTTGCAGCGATGGATCGTGACTTCAAACACTAACAGTTCAAGCATGAGGAATGAGCAGGGATCTCCAATTTGAATGTTATTATCAATCACATATTACTACTATCCACCTGAAGATCGATTAAACCAATAATTGTAGAATTTCTCAAAGAAGTCTTTAATTAAAGTCATTTATGTGTGTCGATTTCCTATTAGTTGACTTAACAATTGGGATACTGATTCCACAGTACTTTTAATCCATCTTTCGTAATATGCTAAGTTTAATCTATTAGTTCATAGTGAAGCTCAACTGGAGGGACAGTTTAACATGCACAATATACAGGGCTTATGCACACCTTTTGGGTTAAGAATCATATTTGCAAAGAAAAGAAGCATAGATTCAAATAAACATGATATTAGCTTTATAACATTGTGATTGAGTCACTAATGTTTCCAAACAAATGATAATTTATAACTGTAAAAAAAGGAGATTAAAAAAAGGAACCAAACAAAAAAAAAAAAACATGCCACTTCTCAAGAGAATTCAATGTTGCACCAAAACAAAAGTAATACTGATCTTATACATTATAATGCCATCAATTTGGTCTAGCAAATTCCACAATACGTCGGATGCTAGAATATGCAAGAAGGGAAAGACAAATATTAGCTAAGTTTTCTTGAGAAAACAAAATCAAAATTTCACATGGAACTAATGTTAACAACATGATTAGGATTACAAAAAGATAAAGTGAAGTACATATGCTTCTTCTCAAAATCTGATTCTTGAAATATTGAAGATGAGGTAACAAACAATTGTATATCTCTTAAAAGAAAATGATGATACGCGGGACCTCGTACAGCACACAAAGGCATAAAAGTCTAATAGTGAAAATCAATCACTTTGTAAAGGGAAAACTAAAAAGTGACTACAAAAAAGGCAAGAAGTAGAAAAGAGTACAAACCATGAATGCATACACATGTTTACTTCCACCTTTTTATTTTGACATTCTCCAAGAACATGAACTGTATACCTTTCTTTGAGACCCTATGCCCTAAACCTAAATCCTTTCATTAATTATCTAAAGCTTAGTCGAAATGTACCCTAAACATTACCTTATGTATGCTTTTCTTAAAGTAGTAAGACAAATGAAAATCAGTAATATAATGAAGAAAAATGCTTTTAAATAGAGTCAAGGTAAACTTTGATTTAACTAAACTTAATCATCTTGTTTACAATTGGTCCTAAATTATAAATTTTCCTCAATGTTTTCCTTTCTTATCAAACAAAATGTTAAAAAAGATACATGAAAGAGCAATTAAAAACTAACCCAATAGTTCTTTTAAATGGAACTTTCCAATCTCTCCTAAAATCTTCAATAACTTTTTCAAGTCCTTACTATGCTTATTTATCAAAACACAATCGTTTTTGACTCTTTAGAAAACCCTCTTTCCCACCATTGCCACCATTATTGACATCCCATTTCTCAATCATTTCGCCCAAAGCATAAACTGCAATTTTCATTGAACTTCTCACTCCACCCTCTTTAGTTTTAAGAATGTAACAAAAAGCTATCAATGTTACTAAGTTAATTGTTATAAGATTCATCTACTATATGTTGCATGATTTGATGCTTCAATCTTAATTCATTAATAAAAAACATAGCGAGAAGCATAAACTCCGCTTTTTCTTCTTTGTTTGACAATTATGGTTGTTTCACCCCTAAACTTGAGTTTTTGCTTGTCCTCAAGCAAAACAAAACATATGTAAGAATTGACAATTAAAAAACATATTCATTTTCTCAATATTATCTTTAAAAAAAGTACAAACTCTAATCTCAAACACTCAAAATTGTTTAATCATATATGTGTGTGAAATGTCATAATCATTTTAAAGTATACCACCCAGATCAAATTATGCAAACACAGACATGCAAAGTCAATGACAAGTGAACACTCCCATAAGTTCGTCTTTTACTTCTCTCTCCAATAATGTAGTCACACTTGATCAAAGCTCAATAGGAATTCATTAATCTTGTAAAGTAAGGCTAGGGCTAAAGTGTCGATTTAGGTTCAAATACCCCTAATCGTGCATTATTTCTAGGATCTTTAATGCTTAGAGCTTTATTTATTTCCCCCAAACTTATTTATTTTGCTAAACTCTTTTATTTTGTTTTTGTATTTTTCTCTTTTCGATTTTTTTTCTATTTTTTTCATTTATTTATTTACTTTACCTTTTTCGTTTCTTTCTTTTTTTGTTCTTTTTCTTTTTCACTTTCATCCATAACCCATATGTACATAGCTCTAAATATATTCTGGTGAAATCACATGTTTTTGGGGTAAGAAAAAGGAAAAATGTTTGGGCTAAGGAAAATCATGCAGGTATAGAGAAAAGTTTATTTGGCCCAGAAGGGTGATTAGGGATAAAAAATGTACAAGGATAGCTAGAAAGACTCAAACGATCCAAACATGACCTAAATCACTTCCGTAATCAAGTGTGATCTAATATTTCGCCTGAAGAGAAGATTAAATAAATTATAGGATAAGTTACACATGATCAAATAAACAAATGCAATCCTTTGTCCATATAAGCTTTCTCAAAATAAGCATAAGAATCCATGACATCACATGTGCATACAATAAGGAAATAACAATCAAAATCAAAACAAATTCAAGAATTTAAGTTCATGCTTTCACTACAATCATGCATTTCAGTTAATCAAAATCTGACTAAATCATGGGATCATATAATAGGATTATGTAAAAACATCATGTTAAGTACTGAATCACCTCAAAACAAAATAGTGTAAGCTCATATTTTCAAAAATTTTAAAAATTATGGAATTTTGATAAAAAATTTTCGAAAATGCTAAAGTGAATCTCCTCCCCCAAACTTAAAATGCACAGTCTCTTCAGTGTGTAGATAATATAAGAAATGAAGCTCGGAATTAGAATTCTCCCCTATCTGGTGATGATAAACACTGTGAAGCTCGATGAGGAAATGCTACTGCAAAGATTATCTACAAAAGAAACAAAGAAAAAAGCAGCATAAAAGAGAAACAGAGTTGTACAAAGAATGAAAAGAAAAGACAAACATAGTAAAATTTGTGAAGTTGAGTGCATGAAGATGAAACTGTGCTCAAAGCATAAAAAATGAAGCTCGGCTGAGATTATAGTTTTCACAAACTATCATGAAACTAAGTAACAAGGTCAGAAGTAGGAGGGTTAGCTAAGATGGTGATAGAGTGCTGATGGTCAAATCTTCCCCTAAGAAATGCTTAAGCCAATACCCATTAGCCTTAAAGGGTTACTTTAGGGTCTCATCCATGATCTCAATGGCTTCATGAAAGAAAATTTGTGCAATGGTGAAGGGTCTTGTCCATCTGAAACTTAAGCTTTCCTAAAAACAACTTCAAGTGAGAATTAAAGAGCAAAACTTGTTGGCTCAGTTTAAAGTGTGTCTCTTTAATCTTCCTATAATGTCATTACTTAGTCTTTTCCTTATAAAGCTTGGCATTTTCATATGCTTACAACTTGAATTCATTTAACTGATTAAGCTGTAGTAGCCTCTTCTCCCCAACTGCGTCTAAATTGAAGCTCAAGTTCTTAAAGGCCCGATAGGCCTTATGCTCAAGCTCCACTGGTAAATAACAGTCCTTTTCCATACACAAGCTGATAAGAAGACATCCTGATAGGTGTTTTGAAGGCTATTCTATTGGCCTAGAGTGCATTATCTAACCTAATGGACTAGTCCTTATTTGGATTCACTGTTTTCTTCGAAATCCCCTTAATTTCCTTTTTGGATAACTCTACCTGGCCATTGATTTGTGGGTGATAAGCAGTGGCTACCTTATGCTTGACCCCATATTTCCCTAAAAGCCCATCAAAACTCTTGTTATAAAAGTGGGATCCCTCATCACTAATGATAGCTATAGGGGTGCCAATTCTCATGAAAATATTTTTCTTCAAAAACCTCATCACCACCTTGTCATCATTAGCTAGCAAAGCCACCACCTCAACCCATTTAGACACACAGTCCACAGCCACAAAAATGTAGAGATTGCCATTAAAGGGATAAAAGGTCTAATGAAGTCAATGCCCTAAACATCAAAGATCTCTACTTCTAAAATGTTGGTCAGAGGCATCTTATTTCTTTTGAAAATATTACCTACCCTCTGACACCTATCATATCTAGACATGAAGTAATGGGCATCCTTAAATAAAGTGGGCCAATAGTATTCAGATTGCAAAACTTTGGTAGTTCTCCTCTATCCTCCAAAATGCCCTCCATAATAAAAAGAATAGCAATGTCTAAGTATATCCTCTACCTCCTCTATAAGGATGCACCTTCTCGATATTTGATCCTTACACTACTTGTACAAAAAGGCCTCGTCCCATACATAGTACTTGACATCACTTAAAATCTTCTTTTTCTGCAAGGTAGTCAAATCAGGTGGCAATATATTGCTCCCTAGATAGTTAACAAAGTTAGCATACTAAGGCAAACTAGAGTGCCCAAAAGCATATAGCTGTTCATCAAGAAAAGAATCATTAGTTGCTGTACCATTTTCTTTAAGTCCACTCTCTAATCTAGATAGATGGTTAGTTACCTGATTCTCAGTCCCTTTCCTATCCCTAATCTCTAAGTCAACCTCTTGAAGTAGGAGGATCCATCTAATCAGTTTAGATTTTGCATCCTTCTTAAAAACTAAGTACTAGATGACAGTATGATCAGTGTACACTGCCACCTTAGTGCCAATAAGATAGAAGCGAAACTTATCAAAAGCAAATACCACAACCAAAGGCTCCTTCTTGGTAGTAGCATAGTATAAATGAGCTTCATTTAGAGTCTTACTTATGCAGTAGATTGCATGAAAGACCTTTCCTTTTCTCTGTCTAAGTACAGCACCAACTCTGTAATCACTCGCATCACACATTAGCTTAAAAGGTAAATTTCAATCCGTAGCTGTGATCATAAGGGCTGTAACTAACTTTTCCTTTAACTTCTTAAATGCATCTACGCAATGCTCATCAAAATAAAATGCAGTGTTCTTTTCGAAAAGGTTACACAGGCTTTGAAATATAGGAAAAGTCCTTTATGAACCTTCTATAAAAGCCTGTATGGCCCAAAAAACTCTTGATTCCTTTAATAAATGTAAGGGGAGGCAACTTCTCAATGATTTCCACCTTAGCTCTCTCTACTTCTATCCCCTTCAATGAAATCTTGTACCCAAGCACAATACCTTCCCTAACCATAAAGTGGCACATTCCTAATTAAGCATCAAGTTTTTTTTCTTCACATCTCTTCAACACCAAGGTTAAATTATGTAAACAGAAGCCAAAGCTATCCCCAAATACAAAAAAATAATCCATGAAAACCTCTAAAAAATCCTCCATCATATCATGATCTATGGCCATCATGCAACAATAAAAGGTAGCAAGTGCATTGCATAGGCCAAAAGACATCCTTTTAAATGCAAAGGTCTCATAGGGACATGTGAAAGTAGTTTTTTTTAGGTCCTTTGGGGCTATAACTATCTGATTGTACCCAGAGTACCCGTCTAGCAAGCAGTAGAACTCATGACTAGCTAATCTATCTAGCATCTAGTTAATAAAAGGGTAAAGGGAAGTGTTTTTTTCTTGTAGCCTTGTTAAATTTTCTATAGTCCATACAAACAAGCCAATCAGTGACAGTCCTAGTGAAGATGAGCTTAATGTTCTCATTCTCAACCATAGTCATCCCTCCTTCTTAGGGACACATTGAACTTAGTTCACCCAGGCACTGTTTGAAATGGGATATATGATCCTTGCATCCAACCACTTAATTATCTCCTTTTGACCATTTCTTTCATCATAGAATTTTACCTGCGCTAGTGTTCTACTGATGACCTATACCCCACCTCTAACAGTATCTTAGGCATACAAATCGAGGGACAAATACCTTTAAAATCAGAGATAGACTAGCCTATGACTTTTTGGTGCTCTCTCAAAACTTGTAATAACTTTTCCTCCTGATCAGTGAAGAGAGCAACAAACACTATAACTGGCCTAGTAAAGGACTCACCTAGATAAGCATATCTAAGGTGTGAGGGTAAAGGCTTAAGCTTTAAAGTTGGAGGGTCGCTGGTGGATGTAGAGACATTTAAAGCTGGAGTAGATGAGGTGTTTAAAGTCTCAAATTGAGTGATCTCCATCAGGGGAGAAACCTCTAACAACTATAGTGCCTCATATACATCATCATCATCCTCATTTTACTCCTTAAGATCATCAGATTTTACTAAAGAAGCCTCTAAAGGGTTTAGCAAGTGTGTCTTAGAGAACTACTCAGTGATGTTTCTATCACTATGTCCATCCTAAAACAATCGTGAGAGTCATCAAGAAACCTCAAAGATTTAAATATATTAAAAGTCATCTCATGATCTTGGACTTTCATGGTCAACTCTTCTTTCTGAACATCTATAAAGGTCCTACAAGTAGCTAAGAAAATTACTTAGAATGATGGGAACTTACACGCCTTCCTTCATGTCTAACACAATAAAATCCACTGGCAAATGAACTTGTCCACCTTAACTATAACATCCTTGATGACCCCTTTTAGATACTTAATGGATTTATCAACAAACTGAATGTCATTGTGGTAGGCTTTGTAGCTCTTACTTTTAGCTTTAGATATATGGACAAAGGCATCAGGTTAATACTAGCTCCTAGATCACATAAGGCTCTACTAAAGAACTAGTATCCTATGGTGCAAGGTATGATAAAACTACTTGTATCTTTGAGTTTAGGGGGTAATCTCCTCTGAATGATGGCACAACACTCTGTCTCATAATCCTCTAATCTCCCATTTTTTGAGAGAATATCCTTCATAAACTTCACATAACTCGGCATCTACTCTAAAGCATCAGCGAAGGAATGTTAATTTGAAGCTTCTTAAGCACCTCAAGAAATTTAGCAAACTGCTAATCGAGCTTTTGATTTTGGAACCTCTAAGGAAAAGGTATTAGTAGCCTAATTTGATAAGGTGTAGTGCTAACAGGTGTAGGGCCAGAAGAAGAAGATGAAGAAGCGCCTGACTTAAGCTTCTTTGCAGCTTGATTATCATGCACTTGCTCCTCTTGGGTTGCTTCTTTGATACCTAGGGGAGTTGCCACTATGGGCTTAACATGACTGGGCCTAGCATGTGGATCATTTAACTCTTTATCGCTTCTAAAGGTAATGACCTTAACATGCTCTTTACCCTCTTTTTGTCTAATAGGATTAACTTCTGGATTACTAGGGAGGGTCCCTTGTGGATGTTGTTGAGAGCATTAGCTATCTGTCCAACTTAGACTTCCAAGTTCTTAGTGGAAGCAGCTTGATTTTGCAAGATAGTCATGAACATCTCTTCAAGTGAGGGCTTCTTCTCAGCTACAGGTGCAGGTATGTGTTGGGGCTCCACAGGTAGTAGTGGTGATAAATGTGTTAAAACTGATATGACTAATAGGAATGATGACACTGATGATGTGGAAGTTACTGAGGTAGTGATACATCTAGAGGTGGAGGCTAAAAGCCAAAGGGTCCCAAAGGTTTGGAAATGGATGACTGCCCTTGATTTTGGTTTCAATAGAAATTAAGGTGATTCCCCCACCCTGGATTATAAGTGTTGGAATATGGATTGTTCTATTGTCTCTGAGGTGGGGCAACGTACTGAACAGACTCTAAGTTTAATGGACACCTATCAATAGAATGTGTACTGCCACACAGAGGGCATGAATGAAGGGACTTTGAATAGCTAAAACTGGGCTAGGATTTAGGGTAGAACTTACTAAGAGATTCTACCTTCTTCTTAAGATTAGCAATCTGAGAGGTCAAGGTAGATAGCGCATCCAACTCATAAATTCTCGCAGCTTTCCTAGATAGTTATCTCTTCGATGACCACTGGTAATTATTGGTTGCCATCTTATCCAACAAATTGTACGCCTCATCTTCCATTTTGCACATTAAGGCTCCTCTAGTAACAGTTCAACAATAGTCCTATTTTGACTAGTGAGTCCATTATAGAAGTTGGACTTGAAACCATAAGGGTAGACCATGATGAGGACATTTCATAAGAAGATCTTTGTATCTCTCCCAAGCCTCACAAAGAGACTCAAAGTTGAACTGAGAGAAGGAGGATATATGACTACAAAATTTTGCCATTATAGAAGGAGGAAAGAAATTGGCTAAGAACTAATGGGCCAACTCATCCCATGAGATGAATCTAGGAGGTAAGATAGTCAGCCAATATTTAGCTCTATCCCTAAGAGAAAAAGGGACTAGCTTAAGTTTAAGTGCGTCATTTGAAAGTCCATTATGCTTGAAAAAGTGTTATACAGTTCTAGGAAATTCCCTAACTGACAATTGGGTCATCATGGGAAGCACACTGAACTGAAGAGAAGTTTGAATCATCTGGATGATCGCAGGCTTAATTTTTAAGTTGTTGGGGGGAATTGCTGGTGGTCTGATGCCAGTATGATACCTTTCTAAAGTCGGGACTAAGAATCTCCTATGGTCCTGCTTTCTCTGTTTTGAGTCATCGTGTCTTACAATAGAGCTACTATTTTCCTAGAGCCCTTTCTAATTTTCCTAAGTGTTCTTTTTATCTCAAGATTTAAAAGAAAGCAATCAAAGCTCTTTGCTGTACGTATTCAGACATTCAGAAGCCCTAAATGATTTTTTTTTGAAATTTTTAATTTTTTAAATTTTTTTAAAGGAGAGAGAAAATCTAACTAATCTAGGTAAAGATTCTAAATATTTAAAACCTATGCATGTACAAAACTAAAAGTATACCTAAGCATAATTTCATCGATATCAGCTAAAGGCTCATCATTGTCCCAAACAACAGTGTAAAAAGCTTGATGTGTCCTAGACGTCTACATCAAAGGATAAATGGATTTGAATCACATATTATCGTTCCACAGAGAAAACGTAAAGCCTAACTAATACCGGTAAATTTTGCCATAAGTATATCCTAACCAATTATGAATATTTTTAAAGTGTGATCTACAAAACTAATTAAGGAAAATAAAAATAATTTAAAAAAAAAAAAAACAAAAGTAAGAATTATTCACGAAACTCCAATGAAATAAAATGCAACTACAAAGAAAAGAGAAAAAATATGAAATTCAAAATTGATAATGAAAATATGCTAAAAATGCAAATACAGAAAATATGAACCTAAAATACAATTGATGAAAATATGTCTAAAAATCTTAAAAATAAAACTAAAACTAATAAGTGAAAAATAATCTAATGCATGAAAACTATAAAATCTAAATTAAATCATAAAAACTCTAATTTAAATGCTCTAACCCTAAAATGCCCTAAAATGTAACCTTAAAATGATGCCTAACCCTAAATGACACTAAAGCATCACTAATAACTCCAAACTAACTAATTAAAACTAATATGATGCTTGAAAATGAAATCTTCTTAGAATTTTCGAATGAAAATTAATTAAGTACTAAAATGCATGAAATAATATCTAACCCCAAGTTAATTTCGAAAATTAACTAAGTATACTAAATGCATGAATTAGACACTAACAATGACTAACAAAATTCCTAAAACAATGATTTAAATGACTATAAAAGTAAATTAAAACCCAATATGAAATGTAACTAAACCTCAAACTCATGCATGGAAATAATGAAAAAATGTAATCTAACCCTATTTTAACCTAACCCTAAATCAAACTTAATTAAATCTATTTAACCCTAAAACAGTCCACTCTAACCTCAAATAGTCCTAACACTAAACTTGGACAACGTACACAATTCATGGAAGAAAAATTCTAAAAAAATATAAAAATGAATTGATAAAATCACCAAACTCTTCTTAACCCTAAATGACTATGTATATGACTTATATGCTTCTAAAACACCCTAAAATGTGCTTAAACTAACCCCACACAGAATTAAACTCAACCCTAGACAGTAGCTTATACACCATGCCTACCAAATAAAATAAAATTGAAAAATGCCATAAAACCTATGAAAATTACTCTAATGAATCCTAGGCTTTTTCTAATAAAAAAAAAAGACTTTAGAGACTCTTGAAAACTATCTAAAAATGCCTAAGAATGAATAGAACAGCAACTGAATTCTAACCCTAAATCAATGCCTGAATAGTAACATGGCACATGTTTGATGCAATATGTCATGACTCTTACCTAAAGCATTTCTTAAAATTAATCTAAATATTCCCTATGCCTTACCTAATAAATCCAAGAAATGAACCTAAACAAATAAAATAATAACCTAAACAAAACTACACGACACAGAACAATAGCAAAACTAGTTGCCAACAAACATCACCACTAGCAAACATCAAGGAAAATGAAATGAAAATAACTCAAGAAAATTTTACTTAAACTTCCTAAAAATTATATAATATCTGTGTTTTTAATGCTATATGAAAGTACCTACATATTACTTACTACTACCCGAAACAAAACACAAAATCCACCTGGAAATAATGCCTAAACTGAACCAATCTTGAGCAACACTTTTCTCATGCATATTCGATGGACACCAAAGTATTCTTACTTGTTGTTTTATAAAAGAAATCCTAGTCGGTGCATTCATTAACTTAAGACCAAATACTAATTCCTTTAATCTTACTTAGAACACACACACACAAAAAAAATAAAAAAACTAAAACAGTAATGAGTTTGCTGAAAAGAAAGATGCCCAAAATCAACCTAAGTAGAATGATTTTTTCTTATATCCTATTTCTTCTCATTTTCTTTATACCAAGGCTTTAAAAGCAAAAATATGACATTAAACTAACTTAAAAAATAATAAAGAAACAACTTCAAAATTTAAAAAACAAAGTGTCAAAACAAGAAAATAAAATCAAACAAAGGAAATATGGATCAAGCTCAAGAACAATAGTTATGGAGGTCATTTTGCAACCTTACAAGCTTCTATTTTCATCGAACTCAATCACACTTAAAAAGATAAGAAAAAGAAGATGGAGAAGTGTATTGAAAGGCTAGAAATGAAAATAAATAACAAAGCTAAAGAAAAGAAATAGAAACTTGCATTAAAATAGCTTTAATGTTGCAAAACAAATGAGAAAAGTAAGAGCTTGTAAAAGAAAAATGGTGGCTACTCTTAAAACTTAGAAATACCTTGAATGAAACATAAAAATAACCTAAATGAAACCTAGCAGCCGACCCCTCCCATAGCCTTCATATTTTTGCTTAAATAATCACTTAATACAAGGCTAAAAGGAGTATTCATCATCTTAGATGAGTTAGCAAAGGTTGGCCACTTGTCTTCATGTCATTGACTTTTTAAAGAGGATATTTCTATGTCATCAAAGCCTTCAAACATCCATGAACACCTCTTCATCTTCTAGCACCTTCCTTTATCTTCTTATCTACATAAGCATGCAAGATGGTAAGGACATGTGTCCTCCATATGTTGGCCAAGATGTCCCTTGTTCTTATCCTTTAAGAATGAATAAGAAATGGACACTTGGCATCCTAGGTGTCAAAAGAAGAGAGAAATGTTGACTCATGCTACAAAACAAAGTTATAGTGCTCCAATCTCCTTTTTAGCCCATTTTTAGTCCATTTTCTAAACGAAAAACCATCTGAAATTTATTTATCTGCAAAACATGAGAAATTTAATTAAAATGAGAGGGTAATTAATAAAATAATTAATTAAGAAATTAAACACAAAATAACACTGTTTTCATAGAGTTATCACTTACTTCATTTGCATGCAAATGAGCACTCATTATAGTCTTTTTCCCTTTCTTTGTGGTAATGCTAATGAATTTTAACACAATTAGAATTTCTTGTCTTTATCAATCTCTGAAATGAGAATCATCAGTCTTCCTACTTCTGACTATTTTGCCTATTCAACAACCTACCATATCCTAGTAGTTGGTATATCAAATATCATGCAAAATGTTTGTATGCAAAAATGAAGAGGAGCTTAATTGACCTTTTTCTGCTTTCTTTGAGTCCTGTGCACAAAAGGAGAGAAGCTATTTTGGCCTGTAAAAGATCACGTGAAAAAATATCAATGTAATCTAAATGAATCAACGAGTGAGGCTATTTAGATTTGCACTTAAAATGATGGAAAATTATAATCATCATTGGAACTACATATTTTAGTAACATTGATTAGAAATACTTCAGAAAATTACTTCAAATTAAAATAATGATTAGAACAAACATTTTAATTATAAGTTGTTATACCCTTCCAAAGATCTGAGCTTTAAAGTTTGAAATAAAAAAGTAATCAAACCTTTGCATAGAAAAATAAATATATCTAGAGAGAGAAAGATGTGGCCTAGTTACTATACTGTCCAAAGTTAATTAGGATGAGGATAAAGGTTCATGAATCAAAGGTTGCACACACAACATACAAACAGAACCCAAGTCCAAAAATTAAATGCAGCAGCCAATTTTATAGAAACGCCTTCAGTGGATCAAACAGCAACCATTGCCTATCATCAACTAACAAATCTACATACACCCTACATATGCAAATTATGGAGTAAATAAGCTAAATTTCCATAATTGTTTCACAGAAAAACTCCAGGCCAAAAGGATTCCCTTTTACTATAATTAAGTTACTACTTGTTATGAATTATGAGAATAGATTAGATATATTTAGCTAAAATTGGATAAATTGATCAACTACTACTATTTTGGTATTAAAAAATCAGTTTAATGAGAGAAATTAAACCAAAAATTTTAGAATAAAAAAAAAAAAGAGTTCAGATTTTCCCAACGTAATGGAATACTTTAATACCAAGTAATCT
Organism: Firmiana major; assembly: GCA_033439115.1. Lineage (NCBI taxonomy): Eukaryota > Viridiplantae > Streptophyta > Magnoliopsida > Malvales > Malvaceae > Firmiana > Firmiana major. Next base: position 71,976,991 of record CM065901.1, on the reverse strand, counting down.
AACGAGTGTAATGTGGCTGAGACAATGCATTCTTGCCGCTTCCAAGGTGACCTATGTCACAGACCACTTCCTATAGGATCTGGGTGCTGCAAAAATTTTTAAAAAAAAAAATCCCATATTTAAGAAAAAAAGGAAGGAAATACAAAAGATCATAAAGATAATTAAAATGAAGAGATTGACCTTCATGATGTCAGAGGCATAATTGAAATAAGGGGTTTGAGGTAGACACAAAACAGGGGAGCGGCGGATTTTAGGAATTGATCTTCTAGTTGAAGTCCTTCATGGAGCATCCTTCTACAAGGAAGCTCCACCTTTCTTCGATATGCTTTCTAAGCATGTCCTTAGGCATGACAATGTTGTCCCATAAAAGATATTTCTGATGCAAGATATAAAATAAAAATAAAAATTAGATTAAATTGAGTTGAAACTAAATGTATTTACCATGAAACCGAATGACAAAAGCAAGAGAATTAAATGGTTAACATAAAATTATTTTTCCAACATGGAGACTCCTTAGTTTTTCCTTTTCATTTTTTAAGAACTCATCGTCTGAGCTACATAATCAGGGGTAAATTCATCAATTAAATTGTAACAAAAGCCAAAATGTTTAAACGAAATAGAAAAGATAAAAAAAAAGTGGAAATTAATTGTGCGCAACAGGAAGCCTTCTTGGAATGAAAGAACCCTGATGAAAAGGGAAAAAAATATAAGAATCAAGAGGCAAATGAGCAAGGTAGAACCCAAAGATATAATTAACAAATAAGTGTAAAGCACCAGATTTTTCTTGGAACGGAAACGCAACAACCACAAGAACTGAAGAACTCCAAAAAACGGGCAAACAATCAAAATCCTCCAATCACTCAAATCTGCCACTCTCAAAACCCAAAAAGCAAAAGTCAACGGCGACGACGGGGCGAAAGGGAGGTGGCAATGGGGGAGTGCGGGGATGGAGAATGGGGATGGAGGTGAAAAGGGAATTATGATGGAAATTGGTTGCCATTGCGAGAAGAGAGAAAGAGAGACGAGAATAACCTTTGGGTAGAAAGAAAGGAAATGATGAAGAGGAGAGAAGATCGAAGAATTGATCATCTAAGGCTTCTTGGGGATATCAAACATGGAGAGAGAAGTAGAGAGATAGAGAGAGGGAGAGGAAGAGAAGGGAATAAAATGCTGTTGAGGGCACAAATCAAGATTACGGGTAGGGAAATGGTTGTCAGCTTTTTGGGTATGGTATCACCTGCAATGAAATAGCTGCTTAACAGGCGTAAAAAAGAGAGATCGACATTCTATTATTAAGTAATGAAAAATAAATTAAACAGATGTCTAGCAATTAGTGGACAGTTGAGTAGCAAAGAACAAAAAACAAAAGGTAGCTGACCATTAATTAAACATAAATCGAAGTTCAATTGAAATTCAGTTGCTGTATTCAATTTATATATATTGATTTAAATACAAATATAATTCAGATAAATAAAATTGAGATAATTAATTAATCAATTATTTATATTAAAATTTTTTTATAAAGGATAACTTATACTCGTTTTAATAATATTTATTGTTCAACATTATAATTGCACACTTTGTAATTATTACTATAATTATATCTAATGTTAATGTTAAAATATACAAAGATAATTTAGTAGATAAAATTGAACTAATTAATTAATCAATTATTCATATCAAATGATTTTTGTAAATAATAATTAAAATTTATTTTAATAATGTCAACTGTTCAACATTATAATTGAACGTTTTGTAACTAGTGAATATAATAATATCAAATGTTAATGGCAAAATTGTCAAGTACTAAAATAAGATCACTACTATGTCTATTGTTTTGGACATATCATATTCTTTTTAAAACTTTTAAGTATTAATTATTAAGGCTAAACAAACTATTGATACTCTTTTAAAGTGTATTACAGTATTGATCAACATTCTAATTTAACATTTGGTCAACTAGTCATATGATTAAATTTAATATAATAATGTTACCGTTTAATTTATGTCCAAACCAAATACCAAAGTAGTTTAAGAATTCTTGAAATTTCAAAAATATCATTAAAAAATTATAATATAATGAGAAAACTAATAAAACAAGAAAATTTAAAATGAAAACTTTGTTGAACTAAGTGGTTAAGTGTCTAATTGTCTAATGGTTCATTGGTTTAAGAGTAAAATGCTATTTATATAAATTATAAATATTTATAGAGTTTTATTTATTACTTGTTAGTTGTTTCTTTGAATGATTTGCTTTTTATGTAGCCATTGATTTTAGATTCGTACTTTCTATAGTTTCACTATAAATTAAGTTTAGCTCAATTAAAAAATATATTCTTATATAATTATTAATAATATTTATCTCATATATTAACAGTAAAGTTTTTGAACTTTAAAAGCGGGATTGATAGAGTGATACATACCCTTTAAAAAATATTAAAAATAATTAAAAAATTAATTAAAAATAAAATGAGACATGTGGTAATTTTTTAATTCTACTTGTGGAATTAAAAAACTCTACTATTAGTGAATGAGATAATAATCCTTATAAAAAATAGCAAATATTTTTAAAATATAAATGCATAACCATTAATCTCAAATAATAAAATATCAAAATGTAAAACTTTATATTTATATAAATATTTATTAATTTTTGAATTTTTAACTTTATTATTTTTGTTATATTTTATTTAATTACATAAAAGAAAATTAATTATTACATTCAAAATTATAAAATGTATGTATAGCTTATAAAATTTCAAAATCATTCGAATCAGTCTACTACCATACTTGAACTGAATTCGAAATTATCTGAACCCAAAAAAGACTGAGTCCGTAAATATCCAAACTTGAAATTACTTGAACTCGAAATTATCTTAACCTGAAAAAAATCAAGCCCGAAAACACCTAAGCTCGAAAATATCCAAACTCGAGACGATCTGAGCCCGAAAGGAACCTGAACTTGAGATTAATCGAAATAGGCTACTTGGACTACCCTTGATTATGTACATAGATTAGGTTTTAAAGAGGTTTAGCATAGAAGAGTCCAAAAGTGGAACCTTGCCTATGTTCTCCAAGCCAATGTGTTCCTAAACCCAAGACGAGAAAATGAGAATGGATGGATTTCCTTATACTTCAGCTATAGGACCCTTCATGTATGTCATGTTATGCACTAGATCGAACGTATCGTACTCTCTAAGTATGATGAACCGATACCCAAGCAATATTGGTCATAGTCTCTGGATTGCTATAAAAATATATTCTTAACTACTTGAGAAGAACTATGCATATGTTTCCAATTTACGGAGGGATTGAGATTAGTGTAAAGGGTTACACTAATATTGGCTTTCAATATGCAAAGATAACTTCAAATCGCAATAAGATTTTTGTATTTGCTCTTAATAGCGGTCCAATCAGTTGGAAGAGTTCTAAATAAAGTAGAGTTGTAGACTATAATCATTTTCGAGTTGTAGTAACTGCAAATTTACCACATACCGTGGCATTGTACATCTTTGGAATAGTGCAAAATTATAAAAATGCCATTCATGTCAATTTTGGTTCTAATCGGGCTAAAACTGCATGAAGAGGTTTGTGGGCCTCACAAGAGTGTGCACTTGCACAGGCATATTTGAATCATCATAAGATGATGACGTTTGACTTCAGGTAAACTTTTAGAACCCTCACAATGCAAGTTTTAGGCTTATTTCAATAAACGTGTAACAATTACCAAATGATAATTTTATCTATAAGTTGACTTTTCACTTTGATCAATTGAACTTTTTAGATTGATTTAAGGCTATATTATGAGTCATGTTAAGCCCTTAAATCCTTATCTCAGTGTCACAACCCAATTCCATTCTCTTTAACCGAAAATCACTGAAAATTTTTCGCGTTTTACTGTTACCTTACCCGGTCGTGAACTAACTCACCACATACTGTTGGGCTGTGAGTCAATAATAAACACCACATCTCATTCATTCTCAATTAATTAAGACGATGTCATACATGTGCATTTAATCGTGTACTTATACAATACATGTTTTACTGACATCTACATCCCCCATAAATACAACTCAAAAGAATACTGTGCTTCTACATTGTTTAGATACAAAAAGAATCACTGTATATATACCTCTTAGCGATGGAGATGCAGCGGAGTCCAAAATAATACGCCTCAGTCCTCACTGGGCTACTATGCACGCTCTGTAGGGGGGAAAATAGAGTGGGATGAGCAACCACACGCTCAGTAAGGCAATAATGCAAGCATGGTAGATAACTACTCTATCTACATGCTGATAGTGTTATGCATAAATCATTTATAGTAGGAGCATGAGGAATAAAACTATGCCATATGAGTATACATATATATCATGTATCAAAGTCATGTAAAATTGGCATATAAAACATGGTAAAACATCATGTATAAATCATCTCATGCTCGATCTCATTTAAATTCATAAAAAAGGGGCAATTCATTAAGAAACATCCTTTTTAAACCCACGTCATAAATCTCTTTCTCATCACATACAATCACATCACATCAATTCACAATCACAACCACGTTTTCATTTCACAATTTAAATCCACGAGGCTCGACCCCTCCTTCGGGTCTACCTTAAACAATCACAATCACACTTAGAGATTTAAAATCATGTGGTAGTAAGTAATTCAAGCAAGGAGACAGGTTACTATATCTCAAGTGACTACATTGGCCAATCGTCACATATCATCCCAGACCACACGGATTCCGGTGTGCGGGGTATCATGCTGGCACGAAGGTGGGTTAGTTCTCCGCCAGACTTTCTCAAATCAAGTAACCACCACGCGGTACATCGTACTCCATGTGATATACACAGTACATCGTACTCCGCGGACCCATAACATGGTTGGGGGTGCCTGCCATAGGTCTTATCTACCCCATACCAAGTGTAACCTTTATAGTCTCAAGAGCGCGTGGGAGTAACCGCAATACCAGGTCCTAGCCCCTCATGGCCTTGCTCGCCCCTGTTGGGTTCCCTGATCCAGGTCCTAGCCCCTCACCCTCACCCCACCTAAGAGGTCTGTCAGGCCTGTTGGGTTCCCTGAGTTAATCCGTATCTCTCACCACGGCCTCATACATACCACAGTGTGGAAACCAGCGCGAGCTACGCTCTAGCGCGAATTCATGCATCAAAACCAATCACTTCGTACGAGCAACGCTCTGGTACGGCATTTATGCATAAAATATGAAGAAACCATGTACGAGCATAGCTCCAGTACAGTTATATGCATAAGAAAAACCACTCAAATCCACGTACGAGCATAAGCTCCAGTACGGTTTATAAACATCATCACAATTCAATTTCAAAGTGCGAGCTAAGCTCAAGCACGTTTCACACAAGTGAAAATATAGGAGTCTCGCGCAAGCGAGGCTCTAACGCGAATTATATCTCATACACGCGATAGGCGGCTTACATGCATTCAAAACATCTCATAATATGCTTATTGCCTCATATGGGCTATTTCACAACATCATTCAAGTACTAGCCAGCCTATCCTTTTATTTGCTCAAATCAAAGCATTGTGTTTTGTAAAAGCATTCAAAACACATGATTTATGCAATTATTAGCCTTACTATCCCTTTTTCATAAAATCCACTTCAAATCCAAAACCACGCATATACCCATCATCTTTCACGAATACCATCAACATTTATTTGAGCAATCATGCATTTCATAAAAACACCCGATATTCGCCCACAAGTTCAAAGTACGAGCAGCTACCTCTATATACTCACAAAATTCCCTTACCTGGAATCGCGATGCGTGATTCCACTTCCTTAAGCTGCTTTCTCGTACGGTTCGGTCCGCCTTCAACGAACTCTTCGGGACTGCACAAAATCGTATCCCGCATTATATTCGATCCATATAATTGCAACCCTTGTGCTTGCTATAGTCAATTTAATCTATAGCCTCTATTAAAGCTTATTGGGCCTCGTTTCATTACTTTACCCATAGCTCGAGTCTATGGACCTTCTTAGGCCTATTAACTTATTCAAAGTCGATATCAAATCGACATAAAGCTCATAGCGTTCATATTCCATGAATCCCCTCACTATGGCATTTATCAATTATATACATACCCATTTCCACAATTCCTCCAAGCTCACTATGTAATCTCATTTAACCGTTTAAAATCATAAATATTATCCCAATAACAACTTTGGCATGCCATAAATCATAAACTCATTCAACCCATAAATTCTCACATCATACCCATTCTAGGTTACACCAATTCCACCACATCCTAGATAATTTATCCATCAATACTCATACCAATCAACTCCAAAATCAATTAAATAGCTAATGCATTTGGATTGGAGTGTTAGAATCTTACCAATATGATTTCTCTTCTTGCTCCAATTGGTAATGCTCTCAACTCCTTCAATTCCAAAAATGGGAAAATGCCCTCTCACTATGTTGTTCTCCTCTTTGATAGGAACAACTTTGCCTCTAATGATCTCTCTCCAAATCTCACTGAAAATGGCTGATTTTAGAGAGGGAAAGTTGGGTTTTTGGGGTTGAAATTGTAAAGTTTGGTGTTTTTCCGAGATTTCCAGATTTTCAGCTCTCCTTATATAGAAATGACTTGAGGAGATCGATCTGGTCCAAGAGGAGATCGATCTGGTCCCTTAAAATCCCTCTTTTTCACGGCATTTTTAAGCCTGAGATCGATCTGTCGAAGCAGTGAGATCGATCTGTTGAAGCATGAGATCGATCTGTCGAAGTATGAGATCGATCTGGTCCCAAACAGAGAGCTAAGGAGATCGATCTGGGTGCTTGAGGATCGATCTTTTCACTTACAGAATGCTTGGCAGATCGATCTGGCTCCATTGGAGATCGATCTACTCAATTCTTTCGCCCAAATAAGAGCATTCTGGCTCTCCCAGATCGATCTCTCATCCTAAGAGATCGATCTGGACCTCATGTTTTCCAGATTTCCTGCAGTTTCATTGCTGCAACTCATACCAACACACCCTCAATCTATTGCCATGGCCATTTCCTCATCCATCCACCTTTATAACTTGAAAATGGCATCCATTCATACCTTATGCACATTGAAACTTGTGTGCATTCATTGTATATTCAAAGGTATGCAACATAAAACCAAATGGAAGCATAACTCCATTCCATTTTACCACACTACTCATTTTGTGTTTCAATCACATCCATCACTTGCCATAACTCATTTCTTCGTATTCACACTCAATGAAACTTGTATGTACGTTACAATTTATATTACACATACATACATTGAATCCATGGACTTACATCAATCATACTTTACATTACAAGTCCATTCATATTATTTGATCCAATTACACATATTACCCTTTTACATATACGGGGTCTTACACTCAGTCTCTGTATCGATATGTCAATCGGTAAAATCGAAAAAGTACCCAAATATATTAAAACGATGGACTATGATTAAATATCATTAAATTACTTAGCCAAGGTTCATTTTAGCATAATTACATATGTTTTGCTACCATGAACCATAAATGAGTCGGCCTCCCCATTAAATATCTAAAAATTCATCAAAAAATTGAAAAAAAAAAAGAGAGAAAACACCATTTTTACACTCTCTCTCTAAAACATAAGCTTTTGGGCCATTTCCAACCTTTTTCGACCAAAACTTCCTTCTACATAGTTGTTGCCCTATGTCTCTTCTACAACATATCCAAGTTTGGAAGCCCGATTCCTTATGGATCATCTAGGATCTAAATGTGGATTTTTTTTTCTTAGATCTAAGGAGTTGTAGTTGGTTTTAATCCTCCATCTTTTTATATGTTGAATAGGGGTTAATATAGAGTGTTTTCATATTTTTAGATTGAAGCAAAAAGCTCCTAAAGTATGGGTTTAAAAGTTGGCCATATTAGGTTTTATTGGGTAAGCTTGAAGTTAATGTTTCAATTTGAAATAAGTTAATGTATATGATGTATGAAGATGACGTGTGATGTCAATTTGAAGTGATCATGATTGTATGATGATGATAATATAGGTTCGGCACCTAGGGTTTAAAGTGAGAAAGTATGAAATTTCATGGAAAATCATGAGGATTTTTCAATATGATGTGTAAAACATGTAATTAGGCATTGAATGAATGTTATTGTAGAAGAAAATTGATCATAAGTTGAGTATATACAAAGTTATGTATTCGGATAAGGTGGGGGCACAATAGTAATTTTGCCTTACCCAATGTCATTTTAAGGCTAAGTGAATGCCAAGCCTGTGTGTTTATGATTGGTGCGATTGAATTGATTAAAAAGTGTAATTTGGTATGTTTTGTTAGTTCACTACTAAAAGTGACATAAGTGAACTCTATAGGAAAGTGTGATATCTAAAGGATATTACACGTGTAAATGTGATATGAAATGAACACTAAGCGAAATGTACGATTCTGTAGGTTTTTAGAACCACTTGTGGTGGTATACGAACTTTCGGCTAAAGCCGGAACAAATGCTTAGATAGCATAACTTTGATAAGTAGACCATGCTTGTTACAATGTGTATATCATACGAGGTAAGTGAATTACATCTATTATAGTATTTATAGCATACTAGAGAAGTTAAATGTATGTGATACAAATTAGCATCCCACTGTGTAAATTAATTACACAAGTTGTGGGTTCATCCTGTACGAGCTATCTTAGGTTTTGAAATAGCTTTCAAATAAGAATATGATTTGTATGAACCAACGATATAAGTATGTGGATAAATTGACTAATTGGTAATACAAACTGTGAACGAATTAACTGCCTTGGGAATATAAACTACTTTAGTGTTACCTTGCAGGTTGAGTAATAAGCAATTATTACTCGGTACTATAGTAGAATTTTTATGGATTCCTTAGGTTTTAAAAGCTAAGAACATGTGATACAGTAGGTATGCTTTCAGAAAAGAATCTAAATGTTAGAAATTATGATTGATATGTGAATGGTACTTATATATAAGTTGAGCATGCAAATAATACCTAATAAAGGCATAATAGTCCATGAGTTGCATGTGATTTATATATAAGTATATGTTTATGTGATTGATTGTGGATAAGATTGGGGTATAAGGATATGTGACAGATTATGCATAAGAATTGTATATAACCATATGTTGTTGACTGGTGATAAGTTTTGTGTACCAGTACATCTCATTGATTGTGAATAAGAATCTGGATTGGATATGTGATATGGATTTTTATGATGGGCTAGGTAATGAGCCTGTATAGCCCGGTTATGGTGCGAGAATTTTCAAGCATTTATAAGTGATAATAATAGGAAAGCGTGCATACATTCCTCATGTTTTCTGTCAGTATCATGTGTTTTCAAAACCATGCTTTGAGCTATATTACATCTTGTGCATAGCATGGTGTGTGTGTGAGATTTTTTTAAGCTCGCATTGATTTTATCTTAATAAGAAAAGCTTTAAAATCTCAACTTTGACATGTGTTTAAAAGTTGTGAAACGTATGACTAATTTTGTCATTATTTACTGATTTTAGATTTAAGCCCATTCTGCTTTTATCCACATTGTGAAATGATTTGATATGATTTCAAAACATACTTTTAGATTGCTTTTATAATTCATTGTGACTTTTAAAACCTATGGAGCTAAATGTTACACTGTGAGAGCCACCTCTAAAACCTAAGGGACTAAGTGCTACACAATGGGAGATACCCTTACGATCTGTAGAGTTTGACTATATGGCCCTGTTGTGAGACCCCATGTATATATAACTTTGTAATATATGTTAATGAAATTATAAAAGACAAATGATTTCGGATCATGTAAATGTGAATGAATTTGCAATGGGATAGATGAATGTCATGATGCACGTAAAGGATAAATAAGGGCTGAAGTGGCCATAAACTAAACGAATAAAACTTTAAGAATTTGGATTGAAGATAAGGAATGAAAACACAAAATAATAACGCATGGACTATGAATTCTGAGTATTCTTTATGAATTCAAGCAATGCACACAATTCGTATTGTATGTGAATCATAGGAAATGAGTCTTTCCATGCTTTAAGTGAGATTAAAATGCAAAATAAGTATTGGAGCAATGAAATAGGAATTCACCCTCGAGAAATATGAAAAAGTGCAGCAAAAGGGCTACAGATGAAGGCCAGATCGATCTCCTCACCCTAGCAGATCGATCTCATCACTCTCAATTTATAAATACCCCACGACAAAACCCTTTTCTTCAATAAACCAATACACCTCTTCCATTTTAACCCAAAATACCAAGCTTTCTCTCTCTAGAATACATCCTCTTCCAAAAAGAAATGGGAAAAAGCTATTAGAGCCAAAGTTGTTTACTTTGAGGAGGAGAGCAACATAACTTGGAGCCAACATTTAACTCATTGGATTGAAGGAGCTAAGAAGTCTTCCAAACTTGGAAAAGAAGAAAGTCAAGCTAGGTGAGTTTCCAATACACTAACTCTAAGTATGTTTATCTAGTGGTTGTTGTGAGTAGATTGATGTATGTATTGATGAATGAAACTACCAAGAATGTAATGAAATAAGCATAACCTAGAACGAGTTTAGTGTGAGAAAATGGAATGTGGTTGATTAAGTGATAAAAAGGATTATATCAAGTTGTTAGTGAGGTAATGTGCATGATTTTAAGATGATTGGATGAAGCCACATTATGAGATTAATCAAATGATAAAAATGTGCATAAATGGTGTTGTAGAAATGGCATAATGATGACCAAATGTAATAATGAGTCAAACTCGATAAAATAGACTCGATAAGATATATCGATTAGTTGAAGTTGGAATATGAGTTATTGGTATTAACTCATATGATTGATGTATATTTGCAGCTCCCTAGGATAAATCCAGAGCAAGTTGAGCTAAATCGTGAAAAGCAGGAAAGGAAGGAAGAATTACTTCCAAGAGAATCGAGCTAAGGGAATTGTGTTAGCCCTAGGGATATCTGTACGCCTTTCGGGTGCATGAGCGATATTTAACGCTTCTAAGAGTCATAGGATGAAATGATGTTTGAAGGGCAAAGAATTGGATTTCTTGAGAAATGTGCATTAAAAGTAAGAGCATGATGCTTTGAAATCCTTCTATTGTTTTTTAGCATGTGATTGGTAGGTTGGCTAGAATTTGAAATGATTTGCACAAAAAATGGCTTGATTTGGTGTTATAACCATGCTTTGCAAAGAATGAGCCACCTACATGAGTTTTATGGAAATGAAACATGCTAAAGCGCTGCTCGCACTAGAGTTTTATATGCATGAGTGCTAGAGCTTAGCTCGCACTAGTTTTTACATGAATTTTATGATATTGTGTTGGAGCCTATCTCGCACTAGTTTTCATACGAGTTTTGACATGGTGCTGGAGCATAGCTCGCACTAGATGTCCATTACACTTGTTTCCGTGCTAGATATTACTCGCACATGATTTTATGACATGTTGGGAGCCGTGTTGGGAGCTTTGAGTAGGCTGTGTGCCACGCCGATTAAATAGACTTGCACGTGCATATTGAGATGTAGTAGGATATATTGTGATGGCATGGGTCCACATAATATGTTGTTCCGTGCAAGTAGCATGGAGTACGCTGTACCGTGTGTGATATTATATATATATGCCGTCTTCGGATGATGGATTCTGCTATGGACCGGCGAGTTAGACGTGACCCACCTCTCATGCGGAAGCAGATAGAGGTGATACCCCGCACACTAGGATCTGTGTAGCCTGGGATCACAGAGGATATAGCCATAGTCCTAGTTATTACCCTTATTGATATTGTATGCCTATCTCACATGTCTATTGTTGAATGAGAAATCCATGTTTTGAAATGTGTTTTATGGGTCAGGATAGTCCGTGGGAGGGGCTGAGTCCTGACGTGTGATGATTTTGTGTCGGCTTGTGTTGAGAATTGAAAATGCTTTTAAGTGCACTTTGCATGATGATTTTCCATGCTTTGATTTTGATTATGCATGATGATTTTTCCATGCTATGTTTTAAGAACTGTCTACTGATTTATATAACATGATTTGCTTTACATGGCATAAACATAAGCATGAGCATACATTTTGGAGTATGACATATAAATGTGTGATTTAAGCATGGCATCACGATCACATAGATAGTACAATTATCTACTGCTCGCATGATTGCCTTACTGAGCGCATGGTTTACTCAGCCCCTTTATTTTCCTCCTCTATAGAGCACTTACAGTAGATAGTGGGCGACTGAGGATTGGATTTTGGAGTCCGCTGCATCCTATCACACGAGGTATACACATTTGTATAATTTTTGTATCTAGGCCTATTAAAGCACAGTAATGCCTTTAAATGTAATTTTGGGGATGTAGAAGATTATAAACACATGTAAACAGTAACTCTAATTTAAAAATACAAGTGTTTACATTTAAATGAATTGTAATTCAAAATGATATGATTGGATGAGGTAGACACCGATACACAGCCCAACTATTGGTGGTGTAACTGTTCACGATCAGATAAGGTAAAGGTAAAGGTAAAGAACAAATAAGAATTGAATTAAATAAGAAACGAAAAGAAAAAAATTCGTAGTGGATTTTTGATGGATTGAGGGTCGTGATAGAGGTAGTATCAGATTTAAGTTGGTTTGATGTGTGTCAGTGTCAAAATTTAGAAAAATTACATTCTCATATTACTGCGCTAGTCTAGATACAATTGTGTATATTGAGATGGGTTTGACTAAGAAATGACTATGAATGTAGGAATCTTGCATAATGCCTAATACCAGTCGCGGTAGAGGGGCGAGAGCACGAGCTAGAGGCCAGAGGGGTAGGCCTGTGGGCCATGCTGAGTCATTGCCATATGAGACTCACAAGGAGGTAGAGGTGGAGGCTGATGTGGAGTATGCTCCATAAGGTCCGACAGAGAGACCATAGAGTATTGAGCCACGCTTCGCGAGGATAGAGCGTACCTTAGAGGCGATTATGGAGTTGATTGCCCATTCGTTGCCTGGAGATGAGGGCGGGTAAGAGCCAGCTGCGCAGGCTGATGATGATGAACCGGTTGTTGCTCCTGAGATGCCTGCATAGCTAGCCCAAGAATCTCAGACTACAGATACTCTCACACACTCACCAGTACAGGAAACACCTTCTACTGTTGCTCCACCATAGAGGAGTAGAGGTTGGGGTTATGGCTGTGACCTGGATAGGTTACGACAATTTCAGAAGTTCAACCCACCATCTTTCAGTGGAGTTAAGGACCCATTAGCTGCAGAGGACTGGGCGAATGAGATTGAGAAACTATATGGGTTCTTTGAGTGTACTACTATCGAGACAGTAACATTTGCTACATTCATGCTTAAGGGATCAACAGAGCACTGGTGAAAGTCCACATGACCCATTTTGAGAGCCGAAAAACTTGATACGAACTACGCCCACTCTAAGTGACCTAGACGTGTATCCGCAAGTGCAAGGGTCGTACAAGTAATTGTAAGACCCGATTTTTTCGTAAGAGCAAAAGGAATGAATAGAAATTTCTGAGTGCATTTAAAAATGCAAAAGGATTTAAATGGTATTCCCAAACACGTGCAAGGGCAAAATGGTCAAAAGACTAAAATTCGGTATTAATCGGGACAAGAAAAATTTAATTAAAAATATGAGAATAAGAAATCTTGATCAATGATGAAGAAATAATTAAATTTTGGATTAAATTGGTCAAGATATGAATTTATTAGAATAAACCGATAATCCCGAAAATAATCGAAAATTATACCGAAAATGTAAAATCGGACTGAGAAATTCATTTACAGATCAAATGAATAAAATAGTATTTTTTTAAAGATATTTTGGCAATTTTAATATATTTTATTGAATAAAATAATAATAAAATTTAATTATAAATAAATAAATAAAGTTAAAAAAAAAAGAAAGGAAATCTGAAATTTTACGGAAACAGAGAGGAAACGAAACAGAAAAGAAAGAAGGAAAACGCGAAATGCAGACCGAGGAAGAGATCACCGGCAGAGCCACCACCAGCGACCAAGGACCCAGGCGAGGCCCGGCGAAGCAGGCCCGACACCCGCGCAACCCCCCTGCAGTCGCGACGCTCGGCGAGGTGGCTGGAATCGACAGATCGGAAGAGGAAGTCCCGCGGAAGAGAAGCCCGATTGGCAGCCATCAGCGCCGTTTTGACACCACCCGAGGGCCAATTTTGGAAGCCCAGGCGATGGCGCGCCGAATGACGGTGAAATCGGCCGGAGAACCGATCGGATGACGACGAAACGACCAGAGGATGACTGAACCGGTCGAACCGGATTGAACCGACCGAACCAAACCGGACCGAACCGACGGTCTGAACCGGGTTGAACCGGACCGAACCAGTTCAGCCAAAAAGAAGAGGAAAAAAGGAAGAAAAAGGGAAAAAGAAAAAGAGGAAAAATTGGAGAAAAATTTCAGTGATGCAATCGAGGTTCGGGTAAGTCGGTAAGTGGTCGAATTGATCGATTTAATTTTCAGAATATTTAATTTGATAAATAATCGACTCAAAGTTTACCCGAAAATATATTTAATTGTGTAGCTCAATGATTGGTATCAATCGAGAGCTCGAGACAGTCTCGAATTGCGTACTATCATGGAATCTTGGGTAAGTGACCCTTATTTATGACAATTTACATCGTTATGCGTGTTGATGAATTTCGAATTTAATTTTCGCATAAATGAATTAAATTTTGGAAAATTGGGATAAATTGTCGTAAATAATTCATAACCTGTCTGAGAGTTTAGAACGAGACTAAATAAATACTGATAGGCCCAATGAGCCCAATAGGCCTCGATAAAGTGTAGTAAACGGGCTTAAGGCCAATTAAGACCCATTAAGGTGCAATCGGGTCCAATATGGGTAAACGGGCCCAATGATTTAAAATTAAGCCCAGAAAATATGAAATACAATTAATTGTATTGTAATTGACCTGATGAATATGTATCGAACTGCGTGACGAGTCATCAGAGGAAAGGTCAGACTGTACAGGAAAATGAGGTAAGGGAATTGTGTGAGTAGCTAGAGGTAGCTACGCGTATTTTAATAGTTTTTTCTGTACACTGAATATGTATGTATACACGGTTATTGTATAATGATCCTAAAAGTGGTTTAAATGATTTTAAGGGTCGAAATAGGTGAAAAGACTATTTTACCCCTATTGAGGGAAGTTCACCTAAGGATGGTGAAAGCATGACATGCATGAAATGCATGATTTAAGGAATTTTATGATTAAGGAATTTTATTGGTTTTAATCAAAGCAAAACGATAGATTGTCCAGTAATTGTATAAATTTCACAAGATAACACTACGTAGGTGTTATTCATATTTAAATGAAATTTCTTTGGAAAATAGGCCAACTATCAAGTTTATATGGAAACAGATAGTGCCGACACGTAGTTCGCACTATATCTGCGTTTGTGAATGTGCATAAATGTGCTGGGGCGGTTGCTCGCACCTCCTTGTGTGACATCATATGCATGAAATGTGCTAGAGCATGGTGCTCGCACTGATTTTTATTATTGTGAAATGAGAGTTGCTGGAGCCTAGCTCGCACTTTGTTTTGACATGTTTGACATGTTTTGATCTGTTCTGATTTGTTTTGACTGAATATGCATAAAAAGGTGTTGGAGCGATTGCTCGCACTAGTTTTTATGATTGGCATGCATGAGAGATGCTGGAGCCTAGCTCGCATCCAGTTTTGATATGATAATTGCATAAAAGTCATGCTGGAGTGTAACTCGCACGAGATTTGATTTAATTATGCATAAAGTCGTGCTAGAGTGTAACTCGCACGAGATTTGATTTACTTGAGCATTCATTTGTGCTGGAGCGTTGCTCGCACAAAGTTTTATTGGTTTTATAACTCATTTGAATGTCGTACTGGAGTTTTTCTCGTACGAGGTTTTCACTGAGTTTTTATACATATCCGTACTAGAGCATTGCTCGTACTTGGATTTTACTTGAAATTATAATCAGTTTAAGTCATACTGGAGCGCTACTCGTATGCAGATTTTACTGATTTTTATGAAACCATGCTAGAGCTTCGCTCACACGAGGTTTTCAGATATTATGAATATGCATGGAGCCGTGCTAGATCTTTGCTCGCACAGGGATTTATATTATATGCATATAGCCGTGTTGGAGCCTCCTGTAGACTGTGTGTCACAGTGAGATGATATGCTCACACGTGCATACTGAGACAGAGATGATATGGGTGGATAAGACCTATTGCAGGCACCCCTGATTGAGCTTGGGCTCACGGAGTACGTTGTACCGTGTATGTCACGAGGAGTACGCTGTACCGTGGAGATTGTTGGAGTGGAGTGGCATTAGCCACGAGGCAGCAAGCTTTGCCCTCGCAATCCTGGTGTTATGCTGTTCTGGCGGGTAGGACAACCCACCTCCTGTTTCAGGTGTGATACCCCGCACACTAGGTACCGTGTTGCCAGGGATCACTAGGATATGACCATAGTCCTTGATGTTACTGAAATAATCAATTACATGTCTCACATGATATAACTATTGGTCGATAGACCAGGGTAGACCCGAGGGAGGGGTCAGGCCCCCGATTTTATGATTTTATACTGTGATACGAGATTTCAGATGATTTTATGATTTGTGACCCTGAAAGAAGGGTGGTTTTATAACCGAAATTTTATAAAGCATTTTAATGAATTGTTTTACGAGTTGAGATTTGAATTATGAGATGCTTAACCCCATTGGGTTATTTTATACTGCGTTTTAAATGAAATGATCTAAATGTAGTAGCATGATGTGTTTTCCATGCTTTTATTCAAATTCATGATTTGTCTTACATGACGTGAAAGACTGCATAATCTTGATGAAATTCATGCTTATTATGATTTAATGATGTCACATAAAATGTTATGAATGCATGAATTACATGATTTATATATGCACAAATAGTTTTGATAAACTATGGCATTGAAATATGCATGATTATGTGCGTGAAATTTTAAATGAAAAAAAATGGATTTTAAGGGCATGACATTATGAGCATGTAGATAGTGGAGCTATCTACTTACTTGCATAATTGCCTTACTGAGCATATGGTTTGCTCACCCCCTTTATTTTTTCATCTTTTCAGAGCACTTGCAATAATTAGTAAGCGGCTGAGGACTTACATTTTGGGTATCCGCTGCTTCCCATCGAGAGACAGGTATACACATTTGTATAGTTTTGTATCTAAATATGTAATGTACAGTACTGAAAACGGACATTGATGTCGGGGATGTAGAGTTATAAATACCATTGAGTATGTATTTAATTAAAGTCAAAGATAGTAAACTCCGATATATGAATGTGAATATAGAAATGGAATGGTAAATATTGTGAGGTGACTAACACCGAATCATAGCCCAATTGTGTTGTAGGATGGTCACGACGAGAGAAAGGTAAGAATTAAATAATAAATGAAAAAGCGAAAAATTTACTCTGATTTTTAGGTAATTTGGGTCGTGACAGTAATAATGGAATTTGAGTCACAGATTATTGTCCCACAGAGAAGTTGATTAGCCTAATTAACTACCGGTTAATCTTACCCTAAGTATATCCTACCAAATTATGAGTTTTTAGGGAGTGATCTACAAGACTAAAATTAAAAGTACTGAAAGCAATAAAAACTATAAAATAAAGAAAATAATGCAAAGCGAAAATTACTTACAGAGCTCCGAGTGATTAAAAGCAATAACCTACAAGAGATAATTAAAACAGTTAAAATTAATTAATGCAATTAAAAATGCAAATATGAAAATAAAGAAACAAAATTAATTAGACTAAAATTAAATAAGCTTAAAATAAAATATGCATATAATTAAACTAATTAATGCAAATTAAGCTAACCTAAAGTCTAATGAAATAAAATCCTATTAACTTAAAGAAATTCTTAAATCTAACTAAGAAATTAATTACCTACAAAATGATCCTAAATTAAATCCAACTCTAACTAATCACTACTGATAAAACAAAATCTAAATGATGCATGACAAATATTTTTGGATTTTTAAATTTAAAATGAAAACTTAAAACATGCATAAAATGATTTTACTCTAATTTAATTCTAAGAGTAACACCTAACACTAAAATAAAAACTAAGTAATGACATAATTAAATTTAAGTTTTGAACTAATCAAGCAAAGGAACTATAACTAATCATGCAAATAAATTTTAAACTCTAATCTAACAAATGAGATTAAAATTAACAACTAATACTGAAAATAAAAAATATTAAATATCTAAAATGCATGAAAAATGGATTATTGATGATTAACAAACACCAAACAAAGCCTTAATCGAATTTTCCAGCTAACAAAAGCCATGCAGTCTCGACTGTGCACTGTACACTACTGTTCATGCTCCATATTTCATTTCCAGGTGCTCCAGCTGCTGCTACAGGCGCGTTCTGCTTCTGCTGTCCGCTGCCCGCTGTACATCCACGTCCTGCCCAGCTTAGGTGCTGTCTGCTGCTCTTTTCTGGACTGTCCGGCGCTGCTCAGCATTAGCTTCATTTCCTACAAGCCGCAATATCATTCTCTGCACTCTGAACATAACAGCATCCACGTACTGCTTGTCTCACTTGTGTTTCCAGCAGCAGACCCAACAAACACCAACACATTCCACTCTTCCGGTTCTATCCGCTTCTGTGTTGTTTTACTGCACACTACCATGGTGTTGAAGCATTCGGGTTTATGCTCTAAAACCACCTCATCATGCCATCATTTCTTCACACAACAGTGACGGCAAAACAAGATATTACCGCAACATACTAAATGATCAACACAGACAAATATTAAACCATACTAATACATAAATTGTTACTTGAAGAATTAATGCATTAAAGACAAACATAAAAATGTAAAGTATGCTGAAAACAAAAGCTAATGAAAAGGAGGCTGATGAACAGTAAGTGACTCTTTAAACAGAGTAGAAGAGAGCAATTTCTTTGCTACTGCTGCTACCGATCCTAGCAACTCATTATCCTCATCCGATACTACACCGTGAGGCAAATCCTGTATTACACCGAATGGAAGCAACAACAACCAATTACCCAGCACTCCTCTGCAACCGTGAGGCAGCTACTGTACTGCACTAAATGGAAGCCATCTCGCCAGCTTCAGCACCAGCCAACATTGCCACCCTTCAGCTCCTCGATACCACGCAACCACGCTAGTAAGCAAGTAGAAACCGAATAGAAAATGTAGAAGATGCTCTTAAAATGCAAGAAACATGATGGGTAAAAATAATGCAAAAATGCTAAACCAGAAGCTCGAAAATGTATGGTTAAC
This sequence comes from Firmiana major, assembly GCA_033439115.1. Classification (NCBI taxonomy): domain Eukaryota; kingdom Viridiplantae; phylum Streptophyta; class Magnoliopsida; order Malvales; family Malvaceae; genus Firmiana; species Firmiana major. The sequence goes on along the minus strand of CM065901.1, from coordinate 71,957,657 downwards.
TAAGTGTAAAATAAATTTTTTTCTAAAGAAAATGTAAATGGAATAGTGACAATGGGTTAAGCATTATGGCTTCTGTCACAAGCCCCTCACACCTCATTGCAACAAAAATACCATGAAAAGAAAAACAGCGAAATGAAATGGCGAAGAAGAAAAAGAAATGAAGCTTTTCATAAAAATGAAAATGGTTATGAACAGTAACTTAACAATGGTGGCTAAAACAACTAATGAAAAAAAAAGTACCAGAGAAAATACTTCATAAAACTTTAATGTGAGACCCCATATATGTATAACTTGGTATATATGTAAGTGGTGATGTACTTGTATTATAAAGTATATGTAACGTAAGTCCATAAGTTTAATGTACACACATGTAATAAGAGTTGTTATTGTACTTACAAGTTACATTATATATGAATATGAAGAAATGGACTTAAGCGTGTGAAGAATGTGAGTGGAATGGAATATGAGTAGTGTGGTGAAATAGAAAGAAGATTGCATAAGTTGTGCACTTCCATTTGGTTTATATTATGTATCGTTGGATATACTAAGATTTCACACAAGTTTTAATAGGTATAAAGTAGGAATGGATGTCATTTTCAAGTCTCAAAGATGATTGAGTGAGAAAATAACCATGACAGTAAATTAAAGATGCTTTGGGTGAAGTTACTGCATAAAAACTGCAGAAAATTTGGAAATATGAATGCCAGATCGATCTTATAGGATGAGAGATCGATCTAGAAGAGCCAAATTACTCTTATTCGAGCAATAGGAATAGTACAGATTGATCTTCAATGGAGCCAGATCGATCTGTTAAACATTCTGTAATGAGAGGATCGATCCTTAAGGCAAACAGATCGATTTCCTTAGCTCTCGGGTTGAAGTAAGATCGATCTCTTCCCAAGCCAGATCGATCTCCTTAACGCTACTGCCTGAGACAGATCGATCTCCAGTCTTCGACATATCGATCTCCTGCCTTCAATTGCCATGAGAAAAGAGGGATTTTATGAGGACCAGATCGATCTCCACCCAGGGCAGATCGATCTTATCAAGCTGAATCTATAAATAGGAGCAGTTAGATCTACAAATTTCGGGAACAATCAAACTTCTTTCATCTTTCAATCCAAAAAGCTAGATTTTACTCTCTAAATCCAACCATTTTTAAGATGATTTGAGGGAAGGCCATTAGACACAAAGTTGTTCACATCGAAGAGAAGAACAACTTAGCTTGGAGGCATTTTTTCCATTTGTTGGATTTAAGGAACAAGGGGCATTTCTATTTGGAGCAAGGAGAAAATCCAAAGAGGTGAGTTTCTAAAACACCAACTCAAATACATTGTTAAGCTATTGATGTTTTAGAGTTGATGGGGTGCTTGGTAATGTTAGAAACTATCTAAAATGCATTGGAATGATTATAACCTAGAGATGGGTTAGTGTGAGGAAGTAAAATGTAGAGGATTAGATGACGAATGGGATATCTTGAGGTAATAATAGTGTTATGAGTATGATTTTAAGAGGTTGTTAGTGAATAAATTTTGGGATTTACCTAAAAGGGGTAAAATGTGGATCAAGACATTGGTAAAATGCATAAATGAATTATATTGACTAGTGAAGTCAAAATGTGAGTTAACAACATTAACTCAAGTGATTTGGATGAATGAATCGCAGCTCTCGAGGATACACCAGAGCAAGGTGAGCTAAGAGCGCAAGAAACTAAGAGAAGAGGGAGTCACACTCAAGTAAATTGAGGTAAGGAAATTCTGTGGACTCTTAGAGATATCTGTGCGTAATTTGGACGTTGAAAGGTTTTGCTAGAGTGCATGTGATACTAGAAAATGATATTGGGTGATTGAAGGGCAAAGAGTTGGGTTTTGAGAAATGTGCATGAAAACAAAGGCATAATGCTTTGGAAAATCATGTTTTATTGCTTTTTAGCAAATGATTGGCAGGTTGGCTGACATTTGAAATGATTTACAAAAGAAATGAGTTGTTTTGGTTTGTTAACCATTCTTTGCAAAGATTTGACCACCTACATGGTTTTCATGAGAATGAAAGCGTGCTAGAGTATGACTTGCATGAGATTTGACGTGTTTTATACACATGAGAGCTGAAACTTAGCTCGCACTAGTTTTCACATGGATTTTTACTGGTTTTGGCATGGTGCTGGAGCATAGCTCGCATTAGATGCCCATCTTTATTGATGCCATGCTAGGAGCTTCGAGTAGACTAGGTGTCACACCGATTAAATAGGCTCGCACATGCATTTTGATATTTTGACATGTTGATAGTCGTGTTAGGAGCTTCAGGTTGACAAGAAGTCGTACCGATTAAATAGGCTCACATGTGCGTTTTGAAATGTGACGTGATATGATGTGTTGATATGGGTCCACGAAGTACGCTGTACTGTGCAGGTAGCATGGAGTACGATGTACCGTGTTGAGATTGTGATATGTTGTTTTTGCACGAGATCTGCTATGGATCGACAGGTTGGACGTGACCCACCTCCCGTGTGGAAGTAGATAGTGGTGATAACCCGCACACCTGATCCCTGTAATCGGTATCATAGGATATGGCCATAGTCTTAGACTATATTTCCCTTGTTGTATTGCCTATCTCACATGTCTATTACTTTGTGAATAAATCCATGATTGAAATGTTTTGTGGGTCAGGATAGTCCGAGGGAGGGATCGAATCTTGACTAGAGTTGAATTACTTTGAGATGAAAGCATGTTAATGGTTTTTTTAAAGTGCATTGATGCATGATGTTTAATGTCATACCTTACTTATGAAATACACATGATGATTGATGTCATGCCTTACTTATAAAATATGCATGATGGTTAATGCCATGCTTTGAATTGGTTTTATGCACTAAATTTTAATAGCATGAATTGCTTTACATACCATTAACACAAGTATGAACTCATATTTGAGAAAATGAGATGAAATGTATACTTTTAAGCATGACATCACGATCACGTACATAGTGCAGTATCTACCTATTCGCATGATTGCCTTACTGAGCATGTGGTTTGCACACCCCCCTTATTTTCCCCCTCTTTACAGAGCTTTGAGTATAGATTGAGTGTGACTGGAGGCATTCCCTTTTGGTATCCGCTGCATCCCATTGCATAAGGTATACACACTGATGAGATATTTTTGTATCTAAACCTTCCATAGCTCAGTAGCATTTTGTATGTAACTATTAGGGATGTAAAGCAATGTAAACACATGTAAACAACAACTCTGATTTATTTATACAAGTGTTTACTTATAAATAATATGCAATTTAAATTGGTATGGTGGAATGAGATAGACATTGACACATAACCCAACTGTTGAGGAGAATAGCTGTTTTCGATTGAGGAAGGACGAATAATGAATAATGCATGAAAATGCGAAAAATTTGGACGTATTTTGGTAAGTTGAGGGTCGTGACATTTAATTTCAAAGCTATTCTAAAACTACTCTAAATTACTCTAAAAACTACTCTTAAATTATTTTACACTACTCCTACCCTAAAACTACCCTAAAAACTACACATTTTTTCAATTGCTCATCATGTTCTATTTGTACACAAATTTAGGGGTACAATGGTAATTTTTCATCCTAAATGAGTTGGCATTGTTTGGCCACTTGTCTTCATTCAATTCGCTGCAGAGTAGATATTTTCACATAACTTGTATGTTTGTCCACTTGACTGTACGATGTGGCCCGACGTGTATCTTCCAGAAGGTTGGCATAGTGTCCGTCGATCTTATTGTTTTGGAGCGAATAAAATACAGACACCTGGCATGACACGTGTCCAGACGACTGGTGACTCGGTTTGCAAATTGAAAGTGGTCCAGTCTCCTTTAGCCCGTTTTCAACCCATTTTTGACTGAAACGATTGAGTTTCATTCGGATTTAATTTATCTGCACATTAAAGAATTTTAATTAAATACAGGGGATAATTAATAAAATATTATGGGGATTTAAATAAATAATTAAGAAATTAAGCACAAATAATTCTATTAAAAATAGAATTATCACACTCCCAAACTTGAACTTTTGCTTGTCCTCAAGCAAAACAAAACAAATGTTGGAATGACAAGTACTAACATAAGGATTTCCCTAATATTATCCTCAAAGAAAAAGTACCAACTCTGAAATCAAAGATTCACAATTACAAGTCCAACATTCAGAATCATTCAATTATAAGTTCTAACCCAAATTGGATTCCTCGTGTGTGTGTGAAAATGTCAAAGCCACTACTCAGTACATTACTCGGATCAGATTATGCAAACACAGTGAATGCAAAGTCAATGACATGTGATCATTCCCATAAGTTTGCTTTTCACTTATCTCTCCACTAATGTAGTCACACTTAACCAAAGATCAGTAGGATTTTATTAAGCTTGTAATGTAAAGTTGAGGCTAAGGTATGATAAAGTCGATTTAGGTTTAATTACCCCTTAACATGCATTACTTCTAGGATCTTTAATGTAAGAGCTCAAATTATTTCCCCTAAACTTATTTATTTTGCTAAACCTTTTTATTCTATTTTTGTATTTTTCTTTTTTTTTCCTTCTTTCATTACTTTTTTTTTAACATAAATACTTCCTTCACTATCACTTAATACGCATATGTACAAAGCTCACAATATATCCTAATGACTTCATGCTTTAGGGGTAATGGATAGGAACAAAGTATTTAAGCTAAGGAAAATTATGCAGGTGTATTTACAGAGAAAAGCTTATTTGGCTCAGATGGGTGACTAGAGATAAAATATGTACATGGATGGCTAGAAAGGCTCAAACGATCTAAAGATGGCCTAAATCATCTCCCTAATTAAGTGTGATCTAATATTTCACCTCGAGACAAGATCAAAGAAATTCTAGAATATGATACACACAATCAATTGAGCAAATGCAACCCTATGTCCACATAAGCTTTCTCTAAATAAATATACAGATTCATGGCATGCTATGTCCATAAGATGAGGAAATCACAATCAAAATCATGACAAATTCAAGAATTCAACTTCATGTTTTTCCTATAATCATGCTTCTCAGTTAATCAAAGTTAGACTAAATCATGGGGTCATATCATCGGAATATGGGAAAACTATATGCTAAGCACTAAATCATCCCAAAATCAAACAATATCAGCTCATACTTTCAAAAAATTTTGCCCAAAAATGCTTAAAGTGATATCCCCTCCCCCAACTTAAAGTGCACAGCGTCTTCAGTGTGCAGATAATATAAACATTGAAGTTCAAGAACAGAGTACTCCCCTATCTGATGATGATGACAAACAACCGAAACTTGATTGAAAGCGTAATACTAGAGAAGAAATCTACAAAATAAACAGAGAAAGAAACAACGGAAAAGGAAAAGAAAAAGAACTATACAAAAAGTGAAAAGAAAAGCACCGCCACTTCAAATGCAGTTAAAGAAAAAACACTCAGCAGCAGGGCGAAGAGTAGGAGGGCCAGCCAAAGTGGTGACAGAGTGCTGACAGTCAAATCCTCCTGAGCTCTATCTACTTTCCTCATTCTTTCAGATTTCTTATGCTCAAGCCTTATATCCTCCTTAATCTCCATCTTAAAACACTCTTGAGAGTCATCAGAGAGCTTCAAAGGTTGAAAACATGAAATGTCACCTACTGATTTAGGACTCTCATAGTCAACTCCCCATTCTGTACATCAATTAAGGTTCTACCAGTCGCTAGAAAAGGTCGGTCTAGTATAATGGGGACTTCCCTATCTTCCTCCATGTCTAATACAATAAAATCTACAGGGAACATAAATTTGTCCACCTTTACTAACACGTTCTCCATGACCCCCTTCCGATATTTAATGGATCGATCAGCCAGCTGAAGGGTCACTGTAGTGGGCTTGGCATCCCCTATTCCTAACTTCTGATAAATAGACAAAGATATTAGATTTATACTGGCTCCTAAATCACACAGGGCTCTACCAAAGAACAAATTTTCTATCGTTTAGGGTATGGTAAAACTCCCAGGATCTTTGAGCTTGAGGGGTAATTTCCTATGAATAATTGCATTACATTCCTCAGTTAAGGCCAACATCTCATAATCTTCCAATCTTCTTTTCCTAGAGAGGATATCCTTCAAAATTTCACATAACTTGGCATTTGCTCTAAAGCATCTGCGAAAGAAATGTTGATATGAAGTTTCTTAAAAACCTCAAGAAATTTGGCAAATTGTTGGTCAAGCTTTTGGTTTTGAAGCCTCTGAGGAAAAGGTACTGGTGGTCTAATTGGGAGGGATGTAGTGGTAACATTTGTAGCATCAGAGGACGAGGAAGGCTGTGAAGTAGAAGAAGCTATATATGAAGAAGCACCTAACTTGGATTCCTTTATAGCCTGATCCTGATGTTCCTGTTCTTGCTGAGCTCTCTTTAGACCCTAAAGGCTCTACCACTGTGGGCTTGACAGGATTGGACTTAACTTATGGTCGTCTAGCTCTCTGTCGCTCCTAAGGGTGATGGTTTTCACATGTTCCTTACCCTCCCTTTGCCTAACAAGATTAGCTTCAGTGTTACTTGTAAGACCCACTTTTATTATCTGTTGATGTATTTCCTTATGATTCACGCGATGTACACGTATATATATATTCATCGAATCATAAGAAGAGCGTTGACTAATTTAAATTTGTGAAGCAAAATAAAATGGAATATCGGTGGACGTCGAAAATAATTAAATACGAGTCGAAATGACCACTGATCAAACGAAAATGATCAGAATGAAGTTAACCGAAAATACGGAAATTAAATAAGAAAATATGGTGGAGGTATGAAGGAAAGTTAGGTTAATTTAGTTCCGAAACAAGTGTAGGGGTAAAACGGTCAAAAGATCGAAATTCGGGATAAATACGATAAGAAAAATTTAATTAAAAATAAGGAATTAGGATATCTTGATCAATAATGAGGAATTATTCAATTTTGAGTCAAATTGATCGAGATCCGGAATTTTTAGAAATACCGAAAAGTCACCCGGGACGATATCCCGAAAAATACGGAGGAATTATACCGAAAAAATAATTTAAAAACTAAATAAATTTAATTTAATTTAGTTAAATTAAATTGGTGGAATAAAATAAAATTTTTGGTAGATATTTCAGAATTTTTTTGACTATTTTAATGATTAGTTTAATAATAAAATAAAAAGGTTAAATAATAATAAAGATAAAAAAAAAAAGCTGGAATCGGGAAAACCCGAAAACCAAAGAGAAACGGAACTCGTTGCTACCCGAGAGAGACCCACCGCCGAATCCCACCCACCGGCGACGTTCAACGTCCGACGAAGCTGCCAGGAGGAAGAGCAGACTCCGGTGAACACGTGGACACCGGAACCGAGCCGCCAGGTGGCCGGAGCAGCCCGATCCGAGCATCGAGATTCCGAGGGAGAAAAGAGGTGATCGCCAGTGAACCGCAGCGACTGGGCCGAAAAGGAGGCTACCGACGCGTTCAGGGGAGGAAGCCGGTCATTTTGGTACCGGTCTTGGCCGGTAAGATCGCCGGAGACGCCGGCGACGGCAAGAGGCAGTGAGGAGGATTGAAACGGTGCCGTTTGGCTGGAAGGAAAGGGAAGGAAAGGGAAGGAAAAGGAAGGAAAAGGAAAGAAAAGGAAAGAAAAGAAAGGAAAAGAAGGGAAAAAAGGGAAAGAAATTACCGGGGGACGACTCGAGGTTCGGGTAAGTTGACCGAGGGTCGATATTGACCTACGGGTGAATTCCGAAAATTTAATTTAATATTATTTTAATGAAAAATAATCCGAATTTACCTAATTATGCAGTTTCACGACGGAGACCGAACGAGAGCCGATCGAGCTCTGATCTTCGTACCCCGCATCGTATCGAGTAAGTACGATTTAATTTCGGCATTAAGAATTCTTTAAATATCGATTTTTAATTATTTTACGAAATTTCGGATTAATTTCACATAGGAAGGAATATTAATCCGTAGTTGTGATAAATTGCCGTAAATGGTATACGGGCTATCCGATGAATTTGGGATGAAGCCCGATAATTATTAGAAAGCTGTATAAGCTCGGTATATCTGAAGATGGGAATAAATGAATATAAAAAGGGCTAAAATGGGTCGAGGCCCAATAAGGTAGATAAGGCCCAATAGCTTAAAGTTGGTCAGTAAATGCGATATACTGATCAAGATAAGTGAATTAACCTCGATTTCGTGGTTATATGCAGTGACGTATTTTGATTGGCGCGCACTTGGACCGAGAGGTTCGGTATTATCGAAACAGGCTAAGTCTACGCGCGATTCCAGGTAAGGGAATTTTGTAGGTGCATAGAGATAATTATGCGTATTTTGAGAGGGGATTTACAGGGCTTAGAAATTTATTAAAACATCTAGAAATAAAGTAATAATTTTTACGAAAATCGGGGCTTAGATAAATAAAGGAAAATGACTATTTTGCCCCCAGTTAGGAAAATTTCAAAAAGGGTAGTAAGGCTATGAAATTGCATGAATTTCATGATTTTAATGTTTTATATGATTATATTGCTTTGATTTAAGCAAATATACACATAGGTGGGCTGTTGATTTCGTGAATTTTACGAAAGGGTACCGGTTTGTACCGGTTACTATTTTAAAAGATGTTTTATTAAAAGTGAGCCACCTATCATATTTACGTGACTAAATGAGTGCTAGAGTCTTTCTCGCACTCAAGTTTACTGATTTGATTCTCATGAAAAGCCGTACTGGAGCATTGCTCGTACGAGAAATTTGTGTGTGCACAAAACCGTGCTGAAGCTTCGCTCGCACGAGATTTTAGATATCATGATATGCATAGCGTGGTGCTGGAGCTCCGTAAGCCTGTGACCTGGTGTGGGGCGGGCAGCAGGATGCTCACATAAACGCACTAGAAGCGAGTTGACATGCATATAGTCGTGCGGAAGCCTCCTGTAGACTGTGTGTCACAGAGAGTTGAGATGCTCGCACATATACTTTGAGACATGGGTTGGTTATCGACATAGTATTGGGCTGGCTAAGACCTACGGCAGGCACCCCCAGACTATGATATGGGTTCACGGAGTACGATGTACCGTGTATGTCACACGGAGTACGCTGTACCGTGCAGTCATGATGACTATTATGTTACTTGATATTCTGGCGGGTAGGACTTGACCCCACCTCCCGTTACAGTTGTGATACCCCGCACACCGGGATCCGTGTGCCTGGGATCACAGGGACATAGTATGGCCATAGTCCTCGATTTTTCATACAGTAACCTACATGCCTCACATGATATCATACGGTTTGGATAGACCAGGACAAACCCGATGGAGGGGTAGTCCCGATTTGTGTTTTTAAAAGAGATGTGATTTGATGAATCAAGGTATTCCCGAGAGATGGGTTTGACCTTGATGAAGTTGTTTTATAATGAAACAGATGAGTTTTAAATGTGATAAATTTATGATGAAACAAATAAGTTTCAAAGTGATGAGTTTTGTGATTAAACAAATGAGTTTTAAAGGGAAGAGTTTATGATGAAATAAATGAGTTTTAATGTGACGAGCATGAGATGTCATACATGATGATTTTCCATGTGTGCTTGATATGTCGATTTCATGATTTCTTGTATATGATATATACATACATGTGGCATTGTTTTAATCTTACCTCATGCTCCGAAAGTAAACGATTTTTACATCATGACATTATCAGCACGTAGATAGTATAGTTATCTACCTGCTTACATTATTGCCTTACTGAGCACGTTTCGCTCACCCTTTCATTTTCCACCCCACAGGGTATATTCAGTAGAAGAGAGCGACAATAGCTTCGCAATTCGGTTATCCGCTGCTTCTTATCAATATCAGGTATACACATTTGTATAATTTCGTATCTAAACATATAGATGCACAGTACTATATATGATGTAATATTGGGGATGTATTCAGTTTAAATAAATTGAATGGTAAATAGGGGAGAGGTGACTAACACCGAATCATAGCCCAACTGTTTAGTAGTGTAAAGGTTCACGACGAGTAAGGAAATGAAAATGCGAAAAATTTGTAGGGATTTTTAGGTAATTTGGGTCGTGACATTACTAGGAAGGGTCCCTTGTGGACGTTGGCTAAGAGCATTGGCTATTTGTCCAACCTGAACCTCTAAATTCTTGATTGATGCAGCTTGATTTTGCAGGATAGTAGTGAACATTCAAGCGAGGGCTTCTTCTCAGCTGCTGGTAAGTGTTGGGGTTGTGGTGGTGGTGGTGGTTGCATAAGTTGTGGTGGTGGAAGATGGAATTGATGTGGGGATGGGTGATAAGGTAGGTGATATGGAAACTGCTGATGTGGTGGTACATGAACAGGTGGAACTTGAAAACCATGGGGTCCTACAGGTCTGGAATTAGAAGATTGCTCTTGGTTTTGGCTCCAGGAAAAATTAGGATGATTCCTCCACCCTAGATTGTAGGTGTTTGAAAAGGGGTTGTTCTGTTGCTTCTGAGATGGGGCAACGTACTGAACCGATTCTAAATTAAGCGGGCACCTATCTACAGAGTGTGTACCACTACACAGATCACATGAAAGAAAAGGACTTTGTATAAAATAAACATAGTTAGGACTGGTGGAAGGATTATGCTGGGTACTGAGCGACTCTACCTTTTTCGTAAGGTTAGCTATTTGAGAGGTCAAGGTAGACAGCGTGTCGAGCTCATAAATACCCGTCAACTTCTTGGGCAGTTACCTCTCCGAAGACCATTGATAGTTGTTAGCAGCCATCTTGTCTAACAGCTCATAAGCTTCCTCCTCTGTTTTGCACATTAGGGCTCCACCCGCAGCAGCGCCAACGATGGTCCTATTTTGGCTTGTAAGTCCGTTGTAGAAGATCTAAACTTGCAACCATAAGGTAGGCTATGATAAGGGCACTTCCTAAAAAGCTCCTTATATTATTCCTAAGCTTCGTAGAGATATTCAGAATCGAACTGTGCAAAGGAAGATATGTCACTACGGAGTTTGGCCATTTTAGAGGGAGGAAAAAACTTAGCTAGAAATTGATGGGCTAACTCGTCCCAAGTAGAAATTGATCTTGGAGGCAAGGAGGTTAACCAGTGTCACACCCTATCCCTAAGCGAGAAGGGAAATAATGTAAGCCTAAGCGCATCATCAAATAATCCATTGTGCTTGAAGGTGTTGCACAGGTCCAGGAATTGCCCGAGGTGAGCATGTGGGTCGTCATGCGGAAGCCCACTGAACTGTAGTGAAGTCTGGATCATCTTGAGGATTGCGGGCTTAATTTCGAAATTGTTTGCAGGGACAGCTAGTGGCCTAATATTGGTATAATATCCTCCAATAGTCGACACTGCATAATCTCCAACGGTCCTAATTTCTCTATTCTCTACCATGATGTTTTGCAGCGGAGCTATTAATTTCCTAGAATCCTTTCTGATTTTTTGAAATATTCATTCTATTTTAGGATCTAAAGGAAAGCAATCAAAGCTCTAGGCTCTACGCATGCAAATATCTAAAAGTCTTTAGGAAATTTTTTTTTTTAAGTTTTAAAATTTTTCAAAAATTTTTTTTAAGAGAGAAAATTAACTAATCTAGATTAAAGCTCTAAATATTTACAGCCTAAGTATTTACAAGCTATAATTACACCTAAGCATAATTTTACCGATATTAATTAATGACTAATTATCTTCCCCGACAACAATAAAAACTATAAAATAAAAAAAATCAAGAAGAGTTAAAATTACTTACAGAGCTCCGAGCGATTAAAAGCAATAACCTACAATAGATAATTAAAATAGTTAAAATTAATTAACGCAATTAAAAATGCAAATATGAAAATAAATAAACAAAATTAATTAGACTAAAATTAAACAAGCCTAAAATAAAATATGCATGTAATTAAACTAATTAATGCAAATTAAGCTAACCTAAAGTCTAATGAAATAAAATCCTATTAACTTAAAGAAATTCTTAACTCTAACTAAGAAATTAATTACCTACAAAATGATCCTAAATTAAATCCAACTCTAACTAATCACTACTAATAAAACAAAATCTAAATTATACATGAGAAATATTTTTGGATTTTTAAATTTAAAATGAAAACTTACAACATGCATAAAATGATTTTACTCTAATTTTATTCTAAGTTTAACACCTAACACTAAAATAAAAACTAACTAATGACATAATTAAATCTAAGTTTTGAACTAATCAAGCAAATGAACTATAACTAATCATGCAAATTAATTTTAAACTCTAATCTAACGAATGAGATTAAAATTAACAACTAATACTGAAAATAAATAAAAAATTAAATATCTAAAATGCATGAAAAATGGATTATTGATGATTAACAAACACCAAACAAAGCCTTAATCGAATTTTCCAGCTAACAAAAGCCATGCGGTCCAGACTGTGCACTGTACACTACTGTTTATGCTCCATATTTCATTTCCAGGTGCTCCAGCTGTTGCTACAGGCGTGTTCTGCTTCTGCTGCTCACTGCACATCCTCTTCCTACCTAGCTCAGGTGCTGTCTGCTGCTCTTTTCTGGACTATCCGGCGCTGCTCAGCATCTGCTTCATTTCCTACAAGCCGCAATATCATTCTCTGCACACTGAACATAGCAACATCCATGTACTGCTTGTCTCACTTGTGTTTCCAGCAACAGACCCGACAAGCACCAACACATTCCACTCTTCCAGTTCTGTTCGCTTCTGTGCTGTTTTACTGCACACTACCATAGTGCTGAAGCATTCGGGTTTCTGCTCTAAAACCACCTCTTCATGCCATCATTTATTCACACAACAGTGACGGCAAAATAGGATATTACCACAAGATACTAAATTATCAACACAGATAATTATTAAACCATACTAATACATAAATTGTTACTTGAAGAATTAATGCAGTAAAGACAAACATAAAAATGTAAAGTATGCTGAAAACAAAAGCTAATGAAAAGGAGGCTGATGAACAATAAGTGACTGTTTAAACAGAGTGGAACAGAGCAATTTCTTTACTATTGCTGCTGCCGATCCTAGCAACTCATCATCCTTATTCGATACTGCACCGTGAGGTAAATCCTATATTACACCGAATGGAAGCAACAAAAACCAAATGCCCAGCACCTCTCTGCAACCGTGAAGCAGCTGCTGTACTGCACTAAATGGAAGCCATCCCGCCAGCTTCAGCACTAGCCAACACTGCCACCCTTCAGCTCCTCGTGTGATGCCCCGGAAGCGCAGAAAACAGGGCAAATTTAAAACTTTTTATTCATCCATTCACAATTAAGGGTGTATTCCTGTGCAGTGTCATGCATCATCATACATAAATATATAATTCATAAATCCACACCTTAGGATCTGATCATCTTATGAATAAGTATAATACCATTTACATCTCTCAATTTCGAGTTAATTATCCTAATACATCCCATACATCATAGTACATCAAGTGTCAATAAATAAAACATAAGTTTGAGTACATGAAATGTAAATTATACCTAAACACAATAGATGTAGCCTGGAGCTCAAGTCCATCACTAGCCACTACTCCGTACGTTGTAGGGAACTCTCTTTACTTGAAGAAATCTAGGGGGAAGTTAAAACATGGTGAGCTTCTAAATCGTTCAGTAAAAGGGTAAGGGACTCATTTCAATTAATGATTTGCACAGCACAATCATTTTATCTCGTAGTTGAAACTCAATTACAAAGTAGCATGAACTCATTAAAACATCATTCTCAAATCATTTCTTTGAAATCATGTAAAAATATGAGTGTACATAACTCAGTACAAATCACAGTAACAAGCATGTGGAAATCAGAATGCGATAATGGTTTTTCTCATCAAAACGTGATAAAAATCACCTCAATAGAATGCACATGACACAACCACAAAACACAACTCATGTATAAAAAAGGAGACTAGGCAATAAAACTCATATAAAACTTGTCATGGCACATCAAAATAAATCTCCTCTGGGTACGCATCCCAGGCATCCTCAAACGAGGGAATGTCGACAATATGGTCGTGTACATGGTATATTGGACTTACGCGTTACCAAAACAAGACCTGACCTTACATGCTACCAGAGCAATACCTCTCCTCATGCACACTCTTGGTCTTACATGCTACTAAAGCAAGGCCACCCAGCGTTACCAAAACGGGAGTCATCTCACGTTACCAAAATTAAGGCATCTCACGTTACCAAAATGGAGGCATCTCTCGTTATCAAAACGGATGAATATCAGACTTACAAGCTACCAAAGCAAGGCCCAGATTTACATGTTACCAAAGCAATGCCTCCCAATGCTACCAAAGCGGGGAATAATATCGGCCTTACATGCTACCAAAGTAATGCCTGATGTATATTCAACATGACACGCCTAAGTCTCAATCATTAGCCATTATCATATAAAATGTTTTGCCTTCACGTAGATGGTTTTCTCTCATAAATTTCATTTAAAACATTTGTGTACTCAACACAAAACATGTTAAAACCGAGTTCCAACAGACAAAACCATGCACACATTTCTTAATCTCAGTACGCCTTAACGTAGAGCCCAAATCTCTTTTCACGTTTTAAACACAAAACGATTGTAAAATATTTTCACGCTTAGTTTACAGTTCATAAATGTTGGGCCCTAACCGGCTATAAAATCGTGTACAATACTCATTCACAACACATAAAACATGTTTTTTTTCTTAAATCACAATTTCATGCTACTATATTGTCACAAATCACATGCACAAACGAGTTTAAGTTTTTCCTTACCTCATTGCACCTCGTATAGTGCAATTGTTTCCCCCGTACCACGGACTAGCGTCGCATTCCTCTCTGAAACTCTTGGGCTGTCCAAACGATGTTAAAATATCAATAAGCTATCTCAATCGCATCATCGAGCACATATTTGCTCATATTCTAGTTAAATACTCAAACAACTCAATTCTCACAATTCATCACAATTCACATTCTCATCCACATTATTTCAAATCCTACATTTCCCATACCATATTCCATGCTAAATTTACCTCATTGCCTCAATTCTAAATTTATAGTCAAAAATCCCAAATCACCACAAATTGCATAATGTTGTCCTTACTCCAACAAAATCATAGTTTCATAAGTTCCTAACTATTTCCTAGCTATTTTATCATAATGCCAGCAACCATAATCGCTAAAAATCACTATAAAATCCAAGATCAAAGTTTAGAATTTACCCAAACTTATGGAGTGCTCTATTCACACTTCGATTCGATTCGTCCTACGATTTCCAAGTATGTTGTTCTCCTTTGGATGAGGAACAACTTTCCTACTTATCACAACCTTTGATTTGGACAAAAATGGGTGTTTTAGAAGAGAGAGAAAGTTAGGGTTCGGCTGAAATAGAGGTTTGGAAGAGAGAGAAATGATTAAATGCAAGAAATCACAAGGGTCCTTTTATAGACGGAGGGTAGGAGATCGATCTGGTCCTTAATGAGATCGATCTGTATTTGAATTTGAGAACGTTTTAGGTCAATTTTATGCCTAGGAGATCGATCTGTCGTGGGGTGAGATCGATCTCTTAATGGCTTTATGAGATCGATCTGCTCCAATTATGAGATCGATCTCTAGTTTACAGAATACTTCACGAGATTGATCTGCTCCTCGAGGAGATTGATCTTCTCCTTACAGAATGCTTAATGAGATCGATTTCTTCCTCATGAGATCGATCTCTTCATTACAGAATCATAAGGAGATCGATTCTCTTCCATTGGAGATCGATCATCTTCCATTGGAGATTGATCTGCTCACTTAATTTCATCCTTCCTTGTCATTTTGGCCTACCAGATGGATCCTCTCTTCTCTAAGATCGATCTGGCCTCATAGTTTCACACTTTGGTTAAACACTTAACATAAAATCTCATTCATGACTCATTCATCACTTAGAAATTCATTCCATACGACCTCAATGTATGAGTACATTACATTCAGCTCAATAAATTACACTTCTCGTTCACATTACATAATTAGATGTGTAAAATTCTCAGATCTCACATCCTCCCCACCTTAAAAAGAATTTGGTCCTCCAAATTCAACTCAACTCGTCAAACAGATGGGGGTACTTCTCCTTTATGAGATTTTCCAATTCCTAAGTTGCCTCATCCATTGAGTGATGTTTCCATAAAATTTTCACTAATGGGATGCTCTTAGTATGAAGTACCTTATCTTTTCTATCGAGAATCTGGACGGATTCTTCAATGTAGCTCATGTCTTCTTATATGTCTATCTCTTCATACTCTATGACATGAGAAGGGTCTAGGTGGTACTTCCTCAAAATAGATACATGGAAGACGTTGTGTATTCCAGACATCTGTGGGGGTAATGCACAACCTGTAGGCTACCTCTCCTACTCTCTCAAGAATTTTGAATGATCCAATGTATTGAGGACTCAATTTCCCTTTCCTTCCAAACCTCATGATACCTTTACTTGGTGATATCTTCAGGAATACTGCATCACCAACATCAAACTTTAGTGGCCGTATACTCACATCCGCATAGCTTTTCTGTCTATTCTATACAGCCCATAATCTCTCACATATGAGTTTCACACTCTGTACAGCCTGTTCAACAAGTTCAGGAGCATTTATCTTTTTGTCACCGACTTCTTCCCAAGCTACAGGGGATCTACACCTCCTACCATATAGAGCCTCAAAAGGTGCCATTCCAATACTTGCATAATAGTTATTATTATATGCAAACTCTGCTAGGGCCAGGTGATCATCCCATGATCCCTTAAAATCCATCGTACACGCCCTCAACATATCCTCCAGGGTCTGAATAGTCCTCTCTGATTGACCATCTGTCTGAGGATGATAGGCGGTACTAAAACTCAATCGAGATCCCATGGACTCCTGAAACTGGGTCCAAAATCTGGAAGTAAATCAAGAATCTCTGTCAGAAATAATACTCACAAGAGCCCCATGTAATCTAGCTATCTCGCTGACATATAACTCAGCTAAGGCATCCACAGTATCTATGCTCTTGATGTCGAGGAAGTGGGCACTCTTTATCAGTCTATCCACAATAACCCATATAACGTCACGACCTATCTGGGTCCTCGGTAAACCCATAATAAAGTTCATGGTGACGTCCTCCCATTTTCATGTAGGTACATGTAAAGGCTGTAGTAGTCCTCCGGGCTTTCGATGCTCAGCTTTCACTTACTGGCATACTAAACATCTGGCCATATACTCTACCACGTCTCGCTTCATACCACTCCACCAGTACATCTTTCTCAAATCTCGGTACATCTTAGTACTCCCTGGGTGCATGGTGTATCGCGAGCAGTGAGATTCTCTCAGTATCTGTCTCTTCAGGGTATCATCGTCAGGTACACAAATCCGTGCTTTGAATCTCAACAATCCATCCTCACTGATTATGAGATCCAACTGCGAAGTCTGCTCAGCTTGGCTAACCATATCTATCACCCTCTGATCATTATGCTGTCCAGTTCTAATCTGATCTATGATCTTGGGCTCTATTCGCAGGCTAGAAAACTCCAGTCTTTACCTTTTTAGCTTTGATCTGGAGTTCAACGAACTGCTCTAATAAATCCCATTCCTTGATCATCATAGCAGATATCATACTCTTCTGGCTCAAGGCATCATCAACCACGTTCGCCTTACCCGGATGGTATAAAATTTCGCAGTTATAATCCTTAAGGTGTCACGACCCAAATTACCTAAAAATCAGAGTAAATTTTTCGCTTTTTCATTTCCTTACCCGTCGTGAACAGTTACACTACTAAACAGTTGGGCTATGATTCGGTGTTAGTCACCTCTCACCTATTTACCATTCCATTTTCATATTTCATTTACATATCAATTTATTTAAACTAAATACATCCCCAATATTACATCCATATACAGTACTGTGCATCTATATGTTCAGATACAAAATTATACAAATGTGTATACCTGGTCTTGATAAGAAGCAGTGGATAACCGAAATGCAAGACTACTGTCATTCTCTTCTACTGAATATACCCTGTCGGGTGGAAAATGAAAGGGTGAGCGAAACTTGCTCAGTAAGGCAATAATGTAAGCAGGTAGATAACTATACTATCTACATGCTGATAATGTCATGATATAAAATCGTTTACATTGGGAGCATGAGGTATAACTAAAACGATGCCACATGTATGTATATATCATCATATAAGAGAAATCATGAAATCGACATATAAAACAAACATGGAAAAATCATCATGTATGTCATCTCATGCTCATCACATTTAAAACTTATTTCTTTCATCATAAACTCATCACGTTAAAACTCATTTGTTTCATCATAAAACAACCTCATCAAGGTTAAACCCATCTCTCGGGAATACCTTGATTCATTAAATCGCATCTCATTTAAAAACATAAATCGGGACATTACCCCTCGTACGGGTTCGTTCTGGTCTATTCAGACCGTATGATATCATGTGAGGCATGTAGGTTACTGTATGAAAATTGAGGACTATGGCCATAATTTGTCCCTGTGATCCCAGGCTACACGGACCCCGGTGTGCAGGGCATCACAACTGCAACGGGAGGTGGGGTCAAATCCTACCCACCAGAATATCAAGTAACATCATCGAGTCATCATGATTGCACGGTACAGTGTACTCCGTGTGACATACACGGTACATCGTACTCCGTGGACCCATATCATAGTCTGGGGTTGCCTACCGTACGTCTTATCCACCCTAATACTATGTCGATAACCAACCCATGTCTCAAAGTATACGTGCGAGCATTTCAACTCTTTGCGACACACAGTCTACAGGAGGCTTCCGCACGACTATATGCATGTCAACTCACGTCTAGTGCGAGCGAAGCTCCAGCACGACGCTATGCATATCATGATATCTAAAATTTCGTGTGAGCGAAGCTCTAGCACGGTTTTGTGCACACACAAATTTTTCGTACGAGCAATGCTCCAGTATGGCTTTTCATGAGTAATAAATTAGTAAAATTTAGTGCGAGTAAGACTCTAGTACTCTTTTTACTCGTGTAAATATGATGGTGGCTCAATCTTGATAAAACATCTTTTAAAATCGTAACCGGTACAAACCGGTACCCTTTCGTATAATTCTTAAAATCAACAGCCAACCTATGTACATATTTGCTTAAATCAAGGTAATACATTCATATAAAACATCAAAACATGATAATCATGCAATTTATCTACCTTACTACCCTTTTTGTAAATTTTACTCCAAGGGGCAAAATCGTTTTTTTTTATTCACCTAAGCCCTGATTTTCGTAAAAATTATTATTTCTTTTCTAGATACTTTAAGAAATTCTAGGCCCTTTAAATACCCTAAAAAATACGTATAGGCATCTCTATGCACCTACAAAATTCCTTTACCTCGATTCTCGTCGAGCGTGTTTCTAAATTCCACTGTCGGAGGCTTGTCCAATCCGATTTGCTGCTAATCCAGTCTCTGGGGCTGCAGATAATTATTTATCATGTCAATTTAACCCAATAAATATAATTCTCACGTTTACTATAGTCGATTTAACTAATTGGGTCAATTTACTCTTATTGGGCCCGATCACACCTTAATGGACCTCGACCCATTTTCAGCCCGTTTCTACTAATTAAATCCCTTCTTCGGGTTTATTGGGTTCATTCAGCTTACCAATAATTATCGGGCTTCGTTCCAAACTTATTGGATAGCCCGTATACTATTTACGATAATTACGTTGCAATTTTGATAAATATTCCTTTTTATACAGAATTAATCTGTAAATTCCGTAAAATAATTGAAATTCTGTATTAAAGGACTCATATTATCGTAATTAAAATATACTTGCCCAATATGATGCGGGGTACGACAATCGAAGCTCAATCGGCTCTCGTTCGAATTTTGTCGTAAAACTGCACAATTATATATTTAATTTCGGGTTAATTTCTGATCAAATATAATTTAAATAAATTTCTTGAAAACCAAATCAGTCACTTTTGACCTTATATCGATTTACCCGAAGTCCAGTGTATCCCCAAAATTTCTTTCCCTTTTTCCTTTTTGTTCTCATTTTTTCCCTTCTTTCTTGGCTGAACCGGTTCAGTCCGGTTCAACCCGGTTCTGACCAGTCCGGTTCACTCCAGTTTATTTTGATTTGGTCGGTTTAGGGCCTCACCGGCTGATTCTCGATTGGCTTTCGCAGCCAACAGCTCCGCGAGGTCATCCGCAGCTCGGATCTGGTCTCGATTTCACACGAGGTGGCCGGGAAGTGGCTGGTCCGGCCTCTTCTCCTTTTCGGCGTCGGTGGCTTCCTCGTTCCTCGCCGTTGCCGGCGCTGGCAGTCGTTTCCCCAGCTGTTTTCGCCCCCATTCGGCTTGGCATCACGTGGGGTTCCTTCGGTGGCCGGTGGTCGGGGTCAAATTGACGCCGGTGGCCGCCGATATGGCTTCTCCTCTCCGCAGCTTCTCTCCCTCGATCTGTCGGATTTCGACGTCGGTGGGCTGTACCGTCGGTACCAGGGAGGTCGCACTGGTGTCCTCTTTATTTTTCGACCCTTACCTGGTCGATTGGTCCCCCGATGGTGGCCGTCTGGTCCCTTCTTCTTCCTCGTTTTTTTTTTTTGTTTTTCAATTTCTTTCTCTCTCTGCGACAAAGTTTTCAAATTTTTTTTTACAATTATTATTGTTTTTATTATTTATAAATTATTTTATTATTAAAATAATCATTAAAATATCTACAAAATTAATTTTTTATTCCAAATAGATTTATTTAATTTATTTATTATATTTTTAACCCTTTTTCGGGTATAATTTTTTCGTATTTTCGGGGTATTGTCTCGAGTGACTTTTCGATATTTCTAAAAATTCTGGATCTTAATCAATTGGACTCGAAATTTAATTATTTCTTTGTTATTGATCAAGATTCTCAAATCCATTATTTTTAATTAAATTTTTCCTGTCAAATTATACCGACTTTCGATCTTTTGACCGTTTTGCCCTTGCACGTGTTCGGGATTAATTTAACTCCACTTCCCTTCACGAATACTCACTCATTTCATATTTTAAATCCTTATTTCCAGTCCAAATCCTAGTCGTTTAATTTGGGACCATTTCAATCATTTCTTTCACGAACATACTCATTTCGTGTTTTTAACTAAATTCGGGTCTTACAAAATCTCCCCCACTTAAGAAATTTGATCCTCCAAATTAGAACCAAGTTAGTCTGTAAATCACTCCGGATATTTCACACATATCATACTCTTTAACTCTTACGTGACTTTTTCGGAGTGTACTACTACTAAAGGACTTTAATTAAGGAGATCGTCTTAAATCTCAACACTTTCTCCTTCCCGTTTTAATACCCGAATCAAGTTTTCAATCATACATGACACTTTCATTGAGCTACACTATTGAAGCTCATATCTGATCACATACGCTGGGTCCGGATAATATTTTCAAAGCATCATTAGATGGGACACATTGTGGATGCCTGCTAATTCAGGTGGTAACGCCAACCTATAAGCCTTGTCTCCCACTTTGTCCAATCTCTTTCTGAATCTTGTTATGTCCTTATGCTATCTTCTAAGGGCATGTAACTTCTAACAATACTAATTCACCCTCGGTGAATTTAAAAAATTTCTATCTCTTGTCAACATAGCTTTTCTATATGATCTGAGGTGTTCTTAATCCTTTATAATTAACTGAACATCCTCAGAGGTTTGTGTTACCAATTCGGGAACAATTTTCTATCTGTTACCCACTTCTTCTTATCCAAATCGGGGAAACAACCCTTACGGCCATACAATGCCTCATCTGAAGTCATCCTGATACTCAAGTGACAACTGTCATTATTGACGAATTCGATTAGTAACAATTGATAATCCCAGGAGCTTATCAAATCAATAGCACACGCTCTCATCATATCCTTCAGAACCTATACAGTCCTCTCTGACTGACCATCTGTCGGAGGATGGAAAGCTGTGCTAACACTCAGTCGGGTTCCCATAGCTTCCTGAAAATTGTTCCCAAAAGTAGGAAGTTAAGCGGGAATCCCTATATGATACAATGCTCACTGGAAAATAATTGGTGTTCCATAATTTTTCATTTACATAAATTCACCTACACACTCAGAGTATCGAGGGATTTTCATAGCCAGAAGGTGGGTAGACTTAGTCACTCTATCGACTATCACCCAGATAGCTTTATGATTCATCCGGATCCTCTGTAACCCATCATGAAATTCATGGTAACTTGTTCCCATTTTCGTGTCAATATAGGTAGAAACTGCAATAACCCTGCAACTTCTTTTGCTCTACCTTACTCTGCTGACATACGAGACACTTTTCCACAATCTCTACCATGTCTCTTTTCATATCTGACCACCAATTCCCTTTTCAAAGATTTCAATATATATATATTTATTACTTCTCGGATGCACTGTATCTCCCGAAGAGTGAGTTTCTGACAATAACTCTACCTCATCAACTATGGTCCTAGGGAGTGCTTATACTATCTCTGAACCTCAGTAAGCCATCATCTCTCTCTGTGAACTTTATCACTGTACCCATCTGAATCTGACTCACACTATCGACACCCTGCTGATCATCATGCTAAGCCTGTCAAATCCGGTTATTCAAATCCGGTTCTAATCTCAGGCTAGCTGTCACATAATCACTGTCATCATCAGAGGGGATCACATCACTATTGAGGCTTACAACTGCTTTAGTAGCTCACGCTCCCTGACCATCATATGTAATACCATCCCGAGGCTCTTTCTACTCAAAGCATTAGCCATTACATTAGCTTTTCCTGGGTGGTACAATTTCCATAATCATAATCCCTCAGAAGCTCTAACCCTCTTTGTTCTCATATCCGACTCTTTCTGTGAAAACAGATACTCGGGGCTTTTATGATTAGTGCATACCTGAAATTTCTCACTGTATACATAGTAGTGTCATATACTCAATACAACCACTATCGCTGTTAACTTTAAATCATGGGCCGGATAGTCCTTTCATGATCCTTGAGTTGTCTGGATTCATAATTGACTATCATCCCCTTTTGTATCAATACACAGCCCATTCATTATTTTGAGGTATCCATAGACTCATGAGAAACCTCGTAATCTGTTGGGTATGGTGAGAATAAATGCAGTGGTCAGTTTATTACTTCAGTATACCAAAACTCCTGCCACGTCTATCATCCTTTTCAAATACAACTTTTTCTAAGTTAAACGTGTCAATAAAGTAGTCCATTTCGAGAACTCTCAACAAATCATCTGTAACAACAATTTCCAATTATTGCTTATAATTTTTCCTGGACTGTAATTACACCCAAAATATCATCAATATGGATGATAACAAATCGGTCCAGGTATAGTTTAAACATCTCATCGTAGTTGAGTTCCATTGAATATTTCAACCCATTTCCTTGACCTATGTACGCATAAACGTATAATGTTCTTTCGAAATCGCTTCCGTTGAAGCTACTAACCCACGTCATTTCCTTTCCTTTTTTTTTTTTTAATATTAACGGCTTTTATAAAATTTAAATTTTTAAACCTTCTTGATTAATCGAATTCTATATTTCTTATCGTACCCGTAAAGGTACCCTAATTTTTAAATGTATATATTACGACTATCACTTTCAATTTATAGGTTGTGTATACTTTTAGACGCTGTCAAATCTTCAGGAGGGGAGGTATTTTGAAATACCTTTATTAACCCTCAGACTTGACCACAATTACTTTACATATCAGTCCATGTGGTCACAATTCATATTCGCTACTAATTGCTTTAATCCAAATTACTTCACGTATCATAGATATTCTTACCTTACATACGCCTCTTATTCTAGTCTATCTCTTTTCGTATATCACTTATAACAAACTTTGTCATTACTCATTCCGTGAGTACAATCATTTACTCCTTTAATTTCAATCACTACTTCCCTTTTATTACTTGTCAAAACTTACCGTATACTTTCCAGGGATAAAACATTACTGTCTTAGAATAGAACTCTGAACATCATAATTTGTAGCCGAATCAATGTATTCTCAAATATTACTTAAAATTATTCATATTCCAATCGGCTGGTTTATACTTCTTCCACTATTTTCGACTTATAATCTCTTCATAATTATTCTGTTAGTTAACCCTCCTTCGTTGGTGTACTAACTATCGGCATTGTGCCCAAAGGTGTAGGCATTCACGTCTTTTACTAACTTATATACAAATGAAGGCGGTATGACTAAATATGTGGCACCAGGATCAATTAAAATAATTACTTCTTTATTCGTAACCAGTGTGGTATCTTTCACGACATTATATGAAACATCAATAGTGTCCTGGTCCAACGTATACACTTGCCCTCATCCAACAACCTACTTTTCTTTTTCTCTTCGGCTATGGCCTCCCTTTTCGGTGCAGAGATATCAACAAGGTTTTCTCTATCTCTTTGCTCTTTTGTGGGGCAGTCTTACCCAACTCTGAGCAATCATTAATTAATTGGCCCATCTTACCACACTTAACGCCTATTTTAGTCAATAAAGTGTAGGAGTAGGCCTTACTTCCGTGGTATCTACCACACATCCTTCACTGCTTACACTGCTACACTGCTTACACTGCTCTGCAGCAGGTCGGGGTCCTCTAATCACAATACCCCTCAAAAGTGTTGAAATTGGATACACTGGGGCCTTACCAATAATCTTACCCCATAACTCATCAATTCTAATCTCTTACCAACTGGTCTCTTTCCCGCTCTGACCTCTCTGTCATTCTCTATGCTCTTTCGTCTCTATTTCGACCCTTACTACCTTTCCCAATCTTAGAGGCATGCAACACATGATCTTCTTCACGCAACTGTATTCTGCGCACTGCCTCGACATAGGTAATGAGCTAATCGGACTCTAATCGATAATTTGAGCCCTTTCATGAACTTTTGGACTTTTCGACTCTCACTGCTTATAGTGTCGGGTTCACACCTGCCTAGAGATATAAATTGAGTTTCATACTCGTCAATCAACCAATGTCTCTGGGTCAGTGTAAGAAATTTTACCTGTAATTTCTCTTAAGTAGTGTCTGAAATATTCTGTCATCAGAATACATCCAGAAATATTTCTCATGTCGACTTTGGACGTCTAATTCTTAAGATGGGTCGAGCGGACTTCCACCAATGTTCTGCCTCGACTCCAACATAAACGTATTTAAAAGTCACCTTCTCAGTCGACATACATCGAAAGAATCCATACAACTTCGCTATCTCATACACCCAGTCCTTAGCAACTATTAGTTTCTTTACTTCGCTATATACCGGAGGGGTGTGAAAATCTCTATAGTCTGAGACATCTGTTTAGGCTTTACCCTGCCTATCCTTAACTACCTGCATAGACTGAGTAAACAACTCCGAAATATTTTCTACACTCCACTCCATCCTCTCGGAGCGTGTCTCAATACTGTTTGGTCTCTTTATAGGACCCTGTGGAGTATGCTTAACATCAGCCTCCACCTCACTCTCATCTTGAGTATCATGTGATGGCTCATTCGACTCTCAGACCGATCTCTATGGCCTCAAGCATGTGTACTTACCCCTCTACCATAGCGACTATCAGTTAAAAAACTAGATTCTTGCATTCGAAACTAAATTCTTAGCTGCACTTCCACCTTGATATACACAATTGTATCTAAACAATGCACAGTACATGGGGATGTAAACTTTCTTAACCACTAACACAGACTCATATCAGGCCAACTCAGCTCTGATACCACTTTTGTCACGACCCAAATTACCTAAAAATCAGAGTAATTTTTTTTCTTTTTCATTTCCTTACCCATCGTGAACAGTTACACTACTAAACAGTTGGGCTATGATTCGGTGTTAGTCACCTCTCACCTATTTACCATTCCATTTTCATATTTCATTTACATATCAATTTATTTAAACTAAATACATCCCCAATATTACATCCATATACAGTACTGTGCATCTATATGTTCAGATACAAAATTATACAAATGTGTATACCTGGTCTTGATAAGAAGCAACGGATAATCGAAATGCAAGACTACTGTCGTTCTCTTCTACTGAATATACCCTGTGGGGTGAAAAATGAAAGGGTGAGCGAAACTTGCTCAGTAAGGCAATAATGTAAGCAGGTAGATAACTATACTATCTACATGCTGATAATGTCATGATATAAAATTGTTTACATTGGGAGCATGAGGTATAACTAAAACGATGCCACATGTATGTATATATCATCATATAAGAGAAATCATGAAATCGACATATAAAACAAACATGGAAAAATCATCATGTATGTCATCTCATGCTCGTCACATTTAAAACTTATTTGTTTCAACATAAACTCATCACGTTAAAACTCATTTGTTTCATCATAAAACAACCTCATCAAGGTCAAACCCATCTCTCGGGAATACCTTGATTCATTAAATCGCATATCATTTAAAAACATAAATCGGGACATTACCCCTCCCTCGGGTTCGTCCTGGTCTATTCAGACCGTATGATATCATGTGAGGCATGTAGGTTACTGTATGAAAATCAAGGACTATGGCTATAATTTGTCCATGTGATCTCAGGCTACACATATCCCAGTGTGCGGGGCATCACAACTACAACGAGAGGTGGAGTCAAATCCTACCAGCTAGAATATCAAGTAACATCATCGAGTCATCATGACTGCATAGTACAGCGTACTTCGTGTGACATACATGGTAAATCGTACTCCGTGGACCCATATCATAGTCTGGGGGTGCCTGCCGTAGGTCTTATCCACCCTAATACTATGTCAATAACCAACCCATGTCTCAAAGTATATGTGCAAGCATCTCAACTCTTTGCGACACACAGTCTACAGGAGGCTTCCGCACGACTATATGGATGTCAACTCACGTCTAGTGCGAGCGAAGCTCCAGCACGATGCTATGCATATCATGATATCTAAAATCTCGTGTGAGCGAAGCTCTAGCACGGTTTTGTGCACACACAAATTTCTCGTACGAGCAATGCTCCAGTACGGCTTTTCATGAGTAATAAATCAGTAAAATTTAGTGCAAGTAAGACTCTAGCACTCTTTTTACTCGTGCAAATATGTTAGGTGGCTTAATCTTGATAAAACATCTTTTAAAATCGTAACCGATACAAACCGGTACCCTTTCGTATAATTTTTAAAATCAACAGCCAACTTATGTGCATATTTGCTTAAATCAAGGTAATACATTCATATAAAACATCAAAACATGATAATCATGCAATTTATCTGCCTTACTACCCTTTTTGTAAATTTTACTCGCAGGGACAAAGTCATCTTTTTCTTTATTCACCTAAGCCCCGATTTTCGTAAAAATTATTATTTTTTTCTAGATACTTTAAGAAATTCTAGGCCCTTTAAATACCCTAAAAAATACGTATAGGCATCTCTATGCACCTACAAAATTCCATTACCTCGATTCTCGTCGAGCGTGTTTCTAAATTCTATTGTTGGAGGCTCGTCCAATCCAATTTACTGCTAATCCAGTCTCTGGGGCTGCAGATAATTATTTATCATGTCAATTTAACCCAATAAATATAATTCTTGCGTTTACTATAGTCGATTTAACTAATTGGGTCAATTTACTCTTATTGGGCCCGATCACACCTTAATGGACCTCAACCTATTTTCAGCCCGTTTCTACTAATTAAATACCTTCTTCAGGTTTACTAGGTTCATTCAGCTTACCAATAATCATTAGGCTTCGTTCCAAACTTATTGGATAGCCCGTATACTATTTACGATAATTACGTTGCAATTTCGATAAATATTCCTTTTTATACAGAATTAATCCATAAATTCCGTAAAATAATCAAAATTTTGTATTAAAGGACTCATATTATCGTAATTAAAATATATTTACCCAATATGATGTGGGGTACGAGAATCGAAGCTCAATCGGCTCTCGTTCGGACTTTGTCGTAAAACTACACAATTATATATTTAATTCCGATTTAATTTCTGATCAAATATAATTTAAATAAATTTCTCGAAAACCAAATCGGCCACTTTTGACCTCGTATCGACTTACCCAAACTCCGGTGTATCTCCAAAATTTCTTCTCCTGTTTCCTTTTTTTCGCCTTTTTTCCCTTCTTTCTTGGTTGAACCGGTTCAGTCCAGTTCAACTCGGTTCAGACTGATCCGGTTCACTCCGGTTCGATCGGTTCGGGGCCTCACCGATCGGTTCTCCCCCAGCTTCCACCGTTAGCAGCTCCACGAGGTCGTTCGCAGCTCGGATCTGGTCTCGATTTCGCACGAGGTGGCCGGGAAGTGGTCGGTCCGGCCTCTTCTCCTTTCCGACGTCGGTGGCTTCCTCGTTTCTCGCCGTTGCCGGCGCTGGCTGCCGTTTCCCCTACTATTTTCGCCCCCATTCGCTCGGCATCACGTGGGGTTCCTTTGGTGGCCGATGGTTGGGGTCAAATCGACGCCGGTGGCCGCCGATTTGGCTTCTCCTCTCCGCAGCTTCTCTCCCTCGATCCGTCGGATTCCGGCGTCGGTGGGCTGTACCGTCGGTACCAGGGAGGTCGCGCCGGTGTCCTCTTCATTTTTCGACCCTTACCTGGTCCATTGGTCGTCGGACGGTGGCCGTCCGATCCCTTCTTCTTCCTCGGTTTCTTTTTTTTTGTTTTCCAATTTCTTTCTCTCTCTTCGACAAAGTTTTCAGATTTTTTTACAATTATTATTATTTTTATTATTTATAAATTATTTTATTATTAAAAGTATCATTAAAATATTCTAAAATATCTACAAAATTAATTTTTTTATTCCAAATAGATTTATTTAATTTTATTTAATTTATTTATTATATTTTTAACCTTTTTTCGGGTATAATTTCTCCGTATTTTCGGGGTATTGTCCCGAGTGACTTTTTGATATTTCTAAAAATTTCGGATCTTGATCAATTGGACTCGAAATTTAATTATTTCTTCGTTATTGATCAAGATTCTCAAATCCATTATTTTTAATTAAATTTTTCCTATTGAATTATACCGACTTTCGATCTTTTGACCGTTTTACCCTTGCACATGTTCGGGATTAATTTAACTCGAATTCCCTTCACGAATACTCACTCATTTCGTATTTGAAATCCTTATTTCCAGTCCAAATCCCAGTCGTTTAATTTGGGACCATTTCAATCATTTCTTTCACGAACATACTCGTTTCGTGTTTTTAACTAAATTCGGGTTTTACATAAGGAGTTTCATCCATCTCCTATGTCTCATATTCAACTCTTTTTGATCAAACAGATATCTCAAACTCTTGTGATCAGTGAAGATATGAAATTTCCCCATATAAGTAGTGCCGCAATATCTTCAAGGCAAACACCACAAAAGCTAACTCCAAATCATGCGTGGGGTAATTCCACTCATGATTTTTCAATTGTCGCGATCCATAAGCGACCACTCTTTCATGCTGCATGAGCACACACCCCAATCCTTGATAGGATGCATCACTATAAACTGAAAATCCTCTTGATCCTTCAGGAATAGTCAATACAGGTGCCGTTGTTAATCTCCTCTTTAATTCTTGAAAATTAAGCTCACATTAATCAGTCCATATGAATGGAGTCTCCTTGAGCGTGAGCTTGGTCAAAGGAGCGGCAATCTTGGAAAATCCTTCCACAAATCTCCTGTAATACCCTGCTAAACCAAGGAAGCTTCGCACCTCTGTAACTGTCCTCGGTCTTTCCCAATTAAGCACAGCCTCTACTTTACTTGGATCCACTGATACTCCTTCCTCTGAAACTATGTGACCAAGGAAAGCTATCCGATCCAGCCAAAACTCACACTTACTAAGCTTTACATATAATTGCTTATCTCAGAGTATCTGAAGTACTAGCCACAAATGTTGTGCATGCTCCTCATAAGACCGAGAGTACACCAAGATATCATCAATAAAGGCTATCACAAACTGATCTAGATAGTCTCTAAACACCTTGTTCATTAATCTCATAAAGGCTGAAGGGGCATTCGTTAATCCGAAGGGCATCACTAGAAATTCATAATGGCCATACCTTGTCCTGAAGGTCGTCTTCGGAATATCTTCCTCCTTAATCCTCAGTTGGTGATAGCCCGATCTTAAATCAATCTTAGAGAAGACTGAGGCCCCTCTCAGCTTATCAAGCAGGTTGTCAATCCTGTGCAGTGGGTACTTATTCTTTACCGTGGCTTTATTCAACAGTTGGTAGTCTATACATAATCTGAGACTACCATCCTTCATTCTCATGAATAACACTGGTGCTCCCCACGGTGAGACACTGGGTCTAATGAATTCTTGATCCAATAACTCTTGTAGTTGCTTCTTCAATTCCTCTAGTTCCACTAATGTCATCCTATACGGAGGTCTAGAGATAGGCTGAGTATCAATTACCAAATCAATGGTAAACTCCAGCTCTCTCTCTGGTGGTAAACCAGGCAACTCATCTGGGAAGACATCCAAAAATTCACATACCATAGGTATATCCTCGATCCTCAAATGTTCCCGATCATCATCTGAGATGAATGTTTCATAACCTTCACATGAACAATCATATTTAGTACTCTCAAAAGCAACATTAAGATTTCAAATTACTTACAAAAAATTCCACACATTTATTTCTTCAATATTTCAAACGTACACTGTAAGGTTCAGGTAGGGAGAAAGTTATAATCTCAGTATAGCAATCTAAACTCACTCGATTGGTTGCCAGCCAATCCATTCCCAAAATTAAATCAAACCCATGTATATTTAACATTATTAGATATCCTAACATTACTCTATCTCCCACCTTTATTTCACATCCTCTACAGATCAACTCGGTTCTTTGGGACTCATGCATAGGGGTATTTACATGTAGCATATACTCTAAAGGTTCAAACTTCAAATTTAATCTACATGCAAAGTGCTCAGAAATAAACGAATGCGTGGACCTTGAATCAATCAACACATGAGCCTAATGATCACAAACAGAGAGTATACCTCTTATAGTTTCTGCTGAAGTGTCTGTTGTTTCCTTGTCCAGAGCAAACATGCGTCCCACTATAACAGGCTTCTTTCCTTTTTCTGCAGCAGTGACCTGTCTCTGGAGATTCACTCTCTGAGGCTGTTGTCTGGCAGGTTCCGAAGCATGTGATTTCTGAGGTTGAGGGCAATCTCTTAGTTTGTGACCCATGTCTCCACATCTGAAACATCCCCGGATAAACCCAGTACAACTTTCCTTATGCAATCGGCCACAGTCTCTACAAACCTTTATCTCAGGCCTGACATCTCGAGGGGTCTCTCTGATGATGGGATAAGCTCTGGGTCTCTCAAATCTGCCCTTCTATACCTCAATCCTTCCACTTCTGAAGGAACCTCTCCGAATATCTGCTTGGGAAACCGCTGGCCTCTTGCCCTTATCCCTAGTCATAGCACTGAACTCATTTTGGGATTGTACAATTTTGATTCCCCTCTCAATCTCTTGTGCTCATCTCAGAGCATCTCCAAACTCAGTAATACACACCCCTATCAATCAATCTCCGATGATGGGCCTTAATCCATACACAAATCTCTCAGTGCAGAGCTCTTCATTTTTGAAGGTCTCTGGATCATACCTCAATAGAGCGATAAATCGGCTCTAATAATCATCCATAGACATATCGCCTTGTACCAGATTCAAAAACTCTGTTTGCTTCCTTCTCTGAGCAGCTCGTGGTACAAATTGAGCTCTTAAGGCCACCTGAAATTCTTCCCAGCTAATCACATCCTGGCTGGACATCAGAATACCCTGGGTAGTACCCCACCAATCTCGAGCTCTCCCTTTCAACATATAGGCACCCATACTGACCCTCTCAGCATCAGTACATCCTAAATAGTCAAATATGACTCTCAATTCAGTCAGCCACTCCTCAGCCTCTGCAGGATCTTTTTTCCCTCTGAATGCGAGCAAATTCATTTTCAAAAAGTCCTTCAGTCGGACCATACTTCTATCATCAGGCTAAGTGACGGGAGGCACTAGGTCCATATGTACTGGAGGTACGAGAGGTCCTTGTGGTGGTGTAAGAGTAGTATTCGAAGCATTAACTCCAAAATATTGCGTGAATGGCACTGCCATTTGCTCAAAACCTTACTGCACGTCATGCTCAACCGATTAAATTGAGAGTTAGGACTCTCTGGTTGTGGGGCAGGTGGCGGAGGTGGCTCTGCCTGCCTCCTCGAATGACCTCGTCATCCACTCATTCTCAAACTCAATACGTTTCCTACGCGTACACATCAAATTCGATTGAAATCTCAATCCTCAGTTTTAGTTCATGACCAGACTTATACAAACACTTGGGATGTATTCTATTTCACTTGACCGACACTGACAGTACTAAAGACCCTAAACTCTGATACCAAGAAAACTCTGTGACGCCCCGAAAGCGCGAAAAATAGGACAAATTTAAAACTTTTTATTCATCCATTCATAATTAAGGGTGCATTCCTGTGCAGTGTCATGCATCATCATACATAAATATATAATTCATAAATCCACACCTCAAGATCTCATCATCTCATGAATAAGTATTATACCATTTACATATCTAAATTTCAAGTTAATTATCCTAATACATCCCATACATCATAGTATATCAAGTGTCTATAAATACAACATAAGTCTGGGTACATGAAATGTAAATTATACCTCAACACAATATATGTAGCCTGGAGCTCAAGTCCTCCACTAGCCACTACTCCGTATGTCGCAGGGAACTCTCTTTACTTGAAGAAATATGGGAGGGAGATAAAACAATGTGAGCTTTTAAATCACTCAGTAAGGGGGTAAGGGACTCATTTCAATTGATGATTTACACAACACAATCATTTTATCTCGTAGTTAAAACTAAATTAAAACGTAGCATTAACTCATTAAAACATCATTCTCAACTCATTTCTCTGAAATCATGTAAAAATATGAGTGTACATAACTCATTACAAATCCAAGTCACAAGCATGTGGAAATAAGAATGTGATAATGGCTTTTCTCATCAAAACGTGATAAAAATCACCTCAATAGAATGCACGTGGCACAGCCACAAAACACAACTCATGTGTATAGAAAGGAGACTAGGCAATAAAACTCATATAAAGCTCGTCATGGTACATCATAATAAATCTCCTTTGGGTGCGCATCCCAAGCATCCTCAAACGAGGGAATGTCGACAATATGGTCATGTACATGGTATATTGAACTTACGCGTTACCAAAATAAGGCCCGACCTTACATGCTACCAGAGCAATGCCTCTCCTCATGCACACTATCGGTCTTACATGCTACCAAAGCAAGGCCACCCAGCGTTACCGAAACGGGGGTCATCTCACGTTACCAAAATGGAGGCAACTTTTTTTACCAAAACGAAAGAATATCGGACTTACATGCTACCAAAGTAAGGCCTGGACTTACATGCTACCAAAGCAATGCCTCCCAATGCTACCAAAGCGAGGAATAATATTGGCCTTACATGCTACCAAAGCAATGCCTGATGTGTATTCAACATGACACGCTTAAGTCTCAATCATTAGCCATTATCATATAAAACGTTTTACCTTCACGTAGAACTCATAATGGTTTTCTCTCATAAATCTCATTTAAAACATTTGTGTACTAAACACAAAACATGTTAAAATCGAGTTCTAACCGGTAAAACCATGCATACATTTCTCAATCTCAGTACGCCTTAACGTAGAGCCCAAATCTTTTTCACGTTTTAAACACAAAATGATTGTAAAACATTTTCACGCTTAGTTTACAATTCATAAAGGTTGGGTCCCAACCGGCTATAAAATCGTGTGCAATACTCATTCACAACACATAAAACATGCTTGTTTTCTCAGATCACAATTTCATGCTACTATATTATCACAAATCACACGCACAAATGAGTTTAAGTTTTCGTTTACCTCGTTGCACCTCGTATAGTGCAATCGTTTCCCCCGTATCACGGACTTGCCTCGCATTCCTCTCTGAAACTCTTGGGTTGTCCAAATGATGTTAAAACATCAATAAGCTATCTTAATCACATCATCGAGCACATATTTGCTCATCATTAAATACTCAAACAACTCAATTCTCACAATTCCATCACAATTGACATTCTCATCCACATTATTTCAAATCCTACATTTTTCATACCATATTCCATGCTAAATTTACCTCATTGCCTCAATTTCAAATTTATAGTCAAAAATCCTAAATCACCACAAATTACATAATGTTATCCATACTCCAATAAAATCATAGTTTCATCAATCCCTAACATTTCCTAGCTATTTTATCATAATGCCAGCAACCATAATCACCAAAAATCACTTTAAAATCCAAGATCAAAGTTTAGAATTTACCCAAACTTGTGGAGTGCTCTATTCACACCTCGATTCGATTCGTCCTACGATTTCCAAGTATGTTGTTCTCCTTTGGATGAGGAACAACTTTCCTTCTTGCCACAACCTTTGATTTGGATGAAAATGGGTGTTTTAGAAGAGAGAGAAAGTTAGGGTTCGACTGAAATGGAGGTTTAAAAGAGAGAGAAATGATGAAATGTAGGAAAACACAGGGGTCCTTTTATAGACGGAGGGTAGGAGATCGATCGGTCCTTAATGAGATCGATCTGCATTTAAATTTGGGAACGTGTTGGGGTAATGTTATGCATAGGAGATCGATCTGTAGTGGGGTGAGATCGATCTCTTAATGGCTTTATGAGATCGATCTGCTCTAATTATGAGATCGATCTCTAGTTTACAGAATGCTTCACGAGATCAATCTGTTCCTTGAGGAGATCGATCTTCTCATTACAGAATGCTTAATGAGATTGATTTCTTCCTCATGTGATCGATCTTTTTATTACAGAATCATAAGGAGATCGATCCTCTTCTATTGGAGATCGATCTGCTCACTTAATTTCCTCATTCCTTGTCATTTTGGCCTACCAAATCGATCCTCTCTTCTCCAAAATCGATCTGGCTTCATAGTTTCACACTTTGGTTAAACACTTAACATACAATCTCATTCATGACTCATTCATCACTTAGAAATTAATTCCATACTACCTCAATGTATGAGTGCATTACATTCAGCTCAATAAATTACACTTCCTGTTCACATTACATAATTAGATATCTGTAAAATTCTCAGATCTCACACCTTGGAACCATGCAACCATGCTAGGAAGCAAGTAGAAACCGAATAGAAAATGTAGAAGATGCTCTTAAAATGCAAGAAACATGATGGGTAAAAACAAATGCAGAAATGCTAAACCAGAAGCTCGAAAATGTAAGCTTAACTAAGTGTAAAATAAATTTTTTTTTCTAAAGAAAATGTAAATGGAATAGTGACAATGGGTTGAGCATTATGGCTTTTGTCACAAGCCCCTCACACCTCATTGCAACAAAAATACCATGAAAAGCAAAACAGTGAAATGAAATGGCGAAGAAGAAAAAGAAATGAAGCTTTTCATAAA
The DNA here is from genome assembly GCA_033439115.1 of Firmiana major. Taxonomy (NCBI): domain Eukaryota; kingdom Viridiplantae; phylum Streptophyta; class Magnoliopsida; order Malvales; family Malvaceae; genus Firmiana; species Firmiana major. Next base: position 71,922,167 of record CM065901.1, on the reverse strand, counting down.
AATCAAAATGGTTATGAACAGTAACTTAACAATGGTGGCTAAAACAACTAATGGAAAATAAAAAAAAAGTACTAGAGAAAATACTTCATAAAACTTTAATTTCAAAGCTATTCTAAAACTACTATAAATTACTCTAAAAACTACTCCTAAATTACTTTACACTACTCCTGCCCTAAAACTACCCTAAAAACTACACACTTTTTCAATTGCTAATCATGTTCTATTTATACATAAATTTAAAGGTACAATGGTAATTTTTTATCCTAGATGAGTTAGCATTGTTTGGCCACTTGTCTTCATTCAATTCACTGCAGAGTAGATATTTTCATGTCACTTGTCTATTTGTCCACTTGACTGTGCGATATGGCCCAGTGTGTGTCTTCCAGAAGGTTGGCATGGTGTCTGTTGATCTTATCGTTTCAGAGTGAATAAAATACAGGCATCTGACATCACCCGTGTCCAGACGACTGATGACTCGGTCTGTAAATTGGAAGTGGTCCAATCTCCTTTAGCCCATTTTTAGCCTATTTTTGACTGAAACGACTGAATTTCATTCGAATTTAATTTATCTACACATTAAAGAATTTTAATAAAATATAGGGGATAATTAATAAAATATTATGGGGATTTAAATAAATAATTAAGGAATTAAGCACAAATAATTCTATTAAAAATAGAATTATCACCCTGCATACAGAGATCAGCTGAGATGTATTTTTGGAGGACTTTCGGAGGTAATATGTTTTGGATATTGCACAGCGAAGATTGTAAAGAGAATTCTTGGATCTGACCTAGGGAAGGAGATCAGTGGATGAGTATGAGACCAAATTTATCTCTCTGGGCAGGTATGATCCTGATACGATGGACAGTGAGGTTAAGAAGGTCTGAAAGTTAGTGGACGGACTGAGATCATACATCAGATCCCGATTGGTCCCATTTGACATACCGACCTACGAGGAGGCAGTGCACAAGTCACAATTGTGTGAAGAAGATATTGAGTGGGTTTCCTCAGAGTATGGAAAAGTTGGTAGAGTGAGGGACAAAGATAGAAAGAGATCGACAGTAGATAGAAGCTTCAGTTATAGAGGAGCTAAGAAATTTTTTGAGAAGCGACTGAGGATTGAGGAGATCTGGGAGAGGACAGTTAAGCCTCCCATGTATTCGGCCATAGCTCCAACAAAGGGTATAGTGATTAGAAGGCCACAACCTACGACAGAACAATGCAATAAGTGCGGTAGGTACCATGGGATTCGACCATGCTGTGGATCTTTTGTAATATGTTTTCGATGTGGGAAACCATGGCACATGATTCAGAACTGCTCAGAGATGACTGAGAGTGCTCCACAGAAGGGCAAGGAGTCGAATAAAACTCTTGTTGATACTCCTACTCCGAGACGGAGGGCGATAGCTGAAGACAAGGGAAAACAAGTAGTTGGTAGAGGGCGAGTACATGCCTTGGACTAGGATATTGCAGATCAGTCATCGGATGTGGTGAAATGTACCATATTAATCTTTAATTTTAAAGCTTATGTTTTGATAGATCCTGGTGCCATAGATACATTTGTATCACCTGTATTTGTATGTAAATTGTATAGGTATGTGAAGCTTGCCTTGTTGAGTAGGAGGATGCTGATAAACACTCTCATGAATAATAGTCAGCTAGTGGAGTATGTATTTAGAGATTGTAAGTTGAAAGTAGGGGAAAAGGAAATGACAGCCGACCTCATTTTAATGTATATGAGAGAATTTGATGTAATCCTAGAAATGGATTAGTTGGCTACAAATCGTGCTGTAGTGGATTATTTTTCTAAGACGATAACATTTCCAGGGGTAGATAGCGTTACCATAAGTTTCTCCGAGAAATGTAATGTAAATCCCCTTGAAAAGTAATGAAAGCAGTCATGGTTGTGAGTAAAATATATGAATCTTTGTGCTGATTTAATGATTGATATTTTGAATGGTTATATTGCGTACGTGGTTGAGACTGATAAGGCATGCCCAAAATTGCGAGACATCCCAGTGGTCAGGAAATTTCTAGATGTCTTTCTAGATGATTTACTAGGGTTACCGTCAGATAGAGAGATAAAATTTTGTATAGAATTGGCACCTGGTATAGAGTCGATATCCAAGCCACCGTACAGAATGGCTTCGATTGAGTTGGAGGAACTGAAAAAGCAGTTACAGGAGTTGTTGGACAAGGGGTTCATCAAACCGAGTGTATTGCATTTGGGAGCACTGATACTGTTTGTAAAGAAAAAGGATGGAAGCCTCCGACTGTGTATTGACTACAGGTTGTTGAATAAGGCGACCATTAAGAATAGTTACCCCCTTCCACGCATCGATGACTTGTTAGATCATCTTCAGGGAGCGCAGTTCTTTTCTAAGATAGACATGAGATCTGGGTACCACCAGTTGAGAATTCGGGATAGAGATGTACCCAAGAAAGCTTTTCGCACCCGGTATGGTCATTTTGAGTTTATGGTTATGCCATTCGGGTTGACGAATGCTCCTCCAACTTTTATGTCATTGATGAATGAGGTGTTTCACCAGTATTTGGATAGATTTGTTATCGTGTTCATCGATGAAATTCTGGTGTATTCGAGATCTAGAGAGGAGCATGAATAGCACCTAATGATAGTGCTATAGACCCTTCGAGAGAAGAAATTGTACGCTAAACTCAATAAGTGTGACTTTTGACTAGAACAAATATCTTTTCTGGGAACTATTATGTCGAAGAATGGTGTGTTTGTGGACCCATCCAAGATTGAGGCAGTGGTTCAGTGGCAGAGACCCTAGACAGTCATAGAGATCAGAAGTTTCCTGGGTTTAGCTGGATATTATCGATGGTTTATGGAGGGATTTTAGAGATTGGCTGCTCCATTGACACGTCTCATGAGAAAGAATGTTGAATTTGTGTGGGACGATAAATGTGAGAGGAGTTTTCAGGAGTTGAAGTGGAAATTGACCACAGCTTCGATTCTCACCATTCATACTAGCTTAAGAGGTTTTTTGTATATACGAATGCATCACACCAAGGATTGGACTATGTACTGATGTAAGATGGGAAGGTAGTAGCCTGTGGATTGAGACAGCTGAAGGATCATGAGAGGAACTACCCGACCCACCTAACCCACGACTTAGAATTGGTGATCGTGGTATTTGCTTTAAAAATATGGTGCCATTATCTATATGGTGAGAAATTCCAAGTATTTATAAACCACAAGAGCCTTAAGTATCTGTTCTTACAAAAAGAGTTGAACATGAGACAGAGAAGATAACTTGAGCTTTTGAAGGACTAAGATTGTGAGATCTTGTACCACCCGGGTAAAACAAATGTAGTAGCTGATGCATTGAGTAGAAAGCATCTTGGGTTGGTATCGTACATGATGATCAGGGAACATGAGCTGTTGGAACAGTTTGTGAGCCTCAGTTTGGATGTGACCTTGCCTGATGCTGATAGTGGTTGTATGATGGCTAGCTTGTGGTTGGAACCCACTATGGTTGATTGTATCCGGCAGGCTCAGCAGATTGATCAGCAGTGCAGTGATATTATTGGGCAGATACAGAGGGGTACAGAGACTGATTTTGAGTTGAGTTCAGATGGTTTACTGACTTCAGGGGTAGGATATGTGTTCTCGATGATCCAGAGATCAGGAGGTTGATCTTGACAGAAGCTCACTCGATAAAGTATACATTGCATTTGAAAAGTAATAAGATGTATCAGAATCTTCGAAGAGTGTATTGATGGTCAGGGATGTAAAAAGAGGTAGCTGAATTTGTGGTAAAATGTCTCGTCTGTCAGCAGATGAAGGTAGAGCATCAAAAGCCTGCAGGGCTATTACAACATTTACCTATATCGACTTGAAAATGAGAGCATGTTACTATGGACAACGTGATGGGTTTACCTAGGACCCGTAGGAATCACGATGCGATTTGGGTAATAGTGGACAGATTGACGAAGTCGGCACACTTCCTAGCTGTGAGAGCCACCGATACTCTGAGTACACTGGCGTAACTATATGTGTGTGAGATAGTGAGATTGCATGGTGTTCCAGTGAGCATTATTTCTGATAAGGATGCCCGCTTCACTTCCCACTTTTGGAACATTTTCAGGAAGTGATGAGGATGTAACTAAGTTTTAGCACAACGTTTCATCCTCAGACAGATGGTCAGTCAGAGAGGACTATACAGACCCTAGAGGATATGTTGAGAATGTGTGCATTAGATTTTGAAGGCTCTTGGTATGACCATTTGCCATTCACAGAGTTCGCCTATAATAATAGTTATCATTCGAGTATCGAGATGGCACCGTATAAGGTTTTGTATGGCCGTAGATGTCGTTCTCCTATTGGATGGGAAGAGGTTGGTGACCGACTGATATTTGCTCCTGACTTGGTGAGACAAGCCTCTGAGGATGTCCAATTAATTTGTGAGAAGTTATGGACAACTCAGAGTAGACAAAAGAGTTATGCTGACAAGAGATGGAAACCATTGGAATTCACAGTGGGCGAATCAGTGTTTTTGCGAGTTTTTTCTTCCAAGGGTATAACGAGGTTCAAAAAGAAAAAAAGTTAAGTCCTCGTTACATTTGACCCTTTGAGATATTGGATAGAGTGAGAGATAAGGCCTATAAGCTAGTGTTGCCACCCGAAACAGGCGTTCATAACGTCTTCCACATCTCTATGTTACGAAAGTACCACTCAGATCCGGCACATGTGATAAGATATGAGCCATTGGAGCTCAACGAGAACATGACATATGTTGAGAAGCTGATTCAGATATTGTATAGGAAGGAGAAGGTGTTGAGATCGAAGACGATCCCCTAGTGAAAGTCCTTTGGCAGCACCACACTACAGAAAAAGCTACATGTGAGTTAGAGAGTTTGATACGGGAGAAGTATCCCGAGTTGTTCATGGACTGAATTGGTTCCAATTTGGAGGACCAAATTTCCTTAAGTGGGGGAGATTGTGAGACCCCATGTATGTATAACTTTGTAATATATGTTACTGGAATTATAAGACGAATGATTCCGGATGAATGAAACTAGAACGAGTTTAATGTGAGAAAATGGAATGTGGTTGATTAAGTGATAAAAAGGATTTTATCAAGTTGTTCGTGAGGTAATGTGCATGATTTTGAGATGATTGGATGAAGCCACATTGTGAGATTAGTCAAGTGATAAAAATGTGCATAAATGGTGTTGTAGAAATGGCATAATGATGGCTAAATGTGATAATGAGTCAAACTCGATAAAATAGACTCGATGAGATATATCGATTAGTTGAAGTTGGAATATGAGTTGTTTGGTATTGACTCATATGATTGATGTATATTTGCAGCTCTCGAGGATAAATTCAAAGCAAGTTAGCCAAATCGTGAAAAGCGGGAAAGGAAAGAAGAGTTGCTTTCAAGGGAATCGAGGTAAGGGACTTGTTTAGCCCTGGGATATCTATACGCCTTTCGGGCGCATGGACGATATTTAACGCGTTTAAGAGTCATAGGATGAAATGATGTTTGAAAGGTAAAGAATTGGGTTTTTTGATAAATGTGCATTAAAAGCAAGAGCATGATGCTTTGAAATCTTTCTATTGCTTTTTAGCATGTGATTGGTAGGTTGGCTAGCATTTGAAATGATTTGCACAAAAACATGGCTTGATTTGGTGTTTCAACCATGCTTTGCAAAGAATGAGCCACCTACATAAGTTTTATGGAAATCAAATGTGCTAGAGCACTGCTCGTACGAGATTTGACGTGTTTTATACATGCATTAGTGTTGGAGTGATGCTCGCACTAGAGTTTTACATGCATGAGTGCTAGAGCTTAGCTCGCACTAGTTTTTACATGGATTTTATGACATTGTGCTAGAGCCTAGCTCTCACTAATTTTCATACGAGTTTTGACATGGTGCTGGAGCATAGCTCGCACTAAATGTCAATTACACTTGTTTTCATGCTAGAGATTACTCGCACGTGGTTTTATGATATGTTGGGAGTTGTGCTGGGAGTTTCGGGTAGTCTGTGTGCCACGCCAGTTAAATAGGCTCACACGTGCGTATTGAGATGTGGAAGGATATATTGTGATGACATGGGTCCATGGAGTACACTGTACCATGCAAATAGCATGGAGTACACTGTACCATGTGTGATATTATATATATGCTGTCTTCGAATGATGGATTTTGCTATGGACCGACGGGTTGGATGTGACCCACCTCCCGTGCGGAAGCAGATAAAGGTGATACTCCGTACACTAGGATCCGTGTAGCCTGGGATCACAGAGGATATGGCCATAGTCCTAGTTATTTACCTTATTGATATTGTATGCCTATCTCACATGTCTATTGTTGAATGAGAAATCCATATTTTGAAATGTGTTTTGTGTGTCAGGATAGTCCATGGGAGGGGCTGAGTCCGACGAGTGATGATTTTGTGTCGGCTTGTGTTGAGAATTGGAAAAGCTTTTAAGTGCACTTTGCATGATGATTTTCCATGCTTTGATTTTGATTACGCATGATGATTTTTCCATGCTATGTTTAAGAACTGTGCACTGATTTAAATAGCATGATTAGCTTTACATGGCATAAACACAAGCATGAGCATACGTTTTGGAGTATGACATAGAAATGTGTGATTTAAGTATGGCATCACGATCACGTAGATAATATAGCTATCTACTGCTCGCATGATTACCTTATTGAACGCGTGGTTTGCTTACCCCCTTATTTTCCCCTTCTACAGAGCACTTACAGTAGATAGTGGGTGACTGAGGATTGGATTTTGGAGTCCGCTGCATTCCATCACACGAGGTATACACATTTGTATAATTTTTGTATCTAGACCTGTCAAAGCACAGTAATGCCTTTAAATGTAATTTTGGGGATGTAGAAGATTATAAACACATGTAAACAGTAACTCTGATTTAGAAATACAAGTGTTTACATTTAAATGAATTGTAATTCGAAATGATATGATTGGATGCGGTTGACACTGATACACAGCCCAATTATTGGTGGTGTAGCTGTTCACGATCAGATAAAGTAAAGGTAAAGAACAAATAAGAATTGAATTAAATAAGAAACGAAAAGAAAAAAATTTGTAGTGGATTTTCAATGGATTGAGTGTCGTGACACCTGTAAATAAGTTACAGTAGTTACCCATGACCATTCAACCCTAATGATAGGATATAATAGTTAGCATTATACAGCTCTGCTGAGAGGATATAATAGTTAACATTATACGACCTTGTTGATGGGTTATAATAGTTAGCAATACACAACCCTGTTGACTGGATATAAAAGTTAGCAATATACAACCCTGTTGACGAGTTATAATAGTTAGCAATATACAACCCTGCTAATAGGATATAATAGTTAACTAATATACGCCTGTTGACGAGTTATAATAGTTAGTAATATACAACCTTACTGATAGATTATAATAGCTAGTGTTGATTATAAGGCTTTACTAACGAGTTATAATAGTTAGTGATGATTATATGATCTTGCAGACGAGTAATAATAGTTAATGATGAATATGCGGCCCTACTAACGAGTTAGAATAGTTAGCAATAGTCATGTAAATAAGATTTTCTATACAGCCTTGGTTAAGGGTTGTAGTAGTGATCGTATCAAATAACAAACATTGGTTTATTGAATTTCTTATCGAAAGAATATCTATTTACCAAACTATAGAACATTGTTTATAAGAAATACGTTTTTCGCATGTGATTTTTGAATTATATGCATCGATAAGAAAGAATAATTGTTTATATGAATGATCATCGATTTACCAAGCATTCATAGCATGACATGCATTATCATGCTAGAATGCATATGTATTTGGAAGTCAAAATTTTTGGATTAGAGTTTCTTGGTCAGGTCAAAAGGAAAATCGAGGTACTTCAAAGTATTGTCTCCCTTTGAAAGATCTTGACAATGTCACTAGCTTCAGTGATGTAGAATATTTGAATATGAAATGATTATCAGAATATCAGAGACTAAGAAATTTGATACGACTATCCAAACTTAGAAATGTGATATGAATATCAAAAAATAAGAAATATGATATGAATATGAATGTTTTATCGTTATATAAATCATGTGCTATAAACATGCATTGGAATTTAGTATCTTGTAGGTTATTACCTCTATACTTGTGTGGCTTACTTACTGAGCTCCCCAGGTTACTCCCCATCTATTTTCCATCACAGGTTAAGTCCAGAGGTGTGATATTATCGACTTCAGTATTCGACTTCAAAGTTACATACGTTAGAGATCTCGTAGCTCATTTTGGTATACTTGTATACTTTATTAATTTGCTTTTTTTTTTTTTCAGACAGATTTCATTCAGTACATGAGTTGGGGTATATATGAGGTCATGGTATGTTTACATATTTGATTTATGTTAAATGAAGTGTTGTTATGTGAGATCTGAGAATTTCAGACATATTTTATTGATGTAATAAGAATTTGAAGTGTAATTTATTGAGCTAAGTAAATTGTGGGAATTATAATTGGAGATTTATATGTTAAGTGTGTAAAAGGAGCATGAAGTATGAGGACAGATCGATCTGGGAGAAGGAGAGATCGATCTGGTGAGTTAAAAATGACGAGGAAGGAGGAATTTGAGGAGCAGATCGATCTCCAATGGAAGAGATCGATCTCCAAATGATTCTGTTTGAGAAAGGATCGATCTCATGAGGAAGAGATCGATCTCCAAATGATTCTGTTTGGGAGAAGATCGATCTCCTTAGGAGCAGATCGATCTCATAAAGCCATAAAGAGATCGATCTCACCCCTCGACAGATCGATCTCCTAGGCATAAAATTGCCCAGATCGTCCCCAAATTTTAAACGCAGATCGATCTCACCCCTCGACAGATCGATCTCCTACCTCCAATCTATATAAGGAACCCGTGTTTTTCTCCTGCAATTTCACTTTCTCTCTCTTCCAACCCCCATTTTACCGAAAACCTAACTTTCTCACTCATCCAAATCACCCATTTTCGGTCGAATCAGCTGTCGTGGTAAGAAGGAAAGTTGTTCCTCATCAAAGGGAGAACAACATACTTGGAAATCGAAGGACGAATCGGATCGAGGCGTGAGTTGTGCGTCTCACAAGCTTTGGGTAACTTCTAAACCTCGATCTTGATATTTGAGCTGATTCTGATGATATTGGTGGTTGTCATTGCGTTGAAATAGCTGAGAAATGATTAGGGATTGATGAAATTGCAATGTAGTTGGAGTAATGTAGATATTTGGTAATTTTGGCAATTTTGAGAATTGTGCTATAAATGGAAATATAGACAATGTGGTGAATTAGCATAGATAATTGGCATGAGAAATGTAGGATGTTGAGATATTGTGAATGAGGTTGTAGTTTAGGGTTGAGTTACGAGAATCAAGAGATTTGAGGAGTTATGAGCAATTATGCTCAATTTTGAGAATTGAGGTTTATGAGGTAATTGAGTATTGATGTTTTAACATCGTTTGGACAGCTTGGGAGTTCCAGAGTGGAATGCGAGACTAGTCCGTGATACGGGGGAAACGATTGCACTATACGAGGTGCAAAGAGGTAAGGGAAATCTAAACCATTTGTGTATGTGAATTGTAAACTATTTTAGCATGAATTGTGGTTTATAAAACAAGCATGTTGAGATTTAATTGCACACGATTTTTATAGCAGGTTGGAGCTCAATGTTTTTATGAGTTTATAACTGGGCTCTACGTTAAGGCAATATCGAGATTTGAGAAATGTGTGCGTGTGCTTTGCCGGTTGGAACTCGGTTTTATTACATTTTGTGTTGAGTACAAAACGATTTTCAAATGAGTTTATGAGAGAAAAACCATTATGAGTTCTACGTGAAGGCAAACCAGTCTTATGTGATAAGACTTGGGTGTGTAGTTGTGAGTACACACAGGGCATTGCTCGGGTAGCATGTAAGCCCGATTTCTTCTCCGTTCTGGTAACGTGAGAACAACCCATTCAGTGGCTGTGCCACGTATACTTAGTGGCCGTTGCCACGTTGAGAAACCCCATTGGTGGCTGTGCCACGTTATACCCCATTGGTGGCTGTGCCACGTTGAGAAACCCTATTGGTGGCTGTGCCACGTTATACCCCATTGGTGGCTGTGCCACGTTGAGAAACCCTATTCTGTGGCTATGCCACGCGAGAAATTAAATCAGTGGCTTTGCCACGTGTGTTTTGTGGCTATGCCACGTGAGAAATTAAATCAGCGGCTTTGCCACGTGTGTTTTGTGGCTATGCCACGTGAGAAATTAAATCAGCGGCTTTGCCACGTGTGTTTTGTGGCTATGCCACGTGAGAAATTAAATCAGCGGCTTTGCCACGTGTGTTTTGTGGCTATGCCACGTGAGAAATTAAATCAGTGGCTATGCCACGTGTGTTTAGTGGCTGTGCCACGTGCATTATTTTTACTGTGATTTTATCACGTTATTTGAGAAAGCGTTTAACGCGTTATTTTCACATGCTTTGTTATTGCTCTAGAGTGAGCCTTTTACTTCATGTTTTCACATGATTTGAGATATGAGAATATCGTTTTGAGTACTTTCATGCTATGGTTTTCAAATGAGTTTCACATACAAATAAACCTTTTGTGATGTGCATTTTGGTTTATGAAATGAGTTCCTTGCCCCCTTTACTGAGCGATTTAGAAGCTCACCCTGTTTTTCTTTCCCCCCCAGAGTTCTTCAAGTGAAAAAGGATCTCCCTGCGACGTACGGAGTAGTGGCTAGTGGAGGATTCGAGCTCCAGGCCATATATTTTGTACTTTGAGGTATATTTTATCTTTTCATGTACCCAGACTATTATTGTAATTGCAGACACTTGATGTATAACATTATATGGGATGTATTAGGATTAATTAACTTGAGATGGATTAATGTATTTGATATGATATATAAATTCTAGTGATGAGATCCTGAGGAATGATAATTATGATGATGTATGACACTGCACAGGAATGCACCTTTAACTGTGAGCTAATGAGTAAAAAAAAAAAGTTTTAAATTTGCCCTATTTTCCGCATTTTCGGGGCGTGACATGTTAGAAAACAAAGGTCAAAATTAAGCATTTATGGCATTATTGTAGTCAGTATATGTTTTGGAAACCCTAATGACTTTCGAAATTTTTGAAAATATTGTACACGGTAGATTACAGAATGTATAATATAACTAAGCAATAAGATTCAAATTTTGATCTGTAGGGAATATTCAGTCTGAGATTGACCCTTACCAGAATTTATCATTTTTACGTGGGAATTATATTTAGATGTTTCTTTTGGTATTGATCAAATAAATTAAACTGAGCTTTAGGTTCGAGACCTTAAACTGTACTAGGTAGTTTGTGACCCAGAAGTATTATAGGACTGTACTCAAATGACAAACTAGTGTCTAAGAAAAAATGAAAAAGTTAGCCTAGATTTTTGTACTTTTGCGATAAGTTACTGAAAAGTCGTGGTCTTCGGGTTATGACATGGGTACATCTTCATGTGAAAGGCAATGAAGGAAGCTGTTTAGATTAAGAAGTTCATTACTAAGCTTAGTGTGGTTCCAAGCATTGTTGTTGTTGTCACTTTGTATTATGACCACAATAGAGCCATAGCTCAAGCTAAGGAACCAAGGTCTCATAAAACAATCTAAGCATGTGTAAAGGCAATATCACCTGATTAAAGAAATCATTAGTTGGGGTGAAGTTAGTATAGAAAGGGTTCTCACTAAAAATAATCTTTCTGATCCTCTTACCAATGTTATGATCAGTATAAACACAAGCACCACCTACAATGTTATCGCATTCAATCCATAAACGATTTGTTTTAGTCTTTGGTGGAGAATATTAGTGTAAGCCCTTCAAACTAATCAAGTTTTGGTTGTGATTGACATTATTTAGTTGTTTCTCGTCATGAATATTACTTTTTACATAATAATATTAAGGTCTTTTTTTATCCATAAATTCATAAAGTAATTATGATTATGTGTGTAAGGATAAGAGACTTAAGGGTCCCAAGTTTGAACTCATGGGGACGCGAATAAGAGTATTTACCTTGATAAAATCGTGCAGGTCAGTGGACCTAAAGTGGACCATATGTATGAGTCAAGGTAAACCTGAGGGGATCTAAGCCTCAAGGGGATGCCAGCCGACGACCTATGAACGTGTTGAACCTTAACAATAAAATGCGCCATGTGTGTAAAGATAAGGGATTTAAGGCTCCCAAGTTCGAACTGTGAAACCCGAATTTTTCCCACTATGTTCATTATTTGGGACCATAATTTAAATTAAAGGGATTTAAATCGTTGGACGAAAGATACGGAATTTAAATGAAAGAAGATAGTGAGTCCGAGAAGGAAAATCGGTCTAAATTAATCCCGAACGTGTAGAAGGGTAAAATGGTCAAAAGATCCTAATTTCGGTGTAAATTCGATAAGGAAACTTCATTAAATATATGGATTTAAGAAATCTTGATCGATAAAGAAGAAATTTTGAAATTTCGAGTTCAATTGGTCAAGATACGAAAATATTACGAATTTTCGTAATTTTCGCCCGGGACATTATCCCGAAAATATGCGAAAATTACACTGAAATAAATTAAATTAATTAAATAAATTAATTAATAAAATATATATAATTTTTGAGATATTTTGTACAATTTATTAAATTTTATTTGATTAAAATAAAATATAATAAAATAATAATAAAGTAATAATAAGTTAAAAAAAACGAAAACGAAACTCTGTCGCGCGAAACAGAGTCGCGCGACAGAGAGGAAACCAGGAGCAGAGGCAGCAAGGGAGTCGAGCTCCCATCTGTTCACCGACGAAGCCCGGCGAACGGACTAGAGGGGCGACCGAGCCTCGCCGGTGTCGAAAGAGGGAGAAGAAGATGCGATCGACGAGGGAAAAGAGAGAAAGAGAGAGAAAGAGTGAAATCGATAGAAAAGAGAGGAGAGAGAGAGATCGATGGCCGAGGAGGGGAGGAACGAACCACCACCGGCCAGAGGAGACCTCTGCGACGCTGATCCATGCGCAGATCGGCCTGAAACGCGGCCGAACGGCACGAAAAAAATTCGGTGCCGCCGTCGGAGGAGAGAAGAGGCCGGACCGACCACTTTTCGACGAGCTTTGGCGAAGCCGACCACAGATCCATGCATCGGACTACCCCGCGAACAAGCTGGAGGCGGAAGCCGGCGGAGAACCGACCGGAAAAGCCCCGAACGGCAAGTGAGAAGTTGAACCGGAACTGAACCGGACTGAACCGGACCGGTCTGAACCGATCTAAACCGGACCGAACCGATTCAGCCAAGAAAGAGAGGGAAAAAGGAGAAAAAGGGAAGAAAAAGAGGAAAAGGAAAAAGGAAAAAATTTTTAGGGATACACCGGACTTCGGGTAAGTCGGTAAGAGGTCAAAAGTGACCGATTTAATTTTCGAAAACTTTTTTAAATTATATTTGATCGAAAATTCACCCAAAATTAAGTATATAAATTGTGCAGTTCGATGATAAATCGCGTACGTGAGCCCGATCGAATTTTGATTTGCGCACTATTGTAAAATCTCGGATAAGTAAAGCTCATTTACGACAATTTATATAATTATCGCGCATTAAAAGTTTATTTTACGAGTTACGGATTTAATTACGCATTTAGTGGATTAAATTGAGATTTTAATTAAATTGTCGTAAATGATCTACGGGCTATTCAAAAAGTATAGAAAAAGGCCCAATAAGTATTGATGGGCCCAATGAGCCCAATAGGCCTCGATGAAAGAATTAATAAGTGGAAACGGGCTTAAAACGGATTAAGGCCCATTAAGGTGCAATTTGGCCCAATAAGAGAGAAATTGACCCAATTAGCTAACTCGACAGTAATAAATATGAGGAAAATATTTATTGAATTGAATACGATTTAAAACGAAGTTTATACCGATAAAACCGAGCAAAAAGAGTAAAATCGATAAAAGTCAACTTTTGGTCAAAGCTTTAATATAATCACATATTTGGATATGTTGAAATGAATTTAAGCCGTATGTGATAAGTTGAACTTGTTTTGCAGTAGCTCGGTCTATCGACACATTTTACGAGGTAAATTCGAGCATCGAGGAAAGTGCTCTACATCAGTAGCTAAGAGGTAAGGGATATATTTTAGAGTAGCGTTAGTACTCCTTTATCCTTACCAACTGTTTATGTATGAGAATTGGACGAAATGGATTTCCAACTGTATTCAAACCGAAACCAAAACCATTTCCCGAGTTTTTAGCATGTTTTATATATATGAGATACATTTTTACAGCATACATGTTTATAAAAGTGATTTTTCACTTCTGAAATGAAAGCATAGTATTTTCACGTGAGATTACGGGTTAGAGTCCCAATATGTTTTACAAAACCATGTTTTCATGATACGGGTTAAAGTCCCGAGACAGCTTTTAAGCTATATTTTCACAGTACGGGTATTAGTCCCAAGAAATAGCTATTATAACTATGCTTTCCATATTTACACGGGCTAGAGTCCCGCAATGATTTATGAAAACTATGTTTTCTATGAGAAACGGGCTAGAGTCCCGTAATGATTTATGAAAAATGGGTTAGAGTCCCGTAACGATTTTAATACACGGGTATGAGGCCCGAAATGATTTTGATAAATTGGGTAAGAGGCCCAAAATGATTTTTGTGGGGTAAAAAGGCATGATATGAAGAAAGTCAGAGGATCTGGGGTCGATCTCGTATGGAGACGATCGAGGATATACCTAGCCGACGGCCAGAGAATGGGCAGGCTCTGACTTGATATGAGAAACGTGCGTATAGACCACACTTGGTGATGCACGTGAGTTCGTGCGTATAGTCCCCATTTAGTGGTGCACGAGAGATAGGGCAGCGTACGACCCTGATCCAGTCCTACGGCTCCCTGTATTATGGCCATGAGTACCCATGATTTTTTCCTACGGGACCAGATGTATGATGTCCTTCGGGACTAGTATATGAGACGATTGCCTGACCCTACACGATGAATTGACGGAATAATATATATATGTTTTCGCACATTTCATGCTACCTGTTTTATGATTTTAATGAGCACATATTTTCTATGATGAGATTTTAAAGGTAGCCATGAGTATATTTTACGAAATGTGCATATGACAATACAATTTCATTTTAAAGTGATAAGCATGTTATGATATGCATGATTAAGTTTTGAGATGCTTTTTACTTGTTTGCACGACGTGATCTGCATACTATACATGAGTTTTACTGAAAGGATGCATGATGTGTAAACTTATGATTTAAGCATGTTTTTACTGCTTTTATGAAATGTAAGCATCTCTACTCCAGTACATATTTATGCTGATTTGTAAAACCATGAGTTTTACCATGTTTTGAGTATTTAAAGCTATTTTAAATGTATCTCTTACTGAGTCTGAAAAACTCACCCCTCTCCTCTCCATCTCCCAGATTATCTATAGCGAGTCTACTGCACATATGAGACTGTGGTCGTTGACAAGGTAGTCCGACCTTTTATCAGATACTCTCGTAACCTTGAGGTACAGTCTTACTTATATTCCAGACATGTGATACATAATAGACACTATTGTATATAATAGTCGGGATGTAATAGTTGTAAATGATTTTATATATACAGAATGTATGTAATGTAACGAGATCCTGGAAAATGAAAAAGATTTTAAATCTAGACATGGACAAGAAAACAACATAGTTAATGGATAAAAAATTTTAAATTAGCCCAATTTTTTCGCGCTTCCGGGACGTGACACGAACTTATGGGGACGCGAATTGGGGTATTTACCTTGATAAAACTGTGCGAGTCAGTGGACCCAAAATGGACAGTACGTATGAATCAAGGTAAACTTGAGGGATTTAAGCCCCAAGGGAATGCTAGCCGATGGCCTATGAATGGGTTGGGCCTTGACAGTTTACAATTATGACAATCCCTATGCATCAAAACGTTGTTCTTAAACTTGTTTCTGGTCATTGTATAGTTAACCTTGATTTTTGTACTTGTGCAATAAGTTATCGAAAAGTCACAGCCTTTGAATCATGACACAAGTACATCTGTGTGAGAGGCAATGAAGTAAGATGTTTAGATTAAGAATTCATTACTAAACTTGATGTGGTTCTAAGCATCATTGGCTTGGTCAGTTTGAATTATGACTACAATGGAGCCGTAGCTCAAGCTAAGGAACCAAGGTCTAAAAAAATCTAAGTATGTGCAAAGGCAATATCACCTTATCAAAGAAATCATTAATTGAGGTAAAGTTCGTATAGAAAGGGTTCCCACTGAAGATAATCTTGTTGATCTTCTTACCAATGTTCTTATCAACAGAAACACAATCAACACTTACAGGGTTATGGTATTCGATACATAGACGATTGGCTTTAGTGTTAGGTGGAGAATATTAGTGTAAACCCTTCAAGTTAATCAAGTTTTGGTTGTGATTGACACTATTTAGTTGTTTCACGTCATGAATATTATTTTTTTATATAATACTATTAAGGTATTTCTTTATCCATAGATTTATAAAGTAATTGTGATTATTGCACTTATATAGATAAAACTCATGAACATAATAGCCTTACAAGAAAGTTGTAAAGGTTTACAATTATGAGAATCCCTATGCATCGAAGCATTGTTCTTAAACTTGTTTTTGGTAATTGTATTATCAAGATATGGCATTTACAATTCTCTAAGGCTAGCACATGCAAAACCACTTTACTTATAACGTATATAATTAATCTTGTAGGTTGAAATTTAGTAATATTTGAGGATAGTATATGAGTACTTAATAGAAAAAGTTCACTGAACTTAACCCACAATTAGAGTTCCATTTGGTAGTATAGTTTAAGTGTCTACAAAATATTTTCTCATATGTTAGTAGTTTAAGTAGTCCTTTAACTTTGGATACCAGACCATCTTATATGTGGAACATTATACTTTTATTTCAACTCTTTAGGTTTAGATAGACAAATGCCTCATTATGGTGTTTTTAGGTATGACCTAAAGCATATGAAGATGGATGAGTAGCCAAGATTAGGATTCAATACCTTGAATGTAAGACCCAGTTTTATCGTAAGGGCAAAAAGGGAATAAATAGGAATTTTCGAGAGCATTTAAAAATGCAAAAGGATTAAAATGGTATCCCCGAACACGTGCAAGGGTAAAATGGTCAAAAGACCAAAATTCGGTATTAATCGGGACAAGAAAATTTAATTAAAAATATGAGAATGAGAAATCTTGATCAATAACGAAGAAATAATTAAATTTCGGGTTAAATTGATCAAGATATGAATTTATTGGAATAAATCGAAATTTTCGCATCGAAAAATAATCCCGAAAATAATCGAAAAATATACCGAAAAGTCAAAAATTATACCGAAAAGGTAAAATCGGACTGATAAATTTATTTACAGATTAAAGGAATAAAATAGAATTTTTTTAGATATTTTGGGAATTTTATTACTATTTTAATGAATAAAATAATAATAAAAATTTAATTAGAAAAAAAAAAAAGAGTTAAAAAAAAGGGAATCAGAAACGCGAGAAACAGAAAACAAAGAGGAAAAGAAAAGCAAAAGGGCGAAAGGCGGACCGAGGAGGATTTCTTACCGGCGAGCCACCACCGGCGGGGCTAAGGGGCCGACGAGGGTCGACGAACGTAGCTCGACCTCGGGCGAACCCACAGGCGGCCGCGACGCGCCTCGAAGTCGCTGAAAAACGTCGAAAAATGAAGGAGAAGCCGCGAGAGAGAAAACTGATTTTGCCGGTGATGGCTGCGATTCGACCCCAGCCGAGGTCGGATTTAGGAAGCCCAGGCTATGGCGCACTGAACAGCCGCCGGGAACCGACCGGACGGCGCCGACATGGCCAAATGTTGCCTGAACTGGCCGAACCGGACTAAACCGGTTAAACCGGACCGAGCTGAACCGACGGTCCGAACCGGGTTGAACCGGATCGGACCGGTTCAGCCAAAAAGAGAGGGAAAAAAGGAAGATAAAGGGAAAAAGAAAAAGAGAAAAAATTGGAGAAAATTTCAGTGATACAATCGAGCTTCGGGTAAGTCGGTAAGCGGTCAAATTGACCGATTTAATTTTTGAAATATTTAATTTGATAAATAATCGACTGAAAGTTTACCCGAAAATATATTTAATTGTGTAGCTCGACAATTGGCATCCACCGAGAGCTCGAGATAGCCTCGATTTGAGTACTATCATGGAATCACGGGTAAGTAACCCTTATTTACGACAATTTACATCGTTATGCGTGATTGATATTTAACGCATAAATTACGAATTTAATTTCTGCATAAATGAATTAAATTCTGGAAAATTAGATAAATTGTCGTAAATATTAAATTGAGATATCCGAAAATTTAGAACGAGGTTAAATAAATTACTGATGGGCCCAATGAGCCCAATAGGCCTCGATAAAGTGTGGTATACGGGCTTAAGGCCGATTAAGGCCCATTATGGTGCAATCGGGCCCAATATGGGTAAATGGGCCCAATAATTTAAATTAAGGCCAGAAAATTAAGAAATACAATTAATTGTATTGTATTTGACCTGATGAACATTTATCCGCAGTGCCGGAGATTTGATTTGGATTTGGAGCAAATTGGACTGCGTGACGAGTCATCAGTGGAAAGGTCAGACTGTACAGATAAATGAGGTAAGGGAATTGTGTGAGTAGCTAGAGGTAGCTACGCATATTTTAATAGATTTTGTATACACTGATTATGTATGTATACGCGATTATTGTATAATGATCCTAAAAGTGGTTTAAATGAATTTTAAGGATCGAAATAGGTGAAATGTCTATTTTACCCCTATTGAGGGAAGTTCACCTAAGGATGGTGAAAGCATGACATGCATGAAATGCATGATTTAAGGAACTTTTAGAATTAAGGGATTTTATTGGTTTTTAATCAAAGCAAATCGATAGATTGGCCAGTAATTGTTTAAATTTCACAAGATAACACTACGTAGCTGTTATTTATATTTAAATGGAATTCTTTGGAAAATGGGCCAACTATCAAGTTTATATGGAAACAGATAGTGCTGACACGTAGTTCGCACTATATCTGCGTTTGTGAATGTGCATAAATGTGCTTGAGCGATTGCTCGCACCGACTTGTGTGACATCATATGCATGAAATGTGCTAGAGCATGGTGCTCGCACTGATTTTTATTATTGTGAAATGAGAGCTGCTGGAGCCTAGCTCGCACTCTGTTTTGACATGTTTTGACATGTTTTGACTTGTTTTGACGTGGTATGCATAAAATGGTGCTAGAGCAATTGCTCGCACTAGTTTTAATGATTTGACATGCATGAAAGATGCTGGAGCTTAGCTCGCATCCTGTTTTGATTTAATTATGCATGAAGCCGTGCTGGAGTGTAACTCGCACGAGATTTGATATAATTATGCATAAAGCAGTGCTGGAGTATAACTCGCACGAGATTTGATTTACTTAAGCATTTCTTTGTGCTGGAGCTCGCTCGCACAAAGTTTTATATGGTTTTCATAATTCATTTGAATGTCGTACTGGAGTTTTTCTCGTACGAGGTTTTCATTGAGTTTTTATACATATCCGTACTAGAGCATTGCTCGTACGTGGATTTTACTTGAATTTATAATCAGTTTAAGTCGTACTGGAGCGCTGCTCGTACGCAGATTTTACTGATTTTTATGAAACCGTGCTAGAGCTTCGCTCGCACGAGGTTTTTCTGATATCATGAATATGCATGGAGCCATGCTTGAGCCTCGTTCGCACAGGGATTTATATTACATGCATATAGCCATGTTGGAATCTCCTGTAGACTGTGTGTCACAGTGAGATGATATGCTCACACGTGCATTCTGAGACAGAGATGATATGGGTGGATAAGACCTATTACAGGCACCCCTGATTGAGCTTGGGTTCACGGAGTATGTTGTACCGTGTATGTTACGCGGAGTACGCTGTACCGTGGGGATTGTTGGAGTGGAGTGGCATTAGCCACGAGGCAGCAGCCTTGCCCTCGCAATCCTAGTGTTATGCTGTTCTGGCGGGTAGGACGACCCACCTCCCGTTTCAGGTGTGACACACTAGGTACCGTGTTGCCAGGGATCACTAGGATATGGCCATAGTCCTCGATGTTTCTGATAATTACCTACTTGTCACACATGATATAACTTGTGGTCTGTTAGACCAGGGTAGACCCAAAGGAGGGGTCAGGCCCTCGATTTTTATGATTTTATACTGTGATACGAGATTTCAGATGATTTTATGATTTGTGACCCTGAAAGAAAAGTGGTTTTATAACCGGAGTTTTATAATGAACTTTATTGAATTGTTTTATGAGATGGACCCGGGAGGGTTAGTTTTTACTGCAGTTTTAAAGAAATGATTTGAATGCAGTAGCATGATGATGTTTTCCATGCTTTTATTCAAATTCATGATTTATCTTACATGACGCAAAAGGATGCATGATATTGCTTTACTTCATGCTAATGATGATTTAATGATGTCACATAAAATGCTTTGAATGCCTGAATTACATGATTTGTATATGCACAAATAGTTTTGGATGAACTATGGCATTGAATATGCATGACTTTGTGCTTGATGATTTTAATGAAAAGAAATGGATTTAAGGGCATGGCATTATGAGCATGTAGATAGTGGAGCTATCTACTTACTTGCATAATTGCCTTATTGAGCGTGTGGTTTCTCACCCCCCTTATTTTTCCATCTTTTCAGAGCACTTGAAATAGTTATTGAGCGGCTAAGGACTTGCATGCTTGGTATCCGCTGCTTCCCATCGAGAGACAGGTATACACATTTGTATAGTTTTGTATCTAAATATGTAATGCACAGTACTGTAAACGTATATTATGTCCGGGATGTAGAGTTATGTAAATACCATTGAGTATGTATTTATTTAAAGTTAAAAGGATAGTAAACTCTGATATATGATTATGGAAATGGAATGATAAATGGTGTGAGGTGACTAACACCGAATCATAGCCCAACTGTTTGTAGGATGGTCACGACGAGAGAAAGGTAAGAATTAAATAATAAATGAAAAAGCAAAAAATTTACTCTGATTTTTAGGTAATTTGGGTCGTGACAGGTTTAATGGTATCAGAGCTTGAGTTGGCCTGATATGAGTCAGTGTTAGTAGTTAAGGAGGTTTACATCCCCATGTACTGTGCATTGTTTAGATACAATTGTCTATATCGAGATGGAAGTGTAGCTAAGAATTTAGTTTTAAATGCAAGAATAGACTCATTGACTGATAGCCGCTATGGTTGAGAGGCGAGTACACGAACTCGAGGCCGTTGAGGTAGGCCCGAGAGTTGTACTGAGTTTCCACATGAGACTGGAGATGAGATTGACGTGGAGGCTGATGTTGAGCATGCCCCACAGAGTCTGATAGAGAGATCGGATAAAGTCTGACAGAGAGATCAGACAGTATTGAGATACGCTTCGCGAGGTTGGAGCGGAGTGTGGAGAATATTTTACGAGCTAATTGCTCAGAGTATATATGATATTTAAGGGTGAGTTGGAATATTGGTGGAAGTCCGCTCGACCTATCTTAAGAGTTAGACGTCCAAAATGGACATGAGAACATAATTCTATATGTATTCCGATGACAAAATATCCCGAACATTTTAAAGGAAATTACAGATGATAGTATTTACTCTGACCCAGAGGAACATGTTGATTGACGAGTATGAAACTCTGTTTATATTCCTGGGTAGATGTGACTCCGACACTATGAATAATGAGAGTCGGAATGTTTGAAAGTTCATGGAAGGACTCAGATTATCAATTAGAGTCCGATTGGCCTGTTAGATATCACTACCTATGCCGAGGCGGTGCGCAGACTACAGTTGTGTGAATAAGATTATGAGTTGCACGCCTCTGAGATTGGGAAAGGTAGTAAGGGCCGAAATTGAGACAAAAGAGAATAGAAAATGACAGAGACGTCAGAACGAGAAAAAGGTAGATAGGTAAAAGATTAGATCTGATGAGTCACAGGGTAAATTGATTGATAAACCCCAATGTATCTAATTTCAACACTTATGAGGGGTATTGTGATTTAAGGACCCCGACCTGCTACGTAACAGTATAACAGAGTAGCAGTGTGAACAGTGTAAGCAGTGTAGGATATGTGGTAGTTACCACGGAAATAAGATGTTGGATGAGGGCGAATGTATGCCTTGGACCAGGACACCATTGATGATTCATATGATGTGGTGAAAGATACCACACTAGTAGAGAATAATGAAGTAATTATTTTAATTACTCCTAGTGCCACGTATTTATTCATACCGCCTTCAGTTACTTATAAGCTAGAGAAAAAATGTGAAGCCTGTACCCATAGACAAGAGGATGATAGTTAGCTGATTTTCACTAACTGAATATGGGTATAAAGATTGTAAGTTTGACAAATAATGAAGAGTTTGTTATAAGTGATATATTAAAGGAGAAATATTTGAATAAGAGACGTATGCAAGGTAAGGATATCATTGATATGCAAAGTAAGGATTAAGCAATATGTAGTGTATATGGATTGCGACCAAGATAAGGGGTAGATATATCTACACCCAGCCGATGTGGTCAAATCTAAGGGTTAATAAAGGTATTTTAAAATATTCCCTGCCTGAAGACTTGATAGCGTCGATAAGCGCACACATAAGCTATAAATTGAAAAAATCGACAGTCATGAGATATATATACATTTTAAATTTGGGTACCTTTACTGGTACGATAAAGAAATATAGAATTTGACTAATCAAGAAAGTTTAAAAATTAAAATTTTATAAAAGCCTCAATGTAAGAAAAAACGAAATGACGCGAGTTAGTACCTTGAATGGAAACGATTTCGAAATGACATTGTACGTTTATACGTACATAGGTCAATGATAAGGGTGATTGAAATATTCAGTGGAACCCAACTAAGATGAGGTATTTACACCTTACCTGGACCGATTGGTTGTCATCTTTAGTGATGATATTTTGATGTATTCGAAGTCCAGGGGAGAGCTTGAGTAGCAATAGGAAACTGTCTTACAGACAAGGTGTTATGAGTTTCTTAAAATGGGCTACTCAGTTGACACGTCTCATTCGGGAAAAGATTTCATACGAGTGGATGATAAGTACGAAAGTAGCTTTGGTGAGTTTTGGTATATTGAAGCAATGAACTGACCACCGTAAGTATTCTCACTATAACTAACAGCTCGAGAGGTTTCAGTATGTATGGATACCTAAATAAGGATTGGGCTATATATTGATGTAAAAGGGAAGATAGTTGTTTATGGATCCAGATAGTTCAAGGACCATAAGAGAAACTATCTGACCCATGATTTAGAGTTGACAGCCGTAGTGATTACACTAAAAGTATGGTGTCACCATTTATACTGTAAGAAATTTCGGGTATGCACTGATCGTAAAAGCCTCGAGTATCTGTGTTCACAGAAAGAGTAGAATATGAGATAACCAAGAGGGTTAGAGCTTCTAAGGATTTTGATTGTGAACATTGTACCACCGAGGAAAGGCTAATGTAATGGCTGATGCCTTGAGCAAAAGGGCATCGGGATGGTATCACATATGATGGTCAGGGAGCGTGAGCTGCTAGAGCAGTTGTGAACCTCAGTAGTGATGCGATTCCTTCTGATGATGACGGTGATTGTGTGATAGCTAACCTGAGGTTAGAACCGGATTTGAGTGATCGGATTTGTCAGGCTTAGCGTGATGATCGACATGGTGTCGATAGTGTGGGTCAGATTCAGAAGGGTATAGTGACAGAGTTCACAGTGAGTGATGATGATTCACAGAGGTTCAGAGACAGTATAAGTGCTCCCCAGGACCACAGTTGATGATATAGTATTATTGTCAGAAGCTCACTCTTCAGGATATACAGTGCATCCCGAAAATAATAAATATATTTGAATATCTGAAAAAGGGTATTGGTGGTCAGATAGAAAAAGAAACATTGTAAAGATTGTGGAGAAGTATCTTGTATGTCAGCAGATTAAGGTAGAGTAAAAGAAGTTGCATGGTTATTGCAGCCTCTACCTATATTGACATAGAAATGGGAACAAGTTACCATGGATTTCGTGATGGGTTACAGAGGACCCGGATGAATTACGAGGCTATATGGGTGATAGTCGATAGATTGATTTAGTTACCCACATTCTGGTTATGAAATCCCCAGATACTCTGAGTGCGTAGGCGGATTTATATTTAAGGAATATTGTGAAATATTGTGTAGCGTTCCAGGGAGCATGATATCAGATAGGGATTCCCGCTTCACTTCCCGCTTCTGGGAATGTTTTTCAGGAAGCTATGGGACCCTGATTGAGTGTTAGCACAGCTTTCGTCCTCAGACAGATAGTCAGTCAGAGAGGACTTTACAGGTTCTGGAGGATGTGATGATAGCGTGTGCCATTAATTTTATGAGCTCCTGGGATGATCAGTTGCTACTAATCGAATTCGCCAATGATGACAGTTGTCACTAGAGTATCGGGATAACATTTTATATAAGGCAGTGTATGGCCGTAGGGAGTTGTTCCCTGACTTTGATAAGAAGAAGTGGGTGACAGATAGAAAATTGTTCCCGAAATAATAAGACAAACCTCGGAGGATGTTCAGTTGATTTATGAGAGATTAAGAACACCTTAGAGCATACAGAAAAGGCTATGCTGATAAGAGACAGAAATCATTGGAAATTCACCGAGGGTGAATCATTATTGTTGGCAGTTACTTGTCTTAAGGACATGACGAGATTCGGATAGAGATATTGGACAAGTGGGAGATAAGACCTGTAGGTTGGCGTTACCACTTGAATAAACAGGCATCCACAATGTGTCCTATCTTATGATGTTTTGAAAATATTATCCGAACCCGATATATGTGATTGGATATGAGCTCCAACAGTTTATCTCAATGAAAGTGTAATGTATGATTGGAAAATCGATTCGGGTATTAGACGAAAGGAGAAAGTGTTGAGGTTTAAGATGATCTCCCTAATTAAGAATGATGATAGTATTACACTCCGGAGAAAGTCACTTGAGGATGACAGCATATGATACGATATATGTACCCAGAGTTATTTATGGACTTACTTGACTTGGTTCTAATTTGGAGGACCAAATTTCTTAAGTGGGGGAGATTGTAAGACCTAGTTTTATCGTAAGGGCAAAAAGGGAATAAATAGGAATTTTCGAGAGCATTTAAAAATGCAAAAGGATTAAAATGGTATCCCCGAACACGTGCAAGGGCAAAATGGTCAAAAGACCAAAATTCGATATTAATCGGGACAAGAAAATTTAATTAAAAATATGAGAATGAGAAATCTTGATCAATAACGAAGAAATAATTAAATTTCGGGTTAAATTGATCAAGATATGAATTTATTGGAATAAATCAAAATTTTCGCATTGAAAAATAATCCCGAAAATAATCGAAAAATATACCGAAAAGTCAAAAATTATACCGAAAAGGTAAAATCGGACTGATAAATTTATTTACAGATTAAAGGAATAAAATAGAATTTTTCTAGATATTTTGGGAATTTTATTACTATTTTAATGAATAAAATAATAATAAAAATTTAATGAGAAAAAAAAAGAGTTAAAAAAAAAAGGGAATCTAAAACGCGAGAAACAGAAAACAAAGAGGAAAATAAAAGCAAAAGGGCGAAAGGCGGACCGAGGAGGATTTCTCACGGCGAGCCACCAGCGGCGGGGCTAAGGGGCCGACGAGGGTCGGATAACGTAGCTCGACCTCGGGCGAACCCACAGGCGGCCGCGACGCGCCTCGAAGTCGCCGAAAAAATCGAAAAACGAAAGAGAATCCGCGGGAGAGAAAACTGATTTCGCCGGCGATGGCTGCGATTCGACCCTAGCCGAGGCCCGATTTAGGAAGCCCAGGCCATGGCGCACCGAACGACGGTGGAATCGCGTCGGGAACCGATCGGACGGCATCGGCATGACCAAATGTTGCCTGAACTGACCGAACCGGACTGAACCGGTCGAACCGGACTGAGCTGAACCGGCGGTCCGAACTGGGTTGAACCGGATCGGACCTGTTCAGCCAAAAAGAGAGGGAAAAAAGGAAGAAAAAGGGAAAAAGAAAAAGAAAAAAATTGGGGAAAATTTCAGTGATGCAATCGAGCTTCGGGTAAGTCGGTAAGCGGTCAAATTGACCGATTTAATTTTTGAAATATTTAATTTGATAAATAATCGACTGAAAGTTTACCCGAAAATATATTTAATTGTGTAGCTCGACAATTGGCATCCACCGAGAGCTCGAGATAGCCTCGATTTGAGTACTATCATGGAATCACGGGTAAGTAACCCTTATTTACGACAATTTACATCGTTATGCGTGATTGATATTTAACGCATAAATTACGGATTTAATTTCTGCATAAATGAATTAAATTCTAGAAAATTGGATAACTTGTCGTAAATATTAAATTGAGATATTCAAAAATTTAGAACGAGGCTAAATAAATTACTGATGGGCCCAATGAGCCCAATAGGCCTCGAGAAAGTGTGGTATACGGGCTTAAGGCCGATTAAGGCCCATTATGGTGCAATCGGGCCCAATATAAGTAAATGGGCCCAATAATTTAAATTAAGGCCAGAAAATTAAGAAATACAATTAATTGTATTGTATTTGACCTGATGAACATTTATCCGCAGTGTCGAAGATTTGATTTGGATTCGGAGCAAATCGGACTGCGTGATGAGTCATCAGTGGAAAGGTCAGACTGTACAGATAAATGAGGTAAGGGAATTGTGTGAGTAGCTAGAGGTAGCTACGCATATTTTAATAGATTTTGTATATACTGATTATGTATGTATACGCGATTATTGTATAATGATCCTAAAAGTGGTTTAAATGAATTTTAAGGATCGAAATAGGTGAAATGTCTATTTTACCCCTATTGAGGGAAGTTCACCTAAGGATGGTGAAAGCATGATATGCATGAAATGCATGATTTAAGGAACTTTTAGAATTAAGGGATTTTATTGGTTTTTAATCAAAGCAAATCGATAGATTGGCCAGTAATTGTTTAAATTTCACAAGATAACACTACGTAGGTGTTATTTATATTTAAATGGAATTCTTTGGAAAAAGGGCCAACTATTAAGTTTATATGGAAACAGATAGTGCTGACACGTAGTTCGCACTATATCTGCGTTTGTGAATGTGCATAAATGTGCTTGAGCGGTTGCTAGCACCGACTTGTGTGACATCATATGCATGAAATGTGCTAGAGCATGGTGCTCGCAATGATTTTTATTATTGTGAAATGAGAGCTGCTGGAGCCTAGCTCGCACTCTGTTTTGACATGTTTTGACTTGTTTTGACGTGATATGCATAAAATGGTGCTAGAGCAATTGCTCGCACTAGTTTTAATGATTTGACATGCATGAAAGATGCTGGAGCTTAGCTCGCATCCTGTTTTGATTTAATTATGCATGAAGCCGTGCTGGAGTTTAACTCGCACGAGATTTGATATAATTATGCATAAAGCCGTGCTGGAGTATAACTCGCACGAGATTTGATTTACTTAAGCATTTATTTGTGCTGGAGCTCGCTCGCACAAAGTTTTATATGGTTTTCATAATTCATTTGAATGTCGTACTGGAGTTTTTCTCGTACGAGGTTTTCATTGAGTTTTTCTACATATCCGTACTAGAGTATTGCTCGTACGTGGATTTTACTTGAATTTATAATCAGTTTAAGTCATACTGGAGCGCTGCTCGTACGCAGATTTTACTGATTTTTATGAAACCGTGCTAGAGCTTCGCTCGCACGAGGTTTTTCTGATATCATGAATATGCATGGAGCCATGCTTGAGTCTCGCTCGCACAGGGATTTATATTACATGCATATAGCCGTGTTGGAACCTCCTGTAGACTGTGTGTCACAGTGAGATGATATGCTCACACGTGCATTCTGAGACAGAGATGATATGGGTGGATAAGACCTATTACAGGCACCCCTGATTGAGCTTGGGTTCACGGAGTACGTTGTACCGTGTATGTCACGTGGAGTACGCTGTACCGTGGGGATAGTTGGAGTGGAGTGGCATTAGCCACGAGGCAGCAAGCCTTGCCCTCGCAATCCTGGTGTTATGCTGTTCTGGCGGGTAGGACAACCCACCTCCCGTTTCAGGTGTGATACCCCGCACACTAGGTACCGTGTTGCCAGGGATCACTAGGATATGGCCATAGTCATCGATGTTTCTGATAATTACCTACTTGTCTCACATGATATAACTTGTGGTCTGTTAGACCAGGGTAGACCTGAAGGAGGGGTCAGGCCCCCGATTTTTATGATTTTATACTGTGATACGAGATTTCAGATGATTTTATGATTTGTGACCCTGAAAGAAGAGTGGTTTTATAATCGGAGTTTTATAATGAACTTTATTGAATTGTTTTATGAGATGGACCCGGGAGGGTTAGTTTTTACTGCAATTTTAAAGAAATGATTTGAATGCAGTAGCATGATGATGTTTTCCATGCTTTTATTCAAATTCATGATTTATCTTACATGAAGCAAAATGATGCATGATATTGCTTTACTTCATGCTAATGATGATTTAATGATGTCACATAAAATGCTTTGAATGCCTGAATTACATGATTTGTATATGCACAAATAGTTTTGGATGAACTATGGCATTGAATATGTATGACTTTGTGCTTGATGATTTTAATGAAAAGAAATGGATTTAAGGGCATGGCATAATGAGCATGTAGATAGTGGAGCTATCTACTTACTTGCATAATTGCCTTACTGAGCATGTGGTTTGCTCACCCCCCTTATTTTCCTATCTTTTCAGAGCACTCGAAATAGTTATTGAGCGGCTAAGGACTTGCATGCTTGGTATCCGCTGCTTCCCATCGAGAGACAGGTATACACATTTGTATAGTTTTGTATCTAAATATGTAATGCACAGTACTGTAAACGTATATTATGTCGGGGATGTAGAGTCATGTAAATACCATTGAGTATGTATTTATTTAAAGTCAAAAGGATAGTAAACTCTGATATATGATTATGAAAATGGAATGGTAAATGATGTGAGGTGACTAACACCGAATCATAACCCAACTGTTTGTAGGATGGTCACGACGAGAGAAAGGTAAGAATTAAATAATAAATGAAAAAGCGAAAAATTTACTCTGATTTTTAGGTAATTTGGGTCGTGACATTGAATTACTCAAAGGACAATATCTCATCTAACCTAGCTCAAATTGACTCTTAAGTCCTAGGCCAAAGCATTATGAATTATTAAGTTAATTTTGGTAGCATAAGGATAAAAATGATAGTGTGTATAAAGTAGACACTGCACCGTGCTTTATCTATTTCCAAGATATTATGATGAAAAGATTGAATTACATTAAAATATTATAGAATGACAAGATTGAGTTAAAACAATTGACCTTTCTAACATGTAAGTGATCATGATGCATTGCTAGATGTTGCTCTTAATCTTTAAACTAAATAAAGACTCAGTTTATAACATGTCGAAAACCTAATGAATCACTCATATAAGAGAAAACAATGAATTAAAATGGATTGAATTGTTTGAGAAATTTTAAATTTCTCTCATGGACTTATAATTGCACTTAATTAAATGTGTTTAATTAAGTAGACTTAGTTAAAAGTATTTTAATTAAGTCAGTGGGCTAAAAGTGTTTTAATTAAGCCATTGGGTTAAATTATAATTATAAAGGATTATTGGGCTTAACTAAAAGAGTTTAGTTAAGTTGTGGTGTAAACCCCCGAAATTTTTTGAAATTTGACTCGAGCGTTATTCGATTTAAATTAATTCAGAATTTACTTACGGATAATTAAATTAATTTTTGTCGAAAATGAGAAATTAGTTTAGGTCGGTATTCTGTTACGAATTCGATTTATGAAAATAAATTGATAAAAATAAAATAAAATTTAAATTAGATAAAATAAATAAATAGTAAATAAAATTTAAATAATAAAAATAACAAGATCAAACAATGTGTATAGATATATACACATTTAATTAAAGTTAATTAAAATTAAAAATTTAAATTAGGATAAAAAAAAGAGAAAATCAAAACGGGGCATTTTTGGCAGGACACGTAAGCTAGATGCCCTGCGCGCCCCAGCACTCAGCACGCCAGACCTCCTACAGCCCCTAGTGCGCACCATGCCACGCCCTATCCTGTACAGTGCCAGACTTGGTCGCGCCCTGCCTTTGCCCAGTCTGCTTGCACGAAAGATGACCAAGCTCTACGTCCCTGTGTACACGTCCCTGCAGCCACAGTCTGCACCCCGAGCTCTGCACCAAGTCGCACCAAATGCTGTCTCAAACCTGCACCCTCCTACCCCGAACGAGCCCCTGTCGGACCCCCTGTACACCCTGCACTTGCCTTTTGCATACTCTAGCGCCCTGCAAGCTGCACTTAGTCACGCACCCCACCTACACCCTCCTACACCCAACCTGCATGACACTGCCCCCGTGTACATATATATATATATATCAACTAAGACGAGAGGGAAAGGGAGTAGGGAGAGAAATAGTGGAAGAGAAAAGAAACAGAGGAGAGCAAGGGAAGGGAGAGAGGGAGCTAGAAGGTGGCATTCAGTGATGGTGAAGATGAAGATGATGATGACGAGTGATGGCCAAGAAGGGAAGAAGAAATTGTGACTGGGGAGAGAAGTCGAGAGCTACTAGTGAGAGCTGAAATAGTGATGATGATGATGAAGATAGTGCAGGAAACCAAGATGATGATGTTGGCCGAAGCTAACATGGTGGTGATGAGGAAGATGGCCGAAAGGGAAGGAAGGAGGTGGTGATGGTGGTGCTGAGAGGTGGAGAAGATGAAGGTGGCCGAGAAGGGAAGAGGAAGCCGAGAGTGATGCGCGAAGGAGGACAAAGAAAATGGAGAATTTGGTTTTTGGTGCCAAATTAAAAAATAAAAAATAATAAAAAAAGAGAAAAGAAGAAGGAATATTTAAATATATATTTAAATATAATTGGAGGTAGTGAAAAAGACACAAGGATAAAAATCGAAAAACTTTGTAAAAGAGCTCCGAGGAGAAAAATTAACCGAGTGGACTGGGTCAACTGACTTCAGATGTGGAAGTATTCTGGACTACGTGCAGATATCGAGGTAAGAAAAATTGGGTTTTGCTATTACAGATAAATGCATGTATTTTTTGATTATTTTTATAGATATGATTTTAGGAAATATTTTACTGTAAGGAAAATTTCAATGTGCTATAGAGATGAATGAACGTAATTTTCAATGATTTTTGTAGATATGAATTTAGGAATATATATATATATATATATATTTATTTATACTGTAAAAAAATTACCTGTGAATTGTCGAAATTATACTGTGCATATTTACTATGTATTTGGAGACTACGAACCTTAGTACGAAATTTTGATACGCCTGAATGTAGAGAATCCCTAAGCAAACTTTATTGCCTGAAATTTTGAAAGAAGTTTTAAGGAACCTCGAAATCTGTCTCGATTTTCTGAAATAACCTATTTAGTGTATTTAAATAAATATTAGAGTATTTTTAAAATTATCCCGAAAAGAAACTTAAAATTTCGGATTTGCACCCGAAACTATGTTTTAAGGATTTTTAGCTGAAAAAGGCAAGACCAGCCCCTTTTAATCTGTTTTACACGCTAAAACAAAATTTAAGTATTTTAAAAATAAAACCTGTGAAGTCAGATGTTTATTGCTGTGTGATCTATCACGGAGCTGTCTGCACAAGATTTTCATTTGTTTTAAGGACAAAATCGTGCCAGCCAGTCGTGTATTGTTGCATGATCTTGTATGGACCCGTTTGCATGTGATTTTAAGTGATTTGATAAAACCGTGCTAGCCGGTCGTGTATTGCTGTGTGATCTTGCACGGACCCACTCACACGTGATTTAAGTGATTTGATAAGACCGTGCCTGACAGACGTGTATTGTTGTGTGATCTTACACGTATTTGCTCGCACGTGATTAGAGGCAAAGAGGGCATTGATGAATTACATGGAAATGTGAAGGATGAAATTATACGGAAATGTAAATGATGCCGACTTCGTTAATCTGTCCACTATTACCCAAGTCGCATCATGATTCCTAAGGGTCCTGGGTAAACCCATCACGAAGTCCATAGTGACATGCTCCCATTTCCAAGTCGGTATAATAGAGGTTGTAATAGCCCTGCAGGCTTCTGATGTTCTACCTTCACCTGTTGATAGACGAGACACTTTGCCATATATTTCGCCACTTCTCTCTTCATCTCTGACCACCAATACACTCTCCGGAGGTTCTGATACATCTTGTTACTTCTCGGATGCAGTGTATAGTTTGACGAATGAGATTCTATCAAGCTCAACCTCCTGATCTCTGGGTCATTTTACCCCTGGACCTCAGCAATCCATCTGAACTCAACTCAAAATCAATCTCCGTACCCCTTTGGATCTACCTGATAATATCACTGTACTACTGATCAATCTACTGAGCCTATCGGATACGATCTACCACGTCCGGTTCCAACCACAGGCTAGCTACTATACAACCATTTTCTGTATCAGGCAGGGTTACATCTAAACTAAGGCTCATAAACTGTTCTAATAGCTTGTGTTCCCTGATCATCATGTACACTACCAACCCGAGATGCTTCCTACTCAATGCATCAACTATTACATTTGCCTTACCCGAGTGGTACAAAATCTCACAACCATAGTCCTTCAGAAGCTCAAACCACCTTCTTTGTCTCAAGTTCAACTTATTCTATGAGAACATATACTTAA
Organism: Firmiana major; assembly: GCA_033439115.1. Classification (NCBI taxonomy): domain Eukaryota; kingdom Viridiplantae; phylum Streptophyta; class Magnoliopsida; order Malvales; family Malvaceae; genus Firmiana; species Firmiana major. The sequence goes on along the minus strand of CM065901.1, from coordinate 71,889,326 downwards.
GGCTCTTTGGTCAGTAAATACTTGAAATTTCTCACCGTATAGGTAATGGTGCCATATCTTCTAGGCGGATACCACGATCGCCAACTCTAGATCGTGGGTCGGATAGTTCTTCTCATGACCCTTTAGTTGTCTAGATCCATATGCGACTACCTTCTCATCTTGCATTAGTACATAACCCAGTCCTTGATACAAAGCATCTGTATATACAGAAAAACCTCCTGAGCTGGTAGGAGTAGTGAGAATCGGAGCGGTGGTCAATCTTCGCTTCAACTCTTGAAAACTCTTCTCACATCTATCATCCCACACGAATTCAACATTCTTTCTCGTGAGATGTGTCAATTGAGTAGCCAATCTCAAGAATCCCTCCACAAATCGTCGATAATACCCAGCTAAACCTAGGAAACTCCTGATCTCCGTGACTGTCTGAGGCCTCTGCCACTGAACCACTGCTTCAATCTTGGATGGGTCCACTGACACACCATCATTCGATACAATATGACCCAGAAAAGAGATCTGCTCTAGCCAAAAGTCACACTTACTGAGTTTAGCGTATAACTTCTTCTCTAACAGGGTCTGTAGCACTATCCTTAAGTGCTGCTCATGCTCCTCTCTAGATCTCGAATACACCAAAATGTCATTGATGAACATGATAACAAATCGATCCAAATATTAGTGAAACACCTCATTCATCAACAACATAAAAGCTGCGGGAGCATTTGTCAACCCAAATGATATAACCATAAACTCATAATGACCATACCGGGTGCGAAAAGCTGTTTTGGGTACATCTCCATCCGAATTCTCAACTGATGGTACCTAGCTCTCAGATCTATTCTAGGAAAGACTTGTGCTCCCCGAAACTGATCTAACAAGTCATCGATGTGTGAAAAGGGATACTTATTCTTGATGGTCGTCTTATTCAACAACTTGTAGTTAAAACACAGTCGGACACCCTAATCCTTCTTTACAAACAAAACTAGTGTTCCCTAAGGTGATACACTCGGTTTGATGAACCCCTTATCTAATAACTCCTGTAACTATTTCCTCAGTTCCTCCAACTTAATTGGAGCCATTCTGTATCCGAAAAGACGTTTGGAAATTCCCTAACCACTGAGATGTCTCTCGATTTTAGACGTGCCTTATCTGCCTCAACCACGTACGCAATGTAACCTCTTAAAACATTAATTATTTAGTCAGCATAGAAATGCATCTATTTCGCTTACAACAATTACTGCTTTCATTACTTTTCAAGGAAACTTTAAATTACATTTTTCAGGGAAACTTATGGTAACACTATCTTCCCCTAAAAAAGTTACCATCTTAGAAAAACAATCTACCATAGCACGGTTTGCAACCAACCAATCCATTCCTAGGATTACATCAAAGTCTCTCATATACATTAAATTGAGGTTGGCTTACATTTCCTTTTCCCCTACTTTCAAGTTACAATCCCTAAATACATATTCAACTAGCTGACTATTGTTCATGGGAGTGCTTATTAGCATCCTCCTACTTAACGGCGTAAGCTTCACATATTTAAACAATTTATATGCAAATGAAGGTGATACAAATGAATGCGTGGCACCGGGATCTATCAAAATATAAGCTTCAAGATCAAAGATCAAGATGGTACCTTTCACCACATCTGAAGACTGATCTGTAGTATTTTGGTCCAGTGCGTGTACTTGCCTTTTGCCAACTACCTGCTTCCCCTTCTCTTCAGCTATCATCCTTTGTCTCAGAATAGGAGTATCAGTAGAAACTCTCTCTAGCTCCTTGCCCTTTTGTGGGGCACTCTCAGTCATCTCTGGCCAATTCTGGATCACATGCCCTGACTTCGCACATCGAAAACATATTGTAGAAGGTTCATAACAAGGTCGAGTTCCATGGTACCTACCACAGTTACTGCACTATTCTATAGTAGGCTGTGGCCCTCCAATACTATACCCTTTGCTGGAGCTATGACCGGATACACGGGAGGCTTAACTGTCCTCTCCCGGATCTCCTCAATCTTCGGCCTAGTCCCAAAAAATCTCCTGTTTCCTCTATAACTGAAGTCTCTATCCACTGTCGGTCTCTTCCTATCTCTGTCCCTCACTCTACCAACCTTCCCAAACTCTAAGGCAACTCGCTCAATATCTTGTTCACACAACTGTGCCCTGTGCACTGCCTCTTCATAGGTCTGTATATCAAAAGGAACCAATCGAGATCTGATGACTGGTCCCAGTCCATCCATGAACTTTTGAACCTTCTTGACCTCACAATCCATCGTATCAGGATCATACCTGCCTAGGGAGATAAATTTCATCTCATACTCATCCGTCGATCTACTTCTCTGGGTCAATTCTAAAAATTCCATTTGCAGCTTTTGTTGCGCAGTATCCGAAACATATTACCTACGAAAGGCCTCTAAAAATATATCCCATGTGATCTCTGTATGTTGGGCTCACAGAATGGGTCTGGTGGACTTCCACCAATGCTCTGCCAATCCCTTCAGCATGAATACAGTAAAACCAACCTTTTCTGTACTAGTGCACTCGAAGAACCCATATAATTTCTTAATCTCATTAGCCCAGTCCTCTGCAGCTACTGGGTCTTTAATCCCATTGAAAGACGACAGTTTAAATTTTTGTAACTGCCGTAATCTATCTAGGTCACATCCATAACCCCAATCTATACTACTGTGTGGTGGAGCAACAGTAGAAGGTGTATCCTGTGGGGGTGTGGGAGTATCTATAGTTTGAGGCCTTTGGGCTGGCTGTGCAGGCATCTCAGGAGCAGCTACCTATTCAATATCCCCCTGTACAGTTGGGCCTTGCTTGCCCTCAGCTCTAGGTATCGATTGAGCAATCAACTCCAAAATTATCTCTAAGCTATGTTCTATCCTCGCAAAGCATGTCGCAGTACTCTTCGATCTATTAGTCCTACCCTGTGGGGCATGCTCAACTTCAGCTTCCACCTCTACCTCATCCCGAGTCTCATGTGGTAACGACTCAGTACGACTCTCAAGTCTACCCCTACAGTCTCTAGCTCGTGCTCTCGTACCTCTACCACGACTGGTGTTAGGCATAATGCCAAGATTCCTACATTCATAACCATTTCTTAGTCAAACCTATCTTGATATGCACCGTTGTATCTAGACAAGCACAGTAACATGAGGATGTAATTTTCCTAAATTTTTGACAACGACACACATCAGACCAACTCAGCTCTGATACCACTTCTGTCACTACCTTAATTTACCAAAAATCCACTACAAATTTTTTATTTTTCGTTTATTATTCAATCCATTTCTTACCTTACTCTGATTGTGAACAGCTACACCACTAACAGTTGGGTTGTGTATCAATGTTAATCTCATCCAACCAAACCATTTCAAATAACAATTCATTTAAACGTAAACACTTGTATTTCTTAATCAAAGTTATTGTGTACATGTGTTTACAATTCTTTACATCCCTAAAAGTTACATTCAAAATATTACTGTGCTATGGCATGTCGAGATACAAAGACTATACAAATGTGTATACCTTGTATGATAGGATGTAGTGAACACTAAAATCCAATCCTTAGTTGCTCTCTATCTACTGAAAGTGCTCTGTAGAGGGGAAAAATAAGGGGGGTGAGCAAACCACGCGTTTAGTAAGGCAATCATGTGAGCAGGTAGATAACTATACTATCTACGTGATCGTGATGCCATGCATAAAACCACACAATTATCAGTCATACTCAAAATCATCAGTTTGTGCACGTGTTCATGATATATAAAGTAGTTCATGCTGTTCAAATTAGTGCACAAGTCTTAAATAAAGCATGGAAATCATCATGCGCAAGTCGTAAATAAGCATGGAAAATCATCATGCGAGAGTCATAAATAAGGCATGGAAAATTATCATGCAAGGTGCACTTAAAACAATTCATACTCAACACAAAACAGTACAAATCAACATTCGTCAGGACTCAACCTCTCTCTTGGACTGTCCTGACCCAAAAAACAATTTAAAACATGGATTTATCATAAACCAGGTGACATGTGAGATAGGCAAATAATAATAAGGGCACTAACTAGGACTATGACCATATCCTTTGTGATCCCAGGCTACACGGATCCTAGTGTGTGGGGTATCACCTCTATCTGCTTTCGCACAGAAGGTAGGTCATGTACAACCCTCTGGTCCATAGTAGATTATCCATTGTCTGAAGACAGTATATATATAATCCATACACGATACAACGTACTCCATGCTATGTGCACGGTACAACGTACTTTGTAGACCTATATCATCACATCATATCATACCACATCTCAATATGCATGTGCGAGCCTATTTAATCGGTGTGACACATAGTCTTTCCGAAGCTCCAAGCACGACTCCAAACATGTCATAAAATCACGAGCAAGTAATCTCTAGCACGGTTGCAAATATGCAGTGAACATGTAGTGCGAGCAATGCTCTAATACCATATCATAAAATCCATGTGAAAACTAGTGCGAGTTAGGCTCCAGCACTGATGCATGTAAGACTCTAGTGCGAGCATCGCTCCAGCACTAAAGCATGTACAAACATGTAAAATCTCGTACGAGCAACGCTCTAACACGCTTTATTTCCATAAAACCCATGTAGGTGGCTCATTTGTGTGCATAGAAAAGTTATTAAAATCAAATCAAACTATTTTCTTGCAAAACATTTAAATGCTAGCCAACCTACCAATCCACATACTGAAAAGGTTAGTAAAAAGACTCAAAACATCTTGATTCTTATTTTTCATGAACTTTTTCAAAATCCCAATCTTCTTTGCCCTTCAAACATTTATTTATTTTCTATGACTCTTAGACATTTGTAAGAGATTTCAAATGCGCCCGAAATGCGTACAGATACCTCTAGGAGCCAACAAAATTCCTTTACCTCAATTCTCTGTACCGTCTGACTCTTCTAACATTAAGTATTCCACTCAGTTCGATTTACTTCCAGTCAACTCTTTGGAGCTGCGTATAACCATTTCTAAGGTTAATTATGATATATTCATCAATGTGAGATCTGAGAATTTTAGACATATTTTAATGATGTAATAAGAATTTGAAGTGTAATTTATTGAGCTAAGTGAATTGTGGGAATTATAATTGGAGATTTATATGTTAAATGTGTAAAATAAGCATGAACTATGAGGACAAATCGATCTGGGAGAAGGAGAGATCGATCTGGTGAGATATAAACGACAAAGAAGGAGAAATTTAAGGAGCAAATCGATCTGGGAGAAGGAGAGATCGATCTGGTGAGCTAAAAATGACAAGGAATGAGGAATTTAAGGAGCAGATCGATCTCCAATGGAAGAGAATTGATCTCCTTATGAATCTGTTTGAGAGAAGATCGATCTCATGAGGAAGAGATCGATCTCCAAATGATTCTGTTTGGGGAGAAGATCGATCTCCTTAGGAGCAGATCGATCTCATAAAGCCATAAAGAGATCGATCTCACCCCTCGACAGATCGATCTCCTAGGCATAAAATTGCCCAGATCGTCCCCAAATTTCAAACGCAGATCGATCTCATCAAGAGGCAGATCGATCTCCTACCTCCAGCCTATATAAGGAACCCGTGTTTTCTCCTGCAATTTCACTTTCTCTCTCTTCCAACCCCTATTTTTCCAAAAACCTAACTTTCTCACTCATCCAAATCACCCATTTTTGGTCGAATCAGTTGTTATGGTAAGAAGGAAAGTTGTTCCTCATCAAAGGGAGAACAACATACTTGAAAATCGAAGGACGAATCGGATCGAGGCGTGAGTTGTGCGTCTCACAAGCTTTGGGTAATTTCTAAACCTCGATCTTGATATTTGAGCTGATTGTGATGATATTGGTGGTTGTCATTGTGTTGAAATAGTTGAGAAATGATTAGGAATTGATGAAATTGCAATGTAGTTGGAGTAATGTAGATATTTGATAATTTTGGTAATTTTGAGAATTTGTGCTGTAAATGGAAATATAGACAATGTGGAGAATTAGCCTAGATAATTGGCATGAGGAATGTAGGACATTGAGATATTGTGAATGAGGTTGTAGTTTAGGGTTGAGTTACGAGAAATCAAGAGATTTGAGGTGTTATGAGCAATTATGCTCGATTTTGAGAATTGAGGGTTATGAGATAATTGAGTATTGATGTTTTAACATCATTTGGACAGCTCGGGAGTTCCAGAGTGGAATGCGAGGCTAGTCCGTGATACGGGGGAAACGATTGCACTATACGAGGTGCAAAGAGGTAAGGGAAATCTAAACCATTTGTGTATGTGATTTGTAAACTATTTTAGCATGAATTGTGGTTTATAAAACAAGCATGTTGAGTGTTTTGTGTTGAGATTAAATTGCACACGATTTTATAGCCGGTTGGAGCCCAATATTTTATGAGTTTATAACTGGGCTCTACGTTAAGGCAATATTGAGATTTGAGAAATGTGTGCGTGTGCTTTGCCGGTTGGAACTCGATTTTATTACGTTTTGTGTTGAGTACAAAACGATTTTTAAATGAGTTTTATGAGAGAAAAACCATTACGAGTTCTACGTGAAGGCAAACCTGCCTTATGTGATAAGACTTGGGTGTGTAGTTATGAGTACACATCGGGCATTGCTCTGGTAGCATGTAAGCCTGAATTCTTCTCCGTTCTGGTAACGTGAGAATAACCTATTCTGTGGCTATGCCACGTAAAATTGGTGGCTGTGCCACGTTGAGAAAACCCCATTGGTGGCTGTGCCACGTTATACCCCATTGGTGGCTGTGCCACGTTGAGAAACCCCATTGGTGGCTGTGCCACGTTATACCCCATTGGTGGCTGTGCCACGTTGAGAAACCCCATTGGTGGCTGTGCCACGTTATACCCCATTGGTGGCTGTGCCACGTTGAGAAACCCCATTGGTGGCTGTGCCACGTTGAGAAACCCCATTGGTGGCTGTGCCACGTTATACCCCATTTGTCGTTGTGCCACGTTGAGAAAACCCCATTGGTGGCTGTGCCACGTTATACCCCATTGGTGGCTGTGCCACGTTGAGAAACCCTATTCTGTGGCTATGCCACGCGAGAAATTAAATCAGTGGCTTTGCCACGTGTGTTTGTGGCTATGCCACGTGAGAATTTAAATCAGTGGCTTTGCCACGTGTGTTTAGTGGCTATGCCACGTTAGAATTTAAATCAGTGGCTTTGCCACGTGTGTTTAGTGGCTGTGCCACGTGCATTATTTTTACTGTGATTTTATCACGTATTTGAGAAAGCGTTTAACTCGTTATTTTCATATGCTTTGTTAATGCTCTAGAGTGAGCCTTTTTACTTCATGTTTTCACATGATTTGAGATATGAGAATATTGTTTTGAGAACTTTCATGCTATGGTTTTCAAATGAGTTTCACATACAAATAAACCTTTTGTGATGTGCATTTTGGTTTATGAAATGAGTTCCTTACCCCCTTTACTGAGCGATTTAGAAGCTCACCCTGTTTTTCTTTCCCCCCAGAGTTCTTCAAGTGAATAAGGACTTCCCTGCGACGTACGGAGTAGTGGCTAGTGGAGGATTCGAGCTCCAGGCCATATATATTGTATCTTAAGGTATATTTTATCTTTTCATGTACCCAGACTATTATTGTAATTGCAGACACTTGATGTATAACATTATATGGGATGTATTAGGATTAATTAACTTGGAATTGAGTAATGTATATGATTCAATATACACTATATTATGATGAGATCCTGAGGCATGATAATCATGATGATGTATGACACTGCACAGGAATGCACCTTTAACTGTGAGTTAATGAGTAAAAAGTTTTAAATTAGCCCTATTTTCCGCATTTTCAGGGCGTGACAGAGTTTTCTTGGTATCAGAGCTTAGGGTGTCTAGTACTGTCAGTGTCGGTTAAGTGAAATAGAATACATCCCAAGTGTCTGTAATAGTCTGGTCATGAACTGAAATTGAGGATTGAGATTTCAATCGATTGTGATATGTACGCGCAGGAGACGAGTTGAGATAGAGAATGAGTAAACGACGAGGTCGTTCGAGGAGGCAGGCAGAGTCCCCTTCGCCACCTGTCCCACAACCAGAGAGTCCTAACTCTCGGTTTAATCGGATTGAGACCGATGTGAGGCAAGGTTTTGAGCAGATGGCAGCGTTATTCGCGCAACACTTTGGAGTTAATGCCTCGGATACTACCCCTACACTACCACAAGGACCTCCCATACCCCTAGTGCCTCCCGTCACTCAGCCTGAGGATAGAAGCATGGTCCGACTAAGGGATTTTTTGAAGATGAATCCACCCGCATTTAAGGGAAAGAAGGATCCTATGGAGGCTGAGGAGTGGTTGACGGAGTTAAGGATTATATTTGATATCCTGGGGTGCACCGATGCTGAGAGGGTCAGTATGAGTGCCTATATGCTGAAGGGGAGAGCTCGAGATTGGTGGGGTACTACCCAGGGTATTTTGATGTCCCACCATGGTGTGATTGGTTGGGAAGAGTTTCAGACAGCTTTTAGGACCCAATATGTACCACGGGCCGCTCAGAGAAAGAAACAGGCCGAGTTTTTGAGTTTGGTACAGGGTGACATGTCTGTGGATGACTATGAGAGCCAATTCACAGCTCTATTGAGATATGACCTAGAGACCTTCAAGAGTGAAGAGCTCCGCACAGAGAAGTTTGTGTATGGGTTGAAGCCCGTCATCAGAGATAGATTGATAGGGCTATGCATTACTGAGTTTGGAGATGCTCTGAGACGAGCACAAGAGATTGAAAGAGGGATTGAGATGGTACAATCCCAGAATGAGCTCAGAGCGGTGAATAGAGATAAGGGCAAGAGGCCAGTACTTTTCCAAACAGAGGCTCGGAGAGGTTCCTTCAGAAGAGGAAGGATTGAAGTGCAGAGGGACAGATTGGAGAGACCCAGAGCCTATCCTATTATCAAGGAGACCCCTCGATATGTCAGGCCGGAGACAAGGTTTTGTAGAGACTGTGGTCGATCGCATGAAGGAAGTTGTACTGGGTCGATCCATGGATGTTTTAGATGTGGTGACATGGGTCACAGAGTGAAGGACTGTCCCCAACCTCAGATACCACATGCTCCGGAGCCCACTAGACAACAGCCTCAGAGAGTGGATCCCCGGAGACGGGCCACTGTGGCAGAGAAAGGGAAGAAACCTGTGGCACAGGGACATGTGTTTGCCCTGGATAAGGAGACTGCAGACACTTCGGCAGAAACTATAAGAGGTACACTCTCTGTCTGTAATTATGAGGCTCATGTGTTGATTGATTCAGGATCCACGCATTCGTTTATTTCTGAGCATTTTGCATGTAGATTAAACTTGAAGTTTGAACCTCTAGAATATATACTACATGTAAATACCCCTATGCATGAATCCCAGAGAACTGAGTTCATCTGTAGAGGATGTGAGATAAAGGTGGGAGATAGAGTGATGTTAGCAGATCTAATCATGTTGAATGTACATGGGTTTGATGTAATTCTGGGGATGGACTGGTTGGCGACCAATCGAGTGAGTTTAGACTGCTACACTAAGATTGTAACTTTCTCCCTACCTGAACCTTACAGTGTACGGTTGAGATATTGAGGGAATGATTATGTGGATTTCTAGTAAGTAATTTGAGAATTTTGATATTATTTTGGAGAATATTAAATATAATTATTCATGTGAAGGTTATGAGACACTCATCTCAGACGATGAGCAGGAACATCCGAGGATTGAGGATATGCCTGTGGTTTGTGAATTTTTGGATGTTTTCCCAGATGAATTGCCAGGTTTACCACCAGAGAGAGAGCTGGAGTTTACCATTGATTTGGTACCAGATACTCAGCCGATCTCTAAACCTCCTTACAGGATGGCATTAGTGGAACTTGAGGAATTGAAGAGACAACTACAGGAGTTATTGGATCAAGGGTTTATTAGACCCAGTGTTTCACCGTGGGGAGCGCCAGTACTATTTGTTAAGAAAAAGGATAGTAGTCTCAGATTATGCGTAGACTACCGGCTGTTGAATAAAGCCACGGTGAAGAATAAATACCCACTACCCAGGATTGATGATCTACTTGATCAGCTGAGAGGGGCATCAGTCTTTTCTAAGATTGATTTGAGATCGGGCTATCACCAATTGAGGATCAAGGAAGAAGATATTCCAAAGACGGCCTTCAGGACAAGGTATGGCCATTACGAATTTCTGGTGATGTCCTTTGGATTGACGAACGCCCCTGCAGCATTTATGAGATTGATGAACGAGGTGTTCAGAGACTATCTAGATAAGTTTGTGATAGTCTTTATTGATGATATCCTGGTGTACTCTCGGTCGTATGAGGAGCATGCACAGCATTTGTGGTTAGTACTTCAGATACTCCGAGATAAGCAATTGTACGGAAAGCTTAGTAAGTGTGAGTTTTGGTTGAACCGGATAGCTTTCCTTGGTCATATAGTCTCAGAGGAAGGAGTATCAGTGGACCCCAAGTAAAGTAGCAGCTGTGCTTAATTGGGAGAGACCGAGGACAGTTACTGAGGTACGAAGCTTCCTTGGTTTGGCAGGGTATTACAGGAGTTTTGTGGAAGGATTTTCAAGGATTGCCGCTCCTTTAACTAAGCTCACGCGCAAAGAGACTCCATTTATATGGACTGATCAATGTGAGCTCAGTTTTCAGGAATTAAAAAGGAGATTGACAGCGGCACCTGTGTTAACTATTCCTGAGGGATCAGGAGGATTCTCGGTGTATAGTGATGCATCTCACCAAGGATTGGGGTGTGTGCTTATGCAGCACGAAAGAGTGGTCGCATACGGATCGCGACAGTTGAAGGACCATGAGCGAAATTACCCCACGCATGATTTGGAGTTAGCCGCTGTGGTAGTTGCTTTGAAGATCTGGCGACATTACTTATATGGGGAAAGATTCCAGATTTTCACTGATCACAAGAGTTTGAGATATCTCTTTGATCAGAAAGAGTTAAACATGAGACAAAGGAGATGGATGGAACTCCTTAAGGATTATGACTGCGAGATTCTATATCATCCGGGTAAGGCGAATGTGGTTGCTGATGCCCTGAGCAGGAAGAGTATGATATCTGCTATGATGATCAGGGAATGGGATTTGTTAGAGCAGTTCGTCGAACTTCGGATCAGAGTTAAAGAGGTAGAGACTGGATTTTTGGCTAGCTTGCGGATAGAGCCCAGGATCATGGATCAGATTAGAACTGGGCAGCGCAGTGATCAGAGATTGATAGATATGGCTAGCCAAGCTGAGCAGAGTTCGCAGTCGGATCTCACCGTCAGTGAGGATGGATTGTTGAGATTTAGAGGACGGATTTGTGTATCGGACGATGATACCCTAAAGAGACAGATATTGAGAGAATCCCACTGCTCGCGATACACCATGCACCTAGGGAGTACTAAGATGTATCGAGACTTGATAAAGGTGTATTGGTGAAGTGGTATGAAGCTAGATGTGGCAGAGTATGTGGCCAGGTGTTTAGTATGCCAGCAAGTGAAAGCTGAGCATCGGAAGCCCGGAGGACTACTACAGCCCTTACCTGTACCTACATGGAAATGAGAGCATGTCACTATAGACTTTATTATGGGTTTACCGAGGACCCGAAGAGGTCATGACGCGATATGGGTCATTGTGGATAGATTGACTAAGAGTGCCCACTTCTTTGCCATCAAGAGCACAGATACTGTGGATGCCTTAGCTGAACTGTATGTCAGCGAGATAGCTAGATTACATGGGGCTCCAGTGAGTATTACTTCTGATAGAGATTCCCGATTTACTTCCAGATTTTGGACCCAGTTTCAGGAGTCCATGGGATCTCGATTGAGTTTTAGTACCGCCTATCATCCTCAGACAGATGGTCAGTCAGAGAGGACTATTCAGACCCTGGAAGATATGTTGAGGGCGTGTACGATGGATTTTAAGGGATCATGGGATGATCACCTGCCCCTAGCAGAGTTTGCGTACAATAACAGCTATCATGCGAGTATTGGAATGGCACCTTTTGAGGCTCTATATGGTAGGAGGTGTAGATCCCCTGTAGCTTGGGAAGAAGTCGGTGACAGAAAGATAAATGCCCCCAAGCTTGTTGAGCAAGCCGTACAGAGTGTGAAACTCATATGTGAGAGGTTACGGGCTGCATAGAGTAGACAGAAAAGCTACGCGGATGTACGTAGACGGCCACTCGAGTTTGATGTTGGTGATGCAGTATTTCTGAGAGTATCACCGAGCAAGGGTATCGTGCTATTTGGGAAGAAAGGGAAATTGAGTCCTCGATACATAGACCATTTGAGATTCTTGAGAAAGTGGGAGAGGTAGCTTACAGATTAGCATTACCCCCACAGATGTCCGGAATACACAACGTTTTTCATGTGTCTATGTTGAGGAAGTACCACCCGGACCCTTCTCTTGTCATAGAGTATGACGAGATGGACATTCAAGAGGATATGAGCTACACTGAGGAACCCGTCCGGATTCTCGATAGAAAGGAGAAGGTACTGAGAACCAAGAGCATCCCATTAGTGAAAGTTTTGTGGAAACATCACTCAAGGGAAGAGGCAACGTGGGAACTAGAGAGTCTCATGAAGGAGAAATACCCCCATCTATTTGACTAGTTGAGTTAAATTTGGAGGACCAAATTCTATTTAAGGTGGGGAGGATGTGAGATCTGAGAATTTCAGACATATTTTAATGAGGCAATAAGAATTTGAAGTGTAATTTATTGAGCTAAGTGAATTGTGGGAATTATAATTGGAGATTTATATGTTAAGTGTGTAAAATAAGCATGAACTATGAGGACAGATCGATCTGGGAGAAGGAGAGATCGATCTGGTGAGATATAAACGACAAAGAAGGAGAAATTTAAGGAGCAGATCGATCTGGGAGAAGGAGAGATCGATCTGGTGAGCTAAAAATGACAAGGAATGAGGAATTTAAGGAGCAGATCGATCTCCAATGGAAGAGAATCGATCTCCTTATGAATCTGTTTGAGAGAAGATCGATCTCATGAGGAAGAGATCGATCTTCAAATGATTCTGTTTGGGGAGAAGATCGATCTCCTTAGGAGCAGATCGATCTCATAAAGCCATAAAGAGATCGATCTCACCCCTCGACAGATCGATCTCCTAGGCATAAAATTGCCCAGATCGTCCCCAAATTTCAAACGCAGATCGATCTCATCAAGAGGCAGATCGATCTCCTACCTCCAGCCTATATAAGGAACCCGTGTTTTCTCCTGCAATTTCACTTTCTCTCTCTTCCAACCCCCATTTTTTCGAAAACCTAACTTTCTCACTCATCCAAATCACCCATTTCCGGTCGAATCAGCTGTTGTGGTAAGAAGGAAAGTTGTTCCTCATCAAAGGGAGAACAACATACTTGAAAATCGAAGGACGAATCGGATCGAGGCATGAGTTGTGCGTCTCACAAGCTTTGGGTAATTTCTAAACCTCGATCTTGATATTTGAGCTGATTGTGATGATATTGGTGGTTGTCATTGTGTTAAAATAGTTGAGAAATGATTAGGAATTGATGAAATTGCAATGTAGTTGGAGTAATGTAGATATTTGATAATTTTGGTAATTTTGAGAATTTGTGCTGTAAATGGAAATATAGACAATGTGGAGAATTAGCCTAGATAATTGGCATGAGGAATGTAGGACATTGAGATATTGTGAATGAGGTTGTAGTTTAGGGTTGAGTTACGAGAAATCAAGAGATTTGAGGTGTTATGAGCAATTATGCTCGATTTTGAGAATTGAGGGTTATGAGATAATTGAGTATTGATGTTTTAACATCGTTTGGACAGCTCGGGAGTTCCAGAGTGGAATGCGAGGCTAGTCCGTGATACGGGGGAAACGATTGCACTATACGAGGTGCAAAGAGGTAAGGGAAATCTAAACCATTTGTGTATGTGATTTGTAAACTATTTTAGCATGAATTGTGGTTTATAAAACAAGCATGTTGAGTGTTTTGTGTTGAGATTAAATTGCACACGATTTTATAGCCGGTTGGAGCCCAATGTTTTATGAGTTTATAACTGGGCTCTACGTTAAGGCAATATTGAGATTTGAGAAATGTGTGCGTGTGCTTTGCCGGTTGGAACTCGATTTTATTACGTTTTGTGTTGAGTACAAAACGATTTTTAAATGAGTTTTATGAGAGAAAAACCATTACGAGTTCTACGTGAAGGCAAACCTATCTTATGTGATAAGACTTGGGTGTGTAGTTGTGAGTACACACCGGGCATTGCTCTGGTAGCATGTAAGCCCGAATTCTTCTCCATTATGGTAACGTGAGAATAACCTATTCTTGGCTATGCCACGTAAAATTGGTGGCTGTGCCACGTTGAGAAAACCCCATTGGTGGCTGTGCCACGTTATACCCCATTGGTGGCTGTGCCACGTTGAGAAAACCCCATTGGTGGCTGTGCCACGTTATACCCCATTGGTGGCTGTGCCACGTTGAGAAACCCCATTGGTGGCTGTGCCACGTTGAGAAAATCCTATTGGTGGCTGTGCCACGTTATACCCCATTGGTGGCTGTGCCACGTTGAGAAACCCTATTCTGTGGCTATGCCACGCGAGAAATTAAATCAGTGGCTTTGCCACGTGTGTTTTGTGGCTATGCCACGTGAGAATTTAAATCAGTGGCTTTGCCACGTGTGTTTAGTGGCTATGCCACGTTAGAATTTAAATCAGTAGCTTTGCCACGTGTGTTTAGTGGCTGTGCCACGTGCATTATTTTTACTGTGATTTTATCACGTATTTGAGAAAGCGTTTAACGCGTTATTTTCACATGCTTTGTTAATGCTCTAGAGTGAGCCTTTTTACTTCATGTTTTCACATGATTTGAGATATGAGAATATTGTTTTGAGAACTTTCATGCTATGGTTTTCAAATGAGTTTCACATACAAATAAACCTTTTGTGATGTGCATTTTGGTTTATGAAATGAGTTCCTTACCCCCTTTACTGAGCGATTTAGAAGCTCACCCTGTTTTTCTTTCCCCCCAGAGTTCTTCAAGTGAATAAGGACTTCCCTGCGACGTACGGAGTAGTGGCTAGTGGAGGATTCGAGCTCCAGGCCATATATATTGTATCTTAAGGTATATTTTATCTTTTCATGTACCCAGACTATTATTGTAATTGCAGACACTTGATGTATAACATTATATGGGATGTATTAGGATTAATTAACTTGGAATTGAGTAATGTATATGATTCAATATACACTATATTATGATGAGATCCTGAGGCATGATAATCATGATGATGTATGACACTGCACAGGAATGCACCTTTAACTATGAGTTAATGAGTAAAAAGTTTTAAATTAGCCCTATTTTTCGCATTTTCGGGGCGTGACAATCAATCATATCAGTCTAGACTGATAACTCATTATTCTGACTTCAACTTAGTCAATATGTCTTATTGGCCTAATTATACCTTAATGGCCTTATCACATTTTAAGTTCATTTACACAACTCTATTCATTTTACCTAGGCTCATTGGGCTCCTTAGGCTCATTATCTCTCGTTGACCGAATTTTAGGTCCATTTTCCATATCGAGTTGATTTCATTAAGCTTGATCTCTAATTACATTCGACCGTGGCATAGTGGTCGAACACCCATCATGCTATTCATAGTTAATTCGGCTAACAACTCACTTAGTTATACTATCTAGCACTTGGCATGAAATACTTTAACCTTAGTTTTCCATTCATTCATGCATTTTCATAAACACCTTATATGTACATTATATAACTTCATCATATTCCTTAAACTTATTTCACAAAACCATCTCAAAATCATGCATATAACATTACTAACACCTTAGTATAATCCATTCATCATTAAATCAACCTTAGTTCAGTTTCTCACACTAAACCCATTTTTAGATCATAGTTGATTCATCATGTTCTAGGCAGTTTCAACCAACAATACATACATCAATCAACTCATAACAATGTCTAAGTAAACATACTTGGAGTTGATGTATTAAAAACTCACCTAGCTTGTCTTTTCTCTTGTCCAAAATTGGAAGACTCTTTTACTCATTCAATCCAACAAGTTGAATGCTGATTCCTAACTATGTTGTTCTCCTCCTCACAATAAACAATTTTGCTTAAATAGCTTTTTCTCAAATCTGGTAGGAAGGTAAGGATATCCTAAAGTGAGAAAGCTTGCTCTTTTGGGTAAAAATGAAGGGATGTTTTGATTTTTTGAAGAAGAAGGCTTGCCGTCGGGTTTTTATAGAATAAGAGTGGTGAGATCGATCTCCTAGGATAAGAGATCGATCTTCCTTTGGTTTAAACCATCGAAATATTCAGGCTTTCAAGTGTGGGATCAATATGCTCATTGGGAAGAGATCGATCCTTTATATGCAAAAACTAAGTGGAGATCGATCTGCTCATGGGGAGAGATCGATCTGCTCTTTGCAGAATCAAGTGGAGATCGATCTATTTTGGGGAGGGGGTCGATCCTCTCTCGATGAAATTAAATGGAGATCGATCTACTTGTGGGAAGAGATCAATCCTTTCTATGTAGAGTCAAGTCGAGATCAATCTGCTTGAACAAGGGATCGATCTGGCCTTCATCTACAGATTTCTCTAAAAATTCAAAGGAAAACTTGCCTTTGATTGCTTCACTAGTCATTTTGCAATCTATTTACAGTTAGAGCATGGAAATGTTCATTTCTTATGATTCTCGTGTTAAGGAACTTATGTGTACATGATGGCAATCGAAAAGGTACATAAAATTCATAGTCATTGCATTATCATTTCATGTTTTAAGTCCTTATATTCAGTCTGAATGTTTGAATTCCATTGGTTTAGTCTGTGGCCACTTCAGCCCTTATTTAGCCATTACGTGAATTCATGAATATTCATTCATTCTCTATGCAACTTCATTCAAACCAAAAGCTCTTCTTATGATTCAATTAACATGTAAAAATGTGTTACATCATATGAATCACAAGGTATACATCACTAAAAATGGGTCTTACATGATTATTCTGCCATGCCTCACTTATTTGATTTATTTGAACTGAGTTTGATGAAGTGAATTTCTGAAATGAAATGAGTTTTATTTTACTGCATTTGATTTAATCGATATTTTGCAGTAACATTTTCTGTGATACCAATACTGTGAGAAAATGGTGATTTTGTGATACCGATATTGGGAGAAAATGGTAATTTTCACTGTACTACATTGAACTGTATAATATTTACTTCAAGCTTGTATTTTGTAGATAGTGTATTTATCTACCTGCCGCTTGATTTTTCTTATTGAGCTTGTTGAGCTCACCCCTTATTTTACTCCACAGAGCCTCGTCGATAGTTGGGAGTGTTTGTAAGTCAAATAAATTTACACAGATAAGTGTCAGTAAAGGACTCTTCAGCACTAAAGGTATACCTGACATAAACATTTATATTGTATCCATATTTTGCAAGTACAGTAATGTATAGAGAAAAGTGTTTGTGGAATTGTGAACATGAAAGAACAATTATGATGATTAAATTATGTTTAAATTTGTCCGATAAAAATGAAATCTAGTACTAGCATTAGGGTTTTGATATGATATCGACTCGTAACCCAATCGGTAAAAGTGAAAGTAAATTGGGTCGTTACATGTGGTCCCCTAACATTAATTATAATTTGGGGTTTACTTCTCAATACATGGTTTAATGAAATTAAGGATCCAATAGAAATTTGATAAAAGTTTAAGGTCCAAAAGGTAAATGTACTAATTAATGAAACACATTTACCTTAGGCTATGTAAACAAGATTATGGCCGACCATTTCTTTGCAAGATTGCACTAGAGAAATCAGCAACCTATTCCCTATGGAGTGCTGATTTCTTCATCTTCTCAAAGGATTTTAAGCTTCATAAAAGAAACTTAGTTTTCTTCTTGATGAAATCTTGAGGACATTTTTAAGATATTGGTGGTGAAACTCAATCTACTACATAAAGATAACCATAGTGCAATTCAACCTCTTGACGATTCATAACTACTTGTGTTGATCACCGTAAGAGGGAAGGATGGTTTGGTTTATGACAAACTTACCTCGATGTGTGTAGAGCAAGTTGGAATCAATGTTAAGAGACTATGAGATCTCTTGACAAGGTAAATTTTTCAAAATCCATTATTTGTTATAAAACACCCTTGTTAATTTCTGTGTGCTTAATCATGATGATCTTTTTTTTTTTAATTTTAGTGCTTTTATGCTTAATTTTTGTTGGACATGTATGTTTAAAATTGTTTGAGCATAAGTTGAGATCTTCTCTAGTGAAACTAAGAATGGTTAAAGGTTAGCATCATCATCTTGTTTTTTTTTTCTAGGTTATCTCTTTTAGATGCATATTAAGACGTGAAGGTCCTCTTTTTCCTCTTCACCTTCCTTAAGTTGCTTTTTCTATAGGAGTATTCCTTCGAAGGAATGAATTAACTCTTCTTTGCTTAAGAATTGTTTTATTAGTTCTTCTCTTTGCTTTAACCAAAGTAGCAAAGGTTGGAAAGGTAAATTTTCCACATAAACTTTATATTCATAAGACATTCATTGGATTCATAGTCTCACTAGCTCTTTTTCATTATGTAAGTCTTGGATGTCTAACATTCTTTCCATGAAGCGTTGGATGTACTCCATGAGATCTTCACGTGAATTCTAATGTTCTTTTCCTAAGTCAATGAGAGTACCCTTATATTGAGTAGAAAAGAATTTCTCACTAAACATCTTACACATTTGACTCTGAGATTTTATAGAGCCAAGAATAAGATTGACATAATAGGTAAACGTTTTTTTTCCATGGGAGACTTAGAGAAATCTTTCAATTTTAAATCATCATCCAATTTGCTATTCTAAGAGTCTTCATGAACATTATGACATGCTCATGTACATCATCAATTTTTATATGAATTGCTTAAAATTATGACTAGTGTAGTCCTTGAGGAATAGCGTAGCAACCAGATTAAAAGATAATGAAGTTTTGAATTAAACTCTGAAATCTCAAACAGTAGAAGTACCAACAGTTGAGGTGTTGTTCACAATAAGATTTTTAGTAACTCCAAGGACATACACATCCAATTGGGTTTTATTTATTACTATTATCTTAGCTCACTGATAAACTAAGAGAGGTTGAATCATTTTTGAGACTATTTCTATGTTCTACTTTCTAACTCTAAGACTTTCTACACTACTTATTATATTTCAATATAATTAAACAAGCAAGATAGACATGTGAAAAACAAAGGAAAGCGATTTATAGAAGTTCTGTACCTTTGCCTACATCTTCTACCTTGAACACCTCTCAAGGATATCTACCAAATCCACTATAAAAAATAATTTACACACACATCTCCCTTTTACAGGCTCAAGGAGAAACCCTTCCTTTTTCTCAAGGCTCATGATAACTCCATGAAAATAAAGTTATTCATGTGCTTACTTGCATAATTTTGCTTAATCTTCTTGTGAAATGTGTTAATTGTTCCTCTAATTTGGTTAATTTTCTCTAATTATGTTGATAAATAAATTCAAGTTGAATTTCAAATGATTTGGTGGCTTTTGGGCTGAAATAAAACAAGAATTAGGTAAGGTTCACTAAAAGACAAAATTTCAGCAATAAAGACCAAAATGACAAATAGCTTGTCCTAAGTACATGTCATCTCTCCTTTTCATCTAGCTCTACATATGTTACTATCTTAATTAATCTTGGAGGATAAGAAAAGACCACATGCTCAACACATGAGAGATATATGTCTTTGCCACATGGGAGCACAAGTAAATAAAAGGATAAATGGATGGTACTGGAAGAGGTGAAGTGTCATGACCCAAATTTCCTAAAAATCACTACAAATTTTTCGTTTATTATTCAATTCTTACCTTCCTCTCATCGTAACCGTCCTACTAACAGTTGGGCTATGATTTGGTGTTAGTCCCCTCACACTGCTTACCATTCCATTTCCATGTTACATTTACATATTAGGATTTTTCTATCCTTTGACTTAAACTAATACATTTACAATTGGATTTACTTAACCTTACATCCCTGACATCATATACGTTTATAGTACTGTGTATTTACATATTTAGATACAAAACTATACAAATGTGTATACCTGACTCTCGATGGGATGCAGCGAATACCAAGAATGCAAGTCCTCAGCCGCTTACTGACTATTGTGAGTGCTTTGAAAAAAAGGGATAATAAGGGGGATGAGCAAACAACACGCTCAGTAAGGCAGTTATACAAGTAAGTAGATAGCTCCACTATCTACATGCTCATAATACCATGCCCTTAAATCCATTTCTTTTCGTTTAAATCTCACGCATAAAATCATGCATACATTAATGAAATAGTTTATAAAAACTATTCATGCATATAGAAATCATGCCACTCATGCATCAATGGCATTTTATGTAAAATCATAATTCGCATGAAGTAAATCAAGATCATGCATTATTTCATATCATGTAAAACAAATCATGAGAGACATTTCTTTTCATGAATTTGTAATTAAAGCATGGAAAACTCCTCATGCTACTGCATTTAAATCACTTCATTAAAACTCAGTATAAAATAACCCCTCCGGGTCAATCATCTCATAAATTAATCTCAAACTCATTAAAAATTCATTATAAAAAATTTAGTAATAAAATTTCCCTTCTTTTATGGTCATATTTCATAAAATTCTTTGAAGAATCTATCATCACAGTAGAAAATCACATCTTAGTGAAAATCACAAAATCGGAGGCCTGACCCCTCCTTTGGGTCTACCATGGTCTATCGAGACCAAAAGTTATATCATGTGAGACATGTAGGTGACTATATCAGTAACATCGAGGACTATGGCCATATTCTAGTGATCCATGGCTACACAGTACCTAGTGTACGGGGTATCACACCTGAAACGGGAGGTGGGTCAATCCTGCCGCTAGAACAACATAACATTAGGATTGCGAGGGCAAGGCTTGCTGCCTCATGGCTAGTGCACTCAACTCTAACAATCCCCACGGTACAACGTACTCCGCGTGACATACATGGTACAACGTACTCTGTGAATCCAATCTCAGTCAAGGGGTGTCGGCAATAGGTCTTATCCACCCATACCATCTCTGTCTCAGTATGCAAATGTGGACATATCATCTCACTGTGACACACAGTCTACAGGAGGCTCCAACACGACTATATGCATGTCATATAAATCCCTATGCGAGTGAAGCTCTAGCACGGCTCCATGCATAGTCATGATATCTAAAAACCTCGTGCGAGCGAAGCTCTAGTATGGTTTCATAAAAATTTGTAAGATTTGCATACGAGTAACACGCCAGTACGACTTTAAAAGAGTTATAAATTCATATAAAACCACGTGCGAGGAAGCTCCAGCACGGTTTTACGCATAAAATTCATCAAAGCCTCATGCGAGCAATGCTCAAGCACGAGTGAATGCTCAAGTAAATCAAAACTTGTGCGAGTTACACTCCAGCACGACTTATGAAATTAAATCGTTAAATCACGTACGAGCAAGGCTCCAATACAGTTTTTATGCAATTAACATATCAAAACAGGATGCGAGCTAAGCTCTAGCACCTCTCATGCATGTCAAATCATTAAAATTAACGTGAGCAATCGCTTTAGCACCTTTTTATGCATATTAAGTCAAAACAGAGTGCGAGCTAAGCTCTAGTACCTCTCATGCATTTCACAATAATAAAAATCAGTGCGAGCAATCGCTCGAGCACATTTCATGCATATGATGTCACATAAGTCGGTGCTAGCAATCGCTCTAGCACATTTTATGCACACTCACAAACGCAGATATAGTGCAAGCTATGCGCCAGCACTATCTGTTTTCATATAAACTTGAAAGTTGGCCCATTTTCCAAAGAAATTTCCTTTAAATATTAATAACACTTACGTAGTGTTATCTTGTGAAATTTATGCAATTACTGGCCAATATATTGATTTGCTTTGCTTAAAAACTACGAAAATTCTTCAAATCATGCATGTCATGCTTTCACCATCCTTAGGTGAATTTCCCTCAATAGGGTAAAATAGCCTTTTACCTATTTCGAGTCCTTAAAATCTTTAATTTATTTCTAGGACCTTTATACATTTTTAGTGTATACAAAAGCTATTAAAATACGCGTAGCTACCTCTAGTTACTCACACAATTCCCTTACCTTATTGTTCCGTACAATCTGACCTTTCCACTGATAACTCGTCACGCAGTCCGATTTGCTCCCAATCCAATCTCTGAAATTACGGATAAATATTCATTAGATCAAATACAATATAATTAATTGTATTTCATATTTTTTGGGTTTAATTTAAATTATTGAGCCAGTTTACCCATATTGGGCTCGATGTACCATAATAGGCCTTAATCGGCCTTACACTCATTTTCCCTTACTATTTACATTATTGAGGCCTATTGGGCTCACTGGGCCCATCGGTATTTATTGGGCCTCGTTTTAAACCCTCAGATAGCTCAATTAATTATTTATGACAATTTATCTCTAATTTCAGAATTTAATTCATTTTATGTGAAAATTAAATTCGTAATTTATGCGATAAATTTCTAACAAGCATAACGATCTAAATTGTCATAAATAAGAGTTACTTACCCGAGATTCAATGATAGTAGGCAAATCAAGACTGACTCGAGCTCTCATTTGAAGTCAATTGTCAAGCTACAAAATTACTGTAAGACCCGAAATTATATCGTAATTTCTTATAAAGATTGAAAATGGTCACAAATTTAAACAAATGAAATTCAGACTAGAGATAAGGATTTAAAATACGAAATGAGTGAGTGTTCGTGAAGGGAAGTTGGATTGGATTGATCCCAACACGTACAAGGGTAAAACAGTCAAAAGATCGAAATTCGGTATAAATTCGATAAGAAAATTTTAATTAAAAATATGAAATTGAGAAATCTTGATCAATAACGAAGAAATAATTAAATTCAAGTCCAATTGATCTAGATATGAATTTACTGGAATTAATCAAAATTTTCACTCGGGATAATATCCAAAAAATACGGAGAAAATATACCGAAACAAGGGTTAAAATAAAATAAATAAAATAAATAAATAAATTATGAATATATATAATTTAGCAGATATTTTTGGGGATTTTATATTATTTTAAAGAATATAATATTAATAAAATAAATTATAAATAATAATAATAATAAATAAATAAATAAATAAATAAATAAAAACTGAAAATCTAAAAAATCGAGAAAACCCGAAAATTGAAACTGAAAACGATAGCTGAAGATGACTCGAGCCACCCACGGCCACCGACGGTCTATGATTCCCGACGAAGACCGGAGGAGAAAGAGGAGAGGCCGGCGACCCTCCAGGCACTGGGACCACCGCCAACAGTGCTAGAATTTGACGAATCGAGGGAGAGAAACCGACAGGGGAGAGAAGAGAAATCCGACCATTTCGTCAGCGATCGACCCCAACCGACTCTAGCCGAGTGCTTCCCCAGTGCAGGCGCACCGATTGGCACCAGAATCGATCGGTGAAACGGCCACTAACGCCGGCGACGACAAAGAAAGAGAAAGGGTACCGACGTCGAGGAACAAGAGGCTAGACCGACGACTTTTCGGCCAGCCATGGCGAAACCGAGGGCAAATTCAAGTTTTACGAGGTCCTACGGAGCTGCTGACAATGGAAGCCAGTGAAGAACTGGCCTGCGAAGTCTCGAACCGACTGAACCGGGCTGAACCGACTGAACCGGGCTGAATCGAACTGAACCGATTCAGCCAAGAAAGAGAGGAAAAAGGAAGAAAAAGAGAAAAAGGAAAAAAGGGAAGAATTTTTGAGGATACATGGGACTTCGGGTAAGTCAATACGAGGTCAAAAGTGACCGATTTGATTTTTGAGAAATTTATTTAAATTATATTTGATCGAAAATTAACCCGAAATTAAATATAAAATTGTGTAGTTTTACGACAGAGCCCGAACGAAAGTCAATTGAGCTCCGATATTCGTACCTCGCATAACATTTGGTAAGTACAATTTTAATTTCGATAATTTGAGTCCTTAAATGCAGAGTTAAGATTGTTTTACGAATTTTACGGATTAATTCTGCATAAAAGGAATTTTATTCGAAATTTCAAAGTAATTATCGTAAATAGTATCCGGGCTACCCAATGAGTTTGGAATGAAGCCCGATGATTATTGATAAGCCAAATGAGTCCAGTAAACCTAAAGAAGGGATTTAAAAAGTGAAAACGGGCTGAAAAAAGGGGTCGAGGCCCATCAAAGTGCAATCGGGCCCAATAAAGTAAAACGGGCCCAACACTTTAGATTCGATCAGTAAGAGTGAAATATTGATCAGTAAATTTGAACTGAACCCCTATGTGGTTATATCAGCTCCGTAGACTTAGTTTGGAGCGAATTGGACTGAGAGACCTGGTACGGTCAAGACAGGATAAGCTCACGCGTGATTCCAAGTAAGGAAATTTTACGGACTGCTAGAGGTAGCTTTATATAATTTTGAATTCATTTGCAGTCTCTTAAATTGTTTGAAGGGTCTAGATTTCAGATAAAACTTTAGTGCCCCAGATGGGTAAATTACCAAAATACCTTTGTGAAGGGTAAAATTTTCAAATTTAGGAAAAGTTGAGAGGAGCAAGATCAAGAGGTTCCTGCTCGTTCTTGAGGTGTTTTGGCACGTGCATGAGTAGGCTGGCTAACGTTTAAATAAAATGCACAACATTGCATATTTTCAACGATGTTGATTTTCTCTGAAATTGATTTGAGAAATATAGCCGCCTACGTGATTTTATGAAAATGTGACGTGCTAGAGCTCAGTTCACACGAGTCTTGATTTGTGTGATGCATGCATTAGTGCTGGAGCGAGAGCTCGTACTAGAGTTTTACATGCATTAGTCCTAGAGTCTAACTCACACCAGATTTTTTTTATGATTTTCGTGACACGGTGCTGGAGTCTAACTTGCACCAGATTTTTACATGAATTTCGTGACACGGTGCTGGAGTTTAACTCCACTAGATTTTTATATGATTTTTGTGATAGGGTGCTGGAGCCTAGCTCGCACCAGATTTTCACACGAGTTGTGTACAGAGTGCTAGAGCTTAGCTCGCACTAGTTTTACTTGATTTGATGAGAATGTTGGAGCATCGCTCGCACTGATTTTATGAGACATGCAATGAGCTGTGCTTGGAGTGTCGGGTAGACTGTGTGTCACACCGATTAAATATGCTCGCACATGCATTTTAAGACAGGCACGATTGTGGATATGAGATATGGGTCCACGGAGTACATTGTACCGTGCAAGTAGCATGGAGTACGCTGTACCGTGTTGGGATTGATTATGTGGCATCTTCGGATTCGTGGTATCTTCGGATGCGAGTGATCGGACAGGGTCGACGAGATGGACTGACCCACCTCCCGGGGCGATCCCCGATGGTGGTGAGACCCCGGACACTAGGATCCGTGTAGCAATGGGATCACAAGGACATATGGCCATTGTCCTAATTATTTGCCCGAGATATATATATCTATTGCCTAGTCTGGCACGTTGATGTTTTTGAGAAACACGTTTTATGGATTTTCGTGTGAGTCTGGATCACCCGAGGGAGGGGTTGGATCCTGACTAAGATATGATTTTGATAAGAATGAAACTGAGTTTTAAACTGAACTTGTATGATATTATTTCCATGCTATTTAAACCCATGAGTGATGTAAACTTGTTTTACATGACATTCATTGTATCATATATTTCTATTGCTGTGAAAAGCATTTGATTTCATAGTGTTATGTGAGTCAGGAACACCCGAGGGATGGGCTGAGTCCTGGCTTTGTTGTGAAATTTTAATTGAGAAATGATTTAAAAGAGTTGCATGTTGAATTTTTCATGCTCTTTGAAATCCATATGTGAATTTGTTTTACATGACATCATGACATCACGAATTGTAATATCTGTTTTGAAATGTGTGGAGGAGGGGTGGTTTATGCATGGCACCACGTTCATGTAGGTAGTATGGTTGCCTACTTGTTCGTAGGATTAGCTTACTGAGCTTGATGTGCTCACCCCTTTCACTTCTACACAGATTTTCTCCAGTAGACTTTGCGACGACTGAATACTGCATTCTTGATATCTGCTGCAGCCCATCATTTTGAGGTATATACACTTGTACATATTGTATCTAAATAAGAATAACATAGTAACTTGTTTGTAAGTAACTGTCGGGGATGTATAGATAATGTAAACACTTGTAAATGAATGGAAAAGAATAAATGAAAAACTCATGTGTTTACCTTTTTCTGTAATAAGAAATTAAGTTATATAATGATTGAATGGTGGGACTGGCATTGACGCACAGCCCAATTTTAGTGGAGTGTGGTCACAATCAGAGGACAGGTAAGTATGAAAGAAAAACAAAAAATTTACTCTGATTTTTTGTAGTTTTGGGTCGTGACAATTACATATTTTTTAGGGTCAATTTTCAGTCGGATATTAATCAAATTAAATATTTCAAAATTTAAATCGATCAATTTTGACCGCTTATCGACTTACCCATAGCTTGATTGCATCACTGTGATTTTTTCCAAATTTTTCCTCTTTTTCTTCCTTTTTTTCTCATTTTTCTCTTTCCTCCTTGGCTGAACTTGTTCGCTCCTGTTCAGCATACCATCACTGCACTGAACCGATCCATACCGGTTGAGGCCTCAACTTTGCCGTTCTGGAGCCGTCCGATCAGTTCCCGACGCGATTTCGGTGCCAATTGACTTGCCATCGCTTGGGTGAACTTTTTTGGGCCTCGGGTTGGACCGATCGGCGTTGGTAGCAGCTAGATTTTGTTTTTTCTCCTGCGGCAATCCCTCCGTCGATCTGGTGTTCTTTGGCGACGTCGTCGCACGTGCCGATGCTTGGTGGGTCGCCCGATGTCGGGCTTCCTTCGTCGACTCTTCGTCTAGCCGCTGGGTCGTCAGATGCTCACCGGTGATTCTCCCTCGGTTCGGCTTCGTTTTTCTTCTTTGTGATTCTGCGTTTTCATTTTCTTTTTTTTTTTAAATTTGTTTATTTATTTATAATTTATTTTTATTATTATTTTATTCATTAAAATATTCTAAAAAATCCCAACATATCTCAAAAAATCATATTTAATTCATTTAATCCATAAATGAATTTATCTGTTTTATTTTGTCTTTTCAGTATATTTTTCCAATATTTTTGGGATAATTTTTCGAGGTGAAAATTTTGATTAATTCCAATAAATTCATATCTTGATTAATTGGACTCGAAATTTAATTATTTCTTCGTTATTGATCAAGATTTCTCAATTCCATATTTATAATAAAATTTTCTTATCGAATTTATACCGGATTTCGATCTTTTGACCATTTTACCCTTGCACGTGTTCGAAAATCTTTTATTCATTCCATTTGCGTTTTTCATTCATGTGAAACTCTTCTTTTGATTCAATTTACATATAACCATGTTTACATCATTTAAATCATAATAAATTTACGATAAAAATTGGGTCTTACATGAAGTGTCACTAGGCTGAATTGAAAGACTTCATGACATGGGAATATCTTCCAAGAAGGGCCAATCAAGTGGAAACAAGTGGCAAGGGGTGCCATCTCATCAACATTGCTCAAAGACCTCTTTACCCTTTACGTAGTGGCCTGTTTAAAGAAAATGAAGAGGGCTAGGGAAGGGATCAACTGCTAGGTAGTTTTTCAGATATTTTTCATGTTGTTTTAATGTTTTTTCAATAGCTTAGAGTAACCACCATTTTACTTGTTCAAAATCTTTTACATTTCTTTCGTTATTTTAAGTGTTTTTCTTATATTTCCTTTGAATTTTTCACTTTTCTTTTAAGATTTTATTTAAAACAATGATGTAAACTTCCATTTCCAGTAATGAAGATAAGTTTCATTTCTTTTCCATTTTCCAGTTTCAGTATGAGCATGTAAATATAAAGGGGTTGAAATACCACCTCCATAGCTTTTGTGCTTATGCTTGGTTTACATGGTTTGTCTTTGATTTTTCTTTATTGCCTTGGTACAATCAGATGCTATTTGGGTTTTATTTTAATATTTTTAATGTTCATTCTAATGTCTTGAATCATATTCTTGAAGTTTCATATAGTAAGAATATTTTCAATAGATATCATTAGTGTATATAGTTTATAGTCTAAGGTCTTAATGTCATAAGTTTTTCTTGTTTTCCAGATTTTTAGGTGTCTTTTCAAGTGTCCCTTAAGCTATTGTTTTATGTCTTTTTAAGATCTATTTGTTTACTTTTTAGTTACTCTAGAATTAAGTATTCATTAGAGCACTTTTAGGACGTGATTGGCTTAGTATACATGGCATTTTTATGGCAATTTTGCATTTCCTGATAACCACTTTAGGTGTTACTGTCAGGCTGCAATTAGCTATTGTTTGTTCATGTTTTAAATGATGTTTATGCATTTTTAAGTAGTCATTGGTTCAAGGATTCATTATATAGTTTTTAGATGTGTTAGATTAATTTTTCGTGGCATTTTACACTGCATTTTGTATTTTTTTAGCTAAGCTTAGGTGTATAGTCCTGATCCATTTAAGTCATATTTCATTAGGTTTAAATCATATTAAGGCCATATAATTAGTAGTTAATTTTTGTGTAGTGTTTGGTTTAATGCCCATAAAATTTTCTTAGCATTTTGGGCCACATTTTGCAGGTGTTTTCAATTCTATCCAGGTCAGTTTTAGGTTCTCCTTTAAATATTTTGAAGGTTCATTTCATTAGTTTTTAAGTCACATGAAGGTTATGCATTTAGTCATACATGTTTAGTTTGTGTTTGATTAAAGCCCCACAACATTTTTTTTTTGTGAATAAAATCCGATAAAATTCCCTTATCATTTTTAGGCACATTTTGAATGCATTTGTCCATTATGTCCAGTTTTATTCCAACTCTATTTTCATGGATTTGGTTGCTAATTAGGCCTATTTCAGGCAGTCTTAAGGTATTTTAATTATTAGGTAAAGTTTGATTAACTTTCCATGTCATTTCTTTAGCTTTTTCATCCATTAGTTAGGTGCGTTTAGCATTGTAGGATACCATTTTCAAGTGCATTTTCTGCTACCCTTAGGTGTTGTTTTCATGCATTAAAAAGTCTTAAGTTAGAGTTTTAAAAAATTCATTTAGGGTAGGTTTAAGGTTAGGATTAAGTTCATACACTTTAGGTTCGATTAATTCGTTTTTCAAAAATACAAAAAAAATATTTGTTTTCATGCATCCATTAAACTAGTTATTAGTAGTTAATCATGCACTTTATTGTTGTAGGCATTTTGTTCAAGGTTAAGCTTTAATTTAGGGTAAGCATTATAGGTTATTTAGGGTTAAGCACCTTAGGGTTACATTTTAGGTATTGTTAGTTACTATAGGCATTAGTTTTCATTTCTTTTCATTTGACTTAGTTTTAATTTGATTTTAAAAAACATTCATACATTTGACTTAGTTTTAATTTGATTTTAGAAAACGTTCATACTTTCATTTTTATTTTAGGAGTTTTAGTTATATTTTCATTATTTACATTTTAGACCCACATTTTTAGGTATTTACGTTCTTAACACCAATTCTTTACTAATTTGTGTTTTTGCATATTTTCTTTTGCAACTTTTTTATTTTCTTCTTTATTGTTACAAGTACTCTCCATTAGCTGTAAACCCCATGAACTTTCTTGTACCCGATTTTAATCATGAATACTAAAATTATTATTGGAATTAAATTAAATTACAATAAGTACGAGGAACTTAGGAGAATTTTGATTTAATCCAAAAGTATTTAGGTTAATAGAACAAATTACTGTAAGAGATACAAATAAATTTTTATCTGCTTGATCTTGGCGTAAGTATCCCTTTGGAATAGATAGGCACAATTATTGGATTAAACTCACATTTTATATTACAACGAAAATTTAACCAGTACATAATTGTGTATATATATATATATATATATATATATAAATATATGGGTAATGTTTTAATTATCCTTTGAGTTAAAGGTATGGATAAGGATGTGCATATATATATATATATATATATATATATATATATATATATATATATATATATATATATACATAAATGTTTATACCTATGAATATATATAATTATATATATATAGGAATTATGTATATACATGAGCCACGGGTTGGTTTCATTGGAAACCAATCCCGAGAGCCTTCAACAACTCATGTAAGGGACATATATACATATATATATGAAAGTGCATGCATAGCAACAAGTTGTCGAGAAGCCAGCTAGAAGGTGTTATTCCATTCGACTAAGAAAATTGTATATTGCATAAATAGGAATGGTCACGACAGAGGAAAGAAAAAAGGAAATCTGAAGGGTATGGTGGGAATGAAATGAAAAGGTGGGAGATGGTAGAGGACAGCATGAGGCAGTATGAAAACAAAGGAAAAGCTAGTAGGGAAACGAGTTTCAGAATTGAAACCATGAGGTGCCTACCTACTGTAGTTTTATTGCAGTACGAAAGATGATGAGGGAATGACAGTTTCGGTGACTGGCTATGATGCAGTAAAAAGAAGAGAAGTAAAGCAGTCTTGGCTATGGGGAAATGCATAGTGGGTGCAGTTGTGAGATCTCAATAAGAGGGAATGATAAAGAAATGTAAAATAAAAATATGTATATAAGAGAAACTAGGACTGGTAACTATGTTCTAGGATGAAGAAAATAGTGAAACTGGCAGGAGAAACAGGACGGGGAAAACATAAATAAATACATGTATATATATATATATATCTGCATGCATGAATTTGGGAGTGCAACAGAGAAAGAAAAAAAAGGTAGTTTCTACTAAAGTCGAGGCATAACCGAAGGAGTGAGAAAGACACGAAACTGATGACCAGAAAATGAGAGGAAGAGAGAGACCAAGAAAGTCAAGGATGCCATTCTCTGCTCCATTTTGGCTCTTGAAGTTGCAGAAGAAACAGATGAAAAGATGAATGTAAGACCTAAATTTAATTAAAATATGAAATGAATGAGTATTCGTGAAGGGAAGTCGGGTTAAATTAATCCCGAACACGTGTAAGGGCAAAATGGTCAAAAGATCGAAAGTCGGTATAAATTCGAGAAGAAAAATCTAATTTAAAAATAATGGATTGAAAAATCTTGGTCAATAAAGGTGAAATAAATTTATTCTGGATTAAATTGATCAAGATATCAATTTATTGGAATTAATCGGGATTAATCGGAATTTTTAAATCGAAAAATAATCCCGAAAAATAATCAGAAAATTATACCGGGAAGCCGAAATAATACCGAGAAATTAATTTATAGACTAAATGAATAAAATATAATTTTTTAAGATATTTTGAATATTTTAGACTAATTTAATCAATTAAATAATATTAATAAAAATAAATAAATATATAAAAATAAATTAAAGAATTGAAAAAAAAACAGAAATCGCGAAAGAACGCGAAACTGAAGAAAACGAAAAACGGAAGCAGAGGCCGAGCCCCTGCCGGCGAAACGATGGCCGACGGCGACCGAGGAGGGAAGCCCTACGAGGGCCGACCCACCACAGGCCTAACAGAGACACGAACGGCGGCGAACGGTGGAGCAAAACGGAGAAATCGAAACCGAGAGGGGGAGAGAAAATCGTCGGCGATCGACGCGATTCACGCCCTACCGACCCCAGCCGAAGCTTTCCCAGGTGCAGGCGAGCTTGTTGGTGGCGTCCCCGACCGGTGAAACTGCCGGCAAACGCCGAAAACGGTGGAAGAAAAAATGGGTTTCGACTGCAGAAAAGAGAACAGGCCGGACCGGCCATTTTTCGGCGAGCTCGAGGCGAACCAAGCCTAGATTCGAGCTGCGGACAACCTCACGGAGTTGCTGGCGGTGGAAGCCGATAGAGAATCGGTCGGCAAGGCGGTGAACCGGCGGTGAATCGGCTGAACCGGAGTGAACCGGCGGTCTGAACCGGACTGAACCGGTTTAGCCAAAAAGAGAGGAAAAAGAGGAAGAAAAAGGGAAAAAGAAAAAGAGGAAAAATTGGAGAAAATTCCAACGATGCAATCGAGCTTCGGGTAAGTCGATAAGCGGTCAAATTAATCGATTTAAATTTTGGAATATTTTATTTAATTATTATTGGACTGAAACCTTACCCGGAAAATTGTGAAATTGTGTAGCTCGACAATTGGCATCCAAAGAGAGCTCGAGATAGCCTCAAATTTCGTACTGGCATGGAATCTCAGGTAAGTAACCCTTATTTACGACAATTACCTCGTTATGCGTGATATTGATTTGATTTCCGCATAAATTGAATTAAATTATGGAAATTTAGATAAATTGTTGTAAATAATCGATTTAGCTATTCGAGAATTAGAACGAGGCCCAATAAATTATTAGTGGGCCCAATGAGCCCAATAGGCCTCGATAAAGTGAAAATTGAGTGGAAAACGGGCTTAAGGCCGATTAAGGCCCATTAAAGTGCAATCGGGCCCAATAGGGGTAAACGGGCCAAACGATTTAAATTAAACCCAGAAAATATTAAATACAATTAAATTGTATAATATCTGACCTGAGGAATATTAATACGTAGTTCCGAACATTTGATTGGGAGCATATCGAACTGCGCGACGAGACAACAGTGGAAAAGAAAAGTCAGACTCGACATGAAAATAAGGTAAGGGAATTCTACGGACTGCTAGAGGTAAACTTTACGCAATTTCAAGTTCATATGCAGTCTTTAAAAATTACCTGAAGGGTCTAGAGGTCAATTAATAATTTTAGTGCCCCGAATGGGTACATTACTAAAATACCCTTGTTAAGGGTAGAACTTACAAATTTAGGAAAAATTGGGAGGAGCAAGGACAAGAGATTCCTGCTCATTCTGGAGGTATTTTAACACATGCATGAGTAGGCTGGCTCACTTTTAAAGAAAAATGCATAGCATTGCATACCTTAAACGATGTAATTTCTGTGAAAACTATTTGGAGATAACCGAGCCGCCTACGTGTTTTTATTTACATGTGACGTGCTAGAGCTCAGCTCGCACGATGTTTGATTTGTGTGATGCATGCATTAGTGCTGGAGAGAGCTCGCACTAGAGTTTTACATGCATAGGTGCTAGAGTATAACTCACACCAGATTTCACATGCTTGTTTCGTGACACGGTGCTAGAGTCTAACTCGCACCAGATTTTACATGATTTTCATGATAGGGTGCTGGAGTTTAACTCGCACTAGATTTTATAAGATTTTCAGGTGATTTATATATAGAGTGCTAGAGCCTAGCTCGCACTAGTTTTACTGGATTTGTGGAGTAGCGCTGTTTGCCCTTGGAGTCAGCCAAAAGGCCCAACAGGCTCAAAAGACCTCTTAAGTAGGGTGAGAGTGAGGGATGAGGTTGGCGGCCTTGTGGGGATGTAAAGCAGGCTCTGCTGATTTTACTTGATTTGATGAGAGTGCTGAGCATCGCTCGCACTGATTTTATGAGAACATGCGATGAGCCACGCTTGGAGCATCGGGTAGACTGTGTGTCACCGATTTAATAGGCTCGCACGTGCGTTTTGAGACATGGCATGAGTATTGAGAAACAAAACCTCTCTGTGGGAAGCAGGCCATTTGGGCTGGAGTACCTAGAGTGATATGGGTCCATGGAGTACGATGTACCGTGCAAGTAGCATGGAGTATGATGTACCGTGGGGTATCTTCGGATACGGTATCTTTGTGATACGGGGTATCTTCGGATACGGTATCTTTGTGATACGGGGTATCTTCGGATACAGCATCTTTGGATGCGTGAGATCGGATAAGACTGACGGGTTGGATTGACCCACCTCCCGGGCGATTCCCGATCAGGGTGAGACCTCGCACACTGGGATCCGTGAAGCTAGAGGGACTCACGAGGACACATATGGCCAGTCCTGGTTATTGCCGTTATACAGATATTGCCTCGTCTCGTATGTCGACGATTTTGATGAAATCAAACTGGGTTTTTAAACTAAATGTGCATGATGGTTATTTCCATGCTTTTAAACCCATATGTGATGTAAACGAATTTTCATGATTTTGTGTGAGTCAGGATCACCCGAAGGAGGGGTCGAGTCCTGACTTTACTGTGAAATTTTAAACGAGAAGGATATGATTTTGAATATAATTGCATGTTGAATTTTTCGTGCAAACTTGATTTACATAACATCATAACTCATATAATTTGTTTTAAAATGTGTGGAGAAAGGGTGGTTTATACATGGCACCACGTTCATGTAGGTGTATGGTTACCTACTTGTTCGTAGGATTGCCTTACTGAGCTTGATGTGCTCACCCCTTTCATTTTCTCCCACAGATAATCTCCAGTTGAAGTTGAGGCGACTCAGTACTGCATTCCGGATGTCCGCTGCTGCCCATCATTTAAGGTATATACACTTGTACATATTGTATCTACATAAGCATAGCACAGTAACATGTTTGTAAGTAACTTTAGGGGATGTATAATTAATGTAAACAATTATAATTGACTGGAGAAGAATTAAGTTATATGGTAAATGAATGGTGGGACTGGCATTGACGCACAGCCCAATTTGTTAGTGGAGTGTGGTCACGATTCGAGGACAGGTAAGAATTTAAGTAAATAAACAAAACGCAAAAAATTAACTCTGATTTTTGGGTAGTTTGGGTCGTGACAATGAATAGCAGAGAAATAAGGGTGAATGAAACTAGAGTGAAGGAGCTAATCGAGGGAGAAATAGAAACGAAACGCAAGGAAAAGTATGAATGTAGAAGCATGAAGTAAACCATGTTATAACCTTCGGTGGATGGGAAACAGAGGCGAAAAAGTAAGAAGTATCGGGACAAGGCAAGGGAGCTAAGTGAACATGGTAGTGAAAGTTGCTCGTGGAGCATAGAGTTCTTACAAGTTTAAGGGAGGCTGGAAGAAGATTGAAGGAAGGCCATTCGACTGGTTTCAATAAGGATAAAACCTTTCTATATTGAATACTGAAAGAGGGAGAAAGTAAAAAATGAGAAAGAGAGAAATAGAGACGAACCGGGGACAGTGGCAGGGCCGATGGTGTTGGAGGTGGGATGGCCCGGATAGAAAGGTGAGGATGATGATGGTCGAAATGTGACTGAGTGAAGGGGAAGGCCTGTGCGTGGAGGCTAGGAACGATGAAGAGCCGAAGGTGTTGTGGTGGACTAGAAATAGGGGATCGAAGCATGGAGGCCGAGAGAGGTGAGTGGGTGATAGAGGCTGGAAAGATAAGAACGAAGGATGATGGCCGAGACGTGGGGATGATGAGGGTGGCGAAATCGGGGACGATGAAGGAAGAGATGGCATCGTCAGTGATGCTGAGGAATGGAGCTGGAGATTCGGGAACAGTGAAGAAAAGAAAATGAACAGTAGGTGAGAAAGAAGAAGAAGAAAAAAATGGCGGGAAAAGATAAATAATCAAAAAAAGAGGTAATATATATATATATATATATATATTAGAATAAGAGAAAAATTGAAGAAAAAATGTACTGAGAATTTGGAAACCCAGGAAAAAGGGGGTTTCGACGAAAATAACCCGAGTGGATCGAGCCTGTCGACTCGCAACATCGAGGCAATCGAGGATTACAGACAATTACTGAGGTAAGGGATTTATGCAAGCTATTAGAGATAACTGTACGTATTTTTATGATTTCGAGTAGCTAAATAGATACCTTAGAAATAAAAATTTCCTATATTACCCCTACCTATAGAACGAATCGTACCGTATAGTGTTGAAAAATCATAAATGCATAAATTGCATGTTTTCAGTGTTTTAATCGTTGAATACTATTTTCACCAGTAAATAGATAGGTCGGCTATTGTTTTTACTATCTGAATAAAAAAGCACATTTTAGAAGTTAAGGTGCTTGATTGGGAGAAATTTCATTATGGGTGACCTCCCGGGAAGTCTCCACTCACATATTGTTTATGCATTGTTTTTATACTAAACATTGAATTTTATATCATTTTTGAAAGCATTGAACCACCTATCTGATTTTCGATAAGAAACAGTGCTATAGCCCTCATGTAGACTGTGTGTCACAGTAAATTGCTCGCACTGGATTTTTATATGATTTATGAGAAAAACCGTGTTGGAGTTGTCGTGTGTTGTTGTGTGATCTTACACTGACCTACTCGCACTAGATTTAGAGACTAATGTGATGGTTGATATTGAAGCTGGGGGGTAAATCCTTAAGACTACTCGGTACCCTCAGTCATATTGTATTGTATCGAGGTCCACGGAGCACGCAATACCGTGTGAACACACATGGAGTACGTTGCATCGTGTATTGAGTCTTCGGACTATTGAACTGAATTAAACTGTATTGTATTGATTGGCCAATGGGCTGGACTGACCCATCCCCCCTGAGGCATATGACACTCATGAACACCTGACCCTTGAGGCGCGAGGTTCCTGACTATGGCCATATGTCGATTGTATTGTTATTGATTGAATCCTAGCCTAGTCTCAGTGAACTGAATTGTTTATTAATAGAAAAAAAAGTGAATTGAACTGTTTACTGATTGAATGAAACGTCTTAAAGAAATGAATTCAAGTGTTTTATTGCATTGATTGAACAATAAATAGTTTTATCGTACTGACCATATTGAATGCATATGTTTGACACATGTTAAAGTATTGTATTGGAAATGGAGTGTGATTGAAAGTGTTTTTCTAAGAAAGCGCATCGATTGTGAATCGTTTTCACTATTAACGAATTGAATTATATTCAAGTGTTTTATAGTGTTTTGTAACTGATCATGACATACATTATAAGCATGTAGATAGTATGACTGTCTACTGCTTACATAAGTTTTTTACTGAGCGCGTTAAGCTCACTCCCTACTTTCCTCCACAGAGTCCCAACAGTAACTTGGATGCTTCCGTTAGTAAGGCATGTCAAACAACTATGATTCCGCGGAGTATCTTTCTGTGTTGAAAGTATACCCAGTTGTAAGAAACTCTTTTGTATCAAAAATTTTTATAAGTACAGTAATACAAACGAGATGTGTATGGAGAATGTGAACATATTTTGTTTAAATTTGTTACTAGGAAAGAAAATTAATCAGACTAAGTATTGTTCTCACCTAATATCGACTTGTAGCCCAACCAAATTGTGTGGAAATTTGGCTCATTATAGAAGTTAGTATCAGAGCAAGGTTAGCCTGATACGATTCGATATTAGAAGTAAAAACAATTTTAAAGGTTCACATCCCCAGCATTATTGTACACTATTTAGATAAAAACGGGTATACCTGGCTGTGTTTTATTGAAAATTATGTTAGTGAATGAAGGGAAACTAATAGATATGACTAAATAGTATTACAACCATAATCGCCAGATGGAAATGAATCGTTCCTCGAGGTCATAGAGATAGGCCCGAGAGGTTTAGTGAACCCTTGTCTGAGGGTACAACTTATAGTTTAATAAGAAATTTTGGAGTCCGCTTCGTAAGATTTGAGCGGGACATGAAAACAATAATGGTATTGTTTAGTCAAGTGATAACAGTACATTAATAATGATAGTGATTAAAGTATGACTATGATTCAGAGAAAGACTGAGACAACTTTAGAAAATAGTACACTTTTATATATTGGAGTCAAGAATCCAAATGTGATGGAAAGCTGGAATAAATGAATTAGAAGAATTTATATGGATTCGTAGGGTACGACTGTAAACCTAATAGAGGCAACTTTAGAAGTTTGAGCCTCCATTTTTAATGAGGTTAAGAATTCAGTGATTTCGAAAGACTGGACAATAAGATAGAAAAGTTTGATGATTTTAGAAGTAACTCTGCCGAGAAAGTTGCTTTTGCAACTTTGTGGTTAAGAATTTGGGAGAAGTTATATGGACTTTTGAAGTGCACTACTATAAAAAAGGTAGCTTTAGTGGCATCAACATCGAAATGGGAAGTCAAGCTCGGAGGGAAGTCCCCCGAATTAATCCGAGATTCGACACCAGGTAATTACATGTGATATATTTCTGAAGGCCCTTAGGCGACAACACATTTCGGATGAAATAAAGTGGCAATTATAGATGAAATGAGTTAATTAGACATAAGGAAACAAGTCTGAGAATGAATATGAAACTAATTTATAGTTTTGGAAGAAGAATAATTCAGATAAGTAGAGATGTGAAACAGAGGAAGTCCAGGAAACTCATAGGAGGTACTGAGATCCTCAATCGAGCTAAGTTAGCTCCACTAGATGTTATTTTGAGGGAGCAATGTGCAAGGTACAACTATGAGAATATGAGATATATACTTTCGAGGTTACCAAGAAAGAGGAAAGGTAAAGAGAGTGACAGAAAAGAGGTCCACTGAAGAAAGACTAATAGTGAAAGAGAGAAGTCACGTATCTGAAGGGACGAATTTTGGAACTAAATGTACAAATGAAACTTAAAGGTTTCACTGCTTACGTAATTGTTAAGGATAAGGCGTATCCAGAATAAAGAGGCATTCAAGTAGACAAAGAGTTTTTTGACACATATTCAGATGATCTATCAGAATTACCACTAAATTGAAAGATGGAGTTTGAAATTGATTTAACACATGGTATCGAATTAATTATTCAGACCATTGTACTGTGTCAGACCCCGTACATGTATAGTTACAACATGTGTAATTGGACCAATGAATGCCAATGGACTTGTAAGGTAAATTGTAATTGATGTAAGTCCATGGATTCAAAGTACATATGTGTAATATGATTTTGTAATGTAAATACAAGTTTCATGGTGTATGAATATGAAGAAATGAGTACTTATAAGGGATGGATGTGATTGGAACTCAAAATGAGTAGTGTGGTAAAATGGAATGAAGTTATGCTTCCATTTAGTTTGGAATGTGATACTTTTGGATATGCAATGAACGCACACAAGTTTCAATGTGCATAAGGTATGAATGGATGTCATTTTCAAGTCATTAAGGTGGATGGATAAGAAAATGACTATGGCAGCAAATCAAGGACAATTGGATGTGAGTTGCAGCAAGAAAACTGCAGAAAATCTGAAAAATATGAAGGCCAGATCGATCTCATAGGATGAAAGATCGATCTGGAAAAGCCAGAATGCTCTTATTTGGGCAATCGAATAGAGCAGATCGATCTCCAATGGGGCCAGATCGATCTCCTAAGCATTCTGTAATGAAAAGATAGATCCTCAAGCATACAGATTGATCTCCTTAGCTCTCTGTTTGGGAGCAGATCGATCTCATGCTTCGACAGATCGATCTCATGTTTAAAATGCCGTGAAAATGAGAGATTTAAGGGGACTAGATCGATCTCCTCTTGGACCATATCGATCTCCTCAAGCTATTTCTATAAAAGGAGGGCTGAAAATCTAAAAATTTTGAGAAAAACACCAATCTTCCATTTCTAACCCAAAAACCTAACTTTCTCTCTCTAAAATCAGCCATTTTCAGTAAGATTTGAGGGGAGGCCATTAGACATTAAGTTGTTCATCTTGAGGAAGAGAACAACATAGTTGGAACCTAAAATCCCATTGTGGGTATTGAAGGAGCTAAGGGCATTGACATTTGGAGCAAGAAGAAAAATCAATTTTGGTAAGATTCTAATACTCCAATCCAAGTACATTGTTTATTTAAGTGATTTTGGAGTTGAGTTGGATGTGTATTGATGGATAAATTATCTAGGGATGTGGTGGAATTGGTGTGACCTAGAAAACACAGAATGGGTATAATGTGAGAATATATGGGTTGAATGAGTTTATGATTTATGGCATGCTAAAGTTGTTACTGAGGTAATGTGTATGATTTTGGATGGTTAAATGGAATTATAGTGTGGGTTTAAGTGAAATTAGGGAAATGAGTAGGTAAATGCTTGATAAATGCCATAGTGAGGGAATTCATGAAATATGAACATTATGAGCTTAATGTTGATTTAATATCGATTTGGAATAAGTTAATAGGCCTAAGAAGATCCATAGACTTGAGTTATGGGTAATATAATGAAACAAGGCCTTATGAGCGTTAATAGAAACTATAGGTCGAATCGACTATAGTGAACGCACGGTGTCCTGTTGTATGGATCGAATATAATGTGGAATATGATTATACGCAGTTTCGAAGAATCCGGTGGAGACGAATCGAACCGTATGAGTAAGCAGTTTAAGGAAGTGGAATCACGCATCGCGATTCCAAGTAAGGGAATTCTGTAAGTATATAGAGGTCGTTGCTCGTATTTTGTGGGTGTATATGGCTTTGAAAATGTGCATGAGTTTATAGAAATGTGTTTGAAGATGTATGGAAATTACTATGGGTATTTGTATGAGATTTGGTTGTTTGAAATGGTTATTGAAAAGGGATAGTAAGGCTAATAATTGCATAAATCACGTGTTTTGAATGCTTTTACAAAACACAATACTTTGATTTAAGCAAATAAAAGGATAGGCTGGCTAGTACTTGAATGATGTTGTGAAATAGCCCATGTGAGGCGCTAAGCATGTTTTAAGATGTTTGGAATGCATGTGAGCCGCCTATCGTGTGTATGTGATTTAATTCGCGCTAGAGCCTCGCTCGCGCTGGATTTCTATGTTTTCACTTGTGTGAAACGTGCTTGAGCTTAGCTCGTACTTTGATTTGAATTGTGATGATGTTTTATAAACCATACTAGAGCTTACGCTCGTACGTGGATTTGAGTGGTTTTTCTTATGCATATAACCATACTAGAGCTATGCTCGTACGTGGTTTCTCCATATATTATGCATAAATGTCGTACTAGAGCGTTGCTCGTACGAAGTGATTGGTTTTGATGCATGAATTCGCGCTAGAATGTAGCTCGCGCTAGTTTTCACACTGTGGTATGTATGAGGCCGTGGTGAGAGATACAGATTAACTCAGGGAACCCAACAGGCCTGACAGACCTCTTGAGTGGGGTGAGGGTGAGGGGCTAGGACTTGACATAATCCATTCAGGCAACCCAACAGGCCTAATAGACCTTTTGAGTGGGGTGAGGGTGAGGGGCTAGGACCTGAATCAGGGAACCCAACAGGGGCGAGCAAGGCTATGAGGGGCTAGGACTTGGTATTGAGGTTACTCCCACGCGCTCTTGAGACTATAAAGGTTACACTTGGTATGGGGTAGATAAGACCTATGGCAGGCACCCCCAACCTTGTTATGGGTCCGCGGAGTACAATGTACCATGTATATCATATGGAGTACGATGTACCGCGTGGTGGTTACTTGATTTGAGAAAGTCTGGCGGAGAACTAACCCGCCTTCATGCCAGCATGATACCCCGCACACTGGGATTCGTGTGGTCTGGGATGATATGTGACAATTAGCCAACGTAGTCACTTGAGATATAGTAACTTGTCTCCTTGCTTGATTTACTTACTACCACATGATTTTAATCTCTAAGTGTGATTGTGATTATTTAAGGTAGACCCGAAGGAGGGGTCGAGCCTCGTGGAATTGATTTGTAAAATGAAAATGAGGTTGTGATTGTGAATTGATGTGATGTGATTGTATGTGTTGAGAAAGAGTTTTATGACGTGGGTTTAAAAATGAGGCTTCTTAATGAATTGCCCTTTTTATGAATTTAAATGAGATTGAGCATGAGATGATTTATACATGATGTTTTTACCATGTTTTATATGCCAATTTACATGATTTTGATACATGATATATATGTATACTCATATGGCATAGTTTACTTCCTCATGCTCCTAGCACAAACGATTTATGCATAACACTATCAGCATGTAGATAGAGTAGCTATCTACCATGCTTGCATTATTGCCTTACTGAGCGTGTGGTTGCTCATCCCTCTCTATTTTCCCCCTCCTATAGAGCGTGTATAGTAGCCCAGTAAGGACTGAGGCGTGGTATTTTGGACATCCGCTGCATCTCCATCACTTAGAGGTATATACACAGTGATTTATTTTTGTATCTAAACAATGTAAAAGCACAGTAGTCATTTGAAATGTAATTATGGGGGATGTAGATGTCAGTAATCATATTTTATATAAGTAAACGATTAACTTCGAATGCATGACATCGTTTTATTAAATTGTGAATGAATGGTAAGTGATGTTTATTATTGACTCACAGCCCAACGGTGTATGGTGAGTTAGTTCACGACCAGGTAAGGTAACAGTAAAACGTAAAAAGTTTTCAGTGATTTTCGGTTAAAGAAAATGGAATTGGGTCGTGACATACTGAATGACTTTGATTGAATTATAAATGTTGAAAAAGCAATTATAAGGACTATATGAATAGGGGATTATCAGACTGAGTAATCCACTTTGGAGTGTACTGACGTTAATTTTTAAGGAGATTCAGAGTCTTCTGGGTCACGTTGTATTAAGAATGAGTGTCAATTGGAATCCCCAAAACAGAGATTATAGACCAGTGGGAAAGATCCAAACTATTAAGAGGATTCAGAATTGTAAAAATATAAAGAGACTTTGAAACATGAAATACATTTCGAATCTAAGAATGAAATTTAGGTATGCTAATGTTTTGGGATGCGAGACTTAATTGGAATAAGGAAAGGGTTTCGTTATAATTGATGTACGAAACGAAACAAGTGTTGAAATCGGATAAATCTTGAATACAAGTTATATAGGAATAAGTGATGTATACAAGGTAAGAAAATCTTTGGTATGTGAAATGATTTGAATCAAGTGTTCTAAACTAAAAACGAATGAGTTGTGACTAAATGATAAATGTGAAATTGCGATAAGTTTTGGTATTCTACTTTCTGCTGAGACTGAACCATGAACCCTTATATTCATAACCAGTTATGTGGTCAGGTTTAATGGCTAATAAAAGTATTTTAAAATACATCCCCACCTGAGAGACTTGACAGTGTCTAGAAGTAACCATAACCCATAATTGAAATTGACAGTCGTAATATTCGCGTTGAAGTCAGGATACCTTTACTTATGCGGCAAAGAATTATGGAATTTTATTGATCATGAAGTTTGAAATATTAAATTTCACAAAAATCGTCTAATACAAGAAAAAGGAAATGACTAAGGTTATTACTTTGAACAGAAGCGATTTTGGGATGGCGTTATATGTATGTGTGTATATATATATATATATATATATATATATATTG
This sequence comes from Firmiana major, assembly GCA_033439115.1. Classification (NCBI taxonomy): domain Eukaryota; kingdom Viridiplantae; phylum Streptophyta; class Magnoliopsida; order Malvales; family Malvaceae; genus Firmiana; species Firmiana major. The sequence continues at coordinate 71,846,191 of CM065901.1, read as the reverse complement.
GTCAGGGACATGAGTTATTGAATTATTGGTGGACCTCAACTTGAATGTGGTCCTTCCTTGACACTGACATTCGTTACATGATGGCTAGCCTGAGAGTTAAAACTAGACTTGATTGATCGAATCGAACAAGCACAACGAAATGATAAATACTGCATTTATGTGGCTAGTCAGACCCAGTTGGGTGCTGCAACTAGCTTGAGTGTTGGTACTGATAATTTATTGAGATTTAAAAATAGAATTGTGTACCAAATGATCTATGGTAAAAGAAATTAAAGTTGTCAGAGGCTCATTTATAGGGATATGCTTTGCATCTGGAGAATAGTAAGATGTACCAAAATTCCCTGATGGTATATTGGTAACCAGGTATGATAAGAGAAATAATTGAAATTGGGACTGAATGTATCTTATGTCCGCAAGTTAAGGAAGGGTACCAGAAGCCTATGAGATTATTACAACATTTACCCATGCCAATATGGTATTGGGAGCATGTGCTTGGGATTTAAAAGGCTCTTGGAAAAATCGATTGCCAATTAGTAAAATCGCATATAATAACAGTTACCCCTTGAGCATTGGAAGGGTACCGTATGAAGCGTAAAATGGAAAAAAAATGTCATTCACCGATTGAATGGAAGAAGTAGGTGAAAGGAAGATAATTGTTCCCAATTTGGTTGAGCAAGCTTCCGAGGAAATATGATTAAGATTTGGAAAGAAAGGGAAGTTAAAGTCCTCGTTACATTGGGCCTTTCGAAATCTGAGACTGAGTGGGAGGCAAAGCTTACAAATTGGCGTTATCGCCAGAGTTATAAAGTATCCATAATGTCTTCCATGTTTCAACGCTTAGCAAGTATCATCCGGATCCCACACATGTAATTAAGTATGAGCCGTTGGAGTTGAAGGAGGATATGACGTATGTGGAGAAACCGATTCGGATACTCGATTGGAAAGAGAAGGTATTGTTGTCTAAGACAATTCCTCTGGTCATGGTTTTATGGTAGTACCATACTTCGAAGGAGGCCACGTGGGAATTAGAAAGTTTAATGCGAGAGAAATACCCACAGTTGTTTGAGGACTAATATACTTTTAAATTTAGGGATCAAATTTCCTAAGGTGGGGAGAATGCTAACCCTGTGAACTTTCTTGTACCGATTTTAATCATAAATAGTAAAATTATTATTGGAATTAAGTTAAATTACAATTAGTATGAGGAACTTAGGAGAATTTTGATTTAATCTAAAAGTATTTAGGTTAATAGAACAAATAATTGTAAGAGATACAAATAAATTTTTATCTGCTTGATCTTGGCGTAAGTATCCCTTTGGAATAGATAGGCACGATTATTGGATTAAACTCACTTTTTATATTACAAGGAAAATTTAACCAGTACATAGTTATGTGTATATATGTATATGGGTAATGTTGTAATTATCCTTTGAGTTAAAGGTATGGATAAAGATGTGTGTATATATATATATATATATATATATATATATATATATATATATATATATATATATATATATATATATATATATATATACACACATCTTTATCCATACCTATGCATAAATTTTTACACCTATGAATATATATATAATTATATGTATAGGAATGTATGTATATAAATGAGCCACAGGTTGGTTTCATTGGAAACTAATCCCGAGAGCCTTCAACAACTCATGTAAGGGACATATATATATATATATATATATATATATATATATAGATATGAAAGTGCATTATATATATATATATATGAAAGTGCATGCATGAACAACAAGTTGTCAAGAAGCCAGCAAGAAGGTGTTATTCCATCCGACTAAGAAAATTGTATATTGCATAAATAAGAAATGTCACGGCAGAGGAAAGAATAAAGGAAATCAGAGGGGTATGGTAGGAATGAACTGAAAAGATAGGAGATGCAGAGGACAGCATGAGGCAGCCTGAAAACAAAGGAAAAGCTAGCAGGAAAACAGGTTTCAGAATTGAAATCGTGAGGTGTCTACTTGCTGTAGTTTTATTGCAATAGGAAAGATGATGAGAGAATGGCAATATCGGTGACTGGCTACGATGCAGTCAAGAGAAGAGAAGTAAAGCAGTCTTGGCTGTGGGGAAATGCATAGTAGGGGCAGTTGAGAGATCTCGTATGAGGGAATAATAAAGAAATGTAAAAGAAAAATATGTATATAAGAGAAACTAGGAATAGTAGCTATGTTCTAGGATGAAGAAAATAGTGAAGCTGGCAGGAGAAACAAGACGGGGAAAACATAAATAAATACATGTGTATATATATATATATATATATGTATATCTACATGCATGAATTTAAGAGTGCAACAGAGAAAGAAAAAAAAGGCAGTTTCTGCTGAAGTTGAGATGTAACTGAGGGAGTGAGGAAGACACAAAACTAATGACCAGAAAACGAGAGGAAAAGAGAGGTCAAGAAAGTGAACGATGCCATTCTTTGCTCCATTTTAGCTCTTGAAGTTGCCGGAGAAACAGATGAGAAGACGAATATCAGAGAAATGAGGGTGAGTGAAACTAGAGTGAAGGAGCTGACCGATGGAGAAATAGAAGCAAAATGCGAGGAAAAGTATGAAGGTAGAAGCATGAAGTAAACCATGTTAAAACCTTCGATGGATGGGAAACAAAGGTGAGAAAGTGAGAAGCATCGGGACAAGGCATGGGAGCTAAATGAACACTTTAGTCGAAACCAAAGGCTGGAAATAGAGATGAAAATGGGGGGCCGAATGTGGTAGTGAAAGTTTCCTATGGAGCATAGAGTTCTTTCCAGTTTAAGGGAGGCTGGAAGAAGATTGAAGGAAGGCCATTCGATTGGTTTCAATAAGGATAAAACCTTGCTATATTAAATACCGAAAGAGAGAGAAAGCAAAAAATGAGTAAAAGAGAAATAGAGACGAACATGGGACAGTGGTGGGGCCGATGGTGTTGGAGGGGGATGGCCCAGACAGGAAGGTGAGGATGATGATGGTCAAAATGTGACTTGGAGAAGGGGAAGGCTTGTGCGTGGAGGCTGAGAACGGTGGAGAGTCGAGGGTGCTATGGTGGACTGGAAATAGGGGACCAAAGCATAGAGGCCGAGAGAGGTGAGTGTGCGATGGAGGCTAGAATGACAAAAATGAAGGATGATGGCCGAGACGTGAGGGTGATGAGGGTGGTGAAATCGAGGACGATGAAGGAGGAGATAGCGGTGTTGGTGATGCTGAGGAACGATGCTAGAGATTCGGGAACAATAAAGAAAGAAAGATGAACAGTAGGTGAGAAAGAAAAAGAAGAAGAAAAAAATTACGGGAAAAGAAAAATAATTCAAAAAAAGAGGTAATAAATATTTTTAAATATATATATATATATTAGAATAGGAGAAAAATTTATGAAAAGGAAGACAAGTGTACTGAGAATTTATAAAACCAAGAAAAAGGGGGTTCTGACGAAAATAACCCGAGTGGACCAGACCCGCTGACTCGTAATGTCGAGACAATCGAGGATTATGGACAGTTACTGAGGTAAGGGATTTATACAAGCTATTTGAGATAACTGCACGTATTTTTATGATTTCGAGTAGCTAAATAGATACTGTAGATATAGAAATTTCCTATATTACCCCTACCTATAGAACGAATCGTACCGTACAATGTTGAAAAATCATAAATGCATAAATTGCATGTTTTCAATTTTTTCATCGTTGAATACTTTCACCAGTAAATAGATAGGTCGGCTATTATTTTTACTGTCGTATAAAATATCACGTTTTACGAAGTTAAGTGTGCTTGCGTGGGAGAAATTCCATGATGCGTGACCTTCCGGGAAGTCTCTACTCACATATCGTTTATGCACTGTTTTTGTACTAAACATTGATTTTTATATCATTTTTGAAAGAATTGAACCACCTATCCGATTTTCAATACGAAACAGTGCTAGAGCCCTTGTGTAGACTGTGTGTCACAGTGAATTGCTCGTACTGAATTTTTATATGATTTATGAGAAAAACCATGTTGGAGCTGTCGTGTATTGCTGTGTGATCTTACATTGACTTGCTCATACTGGATTTTGAGACTAAGGTGATGGTTGATATTGATACTGGGGGGGTAAATCCTTGAGACTACTCGGTACCCTCAGTCATATTGTATTGTATCGGGGTACACGGAGTACGTTGTACCGTGTCGACGCACATGGAGTACGTTGCACCGTGTATTGAGTCTTCGGGCTACCGAACTGAACTAAACTGTATTGTAATGATTGGTCGATTGGATAGACTGACCATCCCCCCTAAGGCGTATGACACTTGCGCACACCTGGCCCGTGAGGTGCGGGGTCACTGACTATGGCCATATGTCGACTGCATTGTTATCGATTGAATCCCAGCCTAATCTCAATGAACTTAATTGTTTATTGATAGAGAGAAAAGTGAATTGAACTGTTTACTGATTGAATGAAACGTTTTAAAGAAACGTATTCAAGTGTTTTACTACATTGATTGAATAGTAAATGGTTTTATCGTACCGACCATATTGAATGCATATGTTTTACATATGGTAAAGTATTTTATTGGAAATGGAGTGTGATTAAAAGTGTTTTTCTAAGAAAGCGCATCGATTGTGAATCATTTTTAGCATTAAGGAATTAAATTATATTCAAGTGTTTTATAGTGTTTTATAACTGATCTTGGTATACATATAATCATGTAGATAGTATGGTTGTCTACTGCTTACATAAGTTTCTTACTAAGGGCGTTAAGCTCACTCCCTACTTTCCTCCACAAAGTTCCAACAGTAACTTGGACGCTTTTGTTACTAAGGCATGTCGCACAGCTATGGTTTTGCGAAGTATCTTTCTGCGTTGAAGGTATACCTAATTGTAAGAAACTATTTTGTATCTAAAATTTTTATAAGTACAGTAATGCAAACGAGATGTGTATGGGGAATGTGAACTTATTTTGTTTAAATATGTTACTAAGAAAGAAAATTAATCTGACTGAGTATTGTTATGACCTAATATCGACTTGTAGCTCACCCAAATTGTGTGGAAATTTGGGTCGTTATACTCGCATTTTAATTTCATTTTATTATTTTGTTTTGTAATTTTTATTGATACTTGTTTCGGTAGCCTCATAGATCACACTTCAATAATTTGCTCAAATATACTTAGGGTGATAATATCTGATAATCATTTAAGGCTAAACAATTACTATAGGACGATAATCTAGAATCACAATCGTATATTACTACTTTGATTGCGTGCACTTTCGTATAGTTGCCTTAGGTACGCTAAATTTAGTCAACAACAATAACCTTTATGCGTCTCCTTTTTCACAGGCTCAAGTGGAAAACCTACCCCTTATTTTTTGTAGGCTTCTTTTATTAATTTCTCTTTTTTATGGCTCAAAGAGAAAACCCTAACACTACCTAATCCTCCCTTACAAATTAAGCTCTCAAGGGTACATTCCCTTTACAATGATAGGATGAGTTTACAAAGTATATTGTTTAGGCCTCTATAAGTTATGATGAATATAATTTTAGAAAAATGAAGGAATTACAAGTGAGACAAAAGATCGGTACTGCGGGAAATTTGTTTCGTATAGCAAATTTTATGGAATTTTAGCTCTTTGCCATTGAACTCTTAGATTCTTTCTTTTATTGCTTTTGTTAAGTTCCTAGCCATTAGTGAGGTAAATTTGATTTTCTTAAAATTTGAAAGACTCAGATTTTTTATCGTTATGTGTAGCTGGACTTTAGGGTATTGATACATTTCTTTTGCGCATCGATACTTCATGAGGAAATCTTGCACATTTAAACAAATATGTATCGATACAGAACCCATTCGTATCAATCCCAACACAGAGCATGAAGCTTCTGTTTCATGGTAACAATGGGGTATTGATACATCCATCAAACCTATCAATATTTAAATAAAAGGTATTGATACATATTCAAAGTGTATCAATACTATAATCAGTAAACTTACAATATTGACATTTCATTCAAGAAAATTTCTTAGCCAAATCAATAAACATGCATAGATAAATTAATAATTCAAGTAAAAGCATATTTGACAATTCATTCGACTTTAAACATGTAACATGATTATAAATGATCTATTTCAATAAGGCTTCGATATAAATCATGTTTATGATTAGAAATATGTTCTTCTTAAGTTTGTGAGAAGTGACATCAAAATCCTAAGTATTTCAAAGTTAACAATCTCCTCCTTTTTGATATAACAAAACTTAAGATGAACTAGTTTTAATCTCTCAAACTCCTTCTCAATTTGATATTCAATTTTTAACTTTTGCAAAACCATTTCTCTCCTTAAATTCAAGCCATATAATATTTTGTGTGAGGGTTGTTAATTTATCTTACATCCCCCTTTTCCCCATTTTTGTCATATTAAAAAAAGGTAAAAGTATTTCAAAGATCTAATTATGACAAGGGTTTCGAAAGTAATTTCAAGAGAAAAAAATGCTATATGAATGACATGTTTAGATGATAAATGTTTTATGTCATCAAATATCTTAACTCATGAATCATATATGTTTATGAACAATGGACATTATGAAAGATCAACATACAATCAAAAAGCAATGTCTAGAGTTGATAGTGCATTCAACATAAACAAAGATCTCATTATCTCATTTAAACACAAACACTTATGTGAGATCAAGTGTCACATGACAGTGTATGATTAGTGCAACAAAGATAAATCAATAAAAATATGCAAGAAAAACTTAAGAATAAATGTGAGTAAACGAATTAGCACAAGTCTCACACATCAGTACACAAAACACTTATTATTTAATTACAAACACAACAAACAAATAGCTATATACAATTGAGTATATAGTGATATCCAGCACACAAAGCACTCAATCATTCAAAACATAAGTAAAGCACTCATTTTTTATTAAACACTCAGTCAAAGCAAACATGATGATAGTCATTCACCATTTAATTAATCAAGCAAGGCAAACAAACATTCAAGCACAATAAATATGGTAATGTTTATTTATCATTTAATCAATGATAAAAATGCTCAAGTACAACCAAGAAAACGCTTACAATCAATTGAGTAAGAAAACAAATCACAACATAAGCAAGTGTTAATTAATTAAACATAAAGAAATCATATAAAATATTCAAACAAGTTTAAAGTCTCTCATGAGAGACTGATTACCCAAACACACCAAAAACACATAATAGCAAAAGTCAAATAAATCAAGGGTAAAGATTGTCAAGCAAAATCACATTTAAAACACTCAATTAAGTAATAAAGAAAATTATACTAATCTAGTTTAGAGTCCCCTAAGGAGATTGATCAAACAATCAAGCATAGAAAATGGCATCCATAATTTTGTTGTTGTAAGACCCATAATTTTGCATTGTTCTACTTATGATTCAATATTTTGAACATTGATATATGTTTTAGGAATCATAAGAAAGAGAGTATTACAATTCCAAATCCAAGTAAAAGTAGAAAAATGCTTTAAAAGTATTAAAGAGCCAATTGTGAGCTAAAGTGAGCTCAGGCTAAACCGCTGGGATTTCGATCATTCCGACTGAAGATATGGACTCAAGACAGTAAAATATAGAGTGTCCAAGAAGGAAAGTTGGTTTGGTTTGGTCTCGATAAGGTCGAAGAAGTGAAAATGCCAAAAAGGGGCTAAACGAGTCCGAAATGGTCCGTTTGAGGTGTATTTGATATATTCACCTCCCAGAAACGGCCAAAACATAAAGATGAAAATGCGAACCATGGAAAGAGACACTTTTGGATTTTCGAGAAAAAGTCAAACGTGGTCAATGGTTAAGAAAAGTGGACTTTGACCATAGTTGACAAACCATGGTTAAAATTTAACCTAAGTATGGTTAAAAGTGGGGAAGAAATATCTTTGGTTAAAATGCTAGATAATCATCCCCTGAAGTAAGAAAAATTTATTTGGATGAATTTCAGATTAAATTAAAAGGGTAAAAACACAATGGGCCAAAGTTGGAAACATAAAGCCCATTAAGGTATAAACAAGTGTGGGCCAAATTTGGAAAGCCCAATGGGCCAAATTGTTGGGTCATTTTATGGGCCCAATATGAAGTCAATTTAAGGCCTAATTGGTAGAAAACTTTTCAGCCTAAAAGATAAAACTCATTAGTAAAGGTTGCAAAATCCAATTTGGTAACCATCACCGAAACTTTTTAAAAAGTCAAATAAGGTGGCTGAATTTATGACTTAATGATTAAGTTTTTAGGCTATAAATATCAGCCAACACTTCATCATCTTCATCCTTTCATTTTCGGCAAAGTGAAGAAACCATAATCAAATAGTTTTCAAGCTTTCTCTCACTAGAAATCAATAGGTTAGAGACATATTTGGAACAAGTGATCTTCATGAAAGTTGTTCCATATTATGAGAGGAGTAACATACTCAAAAACCAGCACCTAAGAAGTGGAATTGGAGAAGTCAAGTTCTTCCATAAGTTTCGGCCAAAGCAAGAACAATAAGCTAGGTATGTTTTCAATCCACCAATCTCATATATGTTGATTTATGAATTATATGGAGTTGATTGGTATATGAATTGCATGACAAAACATCACCTAGAGTGGTAAACCAAGATTGGCCGAAAATGGGTATTTGATTGATGATAAACATGCATGATGTTTAATGGCATGTATGTATTGGTTATGATATATAGATGATGATGGTATGTTTAAGTGAAACCAATTTGTTGATTTGGATATGTTTATGACTTAAGCATACAAGGTGTTTGATGAAATGCCTTTATGAACAAAGTGAAAAGCTTAAGGCAAGCACACAAAGTGTTTGCCAAAATACCTAAGTGAGCTAGGCGAGCATGGCAAGCCATGGTGATGGCCAATCAGCATGGCTAGGTGTGATGGTGTTCAGCACACCATGCATGGCCGAAATGGTTTATGGGCCAAGAACATGGTGCAATCGGCCCAATAAGGCCAATGGGCCTTAGATAAAGCCCAATAAGTGTTAATGGGCCTGGTGAGCCCAATGGGTTTTGATAGAATGAATAGTGCAGTAAGAATGGGCTTAAGACAAAGTTAGGCTCATTGAGGAGTAATAAGGCCCAACAAGAGTATTTGGGCCCAATACTTCAAATTAATCGTACAGAAAGTGGAATATGAGTTAATAAAGTTGAGTGATGTGATTGATGATTATCTGCAGCTCTCAGAGATATATATGGAGCCGGATAGACCGATATGCGAAAAGTAGAAAATGTGAAAATTGTATTCGACAGAATTCTAGGTAAGAGATTTATGCAAGCTATTAGAGATAGCTATAGGTATATTTCTTACCTTCTGTATATAAATAAATACTGTAGAGCATATAGATATTGATATATCTACCTGAAAACCAAATTATAAAAAATTCATAAAATGACCAAATTTACAGATGAAATTATACTGTAAATTACAGAAAATGCATAAATGAATGAAAAGCATGTTTCAGTGTCTTTTTCATGAAAAATTGTTTTGTAAGTGTATAATGATAGACTGGCTCAAGATTTTACTGTCTGCATTAAATTACACATTTTTCGAAGTTAAGCGTGCTTGAGTGGGAGAAATTTTATGATGGGTGACCATACGGGAAGTTACTCCTCTCACTCCGTTTTGCATCGTTTTTCATGCTGAACTCAATTTTGAGTATCGTTTTCACCAGAAGTGAGCCATCTATCGATTTTCTGCGTGATAATATGCTAGAGCCAACGTGGTACTATAGGTTACTCGATTTGCTCACACTTAGTTTTAAACTGAAATTGAGAATGAAAGCAGTGCTAGAGCTATGTGTAAGCTGAGTGAGACACGAAAGAGCTCGCACTGGGTTTTTAATTCATTGGAGACACGAATCTTGGAGATGTGGTCACTGAAGGTGGTGCACTCCATGACAAAATTGTGCGGGTTAGTGGGCCCAAAGCGAGCAGTATGGTTGAGTAATGATGTCACAACAGTCGTTGTTGTGGGCCTATACGGGTCCTGGGGTCGGATGGCCATGGCCAATTGGGCTGGTTCGTTACAATATTACTCTAACCTGTTTTGCTGATGAATTCCTAAACTTATTATGATTTTAAATAAAACCGTGTTTGGAGATGTCGTGTAGGCCATGTGAGCTATACTGATCCTCGCATGTGATTTGATAAGCCGTGCTGGAGCCTCATGCTGACTGTGTGTCACATTGACTTGCTCGTACGTGATTTTGAGACATAGTGCAAGTATAGCTGGAGATGAGACTATAAGCCCCGAATCTTTTGGGCAATCCAAGTCTTTCGATTTGAAATTGGGGTTCACGAAATACGTAGTACGATGTGGAAAACATGGAGTACATTGTACCGTGATGTTGGGTCTTCGGACTCGTGTCTGATGAGTGGAGTACCCCCTCTGCCTTCAGCCATCTGGGGATATTCATGTACATGTAGCTAGCGATTGCATGGAATCCATTGACTATGATTATATGTCTGTCTGTTATGCTATTGTATGCTCTGCTTGTCTCCATATCTGAAATTTGATCTATTTCTGAGATCTTGATTTGTTCTATATCTGATTTTGCATCTGACTTCCTGTTTTGTATTTTGAAACACTTATATACATGTGATTTTGGAAGTCGACTGATTTGATGCGATTTCAAAGAGAAGGCATATTTTTCAGTTTTTTTGAAAGGGTGATCTGTTTAAGGAATTATGTATTTCTGCATGACATGGAGTGTGAGCATGTATATAGTATGGTTATCTACCTGTTTGCATGATTCCTTACTGAGCGTGTTGTAGCTCACTCTTTTATTTTTCCCTCTTTACAGAGCATCTTTCAATAAGAGTATGTTAGTTGCATCCGCTCTATGCTCTTTTGCACACAATGATCCAGCAGCAGAGAGGTATACACACTTATGTGATAATTGTATCTGAGTAATAGTGTACAATGATGTAGACATGTTTATATGAGGGATGTATATGTAAGGCAATATAACCAACTTTCTATTTATGAAAGATAATTTTATAAGCTTCAGAGAATGTTAGTCCCTGGGATGAAAGTATTGCCTGAGATATATTTAATATGTAGGATACCGAGTGGGGGACATTAATTCACAGCCCAACCATTTGAAGTAAGGTAAGTTCGCGAAAAATTTGCAGCGATTTTGAGGGAAATGGGGCTTGACAAAAATGACATCAGAGCAAGGGTTGGTCTGATGTGAGTCAGTGTCTATAGTTAGAAAGTATACATCCCTATGTCACTGTACATTATTTTATATAATTGTGTATACCAAGCTGTGGATATATTGAGAAATTAACTGTGTATGCAGGACGATTAAAATGTCTGATAGACATCACAGTCGAGGGGAAAGTTGCGTTCTTGAGACCATAGAGATAGGTCTGAGAGATGTAGTGATAGGTCTGAGAGGCCTAGTGAATTGTCATGTGATCATGTCCCATTAAGTCCAGTGAGACTTCTGATGTCCGCGTCTCGAGATAAGAGAGAGTTTGGACACGATCAGTGAGACTGTGGGGGCCACCTCTTGAATCCTAAGGGAGCAAAGTGCCACACGGTCGTTACAATAAAAAGCGCGTAAAGCTCAGCTGTGTGAGCAAGACTATGAGATACATGTACCTGAGTTTGATAAGGGCGTGAAAGGAAGAGATCGTTTGTTAGACAACCAAGGGTTAATGAGTCACGAGGTAGGATGATTAAACCCCAGTGCATCAGGTCTCGACTCTAACTAGGGGTATGGTAATTGAAAGACCCCGACCGACTACAAATTTGTGTAGAGCATGTGGTGGATACCACGGTAAGAGACCATGCCACGTATTGACTGGAGCATGTTTCAGATTTGGCAAGACAGGGCATATGATAAGAGATTGCCCAAAGTTAGCTGAGACAGCCCAACAGAAGGGAAAAGAGTCAGGGAACATTGTCATGACCCAAAACTACCCAAAAATTAGAGTAAATTTTTCGCGTTTTGTTATTTTTATTTCATACTTATTTATCCTCCGAATCGTGACCACACTCCACTAATAATTGGGTTGTGCGTCAATGCCAGTCCCACCAAATTAATTCTTTCTCAATCATTTATAAATGTTTACAATATTTATACATCCCCTAAAGTTACTTACAAACATGTTACTGTGCTATGCTTATTTAGATACAATATGGACAAGTGTATATACCTTAAATGATGGGCAGCAGCGGATATCCGGAATGCAGTACTCAGTTGCCTCAACATCTACTAGAGATTATCTGTGTGAGGAAATGAAAGGGGTGAGCATATCAACCTCAGTAAGGCAATCCAACGAACAAGTAGGTAACCATACTACCTACATGAACGTGGTGCCATGCATAAACCACCCTTTCTCCACACATTTCAAAACTGATGCTATGATTCATGATGTCATGTAAAACAAGTTTGCATGGAAAATTCAACATGCAACTATTTCAAATCATTTCTTTCTCATTTAAAATTTCACAACAAATCCAGGACTCAACCCATCCCTCGGGTGGTCCTGACTCACACAAAACCATGAAAATCAGTTTACATCACACATGGGTTTAAAAAGAATGGAAATAGCATCATGCAAATTTAGTTTAAAACCCAGTTTCAATCATCGTCAAGATCATCAACATCCGAGACTAGGCAACATCTGTATATCGGTAATAACCAGGACTATGGCCGTGTGTCCTCGTAAGCCCTTCTGCTACACGGATCTTAGTGTGCGGGGTCTCACCCTGATCGAGAATCGCCCGGGAGGTGGGTCAATCCAACCCGTCAGTCTTATCCAATCCCACAATCCGAAGATGCTGTATCCAAAGATACCCCGTATCCGAAGATACCACACATCCGAAGATGCCACACGGTACATCGTACTCCATGCTACTTGCACGGTACATCGTACTCCGTGGACCAATATCATATCTCTATACTCATGCCATGTCTCAAAACGCACGGGCGAACCTATTTAATCGATGACACACAGTCTACCCGACGCTCCAAGAACGGCTCATCGCATGTTCTCATAAAAATCAGTGGGGGGTGCGAGCGATGCTCTAGCACTCTCGTCAATTCAAGTAAAACTAGTGCGAGCTAAGCTCTAGCACTCTCATCAAATCATGTGGAAAATCTGGTGTGAGTTACACTCTAGCACCCTGTCACGAAAATCATGTAAAATCTGGTGAAAGTTAGACTCTAGCACCGTGTCACGAAAATCATATATATATAATCTGGTGCGAGTTGGACTCCAGCACCAATGCATGTAAAACTCTAGTGCGAGCTCTCGCTCCAGCACTAATGCATGCATCACACAACTCAAAATATCGTGTGAGCTGAGCTCTAGCACGTCACATGTCAATAAAAACAAGTAGGCGGCTCTGTTTTCTCAAAACAGTTTTCAAAACAATTTCCTCGTTGAAAATATGCAATGCTATGCATTTTTCTTTCAAGGTTAGCCAGCCTACTCATGCATGCGTCAAAACATCTCCAGAACGAGCAGGAACCTCTTGTTCTTGCTCCTCCCAATTTTTCCTAAAATTGAAAATTTTACCCTTAACAAGGGTATTTTGATAATTTACTCATTCGGGGCACTAAAATTATTAACTTACTTCTAGACCCTTTAGATAATTTAAAAGACTGCATATGACTTTGAAATTTCGTAAAGTTACCTCCAGCAATCCGTAGAATTCCCTTACCTTATTTTTCTGTAGAGTCTGACCTTTCCTTTTTCACTGCTGTCTCGTCACGCAGTCCGATCTCCTCCCAATCAAACTTCTGGAACTGTGTATAATTATTCCTCAGGTCAGATATTATACAATCTAATTGTATTTCCTATTTTTTGGGCTTAATTTAAATCATTGGGCCCATTTACCCCTATTGGGCCCAATTGCACCTTAATGGGCCTTAATCGGCCTTAAGCCCGTTTTTCACTTAATTTTCACATTATCGAGGCCTATTGGGCTCATTGGGCCCACCAATAATTTATTGGGCCTCGTTCTAACTCTCGAATAGCTCAATTTATTATTTACGACAATTTATCTAAATTTTCATAATTTAATTTATTTTATGCGATAATTAAATCTGAAGCACGCATAACGATGTAAATTATCGTAAATAAGGGTTACATACCCGAGATTCCATGCTAGTATGCAAACCGAGGTTGTCTCGAGCTCTTGTTTGATGTCAATTGTCGAGCTACACAATTTCATAAATTTTTGGGTAAATTTCCAGTCGAAAATTAATTAAATTAAATATTTTAAAATTTAAAATCGGTCAATTTTGACCGCTACTGACTTACCCATAGCTCGATTACATCGTCGAGATTTTTTTCCCAATTTTTCATATTTTTCTTTTTCCCTTTTTCTCCTTTTTTTTCTTTCTTGGCTGAACCGGTTCGGTCCGGTTCAGACCCGGTTCGAACCGTCGGTTCACGACCTTGCCAGCCGATTCTCCGTCGGCTTCCGCCCCCAGTGGCTCCACTGGGTCGTCCGCAGCACGAATCTGCCCTCAGTTTTGTTTAAGGCCACCGAAAAGTAGCTGGTTCGGCCTGTTCTCTCCACTGTTGGTACCCATTTCCTCTTTCCGTCATTTTCGAAGCCGTTCTTCGATTTCGCCGGTCGTTTTTCGCTACCATCGATGCGCCATCGAATGGGGAAGCTTCGGTTGGCAGTGGTCGGAGTCAAATCGGCGCCAGTGGCCGCCGATTGCGCTTCCCCTTTCAGCGACTTCTTCCGTTTTCGGCCTCCTCCAGCGTCGGTGTGGCGCGTCGCCGGTACCAAGGAGATCGCGCCGACACCCTCTTCCTTTTTCGGCCCTCACCTGGCCGATTGGGTGGCCGGTGGTTGTCCGGTCTTCTCCTTGGGTTTCGACTCTGTTTTCCCTTTTCTCTCTCCCCGATCTATTTTCTGATTCCTTCCTTTTTTTTCCAATTCTTTTTTTTTAACTAATTAATTAATTAATTATTTTTATTTATTTATTTATTTTTTATATTTTAATCATTAAAATATTCACAAATATTCTACAAATATCTACAAATTTCTTATTTTATTCTAAATTCATTTATTTAATTTTATTTAATTTATTTAATTTATTTTAACCATTTTCGGTATATTTTTCGATTATTTTCGGGATTATTTTTCGAAGTAAAAATCTCGATTAATTTCGATTTATTCTCATAAATTCATATCTTGATAAATTTAATCCGAAATTTAATTATTTCTTCGTTATTGATCAAGATTTCTCAATCCCTTATTTTTACTTTAAATTTTCTTGTCGAATTTATTTCGACTTTCGATCTTTTGACCGTTTTGCCCTTGCACGTGTTCAAAAATTCCATTTCAATCCTTTTGCATTTTTAATTTCGTGTTTTAACTAAAATCGGGTCTTACAAACACAAACTGACTGAGCAGTTTACTAGCCTCAGTTTGGATATAGACCTTCCTGATATTGACAGAGATTATGTGATAGTTAGCCTGCGAGTGGAATTGGATTGATTGACCATATACAACGGGCTTAGCGTGATGACCGATAATGTGTTGATCAGGTTAGTCAGATACAGATGGGTAGTGTGACTGAGTGCACAGTTAGTGATGATGGCCTACTGAGGATCAAAGGTTGAAGTTACGTTTCCAATGACCACAATTATTTGAGGATTGACTTGGTTATAATTTGGAGGACCAAATTTCTTAAGGTGGAGAGAATTGTAAAACCCGTAATTTTGCATTAAACCACTTATGATTCAATATTTTGAACATTGATATATGTTTTTGGAATCATAAGAAAGAGGGTATTACAATTCCAAGTCCAAGTAATAGTAGAAAATGCTTTAAAAGCATTAAAGAGCCAATTGTGAGCTAGGGATTCCGACCAAAGATATGGAATCAGAACAGTAAAATATAGAGGGTCCAAGAAGGAAAGTTGGTTTGGTTTGGTCTCGATAAGGTCGAAGAAGTGAAAATGCCAAAAAGGCGCTAAACGAGTACGAAATGGTCTGTTTGAGGTGTATTTGATATATACACCTCTCGAAAATGGCCAAAACTTAAAGATGACAGTGTGAACCATGGAAAAAGACACTTTTGGATTTTTGAGAAAAAATCAAACGTGGTCAATGGTTAAGAAAAGTGGACTTTGACCAAAGTTGACTAACCATGATTAAAATTTAACCTAAGTATGGTTAAATGTGGGGAAGAAATATTTTTGGTTAAAATACTAGATAATCATCCCTTGAAGTAAGAAAAATTTATTTGGATGATTTTGAATTAAATTAAATGGGTAAGAACGCAATGGGCCAAAGTTGGAAACTTAAAGCTCATTAAGGTATAAACAAGTGTGGGCCAAATTTGGAAAACCCAATGGGCCAAATTGTTGGGCCATTTGGTGGGCCCAATATGAAGTCAATTTAAGGCTCAATTGGTAGAAAAGTTTTCAGCCCAAAAGAAAAGCCTAAATTGAAAGCCCAAAAGAAAATCCCAAACTGAAAGCCCAGAAGATAAAACTCATTAGTAAAGGTTGCAAAATCCAATTTGGTAACCATCACCTAAACAAATGTTGCAAAATCCAAATTGGTAACCATCACCTAAACTTTTAAAAAGTCAAATAAGGTGGCTGAATTTATGACTTAATGATTAAAATTTTAGGCTATAAATATCAGCTAACACTTAGGATACTAAGAATACAAATTTCGGTGTAGGATACTAAGAATAAATAGGATACTAAGAATACAAATTTCGGTGTAGGAGAATCGTAGAAGGATTAAGGGAGATACTAGGAGGCGTCACCACTCGAATTCGACATTTTCGTTAAATCGAGGTAAGGCGTACTATTTAACTTAGTTCTGATAATGCATTCTTGTTTCACCGATAAATGATTTTATGAAAGAGCATATGATTTGAAGTGATTTATCAGTGCTTTCATACTTGTGAAATTGTTTACGATGCATGTTTTAATTTATCGAAATATTTTTCGAGTACTTTCCATGTTGTGAAATGAATTTTCTAAGGTATGAAGCGTATGGATGTTTTACATTTATTTATTTTTTTCTATCCATATCGTTAAAGAAACTTTTGACAATTTCAAAAGTAAGAAAAGAAATTTGTTTTTGAAAGGGGATTGTGGGGGCCACCTCTTGAGTCTTACGGGAACAAAGTGCCACACAGTCTTTCTATTTTATGAAAGAGTTTTAACAATAAGAAAAATGAAGGTTTTTCATTAAAACAAAACATTAACAATAAGCAAATGGAAACTTGGAAAAATCGAAAGGAAAATGAAAATGGTGGCTGCTGTCACCAACCATCGTGAGAAACTAAGAGAAACCTAAAGAAAAATATAAAACCTAACAATAAAATTTTAACCTAAAAAAAAAAAAACTAAGGCTACCTAAAAAAAAAAATCCCCTTCAATTGCTCATCATATTTTATTTATAAACAAAATTGGGGTTACAATTGTAAATTTTTTTAATCCTAGATGAGTTGGCATTGTTTGGCCACTTGTCTTCATTCCATTCGCTTCGGAGAAGATATTTCCACGTCACTTATCTTTTTGTCCACTTGAATGTGCAATGTGGCCCGGTGTGTGTCTTCTAGAAGGTAGGCACGGTATCCGTCGATCTTATATTTTCGAGGTGAATAAAATACGAACACCAGGCATCACACGTCTCTACAATGAATGGTGACTCAAACTGCGAAATTGTAGTGGTCCAGTCTCTTTTAGCCCATTTCTACCTAAATAACTGACATTATCCAGATTTAATTTACCTGCACATTAAAGAATTTTAATTAAATTAAGGGGATAATTAATAAAATAATATGGGGATTAAAATAATTAATTAAGAAATTAAGCACAAATAATTCTATTAAAATTTTAATAGAATTATCACACCCCCAAACTTGAGCTTTTGCTTGTCCTCAAGCAAAATAAAACAAATGTAAGAATGACAAGTACCAAACATAATAATTTTTCCAATATTATCCTCAAAGAAAAAGTACCAACTCTGAAATCGAAGATTCACAATTATGAGCCCAACACTCAGAATCATTCAATCATAAGTCCTAACCCAAATTGCACTCCTCATGTGTGTGTGAAAATGTCAAAGTTACTTCACAGTACATTACTCAGATCAGATTATGCAAACACAATGAATGCAAAGTCAATGACATGTGATCATTCCCATAAGTTTGCTTTTCACTTATCTCTCCACTAATGTAGTTACACTTAACGAAAGATTAATAAGACTTCATTAAGCTGGTAATGTAAGGCTGGGGCTAAGGTATGATAAAGTGTAAGAGCTCATATTTATTTTCCCCAAACTTATTTATTTCACTAAACATTTTTTTCTATTTTTTTTCTTCTTCTTTTTTTTTCCATTCATTTTTTTTTTTGAATAAATACTCCTCCACTATCATTTGATACCAATATGTACAAAGCTCAAGATATATCCTAATGAATTTTCATGCTTTTGGGGTAAGAGATAGGAACAAAGTGTTTAAGCTAAGGAAAATTTTTGCAAGTGTCATTATAGAGAAAAACTTATTTTGCCCAAATGGGTGACTAGGGGTAAAATATGTACAAGGATGGCTAGAAAGGCTCAAATGATCCAAAGATGGCCTAAATCATCTCCCTAATTAAGTGTGATCTAATATTTTGCATCGAGACAAGATCAAACAAATTCTCGAATATGATGCACAAAATCAATTGAACAAATGCAATCTTATGTCCACATAAGCTTTCTCTAAATAAATATACAAATTCATGACATGACATTGCATAAAATGAGGAAATCACAATCAGAATCAAGATAAATTCAAGAACTCAACTTCATGCTTTTCCTATAATCATGCTTCTTATTCAATCAAATTCAGACTAAATCATGAAGTTATATCATCGGAATATGAGAAAACTAAATGCTAAGTACTAAATCATCCCAAAATCCAACAATGTAAGCTTAGATTTTCGAAAAAATTTTCAATTTTGCTCAAAAATGCTCAAGTGATATCCCCTCCCCCAAACTTAAAGTGCACAGTGTCCTCAGTGTGCAGATAATATAAGAACTAAAGCTCAAGAATAGACTACTCCCCCATTTGATGATGATAATGAACAACCGAAACTTGATTGAAAAGGTAATGCTAGAAAAGAAATATGCAAAATAAACAAAGAAAGAAAAAGCAGGAAAAAGAAAGAATTGTACAAAAAAGTAAAAAGAGAGATAAAGTCACTTCAAATGCAGCTGAAGAAAACAACACTCAACAACAGGGCGAAGAGTAGGAGGGTCAGCTAAAGTGGTGACAAAATGTTAACAGT
The DNA here is from genome assembly GCA_033439115.1 of Firmiana major. NCBI lineage: Eukaryota > Viridiplantae > Streptophyta > Magnoliopsida > Malvales > Malvaceae > Firmiana > Firmiana major. Next base: position 71,826,898 of record CM065901.1, on the reverse strand, counting down.
TAAATCCTTCTGAGCTCTATCTACTTCCCTCCTTCTTTCAGATTCCTTATGCTCAAGCCTTATATCCTCCTCAATCTCCATCTTAAAACACTCTTGAAAGTCATCAGGGAGCTTCAAAGGTTTGAAAACATTAAACTTCACTTCCTAATCTTGGACTCTCATTATTAACTCCCCATTTTGTACATCAATTAAGGTTCTACCAGTTGCTAGGAAAGGTCTACCTAGTATAATGGGGACTTTCATGTCTTCTTCCATGTCTAAAACAATAAAATCTGCAGGGAAAATAAATTTATCCACCTTTACCAGCACATCCTCAATGACCCCCTTCGAATATTTAATGGATCGATCAACTAGCTGAAGGGTTACTGTGGTGGGCTTGACATCCCCTAGTCCTAACTTTTGATAAATAGAGAAAGGCATCAGATTGATACTGGCTCCTAAATCACACAGGGCTCTACCAAAGAACAGATTTTTAATAGTGCAGGGTCTGGTAAAACTCCTGGGATCTTTGAGTTGGGGGTAATTTCCTCTGAATAATTGCACTACAATCCTCAATTAAGGCCATCGTCTCATAATCTTCCAATCTTCTTTTCCTATAGAAGATATCCTTCAAAAACTTCACATAACTTGGCATTTGCTCTAAAATATCTGCGAAAGGAATGTTGATGTGAAGTTTCTTAAAAAACTCAAGAAATTTGGTGAATTGTTGATCCAGTTTTTTATTTTGGAACCTCTGAGGAAAAGGTACTGATGGTATAAGTAGAGGTAGTGTAGTGGGAACCTGTGTAGCATTGGATGAAGAGGAAGGCTATGAAGAAGAAGAAGAAGGTATAGATGAAGAAGCGCCTAGCTTTGCTTCCTCTGCAGCCTGATCTTTAAGTTCCTGCTCTTTCTGAGCTACTTCCTTAGAACCTATGGATTTTTCAACTATTGACTTTTCAGGTCCGGACTTAACTTATGGATTGATGTGATAATTCTATGAAAATAGAATTATTTATGTTTGTTGGCTCTACCGAGAGGGGGGTGAATCGGTTTACTAACAATAATGGCAAATTTTAATTTAATCTTATATCAATCAGAAAATAATAGCTTGCAATAATGAAATTAAACAATTTAATGCAAAGTAAGGAAGAGAGAGACAAACACAATCGTTTATAGAGGTTCGGCCAAACTCTTGCCTACGTCCTCTCTCCTTGACCTTCTTGTCAAGTGCTTTCTTTCTCTCTTTCAATAGAGCTTACAATGTTCCTTTTACAGGTTAAGGAATAACCTCTCTACCCTTAGCAATACAGAAGTGTATTCACCCTTTTACAATTCTCTCTCACTGAGGAACAATCCTCTTCTCTTTTAAGGTAAGGTTGAATACAAATTGAAGCTTTAAAGTGGGTAGGAAAAATAAAGCTTTTTGTACTTAAGCTTATACAATGGATCTCAATAAATGAGCTATGAAGACACAAGGAATGAAAGAATTAAAAGCTTGAGAGTGTTAGGAATGTGCAGCAATAGTCTCTATTTTTTGTTTGTCTTCAATGCATGGTTAAATACTGAAGGATTGGTAGTTGGAGCATTTAATGCTGTTTTTTCCGTTGAGATTTTGCAAAAACTAGCCGTTGGGTACCTCCAGTAGAGTGCTAGATCGATTTGCCATCTTGGCCAGATCGATCTCTTAGTTATAAATCCTGCAAGATTGAAGCACAAATACACAAGGAGATCAATCTCATAGGTTAGCAGATCGATCTGTTAGTTTGAAAATAATGGGGGAGATCGATCTGTCGAATAGGCAGATCGATCTCCTAATCTCTCTGTTTGAGGCAAGATCGATCTACAGATCGATCTGCCATGTTGTCTCGTAGTGGGGAGATTGATCTCTCAACAACACAGATCGATCTCCTTAGCTCTCTGACTTTGAGGAGATCGATCTCTTCCTTACCAGATCGATCTCTTAAGTTCTCTGTTTGAGTGTGGATCGATCTTCCAGATCGATCTACAGTCTTATGCTCTTAAGGGAGATCGATCTCTTCCTAGACCAGATCGATCTCTCAACTCTAGCTTTAGCCAGATCGATCTCTTAACCCTTGCAGATCGATCTCACTCTACCTAAATCCCTTTGTAAAGGTTTAAGGCTTGGCAGATCGATCTCATACCTTCATGAGATCGATCTTTCATCAGGTAAAAACCCATGAGATTGATCTCTCATCAGCCAGATCGATCTCTCATCAACAGAACTCTAAGTTCTGGTACTGATAACCTCTAAACATGTTTTTATATCATCTTAATACTATTGAATTAACTTGTTTTGTCATTTCAAAATACATTAACTCAACAATCTCCCCCTTTTTGATATGACAAAACTTATTCAAACAAACATGTTTAGTGAATTTGCAAAAACTCCCCCTTTTTGTGAGCTCCCCCTTTTTGTGAGCTTTTGACTTTGTTACTGACTTAACTCCCCCTCAATTTAATCATTCTTTTACACGTTTACCATAACCACACACACATGTTTTCTTCTCCCCCTTTTTGTCATATCAATAACACGAAAAGAGAATACTTATGGCATTTCAAAATGAGCATTTTCATTAACACAACCAATAACAAGTCAAACGACATTTCATTCAAGCAAATTCATCACAAATAACATCAAGTAGCTTAAATGATATAACTACACTAAATCAAAACACCTAAGGCCTATGGTGAGGGAGGAACACTATCCGAAAGATTCTCAACGTGCGTGCGTGTGACTTGCAGCTCATCAAACATCGCTTCTTGAGTCTCGTGAATCTTATCCACTCTTTGATTTAATTCTTCGAACTTTCGCTACTGAGATGCAAAGCCTTCATCGATTTTCTGATGGAGTTCACTGATCATCTTCATTATAATCTCCATGTTAGCAGGTGAGGATGGCTGAGCAGAAGGTAGAGCAGTCGAAGACGATGGTTCCGGAGCTGGTGCAGCAGGTGGGGCCACAGGCGCATTGGAGGGATCTTCCTCCATAGCTTCAGCAGGCTACTGTTCCCTCTTTTTCTTCCAATCTCCCTGGAAGTCTTTGTAATATCCCATATGATGGAGGGACCCGATGTTGAGAACGCTCTTGGGAGAGGGCAGTTCTCCGGTTTCGCAGCTGCAGTCAACGCCAACTCGTTGGAGAAGATAGGCTAATGGTTGCGGAAAAACGATTGTGGTAGCTTGCCCACGCATGATCTTTAGCCAATCTTCATATATGAAATGAATGAGGTTGGGTTTTTGGTTTGTGGTGTAAATGTGATGGAGCCAGAAACGATCTAACCTCCTAACGGTTGAATGGCGAGTACCGAAAGGACGGAGATTCCAAGAAATTATAAGGTGGAGTAACCGAAGGTGCATCGGTAGGTCACTCGCCTTGTCCCCAGGGAGAGCAAACTCTAAGGAGACTTCCTCATCCTCATTAGTCAAACCTTCATTTTTGATGTGAAAGGCTTGAGCTAAGATATCGGTGTCGATTGGAATGGTCTTACCCATGACATAGGTTTTGAACCCGTGAATTTTGCAAGTGTCACCAGGGTCAAAGATGAGTTCGGCATTGGAAAAGAATGCCCGAACGAGATTTGGAGGGACGGGAGTGTTGATTTTCAAAAATGACATCCAACCAAATTCCTCAAATTTTGACACGTATGGAAAATCAATGCGATTGAGGAAGGAAAAATCTATAGTACGCCAATGCTTAATTGGCATGGTTGAGAAGTATTCTTCATATCGCTTTCTTTTTGCTGGTGTTTTAAAACACCGATTGAAAGAAGCGATAGAAGGTGAAGGAATGGGTTGGGATGAGGAACCGGCCTCTACATTGGTTCTAGGAGGTTTCTGTCCTACTGTCTTATGCCTAGGCATGATTCTAGACTCGAGAGATGTGCTAACTAGATTCACAATTGAAAAAAAAAATCAATGAAACAGTAACTAATTTTGCCCTAGAAAGACAATGAACACAAATCTAAGAAAATTTTGAGAAAAAAAGTAAGAAATGTTGGTTACAATACCGAAAAATGACACGGAGATGCAAGGAGGACCGTACGGAGATCGATCTGAGGAGGAATCGAAGGAGGAGATGCGAGGGAATTTCAAAATTTGAAGATTGGGGTTTTTGAAATTTGGGGATTTTTCGCGTGAATTTATAGTCCAGGGCACAGGAGATCGATCTGTCGAGGCGACAGATCGATCTGTCATTTCCAGAAGCCAAGGGAGATCGATCTGTCGCATGAACAGATCGATCTGTTCGCAAACAGAGGCTTAAGGAGATCTATCTGTTACATGCACAGATCGATCTGCAGTTTAACCGAGGCTTAGAGAGATCGATCTGCCAAATGCATGGATCGATCTTCAGAATGCAGAAGCTTTGAAGAGATCGATCTGTCGTGTGGATAGATCGATCTTCCTTTTAACAGAGACATAAGGAGATCGATCTTATGGTTAGAAGATCGATCTGCTTAGCTTAACCTTGATGATTTAGGCTTGTTGGAAGTATGGAGATCGATCTATATTACAAGGAGATCGATCTCTCATCCATGTTGCCAGAAACTCTTTGCAAAAACTCTTTTAAAATCAACTTGAAACCAAGATTTTTGAAACACAAAAGTCTTAAGGGATATTCATGAGTCCTAATTCACCTCTAAGGATACAAAACCTATCTCTATCAAGTGGTTTGGTGAATATATCAGCTATTTGATGTAGAGTGTCAATGTACTCTAAAATTATATCCCCTTTTTGTACATGATCTCTAAGGAAGTGATGTCTAATTTCTATGTGCTTGGTTCTGGAGTGTTAGATAGGATTTTTAGATAGATTAATGGCACTGGTATTATCACATTTAATAGATACTTGCTTCATGTCAATACCATAATCTTTCATTTGTTGTTTAATCCACAACACTTGAGCATTACAACTACCAGCTGCTATATATTCAGCTTCAGTTGTGGACTGAGCCACACTGTTTTGTTTCTTAGAGAACCAAGAAATTAACCTATTTCCTAAGAATTGGCAAGTACCTGAAGTACTTTTCCTATCAATTTTACATCCTCCAAAATCTGCATCTGAAAATGCATGAAGGGTAAAAGTTGAGTCTTTGGGGTACCAAAGTCCTAGTGAGGGAGTGTCTTTAAGGTATCTAAAGATTCTCTTAGTTGCTAACAGATGTGATTCCCTAGGAGAGGATTGAAATCTAGCACAAAGGCATACACTAAACAAAATATCTGGTCTACTTGCAGTTAAATAAAGCAATGAGCCAATCATAGACCTATAGAGTTTAGTGTCTACACACTTACCACTTTCATCTTTATCAAGCTTGATGTTGGTGCCCATTGGAGTAGCTTGAGGTTTGCAATTGTCCATTCCAAATCGCTTGAGCAAGTCCTTGGTATACTTTGCTTGATTGATGAAGATTCCATCCTTTGTTTGCTTCACTTGAAGTCCCAAGAAGAATGTGAGTTCTCCCATCATGCTCATCTCAAATTCTCCTTGCATGATCTTAGCAAACTCTTGGCATAAAGACTCATTAGTTGAACCAAAAATAATATCATCTACATACACTTGTACAACTAGTAAATCCTTATTTTTATTCTTAATGAATAAGGTGGTATCCACTTTTCCTCTTGAGAATCCTTTTTCTATTAAGAACTTTGATAACCTTTCATACCAAGCTCTAGGAGCTTGTTTTAATCCATAAAGTGCCTTAGATAATTTGAAAACATGTTCAGAAAATTCATGATTTTCAAATCCGGGAGGTTGCTCAACATAGACTTCTTCATTAATGAAACCATTTAAGAATGCACTCTTTACATCCATTTGATATAACTTGAAGTTTTTATAACATGCAAAGGCAAGTAACATTCTTATTGCCTCTAATCTAGCTACCGGTGCATATGTTTCATCATAGTCTATTCCTTCCTCTTGTCTATAGCTTTGAGCAACTAGCCTAGCCTTATTCCTTATGATCACACTATTTTCATCCATTTTGTTCTTGAATATCCATTTAGTTCCAATTATAGAGTGATCACTAGGCCTAGGAACTAGTTTCCATACTTTGCTTCTCTCAAATTGATTTAATTCTTCTTGCATTGCTAGGAACCAATTATTGTCATCTAAGGCTTCATTGACATTCCTAGGCTCTATTTGAGATACAAAGGCTATATATTGGCACATATTCCTTAGGGATGATCTAGTTCTAACTCCAAGAGTTGGATCTCCTACTATTTCACAATCTTTTACATATCCTAACTCTCTTGGTGCTCTAGGTTCTCTTTCTAAAACCTCTATTTCTTCTTCATCTTCTTTATTCAAGTCAAGCTTTTCTAGAAAGTCATCTTCTAAGCCTTCACCAAATATTCCAACATTTTCATCATTGTTGAATCTTTAGATATATTATTTGACTCATCAAATATAACATGAATAGACTCTTCAACCACTAATGTTCTTTTGTTATATATTCTAAAAGCCTTTGAATTCAATGAATATCCTAGAAATATTCCCTCATCACTCTTGGCATCAAATTTTCCTAAATTATCTTTTCCATTATTTAGAACAAAGCATTTGCAGCCAAAAGGATGGAAGTAACTAATGTTAGACTTCTTACCTTTGTAGAGCTCATAAGGAGTTTTCTTTAGCATGGGTCTAATCATAGCTCTATTAATTATATAACATGATGTGTTTATAGCTTCAGCCCAAAAATACTTTGGTAAGTTATTCTCACATAGCATGGTTCTAGCCATTTCTTCCAAAGTTCTATTTCTTCTCTCAACTACACTATTTTGTTGTGGTGTCCTAGGGGCTGAAAAATTATAGCTGATTCCTTGATCATTGCAATACTCATCAAATCCTATATTTTCAAATTCTTTACCATGATCACTTCTAATGCTTGTTATTGTGTATCCTTTTTCATTTTGAGTCACCTTTGAGTAGGCTATGAATTTCTCTAAGGCTTCATTTTTTACTCTCAAAAAGAACACCCAAGTGAACCTAGTGTCATCATCAACTATTACAAATCCATAGTGTTTCCCACCTAGGCTAGTGGTTCTAGTTGGTCCAAATAAGTCTAAATGCAGTAATTGAAGAGGCCTAGTGGTGGATACACTATTCTTAGGCTTAAATGTTGTCCTCTTGTGTTTTCCTTTAACACAAGCTTCACATATTTCTTCATGATCAAAGGATAGTTTGGGTAAGCCTATGACTAGATCCTTTCTAGCTAACTTAGATAACACATGCATGCTAGCATGACCTAGTCTTCTATGCCATAACCAAGATTCCTTTTTATTGTCTACCATTAAGCATATATTTTCATTTTTGAGTTCATTAAGATAGACAATATATATATTTCCTTGCCTATGACCTAGAAAAAGAACTTTATTTGACTTAGGATCTATAACATTACATTTCATGGAATCAAAAATTACTTTGTAACCTTTGTCACAAAGTTGACTAATGCTTAGTAAGTTATGCTTTAGACCCCTAACAAGTAATACTTTTTCTAAAGAAAAATGATCATTACCTATTGAGCCACTTCCTTCAACTTGGCCTTTGGAGTTGTCCCCAAAAGTGACTTCTCCACCAATTTTTGATTTGAAAGAATTGAAATGGCTTCTATCACCCGTCATGTGCATTGAGCATCCACTATCTAAGTACCATGCTTCTTTTGCTTTAGTTTTGTGGCTATGCTCAATCACCTACAAGAAATCAAACTCAAGTCTTAGGTACCCAAATTTTCTTGGGTCCTTGGAGGTTAGTGAATGCAATTCTTGATCCCCTTGGGATCCATTTTGCTAATGCATTGACATCCTTTGAGTAAATTACTTCTTTTGGAATCCATATCCTTTTTACAATTTTTCCTTTAAGATTCCTCATTTTTATATTACAATTATGTGATGCATGTCCCTTTCTATTACAATATGAACAAGTAATTGCAGGTTTATTCATGCTCTTCCTAGCAATAAAACTTTTAAGATGGGTCTCCCTACTTTGTGCATTATATCCTAAGCCATTTTTTGTCAAAAAATGCCCTTTGGGTCTCTAGCATGCTATCTAACTTTTGTTGACCCATGTGGAACCTATTAAATGAATTATGTAGGTTGCTATTTTTCTCTTTAAGGTCACAAATTTCTAGATTTGAAATCTCTAGTTTCTTTTCACATTCTAATTTATCCAATTGTATTATCTCATTTTCTTTTCTCAATTTGGATATTATCTTTTTATATTTCATACTCATAGATTCATACTCTAATGCAAGAACATCAAATGCATCTTGCAATTCATCAAAAGAATATTCATTGAGGCTTGAAGTTACCTTTTCATCTTCAATAGCCATGAAGCACAAGTTGGCAATGTCCTCATTTGATTCATCATCAGAGCAGTCACTGTCGCTCCATGTTGCCACCATTGCCTTCTTTTTATGGAACCTATCATTAGACCTTTTAAGAAGAGGGCAGTTAAATTTTATGTGTCCCGATTTTTTACATTCATAACACACAATAGAATCTTTTCTACCTACTTCTTCTTGGTCTCTCTTAATGTTTCTCCTATTGCTACTACTAGCTCTCATTCTCATGAACTTGTTAAATCTTTTGGCAAACATTGCCATCTCAATATCCTCCTCACTGCCACTCTCATTTTTAATCTCCTCTTGAGCAGTGGATTTTAGAGCAACTCCCACTTTCTTGAGTGGCTCTTCATTTCTTTTAAGTTTCATCTCATAAGTTAGCAAAGATCCTATCAATTCATCTAAGGACAATGTATGAGGATCCTTAGATTCCTCAATTGCAGTCACTTTAGCTTCCCATGATTTAGGTAAGCTATTTAAAATTTTCTTTACCATTTCAATATTAGAATATATTTTTCCTAAAGATTTTAATCCATTAATTACATCTGTGAATCTAGTGAACATATCACTAATTGATTCTCCTTCCTTCATCCTAAAAAGCTCATAATCATGTGTGAGCATACCTACTTTTGTCTCCTTCACTTGGGTTGTACCCTCATGAGTTATTGCCAATTTATCCCATATTTGTTTGGCATTATCACACCCGGAGACGCTATTATATTCATTAGGACCTAAGGCACAAATAATGTGTGCATAGCTTTAGCATTTAGCTGAGCACACTTAATATCATTTGAGTCCCATTCATCTTCTTCTTTAGGGATATCTCTTCCCTCTATTCTCTTTGTAGGGATTTGTGGTCCTTTAACTATAATTCTCCAACTTCATAATCATTTGCTTGAATGAATAACATCATCCTAGTCTTCCAATATGCATAATGCTCTCCATTAAACATTGGAGGTCTAACCGTAGAGTGCCCCTCTCCTACCAAACTAGTAGCTACATTGTTATGAGCCATTTGATCGTTTCTAACTCTTAGGAAGTTGTTCCTATGTGATTAAAGAGTCCTAGCTCTGATACCAATTGTTGGCTCTACCGAGAGGGGGGTGAATCGGTTTACTAACAATAATGGCAAATTTTTAATTTAATCTTATATCAATCAGAAAATAATAGCTTGCAATAATGAAATTAAACAATTTAATGCAAAGTAGGGAAGAGAGAAACAAACACAATCGTTTATAGAGGTTCGGCCAAACTCTTGCCTACGTCCTCTCTCCTTGACCTTCTTGTTAAGTGCTTTCTTTCTCTCTTTCAATAGAGCTTACAATGTTCCTTTTACAGGTTAAGGAATAACCTCTCTACCCTTAGCAATACAGAAGTGTATTCACCCTTTTACAATTCTCTCTCACTGAGGAACAATCCTCTTCTCTTTTAAGGTAAGGTTGAATACAAATTGAAGCTTTAAAGTGGGTAGGAAAAATAAAGCTTTTTGCACTTAAGCTTATACAATGGATCTCAATAAATGAGCTATGAAGACACAAGGAATGAAAGAATTAAAAGCTTGAGAGTGTTAGGAATGTGCAGCAATAGTCTCTATTTTCTCTTTGTCTTCAATGCATGGTTAAATACTGAAGGATTGGTAGTTGGAGCATTTAATGCTGTTTTTCCCGTTGAGATTTTGCAGAAACTAGCCGTTGGGTACCTCCAGTAGAGTGCCAGATCAATCTGCCATCTTGGCCAGATCGATCTCTTAGTTATAAATCCTGCAAGATTGAATCACAAATACACAAGGAGATCGATCTCATAGGTTAGCAGATCGATCTGTTAGTTTGAAAATAATGGGGGAGATCGATCTGTCGAATAGGTAGATCAATCTCCTAATCTCTCTGTTTGAGGCAAGATCGATCTACAGATCGATCTGACATGCAGTCTCGTAGTGGGGAGATCGATCTCTCAACAACACAGATCGATCTCCTTAGCTCTCTGACTTTGAGGAGATCGATCTCTTCCTTACCAGATCGATCTCTTAAGTTCTCTGTTTGAGTGTGGATCGATCTTCCAGATCGATCTACAGTCTTATGCTCTTAAGGGAGATCGATCTCTTCCTAGACCAGATCGATCTCTCAACTCTAGCTTTAGCCAGATCGATCTCTTAACCCTTGCAGATCGATCTCACTCTACCTAAATCCCTTTGTAAAGGCTTAAGGCTTGGCAGATCGATCTCATACCTTCATGAGATCGATCTCTCATCAGCCAGATCGATCTCTCATCAACAGAACTCTAAGTTCTGGTACTGATAACCTCTAAACATGTTTTTATATCATCTTAATACTATTGAATTAACTTGTTTTGTCATTTCAAAATACATTAACTCAACAATGTTTAATTTCCTAATTAATTAATTAAATCCCCAATTTATTTTGTTAAATATCCCCTTTATTTAATTAAATTTTTTTAATGTACAGCTAAATTAAATCCAGATGAAACTCAATCGTTTCAATCAAAAATGGGCTGAAAACGAGCTAAAGGAGACTGGACCACTTCCAATTTGCAGACCGAGTCACCAGTCATGTAGACATGCATGATACCAGGTGTCTGCATTTTATTCACTCCGAAATGATAAGATCGACGGATACCGTGCCAACCTTCTGGAAGATACGCGCCGAGCCATATCACACAACCAATTAGACAAAAATATGAGTGACGGGGAAATATCTACTCTGCAGCAAATAAAATGAAGACAAGTGGCCAAACAATGCTAACTCATCTAGGATGAAAAAATTACAATTGTACCCCTAAGTGTGTATATAAATAGAAAATGATGGCAATTGAAAATGTCATGTAATCTAGAATTGTATAGTTTTAGAGTGAATTTTAGGATTTACTTTCCTGGTTTTTTTTAGTTTTCTGTTAGCCTCCTTCTTTACTTTTACTATTCATTCCATTTTTATTTTATAGAAAGTTCTTCATTTTCTAGTCTTGGATAATTTTTATTTCATGGCAATCAGTATCATTTCATGCTTCTCAGTTCTGTTAAACTCAGTTCTTTTATTTTTCAAGTTTTAATATTACAATTGTACCCCTAAGTGTGTATATAAATAAAAAATGATGGCAATTGAAAATGTCATGTAATCTAGAATTGTATAGTTTTAGAGTGAATTTTAGGATTTACTTTCCTGGTTTTTTTTTAGTTTTCTGTTAGCCTCCTTCTTTACTTTTACTGTTCATTCCATTTTTATTTTATAGAAAGTTCTTCATTTTCTAGTCTTGGATAATTTTTATTTCATGGCAATCAGTATCATTTCATGCTTCTCGGTTCTGTTAAACTCAGTTCTTTTATTTTTCAAGTTTTAATACATAACTTATATTTCCTAGTGGTAGCTCTCAGTTTTCCTAAAAAAATTGCTTATGTTTTTGTTTGAAAAGAAAAAACCCTTTATTTTTCCAAACTCTCAGTTTGTTCATCTATTGTGCATTCGGGTGACAAGATTTCCTCAATCATTCTTCTACCTATCGATTCTAGTGCCTTGATGTGGGTTGATGCTGAGCATTGTTCCACATCTAGAGCAATGTGGAACCATGGTTGGAGTAGAAAATGAAGCAACCCGAGGATGTTGGAGCACATTTTTCTATTTTAATGCTTTACAATTTTCTTCATGTATGGTGTAATGTTCAGGTATTTAGTTTCTAGTATTTTCCATTGTTCTTAGCTTATTTGATTGTGCTTACATTTAGAACCGAGTGAGTGTTATTGAACGGTAAGGAGGAAACAAATCATTAAACCAAAATCATGTCTTATTTCTCCTCTGTTCTACCCTGTTTTAGCTTATCTTTACTGTTCATCTTCAATTCTTATTATAGCTACTGGTTTTAATGTTTTATCATTTCATTCTATCACGACTCAAATTACCTAAAAATCAGAGTAAATTTTTCGCTTTTTTTTTATTAAATTCTTACATTTCTCTCATCGTGACCATCCTACAAACAGTTGGGCTATGATTCGGTGTTAGTCACCTCAAACTATTTACCATTCCACTTTCATAATCTCATTCACATATCAGAGTTTACTATCCTTTGACTTTAAATAAATACATACTCATTAGTATTTATAACTCTACATCCCCGACATCATATCCATTTACAGTGCTGTGCATTACATATTTAGATACAAAATCATACAAATGTGTATACCTGTCTCTCGATGGGAAGCAGCGGATATCAAGCATGCAAGTTCTCAGCCGCTTACTAATTTCTGTGAGTGCTCTGAAAAGATGGGAAAATAAGGGGGTGAGCAAACCACACGCTCAGTAAGGCAATTATGCAAGTAAGTAGATAGCTCCACTATCTACATGCTCATAATGCCATGCCCTTAAATCCATTTCTTTTCATTTAAAATTTCATGCACAAAATCATGCATATTTCAATGCCATAGTTTATCAAAACTATTTGTGCATATAGAAATCATATAATTCATGCATCAAAGGCATTTTATGTGACATCAGTAAATCATACTTAGCATGAATTTAATCAAAATCATGCATTCTTTCATGTCATGTAAGACAAATCATGAATTTATCATTAAAGCATGGAAAAATACATCATACTACTGCATTTAAATCATTTCATTTAAAACTGGAGTATAAACTAACCCTTCCGGGTTAATCATCTCATAAAATAATTCATTATAAAATTTTGGTTATAAAATCGCCCTTCTTTCAGGGTCACATGTCATAAATCATGAAATCATAAAATCGTCAAATCGGGGGCCTGACCCCTCCTTCGGGTCTACTCTGGTCTAACAAACCACAAGTTATATCATGTGAGACAAACAGCTGATTATATCAGTAACATCAAGGCCTATGGCCATATCCTAGTGATCCCTGACAATACGGTACCTAGTGTGTGGGGTATCACACCTGAAATGGGAGGTGGGTCGTCCTATCCGCCAGAACAGCATAACACCAGGATTGCGAGGGCAAGGCTTGCTGCCTCGTGGCTAATACCACTCCACTCCAACAATCCCCACGGTACAGTGTCCTCCGCATGACATACACGGTACAACGTACTCCATGAACCCAAGCTCAGTCAGGGGTGCCTGTAATAGGACTTATCCACCCATATCATCTCTGTCTCAGTATGCACATGTGAGCATATCATCTCACTGTGACACACAGTCTACAGGAGGCTCTAACATGGCTATATGCATGTAATATAAATCCCTGTGCGAGCGAAGCTCTAGCACGGCTCCATGCATAGTCATGATATCAGAAAACCTCATGCGAACGAAGCTCTAGCACGGTTTCATAAAAATCAGTAAAATCAACGTACGAGTAGCGCTCCAGTACGACTTAAAATCATTATAAATTCAAGTAAAATCCACCTACGAGCAATGCTCTAGTACGGATATGTATAAAAACTCAGTGAAAACCTCATACGAGAAAAAATCCAGTACGATATTCAAATGAATTATAAAAACCATATAAAACTTTGTGCGAGCAACGCTCCAGCACAAATGAATGCTCAAGTAAATCAAATCTCATGCGAGTTACACTCCAGCACGACTTTATGCATAATTAAATCAAATCTCGTGCGAGTTACACTCCAACACGACTTTATGCAATATCAAATCAAAACTAGATGCGAGCTAGGCTCTAGCATCTCTCATGCATGTCAAATCATTAAAACTAGTGCGAGCAATCGCTCCAGCACCATTTTATGCATACCACGTTAAAACAAATCAAAACATGTCAAAACAGAGTGCGAGCTAGGCTCCAGCCGCTCTCATTTCACAATAATAAAAATCAGTGCGACCACCATGCTCTAGCACATTTCATGCATATGATGTCACACAAGTAGGTGCGAGCAACCGCTCAAGCACATTTATGCACATTCAAAAACACTGATATAGTGCGAACTACGTGTCAGCACTATCTGTTTCCATATAAACTTGATAGTTGGTTGTTTTTCAAAGAAATTTCCATTTAAATATAAATAACACTTACGTAGTGTTATAATGTGAAATTCATGCAATTACTGGCCAATCTATTGCTTTGCTTTGATTAAAACCAATAAAATTTCTTAATCATAAAATTCCTTAAATCATGCATTTAATGCATGTCATGCTTTCACCATCCTTAGGTGAACTTCCCTCAATAGGGGTAAAATAGTCTTTTCACCTAATTCGATCCTTAAAATCATTTAAACCACTTTTAGGATCATTATACAATAACCGTGTATAAACACATAATCACTGTACTGTAAAACTATTTAAAATACGCGTAGCTACCTCTAGCTACTCACACAATTCCTTTACCTCATTCTTCTGTACAGTCTGACATTTCCTCTGATGACTCGTCATGCAGTTCGATTTGCTCCAAATCCAATCAAATCTTCGGAACTGCGGATACACATTCATCAAGTCAAATACAATACAATTTAATTGTATTTCATATTTTCTAGGCTTAATTTAAATCATTGGGCCCGTTTACCCATATTGGGCCCGATTGCGCCTTAATGGGCCTTAATCGGCCTTAAGCCCGTTTACCACACTTTATCGAGGCCTATTGGGCTCATTGGGCCCAAAAGTATTTATTTAGTCTCGTTCTAAATTATCGGATATCACAATTTAGTATTTATGACAATTTATTCAAATTTCCAAAATTTAATTCATTTATGCGAAAATTAAATTCGTAATTTATCTAACACGTATAACGATGTAAAATTGTCGTAAATAAGGGTTACTTATCCGTGATTCCATGATAGTACGTAAATCGAGGATGTCTCGAGCTCTCGATTGATGCCAATTGTCGAGCTACACAATTAAATATATTTTCGGGTAAACTTTCAGTCGATTATTTATCAAATTAAATATTTCGAAAATTAAATCGATCAATTCGACCACTTACCTACTTACTCGAAGCTCGATTGCATCATTGAAATTTTTTCCAATTTTTACTCTTTTTTTCCCTTTTTTTTCCTTTTCTTTTTGGATGAACCGATTCGGTCCAGCTGTTCGGTCTGATTCGGTCCAGCGGTTCAGTCCGGTTCAGCATCATTTGGTCGTTCCGACGCCGTCCGGCCGGTTTTCGGTGCCTCACCACCGCCGTTCGGCGCGCCATAGTCCGGGCTTCCAAAATTGATCCTCGGGTTGGACCAAATCGACGTCACCGTCGGTGAATCAAGGCATCTGTCCCGCGGCATCTCCTCTTCCGATCTGTCGATTTCGGCGACTCCACTGCGCGTCGCTGTCACTGGTAGGTCGAGCGGTGGTCGGGCTCCTCTCCCGATCATTACCCGCACCTCTGCTTCACCAGTGGCTTGCCGGACGGAGGGAACCGACTCCCTCGGTTCCGTCTCCTTCAGTTTCACTTGTTTCTTCTCGTTTCCAGATTTCGTTTCTGTTTCAGTTTACTTTTTTTTTTTTGGCTCTTTTTTTTCATTTTTATTTTTTTAATTATTTATTTATAATTAAATTTTATTATTATTATTTTATTCAATAAAATAATAATAAAATTCTCAAAAATATCTAAAAAAATTCTATTTTATTCATTTAATCAGTAAATAAATTTATCAGTTCGATTTTACCTTTTCGGTATAATTTTCGATTATTTTCGAGATTATTTTTCGATACGAAAATTTTGATTTATTCCAATAAATTCATATCTTGATCAATTTAACCCGAAATTTAATTATTTATTCGTTATTGATCAAGATTTCTCAATCCTATATTTTTAATTAAATTTTCTTGTCTCGATTAATACCAAATTTTGGTCTTTTAACCGTTTTACCCTTGCACATGTTCGGGAATACCATTTCAGTCATTTTGCAATTTTAAATGCACTCGAAAATTTCTATTCGTTTCATTTGCTCTTACGAAAAAAATCGGGTCTTACACATTCCTTATCTTAAACTCACTGTTTAATGATTTCTCCATGTATGAGTCCTTTATTAATTGTTGGTGTTGCTGATGAATGCAATATTGTTGCCATTCCATTCTCGGTGATTTTAGATATTGATAACAAGAAATCGAGGAGTTGAGGAGGACGTGGTGTTAAGCTAGATCGTGAAGCATTTGATAGAAATTGTTGTTGTGTTCGTGACCTGTGTAGGAAGAATGCGTGAGCTGTAGGGATGAATGTGGGTGCATGAACGGTAGCTGACTCAGAAATCAGCAATATACAGAGGACATTGTTTGTTACAGCACCTGTTGAGGACAGATCGTGGAGATGGCTCGTTGTAACCAACAGTGTACAGTGTCTGGTGTAAACCGTGCATGGACTGCTGATGCATGATGGAGCAGCAGCAAGGCAGGAGCATGAGCCAGCAGCTAGAGCACTAGGGAGCTGATGAAGATGTACGACCAGTAGCTGTCAGCACATGCAAGAAGATAAACGTGGGGTTGGCGTGTTGGAGCTTGGTTTGCTGATGAATGAAACTTGAAGTAGTTGGAGTTGTGCAGGGAATGGAGCTGAGCAAGAACCGAGAGAAGGAGTCGGTGGAAGTTGCAGAAGACTGCAACCAAACCTAGAAATGCAAACTGTACACGGGACCTGAAAATGCAAACTGCACAGTTGGCTATATTGCAAACCGACCAAGGCCATGTTTGGCATTTAACTTTTGCAATAATCCATTTTTTTATTCATTTTAGAATAGCCTAATTTCAATTTAATATGTTAGCTTAAGGAGTAAAATTCTAAACTTAGTTGCATGATTAGTTATAGCCAATAGCTTGATTAGTTCATGAATTAGATTTAATTATATCCTTAGTTCATTTCTGTTTTATCATGCATTAGTTAAGTTATCATGCATTAGGATTAATTTAGAATTTATCATGCAAGAGATATTTATCATGCATTAGTTAAATTTTATTGTTAAATTAGTAGTTAGATATAATTAGGAGTAATTTAGAATTAATATTTTAGACATTTAGGCTTGTAGTTATGTTCTTAATTTTTCTAGGATTTTTTTCTTTAAATTTTAAGTTAGTTTAATTTGCATTTTTATTAAGTAGTGTAATTACATGCATATCTTATTTTAGGTTTGTTTGACTTTAGTTTAATTAATCTTGTTTCTTTATTTTCATATTTGCATTTTATTTTAATTTCGTTAATGATTTTTTAATTGTTTTGATTATTTTTGTAGGTTATTGCTTTAATTGTGTGGAGCACTGTAAATAATATTAGCTCGATTTTATTTTATTTAGTTTATAATTGTTATTGTTTTCAGTAGTTTAAATTTCAGCCTTGTAGATCAACCATTGACATTTCATAATTTGATAGAATATACTTAAGGTAAGATTAACCGGTACTTAATTAGGCAATTCAACTTCTCTGTGGGACGATAACTCGAGACTCGAATCCCATTATTACTTGTACGACCTGTGCACTTGCGAAAATACGTTTAGCTCGTATCAAGTTTTTGTTACCGTTGCCGGGGAGGTTTTAATTAGTTGTTAATTAATATCGGTGAAATTATGCTTACGTGTAATTCTAGCTTGTAAATATTTAGGTTGTAAATATTTAGAGCCTCATTCTAGTTAGTAAATTTTTATTAAAAAAAAATTTAAGGACTTTTTGATGTTTGCGTGCATAGAGCCAAGAGTTTTGATTGCTTTCCTCTAGATCCTGAAATTGAACGAACTCTTAGGAAAATTTGAAAGGATTCTAGGAAATTTATAGCCCCATTGCAAAACACCATGGCAGAAAATATGGAAATCAAGACCGTTGGAGATTATGCGGTATCGACGATTAGAGGATATTACACCGGCATTAGGCCACCAGTTGTCCCTGTTAACAATTTCAAAATTAAGCATTCCATCCTCCAGATGATCTAAACCTCTTTGCAATTCAGTGGGCTTCCGCACAATGACCCACATGCTCACCTTGGGCAATTCCTGGACTTGTGCAACACGTTCAAGCACAATGGATTATCTGATGATGCTCTTAGACTTAGATTATTCCCCTTCTCACTTAGGGATAGGGCGCGACACTGGTTAACCTCCTTGCCTGCAGGTTCCATTTCTACATGGGACGAGTTAGCCCATCAATTTCTAGCTAAGTTTTTCCCTCCCTCTAAAATGGTCAGACTCCGTAGTGACATATCTTCCTTTGCCCAGTTCGACTCTGAATCTCTTCACGAAGCATGGGAACGATATAAGGAGCTTCTTAGGAAGTGCCCTCACCATGGCCTACCTTTATGGCTACAAGTCCAAACTTTCTACAACGGACTTATAAGTCAAAATAAGACTATCGTGGACGCTGCTGCGGGTGGAGCCCTGATGTGCAAAATAGAGGAGGAAGCTTACGAGCTGTTAGAAAATATGGCAGCTAACAACTATCAATGGTCCTCGGAGAGACAATTGCCAAAGAAGTCAACGAGTATTTATAAGCTCGACACACTGTCTACCTTGACCTCTCAAATCGCTAACCTTACGAAGAAGGTAAAGTCGCTCAGTACCCAACATAATCTTTCCACTAATACTAACCCTCTGTTTTCTATCCAAAGTCCTTCTCTCTCTTGTGATCTGTGTAGTGGTACTCACTTTGTAGATAGGTGTCCACTTAACTTAGAATCGGTTCAGTACATTACCCCTCCTAAGCAACAAAACAACCATTTTTCAAACACTTATAATCCAAGGTGGAGGAACCATCCTAACTTTTCTTAGAGCCAAAACCAAAGGCAAACTTCTAATTCTAGACCAGTAGGACCCCCCGATTTTCAAGCTCCACCTGTTCAGGTACCACCACAGCATCAATTTCCTCACCACCCACCATCTCAGTATCCACATCATCCACCTAATCATTCCTATCCATCCCACTTCCATCAACTACCATAACCCCAGCACTTATCAGCAGTTGAAAAGAAGCCCTCGCTTGAGGAAATGTTCACAACGATCCTGTAAAATCAAGCAGATTCAGTTAAAAACCTAGAGGTTCAGGTGGGACAAATAGTGAACGCTCTTAGTCAACGTCCTCAAGGGACCCTTCATAGTAACACTAAAGCCAATCCTATTAGGCAAAGGTAAGGTAAGGAACATGTGAAAGCCATCACCCTTAGGAGTGACAGAGAGCTAGTAAATCCACCAGTTAAGTCCAGACCTAGTTGAAAAACCCATAGGTTCTACTGAAGCAGCTCAAAAGGAGCAGGAACTAAAAGATCAAGCTGTAAAGGAAACAAAGCCAGACATTTCTTCACCTCTACCTGTCTCTTTGTCACAACCTTCTTTGTCCTCCGATGCTACAAATGTTTCCACTACATCTCCTCCCATTAGACCACCAGTTCCTTTTTCTCAGAGGTTTCAAAATAAAAAATTGGACCAATAATTTGCCAAATTCCTTGAGGTTTTTAAGAAACTTCACATCAGCATTCCCTCTGCATATGCCTTGGAGCAAATGTCAAGTTATGTGAAGTTTATGAAGGATATCCTCTCTAGGAAAAGAAGATTGGAAGAGTATGAAACGGTGACCTTAACTGAGGAATGTAGTGCAATTATCCATAGGAAATTACCCCCCAAACTCAAGGATCCCGGGAGTTTTAGCATACCCTGCACTATTAGAAATTTATTCTTTGGTAGAGCCCCGTGTCATTTAGGAGCTAGTATAAATCTAATGCTTTTGTCTATCTATCAGAAGTTAGGAATAGAGATGCCAAGCCCACTACAGTGACCCTCCAGTTGGCTAATCGATTAATTAAATATTCAAAGGGGGTCATTGAGGATGTCTTAGTAAAGGTGGACAAGTTTATTTTTCCTGCGAATTTTATTGTATTAGACATGAATGAAGATAAGGAAGTCCCCATTATGCTAGGCAGACCTTTCCTAGCTACTGGTAGAACTTTGATTGATGTACAAAAGAGGAAGTTAACAATGAGAGTTCAACATCAGGAAGTCAAATTTAATGTGTTCAAATCTCTAAGGTTCCCTGATGACTCTCACGACTGTTTAGGATGGATTTAGTGGATAAGGACAACACTGAGGAGTTTTCCAAGACTCATCCTTTGAACCTTCTAAAAGCCTCCTTAGTGAAATCTGTTGAGCTTAAAGAATATAGTGAAGATGATGATGAGGTCTATGAAGCTTTACAATTATTAGAGGTCACTCCTTTTGAGGAAATTGCCCAATTCGAGATGTTAGACCCTTCATCTATTCCAACTTCAAATATCTCTCCATCCACCAGTGATCCTCCAGCATTAGAGCTCAAACCTTTACCCTCACACCTTAGGTATGCTTACTTAGGTGAATCCTCCACTCGACCGGTAATAATGTCTGTTGCTCTCTCCAGTGATCAGGAAGAAAAATTACTACAAGTTTTAAGAGAGCATCAGAAGGCTATAGGTTGGTCTATCTCTAATCTTAAGGGTATTAGTCCCTCTATCTGTATGCATAAGATACTAATGAATGAGGGGTATAGGTCATTCATAGAGCACCAACGTCGATTGAACCCTATAATGAAAGAAGTTATCAAGAAGGAGATCATTAAGTGGTTAGATGCAGGGATCATCTATCCCATTTTTGACAATTCCTGGGTGAGCCCAGTACAATGTGTCCCTAAGAAGGGAGGGATGATAGTGATTGAAAATGAGAATAACGAGCTTATCCCCACTAGAACTGTCACTGGTTGGTTAGTATGCATGGACTATAGAAAACTCAACAAAGCCACCAGAAAAGACCACTTCCCTTTACTCTTCATTGACCAAATGTTAGATCGATTAGATGGTCACGAATTTTATTGCTTGCTAGACGGATATTCTGGGTACAATCAGATAGCTATAGCCCTAAAAGACCAAGAAAAGACTACCTTCACCTGTCCCTATGGGACATTTTCTTTTAGGAGAATGCCTTTTGGCTGTGCAATGCACCCGCTACCTTCCAGTGTTGCATGATGGCCATATTTCATGATATGGTTGAGGATTTTCTTGAGGTTTTCATGGATGATTTTTTTGTATTCGGGGATAGCTTTGAATTGTGTTTGCATAATTTAGCATTAGTATTGAGAAGGTGTGAAGAAACGAATTTAGTGCTTAATTGGGAGAAATGCCACTTTATGGTGAAAGAAGGTATAGTGTTTGGGCACAAAATTTCTGCTAGAGGGATAGCAGTGGATAAAGCTAAGGTGAAAATTATTGAGAAGTCACCTCCCCCTACCTCTATTAAAGGAATCAGAAGTTTCCTGAGCCATGTAGGATTTTACAGAAGGTTCATTAAGGATTTTTTTCAGATATCTAAGCCTTTATGTAATCTCTTGGAAAAAGACACTACATTTTGCTTTGATGAACGATAATTAGGAGCATTTAAGACTTTGAAGGAAAAATTAGTTACAGCCCCTGTAATCATAGCTCTGGATTAGAGTTTACCCTTTGAGCTTATGTGTGATGCAAGTGATTATGATGTTGGGGCTGTACTAGGACAAAGAAAAGGAATAGTTTTTTATGCTATCTACTATGCAAGCAAAACTCTGAATGAGGCCCAGTTGAACTATGCTACTACCGAGAAGGAGTTGTTAGCTGTAGTATTTGCTTTTGATAAGTTTCACTCCTATCTCATTGGTACTAAGGTAATAGTTTATACTGATCATGCTGCCATTAAGTACTTAGTCTCTAAGAAGGATACAAAGCCTTGACTAATTAGATGGATCCTCTTACTACAGGAGTTTGACTTGGAGATTAGGGATAGGAAAGGAACGGAGAATCAGGTTGCTAACCATCTATCTAGATTAGAGAGTGGACTCAAATAAGATGGTACAACTATTAATGAGTCCTTTCCTGATGAGTAGCTATTTACTTTCGGGCACTCCAGATTGCCCTGGTACGCTGATTTTGTGAATTATCTGGTGAGTAATGTGATGCCACCTGATTTGATCAAAGAGATATCTCAAACTCTTGTGATCAGTGAAGATCTGGAATCTTTCCCCATATAAGTAATGTCGCCAGATCTTCAAAGCAAATACCACAGCGGCTAACTCCAAATCATGCGTGGGATAATTCCGCTCATGGTCTTTCAGTTGACGCGATCCATATGCGACCACTCTTCCGTGCTGCATCAGCACACACCCCAATCCTTGGTGAGATGCATCGCTATACACCGAGAATCCTCCTGATCCCTCAGGGATAGTTAACACAGGTGCCGCTGTCAATCTCCTCTTTAACTCTTGAAAACTGAGCTCACATTGATCAGTCCATATGAACGGAGTCTCCTTACGCGTGAGCTTAGTCAAAGGAGCGGCAATCCTCGAGAATCCTTCCACAAATCTCCTGTAATACCCTGCCAAACCAAGGAAGCTTCGTATCTCAGTCACTGTCCTCGGTCTTTCCCAATTAAGTACAGCTGCTATTTTACTCGGATCCACTGATACTCCTTCCTCTGAGACTACATACCCAAGGAAAGCTATCCGGTTCAGCCAAAACTCACACTTACTAAGCTTTCCGTATAATTGCTTATCTCGGAGTATCTGAAGTACTAACCACAAATGCTGTGCATGCTCCTCATACGACCGAGAGTACACCAGGATATCATCGATAAAGACTATCACAAACTTATCCAGATAGTCTCTGAACACCTCGTTCATCAATCTCATAAATGCTGCAGGGGCGTTCGTCAATCCAAAGGACATCACCAGAAATTCGTAATGGCCATACCTTGTCCTAAAGGCCGTCTTTAGAATATCTTCCTCCTTGATCCTCAATTGGTGATAGCCCGATCTCAAATCAATCTTAGAAAAGACTGATGCCCCTCTTAGCTGATCAAGTAGATCATCAATCCTGGGTAGCGGATATTTATTCTTCACCGTGGCTTTATTCAATAGCCGGTAGTCCACACATAATCTGAGACTACCATCCTTCTTCTTAACAAACAGTACTGGCGCTCCCCACGGCGAAACACTGGGTCTAATAAACCCTTGATCCAATAACTCCTGTAGTTGTTTCTTCAATTCCTCAAGTTCCACTAATGCCATCCTGTAGGGAGGTTTAGAGATCGGCTGAGTATCCGGTACCAAATCAATGGTAAACTCCAGCTCTCTCTCTGGTGGTAAACCTGGCAATTCATCTGGGAAAACATCCAGAAATTCGCAAACCACAGGTATATCCTCAATCCTCGGGTGTTCCCGCTCATCGTCTGAGATGAGTGTCTCATAACCTTCACATAAATAATCATATTTAATCTTCTCCAAAATAATGTTAAAATTCTCAAATTACTTACTAGAAATCCCCATATTTATTCCCTCAATATCTCAATTGTACACTATAAGGCTCAGGTAGGGAGAAAGTTACAATCTTAGTGTAGCAGTCTAGACTCACTCGATTGGTTGCCAACCAATCCATCCCCAGAATTACATCAAACCCATGTATACTCAACATGATTAGATCTGCTAACATCACTCTATCTCCCACCTTTATTTCACATCCTCTACAGATTAATTCAGTTCTCTGGGATTCACGCATAGGGGTATTTACATGTAGTATATAATCTAGAGGTTCAAACTTCAAGTTTAATCTACATGCAAAATGCTCAGAAATAAACGAATGCGTGGATCCTGAATCAATCAACACATGAGCCTCATAATTACAGACAGAGAGTGTACCTCTTATAGTTTCTGCCGAAGTGTCTGCGGTCTCCTTATCCAGGGCAAACACACGTCCCTGTGCCACAGGTTTCTTCCCTTTCTCTGCCGCAGTGGCCCGTCTCCGAGGATCCACTCTCTGAGGCTGTTGTCTAGCGGGCTCCGGAGCATGTGGTATCTGAGGTTGGGGACAGTCTTTCACTCTGTGACCCATGTCGCCACATCTAAAACACCCACGGATAAACCCAGTACAACTTCCCTCATGCGATCGGCCACAGTCTCTACAAAACCTTGTCTCAGGCCTGACATATCGAGGGGTCTCCTTGATAATAGGATAGGCTCTGGGTCTCTCCAATCTGTCCTTCTGTACCTCAATCCTTCCTCTCCTGAAGGAACCTCTCCGAGCCTCTGTTTGAAAAATCGCTGGCCTCTTGCCCTTATCTTTATGCACTGCTCTGAGCTCATGCTGGGATTGTACCATTTCGATTCCTCTTTCAACCTCTTGTGCTCGTCTCAGAGCATCTCCAAACTCAGTAATACATAGCCCCATCAATCTATCTCTAATGACGGGCTTCAACCCATACACAAACTTCTCTGTGCGGAGCTCTTCACTCTTGAAGGTCTCTGGGTCATATCTCAGTAGTGCGGTGAACTGGCTCTCATAGTCATCCACCGACATGTCACCCTGTACCAAACTCAAAAACTCGGCCTGTTTCCTTCTCTGGGCGGCTCGTGGTACATATTGGGTTCTAAAAGCTGTCTGGAACTCTTCCCAACCAATCACATCCTGGCGGGACATCAAGATACCCTGGGTAGTACTCCACCAATCTCGAGCTCTCCCCTTCAGCATATAGGCACTCATACTGACTCTCTCAGCATCGGTGCACCCCAGTAAATCAAATATAACTCTCAACTCCGTCAACCACTCCTCAGCCTCTGTAGGATCCTTCTTTCCCCTAAATACAGGTGGATTCATCTTCAGAAATTCCTTTAGTCGGACCTTACTTCTGTCCTCAGGCTGAGTGACGGGAGGCACTGGGGGTATGGGAGGTCCTGGTGGTGGTGTAGGGGTAGTATCCGAGGCATTAACTCCAAAGTGTTGCGCGAATAGCGCTGCCATCTGCTCAAAACCTTGCCTCACATCGGTCTCAATCCGATTAAATCGAGAGTTAGGACTCTCTGGTTGTGGGACAGGTGGTGGAGGGGACTCTGCCTGCCTCCTCGAACGACCTCGTCGTTTACTCATTCTCAATCTCAACTCGTCTCCTGCGCGTACATATCACAATCGATTGAAATCTCAATCCTCAATTTCATTTCATGACCAGACTATTACAGACACTTGGGATGTATTCTATTTCACTTAATCGACACTGACAGTACTAGACACCCTAAGCTCTGATACCAAGAAAACTCTGTCACGCCCCAAAAATTTGCAGAAAATAGGGCCAATTTAAAACTTTTTACTCGTTAATTCGCAATTAAAGGTGCATTCCTGTGCAGTGTCATACATCATCATAATTATCATGCCTCAAGATCTCATCACAACATAGTGTATATTGAATCATATACATTACTCAATTCCAAGTTAATTAATCCTAATACATCCCATATAATGATATACATCAAGTGTCTGTAATCACATTAATAGTCTGGGTACATGAAAAGATAAAATATACCTCAATACAATATATAGGGCCTGGAGCTCAAGTCCTCCACTAGCCACTACTCCGTACGCCTCAGGGAGATCCTTTTTCACTTGAAGAACTCTGGGGGGAAAGGAAAACAGGGTGAGCTTCTAAATCGCTCAGTAAGGGGGGTAAAGGAACTCAGTTATATAAACCATTTCACACATCACAAATATGTATTTGTTTATAAAGCTCATTTGAAATCGTAGCATGAAAGTTCTCAAAACATCATCTCATAACTCGTTAAATCATGTGAAAACATGAAGATAAAAGGCTCAACACCGAGCACTCACAAGCATGTGTAAATATATGCAATAATGGCTGTTCTCAAATACGTGATAAAAATCACCTCAGTAAATCATACGTGACAAGGTCACAAAACACAACTCATGTGTAAAACGAGACTAGGCAATAAAACTCAATTAAAATTCGTCATGGCACATCAAATATATATAAGCTCCTCTGGGTGCGCATCCCAGGCATCCTCGTATAGAGGGAACATCGACAATATGGTCGTGTGCAAAGTATATTGGACTTATATGTTACCAAAACAAGGCCCGGCCTTACTTGCTACCAGAGCAATGCCTCGCCTAATGCACACTGACACGTGGTCCTTGGGTCGGTTCCCAGGCGGCCCACTCTCTCGGTCTTACATGCTACCAGAGCAATGCCTCCCAACGCTACCAGAGCGGAGGAATAATCGGACTTATATGTTACCAGAACAATGCCTGTGGTCCCTGGGTCGGTTCCCAGGCGGCCCACTCTCTCGGTCTTACATGCTACCAGAGCAATGCCTCCCAACGCTACCAGAGCGGAGGAATAATCGGACTTATATGTTACCAGAACAATGCCTGTGGTCCCTGGGTCGGTTCCCAGGCGTCCCACTATATCGGTCTTATATGCTACCAGAGCAATGCCCGATGTGTATTCAACATGACACGCCTAAGTCTCAATCATTAGCCATTATCTTATAAAACGTTATGCCTTCACGTAGAACTCATAATGGTTTTCTCTTAAAAACTCATTTAAAACATTTGTGTACTCAACACAAAACATATTAAAACCGAGTTCCAACCGGCAAAACACGCACACATTTTCTCAAATCTCAATATCGCCTTAACGTAGAGCCCAATTTACTTTTCACGCAACTCAAAGGTTTATAAAGCAATTTCACCCTTAGCTTATAAACTCATAAAATAATGGGCTCCAACCGGCTATAAAAACCGTGTGCAATTACGTCACAACACAAAACATGCTTGTATTCTCAAATCATGGTTCATGCTAACAATTCATCAAAATACATACACAAAATGGTTTAGTTTTCCCTTACCTCTTTGCACCTCGTATAGTGCAATCATTTCCCCCGTATCACAGACTAGTCTCGCATTCCACTCTGGAACTCCCGAGCTGTCCAAACGATGTTAAAACATCAATACTCCACATCACATAAGCCTCAATTCTCAAAATCGAGCATAATTGCTCATAACACCTCAATTCTCTTGATTTCTCGTAACTCAACCCTAAACTACAACTCTATTCACAATATCCCAATGTTTGATATCTCTAATACCAATTATCTAAGCTAATTTACCACATTGTCTATATTTCCGTTTATAGCACAATCCTCAAAATTGCCACAATTTCCAAATATCAACATTAATCCAACTACATTACAATCTCATCAATCCCTAATCATTCTTCAACTATTTCGACACGATTACAACCACCAATAACATTAAAATCAACTCAAATATCAAGATCGAGGTTTAGAAATTACCCAAAGCTTGTGAGACGCACAACTCACGCCTCGATCCGATTCGTCCTTCGATTTCCAAGTATGTTGTTCTCCCTTTGATGAGGAACAACTTCCCTTCTTACCACAATAGCTGATTCGGCCGGAAATGGGGGATTTGGAGGAGTGAGAAACTAGGTTTTCAAAAAAATGGAGGTTTGGAAGAGAGAGAAAGTGAAATTTCAGGAGAAAACACGGGTTCCTTATATAGACTGGAGGTAGGAGATCGATCTGCCTCTTGATGAGATCGATCTGTGTTTGAAATTTGGGGACGATCTGGGCAATTTTATGCCTAGGAGATCGATCTGTCGAGGGGTGAGATCGATCTCTTTATGCCTTTATGAGATCGATCTGCCCCTAAGGAGATCGATCTTCTCCCCAAACAGAAGCATTTGGAGATCGATCTCCTCCTCATGAGATCGATCTTCTCTCAAACAGATTCA
The DNA here is from genome assembly GCA_033439115.1 of Firmiana major. Taxonomy (NCBI): domain Eukaryota; kingdom Viridiplantae; phylum Streptophyta; class Magnoliopsida; order Malvales; family Malvaceae; genus Firmiana; species Firmiana major. The sequence continues at coordinate 71,799,092 of CM065901.1, read as the reverse complement.
TAAGGAGATCGATCTCTTCCATTGGAGATCGATCTGCTCCTCAAATTTCCCCTTCCTCGTCATTTTTAACTCTCCAGATCGATCTCTCCTTCTCCCAGATCGATCTGTCCTCATGCTTCATGCTCATTTTACACACTTAACATATAAATCTCCAATTATAATTCCCACAATTCACTTAGCTCAATAAATTACACTTCAATTTATTATTACATCATTAAATATGTCTGAAATTCTCAGATCTCACACACACCTAGGGCTATCATTAGTGATGGAGGATCCCACTTTTACAATCGAAGTTTTGATGGGCTGTTAAAGAAAAATGGGGTTAAACATAAGGTAGCCACTGTTTATCACCCACAGATGAGTGGCCAAGTAGAGTTGTCCAATATGAAAATTAAGGGGATATTGGAGAAGACAGTGAACCCAAGTAGGAAGGACTGGTCCATCAGGTTAGATGATGCACTTTGGGCCTATAGGACAACCTTCAAAACACCTTTAAGAATGTCCCATTATCAGCTTGTTTATGGTAAAGCCTATCATTTACCAGTAGAGCTTGAGCACAAGGCCTATTGGGCCTTTAAGAACCTGAATTTCAACTTAGAGGCAGCAGGGGAGAAGAGGCTGCTACAACTCAATCAGTTAGATGAGTTCAGGTTGCAGGCATATGAGAATGCCAAGCTCTACAAGGAAAAAACTAAACTATGGCATGATAGGAAAATCAGGGAAAGACACTTCGAGCCAGGTCAATAAGTTCTATTATTTAATTCACGCTTAAGTTGTTTCCAGGAAAGCTTAAGTCTAGATGGTCAGGACCCTTTACCATTACACAAGTATTCCCACATGGAGCCGTTGAAATTATAGATGAAACTCTGAAGCAACCCTTTAAGGTTAATGGAGGCAGATTAAAACATTATTTCAAGGGAGGATTTGATCGTCAGCATTCTGTGACCACTTTAGCTGACCCTCCTACTTCTGATCCTGCTACTTAGCTTCATTTTTCTTTATACTTTTTGTACAGTTCTTTTCTCTTTTCTACTGTTTCTTCTTTATTTATTTTTCAGATTGCTTTTATAGCATTATGTTTTTAATCAAGCTTCAATTGTTCTTCATCATCAGATAGGGGAGTACTCTGTGCTTGAGCTTAAATTCTTATATTATCTGCACACTGAGGACACTGTGCACTTTAAGTTTGTTGGAGGGGATATTACTTGAGCAATTTTGGAAAAAATTGGAAAAAATTTCAAAAATTTTTCAAAAATCTGAGAAAGAATTTTTAAATTTTTTTTCGAATTTATGAGCTTAAATTGTTTGATTTTTGGATGATTTAGTGCTTAGCATGTAGTTTTCCCATATTCCGATGATATGACCCCATGATTTAGTTTTACTTTGATTGAATAAGAAGCATGATTATATGAAGTTGAATTCTTGAATTTGTCTTAATTCTGATTGTGATTGCCTCATCTTATGCACATGTCATGTCATGAATTAGTATATTTACTTAGAGAAAGCTTCTGTGGACATAGGATTGCATTTTTTCAGTTGATTTAGTGCATCATATTCTAGAATTTGTTTGATCTGATCTCGAGGTGAAATATTAGATCACACTTAATTAGGGAGATGATTTAGGCCATCTTTGGATTGTTTGAGCCTTTCTAGCCATTCTTGTACATATTCTACCCTTAGTCATCTATCTGGGCCAAATAAACTTTTCTCTGTAAATATTTCGACAAAATTTTTTCGTAGCTTAAATACTCTGTTCCTATCCCTTACCCCAAAAGCATGAAAAGTCATTGGGATATATTATGAGCTATATGGGTATTAAGTGATAGTGAAGGAGTATGTTAAAAAAATGAAAGAAAAAGAAAAAGAAAAAGTAAAAGAAAAGAAGAAAGAAGAAAATACAAATATAAAATAAAAAGTTTAGTGAAATAAATAAGTTTGGGGGAAATGATTTGAGATCTTACATTAAGATCCTAGAAGTAATGCATGTTAAGGGGTAATTAAACCTAAATCGACTTTATCATACCTTAGCCCCAACCTTACATTACAAGCTTAATGAAGTCCTATTGATCTTTGGTTAAGTGTGACTACATTAGTGGAGAGAGAAGTGAAAAATAAACTTATGGCAATGATCACTTGTCATTGACTTTGCATTCATTGTGTTTACATAATCTAATCCAAGTAATGTACTGAGTAGTGGCTTTGAAATTTTCACACACGTGATGAATCCAATTTGGGTTAGGACTTATGATTGAATGATTCTGAATGTTGGACTTGTAATTGTGAGTCTTTAAGTTCATAGTCTGTACTTTTTCTTTGAGGATAATATTGGGAAAATTATTATGTTGGTACTTGTCATTCCTGCATGAATTTTGTTTTGCTTGAGGACAAGCAAAAACTAAAGTTTGAGGGTGTGATAATTCTATGAAAATAGAATTATTTGTGCTTAATTTACTAATTAATTAATTAAATCTCCAATTTATTTTGTTAAATATCCCCTTTATTTAATTAAAATTCTTTAATGTGTAGGTAAATTAAATTCAGATGAAACTCAATTGTTTTAGTAAAAAATGGGCTGAAAACAGGCTAAAGAAGATTGGACCACTTCCAATTTGCAGACCGAGTCACCAGTCATCTGGACACGCGTGATGCCAGGTGTCCGCATTTTATTTGCTCCGAAATGATAAGATCGACGAACACCGTGCCAACCTTCTAGAAGACACACGTCGGGCCACATCGCACAACCAATTGGACAAAAAGACGAGTGACGAGGAAATATCTACTCTGCAGCAAATAAAATGAAGACAAGTGGCCAAACAATGCCGACTCATCTAGGATGGAAAAATTACAATTGTACCCCTAAGTATGTATATAAATAGAAAATGATGGCAATTGAAAATGTCATGTAATGTAGAGTAGAATAGTTTTAGAGTGAATTTTAGGATTTACTTTCCTGGTTTTTTTTAGTTTTTCGTTAGCCTCCTTCTTTACTTTTACTGTTCATTCCATTTTTATTTTATAGAAAGTTCTTCATTTTCTAGTCTTGGATAATTTTTATTTCATGGCAATCAATATCATTTCATGCTTCCCGATTCTGTTAAAATCAGTTCTTTTATTTTTCAAGTTTTAATACATAGCTTATATTTCCTAGTGGTAGCTCTCGGTTTTCCTAAAAAAGTTGCTTATGTTTTTGTTTGAAAAAAAAACCTTTATTTTTCCTAACTCTTGGTTTGTTCATCTATTGTGCATTCGGGTGACAAGTTTTCTCAATCATTCTTCTACCTATCGATTCTAGTGCCTTGATGTGGGTTGATGCTGAGCATTGTTCCACATCAAGAGCAATGTGACACCATGGTTGGAGTAGAAAATGAAGCAACCCGAGGATGTTGGAGCACATTTTTCTATTTTAATGCTTTACAATTTTCTTCATGTATGGTGTAATGTTCATGTATTTAGTTTCTAGTATTTTCCATTGTTCTTAGCTTATTTGATTGTGCGTACATTTAGAACCGAGAGAGTGTTGCTGAACGATAAGGAGGAAACAAATCATTAAACCAAAATCATGTTTTATTTCTCCTCTGTTCTACCCTGTTTTAGCTTATCTTTACTGTTCATCTTCAATTCTTATTGTAGCTGCTGGTTTTAATGTTTTATCATTTCATTCCTTGTCTTAAACTCACTGCGTAATGATTTCTTCATGTATGAGTCCTTTATTGATTGTCGATGTTGCTGATGAATGCAATATTGTTGCCATTCCAGTCTCGGTGATTTCAGATATTGATAGCAAGAAACTGAGGAGGACGTGGTGTTAAGCTGGATCGTGAAGCATTTGATAGAAATTGTTGTTGTGTTCGTGACCTGTGCAGGAAGAATGCATGAGCTGTAGGGATGAATGTGGGTGCATGAACTGTAGCTGACTCAGAAATAGGCAATGTACAAAGGACATTGTTTACTGCAGCACCTGCTGAGGACAGATCATAGAGATGGTTCATTGTAACCAGCAGTGTACAGTGCCTGGTGCAAACCGTGCTTGGACTGCTGATGCATGATGAAGCAGCAGCAAGGCAGGAGCATGAGCCAGGAGTTGGAGCACCAGGGAGCTGATGAAAATGTACGAGCAGTAGCTAGCAGCACATGCAGGAAGCCAAACGTGCGGCTAGCGTGTTGGAGCTTGGTTTGCTGATGAATGAAACTTGAAGCAGTTGTAGTTGTGTAGGGAATGGAGCTGAGTAGGAACCGAGAGAAGGAGTCGGTGGAAGTTGCAGAAGACTGCAACCAAACCTGGAAATGCAAATTGTACATGGGACCTGGAAATGCAAACTGCACCGTTGGCTATATTGCAAATCGACCAAGGCCATGTTTGGCATTTAACTTTTGCAATAATCCATTTTTTTATGCATTTTAGAATAGCCTAATTTCAATTTAATTTGTTAGCTTAATGAGTAAAATTTTAAACTTAGTTGCATGATTAGTTATAGTTAATAGCTTGATTAGTTCATGAATTAGATTTAATTATGTCCTTAGTTCATTTCTATTTTATCATGCATTAGGATTAATTTAGAATTTATCATGCAAGAGATATTTATCATGCATTAGTTAACTTTATTGTTAAATTAGTAATTAGATATAATTAGGAGTAATTTAGAATTAATATTTTAGACATTTAGGCTTGTAGTTATTTTCTTAATTTTTCTAGGCTTTTATTTCTTTAAATTTTAAGTTAGTTTAATTTGCATTTTTATTAAGTAGTTTAATTACATGCATATCTTGATTTTAGTTTAATTAATCTTGTTTCTTTATTTTCATATTTGCATTTTATTTTAATTTCGTTAATGATTTTTTAATTGTTTTGATTATTTTTGTAGGTTATTACTTTAATTGCGTGGAGCACTGTAAGTAATATTAGCTTGATTTTATTTTATTTAGTTCATAATTGTTATTGTTTTTAGTAGTTTTAATTTCAGCCTTGTAGATCAACCCTTGACATTTCATAATTTGATAGAATATATTTAGGGTAAGATTAACCCGTACTTAATTAGGCAATTCAACTTCTCCGTGGGACGATAACTTAGGACTCGAATCTCATTATTACTTGTACGACCCGTGCACTTGCGAAAATACGTTTAGCACATATCAATCGACTAGCTCTCTGCCACTCCTAAGGGTGATGGCTTTCACATGTTTTTTACCCTCCATTTGCCTAGCAGAATTGGCTTCAATGTTACTAGGAAGGGTCCCTTGAGGACGCTGACTAAGAGCATTCGCTATTTGTCCCACCTGAACCTCTAAGTTCTTAATTGATGCAGCTTGATTTTGCAGGATCGTTGTGAACATTTCCTCAAGTGAGGGCTTCTCCTTAGCTGCTGGTGCTGATGCAAGTACATGTTGTGGCTGTATAGGTTGTGGAGTTGGTGGTGGTTGATGGAAGTGAGGTGGATGATGCTGAAATTGTTGTGGAGATGGGTGATGAGGCGGATGATATGGAAACTGCTGATGTGGTGGTACATGAACTGGTGGAGCTAAAAAACTAAGGGGTCCTATAGGTCTAGAATTAGAAGATTGCCCTTGGTTTTGGCTCCAGGAAAAGTTAGGATGGTTCCTCCACCCTAGATTATAGGTGTTTGAAAAGGAGTTGTTCTGTTGCTTCTGAGATGGGGCAACATACTGAACCGATTCTAAATTAAGCGAACACCTATCTACAGAGTGTGTACCACCACACAAATCGCAGAAAAGAAAAGGACTTCGTACAAAATAGATAGGATTAGGACTGGTGGAAGAATTATGCTGGGTACTGAGTGACTCTACCTTCTTCGTAAGGTTAGCAATTTGGGAGGTCAAGGTAGACAACGTGTCTAACTCATAGATACCCGCCGACTTCTTAGGCAGTTGCCTCTTCGAGGACCATGGATAGTTGTTAGCAGCCATCTTGTTTAAGAGCTTGTAAGCTTCCTCCTCTGTTTTTCACATTAGAGCTCCACCCGTAGCAGCACAACGATGGTCCTATTTTGGCTTGTAAGTCCATTGTAGAAAGTCTGGACTTGCAGCCACAAAGTAAGCCATGATGAGGGCACTTCCTAAGAAACTCCTTGTATCTTTCCCAAGCTTCGTAAAGAGATTCAGAATCGAACTGGGCAAAGGAAGATATGTCACTATGCAGCCTGGCCATTTTAGCGGGAGGGAAAAACTTAGCTAAAAATTGATGGGCTAACTCATCCAAAGTAGAAATGGATCCCGGAGGCAAGGAGGTTAACCAGTTTCGCGCCCTATCCCTAAGTGAGAAGGGGAATAATCTAAGCCTAAGCGCATCATCAGATAATCCATTGTGCTTGAATGTGTTGCACAGGTTCAGGAATTTCCCGAGGTGAGCATGTGGGTCGTCATGCGGAAACCCACTGAACTGTAAAGAAGTCTGGATCATCTGAAGGATTGCAGGCTTAATTTCGAAATTGTTTGCAGAGACAGCTGGTGGCCTAATGCCAGTATAATACTATACAATAGTCGATACTGCATAATCTCCTACAGTCCTAATTTCTCTATTATCTACCATAGTATTTTGCAGCGGAGCTATTAATTTTCTAGAATCCTTTCGAATTTTTCTAAGAGTTCGTTCAATTTCAGGATCTAAGGGAAAGCAATCATAACTCCTGGCTCTAAACATGCAAACATCACAAAATCCTTAAATTTTTTTTTAAAGTTTTTTAATTTTTCTTTTTTGTTAATGAAAGAGAAAATTAACTAATCATGATTAAAGCTCTAAATATTTACAACCTAAGTATTTACAAGCTAGAATTACACCTAAGCATAATTTCACCAATATTAATTACTGGCTAATTATCTTCCTCGGCAACGACGCCAAAAACTTGATATCGACTACACCCACTCTAAGTGTCCTAAACGTGTATCCGTAAGTACACGGGTCGTACAAGTAATAATGAGATTTGAGTCCCGGACTATCGTCCCATAGAGAAGTTGAATTGCCTAATTAAGTATTGGTTAATCTTACCCTAAGTATATCCTAGCAAATTATGAATTTTTGATTGAGTAATCTACAAGGCTAACAGTACTGAAAATAATAAAAACTATAAAATAAAGAAAATTAAACAGAGCTAAAATTACTTACAGAGCTTCAAGCAATTAAAAGCATTAATTTACAAAAGATAATTAAAACAGTTAAAATCAATTAACGCAATTAAACTAAAATGCAAATTATGAAAATAAAGAAACAAAATTAATTAAACTAAATTAATCCATCCTAGAACAAAATATGCATGTAATTAAACTAATTAATAAAAATGCAAATTAAACTAACCTAAAGTCTAATAAAATAAAACTCTATTAACTAAACTAAAAAAGAAAACTAATTTCCTCTAAAATGATCCTAAACTAAATCTAATTCTAACTAATAAAATAAAATCTATATAATGCATGAGAACTAATATTTTTGGATTAAATTTAAAATACATAAAACAAATTTAATCTAAATTAATTCTAAATGCAACTCATAAAATACTATACTAAAATTAAGTCCTAAAACCTATGATATAAAATTAACTATTAACTAAAAATTAAAACTAAAAATTAAATTAACAAACTAAAACACTAGAACTAACCTACAATTATCATTTAACAAATTACCTAAATTAATTACTAATAAAAGGAATGAAAACAATCAAAATAAAAATGCATTAAATAATGACATGCAGCCAAACAAAGCCTTGATCGAAATTTCTAGCTAACAAATGCCATGCGGTCCCAACTGTACTGTTCATTCTGCATTTTGTTTTCTTTCCCAAGTGCTATCCAGGTTCTGTCTTGCGTCACCAACACCACATCCAGCTTCAGGCGTTGTCTTCTGCCCAACCGTGCACAGTACAGTGCACGTCCCAGCTATCTGCTTTAGGTGCTGCTCTAGGCCACTGTCCAAGTCTGCTTTCTCAGCAACCACTTCCTGCACAACTCCAGCCCGAGCCGCAATTCCATAGCAGATTCTGCCAACTACACATATATGGCCACATAGCAGCTCGGTAATATTGACAGCAGCCATCAATGCAAACCTGCAGCTACCACAACTAGATTAATGCAGAATGAAATCATGAAAAGAAAATGAATAGTACCAAGCTCTCAAAACAGAGCATAACAGAGATGGCAACAGATGCTAAAAAAAAAAAAAACGAATCCTCAACATTATTAAGGAAAATAGGACATGCATCTAATGTAAACTACATCAGTTAATGAAGACAGAAAACACAAGTGGACTAAAACCGAGAGTTAAAACCATGGTTGCCTACTCTTGCTTTTACCCAACTCCTCACTTTGCTCAGAAATTTACATCAACTATTACAATCATAATGGAAGTGAAAACAAAAAGAGTGGATGACCAAGTAGTTAGGAACGCAGCAGAGCAAAGAAGGGGATGTTTAACCGTTGTCACCAGTCACACCCCTGACTCTACTCAAAAACAAAATTGCTCCGAGCAACAACAATAGCAAACTTACAGTGATGAATAGTGTAGTTAATGACTAGCAAAATAAAAACAAAATGGGCAACCGAATTGAGATTTAAAGCACAGTAAAGAGTAGAAGAAATTAGCTGCTATCACCAGCTTTCTAGAACCCAATGCAGCGGACAAGAGAGAACAAAATGATCAAGCATACAAGCGGAAAAATGTAAAAACAAATATGCAGGAATTGAACAATCAACAGTGGCATTGGGATGAGCTACATCCCTGTGGTTCATGGCTCCTCACACCCGAATGGAAAGTAAGAACTATTGAAAGCAATCAGCGAAAATTAAATGAAACTAAGCAAACTGAGAGCTTAACAATAAGAAAAATGAAGGTTTTCTTTAAAACAAAAACATTAACAATAAGCAGAGGGAAACTTGGCAGAACCGAGAGGAAAATGAAAATGGTGGCTGTTGTCACCAGCCACCATGAGAAACCTAAAGAAAAATGTAAAACCTAACAATAAAATTTTAACCTAAAAAAAACTAAAGCTACCCTAAAAAAAAACTCCCCTTCAATTGCTCATCATATTCTATTTATAAACAGAATTGGGGGTATAATTATAATTTTTTTTTAATCCTAGATGAGTTGGCATTGTTTGGCCACTTGTCTTCATTCTATTCACTTCAAAGAAGATATTTCCACGTCACTTGTCTTTTTGTCCACTTGGATGTGCGATGTGGTCTGACGTGTGTCTTCCAGAAGTTGGGCACGGTATCCGTCGATCTTATATTTTCGAGGTGAATAAAATATGAACTCCGAGCATCACACATCTCTACAACGAATGGTGACTCAAACTGCGAAATGGTAGTGGTCCAGTCACTTTTAGCCCATTTTCTACCGAAACGACTGAAATTTATCCAGATTTAATTTACCTGCACATTAAAGAATTTTAATTAAATTAAGGGGATAATTAATAAAATAATATAGGGTTTAAAATAATTAATTAATAAATTAAACACAAATAATTCTATTTTAATAAAATTATCAAGCCATAAATTAGAAAGACCAACAAGAGAATTTTGGTCACTAAATATTATTGACGAGAATAGTGGAACAACTACTCCAAGCTTCAGAGAAATAGTCATTACTGAAGGAAAATACATTAATACATCCTCTGGTGTTGTACATAACAGTGCAGAATAAAATGCATTAGCTATTTCATTTAATTCACCAGAATGCTCATTTCTAATAAATGTTTTCACTTCACCAAGTGTATTTACAAAAGAACTATCATCAGGGAGGGCAGTTTTATCTATTGAAAGAATGTACCGAGGCTGTTGATGTCAGAACCCACTCTTATGGCCTTGCTTGCCCCTTTTGAGTTGGGTTTGAACACTAATCCGTATTGTTCGCTTTAGGGCCCACTGGTCAACACCAGGATCTACCCCTCACGATTTTGCTCCACAAACGCATCCCGAAGGCTTCGAACTCGGGTCAACACTCTTGTTCTTGCACTCCTGGTACTCGGTGTGCAGGGACTCACAATTGTTGTAACGAGAGGTGGGTCAAATCTCTACCGTCAGCTCTCTACTCAACTGAGGACTTGATCCCGGAGCACACCAGATCCCTTTGGATCCCGCTCCCACTGCTAACCAGTCCTATCCAAGTACATCAAGTACTCACGGTATAACTTACCCCATGTGACATACAAGGTACACAGTACTCTATGGGCTCTATCTCAAGGTGGGATGCTCACCATGAGTCTTAGTCCTCAAACCTTAGATATATCTCATAGTCGGGATGCTAGCCATGAGTCTTAGTCCTCATTCCATGGGTTATTTCGATAGCCCTCGGCCTTATCTCAAAATATTGCACGTGTGAGCATATATATATATATATCAGTGCGACACACAGTCAGCACAGGCTCCCAACACGGCTGTTTCATGCTCTTTTCAAATCTGGTATGTGCGAGTAAAACTCCCAACATGACCATATCACAATATCATAATCTCTAGTGTGAGCAATGCTCCCAACACTATGCTATGTAAAGACACGAGTATGAGCAAAGCTTCCAATATTCTATAATGTGTAATATATGAAATCTGAGTATAAGCAAAGCTCCCAGTACTCTATCATATATAACTGAGTATAATCATAGCTCCTAATACTCTATAATGCATCAATCACAAAACTGAGTAGGAGCAATGCTCCTAGTACTCTAACATGCATAAATCGCATTAAAAACTATGTGATGCATATCTCAAAATATAGTGCGAGTAATCTCTAGCACTTATGATCTTTACACAAAACCTGATAGATGGCTATTCAAATCATAATTTACCTAATTCAAATCAAATAAGCACTCAAATGTGCATGTTTTTGCATATACATGAAAACATTAGCCATTTTATCATGCAAAATCATGCATTTTAGTCACAACATGCTTCTAAGGTATTTTCACTCTATATTTTGGATAAAACACACTTATCCTCATTAGTCCTCATCATAATAACATGCCTATTCATGGGATTTCATATAGCATATAATATCGAAATGCTATTCAAAATACGTGGAGCCATTTCTAGCTACTCACGAAATTCTCTTACCTCGGATCACGTCAAATGACCTCTCTTCCTTGGTTCTACTCACTCTCGTAGTCCGATCAGCTTCCAATGTGATTTTCGAAGCTGTTATACGTATTTACATTAGTATATCGTATTATACTCGTTTTATTTGCCAAATCTCAATTCCATGCATCAATCTCATTATTTTCTCCCAATATGGTATTATACCGCATTTCCCATATAGCTATATTTATTTCTCCTTATTTACAATATATGCATTTCATAAGATTAATTTATAATCTTCCCTACATGCATATTCCATCATCAAATTCATGTTAACACCATTTCCTCATCATTTTCCCATTTTCACACAAATAGCTAGGTCATGCTCATTTTTCATGATTCTTTCATTTCCAACAATTCATACATATACCAATAAACTCATCAATACACCTAGTTTAACATATATCAATTTGGTGCATTAAGTCTTACCTAGCTGAGATTTCCTTCTTTTTTCACCAAATTGGTACAAATCCTCCTTGCTCTTGAAATCCTTGATTTCAACATCTTGTTTCCAACTATGTTGTTCTCCTCTTTGCCAAGAACAACTTTGCTCAACTATATCTTACTCAAAACTGGTTGCAAACTGAAGTTCTCTAGTGTAGAAATGTTAGGTTTAGCTTTTGTTCTTGAATGAAATAGTGTTTCCCATGAAGATTGAAATGCAGAACCCAATATTTATAGAATTATCTCTATGAGATCGATTTGCTCTCCAAATGAGATCGATCTGCCCTGCATTTTTCCTTCGAAATCGACATTTCAAACCTAATGAGATCAATCTGCCTCTGAGCATGAGATCGATCTGTTCTAGGCAGTACCTTAAAAAGATCGATTTGGCCATTCAGGGAATCGATTCCTTCTACACAAAATGCTTAGAAGATCAATCTGGTCCTATTGGAGATTGATCTGCCATGTTCCATTGCTCAAATATGAGCATTTTTTGCTCTTTCAAATGAATCTTTCCTTCAATGAGATCGATCTGGCATTCATATTTTCCAGATTTTGCTGCAGTTTTCTGTAGTAACTCACACAAAACATCCTTAATTTTGCTGCCATAGTCATTTTCTCATCCAACCACCTTTAAGGCTTAAAAATGACATCCATTCATACTTTATATACATTAAAACTTATGTGCATTCATTGTATAACAAAATGTATAAAATACAAAACCAAATAAAAGTATAAAGATTTACACAACTCAAGCAACTTCATTCCATTTTACCACACTACTCAAAGCTCAATATATTCACATTCCACTCATGGATATATCCTTTTTACACTCGCTATACACTTTAAAATTTGTGTGTATTCATTTCACAGTCCATATACACCTTACATAATTAAATAGGAGTTTACAAAAATTAAAGGGTATTACATATGAATTTAAGGGTCTTACAAGTCGGACCAGCCCTGTCGACCATGGCCACCCCTCTTGGGCCCACAACATCGACTGCTGTTAACATCGTTACTCATCAATATTGTCTGCTTTGAAAGCCCCACAAGCCTCTCATGATTTTATTGAGGTAAATACCCTAATTCGCGTCCCACATGGTTCGTACCCAAGACCTTAAAGTCTTAGTTCATACACACATGATACCAATTGTTCCAATGAGTATTACTTCTGACAGAGATTCTCAATTTACCTCCAGATTTTAGACCCATTTTTAGGAGTCCATGGGATCTCGTTGAGTTTTAGTACCGCCTATCATCCTCAGAAAGATGGTCAGTCAGATAGGACTGTTCAGACCCTGGAGGATATGTTGAGGGCGTGTACGATGAATTTTAAGGGATCATGGGATGATCACCTGCCCTAGTAGAGTTTGCGTATAATAATAGCTATCATGCGAGTATTAGAATGACATCTTTTGAGGCTCTATATGGTAGGAGGTGTAGATCCCCTGTAACTTGGGAAGAAGTGGGTGACAGAAAGATAAATGCTCCCGAGCTTGTTAAACAGGCTGTACAGAGTGTGAAACTCATATGTAAGAGATTACGAACTGCACAGAGTAGATAGAAAAGCAACGCAGATGTGCGTAGACGGCCACTCGAGTTTAATGTTGGTGATGTAGTGTTCCTGAAGATATTATCGAGTAAAGGTATCATGAGATTTGGCAAGAAAGGGAAATTGATTCCTCGATACATTGGACCATTCGAGATTCTTGAGAGAGTGGGAGAGGTAGCTTATAGGTTGGCATTACCCCTGCAGATGTCCGAAATACACAACGTCTTCCATGTATCTATGTTGAGGAAGTACCACTCGGACCCTTCTCATGTCATAGAGTATGAAGAGATGAATATACAAGAGGACATGAGCTACACTGAAGAACCCATCCGGTTTCTCGATAGGAAAGAGAAGATACTTCGTACTAAAAGTATCCCATGAAAACATCACTCAAGGGAAGAAGAAACTTGGGAATTGGAAAGCCTCATGAAGGAGAAGTATCGCCATCTGTTTGATGAGTCGAGTTGAATTTAGAGGAACAATTTCTTTAAAGGTGGGGAGGATGTGAGAACTGTGAATTTTATGTACCTCAATTATGAGAATTGTAATTTGGTGCATGTAATTATGATATATTGATGTACACGCAAGTTTTAAATATAATCAAGTATAAGAAGATGAGATTTTTAAGTCTTAAATGTCTATGGATTGAAATTTGGACTATGGGGTAGATTATGGAAAGTTTTACATTGAGTTTTCTGTAAATTGATGCAGCAGCAGTGCAATCTGTGAAGGCCAGATCGATCTCCAAGGATGAGATGTGAGACCCCATATATGTATAATTGTATATAGGTATATAGAAATGTAAATGAGAATCAAAAGTAGGGTGATATACTTGTAATGTGAAGTATATGTGATGTAAGTCCATAAGTTTAATGTACACACTTGTAATAAGAGTGGTAATTGTACATACAAGTTACAATATATATGAATATGAAAAACAATGGACTTGAATATGTGAAGAATATGAGTGGAATGTAATATGAGTAGTATGGTAAAATGGAAGGAAGATTGCATAAGTTGTGCACTTCCATTTGTTTATATCATGTACCTTTGGTTATACAAAGATGCTACACAAGTTTTAATGTGTATGAAGTATTAATGGATGTCATTTTCAAGTCTCAAAAGTGAACGGATGAGAAAATGACCATGGCAACAAATTATGGATGTTTGGGTGAGAGTTGTAGAAAAACTACAGAAAATTTGAAAAATATGAAAGCCAGATCGATCTAATAGGATGAAAGATCGATCTGGAAGAGCCAAAATGCTCTTATTTGAGCAATGGTATAGGGCAGATCGATCTCCAATGGGACCAGATCGATCTCCTAAACATTCTGTAATGAAAAGATCGATCCTTAAGCATATAGATTGATCTCCTTAGCTCTCTGTTTGGAGCAGATCGATCTCAAGCTTCGATAGATCGATCTCATGCTTAAAATGTCGCGAAAAAGAGGGATTTAAAGGGACCCGATCGATCTCCTCCTAGAATAGATCGATCTCCTCAAGAAAATTCTATCAATAGGAGAAGTGAATCTGCAGATTTTGGGAAAACATTTCACCCTTTCCATTTCAACTCAAAAACCTAGCTTTCTCTCTCTAAATCCAACTATTTTCAAGGAGATTTGAGGGAAGACTATTAGAGACAAAGTTGATCACATCAAAGAGAGGAACAACATAGTTGGGAGGTATTTTTCCCATTCATTGGATTTCAGCTGCATTTCTATTGGAGCAAAGAGGAAATCAAGCTAGGTGAGTTTCTAATGCAAATACCTAAATACATTGTTAAGCTATTGATGTTTGGGGATTGATTGGGGTGCTTAGTATTATTAGAAACTATCTAAAATGCATTGGAATGATTATGACCTAGAAATGGTCTAGTGTGAGAAAGTGGAATGTATTGAGGTTAATGAGGAATGAGATATCTAGAAGTGAAAATAGTGTATGGGTATGATTTTAAGTTGTTGTTACTGAATAGATTGTGAGATTTTCTGGAAAGGGTTAAGGTGTGGAATAAGGCATTGCTAAATACATAAATAAATTCTATTGACTAGTGAAGTCAAAATGTGAGTTAACAACATTAACTCAAGTGATTTGGATGAATAAATCGCAACTCCCGAGGATACACCGGAACAAGGCAAGCCAAGAGCGCTAGAAACTAAGAGGAAGAGAGTCACACTCAAGTAAATCGAGGTAAGGAAATTGTCTGGACTCTTAGAGATATTTGTGCGCAATTTGGGCGCTTAAATGCTTTGCTAGAATGCATAGGATGTTAGGAAATGAAATTGGATGATTGAAGGGCAAAAGTTGGGTGTTTGAGAAATGTGCATGAAAATAAAAGCATAATGATTTGAAAATCATGTTTTATTGCTTTTTAGTAAATGATTGGTAGGTTGGTTGACATTTGAAATGATTTGCAAAAGAAATGAGTTGTTTTGGTTTGTTAACCATACTTTACAAAGATTTGAGCCACCTATATGGTTTTTATGAGAATGAAAGCGTGCTAGAGTATGACTCGCACGAGATTTGACGTGTTTTATACACATGAGTGCTGGAGCTTAGCTTGCAGTAGTTTTCACATGAATTTTTATACTGATTTTGGCATGGTGCTGGTGCATAGCTTGCATTAAATGCCCACCTTATTTGTGTTGTGCTTGAAGTTTTGGGGTGACTGGGTGTCGCACTGATTAAATAGGCTCGCACGTGCATTTGTGATGTTTTGACATGTTGATAGCCGTGTTAGGAGCTTTGGGTAGATAAGGGGTCATACCGATTAAATAGGCTTACACGTGCCTATGAGATGTCACGTGATGCAATATGTTGATATGGGTCTATGGAGTACGGTGTACCATGCATGTAGCATGGAGTACGTTGTACCGTGTTGAGATGTGATATGCCGTCTTCGGACGAGATCTGCTATGGATCGACGATTAGGATTTGACCCACCTCCCGTGTGGAAGCAGATAGTGGTGATATCCCGCACACCTGATCCATGTAGTTGGTATCACAGGTTATGGCCGTGACCTAGAGGTTATTTTCCTTATTGAATTGTCTATCTCACATGTCTATTACTTTGAGAATAATTCTTGGTTGAAATGTTTTGTGGGTCAGGATAGTCTGAGGGAGGGACCGAATCCTGACTAGAGTTTAAGTGTTGTGAGATGAAAGTATGTTAATGGTTTTTAAAGTGCACTGATGCATGATGTTTAATGCCATGCTTTACTTGTGAAATATACATGATGGTTAATGCCATGCCTTACTTATGAAATATGCATAATGGTTAATGCCATGCTTTGAATGAGATTTTGTGCACTAAATTTTTAATAGCATGAATTGCTTTACATACCATTAACACAATCATACACTCATGTTTTGAGATAAAATGATGAACTAAATGTTTTTGATCATGGCATCACGATCACGTAAATAGTGCAGTATCTACTTGTTCGCATGATTGTCTTACTGAGTGTGTAGTTTGCTCACCCCCTTATTTTTCTCTCACTACAGAGCTTTTAGTATAGATTGTGGGCGACTGGAGGCTTATCTCTTTTGGTACCCACTGCATCCCATCGCTAAAGGTATACACACTTGAATTATTTTGTATCTAAACTAGACATAGCACAGTAGCATTTTGTAGGTAAACATTAGGGATGTAAAGCAATGTAAACACTTGTAAACAGTAACTCTGAAGAATTTATAAAAGTGTTTACTTTTGAAATTAAATTGTTATAGATGGATGAGGTAAACATTGACACACAGCCCAACTGTTGAGTGTGCAACTGATCACGATCAACGTAAGGATGATTAATAAATAACGCATGAAATGCGAAAAATTTGTATGTATTTTGGTAAGTTGAGGGTTGTGACAGAAGTTGGTATCAAAGCTTACGTTGGTCTGACGTGTGTCGATGTCTAAAATACTTAATAAGTTGGAAAATTACATCCTCATGTTACTGTGCTTGTTTAGATACAAATTGTGTGTCTGTCGATAGGTTTGACAAAGAAATTGATGTGAATGTAGGGAATTGAGCATTATGCCCAATACCAGTTACGATAGAGGGGCGAGGGCGTAAGTTAGAGGCAGTAGAGGTAGGCCTGGGGGTCATGTTGAGCCAGAAACACACAAGGCTCAGGAAGAGATTGAGGTGGAGGCTGAGGTTGAGCATGCTCCACAGGGTCTTGAGCAGAGACCTGATAGTAATGAGGCTCGCTTCACGAGGATTGAGCGGAGTATTGAGATGATTTTGGAGTTAGTCACCCAATCTTTACTTAGAGTTCACAGTAGACAGAGTCCCACTACATAGGGTGATGTCGAGCTGGCGATAGTGCTTGAGTCACGGGCACGACCAGCCCAGAGACCTCAGATGACAGAGACAGCTATACCCCCACCTGCACAGGATATGCCTACGCTTATTGCTACACCACAGGCCAGTAGGGGCTAGGGTTACGGTTGTGACTTTGATAGACTACGACAGTTTCAAAAGTTTGGACCGCCGTCTTTCAGTGGAGTAAAGGACCCAGTAGCTATAGAGGATTGGATTAATGAGATTGAGAAGTTATCCAGATTCTTTGAGTGCACTACTACCGAGATGGTAGCGTTTGTCACTTTTATGCTGAAGGGATCAACAGAACATTAGTGAAAATCCACCAGGCCTATTTTGAGAGCCCGACATATAAATATTAGTTGGGAGGTGCTTTTGGAAGCTTTTCGGAGATAATATGTCCCGGATACCACACAGCGAAAGCAAAAGATGGCATTTTTGGGACTGACCCAAGGGAGTAGGACAGTGGATGAGTATGAGACGACTTTTATCTCCCTGAGCAGGTATGATCCCAATATAATGAGTAATGAGGCTGAGAAAATCCAAAAGTTGTGGATGGATTGAGACTGACCATCAGGTCTAAACTGGTTGTCACGACCCTCAACTTACCAAAATACGTACAAATTTTTCACATTTTCATGCATCAATTGTTAATCATCCTTCCTCGATC
The DNA here is from genome assembly GCA_033439115.1 of Firmiana major. Lineage (NCBI taxonomy): Eukaryota > Viridiplantae > Streptophyta > Magnoliopsida > Malvales > Malvaceae > Firmiana > Firmiana major. Next base: position 71,781,034 of record CM065901.1, on the reverse strand, counting down.
GTGAACAACCACACTCTTAACAGTTGGACTATGTGTCGACGTCTAACTCATTCCACCATACCCATCCAATTTGAACATTATTTATGAGTAAACACTTGTATAAATGTATATATATATCAGAGTCGTTACACATGTTTACATTGTTTTACATCCCCAATAGTTACATACAAAATGCTACTGTGCTATGTCTAGTTTAGATACAAAATAATCCAAGTGTGTATACCTTTAGCGATGGGATGCAGCGGATTACCAAAAAGGGAACGCCTCCAGTCACGCTCACTCTATACTCAAATCTCTGTAGAGAGGGGGAAAATAAGGGGGGTGAGCAAACCACACGCTCAGTAAGGCAATCATGCGAACAGGTAGATACTGCACTATCTACGTGATCGTGATGCCATGCTCAAAAGCATTTAATTCATCATTTATCTCAAAACATGAGTGTATGATTGTGTTAATGGTATGTAAAGAATTCATGCTATTAAAATCCAGTGCACATTTCAACTCAAAGCATGGTATAAATCATCATGCGTAATTCACAATAAAAGCATGGCATTACCCATCATGCATTTTCTCAAATAGCATGGCATTAACCATCATGTATTTTCACAATAAAGCATGGCATTAAACATCATGCATCCGTGCACTTTAAAAACCATTAGCAAATCAATCCAACACTGGTCAGGTCTCAGCCCACCCTTGGACTTTCCTGACCCACAAATCATTTCAAACATAGATTTATTCTCAAAGCAATAGACATGTGAGACAGGCAGTTCAACAATAGGTAATAACCTCAAGGCCTATGTATATAACCTGTGATACCGGCTACACGGATCAGGTGTGCGGGATATCACCACTATCTGCTTCCACACGGGAGGTGGGTTAAATCCTACCCATCGGTCCATAGCAAATCTCATCCGAAGACGGCACATCACATCTCAATACGGTACAATGTACTCCATGCTACATGCACGGTACACGTACTCTGTGGACCCAATCAACACATCATATCACGCCACATCTCAAACGCACGTGTGAGCCTATTTAATCGGTACGACCTCTTGTCTACCCAAAGCTCCTAACACGGCTAATTAATCATGTCAAAACAATGCACGTGTGAGCCTATTTAATCGATGTGACACCCAGTCTACTCGAAGCTCCAAACATGGTAACATGCAAGGTGGGCATCCAGTGTGAGACAAACTCTAAGCACAATGCCAAAACAATTATGAATTCCATGTGAAAACTAGTGCCTCTAGCACTTATGTGTATAAAACACATCAAATCTCGTGCGAGTCATACTCTAACACGCTTTCATACTCACGAAATCATGTAGGTGGCTCAAAACTTTGCAAAATATGGTTAACAAAACCAAAACACACTCATTTCTTTTGCAAATCATTTCAATGTTAGCCAACCTACCAATCATTTGCTAAAAAGCAATAAAATATGATTTTCAATGCAATATGCTTTTGTTTTCATGCACATTTTATCAAACTCCCAACTTTTGCCCTTCAATCACCCAACATCATTTCCTAATGTCTCATGCATTCTAGCAAAACATTTAATGCGCCCAAGTTGTGCACAGATTTCTCTAAGAGTCCACACAATTCCCTTACCTCGATTTACTTGGTGTGACTCCTTTCCTTTTAGCTTCTCACGCTCTTGGCTCAACTCGCCTCGACGTATCCTCGGAAGCTGCGATTCATTCATTCAATCAATTGAGTTAATGTTTTTAACCCATAATTGACCTCACTAGTCAATATTATTCACTTATGCATTTTACAAATGCCTTAATCCACATTTTACCTCTTTTAGGTAAATCTCACAATTTATCCACTAACCACATCTTAAAATCATACCACAACACTATTAATAACTTCTACATATCTCATTCATCATTAATCTCCATACATTCCACTTTCTCACTCTAGACCATTTCTAGGTCATAATCATTCCAAGTATTTAGATAGTTTCTAACCATCTATACTCATGCCAAATAACTCCAAAATCAATTATATAGACAATGTACCATAGTTAGACTGTTAGAATCTTACCCAATTTGATTTCTCTTCTTGCTCCAAATGACAATGCCTTTTGCTCCTTCAATACCAACAATGGGAAAATGCCTTCCAACTATGTTGTTCTCCTCTTTGATAGGAGCAACTTTACCTCTAATGGTCTCTCTTCAAATATTACTGAAAATGGCTGATTTTAGAGAGAGAAAGTTAGGTTTTTGGGTTGAAAATGGAAGAATGGTGTTTTTCTCGAAATTTTCAATTTTTCAGCCCTCCTTTTATAGAAATAGCTTGAGGAGATCGATCTGGTCTAAGAGGAGATCGATCTAGTCCCCTTAAATCCCTCTTTTTCACGACATTTTAAGCATGAGATCGATCTGTCGAAGCATGAGATCGATCTGCTCCCAAACAGAGAGCTAAGGAGATCGATCTGGGTGCTTAAGGATCGATCTTTTCATTACAGAATGCTTAGGAGATCGATCTGCTCTATTCCATTGCCCAAATAAGAGCATTCTGGCTCTTCCAGATCGATCTCTCATCCCATGAGATCGATCTGCCCTTTATAGTTTCCAGATTTTCTCCAGTTCTTCTGCAGCAACTCATACTCAAACATCCTTAATTTGCAACCATGATCATTTTCTCATTCATTCATCTTCGAGGCTTGACCATGATATCCATACATATCTTATTCCTATTGAAACTTGTGTGGAATCCTTGTATAACCAAAAGTATACGATATAAACCAAATGAAAGTGCACAACTTATGCAATTCTACTTCCATTTTACCATACTACTCATAATTCATTCTACTCACATTCTCCACATGTTTAAGTCCATTTCTTTACATTCATACATAATGTAACTTGTACATACAATCACAACTCTTTATGTACATTTAATTTATGGACTTACATAACATATACTTCACTTAATTTACATTTCTATGTACATATATACTATTATACATATACGGGGTCTCACATTCTCCCCCACTTAGAAAATTTGGTCCTCCAAATTAGAACCAATTATTCTGTGAACAACTTGAGATACTTCTCCCACATCAAACTCTCCAATTTTCATGTGGCTTCTTCCACAGTGTGATGTTGCCAAAGTACTTTCACCAAGGGAATTGTCTTTGTCCTCAACACTTTCTCTTTTCTGTCCAATACCCGAACTGGCTTCTCAATGTATGTCATACCTTCATTGAGCTCCAAAGGCTCATATCTTATCACATGGGCCGGGTCCGATGTATCGAGGGCTTAACTTTCCCTTCTTCCCGAATCTCATAATTCCCTTTGAAGGGGAAACTTTCAAAAACACTGACTCACCCACATCAAACTCTAGTGGTTTCCGTCTCATGTCAGCATAACTCTTTTGCCTACTCTGAGCTATCCGTAACCTCTCACATATCAATTGGACGTCCTCAGAGGCTTGTCTAACCAAGTCGAGAGTAAAGATTTATCTGTCACCAACCTCTTCCCATCCAATAGGGGAACGACATCTACGCCCATACAATGCCTCATATGGTGCCATCCCAATACTCGCATGAAAACTGTTATTATAGGCGAACTCTGCGAGTGGCAAATGGTCATCCCAGGAGCCTCCAAAATCCAATGCACACGCTCTTAACATATCCTCCAGGGTCTGTATAGTCCTCTCTGACTGACCATCTGTCTGAGGATGAAATGCGGTGCTAAAACTCAATTGGGTCCTCATCGCTTCCTGAAAATGTTCCCAGAAATGGGAAGTGAAGCGGGCATCCCTGTCCGAAATAACGCTCATTGAAATTCCATGTAGCTTCACTATCTCATGCACATATAAGTTCGCTAACTGGCTCAGAGTATCAGTAGCTCTCATAGCTAGAAAATGGGCTGATTTCGTCAACCGATCCACAATCACCCATATGGCATCATGACCTCTGCGGGTCCTCGGCAATCCGATCACAAAATCTATGGTGACATGCTCCCACTTCCAAGTCGGTATCGGTAGAGGCTGCAATAACCCTGCAGGCTTCTGATGCTCTACCTTCACCTGCTGACAAACGAGACACTTAGCAACATACTCAGCAATATGCTTTTTCATTCCAGACCACCAATAAACTTTTCGAAGTTTTTGATACATCTTAGTACTCTCTGGATGTATCGTATACTTTAATGAGTAAGCCTCTGTCAAGATCAACCTTCTGATCTCTACATCATCAGGAACGCATATCCTACCTCTAAACCTCAACAATCCATTCGGACTCAATCCAAAGTCTGTGTCTGTACCCCTTTGTATCTGCCCGACAATATCACTACACTGCTGATCAACTCGCTGAGCCTGTCGAATTCAATCTACCAGATCCAAGTACAGGCTAGCTATCATAAATTCACTATCAGCGTCAGGTGGGGTCATTTCCAAACTGAGGTTCGTGAACTGTTCCAACAGCTCATGTTCCCTGATCATCATAAGTGATACCATCCCGAGATGCTTCCTACTCAATGCATCAGCAACCACATTTGCCTTACCCGGGTGGTACAGGATCTCACAATCATAATCCTTTAACAGCTCGAGCCATCTCCTCTGTCTCATGTTCAACTCTTTCTGTGAGAATAGGTACTTAAGGCTCTTATGATCTGTATAAATCTGAAATCTCTCACCATAGAGGTAGCGGCACCATATCTTCAGCGCAAACACCACCGCTGCCAATTCCAAGTCATGGGTCGGGTAGTTCCTCTCATGATCCTTTAACTGTCTTGATCCATAAGCTACTACCTTCCCATCCTGCATCAATACGCAGCCCAGTCCCAGATGTGAAGCATCCGCATACACCGAGAAACCTCCTGAGCTGGTAGGAATGGTGAGGATCAGAGCTGTGGTTAATCTCCTTTTCAGCTCCTCAAAACTTTCTTCACACTTATCATCCCACACAAACTCCACATTCTTTCTTGTGAGGCGTGTCAAAGGAGCAGCTAACCTCGAAAATCCCTCTACAAACCTTCGATAATACCTAGCTAAACCCAAAAAACTTCTGATCTCAGTCACTGTCTGGGGTCTCTGCCACTGAACTACAGCCTCAATCTTAGATGGATCCACTGATACTCCATCCTTCGAAACTATGTGACCCAGAAAAGAGATCTGTTCCAACCAAAAGTCGTACTTACTGAGTTTAGCGTACAACTTCTTCTCTCGAAGGGTCTGTAGCACTATCCTTAGATGCCTCTCATACTCCTCACTAGATCTTGAGTACACCAGTATATCATCAATAAACACAATAACAAATCGATCCAAGTACTGGTGGAATACCTCATTCATCAAAGACATAAAAGCTGCGGGAGCATTCGTCAACCCGAATGGCATAACCATAAACTCATAATGTTCATACCGGGTGCGAAAAGCTGTCTTGGGTACATCTCCATCTCGTATCTTCAACTGATGGTACCCTGATCTCAGATCTATCTTGGAAAAGACCTGCGCTCCCTTAAGCTGATCCAATAAGTCATCGATGCGTGGAAGGGGATATTTATTCTTGATGGTGGCCTTATTCAACAACCGGTAGTCTATACACAGTCGGAGGCTTCCATCCTTCTTCCTTACAAACAGAACCGGTGCTCCCCAAGGTGAGACGCTCGGCCTGATGAACCCCTTCTTCAGCAACTCCTGTAACTATTTCCTTAATTCCTCCAACTCAACTTGAGCCATTCTGTACGGTGGCTTGGACATCGGCTCTATACCAGGTGCCAAATCTATACCAAACTCCATCTCCCTATCTGGAGGTAACCCTGGTAACTCATCCGAAAAGACATCTGGAAATTCCCTAACCACTAGAATGTCACCCAGTTCCGGACGTGCCTTATCCATCTCAATCATAAAAGTGATGAACCCTTCACATTATTCTTTCCACCATTAGTATCATAAATCATCACATTCACTCAAGATTGATAAACAAATTTATCTTTCATACATCATGTATCAAGATTGTACTCATCATACTTATAAAAATCATGTTCTTTAGCTTCATTTCATAAAATTTACTACAAGATTGTCTATCTTGGGAAAAATCAAAGTTTTTACATGACAATCCATAATAACATGATTGGCAACCAACCAATCCATTCTTAGGATCACATCAAAATCACTCATATTTAATAAAATTAAATCGGCTGCCATCTCTTTACCTCCTATTTTCATCTTACAATCTCTATATACATGCTCAGTCAACTGACTATCATTCATAGGGGTAGATATCAACAACATCTTATCAAGCAGTATGGGTTTTACATGCTTCAACAATTTACTTGCAAAGGATGGTGATACAAAAGAATGCGTGGCACTAGGATCAAATAGTACATAAGCTTTTAAATCAAAGATTTGGATGGTAGCTTTTACCACATTTGATGACTGATCCACAGTGTCTTGGTCCAGTGCGTTCACTCGTCCTCTGCTCACACCCACTGCTTACTTTCCCTTTTCCTCAGTTGTAGCCCTTCTCCTCGGAGCAGTTGTACCAACTGGAGCTCTCTCTGGCTCCTTGCCCTTCTGTGGGGCTCTCTCTATCATCTCTGGGCAATCTCTAATTATGTGCCCTAGCTTCCCACATCTGAAGCATACTACAGGAGATCCATAGCATGGTCGAGTACCATGGTACCTGCCACACTTGCCACACTGTTCCGTAGTAGGCTGTGGCCCTCCAATCACGATTCCCTTAGCTGGAGCAATGGCCGGATACATGGGAGTATTAACTGTCCTCTCCCTAATCTCATCAATTCTCGGCCTCTTTCCAGAGAATCTCTTGCTTCCTTTATAACTGAAGCCTCTATCCATCATAGGTCTCTTCTTATCTCTGTCCCTCACCTTACCAACCTTTCCAAACTCTAAGGCGATTCTATCAACATCTTGTTCACACAATTACGCCCTGTGCACTACCTCCTCATAGGTCTGTATATCCAAAGGAACCAATCTGGACCTGATGGTCGGTCTCAATCCATCCATAAATTTTTGGATCTTCTCGACCTCATTACCCATCGTGTTGGGATCATATCTGCCCAGGGATATAAAAGCAGTCTCATACTCATCCACAGTCCTGCTCCCTTGGGTTAGTCCTAAAAATGCCATTTTTAGCTTCCGCTGTGCGGTATCCGAGACATACTGTCTCTGAAAGGCCTCTAGAAATACATCCCAACTGATCTCAGTATGTCGGGCTCTCAAAATAGGCCTGGTGGACTTTCACCAATGTTCTGCTGATCCCTTCAGCATAAAAGTGGCAAATGCTACCATCTCGGTAGTAGTGCACTCAAACAACCCATATAATTTCTCAATCTCATTGATCCAATCCTCAGCCGCTACTGGGTCCTTTATTCCACTAAAAGACGGCGGTCTAAACTTCTGGAACTGTCGCAGTCTATCCAAATCACATCCATATCCCCAACCTCTACTGCCTGGTGTAGCAACCGGTGTAGGCACATCCTGTGTGGGTGGGGTATCTGTCGTCTGAGGTTTCTCGACTTGCCTTGCCCGTGCCTCTGGAGCTGCCGCCTGCTTGGCATCACCCTGTGTAGCGGGACTCTGTCTACCGCCAACTTCAGATAAAGATTGGGTGACCAACTCCATAATCATCTCAATGCTCCGCTCAATCCTCGCGAAGCGAGCCTCAGTACTCTCGGGTCTCTCCTTTGGACCCTGTGGAGCGTGCTCAACATCAGCCTCCACCTCAACATCATCCTGAGCCTCGTGTGTTTCTGGATCAACACGACCCCCAGGCCTACCTCTTCGGCCTCGAGCCTGTGCTCTCATCCCTCTACCGCGACTGGTATTAGGTATACTTACTCAATTCCCTACATTCACAACCAATTACTTAGTCAACCCATCGACACACACCATTTGTATCTAAACAAGCACAGTAACTTGGGGATGAAATTTTTCAACTTATTAAGTATTTTAGACATGACACACGTCAAACCAACTCGAGCTCTGATACCAACTTCTGTTACGACCCTCAACTTACCAAAATACGTATAAATTTTTCACATTTTCATGCATCAATTGTTAATCATCCCTCCTCGATCGTGAACAACCACACTCTTAACAGTTGGGCTGTGTGTCGACGTCTAACTCATTCCACCATACCCATTCAATTTGAACATTATTTATGAGTAAACACTTGTATAAATGTATATATATATATATATATATATCAGAGTCGTTACATGTGTTTACATTGTTTTACATCCCCAATAGTTACATACAAAATACTACTGTGCTATGTCTAGTTTAGATACAAAATAATCCAAGTGTGTATACCTTTAGCGATGGAATGCAGCGGATTACCAAAAAGGGAACGCCTCCAGTCACGCTCACTCTATACTCAAATCTCTGTAGAGAGGGGGAAAATAAGGGGGTGAGCAAACCACACGCTCAGTAAGGCAATCATTCGAACAGGTAGATACTGCACTATCTACGTGATCGTGATGCCATGCTCAAAAGCATTTAATTCATCATTTATCTCAAAACATGAGTGTATGATTGTGTTAATGGTATGTAAAGCATTCATGCTATTAAAATCCAGTGCACATTTCAACTCAAAGCATGGTATAAATCATCATGCATAATTCACAATAAAAGCATGACATTACCCATCATGCATTTTCTCAAATAGCATGGCATTAACCATCATGCATTTTCACAATAAAGCATGGCATTAAACATCATGCATTTTAACAATAAAGCATGGCATTAAACATCATGCATCCGTGCACTTTAAAAACCATTAACAAATCATTCAACACTGGTCAGGTCTTAGCCCAACCTTGGGCTTTCCTGACCCACAAATCATTTCAAACATGGATTTATTCTCAAAGCAATAGACATGTGAGATAGGCAGTTCAACAACAGGTAATAACCTCAAGGCCTATGTATATAACCTGTGATACCAGCTACACGGATCAGGTGTACGGAATATCACCACTATCTGCTTCCACACGGGAGGTGGGTCAAATCCTACCCGTCGGTCCATAGCAGATCTCGTCTGAAGACGACACATCACATCTCAACACGATATAATGTACTCCATGCTACATGCACGGTACACGTACTCCGTGGACCCAATCAACACATTATATCACGTCACATCTCAAACTCACGTGTGAGCCTATTTAATCGGTACGACCTCTTGTCAACCCGAAGCTCCTAACACGGCTAATTAATCATGTCAAAACAATGCACGTGTGAGCCTATTTAATCGATGTGACACCCAGTCTACTCGAAGCTCCAAACATGGCAACATGCAAGGTGGGCATCCAGTGCGAGACAAACTCCAAGCATAAAGCCAAAACAATTATGAATTCCATCTGAAAACTAGTGCCTCTAGCACTTATGTGCATAAAACACGTCAAATCTCGTGCGAGTCATACTCTAGCATGCTTTTATACTCACGAAATCATGTAGGTGGCTCAAAACTTTGCAAAATATGGTTAACAAAACCAAAACACACTCATTTCTTTTGCAAATCATTTCAATGTTAGCCAACCTACCAATCATTTGCTAAAAAGCAATAAAACATGATTTTCAAAGCAATATGCTTTTGTTTTCATGCACATTTTATCAAACTCCCAACTTTTGCCCTTCAATCACCCAACATCATTTCCTAATGTCTCATGCATTCTAGCAAAGCATTTAATGCGCCCAAGATGCGCACAGATATCTCTAAGAGTCCACACAATTCCCTTACCTCGATTTACTTGGTGTGACTCCTTTCCTTTTAGCTTCTCACGCTCTTGGCTCAACTCACCTCGACGTATCCTCGGAAGCTGCGATTCATTCATTCAATCAATTGAGTTAATGTTTTTAACCCATAATTGACCTCACTAGTCAATATTATTCACTTATGCATTTTACAAATGCCTTAATCCATATTTTACCTGTTTTAGGTAAATCTCACAATTTATCCACTAACCACATCTTAAAATCATACCACAACACTATTAATAACTTCTACATATCTCATTCATCATTAATATCCATACACTCCACTTTCTCACTCTAGACCATTTCTAGGTCATAATCATTCCAATGTATTTAGATAGTTTCTAACCATCCATACTCATGCCAAATAACTCCAAAATCAATTATATAGACAATGTACCATAGTTGGAGTGTTAGAATCTTACCCAATTTGATTTCTCTTCTTACTCCAAATGACAATGCCTTTTGCTCCTTCAATACCAACAATGGGAAAATACCTTCCAACTATGTTGTTCTTCTCTTTGATAGGAATAACTTTGCATCTAATGGTCTCTCTTCAAATATTACTGAAAATAGCTGATTTTAGAGAGAGAAAGTTAGGTTTTTGGGTTGAAAATGGAAGAATGGTGTTTTTCTTAAAATTTTTAGATTTTCAGCCCTCCTTTTATAGAATTAGCTTGAGGAGATCGATCTGGTCCAAGAGGAGATCGATCTGGTCCCCTTAAATCTCTCTTTTTCACGATATTTTAAGCATGAGATCGATCTGTCGAAGCATGAGATCGATCTGCTCCCAAACAAAGAGCTAAGGAGATCGATCTGGGTGCTTAGGGATTGATCGTTTCATTACAGAATGCTTAGGAGATCGATCTGGCTCCATTGGAGATCGATCTGCTCTATTCCATTGCCCAAATAAGAGCATTCTGGCTCTTCCAGATCGATCTCTCATCCCATGAGATCGATCTGCCCTTCATAGTTTCCAGATTTTATGCAGTTCTTCTGCAGCAACTCATACTCAAACATCCTTAATTTGCAACCATGATAATTTTCTCATTCATTCATCTTCTAGGCTTGACCATGATATCCATACATATCTTATTCCTATTGAAACTTGTGTAGAATCCTTGTATAATCAAAAGTATACGATATAAACCAAATGGAAGTGCACAACTTATGTAATTCTACTTCCATTTTACCACACTACTCATAATTCATTCTACTCACATTCTCCACATTTTTAAGTCCATTTCTTTACATTCATACATAATGTAACTTGTACGTACAATCACAACTGTTTATGTACATTTAATTTATGGACTTACATCACATATACTTCACTTAATTTACATTTCTATGTACATATATACTATTATACATATACGGGGTCTTACACTGGTTCCCCTAGACATACCGACCTATAAGGAGGTAGTACACAGGGCGTAATTGTGTGAGCAAGATGTTGACAGAATCACCTCAGAATTTGGAAAGGTTGGTAAAGTGAGGGATAAAGATAAGAAGAGATCAGTGATGGATAGAAGCTTCAGTTATAAAGGAAGCAAGAGGTTTACTGGGAAGAGGTCGAGGATCGAGGAGATTTAAGAGATGACAATTAATACTCTCATGTATTCGACTCTAGGTCTAGCGAAAGGAATCATGATTGGAGGACCACAACCTACTACTAAATAATGTGGCAAGTGTGGTAGGTACCATGGTACTCGACCATGCTATGGACCTCAGGTAGTGTGCTTTAGATGTGGGAAGCTAGGGCACATAATCCAAGATTACCCAGAGATAACAGAGAGAGCCTCACAGAAGGGCAAGGAGCTAGAGAGAGCTTCAGTTGGAACAGCTGCTCTGAGGAGAAGGGCTACAACTGAGGAAAAAGAGGAAGCAAGTAGTAGGTGTGAGTAGAGTACGAGTGCATGGGCTGGACCAGGACACTGTAGATCAGTCTTCAGATGTGGTAAAAGGTACCATCCAAATCTTTGATTTAGAAGCATTTGTATTGTTTGATCCTAGTGCCACACATTCCTTTATATCGCCATCCTTTGCATGTAAATTGTTGAAGTATGTAACACCCATACTGCTAGATAGAATGTTGATGATATCTACCCTTATGAATGATAGTGAGTTGACTGAGCATGTATATAGAGATTGTAAGATAAGGATAGGAGGTAAAGAAATGGCAGCCAATTTAATTTCATTAAATATGAGTAATTATGATGTGATCCCAGGAATGGATTGGTTGGCTGCCAATCATGTTGTGATGGATAGTTATACAAAAACTTTGATGTTTCTAAAGATAGACAACATTATTGTAAATTTAGTGAAATGAAATGAAAGAATATGTTATTGCAATTGAGAAGAGTATAATCTAGTTACATGATAATTTAGAGATGAATCTAATTTACAAATTATATATGTTGATGTGATGATTTATGATTTCTAATGGTGGAAAGAATAATGTGAAGGGTTCATCGCTTATATGATTGAGACGGATAAGGCACGTCCAAAATTGGGAGACATACCAGTGGAAAGGGAATATCCAGATGTTTTCTCGGATGAATTACCAGGGTTACCTACAGATAAGGAGATGGAGTTTGGTATAGATTTAGCACTTGGCACAGAGCTGATATCCAAGCCACCATACAGAATGGCTCAAGTTGAGTTGGAAGAACTAAGGAAACAATTAGAAGAGCTGTTGGAGAAGGGGTTCATCAGGTCAAGCGTCTCACCTTGGGGTGTACCGGTTCTGTTTGTAAAGAAGAAGGATGGAAGCCTCCGACTGTGTATAGATTATCGGTTGTTAAATAAGGCCACCATCAAGAATAAGTATCCCTTTCCACGCATCGATGACTTGTTGGATTAACTTAAGGGAACGCAGGTCTTTTCCAAGATAGATCTGAGATTTGGGTACCATCAGTTGAAGATATAGAGTGGAGATGTACCTAATACAGCTTTTCGCACCCGGTATGAACATTTTGAGTTTATGGTTATGCCATTCGGGTTGACGAATGCTCCTACAGCTTTTATGTCATTGATGAATGAGGTATTCCACCAGTATTTGGATCGATTTATGATCGTGTTTATTGATGATATACTGGTGTACTCAATGTCTAGAAAGGAGTATGAAAGGCACATAAAGATAGTGCTGCAGACCCTCCAAGAGAAGTGGTTGTACGCTAAATTCAGTTAGTGCGACTTTTGGTTGGGACAGATCTCTTTTCTGGGTCATTTAGTATCAAAAGATGGAGTGTCAGTGGATCCATCTAAGATTGAAGTCGTGGTTCAGTGGCAAAGACCCCAGACAGTGACAGAGATCAGAAGTTTCCTGAGTTTGGCTGGGTATTATCGACGGTTTGTTGGGGGATTCTCGCGATTAGCTGCTCCTTTGACACGTCTCATGAGTAAAAATGTGGAGTTTGTTTGGGATAATAAGTGTGAGGAAAGTTTTGAGGAGTTGAAAAGGAGATTTACCACAGCTCCAATCCTCACCATTCCTACTAGCTCAGGAGGTTTTTGGTGTATGTGGATGCTTCACACTAAAGACTGGGCTGTGTATTGATGCAGGATGGGAAGGTAGTAGCTTATGGATCAAGACAACTGAAGGATCATGAGAGGAACTACCCGACCCATGATTTGGAGTTAGTAGCGGTGGTGTTTTCGCTGAAGATATGGCACCAGTACCTTTATAGAGAGAAAGTCCAAGTGTTTACGGACCACAAAGCCTTAAATACCAGTTCTCGCAGAAAGAGTTAAACATGAGGCAAAGGAGATAGCTCGAGCTCTTAAAGGATTATGATTGTGAGATCCTGCACCACCCGGGTAAAGTAAATATGGTTACCGATGCATTGAGTAGGAAGCATCTCGGGATGGTATCATTTATGATGATCAAGGAACACGAGCTATTGGAACAGTTCACGAACCTCAGTTTGCATGTGACCCCGCCCAGTGCTGATGGTGGTGTTATGGTAGCTAGCCTGTAGTTGGAACTGGATCTGGTAGATCGAATTCGACAGGCTTAGCAGATTGATTAGTAGTGCAGTGATATTGTCGGGCAGATACAGAGGGGCACAAAGATTGATTTTGAGTTAGTTCAGTTGGATTGTTGAGGTTTAGAGGTAGGATATGTGTTCCTGATGATACGGAGATCAGAAGGGTGATCTTGACATAGGCTCACTCATTGAGGTATACGATACATCCAGGGAGTACAAAGATGTATCAAAACCTTCGAAAGGTTTATTGGTGGTCTGGGATGAAAAAGCACATTACTGAATATGTTGCTAAGTGTCTCGTTTGTCAGCAAGTGAAGGTAGAGCATCAGAAGCTTGCAGGGTTATTGCAGCCTCTACCGATACCGACTTGGAACTGAGAGCATGTCACCATGGATTTTATGATGGGATTGTCGAAGACCCGTAAAGGTCATGATGCCATATGGGTGATTGTGGATCGGTTGACGAAATCAGCTCATTTTCTAGCTATGAGAGCTACTGATACTCTGAGCCAGTTAGTGAACTTGTATGTACACGAGAGAGTGAGGCTACATGGAATTCTAATAAGTCTTGTTTCTGATAGGGATGCCCGCTTCACTTCCCATTTTTGGGAACATTTTCAGGAAGCGATGGGGACCTAGTTAAGTTTTAGCACCATGTTTCATCCTCAAATAGATTTTCAGTCAAAGAGGACTATACAGACCCTGGATGATATGTTGAAAGTGTGTGCATTGGATTTTGGAGGCTCCTGGGATGACCATTTGCCACTCGCAGAGTTCGCCTATAATAACAGTTTTCATACGAGTATCGGGATGGCACCATATGAGGCATTGTATGGGCATAGATGTCGTTCTTTTATTAGATGGGAAGAGGTTGGTGACAGACAGATTTTTGCTCTGGACTTGGTTAGACAAGCCTCTGAGGATGTCCAGTTGATTTGCGAGAGGTTACAAATAGCTCAGAGCAGGCAAAAGAATTATGCTGACAAGAGACGGAGACCACTAAAGTTTGATGTGGGTGAGTCAGTATTTTTGAAAGTTTCTCCTTCAAAGGGAATTATGAGATTTGGTAAGAAGAGTAAGTTGAGCCCTAGATACATTGGACCCTTCGAAATTTTGGAGAGAGTGGGAGACAAGGCTTATAGGTTGGCATTACCAACATAATTGGCAAGTGTTCATAATATCTTCCACGTATCCATGTTGCAGAAGTATCACCCGGACCCGGCACATGTGATAAGGTATAAGCCTTTGGAGCTCAATGAAAGCATGACGTGCATTGAGAAGCTGGTTCGAATACTTGATAGAAAAGATAAAGTGTTGAGGACAAAGACAATTCCTTTAGTGAAAATCCTGTGGCAACATCACACTATGGAAGAAGCCACATGGGAATTGGAGAGTTTGATCCAGGAGAAGTATCCCAAGTTATTCATGGATTGAATTGATTCTAATTTTGAGGACCACAATTTCTAAGTGGGGGAGAATGTGAGACCCTGTATATGTATAATTGTATATAGGTACATAGAAATGTAAATGAGAATCATAAGTAGGGTGATATACTTGTAATGTGAAATATATGTGATGTAAGTCCATAAATTTAATATACACACTTGTAATAAGAGTGGTGATTGTACGTACAAGTTACATTATATATGAATATGAAAAAAATGGACTTGAATATGTGAAGAATGTGAGAGGAATGGAATATGAGTAGTACGGCAAAATAGAAGGAAGATTGCATAAGTTGTGCACTTCCATTTGGTTTATATCATGTACCTTTGGTTATACAAAGATGCTACATAAGTTGTGTATGAAGTATTAATGGATGTCATTTTCAAGTCTTAAAAGTGATCAGGTGAGAAAATGACCATGGCAGCAAATTATGGATGTTTGGGTGAGAGTTGTTGCAAAAAAGTGTAGAAAATTTAGAAAATATGAAGGCTAGATCGATCTTATAGGATGAGAGATCGATCTGGAAGAGCCAAAATGCTCTTATTTGAGCAATGGTATAGGTCAGATCGATCCCCAATGGGGCCAGATCGATCTCCTAAACATTCTATAATGAAAAGATTGATCCTTAAATATACAAATCGATCTCCTTAGCTCTATGTTTAGAGCAGATCTATCTCAAGCTTTGACAGATCGATCTCATACTTAAAATGTCGTGAAAAAGAGGGATTTAAAGGGACCAGATCAATCTCCTCCTAGAGAAGATCGATCTCATCAAGCAAATTCTATAAATAGGAGCAGTGAATCTGCAGATTTTGAGAAAACACTTCACCATTTCCATTTCAACTCAAAAACCTAGCTTTCTCTCTCTAAATCCAACCATTTTCTAGGGGATTTGAGGAAAGACTATTAGAGAAAAAGTTGATCACAACAAAGAGAGGAACAACATAGTTGAGAGGTATTTTCCCCATTCATTGGATTTAAGCTGCATTTCTATTGAAGTAAAGAGGAAATCAAGCTAGGTGAGTTTTTAATGCAAATACCTAAATACATTGTTAAGCTATTGATGTTTGGGGATTGATTGGGGTGCTTAGTATTGTTAGAAACTATCTAAAATGAATTGGAATGATTATGACCTGGAAATGGTCTAGTGTGAGAAAGTGGAATGTATTAAGGTTAATGAGGAATGGGATATCTAGAAGTGAAAATAGGGTATGGGTATGATTTTAAGTTGTTATTAGTGAATAGATTGTGGATTTACCAAAAAGGGTTAAAGTGTGGAATAGGCATTGGTGAAATGCATAAATAAATTGTATTGACTAGTAAAGTCAAAATGTGAGTTAACAATATTAACTCAAGTGATTTGGATGAATAAATCGCAGCTCCCGAGGATACACCGGAACAAGGCGAGCCAAGAGCGCAAGAAACTAAGAGGAAGAGAGTCACACTCAAGTAAATCGAGGTAAGGGAATTGTGTGGACTCTTAGAGATATTTGTGCGCAATTTGGGCGCTTAAATGCTTTGCTAGAATGCATGAGATGTTAGGAAATGAAATTGGTTGATTGAAGGGCAAAAGTTGGGTGTTTAAGAAATATGCATGAAAACAAAAGCATAATGCTTTGAAAATCATGTTTTATTGCTTTTTAGCAAATGATTGGTAGGTTAGCTGACTTTTGAAATGATTTGCAAAAGAAATGAGTTGTTTTGGTTTGTTAACCATACTTTGCAAAGATTTGAGCCACCTATATGGTTTTCGTGAGAATGAAAGAGTGCTAGAGTATGACTCGCACGATATTTGATGTGTTTTATACACATAAGTGCTGAAGCTTAGCTCACACTAGTTTTCACATGGATTTTTATACTGGTTTTGGCATGGTGCTGGAGCATAGCTCACATTAGATGCCCACCTTATTTGTGTCGTGCTTGGAGCTTTGGGCAGACTAGGTGTCGCACTGATTAAATAGGCTCGCACGTGCATTTGTGATGTTTTGACATGTTGATAACCGTGTTAGGAGCTTCGGGTAGACAAGAGGTCATACCAATTAAATAGGCTCACACGTCCGTTTGAGATGTGGTGTGATGTGATATGTTGATGTGGGTCCACTGAGTACATTGTACTTTGCATGTCGCATGGAGTACGTTGAACCGTGTTGAGATGTGATATACCGTCTTCGGACGAGATCTGCTATAGACCGACGGGTAGGATTTGAACCACCTCCCCCGTGGAAGCACATAGTAGTGATATCCTGCACACCTGATCCGTGTAGCCAGTATCACAGGTTATGGCCGTAGACCTAGAGGTTATTTCCATTATTGAATTGCCTATCTCACATGTCTATTGGTTTGAGAATAAATCCATGGTTGAAATGTTTTGTGGGTCAGGATAGTCCGAGGGAGGGATCGAATCCTGACTAGAATTGAAGTGTTTTAAGATGAAAGTAAGTTAATGATTTTTAAAGTGCACTGATGTATAATGTTTACTGCCATGCTTTACTTGTGAAATATGCATGATGGTTAATGCCATGCCTTACTTATCAAATATGCATGATGGTTAATGCCATGCTTTGAATGAGATTTTGTGCACTAAAATTTTAATAGCATGAATTGCTTTACATACCATTAACACAATCATACACTCATGTTTTGAGATAAAATGATGAACTAAATGCTTTTGAGCATGGCATCACGATCACGTAGAGAGTGCAGCATCTACCTGTTCGCATGATTGTCTTATTGAGTGTGTGGTTTGCTCACCCCCTTATTTTCCCCTCTCTACAGAGCTTTGAGTATAGATTGTGGGCGACTGGAGGCTTATCCATTTTGGTACCCGCTGCATCCCATCGCTAAAGGTATACACACTTAAATTATTTTGTATCTAAATAGACATAGCACAGTAGCATTTTATATGTAAACATTGAGAATGTAAAGCAATGTAAACACTTGTAAACAGTAGCTCTGATGTATTTATAAAAGTGTTTACTTTTGAAATTAAATTGTTATAGATGAATGAGGTAGACATTGACACACAACCCAACTGTTGAGTGTATAGTTGATCACGATCGAGGAAGGATGATTAATAAACAACGCATGAAATGCAAAAAAATTATACGTATTTTGGTAAGTTGAAGGTCGTGACATGAGAGATCGATCTCAATGCTCCAGAATGCAGGAAATGCGCAAGAACTGATAGGCAGATCGATCTCATAAGTAAGCAGATCGATCTCCAAATGTTTCTGTAGAGAGTAGATCGATCTCCTAAAGGGGCAGATCGATCTCAAAATGTTTCTGTAAATAGTAGATCGATCTCCTCACAATGAGCAAATTGATCTCCTCAAGATTATGAGATCGACCTTACCCCACGACAGATCGATCTGGTAGGCATAAAAAGTGCCCAAAACGTTCCCAAATTCAAAGGCAAATCGATCTCCTACAGGAGCAGATCGATCTCCTGCCCTCCGCCTATATAAGGACCCTTGTGTTTTTTTGGAATTCATCATTTCTCTCTCCAAAAAACTGAATCCCTAGCTTCTCTCTCCTCCAAAACACCTATTCCCGTTCGAATCAAAGGTTGTGGCAAGAATGACGATTTAAGCTGAGGCCTGAGTTAAGCACTTCATAAGTTTTAGGTAAATTTTTTAGCTTTAATCTTTGATTTGGAAGTAGATTTCTATGTTTGTGGCTGTAGATGTTGTGATGGGTAGGCTGAAAATGGTTAGGGTTGTTAGAATCATTAAGATATTGAGAAAGTATGAGAATGTGAGCGATTATGCTTGATGTTGAGATTAGAGACAATGTGATGACGTGTTGATAATGTTTTTACATCGTTTGGACAGCTCGAGAGTTTTGGAAAGGAATACGAGGCTAGTCTATCGTTAGGGGGAAACAATTGCACTATACGAGGTGTAATGAGGTAAGGGAAAACGTAAAACTCATTGTGTATGTGATTTTGTGATGATAATTGTAGCATGAAATGTTTGAGAAAACAAGCATGTTTTATGAGTTGTGATTGAGTTATTGCACACAATTTTATAGCCGGTTGGGGCCTAATTTTTATGAGTTACAACC